>JAGSMT010000105.1:2529474-3794211 GCA_029286875.1 Lamproptera curius | reverse complement strand
ACGTATATTTTTTATTTTAAAAATTATTATATTGATTTGATTGAAACTGTATTGATTTGATTGAAGTGATCGTAGAAAAATTACGAAAATATTATATTTTAGAGGTTAAGACATAAGTTCTGACTATGATCACGTTTAAGAAATTTAAAGCTAATCAAGAGTTAAATATTCTACGAATGACATAAGCTTTAACATGGGCTCATTTTATTAGTAAAATTACTATTTATTTAATATAAAATGTACCAGGACTATATAAACAAAAACTATTGTTAAACAAAAATGTTGCACCAGAACCTTAGTGCTTTATCTATTTTCTGAATTTAAGGCACTTCAATTCGGGAAAAGGATACAGAACAGAACAAGAGATAATAGAACAGGAAACCAATCTGTTTCTGTATTGGTCGTGTTTTATGTCCAGGCATAGTTTGTATTAACATAACATTATGTAACATGTGGTTATTGTTTAAATTAAAAATTAAACCAAGTTGAAGTCTAAAACTATAAGCCCACCACTAAAACACCCACAGAACAGCACTATTCTACGATTTTTAAGCAATGTTATTAACAAACTTTGTGTGCTATAGTCTAGAAGTAAAACTAGTTTATCGAGCTAACACCAACCAAATTTATAAACAAGCTTTCTGTTCATGACGGGATCTTACGCTTGTTAAATAACATAGATTTACAATCCTTTCGTTACAGACAATGATTCCATAACCTTAAAGGGCAGTAGAAAACTTAATTAAGATTTGAACAACCACAAGAGGGGAGAACTATAAGAAAAAGAATACACGACTTGTTATCCTATCTCGGATTTCTTTTTACCGATAGTACTGTTCAATAAACAGTTTTCATTACTTTAAATAATTTGTTAGTTTTGCGACATAAAATAAGATTACAACTTAGCTTTTTTTCATTTAGATTCATTTTCTTTACCGCAAAATCTCAACGTAGGTATAAATACTAAACTTTAGTTTGGATTTATAACGTTTTTTAAGATAATATTTACAGAAAACTTCACAATAAAACACATTAGTGACTTAGTATTTTTGGCCGGGAGCATTCGGAGCAGATATTTTTTGTATACATGTTATCTTTTTCTTAATTATTATTTTAGTAACACAAAAATCAGAGTTAAACCACTCGTTGTTAAAAGACATAACAATCATATAAAGATTCGTAAGCGAAGTGTATGTCGCTATATACAAAAAATTATCTAAAATCAGCCAATTTTTTTTATAAAATCAAAGTTGTCTTAACAAAAAAAGTATGAAAAGCTATTAAAGCAAAAGAAAATTGAGAATTCTGTCTCAAACAAATTGAAGTGCTTTTAAATTTACTGCCTCCCTCCGGTGCTCATTAAATCTTCTCATAAGATAGTCTTTCCTGTGAGGAAATTGGAGCGATTTAAGGGTTAATAAAAATGGTTGCTCATTATTTGCTTACTAAGAATTAAGAAGCTATCTATCAACAGTTAGAAATAATTATACATCAAATTGATTTTAACTAATAACAATAAATAAATTGAATATTGATATAAAATTCTAGTCAAAAGTAAACTAAGTTTACTTTGCCATTTTAATTATTTTAAAAATGCTATTCTTGTTGTCAAATACACATGAAGTGGCGTCAGCAGAAGCTTTGGTAGAGTTGTAAATTCATGAACCTATTTGTATAAAACCAAAACTACGTCTACACCTAGACGTAGCTCCTTGAGTGTACACGACAAAATATTAGATGTTACGTTCTATCTTTCATATTGCTGCTAAAGCCCTATTGTAAGACTTTTTTCGAGAATCTAAAAAGAAAATTTAATTTGAAAAAGTTTCTCACATAAACAAGATAAATTAAATTTAAAAAAGTATTAATAATTAATAACGTTTTCATGACCTAAAAACTAACTATATTAGTGCTAACTGAAGAGCGTTGCAAACTTCATGTGAATATTAATTTGAAATTCTCCATTCAGAAGACTCGAGTTGCTGAGAAAATATTTTATAAAAAAAAACTTTTCAACTTTATGCACATAGCCGTGCATCGGTCTTTAGATTTCAATTCAATTCACTCGTCACAGAGTTCAAGTATTATAAATATTTGCATTGATGTTAGAAAATATAAAACTAAACCGTATCCTAGGTAACAAAAATAATTGATATCACAATAAAGTTGACTGCCTCCGTAGCCTAGTGGTAAGAGCGTGAGTTTAAGAAGCCTGAGGACGTAGTTTCGAATCCTACGGGGACTCAACAAATTTTCATTTTTGTTTCTTAGTTGGTTAAGGGAATTTAGGCCGATCACCCAACTGACTGAAAAGTAAAATAATCCGTGCGTCGAATAGGCTTGTAAAAAGTGCGTGGTGGGATACAGTCCAAAATTCACTTATGGAGAAGGCGGTGCTTATGGGAGGCCTATGTCCAGCAGTAGATTAACTCAGCATGATGATGATGATCGCGATAAAGTTATAAATAAATAATTATTTTATGATGATAAAATAATGAAATAATTATTTATGATTATCACACCATCATGCCACCGACTAAGCAGAACTTGTACTACGGCTGATGAATACATAATTATTCATGTTTCTAAAAAAAATACACATAATATCACAATCAACCAGACATTATAAAAAACACTATGCTCAACACACAGTATTTTTCCCGAGGTGGAATTCGATCTACACCCTCTGAAGTTTCAAAGTTTAATCTTGATGAGAAGAATAAACAAAACGTAACCAGCATTACCATTTAGGCAAACCTAATCTAGCCAAAAAACGATTCCTGAATAACTGCATTGGATTCATATTCAAACTTCGTAAATATGATCAGGTAAGAGATCGTTAACAACTGCATTAGCTATGCAAGCTTTAACGGCGAACGCGTAAGGCTCTTACTACACTATTTTCTATAGTTTCAATCTTTTTCAACCGCTACATATTTATCTTTTTATATTATTTTAAACCTCTTATTGATGTTACTAAAAACATATTCGTTTGAATTGTCTTCTACTTTGTTATTCACATTACTATGATTTTCTTTACAGGTATTTCTTTATGCAATCCGTTTTTCTGTCGAATGTGCCACTGTTGGAGATCAGAATGGCTAAGACACTTTTCCAATTTTAAACAAAATTCCAAAAATATCTTTAAGTGCAGCGTCCGCGGAATTAATATCTAGATAACAAACATGTTTCATCATCAGCCTGTGTTAGTCCACTGCTGGAATTAGGCCTCCCTTAATCCATTAGGGGGTATGGACGGTATCCCACCACGCTGGTCCAATGTGGGTTGGTGGGTGGACTGACTTTTTAAATGTCCATCCAACGCATGGATCATCTTACTTTTCAGACAATTGGGTGATCAGCCCAAATTGCCCTAAGCAACTAGGAAACAACAATGAAAATTTGTTAATTCCCAGTTGGATTCGAACCCACGACCACCGGTTTCTAAAGCACACGCCTATGTAACTAGGCTACGGAGGCGGTTATAATATATAATAATTAATAATTTTGGCAACTATTAATAGTAACGAAACCAAAGGATAATAAATTTTTAAATGCGCGAGCACTCCGTCACTAAAAAAACTAATCTGAAGTTTGCTATAGTCAACTGACATCTGTATTCACAATATTTATTCCAACATACGTAGAATAAGCCGTAAGATAAATTATAAAAAGATTTACCTTGTTACGCTTAAGAAGTATATCACGTGTACGTAAGTACACACACACATTTGTAATTTACGCAAACGATTACATACGGATAAAAGTACACGAAATAACATACATAAATAAAAAGCTTTTAAATCTTAATGGAGAATCTAGTCAGTTTACGAATATTGTTTGTGTCGCTACTGCGATGAGAATTTATAAGCGTCTGTTTTAAACACAAATGAACCATCGCTTTTACGTAAAAACGTTAGCATACATTATAAGTTCATGGCGTAAAAATGAATAATTTATGAACAAAATATACTGAATTAAAAAACTTATAAATAAATTTTGTGTCATTAGCATTTTAAATATGTAAAATCTTCAGAAATATTTAAACTACATAATATATATCATGTAATTGGCCATATTAAATGATATAATATAAAAATGTATTTAAAGTACTTAATGGTAAAATAATGAATGCTGTATTAGTTTGCTAAAAATCACTTGGTCGATACTTAATTTTTTCACGGGAAATGTAAACGATAAAAATGGTTATTGTACGATATTGAAAACCTAAGACTTTAAGACTAGAAAATACCCGTAAAAAATTAGTAGAACGCAAAAACTGAAGCGGGAAGTATTATTAGAAGTATAGAAGAAAAGTTACAGGAACGAATAACGCAGCTTTCAGAAATAATATTGAGTTTTACTAGGTATTGGCAGAATGCCAATGGAATGTGATTTTAGCTCTAGTAATAGCCAATCTGTTCTCTGCTGAAAGTTTTGTTGCCTTTGTGACAATCCATTTTTGTCAACTTAGTTCTTTCTGTGAAAACCTTTTGTTATTAAGTCTGATGATTAGTCTATTACCCCAGATGGAACTGTTTTTTAATGATATATAGCATAGATTATTGTCGTTGTTTTGTGGGAGAACAAAACAGAATTGTTTGTTTTGCCAAAATTATTCATCAATTTTAGGTAAGGTATTTTAATAAAGCTATTTGTATCAGGAGTACCCCTAACTCTCTGGAGGCAATTTATTGCCCTCTTCCGTCGTTTTATCGCGCCGCGACCTGAAACGTTAATTTACTAAATAGGATTTGTGTGCTGATTGTGTTTTGAAATTAAACTGTCTCCATAGTCTAGTGGTATAGGCTGGCGTTTTTAAAACCGGAGGTGAGGAGAAAATTATATTTGTTTTAAAATATTTATTAATTATTGTAACCTTTATTATTAATAGATATATAATGATGATATCTATAAACAATATTTGAGAAAGTACAACTGTCTTGTTTTATCATCTAAAAATTCTACACTTTACGGTCGCTGTGTGAACCAGCATGCGGTGATGCATATCAAAGAACTCATAGATTGATTTTTTTTAAAACGCGCCTCTAATAAAATAACTATTTCGATGTACAAGTGTTATATCTGTGAGTTCAAGTGTAATAATATCTCTCTAGAGCAGTAAAAGTTCAAACACTAATAGTGATCTGCCTTAATAGAAGCAATCAAAAGTAGACGCATAAAAAGCAGGTTCAAAAAATAGGATGTATATAGTCGCCTAAAAAGTTTGCAATCAACATATTTTAGAGCAGGTTAACAATAATTGATCAAATTCAAATTCTGATAGTTGAACATCGGTTTATACATATTTTGATATGAAAATTTATGCCTTTTTAATTAAATGAAGCTCAAGTAAATCAAAGCTTTTACTTAAACCAGAGGTATAATAACAAAAGCATTAGGTACGTAAAATATTATTTGCTCAAATACTGTTGGACCAAAATGCTTGCTTATAGTAATTATTAAAAAAAAAGCCTTACAGGTTAATGTCCCGAAGAAATTGTTTTATGATTAATTACTGTATAGTAAACATATTGGAATGTATAAAATTCTCCAAAATTGTTTCCTAAATAAAACAAAATGAAAATTTTACTGATTGTTTTAGAGTGACATTATTTAAAACCATCTGAAAAACATGTATTGTACATAAACATGCAGCATGCAGGTTCCTAACCAGTGGCGATACTCTATTTTACAAGTGTCTGTCAGAGGTGGTACCACCGCGGTGCCTATTTCTGTTGAAAATTAGTAGTCTCAAAACACTACTCATTCCCGTTTTGAAGGGCACTATAGCCATAGCTCCTGGGTGAACGAGACATAACATCTTAAGTCTAAGGGTGGTGAGCAGATTCCTGGCCTCCGATGCTGCTTTTCTTATGGGCAAGGCCTATTATTGACCATCAGGTTAACTTTGTGTTCGTGTCACCGCTCTAACCAATAAAAAATTATAGAATTTAATATATAAAGTTCGCAGCACTATAAAATTTATAATTCGCTTACAGATTAGTTTTTAGTTTACATAATAGCATTATAGACTTAAAGTATTGTAGATATGTAGATTCATTGATTTACTTTAATCAAAGGTGATTACAATAAATATTTATTTTAGTAACTCAAATTTACCACATATTCTTAATATGTATAAGAAAAAAATTTAATTTGCTTACGGACTCTTATTTCTAATACAGTCAAGAGTCTGTTGCAATTTAATCCATTAAATAAGGATTTTTACGTGTAAATTACAAAATACATATGATGAAATTGAATAAAGACATTTAAAAACAATCAACCAAAAAATGGAAGTGTTCGGAAAGGACATATGACGAAAACAGCGTTTTATCCTTTACTAAAAAGATAAAAGTTTACATAATATCTGATTGGCTTGAAAAGAATGTAAAATATGGTACTATTAAACTATTTTCATTTAAAATAAATCAAATTCAATTCAATCTAGTTATAATTCATTGAAATGAATTTATTATAGCTATTTTCAGTGCCTTAAAGTTGAAATTGATTAGCAATTTATATCACTGCAGGACAACTTTAAAAATAAAAGTTGTTTTGGAAACATTTTTAATACATTATTTTTTATACCTGTACGGTGGTTAAAGAGTTTACTAATTATGAATCCAAAATTATGACCGTTTATATAAAATTCACTTAAAATAAATCGGAATATGCAATGTCAATAGTTTATTACATTTCTTTTAAACATGCTAATTAAAAAATTACAATTCTTTAGACCTTTTAGTCAAAACCACATAAATGGTTACGGTTAATCTTATGTAAAAGTAAATGAAACTATCAAACGAGTTAAAAGAAAAAAATTAAACTATAAAGAAGAGTATAGGTATTCAACCTAAACACATTATTTATTGTTGTCGCATTTATTGTAGTCTAAATATAAAGTGACAGCTATAAAAGAAAAAAGTAACGGTTGCGAAAAATGGCGCGAGTGTTTTAAGATTCATTCGTAGAAATTTATAGTTTTAACTCTACCCCTAAAACGGCACTTAATCTTGATGGGATTTTATTCAGAAAACAACGTTTTTGTTTATATTCTATACTAATAAAGTTTCTTTTTATTAAACCCTTGAGACTATATTGCTGTGTATGACAAAGATATACTATGATCTTTAAGTTTAAATTTCTATAAAGATTGAATTATTAAAATATTTTTGTTATATATGCATCTTCTATATAAATGAATAAAACGGGAGTGTCTGTTTGTAACAGTAAAATAATGGTTTTTAACTGAGTTCATTGTGAAGACACTGCCGTGTTCCAGTTTGAGTGATCGTAGCTAGCGTATTTACTGGGCAACTGAGACTTAAAATCCTATGTGTCACGGTAGATCGTTGGTGATCCCCTGGTTTAGCCGATGTCGAGCAAGAGCTAGTGTTAAATGAAACACTTCAGAGAATGTAAAATGTAGAGAATAGTCTTAAAAATATGACAAAGTAATTTAACGCTACGAAATCTGCGAAACAACAATATTTTGTATGTTTACTATTTCCACTAACAACACAAAGTATAAGGATTTAATTTCTATAACTTAAATAAAATTAAAGTGTCTCATGCCAAGTTACGACGAGTCTGAAAATAAATAATAATAACATAATACATTAATAAATATTAAAAAAATATGCACAGTTATGAAAGCGCTAAAAGAAAGATATATTTACTCACGTTCCAGGGGGTTCTCACAGCCCTCTACAACTGACCAAAAACAGTAGAACAAAGCATGCCTAACTTACCTACCTTCAGTACGTATGGCCTTCACTTTAAGCAAAAAGTGTTAGCTGGCTGGTTCGTGGGAACAGTAGCTTCCCGCGAACTTTGTGTTAGATGAGGGTCACCGTAGTCAAGAGCATGGAAGCATAACTTTATAGTAAACAAAAAAAAATATATATAGCCATAGCAACCTCAAAATCCTGAGGTTTCGGGAAGGTATCAAATGAGAAACTTTTATAAAATATAAATAGCTATTCATTTATATAAAATCAATACTTAGTTTCCCTTTCACCCGTAGTTTTAGCCTAAGAACTTCTTTTTCTACTCTCCTTTACTGGTAGGTGTATTCTAGACAACTCATAAGGAAGTCTTTTTGGCGCGGATGTTAGGCTTTCAGACTTATGTCTCATGTAAGCTTCATTAGGAGTTCGCAAGACGGTACCGTATTCCACAAACCAGACCGACATTTTTTTCTAAAAGAAAGGCGTTCAGAAGGTATTATTAAACTGAATTCTTTAGTTTCTCTTGAGGATCGTCGACGAAAGGTTTACGAACCGGGACGCTGACGATCTGCGTAAGACCCACCAGGTGTGTGTGTTTCGTTGTGCTCGTAAGCAAGGGTGACTACGTGTGTTTGTATGCTACTATCCTTACATGCGTGGTGTGCTAGGTTAGGTGACTGGGACTCCCGTTGGGTCCAAAGTCTCAGTGACCCCTTCCTCGTCCGGATCGAGGAGGACGTTACGCGGTCTACGTTTGGATAGGCCGTGTACGATGCTGATTTTAGCAATTTACAGTCGCTATGTAGGTCTACGATAGGTTGGTATCACTGCACCCCGGTGGCGCGGTGGATAAATTTCTTTTGCACTACCTGAAATTTATAATAGCGCGGAAGATACGTGAACTCTAAGGCCAGCCAGGTTCCTCTTAGCTTCCCCGCGGCTGGGCAGGCCGCAGGTACTGAGCCCCACCGCTACGACAAAGCGAGAACCTGTTCGGGGGGTATATTTGGCCTTCCTCTTCCAAGGCCGTTGGCCGTATAATTTTAACTGCCTTGTGCCGTACGAAACCAATCGCCTAAACGATTGATCGCGTTCGGAGCTTTAATAGATAATTCGGTCTCAGTGACAAACAATAGAGGGCGGTGCTATCAGCGAAAAGCGGCAAATTCGTTCAAATCGTTGGGCTTAAGTATGTCGCTCGTGTTGAGGGTGAATAAGAGGGAGTACAGAACCGATCCTTGAGGAACGCCCGCTTGGACCACTCGGCTCATGGACAAGGTGACTCAATATGAAACAGAGTGATTTGAAAAGGAAGCGTGGATGATGTGAACCAGCCTATCTGGCACTTTGAGTGAGTACAGCTTGTGAATCAAGACGTCGTCATCGTTGTGACAGACAGACAGACTTTGTCGAACGCCTTTGCACCATCCAAGAAGACAGCCCCTTTGACTAGGGGATGATTTGATGAAGGCCGTTCAAAATGAATTTCGTTATGCGGTAGATTTGATCTTGATATTGACACTAGGGGTTCTGACGGAGCAAACTAATTGGCCGAAAATTCGTGGGTAGGTTAGGGGGCTTGTTCCGTTTTGGAAAAATCTTTTAAATCCTCTTAACAATGCGGCCGTGATCAAGAGGCAGACTGAGATATCAAGCGTCTTGTTGCCAATGCTGAAGCGCGATTGCCAGATCTTAATTGTAAACAAATTTAGTGTGTACTGTGACCCATTCAACATTAGTTTATTTATCTAAAACGTAAACAAAAGAATTATGTACATAAAAAGTCGTAAACAGCCATGACTAATAACTTAACGAAGACTTATTATTACCAAATTTGATCGTAACTTATAAAAGGCATTACGATAAATTCAAAACGGAATTTTGATCATTTAAATCAGACAAATTTATAGACATTAATCATTTATTTGAATAATCATTGGGATATAGTTTTTAATAACATCGCACATGTCCTGACCTGTGCACCCGGAAACAAGGAAAGTCTAACTTTGCGATTTAAACCCCGATTGTACCGTAGAGACCTTTTCCTGCAATTATAATCAATCATAAAATTTATATTAGTCTCCTAAAAAAAGTTTTACATTTTTACTATTCCTCTCGGTTTTTTATTTTATACTTATAAAAAATATGAAACGTAAAAAAATTTCAATTGGGAAAATTTCGCTTCTAGAATCTAACACTGCCGCAATAATATTACGACCAATTAAATTCGTATTAGTATATTTAGTCATCATCATCATCATCATGATCAGCCCGTGATAGTCCTTGCTGGACGAATGCCTCCCCTAATACACCCCTATCCATTAGGGGCTTTTTGGACCGTATCCCAATGTTAATAATTTTTATATTACATTAATCTCTAAAGTCCACTTACAGTAAAACAATCATTTTCAATTAAATCAATATTGCTTATTTTGGTCACGTCTTTGTATAACTTGGAGTAATCTAGACTTGAGATAAAAAGAAAAGTTGCTACATTGTTTAATTATATCTCTACGTTGTTTGAGAACAAAAGAAACGATACAAAGCTTGTGCCAGAATTTTTATATTAGCGCTTTTATTTTTTTTATTTATAATACTATTACGTGGTATTTTTAACTATGTGTTATAATTAGTAATGGTATCGGCGTGTTCTTTAGAAACCGGAGGCTGTGGATTCAAATCCTGCGGGGACGCAACAAATTTTCATAGTTCTTTCCTAGTTGAACTAAAGCAATTTGGGCTGATCACCCAATTATCTGAAAAGTAAGATGATCCATGCTTCGGATGGGCATGTAAAAAGTCGGTCCACCCACTGACCCGCATTGGACCAGCGTGGTGGGATGTGGTCAAAAACCCCCTAAAAAAGAAGGCATGCATTAAGAGAGTGCTATGTCCAACAATGGACAAACACAAGATCATGATGAATTATATTAAAACCGTAATATGCTTTTAAAATGACACTTAAAACAAGAGCACAAAACTCGTTATTTTTATCAGCAAAATTACTATTCAGTTAGTTGACTAATATATAAATGGAAAAATTATAATTTATTTATATATTACACTTGTGATGTAAGCTCAAACGTAGTATATAAAAAATTATTTGATACATTATCAATTTTTTTAGGATTATTTGATACATTATCAATTTTTTTAGGATTCTGCTCACGTAATCATCCATTTTATGCTGGACCTTATGACGTAATTGGCATAGGGTATTTACTAAAGGGCTTAATGCCCTGCTGCATACATTGTCGGTGTTTCAGTCGACTAATCGAGCAGTTATACCTGATCTGTCACACATTGTATAGCACGACACTGCCCCCCAATTCCTGTGTTTTAAGATACATATTTTGACAAAAATGCCATCGAATGCTCTTTTCAAATTTTTATAATGTATAAGCACTAACACTATAAACTTAAAATGAGGTTTGAAAGTAACTAAATAATTTATACTATGCCTACATTGAAATGGTTACTGTAGGTTATTTTAAACATATCATACGTGCTGTCGGAAGTTTTGTTATAGATCAATTATAGAACTCCAGTTCATTAAAACTTATTTCTAAGTTAACCAGCGTTTTCCTTTATTCGCAGAGGCTTATAAGTCGATGACGTAATTTTCTTTTCTCCATATGTCAGATACAGAATTGGAAAAATGGAAACTGAAAATAGGACAACGTGATATCCACGTCAAATATCTAAGTATAAATGCACTTACAATAGATGAATCGTATTTATGTGTATGTATAGTTTTTTATGCGATGATTGCTTATAGTGTTATGTATAATTTAATCACACAGAGTACACGCGGTAAAGACCGGTTACATTCTGCTCAAATTAAGTATAATAATGAGTTTAGTATGATTAAAAAAAGCAATATATTAAAATACGTACACTATAGAAAGTATCTCCTCTTTATATTTTTGGAAAAGTTGGTTTAAGAAAAAAAACATTATTTTGTTAGGCTTTAATTTCAAGATTTCTTATAGTATATTTTAAAGTTAAAATTACTAAAAATGTTATTAGAATATAAAGGATTATTATAATAAACTTAAAGTACGATTTGTATAGCAATAGTTATGATATTTAATTTTTGTATGTGTCTATCTACATTCTTTTTAAAAAATTCCAGGCTGATTAAATTTTCTTATTTTATACCATATTTATGATATTTTACGTGTGCTTTTATACATTGTTAGTTTGCAATACATTATGTGCACTCGTGTCCATGACTTTTTATTACTTCACTTGCAAATAATTGGACGGGTTGTTGTAAGCATTAACTGGGTAAGGGTTACGTCATTAGAGGAGGAAATGTGACTATTTTCGATAAAGTAACAAGATATTTTAAAATTGTTAATATAATGGGAGAATACTGGTAACAACAGACTGTAAAATAATGTTTTAATTTAGATACTACGTTTGAGAGCCGTTTAAGGAATTTTTTAACGATTAAGATTAACATGTAAAATAGGTAAGCACAATTCGATAGAAACAAGTATGCCCATGGCTTTGTTTTCGTCAAGACATTTTTCTAAAGTTTAATCACGAACTTTTCCTCTTGCTGAATCGTAGTCTGCGCTGTAAAATATAGAGTGAATTTATAACTACATTAATCGTCTTATCACGAAACACTCGAATGCATACGCAAATAATGCGCTTATGGTAAACTTATTTTATGTAAATCTTATACACACATAAATAAGAAAGAATAGATGCAATCTAGAAATAGTCTGAAAAAATACACAATACATTAATAAAGTCTAAATAAATAAACTTAGTATGATTTTTGCAATCAAATATATGATTGATACGAACGAGAATTTTTTTAAAAAGCCAAAATATAATTTTAATTATTATCTAAAAAAGGTCATCTTAACAGATATATGCAAGGATTTAAAAAATAATAAGGGAATAAAATTCAATTAAAACTAACTAATCTATTAGCATTATATATAATTCATTATTGTTGTACCCTTCCTTAAAAATTGAGTTTTTTGTATGGCTATAGGCCGCAAATTTAACGTCAAGTAATTCGACTATAGGATCATCATCATTATCAGCCTGTGATAGTCCACTGCTGGACATAGGCCTCCCTAATACCCTATCCATTAGGGGTTTTGACCGTATCCCACCACGCTGGTCCAATGCGGTTGGTGGGTGAACTGAGTTTTACATGCCCATTTGACGCATGGATCATCTTACTTTTCAGATAATTGGGTGATCGGCCCAAACTGCCCTTACCAACTAGGAAACAACAACGAAAATTTGTTGAGTCCCCGCAGGATTCAGAACCACGACCTCCGGTTTCTAAAGCACACGCCCATACCACCAGGCTACGGAGGCAGTCAGACTACAGGATAGATAGAGTAAAAACAAGCCTATAAACTTCGGAGGCCTATAAAATCTTATTTTGTTTTTAAAAACTACAGGAACAATGTAAAGTATTTACAATAGAGACTCAAATGAAAAAGACTCACATTTTTTTTCATGACAGATGTCATTAATTACTAATTTTATAAACGTGGCACAGTATAATAAAAATAAACTGTTCAGGCGTTCCGTTTAAAGCAAATAATTATTAAACATCGATTTACAAAAGTCATACGGTATAATTTAATTTTACTTCCATCTAGGAATATCAATGTTTTCTTGAAGTTAAACACTAGAATTTATTTTCTTGTGCTATAAGTTAACGTGATTTTTTAAGCTTTAAATATCTGAACATTAAATGCAAGTTGGTCAAAAAGTTTAAGCATAATGTTAAGCTCGTGGTACCTATTTAAGTTACTTTATCTCGTACTTACTTAAATTTACTTTGTACCCTGGTAAAAAGCTTTGGTAAGTTATTAATATTAGAATGAAACATTGATTTTATTAATTGAATAACTATCAAGATATGATGAGGAATCACTTATATACAAAGAAGGGTAGGATTACGTCACATATTATTTATTGACATAACAAACATCTGTTAAGACAAGTTTGTTTTATGAATAAAATAAAATATCTTAACGCCAAACTTAAGTCATCCTCTAAAACCATTGATTCTACTGTTTCTGTAATTTGTAGATATTGTTTAGTACTAACATATTTCTAATTTGTTAAATTTAACTTAAATAATTGTTTTATAAATGATCGTTAAATTACAAAAAAATTTTTAAAATACATTTACTTTTACGTGAACGTACAATGTATTATCTCAAATGTGCTTTGTATATGACTAATTTTTAAAAATGTTTACATTAAAACAAAGTTTTAGTTAAGCGAGCGTTTGAAATTTTATTGCACGAGCTATCTAGTTATCTTTTACGCTGATTTTTTTTATTTCTTCAAAAAATTGGCTCTACATTACAACTACTTTTTACCATTATAAAAATGATGATCAATTTTGGAGTGGAGCAACGAGATATATAAAAACCTTTCGCTCTGAATTATCTTTTCGCAGTCTAAAATGGTTGAAAAGTAAATATTAATTCAATTATTCATTCCACTTACCTTCTAGTAACCTATAACGTATGACAATAAAATTTGCGGTATTATATTATGTAGCATATAACAAATCTTCCCTGACCGAAAAAATGCTCGTCAAACAATAAAATTTAACAAGCTACTATACATTTTGGACCGACACTCAGGAATGTTAGCTATGTGACATTTGCACTGCTTCAGTAAATAAATAATTTATAACCTCAAACAATGATTAACAAACAGTTTTTACAACGATTTTTTCTTTTCAACCTATAGTTTTAACTAATTTCTAAATTTGATATAAGTTTTAGTATCTTTGCGCCTATGGTTACTTATGGCCCTAGTGAGTAGTTCTTTCTCTTTAATATCCACACAACACTCATTTTTATGTTCTTTTAAACTTATCTTTGTATCGAAAGTTTACGTCATGTTATATAATAATTAGTACTACAACATAGGTATATAAATTATTGTGAAATTATCTATAAATAATACTAAAAGCATAAAAGTTTTGTATTTTTAAGAAACACCCAAAAAATTACTACATTTATTTGAAAAACTATTTCGCTGTTACAAAGCAATTTTTCAACATAACACGGGCAGAGCCGTGGACGTGGAAGACTTAAAATAAAGAGACATTCCGGTAAATTATTTTAACGTCGTGTCGCGTCATTACTAACCCAATGATATCTATTTCAGAATAGTATTTATAAATATTCGTAGTATAATTTAGATCTAAAGTAATATGGCGTCATTTTAAAGGGCTAAAATTTTACTTTGTTATGTTCTTTATAATTTAGAAATATCTTATTTTGTTTGCATTATTGTACATAAATATATGTCGTTATTAAAAATATGAATTAATATTTAAAAATCTGTAAGATTAGATGATAGTTTAAAATAAAATAAAAAATGGTTATAACAATATTAAAAGATTCTATACAAAAAACAAAACCACTATTTTCCTTGTTAAATATCGTTTTAATACCGGTAAGATACATTTATGAAGTAATTTCACCTCTGAACTTTTGTATGAGGGTAATTCGTTGCCCTTTTCCGGGATTTTATTACCGTGCCTGCATACCGGATTTACTAAAAGATGTTTTTTATTTTATCGTTCAGTTAAATTTAATATTTACTTGAATATGATACAGATAATACAATACCTTAAACATAATTTTCTTAATTACGATACCAATACAGCTAAACTATGTTTAAATCATATGTGCAAAAATTTGGCTATAAAAATATTATAAAGGAAAAAGTATTATATTTTTGTACATGTATGTAATGAATAAACTCAAAAATAGCTTTTTTTTACTGTCATTGAAGGTAGACGAGCAGTCAAAGAAAAGTGTTCACCGATGCTCATTGACAACAGCACTACCTATGTAATTTGAGTGCCATTTAAATTATTAACTCTTCTGAGCACAAACAAAAAGGCTTTTACTTTTTTTTTATTATATGCTCACTAAAAAATTGTAATAGCCAGTACGAGTACTACTCGAAAACCTTTCATACGAAACGGTTTTTGGTTCTACGAGCTAATGCCGGCCGGAGCTGGAGCTGGCTGGCCTATTTCCATTTCAGCTTACTGTATCCTATATAACAGGTTCGTTTGGAAGTTTTTTTCTTTATATATGATAGGAGTTCATTCGTGTACAAGCTTCTACGTTTCGATGTGCTTTACCTAAGAAGGCTTTTTGATTCGGTTAAAAAACTTTATTTCAAACTTTGCGGCCTGTTATAATCATTTCTAGTTATGATACAATAGCATATTTTATAAGTATTGCCAACTTATAACAACATCGAGTTATAAGGGCCCTATGTAACGGTTCCACAGAGAGAACCTGGTCCTGGGTCGGATTAAAGAAAAAGATCAGAGGTTATTCTACTTTAAGACATGCATAGAAACCTGAAATTAATAGGCCCATTTTCCAAAAAACTATATGGATAAACTCTTAAGGGTATTGCTACTAGTTTGCTTTATAAATCACTATTGGGATGAAGTTGACCAACATTCATATAACCTTTTCGGGATAATATATATTCCAAAAGAAACCTTTGCGTCGCCAGCAGTGGAACCGTCCGCTCGTGTTCACCGCAGTCTCCAGAGCTCGCCGCGCGGTATCCATTGTCCGCTTCTCCTACGCCATCTGTGTTTGTGAGTGCACCTGCGCTCATATAACGCTTTTGTCGCATAGCCGATGTCAGCGCGTTTGCGTTTATTGCACTCCCTCAAGCGGTTGGCTTGCGCATGGTTGTGTTATGCAACTCGTTGTTAAACACAACTATTTTGTCAGTCGCTTGGCAAAGCAGTCTTGTTGCCTTATTTTATCTTGTTTCTTGGCCGAATTAGTTGTTTTTCAACTATACTAGGCCTGTTGAACTTTATAATATTTTGTTTCTTGTTACAGAACCAGCCTCACCGATTGCGTTGGGTGACGCAACCTAAATTTTATACCTAGGATACATACTATACCATAACTAGGCGCGACCTACACCGGTGCGATGGTCGACCGGGAGCTCAAGGACCACTTTGGTCACAATACCAAGGGGATCAGTGAGAAACCCGGTTGAAAGACATACCGAAAACTGACAAACGCAATGCACGTTCTGATCGCGGAACACTGACCCACCGTACCTTCACCACCCTGCACACCAGGGCCGACTATGCCATTCCCTGTTAGTGATGGCGACGACAACTATGTCGACGTCAGCATCCGCAGCGAGTCGCATATGGAATCGAGGCGCTAACCAACACCAAACTCGATGGCAGCTTCAAAACCGTCAAGTCGCAAGGCTTCCTCTTAGACTTCATGGTTTCTTCCTCTTTCTCAGCACCCGCCCTTCCCGTCAAAGCTGCAAAGCTGGTCGATACGACTACTGCCCCCAGTAGAATACCTCCAAACCATCAACCGAGTCAGCAAAACCTCCAGCCATCCATCCCGCCGATACTTGGCGTCTCCCGGCTCCTCGCCCCGTCCAGCCGTCCCAGCTTTCCCACGCACGGCTCTCCGTAGGGGAACGCCCCCCTCCCCCAATTTATCTCCGCAAAAAGGAGAAGTGGGTCGAGATTCACTCGGTCCTACAAAAAAACATAAAATTTGAGGCCTTTGATAGCAATCAGGGGATCAAATTGCAGCTAGCCGCACCCGATGAATATGAGAAGGTGACTTATTCCTCTAGAGAAAGGGATCATTAATTTCACACACTTGCGCTCCTGGATGAGCGCGTACTTAGGACAATGGTTATAGGACTACCTAAGGAAATCCCTTGCTCCGAGATAGCTGCTGCTATCAAAGAATTAGATGTTTCCGCCTTTTCGGTACAACGTATGTACCATCAAAGTACCAAACGCCCTAACGGTATGGAGCTGGTTACTTTTGAGCGCCCCAGGGAAGGCAAGAGCATTTATGACGTCCAACAGGTCTGTGAGATCAGTCGTCTCTCTTTTGAGCAGCCGCATTCTAACGGACTTCTAACGGACAGGGTAGTGCCACAACAGCCACCTATATGGTCACGCTTCGCGGAACTGCTACACCCACCCCCGTTGCGTTAAATGCCTCGGGTATCACGGCTCTACCAATTGGCCCAGACTCAAGGACAAATAAGCCCTTGCCACTTTTGAGCCCCTGCGTGCGTTAACTGCCGCGATATTGGCTACATGGCTAACTACACGGCTAACCCATCCAACAGCACCGCCTTCTCGCCCCTCCGTCCTTTCAACACTTGGCAATTCCACCCCGCGTGGCAGCAGCTAGTGCTGGAGCCGACTGCGAGCACACATCAGCCCACCACCGCCTCAAATAGCAAACATGCTCGCCATAGCAATGGCAGCGCAGGCCAAAACTGCGTGTCATTTTTTAAATCGCTAGATCTCTTTGATTTAGGCGAGTTCTGGTATCAGATTCTAAATAGGTAGTGCCGTTGTAAATGGGCGTCGGTGACCACTTTTAAATATGTGTATAGAAAGATTGAGTTAGTTGAAAACAATCTAAGAAAACCGGTCATTTCGTTCCAATGAACTTGCTTTTTTTGAATAAGTTTTTTTATGGCATACGCAGGCAGACGAGCAGTCGGGCCCACCCAGACGGTCCTTTGTAACATAATATGTTTTGCTCCGCTTGGGCCAAAAACCTTAAAGTTTTTTCATTATCAGATTTATGTCACAGAGATAAAAATTCTGCTATGGATTTTAGACACGATGTTAGCTGACAACAAATACAATACACACAGCTGTACCCGTTACTTGGAGGCTTAATAAAAATAATATAATAATAAGACCTTTGTTTGTAAAAACATGGTAAATCATAACTTAATCGAAGTGTAATTAAAATATATTTAGATGTTTTTGCTACGTGAAGAGTACAAATATTATAAGAAATAAAAAAATATTATATAAATTAATATAATTATTTCTATTGTTTACGCGATTGTTATACATTATTAAATATAATGACTTTACGGATTATATCGCGTTTATTTTACATTTTAAATTCCGACGTTTCGAACACTTTCCAGCGGCCGTGGTCACGGGTCAGACTGAGATGGCATGCGTCTTGTTGCCAGTGCTGAAGGGGTTTCAGATCTTAATTTTGATTAATTATTTTTAGTCTGTACTCCTGACCTATGCAAAATGAGCTTATTTTATCATTACAGCCAGCAGTGGTATTATGCTTGGGTTTGAATTTTAATTTATTAATTATAGGGTCCCAAGCAGGTGGTAAAATCCAACCATCTTCTCTATTGAAATTTGGATGTTTTCTAATTTCGATAGCCTCACGGATCATCCTTGGAAGAATCGGTGTTCTTTAGCGATGATTTGTAGTCGATCAAATCTGATATAATGGTTTGGGTGAATTAAAGTATGGTCGCACACTGCCGACTTGTTGGATCTTTTGTTTAATGTCAGCTATATGTTCCTGCACGTGGGTACTTATTGCTCGCTTTGTTAGTCCAATATAAGAGAGCCGCAGTCACCTGATCCTCTCGCCATTCAGAGGACAATGCGTATGCATTTTACTAAAACGTTGCTTAACAACATTGACGTCGTCCTACGCGTCCTTTTTCCTTCAATCTTTTCCATCATTACCAGTTGAAACAGCTGATATCTATCATGTCGAAACACGTGCTCGAGATATGTTTACTATTGGTAAAAGATAACCCCCTATGGATCGTGGGATGGATATCCTGAAGCAAGGCATGAAAAACTAAAATACTATTAAATCGTATTTTAAAGGGAATTGAGCAGAAGGATATACCGTAGCAATAAAAACTCCGACCATTGTCAGAATAAAGACAAAATAACTTATTGTATATAGTTTCAAGGATTTTTTCGTGCTTAATTAATTAACAATTTACAAAACTTTACTTATGTAATTTTATATAAAAATAAATCACTCTATCTGCTAAGCTTCATCTAACACAGAGTTCGTTCGAGAAGCTACCGTCCCCACGAACTAGGTGCCCGACACTATTTGCTAAAAGTAAGGGCCACACGTAAAGGTAGGGACTTAAGTATTCTTTGGTGTCCCTTCTTCTTCTTTTTTCTCTTAAGGATCGTCGACCTTCTGCGATCGTTTGCGGACCGGGACGCCGACGATCTGGCAACTGTTTTAATCGTTTGCTGGGGGCGGTGAGAACCGCCCTGGAACGCGGGTGTAAATAGTGTACCGGTTGTGTGTGTTTCGCTGTGCTCGTAAGCGAGGGCTAACTACAGGTAAATGTGTGCTATCCCTACTTATGTGTTGGGTAAGGATGATTGACGGGAACCCCGTTGGGTCCGGAGTCTCGGTGACCCCTTCCTCTTCCGGATCGAAGAGGACGTTACGCGATTTCTTAAACACGATGGTTCTTCACTTTCCTGCAACGTCGCAACGTTTCAAGCCTACATCAAAATAATAAATGAATGGTATAACAAATAAATGGTAATAATTATCACATTATTCTTAGAAGAAGATTTATATAAGGCTAAGGTTTATTAAAAAATATAACATAATAAGGATATATTACAATGATGTTGAATATAAACCTTAACACATTTTAGAAATAATCATTATCTCATATATTTAACCTAAATTCTAAAACTTGTGCGAAAAACTTAATAAGCAAAGCTCACTCTGGAACGTGTCATGAATTCAACATCACTTGAAATGAAATCGTGATGGTCCTCGAGCTCCGTTCCAAATGGATATGTAACATAAAAAACTTCGTGACAACGCAAAGATTTTGTTACGGGTAAAAACCCCTTTTTATTTTTTTGGGCTGTTGTTGATTCTTCGTAGAAAGACACACAAAAAAATTTAACAAAAAGCTATTTGTTAGCATAGATCTCTATGACCCACTATTATTGTATATATTATACATTGAACCTTGCTATTAAAACTAGAGGTGATAAGTTTTAATTCTGCTATGAAATAAAATTAAGCTAACAAACGTATAGGAATTTGGGAATATTTGTAGTAATTTGCTAGAAAGATGTAACCTCGTTGCTCGGTTTTTTTTTATTTTGTTTTAAATAGAGGGCATGCAATTTAAATACTAGACACTTTTGGTGTTAGTGAAATCTCATATATTAGAAAGTAAAATATAATTTAAATTAATAATAGCAATAGTGGGGAATTTTTACATTTGAACATAATAATGGTTATTAAAGACATTTTTACACGTTGAATTAGGAAGAAATGTCATGCAATTTTAAATTTTTTGCAAGCAGTAGAGTATTTTTTTAAAATATATTTATATTATTAAAAATAGAAATACTTCCGGTTTATAATATTAGTGTAAATAGTAGATAGAATATTCATATTATATACGTTCGATATAAAAAGAAGAAGTGTATTTAACAATTATAATAAGCTTGCCGTGATTCGAGTTTTCTGAATGGAAAGCTACAATTTTATATTCATACTTGGGCTTGGGTTGCTTTCCTGTAAGCGTAGTTAGAATACATAAACATTTTATTTTGACATATTTCTACTATATTCAAATAACTTTGTATTGTACAAATAATCTTATTATATATTCTTATCAAAGCCTGATTACTTCATAGAAAATAGTATTTTATATTCTATTGAACGTCTGTAAAAATCGTAAGTCATCTAACGTTAAATTATTTTGAAACCTCATCATTAGTTTAGCCAAAGTAGGTGCCATAGTTAAAAAAAAATCACAGAAATCGTAGCGGAGAGTATCGATCCACCCCCATTTGGATTTTCAGCTAAAAAGGTTTTTGGCACTATCTGCGATAGAGAAAAGTGTTGATTATCGGCCCTTATTGTCCAAATCAACCAGAAAACAACATTACCACAAAGTTAGCATTGTTGTTAATGACATACAAAAAGGTATTGTCATTTTTAAGTTAACATAAAGTTATTATTGTTTTACGATGAAGATAAAATTGAAAAATCGGGAATGTTTACTTACGTACTGACTAAATTTACTGCTTAAAAAGGGCATATTGCAAAGAATTATTCTATGATATAATAACAACCAACTAAACGTCATTCGTCAGTTGGGTTGGATTTACAGGTATTTTTTAGTCATGGACTTGTACTATACAATTGTGCTTCTACTTGAGAGCGACCAACGAAAAGATTCACTGTTCTACATGGGTAGCTTTTGGGAAGGCTATAGTAGATCTAAAAGAAAATTTAATAACTTTATTGCATTCTACTAAACAAAACTTTTTGGCATTAAAAAATCATACAGTGCATTAAGCATTATAGTCCATAGACAACACTATTAAACGGTCGTTGCCACTAAAGTAGAGCAACACAGAACACTTGGTATGACGAAAGACAACAAGTAGTTTTAAGTTGTGCATATTACCACAGATTTTAATTAAATCTGTCATATTATATCATTTTGTATGTTTGTGTTTCTAATTTATTTTCACAAGTGTTTAATATAAATATGAATTTATGACAGAGCTATCTGATGGATGTGGTATTGATTTATTTAATTCTATCAAAATCTAATTACAGCATTATTTCAACCAGCACGTGCAATACCCTTAAGTAAATTTTGTTACGATCAACTATTCATATATCAGTAAGTTTATTTGTATTGATCTTTTTATTATTTTAGCAAATATTAATTTGATCTGAATTAATAAAATATATTTATTAATTAGGATCAAATTATTTTCTCTCGGTAGGTCACCTTTTACAGGGACCGTCTGGATTGGACCACCGCGGTGCCTATATCTGCCGCAAAGCAGTAGTGTGAACACACTGATGTGTTCCGGTTTGAAGGGCACCGTAGCCAGCGATTAACTGGGTAAGCGACACTTAACACCCTGTGTCTTACGGCAGGCAGCGCGTTGGTGATATCACTTGTATTGCCGATGTCTATGGGCGTCAGTGACCACTTCCCATCAGGTGCCCTGACTGCTCGTCTGCCTGCGTAGGCAATAAAAATATATTTGTTTGAATGAATATTTGATTATATTTGTAACCGAGTTACGATTATGCTCGATGCATCGAATTCACAAAACACTTGCATTTATTTTTTAAACATTCATGTCAAGTTAAGTTCAAGCTAAGTTACATAAAAGTTATTTAAAAATAACACAAATTCAAGTCGGGTCGTCATAACGAGTTAAATTGTAAGTTTCAGCATTATTTCATTAGCTTTAGCTACTTTGTTTTATACTATGTAGTGATGATTAATAAGTTACTATGTAAAATAAGAAATAGCTTTTCATAAATATAATAGTTTCGGAAGTCCTAAATAATAAATGTTTGCTTTTATTGTAAAGAAGAAAAAAATATTTTTGCAAGTAATTGTTTACCGAATCGAGTTCCAACTTAAGAAAATTATTGATATATTTTTTAAATTAACTTTGTTATCTTTTTGTCTCAAAATAGTCATTACACATATCTGTACACGGATTTTGGCAAAAAAAATGTAAGCAATTTTAGTGACTCGCGGTTACCAACGCTTTATATTGAAAAACAAAAGAAAACAAATTATTGAAATAACCTGTTTCCTTTACTATTAATAAGTTGCGAGGCAACTTCTGTTTATATGTAATATTTGTTTCTTCAAAAGTTTACTAAGTATTCTTTCTAAAATGTTTTCGAACAGAAATATTTCTGATTATATGATTCATATTAACGACCTTTTCTCCGCCTAATTTTTTTATTTAGGGTATTTAATGATGTAAGAAACAAAAGTTTAAGTCGATTCAGCAGTTTACTTGCAGTATATACAAATCACCTAGATAAGGACTGTAGTGCCCTCAGTTATGTTTATTTGTGAACCTAAATTATCCTTTTTTGTTATGTCAGGCTGGCACCGACCAAAACCATTACGTTGTTCCTTCTTGGCGCCTTAGAGATGGGGTCACTGGAGCACTATCAAAGACCATGATAGCCAGGAAATGCCAACTCCCGCAATGACAAGATTCCCAGCCTCCAGCTGCGGCCTCGGTGTTGGTCTCCATTGCTACAGCACGGCGCTCCCTCTTGAGCCCTTCTCTGGGCGGCACCCGGCGGCACCCCTTGCCAGCCACCCAGGGCTCAGTTTCAGGGGAAGGTTGCGCGCTACGCCACTCTTCGGCGCCCTGGCCTTCTTCTGCGGATAGCCAGGGCGCTCAAGGCCTCCTGTCCCTTTCGCGGCCTCACAGAAAGCAAGGACGGCGCCCCACGAACTTTCGCTCTCAGCAGCCTGCGCACTACGGCAGGAAGCAAAGGTCGTGCCCACGACACTACGCAGCTCTCGGCGTTGCTCGACCCAGGCTGGGCACTCTTCCAGCGCGTGTTGGGCCGTCTCTTCGCAGCATACGCCACAGTGGTGGCACTCTCTGTAGGCTCCCTACCGGCCACGTGGCACAGGTACCTCCCGAAACAGCCGTGTCCCGAGAGAACCTGCGTCGCGCGGAATGTTAGGGAGCCGTGTCCTCTTTCTAGCCACCACTTTAGAACGGGGCGTATGGCTTCTATAGTTTGACGGCCGGCGCTGGGGTGCTCCAGCCGCAGCTCCCACTCCTGTATTGCAAGGGAGCGCAATTCGTCTCTGCGCCCCCTTATCTCTTCTGGGGCTGGCCTACAGCCCCGAGACCTCGCCTCCTCGCGCCAGAAGAAGAGTGACGCGAGGATTTCTGCGTCTAGGTCCCAGGGCAAGGAGCCAGCCATCAGGCACGCCGCCTCGCCAGAGATGGTCCGATAGCCCCGTACGGCCCGGATTGCCAACACCCTCTGGGTTCTCTTTAGCACTGCCGTGCTTTCCTTTGGACGGTGTCGGCCCACACGTGCCCCGACAGGACCATGGACCTGACGACTCCGGCGACAGGCGGCGACAGGAGCTGCTGGGTCCTCCGGTGTTGGGGAGCAGTCTGCCGAGACCTGCCGCTGCTCTTGCCACTCTAGGCGCGAGGCGCTCAAAGTGGGCGCAAAACTTCCATCGGCGGTCTAGGACTAGGCCGAGATAATTCATCGTCGGCTTGACGTCGACGCGGACGCCGCAAACTATTATGTGGGCGTCCGCAGGTGGCGCGTTCCGAGGCCCGTAGAAGTAAAGGGCCTCGGATTTTTCGAGCGCCACCTCTAGTCCTAGCCGCCGGATGCGCCCAATTACTTGAGCGACCCCGGCAGTGGCGAGAATCGCAGCCCTGCGAAAATTGGTGCCACGGGCGGTGACGAGGGTGTCGTCCGCATACAAGTGACGACGACACCTCGATATTGCCGCCTAGTAGCACCTAATCGAAACCAACGTTCCACAGAAGCGGTCCCAACACCGACCCCTGTGGAACTCACACGACACCTCGATGGTCCGGAGCCCATCTCGGCACGGGAACACTCCCTTTGCAGGTAGGGAGGCACCCGTGGTATCGGAGCGCCTCCTTATGCAGGGCCCAGAGCAGGGTGTTGAATGCGTTGGCGGTGTCGAGTGACACCGCCAAAACATCCTCACCCCGAGACACCGCATCCTGCGTCAGGGACCTGACCCGCAGCACCGCGTGGACGGTCGACCGGCCCTTGCGGAAGCCATACTGCCACTCCGCCAGATTTGGACCGACGTGCTCCAGGTGCTGGACGATGCGGGCCGCCACGATTCTCTCAAAGAGTTTTCCCACATCGTCCAACAACACGATCGGCCTATAGGCGGAGGGCGAGTCTGCCTGTCTTCCACCTCTGTGGTATTAAGGCTTGAGCCAGACAGGCAGAAAACATCGTCCTCACTCTGGCTCCAGGGCGTCCCTAGGACCAGCCATGTCATCGGGACCCGGAGGGCACATCTACCTCCTGCAACCCGTCCCTCGTACCTTCCAGAGTACATCCAAAATTAGCTTATGTAGCCAGCTTGGAGCAGCCTCCTCCACGGCCGGCCTTACTACTTAAGCCAGCCAGGTTCCTCTTATCTTCCCCGCGGCATAACAGGCGACAGGTACTAAACCTCACCTGTTCGAGAGGAACCTAAACCATCCAACCAACCATGTTGATTAAATCAACATCAACACAACAAAAAATCTTTCAACTTGGTAAGAGTAGCTTACTGTTAAGATATGTAAAGAAGAATTATATGTAAATAAAGATGTGTATTTTTTATAAAATAATGGCCTACGCACATTGTGCAATAGTACATTATTCGATTTTTTCAGCCATTTCTAATTTATAATTTGAATAATTTGTTACAAACTAATCTTGCTCTATTCTCTGTTTAAATTTCGCTTTGTTATTTAGGAAGCCTTGGTATTTAAATGAAATTATTGTTTTATTGTAAGGCATCAATTTAACCAACAACAATACTGTTTTAAAATATTGTTCGTTCGGTTTGTCCGTAATAAAATAATTGCGACTGACGTTTATTAAGTTTGTTTTTTACCTTAGAGATAATTATATGGATCGTATTAGACACGGACATATTATAAATGATTCTTAATAACGTCCGGTTATCCGAGCGTACGTCCACAACGCTTAGAGTGTAATTAAAAATATTTGTTTTCTAAATTACATACATACATACATCATCAGCCTGTTTTAGTCCACTGCTGGACATAGGCCTCCCTAATACACCCCTATCCATTAGGGGTTTGGACCGTATCCCACCACGCTGGTCCAATGCGGGTTGGTGGGTGGACCGACTTTACATGCCCATCCGACGCAGGATCATCTTACTTTTCAGACAATTGGGTGATCGGCCCAAATTGCCCTAACCAACTAGGAAACAACAATGAAAATTTGTTGCGTCCCGCAGGATTCGAACCCACGACCTCCGGTTTCTAAAGCACACGCCCATACCACTAGGCTACGGGGCAGTTCTAAATTCATCATCATCATCATCATCATGCCTTTGATAGTCCACTGCTGGACATAGGCCTCCCTAATACACCCCTATCCATTAGGGGTTTTGGACCTATCCACCACGCTGGTCCAATGCGGGTTGGTGGGTGGACGACTTTTACATGCCCATCCGACGCATGGATCATCTTACTTTTCAGACAAATGGGTGATCGGCCCAAATTGCCCTAACCAACTAGGAAACAACAATGAAAATTTGTTGAGTCCCTCAGGATTCGAA
The DNA here is from genome assembly GCA_029286875.1 of Lamproptera curius. Taxonomy (NCBI): domain Eukaryota; kingdom Metazoa; phylum Arthropoda; class Insecta; order Lepidoptera; family Papilionidae; genus Lamproptera; species Lamproptera curius. The sequence goes on along the minus strand of JAGSMT010000105.1, from coordinate 3,767,473 downwards.
CCCACGACCTCCGGATTCTAAAGCACACGCCTATACCACTAGGCTACGGAGGCTAAATTACCAGCTATTAATTTATTAAATTCACGTGTCCTTATTTTAGCATAGAATATACCCCTAACCAAAGTGTGGTAAAAATGTAGGTACAAGAAAAAGATATAAATTACTTTTATTTTAAATTTTCGTTTAAATTGTGGGAATATTGTCATTCAATTTTTTTTGAAAGTCCATAGGAAATCATCTCATAAACAAACACATTTTCATTTTACTTACGTTATAATGATTCTTGTATTTTTTTTCTATTTTATTAGCTTCGATATGTTTTTTTATTTTTTTTTATAAATACTTGAATTTCGCTTTAATTATTTATTATAATATATTTTATATTATGTAGTGTATCTGTAGTGGTCATCTTGTCAATGTTTGAGAAATGTTAGCGGGTAGTTGTGTAACGACCATTAAATGATTAACACGATCTCGTATTTCAATCCGTATCAATCCTAAATATAGTACAATTATTATAATTTAATTTTACGCCAAAAGTATTTTAGAATTTCGTACGGAGAGCCCGTTAGTACCTGCTTATATTGCGTAAAATAGTTATCCGCTTTTAGATGTGGGTCATACTTTTTGGTTATTATTTCACGTGTAAAAACAATAATCGCCTTAAGCAATAATCGCCTTTGAACGTTTAAAAAGGAAGATGCATTAGGGTGTTTGTTTGAGTATCTAGAAAAGAGGTGGACACATTATGAGTAACGTTGATAAGTAAATTAAAGTGATAAACGTGATTTGTCTATCGAAAATCGATAGGACTATTTAAGTAAGTGGATAAAAGTAATTATTGTACCTAGATATAACACATATTCTAATCTAACACGCAGAATTCACACTTAATGGCTCAGCAAAACTACTTACTTCTACACTATCCTTATAATGTATTACAATAAATGCATATTTATAGTCAAATAATCATCCTGGTAGTCCAAAGTCATGTGAAGTGTGACGTAAAATGTCATCGCAACTTATTCCTTCAACATCGTTAGGTGATAATAAAAATAATACGTTACAAACAGGTTGTAATATGCGTCGCGTATATTCATAATAGTTGTACACTGCCAGCTGAGCTCATAGGGTGAACATATTTTGGCGGAGGCAAGACTGCGAGAGCTTGTAACTTTGTCAGTTTTCATTATTTTTATGTACTATATTTTAGTGAACTTCTTGTAGGCGTATATAAGTATAATTATTTACATAAAAAAAACGAGAATATTATATATTATTAAATAAAATGACTTTACCGATTTTATCGCGTTTATTTTATATTTTAAATTCCCGACGTTTTGAACACTTTCCAGTTTACCCCGTGACCACGGCCGCTGGAAGGCGTGTATAAGCTTTGCTCTCAACGAAAAATTACGTTAAAAGGCGTTAAAATCTCAGATTGTTGTCGGTGTACATTACGGACACATAAGCAATGCAAAAATGCTTGCCAAATTCCAAGTTACTCTTATTGTCCTAGATAATAAGTAACAATAAGTAAACTTATTTTAGAAAGCAACGATCTGAGCACGAGATATTTTAGTGCACTAAACAGGCATACAGGCAATCTTTTTCATTATTATGTCTCTCGTTCTCTATCCCTTTTAATTTATAGTCCGATATAACAAATAACAGTAGAGAGAAAAAACAGACGCTTGACCGATTTTCTAACGCCCATAAGGCGTATGAATTTTATTCCTTTAAAAGGCGATTGGGTGATCATCCTGCATTACTTTAACCAAGTAAGTAAAAGTTTTAAAACACACGTCCAAACCATTCGTCTACGAAAATAGCGGAAATAATAATAATAAATATACTTTAATACGACATAAACAGAAGTATAACAATGTTTGAGTTGACGCAAAACATTCATATAAATGATGGATAAGGGGAAAATATGGTTTATGCAATTGTACCGTCATCCATTTTCTTTTTGGTTAGGGCAATTTATATTCGCGCTCGTTTTGTGCCTGATGTTTTGCGTTGCGACTTACGTCGTAAAATATTAATATTTCAAAGCTTTTATTTGGTAATTTTTGTATGTCTTTAATGAGCTTATTAATATAATATCAAAATGAATTAGTGGAGGTATATGGGGCTAGGTCCCGTTTCTTTTTTATTTAAGTGCTTGTGCTAGCCTTTGGTCTCCTGTAAGACCCGTCATATTTTGTTTTTAGTTTAGTTACTATGCTTGCAATGTTACCGTTTTCAGCTGGAGCCCTTCTGATGGATGATGCTGCATTATTTATATAAGTAACAAATACAATTAAATGTTATGTAATAATTTTTATATCTAATGCAGGTCTGACTACCATCTTTATACCCGTGTTGCTTAGTTGTTTCTTCAAAATAGCTCGCCAGATGCTTCTCGGAATGTGTTGCCACAAAATACATTCATGAAAGTTATAAGGCATTGTGATTGCGGAAGTAATTATTTTCAAGGCTATTAAAGACATGAGTTACAATAGTTTTTCAGACACTTTCTAGCTTTTAAGGCCATTACCATAGAAATATTACTTTTTTAAGTCAGAGTTTCCCTTCTATTCAGCTCCGAATAAAGCTTATAGTTGAAGCTATAAAAACGTTATGATATATCTATTTTAATTTTTATAATGAAAAGAGCAATGATAGCTTCAAACAATTCAATATAAGAAATTAAATCATGATGCTGACTTAAACAAAATATCGATATGTACCCCATACTGGTTCTTATAAAAGAAACTACTTTTTTTAAACAAAAAGTTTACGACACCACTTTAGCCAAGTACAACATAGCAATAAATAAGGTATCGCATCACAGCTAAACTGTCCTATCAACTTTCGGCCTCTATTACTTAATTAATTCTAGGTAAACAGAGGTAACAACAAACAGGACAATTAAAAGTGCCCAAATTTAAAATAGTAGAATAAAATTAAAGTGCAACTACAGTTTTGATCGATATATTTTTAATTTTTACAACCTATAAAAGTCGTTTAAGACCACAATAACTCTTACGATTACAAGCTACTATTACGTTGACGTCTGTTAGTACTGTGAGAAAATATTTACATTCTGATTCTACATTCCCGTTTGTAAAAATTCTAATCTGTCTCATATATTTTATGCTTTTGTTGATATCATAAAAATAAAAGTTATTTAAAATAAATCTGTTTTATTATGATTTTATTATGTTAAGCCTTTCTTTTGTTGTCCTAGAAATTATCCAATGTAGCCATGGCTACTGACCCAGCAAGATTTATCTAAAATAATTTTAGCATATGACCTAACCTTCTCAAAATGTAAAGTGCTTAATGGGTAAATTAGTTGTGCGGTAATTTCAAGGTGTCTATGCTATAAGGGCTGGCCATGCTAAGAAAAGACCGTCTTAACTTATCCATTTCGTAGTAGGAGTGTGAAATTATAGGTACTACCATTTATTTTCGTCTCGTAATGTAAAAAAAAATCAACAAATGTTAGCCACTCTTTATATACATTATTATATATATACACACCTCAGCGCCCTAACGCTAGTTAAACGTTATCTCTGACAAAAGTGATTTTAATATATAAAAAAGAAGCACTTTAAGCAGTTCTAGCACACGGTTCTTTAATATTAATAACTCATATAAATACTTATACACATTAAAGCAGACTTTAATTATATGTATTTTAATCACTATCCCGTAGATTCAGGTTAAATTAAACACCAGCATAATATGGCCTTTTCTGAAATACTGAAAGTGACTGAAGAGTTATGAATAGCTTTAGTGCGCGTCGCAATATGTGTCAAGCATAAACAATTTTAAATTGATATGGAAAACTTTAATTAGTTTTGTCTCCATGGTACGATTTTAATAAATCCTTAATTAATAAATTGATAAGGTGTTTTGTGTGTACAGTAAATGGTCAATTTTGTTTTAAAAATTTTTATGATTTTTTGGATGTTTCGAAGCGCTTTTAAGCAATTAGCAATTTTACTAATAAATCTACACAAATCATGTTACAGTCGATAGTAGACACCTTTAAGCCAGCTCATAGATGTTAGTTCTCAAATGTAAACATTAGTGGTAGTTGTATATAATTTACATTATTTATTTTATAACGTTTTAAGAGGCTTACACATAAATATAATTGATTGATACTATGAAAAATACCGTTCTTTTACGCTTGTGAAAGTTAAATCGAATATTAAACTTTGCTCAGAAGCATATTCTTGGGGTAAAAGTAACACAAAAATGCTTAGATGTTAAATAGTATTGGTTTAAATACTCGTAAAAAGCCTGTAAAAGTTGCAAAAGTAAAACTAACTCAAATTTTGTTGCCAATTTTTAAATGATTCTTTGAAAGGCCTGAAACATGAATCGTAAATTTAATTTATTTAATTAATCACATTTCAATTTAAATTTACTTATGATTTGCTTATCAGGCCCACGAACAGTAGTACCTTTTCTGACCGACTTCCGAAACGAAGGAAGTCCTCAGTTCATTGAGGGTCGAAGTCCAGGGAGCGGCTGTATCGGCATTCATTGAGAAAAGCCAATGTCCAGCAGCGAGTGTTAGAAGAGATGAATTAAATATAAATGTATGAGTTAATTTTAAACCAAGAAAGATATCGTTTTAGAGGTTAAAACAAATCTTCAAAAAATGTTATCAACACATTTGGTATATTTATGTTATTTATAATAGTTATAATAGAGATAATAAAAAACCTTTTTTATAGTTTTAAGGTTTAGTCAATTTCTAACTTATTAAAAATAAACTAAAACTATCTTTACTACCTAATATTATTGTCTTCTGTAAAATAATTTATGGAAGAAAAAAACATATGTAAAATTATAATAAATCAAATTTATGATTATGGGAACTGTTTACTACCAAAATTAACCGAAGGTTTCCTTGTTTTTATTATTCCACTCAATTACATATTATGAAACGTGTCTATATGTAGTATTAATTAACTTTATTTTATTGTAATATTCAATCTAGTTAAATGTTGCAGACTACTGGCAACATATAACTAGAGTGAAGCTTAATAGGTTCGTGGTTTATTCAATAAATTTCCTGATTAAATTTCAATTTGTTCTGCGTTGACCTTAATTACTTTAATAAGCGAAGTGCTCTAATATCTAACATAGTATAATTAATCATAAATCTAAGAACTTTCTGTCATTTTAGATTTAATTATGCATATTATATTTTTCTAAACATATAGATTTATGTATCGTAGAACTTGTATAAACTGGCCACCTATTTTATAATAATTAACTATTTATAATTTAATATTTACTAACTCTAACGTAAAATTCCGGAAGTTGCGAACGAACTTCGAGGGATGAAGCTAAGGTTGCGGTTGTTGGGGCGGGATTATGTTCTGACCCCCCTAACAGGTCTTCGCTTTGTCGTAGCGGTGGGGCTCAGTACCTGCGGCTTGGGCCAGCCGCGGGGAAGTTAAGGAACCTGGCCGGCCTGAGGAGTAAGGCCGGCCGTGGAGGAGGCTGCTCCAAGCGGGCTGAACAAGCCCGCTTTGGATGCGCCTTTGGAGGTGCGAGGACGGTTGCAGGAGGTAGGTGCGCCCTTCCTGTCCCTCGCAACCGAGGTGGAGTCTGAGGTAAGAGGGTGTCGGTTTTCCGTAGGCCGCTCTCCTATCCTCCGCGACTCGCGAGGCCACCGCTGATGCGGTATGGAGAGGCCGTGGGAGGAGGGGACATTCGGCATTGTGTCGTCAATCTCTCCTCCTTCTGCGGCCGAAACGGAGTTAGGGGCGGAGCGTAAAATCGGAGCCGCCACTGGGGGTTAGGAGTTTGGTCCTTGCGTGGTCAGGAAACTCCTGACTCCCATGGCCCCTGAGTAACAGACTCGGAGAGTCTGTTACCTGACTACAGGGGCCGAGACGAAGGGCGCGCTAGTTCCGACGCACCCAGAGGAAGGCGGATGGCCGTAGGGCCGAGATGGGGCTGCTTCGGCGGCCAGCGCTGGTGGGGTTGCAGATGAGTGGAAGCACGTTCCTGTGAGCCCACCCTAAAGGTGTCAGGAAGGAACAACGTGGTGGTTTTAGTCGGTGCGGTAACCCGTCTTTGCCCCCGCGAGGATGGTTATGCGTAGGCATTTACCCACAGCAAAAAAAAAAGTGATTGTATTCTAAGCTGTTTGATTTGTGTACACAGTCATCCGAGCGACTTATTCAAGTAGATATGCATGTATGTTTACTGGCATTGTGACGCTAGTTTTTATTTTGCATGGCTATATCATTTTTATATTTGAATAGTGTGTGTAAAAAAAAATGGTTGAATTTTAAATCTTAATTTGTATATTATAGTGTACATAGCGCCCTTTCTACTTAAGATAGGTAGTTAGGGCGCTATGAATTGAACTCTAAATCCATACTATCTATACTATTATTATAAATGCGAAAGTAGCTCTGTCTGTTTATCTGTCTGTCTGTCTGTCCTACTTTAGTGTTTATACTACTAGACCGATTATGATGAAATTTGGTACACAATAAGAATAGATTCCAAGAAAGGACATAGGCTATTCATTAAAGAGTTGACATAGAGGGTCAAGTTTTAAATGTAAAGTCGCCATCGTTGAACAAATATCGATAAAAAAAATTGATTTGATACTTAAAACGAGCCATTAGTGTTTTTTTTACCAATTTTGTAAGTTCAGACAGTATAAGTGGTATCAGTGGGTTTAAGCTAGGAGTTGAACCGAGGATAAAAGTTAATGTGGAAATTTGTCTTCGCCGAAGCTAAAGCCATGAAACTTTGTCTAATGATAGACACATCCCATTCACATCACATCACATCATCAGCCTTTGTTAGTCCACTGCTGGACATAGGCTCCCTAATACACCCCTATCCATTAGGGGTTTGGACCGTATCCCACCACGCTGGTCCAATGCGGGTTGGTGGGTGGACCGACTTTACATGCCCATCCGACGCATGGATCATCTTTACTTTTCAGACAATTGGGTGATCGGCCCAAATTGCCCTAACCAACTAGGAAACAACAATGAAAATTTGTTGCGTCCCGCAGGATTCGAACCCACGACCTCCGGTTTCTTAAGCACACGCCCATACCACTAGGCTACGGAGGCAGTTCATCCCATTGTGACACCTCATTTATACTACGCAATATATTTGAATATACCTCGCGGACATTCTTCCTATTACACGCAGACAACGTCGCGGATAACAGCTAGTTTATAAAAATATTCTATGTCGTGGGTGCATTCTTTTTAGGATAATTTATATAAAGAGTAATTAGTATTTTTGCTTTAATATAAGAGTGAACAGAAAACGTATTTTTTTTATTGCATACGCAGGGAGACGAGCAATCGGGGCCACCTGATGGAATGTGGTCACCGACGCCCATAAACATTGGCAATACTGATATCACCAACGCGCTGCCTACCGTGAGATATAGTATGTTAAGTCTCGTTTACCCAGTAAATACGCTGGCTACGGTGCCCTTCAAACCGGAACACAGTAGTGTTTTCACACTACCGCTTTGCGGGAGAAACAGGCACCGCGGTGATACCCACCCAGACGGTCTCCTGTAAACAGGGAACCTTCCACCGGTATTTGTGACGCACGATAATGTATATTTCTAATGCACATGGATAACCTTTAGTGAACCTGCAGTGCGAAAGATGTTATTTTTTATACTTCTTAAGTATTTAATTTCAAATAAATATTTCTTATTGTTGTATGAGAAATTCTAATTTTATGTAAATGAAGATTTGTTCATTATCAACAAGAATCGGCAGTTATTATTTTGAAAGCAATTGTGGCGGCATTACGAATCTTAAGTAAATTTATATTTAAGTACTTAAGTACTAATACATCTTTAAAATATATGACTGTTGTTAAAAACTAAAGCACTTACTTTATGGTTATTTTATAGCCCTATATGGCTTAATTCTATTTAAAATATCGATTTTATATTAAAATGAAATTCCTACTCTTTAAGTAAACACTAAATGGCTGGTTCTAGACCGAGATTACGGTTAATGTTTTATAAACCGTCTTTTACAGCACTAAAATTTTATGATACTTTTATAACATTTTATGATACTTTTATAACATTATGTCGTTTTTTAGATACTGCTGGTATAAACTGATTTGGGGATGTTAATATAATTGATTTTTTAATATCTAAAAGTTGCTTTTGACCGAACATAATCTTTTTATGTTTTACCCTTAAAAGATGATAGTATTCAATGACGTTAATTAAGAACTAACCGTAGATCTTACAAGTGTCTGGTCTTTAAAAAATACATTTACGGCGATCTCAAACCCGTTTTCTATTTCACTGTAATCTTTTTAAAGTTCTTATATTTACATCAACATCATTAACATAGTATTTTGTTTAAGATAAAATAAATGACATACTATGTGGTTAGGGTTAACGGCTCTCATCATGTGTGATCAAGTTTTGTTAACGATATTAGCATTTTTAGGCATTATTATACGTGTATGAAACAATGTAAATGGAAAATGTTATATAAAAGTAAAGCGTTATGAATATAAATAAATTAGGGCTTGAATTGAAGTACGCATTTTGTAAATTTGAAATAAATAATAGAATCAAACTTTGGGTTTCTTGCAAAGAGGTGGTTCTAGAGGTCGTAGTGATCCTTATTATAGAGGACCGTCTGAGTCGTTTCCACCAGGAGTCATTTCTGCCAAAAACAGGAGCAGCATTAAAACAGTATCATGCTCCGATCTATAGGGTACCGTAGCCAGCGTAATTACCTTGTAAACGAGACTTAAAAGCCGATGTCAAAAGTCGTTGGTTTCACTTACGATCAGGTAGTCGGATTGCTCTGTCTTTTTATGTAAATAAAAAAGGATATTTATATGGATACTCATATTTATAATTTAGCTTGCGATAAACTCCAAAGCTATCTTTATCATACCTAAAATAACATACTTATTGAGTTAAATGTTATACTGTTATAAAACTTAAATTTGAATCAGCTTTTGCCTTATTATCTTATGAATTTTTTTCATCCCTTTAAAAGAAAGGTTTAGTTTTTTAAGCTATAAAACTTCTTAATGTAGGTGATTAGTTCTATTTGCGCGCATTTCTATGTCGCCTAACACAACCGCAAATTGGTTACGCAATAATCTTCCTTCCCTTTCTTAGTACCGCTCCTTTTCGAACAAAGTGAAAGTCCCTCGAGAAGAAAGTAGGTAAAAGAAAAATACTTCGTGGAGCGGTTGGCGGCCAAAGCCGCCGCAATGTAACAATTGCCTTCCGGAGTTCCTACGCAGCACATCATATTTCGTAAAGTCACGCGACATGAATGGCCAATGCTCCGTTCTAATTGTTTTACGTTTACCGCGAACCTCAACTGCATCAACGAAGACATCTGCAGCTGTGCTATCATCAGACGAGGTATTTATCCTTCCTTTTACCGCATTTCCAATCTGGCTTCATAACCACGTTGTCCGAGCCGGATTACGCACATGGTCCTTCGAACCGCATACTCGCTTCTGGTGCTTAATTAGGATCTACCATGCCGCCGTCACTCCAGCTAGTTGGTCCAATCAAAATTAGCTGACGAAACTTGAGTGACGCGACGACGCGCCCGCGCAACCAAGTTCAATTATTTATTATTAAAAAATACTGTTGTTAACGCATTGTAAAAAATTGCCCGGCATAAGAAACTGTCGAAAATTAGTTAAAGGCTGAATATTCAAAATAATTTCTACATTTGAATTTTAAGGATTTGGATTTACCCTATAGCCAAATATTCAATAGCAAGCCATAAAGTGATATTTTTAATATTTTATCTTTTATGAAAATAGCATTGCAGTAAATTGATAACGTGTGTATTTAGTTTATATGCATGGATATGAATATTTATATTTTCTTTTGACTGAAAATTTTATACCCTAGTTATAAATCTCTCTTTGCTATCATTAATCTGGTTTACTGCCAAAAAAAAATATAATTGGTGCAGTTGCTACTGCCTCCGTAGCCTAGTGGTATGAGCGGTTCGAATCCTCAATAAATTTTCATTGTTGTTTCCTAGTTGGTTAGAGTAATTGGGGCCGATCGCCCAATAGTCTGAACAGTAACATGATCCATGCGTCGGGTGGGCATGTACAAAGTCGGTCCACCCATCAACCCGCATTGGACCAGCGTGGTGGGATACGGCCCAAACCACCTAATGGATAGGGGTGTATTAGGGGAGGCCTATGTCCAACAGTGGACTATTACAGGCTGACGATGTGTGTGTGTGTGGTGCAGTTGCTATCTAGAAATATTTAAATACAGCTTGAGTTCTTTTTAGTCATATGAGTATAGGAAATATGTCACTTTGTAGATACATCCTTCTAATACAAAACATTTTATTTAATTAAAAGCAGCAAAACTCGGGCACGAAGCGTACATATAAAATATTGTAATGAGAAATAAAATTTTTATGAATCATGAAATATTTAAAAAAATGCATCTAGCTGATAAACTAATTATTGTTTGCTTAGATATTGTATAATAATCAAGGCATGGAATATTTCGATAAATATTCGTTACGTAGTAGAAGCTTACAAAAAAGACATTTGAATAAAATTGGTGATTTTTTATAAGGTAGCGAGAGAAGTGTATAGATAAAGTAATTCATTTAACATTTACTTAATAAATGCAGCCTAAGACATCACAAATTTACGTGCTATCCTTAGTAATTATATTACATCTAATTTACGAAGTAATTACACTTAATACGGTACCGTCAACCAGTACACAAGATTATTTTCAGGCTTTTGCATTGCGGTAGAAATAGGAACCACAGTAATACTTTTCTACTTCCTTTATAGATACAGGGACCTATTGACAATAAACTGGTAAATGCTGTATTTATTAAATAAACCGCTAATACAAAGAAAATCGAATGTTGATAATTACATGAAAAACTTTTGCTTTAATTCCATCTTTAAAACTAGCACAAGTAATCAGGTAATGTTATTAGAAAAGCTAATTTCTTGAAAAGGCAAAAAGGGACAAAAACAAGTTTTAATTAAAGTTAAATGGCTGACTTGATAAAAATAAGGGTAACATTTACTGATTGGCAACTTTCAAAAGCTAAACTAAAAAACTATCTTTAGTTTGTTACACTTAATCTTGTATATTCACAATTTATAATGTACAAATAGACACATACATTTTGCCTTAAACTCTACAAATTTTATTAAGGTGACATTAAAATTTTTATGTGCAAAAAAATCTAATGAACCGATATCTAAACATCTTTTGCCAATTTAAACTTACACTGCTAATAAAACTTTTACTGGTAGGTCCCCTTGTTACAGGGTTGATATCACCGCGGTGCCTATTTCTGCCGCAAAGCAGTAGTGTGAAAACTCTGCTGTGTTCCGGTTTGAAGGGCACCGTAGCCAGCGTATTTACTGGGTAAACGACACTTAGCACTCCTGTGTCTCACGGTAGGCAACGCGTTGGTGATACCACTAGTATTGCCGGAGTCTATGGGCACCGGTGTCCACTTCCCATCAGCTGGCAGGACTGCTCGTCTGCCTGCATAGGCAAAAAAAATCTGTACTATATTTATTACTGGAAAAGGTAAAAATCTTTGTTGAAAACAAAGTTTTAACTATTATATATTTGTTTTCAGCAAAAAAAATGTCTATCCATGAAAAAATCCTCTATTTATTACATTATATTATATTACAATATATTTCATTTTATTTATATCATTATATATAACTTAATATTTTATTTATTAATATCTATCGTGTTGTTTAAACATTTTTAAATCATTTAGAAATTCGGCGTTAATATGTCAATTTTATTGTGTTCTCAAATAAAATGAATTTCACTGCGCTAATGGGGTGCTTAAAATAATTGAATTCTGCACGCATGAATACTACGACAGTGCCGCGCAATATGATTGCGGTCTAGAACTGAAAAGCGCGGATGTCCTTTAGGTGAAATTTGATTGTTCAAAATAATTTTTACATTTTACAAAATACAAAAATACTTAATAATGGCTTCCATTTGTAAAATGTAATTTAAACAAAGTTTAAACCTTTACATTTTGTCACATAAAACTGCTTTTTAATAATAAAAATTGAACAAATAAATAGGTGTTATTTATTCACTACAAAAAGTTTGTTTTGATACTTGAGGTTTTAAAATTTGACAGGATCAATTGGGATGTAATTCCAAATAAGTCTTGAAACCATATGATGTTGTCAACAAAATATTTTATACACATTAACATTCAGGTTAAGGCAATATATATTTTTTTAACGAAAAGCTAATTTCGAATAGAATCTGAGTAGTAAGTCAAATATGCATAGAATTTACCGCAAATTATAATTATGAAACAAAAGCTAATGAAAAAATATAAAAGAATTTTACGCATCGGCAACAACTGTAGCCAATAATTTAAGGATTCAATGAGGCTTAGAAAGAGCTTGTATTAGAATTACTCGAGACTATTTACAGTGATAATCTCGATAATTAACGCAACCTTATTACAAATTAAATAAAAGTTGATAATTAACTTAACGTTATTCGATCCTTTTCGATTTGGATAACATGATATATTGTTTTCGGATAATATTTTTACTTACTTTTTCTGTTATATTTTATTTTTAATGAGATAAACGACTCCTAAAACAGTAATATACTTTTAAAATAAATTATAAACGTAAAGCAGGCCTTCAGACGCTAGTGCACGGGCTCCTTTACTATCCAGCTACAGTCACAAAACTTCATCCTTTGTCGAATGGTTCCAAATCCGATGAAAAAAAATTGTAAGTAATTTCTTTCAAACAGGCATGAAATTTACTATAAGCCTGCACTTTTCTGTTAAGACTGTTTTAATAATTTATTTTGGAATCAGATCTAAGATAATAGATTTAGGTATAAGTTTATTTTAAAATATTATGTATGTTCATAAACATAAAAATGATTTTTTAAAACATTGCGACAAACATTATATAACAAGGAATAAGCATAATTTTGTACTTCAAAAATCTAGGCTCCGAAGAACAATGAAATCTTTCATGGGACAATATATACTCTTCTACAATAAAATCCAAAAAAACGTTCAGCTGTTAAACATTTTATCTGAACGTTAACATAAAAAAAAGTTTAGTAAAGCATGTAAACGCAATTCAATCACTGCTGCTTCTAAAAAATTTCATTTAAAAATAACGTATTTCAAATATTGTTGTTATACCCGAATACTGATATGTAAAATAAATATAATATATTTCAACTGATCAGGCTAATGTTTACCTAAATGTAATATTATTTTAATACATTTTTGCAATGAACGTGAAAGAGTCGTATGCTGACCCATTTGTGTCACTCGATGTATTAAATTTGCAATTGTTAGACAGATGATATGTAACAACGGCGTCACTTGTGGCATTATAGAGGCATCGTTTATTATGGTCAGTAATGGTAACATTATTATTTTATTTTTAATACTGCATAAAACGATAATAGTAAGGATAGCTGTATCTTACACGGCTCTTACAGACCCCAAGTTACAATTACTTTGGGGAAAGACAGTTGTTTGTTATTATTTGTTATTTGTCTAGTTTTATGTTTTTTTTTTTCATAGTAACACGTTCATGTGGATTATTTTGCTTGCTTTTTCCATATAATCAAGAGTGTTCAGAGACAAGTTTTTGATAAATATCATTTAACAAAAAATTGCTTTGCCAATTTTCTAGTGTTTCAGGTTATTAACAGCTTACGGTATGAGGCCTGTGTCCAGTAGTGGAATCGTACAGACCGGTATATTTAGATTCAACAATAAGTATTGGGCTATTTTGCAATAAGTACCTAAAAGGTTTAGGCAAGGTTAGGTTTTTTGGTTTAGGCAAAGAGCCCAACTAATCGAAATCAATATCGAAAAAAACAATAACGAACACTATATACTCGTTATTCTTTATGATTATGAGACTTCTATAAAATCCAAACCAAAGTATATTCAGAAATAGAAATATGTGTATGCTAGAAGACTAAGGCGAAAAGTATTTATTGTGATGTTATGTTTACATTTTTTAATGTAGTTTTAATTTCGATTAGTAAAAAATGCACAAGGTTAATAAAAACTAAAAAACAAAAGTAACCGATTGATTCAAGAACAAGCAGTCATCGATATAGTTACCAAATAATGTAGTCATTGATATAGTTATCAAAAACGAGCAGTGGTCCCGTAATTGGTTAGTCAGTTCGTTACAGTGTCAGAGATTGACGTGCGAAATGGAATCGTTGGACGTGTGCTATTGGTTTGTTGTTTATTCCCATTTGTATCCATATAGTATTATAAACTTTTTTTTATTTGTTGTACAAAACAAAATAAAATAAATGGGCTTGCTGTAGACCATACAACTAAACAAATTGTTTATAAAACTGCTGTAAAACCTAAATGTATGTATATTTAAATGCATATGCCTAAATGTTTATATTTGGAACATGTACATGTAAATGCACTTATTGTTTTATAACGATATTACATACATAAAATATTTACATAAATTGAAGTCTTATCATTGGTTTTTTAGATACATATTTATTTATTCTATTACATTCTTTCTCTCAACGGCTGTTCGGCCAGCCCTATATCACCTTATAACTAGCAATCGCTAGCTTAGTCTTAGACACGACAAGCGCGCAGATAAAAATATACTTCAAAAAGCTCCAATTTGTTAAAGTTATTTTTCTATTTAAGACCCAGAACAGAGAAATACATACACATAACTAAAACTGTAATTGTTTAGTTTTACTTAAGTAAGTAAGGAGTTAAGCAATTCTATTTTTTTTCTGTGAAAACATATTTATGACATTCACCATATATATTATATTACAAAATCTTTATTACAATATCTATAATACTTTAATAAAAAAAAATAACTAGCTGAAATTTAATTTAAACTTTTGTAAAACACTTCCCTTTGCTACGAAAATCCTTTAAATGTATATTTACTGCCGTGTAAATAACATATTTATAGTTTTTATTTCGATCCATATAGCTTTTAGAAAAAGTCAAAGTTTTTTACGTCGCAACCTGAAATGGCTTTAACAACATATTTGACCTAGTTACTAATACATTTGACTCTGCTTCGTAATGTGATCAGGAATATGCCGTAAAACTTTTTAACCGGCTAAGTTTTACTGGTGCAGTGAGATTTATTGATATGATTGTTGACACTTATGTCAACTGACAAGTTTTGTAAATTTGAATGTATTGTAACGTTACCACGTTAAAATATAATTAAAACAGCTTATTTGAATGATTACTTTACTGCTATGTCCCCGAAATATTTTATTTATCTATAAGTTTTAAATTTATTGGTATAAGCTTTCACACGACAGAGGTCATCGTTCAGAGGTCATATAACAGATAAAAGAGGTCAACACAAGCTGATGACACAATCAATAAACAGCGAGATAACCCTAGTATTACGCGATACGTAACAAGTTACGTCTCCTGTGTTAAAGTTGTAATCAAAAATGAAATACAATTAACCTTTATGCTTCCGAGAGTCCAATTTCATACGCTACTCGTAAACATTGGAATCTGCTGAAATCGAATTGGAATAGAAGCCTTTAATTATGAAACCCTGCGTAAACTACGATTTTAAAATGATAGAAATAATATTATTAAAAAAAATAGCAACAGAAAATTATTTAAGTTTATACCAAAGTTTTTAAAGTATTTTTTTATACTGAATTGTGTTAACTTCAGAACAATGGGCTGACATAACATAAAACTTCATGGTATACCCGGGCTCTATTTCTACCGCACAGCGGTAGTGTTAACACTATACCGTGTTCTGGTGTGAATTGCTTCGTAGCCGTCGTATTACTGGATAAACGAGACTTACCATCCTACGTCTCACGGTAGGCAGCGCGTTGGTGGTACACCTGGTATTGCCAATGTCTATGGGCGGCAGTGACGACTTTCCATCAGGTGGGCTGACTGTTCGTCTGCCTTGGTAGCGAATAAAAAAAAGAACCTATTAAATATTTAGTCAATTAAATGTTCTATGTATGTTACATAACATCAATCTCAAAATATCTACTGCAGCCGATGAGCGGCTTGAATAGACAAAGCATAAAGATTGTAAGTTAATGTCTATTTAAATTTTTGATTTGCTTTATAAAATATGTATTTAAGTACTAAATGCTCTTTGAATTTGAATAAAGTTGTAGCTGCATTGATCTTTGCTACAGGTAACCAATAACATTTCAGAAGTTAGATGTGGTATAATGAAAACTAATCTAATATATTTTTTTTTGTTCTATAGATAACAATAAAGATCCTTTTGCATAGATTTAATTTCCTAGCTACGAAATGGCTACAGGTGAAACATTTTTTGTCTTAAAATGTTTTGTTAGCTTCTTGTCTAAAATTTTGTATTATATGTTTAAAAACGACACTAGTAGTTAGATCCACAGTGGGTGGATTAATTAATTTAATTTTTATTCTATATCGTATTAAAAACCTTAATAGAAAATCAGTTCAATTAAAATACATTTAATCTATTCATTCAGTCAGTTCACCCATTTCTCTTAAACGGGTCAAATGGTAGCCGCTGTACCTAAACATTGTTTTAGGGATTTAGCTTAGATGACCCAAAATTACTTGGGAAATTTCTTCCTAACTACAATACGATCTGGTTACTGTAAATAAAACAAGAACTTATCTTAATATCCTAGCTGTGGTGAATTTAGACAATAATTTAAGACACTTTTGACGATTACAGAACAATTATATTATATTATAATATATATTTTATTGTAATGAAAAAGGTATTACAAAAGTACATTTAAATAAAAAAATAATTAGAATAATGGGTTAGAAAAGAAACTGATCTTAAACAAAATAGTATTAAAATTAGTTATCCAGAGAAAACTAAGGCTTTCAAATATAATTGTAGGCTTTTTTCTTCGTTGAGTTGGTGTAGTCGGCCATAAAATACCATCGTCGCTCTTGTTAATCTTTTAACGCTAACTCTGTCTATATTTAATTTTTATTTTATGTATGAAAGAAATTTAACTAAACAAAATAGTTAACGTGACTAATTTGTACGTATTCTATCAAACACTATGGACAAGGGTAAATTCCTTGATCGAATTTCTTTTTAAAAGAGACTATCTCGGGTAGAACCACCGCGCTGCCTATTTCTACCGCAAATAAGTACAAACGTAACATATTATGTTGTCTTATAATTATAAAAGTTTTAAGTATGAAAATGTTTTCTCCATTACGTTAAAAAAAACATCTATAACAAATTAACTACCTTTTGTTTGTTACAGTTGTTTTTTTTTACGACTTTGTGATAATTAACTAAACTATACAAGAACATTATTTTGTTCTCTTTTTTTTAAATCCCTATGAATTATTGCAATAATTGCAGATAGGCATAATTAAGATAATTTTAAGTTAGTTGAAAACAAAAAATTCGGAAGGAGTTTTCCTCAAGACAATTATAGACGTGACTTATAAGATGCCTTTTCCAGACAGTTGACAGTTTTATAGGCTATTAAGATGGCAAAAATACGATACGGTAAAATCTTACTTCTTTGAACCTACTGCGTATTTGAAGTACTGTAAAATCCTTGAATTGAGATTTCACATATTAGTAAATATACCAGAACTTCTGCTCATAACATGTAATATAAGGTAATAATGTACTCCAAGTCGATTTCGAATACTGCGGCCAATATATTAGAGATCAGCCAACTTCGTAAAGAGATTTTATAGTGAACAAGAGTACGCGCCGACAGATATGTACTTCCGATTCCTTTTACTCTCATAGTCCGAAGAGAAATAAACGTAGGGCAGACTTTTTACATGCCCATTCGAAGCATGGATGATCAGCCTTCATTTCTCTCTATAACTAAGAAACGACAATAAAGAGTAGTCGATTCGCATACTACTAAGCTACGGAGGCAGTTAATGTACAGTATGTTTCATGCATCATCGGCATCATTATAAATCGCATAGCTGGTCTTCTATTAAAAATAAAATATATATATTTTATTTGTGATTTTTCCCGTTTAAAGATAGACAAAATAATATTTTTTTCGTTTCATAATATTTTATGAAACGAAGGAAATCTTATTCATATAATAACTACAAGCAAAACTGTAACATATAGTTATAAAAATGGTATTCAAAAATGTTTTGATTTTAAAATGTTTCAAAAATCTTTTTACGGCACATTTTAAAAATATGTATAGGTGCAAAAATAAGCAAGAATAATAAAATATTTAGGTACTAGCAAATGTACAACGCTTTCATTGTTTAGTAAAAAATACTTTTCAAGTAAAATTTTTCATGGTCTGGAATGTTACTTATAAACGAAATATTTTTACTGTTTTGAACTTTTGTACCCTTTTGTAAGCAACTTTTCAAATGAAGTAGGGATTAACAGCTTGACTTTTATTTTATATCTCTACGCTCATGGTAGAGAAATTTCAACAATTGTTATTTGCTTGCTTGTCGTGTAAGTGTATTAAAATATTTTTTTTAGAAATTGATATATAATAAAATTCCGTTGTCTAAAAGCATTGCTCTACACAACCTAATTAAAAAACGCGGACTGAAATAAATGCCACATTAATTAAAAAAATATGATTGACTTCTAATACTATGCAAACAATTTCATTCTTTTTGGTAATCAATTCGGAGCGTTGCTCCGTTCCAACTATTTCTTTTTTTAAGGATAGATTTTTTTACACAATTAGACATTTTTTTAAACAATTTTAAAAGATATTAGTGTTAAGTACTTTAACAGTTATTTAAGAAATTAAGAAAATATCGGCGTCTACCAATAAAATATGGAGTTAAGACAACTTCTAACTGTACTTGTTTTAAAAGTAACTCACCAGAACCATTTTAGTATAAACAATTTTAAAAATTGCAATGAGGTAAGCTCATTTGAAGTAGAAGTTACAGTCAGCATAAATACTTTATGAAATACTAAATGCTAATTATTATTATTCGCATTTTATTGAAAAATTCTTCATTTTATTAGGATTACACATATCATAGATAACTATTTCATGAAAAGGAATATCTTAATAGATATCAGATATTTGAAATGCGGTGGCAGAAATCACGGGACAGTTTTTTGCCGATTTCACGTTTATATTGGTCAAAATGGTTATAAACTGCGTGAAGTCGGTCTTTTTTTTGGTAAAATTTCACTTGTTATTATTACTGAAGAAAACGATATTTAAATAATAATAAAATACCAGTTATTCGAATACATTCTAAATTTTCCGTCGGGAGATGAATTGTTTTTTAAAAGTTTCATTGAAAGGGGCACTTTTTTGAGTCGACGTAGCAGTATTAAAGACACTTTATTGAGTAGACAACTACACACCTGTCTGATTCCAAAATAAACTGCAATGACGCTCTTCAGAAAATATGAAGTGCAGGCTTCCAATAAAGTTTTAAGCCCGTTTGGAAAAAATTACTTTAATTTTTTTTCATTGGATTTGTAACCATTTCTGTACATGTTCACAGTTTATTGTAAATATATTATTATTTTAAAGAGGCCGTGTATTGCCTTAAAAAATCAAGTAGAGCTGAAAAAGCTATTAACAATATTATCCAAAATCAATGTAACAATTGACTCCACGGAAAAATATCGAGTGATGTTATAGTAATTATTCAAATTTTTTCAATAATGTATAGGTTAATCATCGCCATTTTCACCGTAAATAGTATGCACGCAATTGCAATGCGAACTCTATCTTAGCCTCATTTGATCTTTAATCATTGCCTACAGTTGTTACAAAAACATGTATTGTCTATTTACGTTTACTTTCGCTTTGTACTTATATTTTGCGGTTCTATCTAATAGACTTGATTAATACCAAAGGTTGTAATCACGTCTAGTATTACGTGGAATGAAATATATTTAGTTAACCTGACTTAATGTTTTTAAATACTTTTGATGAAGTATATAATGGTTTGCTAAATATGTGACCGATAATTGAAATACATTAAAATTTTAAAATAAATTTAGTTGATATAATTATTGTCATGGATACAATTGCCATTGTAAAATTTTAAAACATTTTAAACCTTTCAAATTGAATAAAGAACTCATATTTATTTGGCGAATTGTTATTATTAGAAAGCAGTTTTAAAGGATGAAATGTAAAGGCTTAAATAAGAATCTCCATTTGTAAAATTCTAATATAGAAATTATTTTTAACATTCAAGTTTTACATAAAGGAGAACCTCATGCCATAATCATATTAAGCGGCACTGTCATAGTATTCACACGTTATCTCACTCAATTATTTTAATCACCCATTACCGCAGTGGAATTCGTTTTATTTGAAAACGCAATAATATTGAAATTATGAGTTATAAGTTTAATAAATTTCTTTACGGATTTTGTCGCGTTTAGTTTGCTTTACAATTTTTCTGACGTTTCAGATACTTTACAGGATCCTTGGTCGCGGGCAGACAGACTATTATAAACCAAACTAAATGCGTTAAAATCTATAAAGTCTTTTATTAAATCACGTGGAGCATTCGCGTTAATGTAATAAGTATTATTAATTATGAATTTTGGTAGATTTAATAATGTTTATAACTAGTGGAACACACGCAAGAGTCGGCATTTTTATATCTTGGCCAAAATAACTAAATTTCAATATGAGAGTTTTCAGTAAGTATTTTTAACATATTCTAGTAAATATTTTCCAGTGACAATATTACTTTTTATTGTCCAAAGACGTTTTGAAAACGGTTAATTAGATATTAGTTAATTTGTCGAACATAAAAATTCATACCTCAATTCTTTATAAAATTACTATAGTTTAAGACAAGAATGTATGTTTCTATGTGTACAATATGAAAATGTTAAATAGAGATGCGTTTAATATACTTAATTAAACGCTTTAAAAAACGAATTAGTAAAAGCTACCACTAGTTTTATCAAGTTACCCATCTTACTAGCATTAAAAGTTGTCAAGCTAAGGTTTCCTAATAACATTAGCTTAGAATTAAGGAAATAAAATTCATGTAATTATTGACATCCGACTTTCGCTGTTTTGAGGGGCCTGTTGTTTTTCATTTTCAATTATTATTTTCCAGAGAGAAGTTTATTTGTCCCCTGCTACCCTGGTCAATGGAACCCATTGTCGATGGGCCAGTAAGGTTCTGGGGTTACGTTGGTAAAACCAAGTGATCGACTGCACTTGGTTTTAGATAGAATAATTGAGATATTTTTGCCACTTCGATAATAATTACGCATTGAATATGTTTTCATCACAATAGGTTGCCAGTTCTTACAATTATGATACAAAAATCTATATGTTTTAAAATGGCATGAATTCATAATATTATTATTTATTATTCATGTTGTATTTGTAGTGCACTTAACTAATTATATTAAGGTCAACGCGGAACAAGTTGCCAGTATCAGCTGTTAATAAATTTAATCAAGAAATTTATTGAACAAACCACGAACCTATTAAGTTTCAATTTAGTTATATGTTGTAGTGGTCTGAAAATTATATGGCGTTTTCAGATATTACACATGAATAAAGTTAATTTAATACTACATAAAGATATCTTTAAAATATGTAACTGAATGAAATAATAAAAACAAGGAAGACTGGTTAATTTTGGTTGCTCTTTACAACTCCATGTTCATAAATTCTATGTGTAAGAAAATGGACTACAACATTCAATGTTTTAGTCCATTTTCTTCCTTTTCCGTAAACTTATTTCTACGAAACATTCACATGGTATCTAACATAAAAGAATAAGAATTTCACATACTTCACTACGCATTTGATCTAGCAGATAAATATGTTATATACAATACAATACTTTCCAGTAAAAAAAATTACTCCTTTTGTCAATCGTTTCAGTTTAAGAAGAATAAGTTGCCAATCTTTTCAGTTCAAGAAGAATAAGTTTTATCTTGAATGAAGAGTATATAAGAATAAAAAGTAAATATTAATAGGGCGGCATTTTTATGCTAAGTTTTCATGTTAATCTAGAATGCTAACAAGGAAGGTGCGAAAAAAAATGTCACAAGAGAAATACTAATGCTTCACAATGTTGTAGTAGTGCACTTAACTATTTTAAATTCTAATAATTTCAACTAAAACCCCGTGATGTAGAAAGATTTATTGGAAAAAACTTTTTACAATTGCTTTTTTTTGATGTTACTGTTTGTAATTTATTTAAACCGTTTAGCTTAATTTGTTAATAATGTTACAATTTCACTATTTAAAAATTCCGCAGAGTTTCTTCCACTAGTTCTTTTTATGATAGAGGCATCATATTCCAAGTTGACTGGTATGGTTCACAATCACGAGTATTAAGAACCTATTGAGAAGTTTAGTTTAGAGTTTTGTAGGGCTATCCTGCAACTCCCCTAAAGAGACACGAAAAGTAAAGTAAAATTTTACATATGCCTTGTTATTGTTCTCTGTGTTGTATTGTATGCAATGAATTTATTTTTTCTTATTATTAATATTTACTTCTTATCTTATTAATAATTTTATAAAATACACTCCAGCGAACGGTTATTTTAAATTGCAAAATTTAGTTCACAGACTGTTAGGCAAATTGTGCCGTCAGTACTGGTGAGTTACTATTAAAATAAAGTTTGATTTCAAATCCAGGAAAGCCTTTGGCGGTTTAAGATGCAAAATTTGTAAAGCAAAGATAGTTTTAGTATCTTTTGAAAAAGAAAGATTCTGATTAAAACCTGAAACAATAGAATATTTAATAAATGCTTACTTTTTCCAAACGAAATTGCTTTTATTTAAACTTACATTAAGACTTTCACAAGCGTAAATAAAATAAAATATATTTTTGATATTTAGTATCCAATAATTATATTTATAGGTGAGCCTCCTAATTTAACATAAAATACCAAACTGTAAAAAATATATATTCATAACATTATTAAACCTTTTGTGGATGGCTTAAAGTTATGTCTACTCTAGTCAATCACATACTTTCTGTACTTTTATTAAAATTAATAATTTTTAGTAAAATTGCTAATGCTTTATAGCATATTAGGGGAAGGCTTTAAAACACAAAAACATACATGTTTTATCACAAGCAATAATACACCCTAAAGGGGTTTTTTATTTATTGTGTTTATAGTAAACTGTGCAAACAACACACGTTATCCATTCATAAATTAAGTATTTATTAAAATCGTATAATCAAGAAAAAATTTAAATAAAAGGTTCCATATCAATTTATAATTGTTTATAGTCGATACATATTGCGACTCGTATTAAAGCCATTCATTACACTTCAGTCATATTTTTCTGCAAAACCATTTACTGGTCTTTTAATTAAATTATATTGCATAAATAGAATTTCAAAATTGACCCTGTTAATATTACAGATTTTAATTTAAAGGTTTTTGGTGTATTTTAATAATTTTAATTTTAGGATAATTGCATTAAAAAGTTTGTTTTTTTTTTATTTTTAAATTGGCAGCATCAAAAAAATTTATATCCAATGGTTGATGGGGAGAAAATGCCTTTGGCATTAATCCATCAACGAAATTTATCAAAAGTTTAAATAAATAAATTACTTGAAAAGACTAAACAATTTTAGAATTCATATGACCAAATTTTTCTATAATAAAATATCCTTCAAGGTTTTCCCGAAAATTTGAAAAACAGGGTCAAAATGAAGCAATGTTTTGAAAAAAATTTTTTTTTAAAAAGGGATTTTGTGAAAACAAATGTATTTTTATCATCTTTAAGCACGTAAACTAAAATTCTACATTAATACAATTCTACCAGGGGGTTCAACTTTGAAATAAAATTACTTAGTTGAGAAACCGAATTCTAAAAATGGGAAAAGTTCATCATCCCAAGTTTTAATTTACCTCAAAAATTTTTTAATTTATTTTTCAATCCTCTTCTAAAAAAACCGCGTCAAACCGTTAAGGTTTGGATTTGCCATTAGGAAAAGGACAGAGAGTTTGTTCCATAGTAGGTGATTTGCAGTGTTAAATAAATACAAAACTTTTTTAAATTTATTAAAATCTTAACGCGGGTAAAAAATTAAAAATTATAAAAGCTTTTACAATAAAATTTAAAACCCAAGCCCATAACTGTGATCCCCATGTCTAGGAGTCGGTCAAAGTATTTAAGCTTTGTTTAGAATGCCAAAATAATCATCCACGAAATAAAAAGTCTAAGTCGAGTTTTCAAAAAAGCCCTTCAAAACAAAGTTTACAAGAATATTTTCCAAATTTTTTTTTTTTATCCATTTAAAAACTGACACAAAAATTCAAAATAGCGAAACAAAATTGAAACGGTGCTTTTATTTTAATTTTACCCCCTTTAAAAATATTTCAAACCACAAATTTTTAATGGAAACTATTTGTTGCCTTTCAGCTGCGTGAGACAATAGGAATTGATTTTTTTTAATTTAAAACAAATCCCCTTGTTTGTTACAAGTTTATTTGATAGTCTTAAAGCCAATAACGTTTCATTTAAACAATTTTGACGACAATTAGGTAAAACTTTAATCTACAATCCAATTCAACCAAACAAACAGTATAAAATAAAAATATAAAGCATATTATAATTAAAATTGTAAGATGTAAAAAAAAGGTACCCTACAATAATAAAAAGTGTAAAATAAGTTTTTTTTGGGTTGTGACAAAAAATAAGTTTAGAAAGTTTAAATTTTATATTTGAAAATTAGTTATACAGTTCATTTTAATTTGTGAAAATTATTAGTAATTGAATTTACCTGACAGTTGCTGTTTGAACACAAATTTTTTATATCCCCACCTGCGCTTAACACAATTACCTTATTAACTTTATAAAAAATGCCTGATTTGTCCGAAGTCAGCCTTCAAAAAATTGGAGGAAGACTATAAAAATTGATGACCTTCAGTGTCAGATTGAATGCCTCCCATCAAAGAACACTGGCCGATCGGCAGGAGATGGAATTCAAAATATTTTTGGAATTTAGCCTACTAGCAAATTAAAGAGTGTTCCGCAGGTTATGATCGGAACCTAACAAGGGCGCTTTATATGTCCGGTTTGCCTGAAAGTAAGATGAAGATTTTTAAGTATTTTAAAGTTATTTAATTCCAAGTAGGTAATAATCTCAAGTCATCCATTAAAATGTCCAACGGTTGTCAACAAAAGCCCATTTTGTAATTTCCTAATTTGATAAAGAAAAAAGCCTTAGTTAAGACAAATTAAGGTTCCAAGTATCTTAAAGGAGTTCAACGCTGGACAAAATATTTATGGAAACTCATGATTTCGAAATGCGTTTTTTGGACCTTGGAGTTATTTATCCGCACCCAGATTCCACCAAGAATTTGCCGAAGATAAATGAGTTTAATCAAAGTTTCCCAAAACTCAAGGTATAAAGCCAAACGTAAAAATAACGATTATTTATTCCTTCAGCTCATCTAACCATCTTAATGTATTATTTTTTCCTTATTTTCTTTTATGTTTCATCCAAATTAAAACTTTGGATGGACAAAATTATTTATTTCTAAAATTACAGTTTTATTAGTTAAAGTATTTAATTGCTTTTTTTTTTATACTTACAATGGTCCTTTCGTGACATTACGTAATATTTTTAAAAATTTTTTAGTAATTTTTTAATTTATTTCACGTTTCCTAGCCAAATGGAGTTTTCTTTGTTTTAAGGCCTGGGGATAAACAAAAAGTTTTTTTGTGGTGTCAATTTTTTTCAATATTCGTTGTAAAATATTCGAAATTGCGTTTCCCGGAGCAATTTACTTTTTTTTGCTTTTTTATTTAAGCCCGTTATAAATTAAACATTTTACTTCCTTTTGTTTTTGGATTTTATGTTTTTTTTTCCCATTATCTTAAGCTTTGTTTTTTTTTTTTTTTAAATTTAAAAATATGCATTTGTTTTTTAAATTTTACATTTTAAATTAATTTATTTTTTTTTTACTATTTTTCTCCATTTTTTTTTTTTTTTTTTTTTTTTATAATCCTTAGGTTTTCTTTTTAATTTTTAAAACATTTTTTTTTATATCATTATTTTGTTATTGTGAAAAGATTTGTGGTAGTGTACATTTGTATTTTTTTTTAATTTTTCGCCGATTTATAAGCTGGCGGGAGGTGTAATGATGAATTTAAACTTTTACTTCTAGGTCTATATTCATATATATATATATATATATATATATATATATATATATATATATATATTTATCGATATACATATATATATATATAAATATATATATTTAACGAGCAGATAGGCAGAAGATAAAATTTTTGAAAAAATGTTTGCCACAGAATAGGCGTCCTTCACTTAACATTGTAATTACTGACTGGTTACCAAGATGACAATTATGAAGATATTACTAATCACTTAGTATCATCTTCATAATTGTCATCTCGTGTTTGTATTTGTAACAACACCGTATGTATGACGCCATTTTGTTGCTGTGGGTTACTGTTATAGTCTAACATAGTCAAACTCCTGAATTAGAATAATCACTTTTAGTTCTCTACAAAACAAACGTAAAAAAAAATTTTTGAAAATAAATCTTTATTAAAAGTAGTACTTTAATTAGAATTATAGTTATTAAGTAAATATAAAGTACAACTAAAACATAGTTAATTTATGTCAACATTCATTGTAAGAAATTAACTAAAATTTTTACTGCTACTTTGTCCAATTTAATAAATGTTTATAGGTGTTTAAGATTGTGTTCAACAAAAATTGTGTACTTTATTCAAATCAATATCCTAATATTTAAATATTTACTAACAATAAGCTTCTTGTAACCTATTTGTAATTTATGTAAGTATATGAAAACTGTTTGAAGTGAGATCAAAACTCAATTTCATTTATATAAATGGTGCGACAAATACATCTGTAGTTTTTACTCCGGATTGCGCTGATATATTGGCAGGATTTACCTGAAAAATTTGTCGGTGGTTGTTTTTCTCATTCGTTGTCGTTCTCATCTCGTATAATACTTTATATTTTATTAACTTGTATCATAACTATGTTATTATACATATAACATGTATAATAACTATGCAAACACTTTGGTAATTACTCTTTCTTTTTATGTTTTGGTGATATGATACCTATTAGTATATGGAGTATTGCAATTTACGGCTTTATATATTTTATGTCAGGATATATATGAAGCATAAGGACAAACGCATACATTTATTTACATAAACTTTACAAAAGGAAATTTAGTTTAAATATTACTTTTATTTAGTGTCAATAATTTTTATTATTAGTAAAGATTATCCTTCACTTTATCTATAGCTGTCATGTTGTGGTACCGTCCAAAAATATTGATTTCTACATTGATTTTAACGAGCAGATAGGCAGAAGATAAAAAATTAAAAAAAATGTTTTTTTATATTTACCGGTTCTATATTTGCTTATTAAAAAGGCTTACCAACTAAATACATACAAGTCTTTACAACTAATAAATATAATAAAATTAATACAGTTTATGTACATATTTAAATTAAAGGCAAACACAACATTAACTTATAACATATTTCCTAGAGAACAGAAACAGATTTAAACAACAAGAAAATAAAAACCTAATAAAGTAAAGTAGTACTTAAAGATTTTAAATTCGATATAAAATATCATAAGACACTTATGCTTACATAAAAACGGTTATTTTCATATTACAGCCGGACACTCCAATGTTATTATTAGTATAAATAAGATACCTATTACCTATTATAAAAACAAATTAATTTTCTGCTTTAATAAACAAATTAAAATTATCAACAACATTAATTACCGAACATCGGGAATAACCCTCCGATACATAAATATTTTTGTTTAACTCGAAAATTATAGATAAAAACTAACGAATGCGATCCCGCTTTATACAAATATTTGTTACACATTTACAAAAATTAATTGAAAAATATGTGTGCTGGATTCGTAAAGTGAAATTATTTAACTAAGCAGATAAATTATTTTGGTTACTGTTCGGTAAAGTCAAATATCTTTATTCAAAGTGATAGCATTACACTATCTTTTTGATTTTCAAATAAGCTAGCACCGGTCAAAACTAATAATATAAATACTAGGAATAAGCATAATTTTATACTTTCAAAAACTAGGCTCCGAAAAACAAGTTCTTCACTGAAATTTAGCAGTAGATTAAAAAAATAACAGATTTTTCTTTAGGTTACCGCGTGAACGAAGTCGCGTGCACCAGATAGTAATAAATATACTCGTACATATATGTACAACGACCGTCTTCATGGCCTAGTTGTACTGGCTGTTGCTTTACAAATTGGCGGTCTTGAGTTTAGATCCGACTTTTTACATGCCCATCCGACGCATGGATCATCTTCCTTTTAAGATAATTTGGTGATCGGCCCAATTTGCCCTAACCAACTAGGAAACAACAATGAAAATTGGTCGAGTCCCCGCAGGATTCGAACCCACGAATCGAAAGTTATTATATTATAAAATATAATAATAAACTACTAACGTACAATGATGTTATGGTATAATATATGATAAGCGAAACATAAACGTTATTAGTTTGAATTGATATTTTTATATTTCTGTATTTAAAAATATCTTTCAACATTTAATACTGAAAACTGGTGCAAATCACCTAGTCACAAACTTCTACAATAAGTCAAGAAAAACTTAAATTTTGTCTCTAAAAATGAATAACAACAATAACGCTTGGACTGTGATTTATGGTAAGGTTTAACCTACACAAATGTTATTCGTTGTACATATGCACGTTACGATGAATGAATGACTTAAATTCAATTTTAGATCTCAACTCAGTTCTTAGCATTATTTTTTATATTGCTATCCGTTAAGGGACTCAGATTGTATAATAATATTCATCATGATCGGCCTGCATTTATCCACTGCTGGACATAGGCTCGTCCAATAGCACGCCACTTAGCTTGGTCTTTGACAACTCTGATCCAGTTTATGTCAGTAAACTTACAAAGATATTCCCTCCAACTACGTGCGTGGGCGTCGTACGCTACGCTTGCCGATTCGCGATCTTTCCTCAAAATACGTGTACTCTAACGGTTATCATATTGATAACATTTGTTTTCTTTTTGATGACCTCATTCCAAATGCGATCCTTCAGAGAGGGTCCGAGCATAGCCCTTTTCATAGCCCACTTAGCGACCTTAAATCAGTGGATAAGCCCTACCGTGAGTGTCCACGTTTCGGCACCTTGTGTCTTGACGGGTAGGGCGCACTTAATCAAGAATCATCCCTCTTTTTCATGAAAGTTGACAAGCACTTACCCCATATGATTCCTTCACTAAAAATTACAAGTAATCCATTAAGGAGATATCACTAAGTAAAGAGATAAAAATATTCCTAGTAAAAAACAACTTCTTATAAATTAAGATAAAAATAATGAGCAATAACCTTCGCCCTCGTACTGGCATTAGAAATATCAAACTTTTTTTTTAAAAGTACAGTAATAAAAGCCCCGCGTCCGTTTGCAATATTGACGCCATCATCATTAACTTAATATTTAGATTTAGATAAAAATATACTTACATTAGAGGTCGTTCGAATAAACGGCGTTCTTACTTTGTGAAACTATTAGCATAAAGAAATTGGATCGGGTTGTGCATAACTATATAAGTGGCTATAGGCATTTCTATTGATCAAAGTCAACGCTAAATATCTTTATTCAATACTAGCAGTCCTTCCACAGCTCTGCCCGTATTATTTTTAGACTTTAGAAGCGTAGGACGTCCGTAGTACTATCATAATTAGAAAATAAAAAATATCAAAAATTATATAATGTAATTTATACAATTTTCATGTTTATGTATGTAACGTAAATTCTTGGCATGTAATTTAATACGTTTAACAATAAGTCTTTAAACTAGTCCAAACAGCAATATTTATGGACGTGATTTAAGAAAGATGAATTGTTTGATATTCAAGGCGTGCTTAGAAGCCATTTATTATTAAACAGCGTTGATAAGTCATGCCAAGACGTTTAATAATATTTCGATACAAAGTGAAATGGTATATATCTTAATAAAGAAATACTGTTTGTTATATTTCTGGTAAAAGAATTAATTTTAAGCTTTAATTAAAAGACAATCAGTTCTTTCTTCACCACGCCATTGTGTCGCCATAATGATATATGAAACATATATAACACCTTTTTTATTATTATATATTTATTAGAGGTGCTAGGTTCCTTTTTCACGGGGGACGTCTGGTACCACCGTGGTGCCTATTTCTGTCGCAAAGCAGTAGTATAAATGCACTACGGCGTTACGGTTTACAGCTAGCGATATCGGCAGGGCAGGGCAACATAGCCAGCACATTTACTGGGTAAACGAGACGTAACATCCTATGTCTCACGGTTGGCGGTGCGTTGGCGATACCACTGGTATTGCCAATGTCTATGGGCGTCGGTGACCCCTTTTCATCAGGTGGCCCAACTGCTTGTATGCTTTCGTATGCGATAAAAATAATCTATGGTAATGGTTTGACTCGTCACAAATCAAAACTTTATCATATTCTTTGATTTATTTACTAATAAGCTATATTGCCAATATAACAGAATTAGCACCCTTAGAAATATTTAATATTTAAAGGCAGAACATTAAAACATAAACTTATATGTAAACTCAACTATATTACCTTAAATTACTTTTGTATTCAAAATAAAAATACTTCTTGCAGTTTTTCAAATGTTTGCATTAAAGGGTATTGTGCGTTAATCACACACAAAAACATAGATATTTGCTCTTGGACCTTATTCTAAACCGATTCAAAAAGCACAATAACCTAAAACATAGTTTACGTTTATCTCTTAAGGTTGAGCCAGCGTTTTCAATTCAATCGCTCGACATATCTCCTTACATAATTTTCATAGAACTGAGATCTAAGTAGAATAATTGATAGAATTTCTTTTTTTTTTTAATTCAGTGTTCTTTTCTGTCTATACGCCCATTTCTAGTGACCAAAGCAGGTTTTATTTCTATTGACACCGTAAGAAAAGGCTTAATTACATTTTTTCGGCATGCATTTCGAAACCTATTTTAAATCTTCTTTCTTAATCTTTTTTGACCAGATGCGGTAATAGCATTAATTAAGGGAAGAGAAAAGTAATTTTTTGTTTCTTTTGTTATGTAATCCGACTCTATAAATAATCTTCTATCTATATCTAAGATAAATATTATTTTAGTTTTAGTAACTTTTTTTAGCTATTTTTCATCTTTTACGCGGCAATTTATGTCACTGCCATCGATTTAAGTTTTACGTTTATATTATCCTTATATACAGCTTGACTTTGCCTTTTATTAAGAGTTATTGAGATAGTTCTCTCTAAATTATATATTTTTAATTACAAAATTTGCTTATGGCGAATTAGCATAAGAGGTTTCTCTATTTATTACGCCGAGAATTAAAATAAAATGTAGGCTTTATAAATAAATATAAAGTATATACAATGTTAGACGTATAGTGTTTTGTTTACGTAATATTATTATGCTGTAAAATTTGTTAATATAAACATCCATGGATTTCAATCAACACAAGCTAAATTTAGTGCCTCTAGTCGTAAATCAACGTTTTTAAGCCTGCATACTTTATAACACAGGCTTAGTTTATAAAAGAAGAGGAGTACATTATAAGTAAATTGACAATAATTCACTTCATCTATATGTTCCTTGTTAAGCCAGTATTGTAGTAACTAGTGTGGTATAATTTATGGTTAAACTTGTTCAAGACTTTTCAATAAATTTTACGAACTAATTCGCATTACAATTTATTGCTATAACTCTAAGCTGTTGTGAAATTTTGCGGGACATTTATTCTGTTCGAATTTAAGTGCGCAATATTTATAGCACCATAAATATTACGTTTCATTTTCTTACCGGACAATAACTAGGTAATATTTATAGAGTTTGCTCGAAATTAATTTTCTTAATTTTAATTATTTTTTATCGAAGGTGTGTTTGTTATAGTTTGTTTATTGTGCCTTAAGAAACGTATAGATTATTATTTTTGCGATTAATAAATTAAAAAATGTAATCCTTTTTAGAAAATACCAACGTCTTCTTTACCATTTTCATCATATGCAATGCATGCAATCGAAAGAACCTTTCACTATGTAATATAATATATATTCTTAGAAATCTGTAAATCTAAGAATATAATAAATATTCTTACATTTAGAGTAACATTAGGTAGACTAGAATACCATAAGCCTTTTTGGAAATAAACTGCAATACTCATGGCATTACACAGTTGTTAGTTAAATCAGTTCTTTTACCATAAAAGTAATCAACAAACATAATTGTTATAACATGTAAATTAAACTTTACCTTTATATTTTGAATATAAGCGACTCTTTTTACCGTAAAGGGGTTAATATTTTCAGTTACTTATGGATTTTTTATCGTGTTTAATAACGTTACTATAATTTAATAAAATACAATACCTGTTTCGTAATCAATGACTATAGAAAGGGTTTGAATCGTGTAAAATTAATAAAATAATTCAAAATTCAACGTGATAAAATTCTTACAAATGTGGTATGTATTTTAGGAAAGTTATGAAACTTGAACGCCGTAACCCATACCAGAATTGTTTTCCTGATTGTTTGTTCATTACACATTTTTTTTTTCAATACTTTCATCAAGTTCGGCAATGTCTTCGTAAAACTGATGTTCTTAAAGCCATTACCTTAAAACACAGGAAGCTAATTGTTGAAAATCATATTAAAATTGAAATTTAAATTGATAAAATCTGAATAAATCAAATTACTAATTGGAATAAATGTAAGCAATAATGGAACGATTGATATCGCGTTCAGAACAAATGTTGTTCAGAAAAATATTTTACAGTACTCGTAAAATAGTGTCAAATAATAGTAAAAGTAGTACTTAGATTTTTTAAAATCCTTAATAGATGTTTACAGAGCAATATAAACATTAAAAATGGCATAATTATTATGGATATATGATTGAGTTCAATTGAATGTCAGTACAAAGGGCACGAAAGTCATTAGAAAACTGTTTAATGTTAGTGCACAAAAACGCTTAGGTCTCCCTAATAGCCAGGGGCCGTACTTATTAAAGTAGGGTAAAGTGGGTAATGGACTGAAAATAAAAAGTCTATTGCTAAATTTCTACGAAAATATTTAAACGACTTTAGATTTATTTTATACTTTTTACACCCCTTTGATTAATTGTTTGGAGGGTAAAGTTTTCTACATCCGTTTTGCAGACATTTTTGTTTATAATAAAGTCTTTGTGGCCTACCCACGCTTATAGAATAAGATTATTGTTTGCAATTGAGCTAGAGATTTTGTAAATATATAAAATAGAGTAATATAAATAAGTGATAATTCTAAATTTTAGTCTTTAACGTATTAAGGGCGTTTTTTGGTGTTAGACAGTTTCTGCATGTAAGCTCGATAAGTAGACACAAAATTCAATTAACGAGCATTGAAATTGAAGTGAACGTAATAATGCATGATATTTCATTCTTGTAGAAAACTGAATAAAAATTATAATAT
This sequence comes from Lamproptera curius, assembly GCA_029286875.1. Lineage (NCBI taxonomy): Eukaryota > Metazoa > Arthropoda > Insecta > Lepidoptera > Papilionidae > Lamproptera > Lamproptera curius. The sequence continues at coordinate 3,733,909 of JAGSMT010000105.1, read as the reverse complement.
AATTTTAGTTTCTTTATTTTAAGTGTCCTCATCTATAAAAATAAATAAAACTGGCACTTTTATTTAATTTATCGATTTAATGGTTAATCTCTTTAATGGCTAGTCCGATTTTGACGAAAATTTTTACTGGAAGGCCCCAGGAGTAACTTAGGCTACTTTTTTATAAGAAATTACGAACATCAATCAATAGATGGTAGGTCCCCTTTTTACAGAGGACCATCTGGGGCGGAACCACCGCGTTAGCTATTTCTACCGCAATGCAGAAGTATTTACCAGTTTTAAGGGCACCAGCGTATTTAGTGGGTAACCTTCCAGTCGAAAGACTTGACATCCTATGTCTCACGGCAGCGCGTTGCTGATACCACTGATATTGCTGATGTCCATGGGCGTCGGTGACCTATCAGGTAGCCCGACTGCTCACACCCTGTTTTCTATTACATACTCAAGCGGACAAGGTTGTGGGCAACAGCTAGTTTAAAAATAAATACCTAAATCGATACGGTCAATTATAGCAATCACAATATACATCAAATTTATGTTTATGATGCTTGGAAAAACTTCACTATTTTAGTAGGACCAAATGACAGCTAATACCTGCCGTCTAAAAATAGAATGAATAAAATCGGACCACTAGGAGCGGATCAACTAGGTAACATATATAAAAAAAACATCCGCCACGAATGGAGTACTTCCTTCTTTTGGGAAGTCAGTCAAAAACAAACTTCGTTATTCAACAAACTCAAACTAAAAACCAAACGTAATCAACGAAAAACAACTGTTGAACAAATGTTCTACGTTGATTACTTTAAATCGCCAAGTTACAATATCTTTTTTATTATTTTGTGAAACGAAATGAAAATATAAGAGATGAATTATTATCCCGGCGTATTTAAGCAGTCCAATTGTTTTCACCCCACCAACTATAGATAATAGGTTGAATATAACAATCGTTTCTATTGTAACGACCCGTCAATGTTTAGACTAGTATTATTAAATTAACAAGTGATTACTTTTGTTGTACAAAGTAAGTTTTTCATTATTAATGTAACATTACATAAAAACACACACAGGACTAGTGATTTGTTATCTTTATTCTATTTGTTTTTTAAAATTCTTGAATTTTCGATCTTATCCAACTCAATCAATTCAAATAACTTACTGTGTTTTGTAGATGGATTAAATGCATTGATGGTCAAGATTATTTGCGCGCCTTGACTTGATGTAACGATCGCCTTAGCGTAAAGATATAAACTGAGAAAAGATTTTCTTTTGTTATTTATTTTGGCATTATACAAAAAATAACAAATATTCATCTTAACGGACATGTTTTGCATATCCGCTATCACTCATTTAATGCGATCATACATTGGCAGTTCGGGTGTAATTGTGTTCCAATGAAGATCCGTGTTTTTTAACGGAAAATAATTTCTCACTTCATCTTTAAGTGTTTTCGATAAATGCAAATCGGCGACGGAGTCTTTGGCATATATTTATTTTATTCATTTATTCATATTTTGAACAATCTCAGGATTAATCATGATAATTAATATTATATATAATATTTATTAAAAAAAATGTTTAATTTTGTGCAATTTTTTTTCAACTTTTAACTTTTATTGTTAAATAATTATATATTGTTAGAAACGATGCAGATAAAATATAAAAAGCGCAGAATTATTTTATAAGAGCATTGATATTTCGGTGCCTAAAAAAGACGATTTATGCATAATTAAAATTATGTATCATGAAAAATGTTGCCTATACCAATAAATAACAAACAAGTCTAGCGATCTTTCATAGTAAGAATTAAACTATAAACTTTTCACTATTCTCCCCAAGCATTCAATTTAAAAATAAAATAATATAAAATTTAAAATTTTGCGGCTCCACATTTTATTTTTTGAATAGAACATGGTAGACTGCTTCCCAATTCAAATTCAGAGTTCAAGATAAAATTCATAAAACAATACCGTCCTTACTTTTTCCGCTCCAAGTTTTAAATCCAAATTTTAAAAGATAATTCTTTCTCGATCTCGAAGCGATTTGATCGGATTATCGTTGTTCATCCCATAACAGGAAAAGTTTTAATATATTAAAATCCCCTTTTAGTAAAATTTTAAATTGTTCAAAAAGAAGAAGAAGATTGTTGTCAGTAAATTTGAAGTATCTCAATCGTCCTAAACGATGCCAAGATGGTTTTGACAAAGGACCGAATTTTTAATGCCTATCCGAGGCAAAATCATCTAGCTTCAGACAACCAGCCCTTTATCTAAAACCAGAAAACAACGAAATGCTAAAATAGTGGAATAAGGGATTGAACCAAACGTTATTAGGCGGGGACAATAATTTGGGGGAAGCGGTTTGAAAAACAGTCAACCGTGTTGGTTTGAAGGGGCACCGGCCAGCGTTTATGGGTTGAGACTGGCCCTTGTCCCGGTAGGCGCGCGTTGGCGATACCACTGGTTAATTTATCGCGGTAACCCTTCCATCGGTCCCGACGCTTATTATTTGCCATGGCATACGCGGAGGCCGGTGCCGAAAAAGCATAAAAAATTAAAAAAAAAATCAAATTTTGTTTTTTAGGAAATTGATGCACGCTTGTAAAATGAAGTACGATTTAATTCAATGGCAATACCATTCCTTTGAAAAGAAAAAGAAATAACCGTTGTCTTGAAAGATTGAATTAACAAAAGGTTCCTAGATTGAAAGAAAATTTTGAACCCAACAAAGGGTCGGCCCGGGTATTTTTTCTTTTGTTGGAAAAAAATTAGTCTTCTATCTTTTGTTTGGAGGAACTTAAAAAGTTTAAAAATATAGTTGATGTTAAGTCGTTGCATTTTTATCAAGTTTTAATAATAGAACTAATGTATTCATTTTTTTAATTTGTATAATTAAAATTCTGAATTAGATGCAGATATTCAATCTTTAAAATCTTTGTGTCATGTCCTTCGATGTCGCATTGTCCAAAAAAGCAAAATCACGTTCAGATTGAAATTTATTTTTTAATTTTAAGACAGAATATACTAATTCATCATCCCCTGAAGTCCACAAATTTTAATAACCCTTTATCCAGTAGGAGGGTTTGGACCGTATCCAATCGCGATGGTCCCATTCGGGTTGGTGGGTGTACCGACTTTTTACATGCGCATCCGACGCATGGGTAATCTTACTTTTCAGAAAATTGGCTGATCGGCCCATATTGTCCTAACCAACCAGAAAACAATGATAACACAACCTCCGTTTCCCCGCGGGATTCGAACCCACGACCATCGGTTTATAAAGCAAGGGCAAATACCGCTAGACGGAGGCTTCTTCATTGTCTACCGTATATCGCAGGAGTGTTTTTAACTAGTTTCAATCCTTGTAATCCCACTCTAAATATTACTGTAGTTGTATGTGGTGCTTCAAAGGATGGTATCCTATTTTGACGGTGGTAGGTAAAGGTGAGGTCTACGAAACCTTACATGCATTGCTTTAAATTATCTATTAATATGCCGCTTATTATTTACCAACAATGTTTATAGTTAAATAGTATTTGGAGGAGTTCTTCACATTCAGATATAATAATATAACTAAGGAGTTATGCTTCTATAATAAATAAAGATATTTAAGTTTGACTTCGACTTTGGTATTTTATAATAAAAAAAATAACAAGACAGCAACCACTTAAAAAGAAAAAGTGACTTAGGTATAATAAAAAATAAAAATTCTTTATTTATTACAAATATGTGTCATACATGTCATGCTTTAAAGATAGGCTTTCTGCTTCATTAAAAGTCGTTTCTCAATTCACAATTATATTACGAGATGTTCCCGCCGAGTTAGTTCCCGTTTGGATCTCTTATATTTACTATGTGATATTTCCATGATCTGATATTCTAACAACGTCGGAGCTAACAGGAAAGCGATGAGAGCCATGATTCAAATACAAATTCGATGTTACCAGAAAACTACAATTGCGTAGAATTTATTATGTTTTAAAAAGACTATCCTAGAAATTTACTTTTTTTTTGCAATCGAAGGCAGCAGAGCAATCAGGCCATGTAATGGAGAGTGGTAACCAAAGCCCATGGACATCGGCAATACCAGGGTATTACTAAAGCGCTGCCTACGGTACCCATCAAATGGGAACACGGTAGTGTTTTAACACTTCTGCTTTGCGGCAGAAATAAGCACTACGGTGGTACCGCCCCAGTCGGTCCCCACTAAAAGGCGACCTACAACTTGGTAAATGTGTATTAATGTAACTTTATAAATAGAATACATGATATTAAATGGATGCTAAACGATAAAATTAACTATCTGTCATGCTTTTAAACGTGAAAATACTAGTTTCTCACATGCCTTATTATAGCCATAAATACTAGCATCGTTGTACACAATCTGACTCCTTCGCCTTCATCAAGATAATGATTACAGAAAGCAAGAAGACTATTAACTCTAATGGCATCCAAAGTAACTTTTTCATCTTAAATTAAGCACCAGGTTGATGATAATGATTCATAGATAATACAAAAGAATTTTTCTGTGAATTATTAAAGAAATGCAGGCTCTTGTAAAAGTTTCTTTAATAGAGTATAGAAGGTGATTTTAGCGCACTAAATTCCTTATAGTGCTTAAAGGTTTATAGCAAATCCATTTTAAAAAAAAAAATTGCCAAGTTAAGTATTTTTTTTTCAATACTTTTTTGTCCGACTTCCCAAAAGTATTTAAATCGGAGTGTATGTTTTTTTCCGCACCTAGCACTCCAAATTTTTTTATTCTATTTTAAAATTATAGTTATTAGCTGTAATTTGCTCCCATTTTTTAAAAATAACTGTGTGATAAGTAGCTTAATAGATATTAAAAAAAATCCACACTAAAATCACAACCTTGTGCGATTACATTGCAAACGCTGCCAGAATCGTATAAAATAAAGGAAAGGATATTTTACGTAATTGTACTTCTTGAAATGGTCTACAATAAGGTGCGGGAGCGCATATGTCTATGTCATAAGAATAACCCAAATAACCATTAAATTTTTTTTAAGTATTTATTACTATTGGTATTTAAGCTAATAAAAATAAGGTGAGAAGAGGAATGTTTAATGTTTCATTTTTGCATTAAAAGTCAGCAATATTATCCAAAATCAATATAACAATTGGTTAGACGTAAAAATAACGAGTGACATTAAGTTAGTAATAATTTTTCTAAAAATTTTATGTTAATAATCGCAATTTTCACTAATTATTTTGAGTATGCATGTAACTCCAATACCAGCTCTTTGTAAGCCTTATTTGATCTTTAATCATTGCCAACAGTTGTTACAAATACATATATTGTCTATTTACGCTTACTTTCGCTTTGTTATAATATTTTGCGTTTAAATCCTATACACTTGATTAATACCAAAGGTTATAATCACGTTTAGTATTACGTTGAAAGAAATTTTTTCGGTAATCTGACTTAATGTATTTAAAATAGTTTTGATTAAAAATATAATAGTTTACTAAATATATGACCATTGCTTGAAATACATTAAAATTTGAAATTAATTTAGTTGATATTATTATTGTAATGGATACAATTGCCGTTGTAAGATTTTAAAACATTTTAAACCTTTCAAAGTAAATAAAGAACTCATATTTCTTTGGCCTATCGTTAGTTTTATAGGACAAAATGTATATACAGATCTCCATTTGTAAAATTAAAATAAAGAAATAAATTTGAACAATACATACGCGGCTTATTTGAGCTCTGTACCGCAATCATATTACGCGGCACTGTGGTAGTATTCATACGTGCAGAATTCAATTATTTTGAGCACCCCATTAGTGCAGTGGAATTCCTTTTATTTGAAAACACAATAATACTGAAATTATTAGTTATTTTTATTTAATAAAAGATTTGACGGATTTTGTCGCGATTAATTTGCTTTACAATTTTCCTGACGTTTCAGATACTTTACAGGATCCATGGTCGCGAGCAGACACACTATTGTAAACCAAATTGAATGCGATAAAATCTGTAAATTATTTTTATTATATCATGCGTAGCATTCGCGTTAATGTAATAAGTATTGTTAGTTATTACTTTTGGTGGGTATGGTAATGTTTATAACTTGTAAAACATCGCAACAGTCGGCATTTTTTAATATCTTGGCCAATATGATAGTTTTCAGTAAATATTACTCACATATTTTAGTAATAAATATAATACATATTTTTCAGTGATAATATAACTTTTTATGGGCAAAAAACGTTTTGAAAACGGTTAATTAGATATGAAGTTTATTTGTTAAACATAAAAATTCAAACCTATAGAAATTTTATAATAAGGTTATTATTATAAAATTTCTGTACTTTAACACAAGAATTTAAGTTTCTATGAGTACAATTTAAAATTTTTAAATCGAGATGCGTTTAATATACTTCTCTGCTCTTTAAATTATCTTTATTTTCTCTTAATTTGTTATAATAGTAATTTTTCTTAAGTATTTTTATTATTTTTTTTAATATATTTCTGTAAGCAATAAATCTTTGCTTTATTTCATCAGTATTGTTGTTACCATTTTTGAAGTTTTTAAATAACTCATTCCTCTTTCTTATACATTTTACAACTCCTGTTGTGATCCATGGTTTAAGCGGTAGCCGACATTTTGGAATAATACCTTTTTTGTAAAATTCTTATTAGTTGTGCTTTCAATTTGGATATTAGTAGATCTGCCGCCATGTTGACACAATTAACGGAGTATAAATCAATCCAAGATTCATTCATCAATGAATTATTAACACTTTGAAAATCAATTGAAAAAGTGTTTATTTTTACAGTTTTACGGTTCTGTATACTACCGTCTATTTGTAGAAGGATCGGCGAGTGGTCAGTCAGTTCATCAAAAATATAGGTATGAGTTTTATATTGACATTTTATCATAAAATGATCAAGGCATGAATTGAGACGAGTTGGGTGCAAGATGCCTTCTTTTAAGCCATGCATTGCCATTAAATTTAGATAGTAAGACGTTTACGTCTCCAATAAAAATATTATTAGTCCTGGAGTAGTAGTTGCGTAGTATATTATCTAAAGAGTTAATATAGTTGTAAGGGTTCTTGAATGCTGGCGTGATGCAAATGATAACATAATCCTCTAAATCTATAACTAAACAATTTCCTTCCAAACAAACAGGCTCAGTACAATTGCCTTTAGACTCTTTCTAACATATATTGTAACTCCGTCATTTTGATTAGAATTTACTTTAGTGAAGTAAACAGAATAATTTTGTATTTGCGATGGATTTGCCATATTTGAAATCCAGCATTCGGTTAAAACTAAAACATAAATGCCATCAAATTGAGCTAGAAATAGTAAAAACAAATACGGATACATATTTGCATTTATATTGCGAATGTTTAATGTTAGTACTCTAAACGTGTTTGTATTCCCATGTTTCATTGTATGAAATAAATAATCTGCTGGATAGGACATCCTTGTACATTCAATATTATTTGATGATTCTATTTCATTTATAACTGATGTATTGCTTAAAATCACTGTATTTATTTTGCATTCAAAACACGGACTATAAAGCACTAAGGTCTCCACAACAAAAAGGCGGTTACTATTGTACAACTTGCTAACTTGAAATATAAAATTTTAGTAGGGTAAATTATTAATTCATGATTGGTTTAATACTATTCAATATAAAAAATGTATTATCATAACTCTATGTGTTAAAAATATAAAGTACGTAATATCGTTAAGAGCTAGTCATATTTGTGATTTTAAATCTGAAAGATCATTCTCAGTATCGTTCTTGCGTAAATGTAGGTTACCAAAGTTGTTACGGCAGTATCTAAATTCGTGTTGTCTAGCGAAGTCACACGTTATAAAGAAAAGGCGCTTCATTTTCGGTGTAAGATTTTCAGATATGTAAATAGGTAGTGGATGTTTGTGTACAATATTTAGATCTTCCGTACTTAAACTATGTTTTATTGGTCGTTTTTGTTCTTAAGTGAGATCAAGAATTGTTCTTTTCTTTTTTCAGATTTAAAGTCTACTATAATAGGGATGGTCGCTGCCTGTGGTTTAGTTTTTGCTCTAAATACCTCTCTGATATACTGACGTTTATCACGGAGCCCAGCGGTATTAAATGACTTTCTCTCGACTCTCTTTTTGTTTCTCCAGGCTTTTTTGTATGTTTCTTATTTCAATACTATTACAGCGCACATTGTACTCATGGTTGTCAAGTCTTTCGTTTTCGTTGCATTGACATTTTTTTCTTTTTCTTCCTTTTTTTCCTTTTCTCCCGTTATTTTATTTTTTTAATTATTGTTATAATTATAATTAATCCATAAAGAAAAGAGCAAAATAATAACAAAAAAAAAGTGTTGCAAAAAAATAACTCGTTTGTTCCCGTAGATACGATCTCTGGTTGCTTTACAGCAGCACAGCTTTTTACAAAACCACAAGGCTACGACGACTTGTTCCATATACTCGAAAATAGATAATATCTTGCTCTTGTATTTAAAGTTGATCGTATATACGTGTGCATGTATCTTGTTCTTGTCGATCGCACTGCGCTAAGGTCAATGTCACATTAAGGTCAATCTTTTTAAACACATTTTGAAGAATTGTAAGTTACTATTAATGCTTCATTATATCTGCATTAACCTAAATGTCTATTGGTAATTTTACACATGGTCCATTTTTTTACTTAAAAAACTATGTATTTTTAACAAATAATTAACACAGTTAATTATTCCTTCCCGACACAGACACGTCTTTCACTTAGCACTGCCGCGCGGGAAAGGAGTATTATTAATAAAGTTAACAAATGTAATATACCTATAATATATTAAATTTTTTAGTAAATATGTGCCAATCCTATAAAAATATTTTGGCTTAGTAAAACTACGGTACAAAAAGTCTTCATAGGGTGTGACAAGATTCAAGAAAATGGTGTTAGTCAAATTTATACTTTGTAAAGGACTTATAGTTTAGCCTTAATAAACTCGGAAATAATACAAGCAATGTAACTAATGGCTACGAAAGAGCCTCGTACGTTAATTGTTATTAGTCGACCTCCACTAAGTTGACAGTTGACATCACGGTGACCATACACCAATATGAACGCGAGATGCAAGATGTCGTATCAGTGGCATTGATTATTATGACGTTAACATATATTTAAAGTATAATTTGGTTAAACTATAGTGAGATACTACTGTTGGATACAATCTAAAATGGGATAAATATTCACAAAAAGGTAATGTCCGAATGTTCTAGATTTTAGAACTTTATAAATTTATTAGATTATCTTTCAGCAGGTGATGTTGAATTATTATGCCCCTTATTTTTCTATTAAACTTTCCAAAAAACGAAATACACAATCCGGTAAGAAAGTTTCGTTTAATTGTTACCTCTATTTCCTGTTCATAGACAACAGATTTTTTTATTTAAATTAAATTTCTTTACGTACGTAGAATTTTCTTTTAACTTAATGAAGATAGATAATTAAAAGTTTATGAGATATTTATTAAATAAAAATACCATTGAAAATCATATGTATATATTTGAGATAGAGTTCTCCCCCGCTTAACTCTAATTTTTAGGACAAAATAATTTGCCATTATATTAAAAATAACCAACTGTAACAATTTAAATGCAAACATAAAATATGAGATATTTGCAAAGATCTGTTTCTTACTTTTAAAGTCATCATAAAGTTTGTTTAGTATTGTTATTCAGAAGGGTAACAAAATGTTAAAAGCGAAAGGCAAAACCTAGGTTCGTTTTTTTGGCCTAATAACAGGCGTAGGTCACCGGGTAACAAATTAGTCTTCCCAAAGTAAAAACTCTTTTAACTGGTTTGGTAGAAATAGGTATCATTATTTCATTTGACATTTTCAGGGCAGAGAGCTAGTTGATTAATTTTACACCATAGCAGTTTAAAATCCTTTTAAATAAGTATCCCCGAGTTATTTCGTATACTGATGAATTACTAAATAGTTCCATTGCAAAAGATTTTGTCAATTTATTTTTGAAGTAGTTATTAGCAAGTAGTATTAATAGGCAGTTATTGATCGGATGTGGGATTTATTTCCTTTCACAATGGTTTAAATGAGCTTTGAGTATGCCTCATTAAATTTTGAAACAAAGTGTACATTAACGTGGCCAATAAAAGTTATTCTTAAACATATTTTATTTATTCTATACGTCAACACTTTATTTTAGCCCAGGTCTTAAATACCATTACATAGAACACAGTTTAAGCGTATCTCTTTATCGATTTATTCAGAGTTTGCAACTAAGTCGCTCGGGGCTGTGATATTTTATTTAGTTAATTTTTAATATATATTAAATATCTAGTAAACTACTTATCGAAAACATATTTTTCAAATTTTGAAGTTTGGATCTACTACATATATCAAATTTACAAAAAGATTAAAGTGCGAACATTAAATTGCGTACTGTCTTTTAAGGTAAAATAAAATATACTTTTATATATTAAAATATCTTTCAGCATCACCACATGACATTAACAAAGAGTTGTTTCTGAATGAATGGGTTCAGAGCTCGCCTCGTATAAAGTAGCCTTATGTTTTCAGTGTAGCTTTCATTTTTCGGTTGAATGATAACTGACTTGATTTTTAAGTAATAAATAACTGTTATTCATAGAAATCATCGGTAAGGAGCGGATTAGCATACCCTACGAATTAAAAATCTTTTTACTTTACATACCTCTAGTAAAAGTTTATAGAACACTATCATAGTCTATTTCAGTCAACAATGCAATTTTAAAGAGATATAGAAACATCCTGGCACATTTATTAAATAATATACATTTACGAAAGTGACCTTTCGGTTTCTTTTTAAAAGTTGTTAAGATTATAGACATTGATTATTGCATAAGTTATCGTAAAAGAAAATTCATTATCTTGAGAACTAATAAATTAGTAAAATTTCTTTCAAGTTAACTTTTATTTTATATAATTAAAACGATCTTCAAACATAAGGTTTATAGCAAAATAACAATTTAAAATGAAAGACTTACGCGTAAACGGGATTAACAAAATTTTAACCATTATTTCCTTAAATAAATAACTTAATTTGAACGAATGTTTCTTTATGCTAGAACAAAACCATTTTTTAAATTATTACAAATCAATAACATTCCCTTACAAATCAGTAAATGACCCGCGTGGCGTAGTGGCATCATGACCCTGATTGTTCCGCCAGAGGGTTCGATGCCCACCACACGAAAAGTATTACGTGACGGACAAAGTGTTTTTTACGCGTTATCATAGAGTTTTTCGTGTGTTTCGTTTTTTGTTTCTATATAATATGTTTTTATTTACAAAAGAAAAAAATTTTACGTATTTAATTTATTTGGCAGCAATAGTAATTAAAAATATCCAAATTTTAAAATAGAGGATGGTTGGTCTTTGCCACGTTTATGGGATCAAATAATTAAAAAAAATTAAATCCAAAGATATAAAACTACAAAGGCCAACATAAGTATTTTTGTCAAACAAATGTTCAAAATTAAGAAAAAGAACGATATGTCAATTTTAAATAAAAACTCTGGGTTATTCCAAACTTTGAGATACAGACATATACCAACTTAGTTTACCCGTGATCATGGATGCTGGAAAGAATCCGAAACGTTAGGAATTAATATATTTAAGTAACGGAAAATCCTAAATTAGTGGATTTGATATAGATGATTTAGTGAAAGAAATTTTATATTATTATTATTAGCTAAACCATTAGTATCTAAAAAACTTAATAATCATATAAGAGCATCGTAAAGTTTTATTGCTATAAAGGAAAATTTGTAATAATGAATTATAAGGAAAATATATAATTTGCTTACTTAAACAGTTGGGTTTTCATTTGGATATAAAATCGATATTTTATCTAGAATCAAGCCAAATAGGGCTATAAAATAAACATAAAGAAAGTACTCTCAAACAGCAGTTACATAAATTTAATGATTAATGTAATACTTTTTAAAATTTACATTACGTAAGTATTAAATGATATAATACTCTCGTCCCATCGTGCAAATAAAAAAATTAACTAACTGCCGATTTTAGTTAATGATTAAAAATCTTTATTCACATTAAACTTATTTTTTATACAACAACAATAAGTACAATATTGCTTTAGAAAAATTAAAAAAGAAGACGTCTTTCGTACTTAAGGTGTACTAGAGCTTATCCATGTGTATAAGAAATATACAAATACATTTACTCTATCTTCACTCTCATAGATGAAATATATATCAAAAATAATCTGAAAAATATGACCCAAGTGAATATTATAGTGAGCAAATTACGTAGTGCCCTTACTCACGACTTCAGCTGTAACGCTGTAATTTACAAAAAAAAAAAAACGTTTTTATTTACAAACACAGTTTAAATATAAAACTATACATAGCTTTGTGAAATAAACACTAGCGTTACACGTCTTGAATAGACAATGCCAAAAAACATACATACATATTTATTTGAATAAGTCGCACGGATGACTGTGTACACAAATCAAATGCCCAGGTCAGAATACAATCTCGCCCCATGTCAATGACCGCAACCTTAGCGTCACCCCACTCGGTTCACGTCGCAACATCCGTAATTTCTCGTTTAAGTTATTCTGTAAGGTATTTTTCAGGATTTCAGAGCATTTTTACAGTCTACCTCCAATATAAATTATGCATCATTTTTGGCTTTGGTTTTTACCTTTGGGTTTGTGATATGTATATATTCTAATTCAAATTAAAAAAAGTCTCTTTCAATTTATGCTCTATCAGGCTTTTATGAAATTTCTTATTAATTGATAATATAATAAATGATAATAATTGATAATAATAGGAAGTTGCATAAATTTTTGGATATCGAACAATAATTTTATTCAAATTCAAATAATCTTTTAGCAATTTAGGCTGTTGAGTACCACCGGTTCGGAAGTTTTGACTAGTACAGGAAAGAAGCAAGAGACATGGTCGTAATTCTAACGTATAAATGTTTATCAATACATTTCAATCACCGTTGATAATCTTAATATATGATTTAAGAAGTTGCCATGGGTAATCGATTTTCTCAAATTAAGATACAGGTTTAGGGCAAATATTGTAATGTTAAACAAAAATAAAACAAAATGTAAGCAGTTTATGTCTCCTAATGTTCCTCAAGCTGGGTGTGATGTGGTCGCAGCTGGAGAAGCGCTGAACCACGAAGATTCCACTGCATTTCTCGGCATCATAATAGTTTCTAAACTACAATGGGCCCTGACATTTATAGGCGAAGCTAATCTCAGCGCCTTATACAGTAACAAAATTATACAACTAACTGATTTTGAGACAGCCGTTTAGTATATTTTAGTTACTTTTACAGTATAATGTCTTATGGCATTATTCTGTGGGAAACACAGGCTTATATAAATACTATTTTCGTTATTCAAAAGATATCGGTTCGAGCGTCTATAACTTAGGCCCTAAAGAATCGCTGAGAAAAATATTTGTGAAGTCAATGAATGACTGTTTTTCTCAATACATATCAAAAATTATATATTTGTCCATAAATATAAAAGTTAATTTATAAAACATTGTGACACACAGACCATAAATACTAGGAATAAACATAATTTTGATCTCCCAAAAACTAGGCTCCGATGAACAAATAAATCTTTCATATATTCTTCTACAACAAAATTCCAGAAAAGTTCAGCTATAAAATCAAAATAAAGGAACGTTTGTGTATTATAGGATATTATTGTTAGATAACTACAAATATTAAAGTGTGATGTTATTTTTAAAAATTTTGTTACACTTATAGAAAAAGGAAAAACATCTCCCGCCGAGTTTCTTAAGCTGGTTCTTCCAGGCTTCCATTTCCGAATCGGTGGCAGTTTTCTTTGACAATCAATAAGAAAGTGTAATGCTTCTAAATTGAATGAAGATTTTTGACTTAAATTGTTTAGACACATATTGGTCCACAATGTAGTCTATAATAGGCTTTTTAACAAATGCTGGGTTTCAACAATTGAAAGCCGACGTCATTTAGCAACACCTGAGTGACATTTAACTTATTGAACACAGTGACACAGTTACACAAAAAATATTTAACTTAACTTAACCTGGTAACTGAAGGCTACTGTCCCTTCGCGATCTTAATGCCTTTAGGTAAATAAATTTTAATTATATTCCGTTAGTGTTAATATTCCTGTCTGACCAAAATCACGCGCAAGGATTCTCGGGGACCGGAACAGCCAGTTTTGCAACAGAAATACATTGTTCAGACTGGCTGCTGATCCCCTATAGCAATACTCCATATGACATGCCGCTATGAAAATATGCGAAGTATACTATTCTAGAAGTTACCTCGTCAGTAAGCTGCTCAAACTTGGTAATGGCAAATATAGCAGTAGCTAATCTTTTGACAGTCTGTCAATATGAGCTCACATTAACTATTAGTTTGTACAAAGTAATAATTAATGTGGGCTCATTTTGACGGAAATCATACTTTCTGTGAATATGTTTTATGGGACAAATTATAAATAGTTATAGCCTTTATATCTTTAAATGGTTTACAATACAGGCAGCAATAGGATTTTCATGATAAGAATAGGACGAGTAACTATTTTTATTTAGTAAAGACAATAAATATTTTCAGTTGTAAGATTAGATGTGTTTTTGTTGTTTGTATATTATATATATTATTAAATTTGTTCCAAAGACGAATTCATTAACGGTTATATATTTGTTTTACTGACATCTAATAAAGAAGTACTGTTTTAAAAATACAAAGAATTTTTGTTATAATTGTTTCCAGCTCGAACAATTATTAGATTCATAAATCCATATGTTTTAAAAAAAGGCAGCTATCACTGACAATATTATATTATACGGGTAGGCACTAAACTAATAGAAATAATTAAGTCAACGCAGACTAAGTTGCTAGTATCAGCTTTTTAAATAATAAATTTAATTCAAAAGTTGAAAAACCAGAAACCCATGAGGTTTCAATTTAGTTATATGTTGCAGCGGGCCGAAAATTATTATGCTTTTCAGGTTTGCGTATGCATTTAAATATATCGATATTACATGTTATAAAATATTAATTTAAGATTTAGAGACACGTTTCGAGAAAACACTAAAACAAAAGAGCTTTTGGTTAGTTTTAGTTGTAGATCGTTTCTATATAAATAATATGGTTATTTGAAATTTTTTATCTATAAACATTAACATAGGTATCTATAAGTTCATTATAAAGTCGATATATTTGGAACTCGAACATAAATCTATAATAAATCCTTCACAGAAATAAAATTAACTCGTTTTGTCACATTCTTAGACCTTAGATGACGTTTTAAAGTGATGGCTGCGTTATATTATTAAACATTTTGTAAATTTATTCGTAAAGTTCCTAACTTTACGAATAAATTACTATTCAATTTAGCGCAATGTGACGACTTCAAAGAGTGTTCAGCCGTTATCTTCTGCTGATTACATAATTTTTAATTTTACGCACATTATTAGGTTTATCGTTACATTTATCATCAGGTCCACCTAAGGCAATTTAAGCTTTCATTTAGGTACTATTGATATTTTCTGAACTAAAATCTCTACATTTAAAAACTGTTACAAAGATTGAAAGAAGCGAAACAAAATTGAAACGCAGCTTTTTTGCATTTTACACATTTTCATTTCCAAACTTAAAATATATTTCAAACCACAATACTTCTTGCAATAACAAACTACTATTTACTAGTCTGTGAGCTCGTGAGAAAATACTCACAATTCTGTTTTTACTTAAATTTGCAAAAATTCGTTATTAAGTTGTAAATATTCTACATTATAGATATTTTAATGTGTTAGTATTGTAATTATAGAATATGAAACCCAACTGCTTTAGACGTTACGTTTTTGGATATTTACGATTTTTGCTGAACCTTCTATATTTTGTCCAGGCATTTTCCGGTTTACCTTGATAATAGCTTAAACGCAGAGTGACTGAAGGTTCGATACCTTCAAATTACAATTCATGTAAGTTTTCGGGAAATTAGGTGTACGGCTCATATTGCCTTAACAACGATAACAAAAACTTGTTGCTTTTTAACTTGATCTCTGATTTTTAGTGCACAGGCCAATACTACTAGAATACGAAGATGGTATATATGTAAGAATATATTTTAGTACGAAATATGGACGATAAAAATTTAATGAACGCAATAAAATTAAGAACCAACACATGATTTTCAATTACTTTTGTGAATACAAAAGTTTCTAAAGCATCGACCAATACTCGATCAAAGATCAAAACTCGTTATTAACATGTCCTTGTGTTAACTATCATATGAGAATATTATATTTGGGACTTTGCAAATAATTTCAAAATGTTTGAAAAGAAAAACTTTCAATAAGTTTAGTTTTATTTTTGAAGATATGCTTTACAGATAGTGAAGTATTTGTTTGTATATTTATGTTGAGTTTATATACAACTCTACTATGTTATTTAACCATTTGTTTGTCGTATGCTTACAAACCTAACCCACCAACCCCATAGGACCAGCGTGGTGGGATACGGTCCAACCCTAATAGGGTGTAGGGAACCTATGTCCAGCAGTGGACTAACAAGGCGATGATGATGATGCTTCATATATGCTTCACGAGACTGCACCACTGTATAGGGATTTGATTGACATTTTGGTTTGTATAAAAATCAGTTTCATAAAATAAATACAAAGAGTTAATGATCGCCGTTTGCTCAACTCATTAAACAAATACGTAAATAAAATGTCTAAGCTGAAATAGGATACAAATACCAAGCCAGTCTTGGAGAGACGATTTCGATGGCGATATAAACTAACCTTTAACCATTGCTGTATAGGCCAATTAAGTTTATAACTTTTAATACTTTAAATATTTTCCTCTAAATTAAAGAGCCTATATGGTGTATCGACATTTTATTTATGTTTGCAAAAGAGTGTCGGTTCAAGTATTTTTTATTTACGTCTATCTTTCCTGTCATTTTAATAATTTAAATCAAAATTTAACCAATCAATTTAACAGATCTCAATGTTCTTGTTTACACTAGCATGATTAGTTTTGTACTCATAAAGGAAATAATTCTAGGTTTAAAACGTAATGTTTATAAGCCATTCTCAAAATTGTCTGCTTTTAGGTGACCACTGTAACTGCTTCGAAAATAATTTCTTTCGAAATCACAATGCCTTTAATAATACTTTATGCATAATATATACATATATATCATCTGGCAAGCCTTTGGTGTTTTGGTTAACTATGGCAATACTTTAAAAAAAGATATACTTGATATTTACTTGAATTTGATTAGATACTAAATTAAATAAATGAAACAGCATCATGCACTTTAAAAGTTATTGCTAGAAAACGGTACCATCAGATGCAAAGCAAACGGTGGCAGGTCTTACAGGGTACCAAAAACAAGCTAATCACCGTAATAAAAAGCAAGTTCTAGCTCTCAAATAAAAAAAGAATGGCATTCAGCCACCAATATATAATAATACTTCTACAACTTAATTTCGATTTAATATTATTACGCTAAGTTATTAAACATACAAAATTTAGTTAATGACTTCATACTATTCTTATTTCTCTCTGTAAGTCATAACACAAAACATCTGGCACAAAACGGGTGCCAAAATAAATTGCCCGAACCGAGAAGAAAATGTATTACGGTACGGTAGTTGCATAAACTATATTTTCCCCTTATCCATCATTTATGTGAATGTTTGGCGTCAACTTAAAGGTTGTTATACTCTGTTTATATCGTATTCAAGTATTTTTACTATTATTATATCCGCTTCTTCCGTAGCCGAATTGTTTGAGCTTGCGCTTTGAGACTGAAACTCGTGAGTTCGAAACTTTTGAGACAAAAAACTTTTAGTTGTTTGCACCTATTCTATATAGTATGCTAAATTGACTCATTTCATCAGGGTCAAGATTAAGAATAACCTTAATATTTCTATTTAGCCTTTTACTTAGTAGTTATACTAAAATATAGCCTTTTAATATTGGTTGACTGACTAAAAAAAATAATTGTTTCTTTGATTGCTTGTACTTATCTTTGGTTCCATTTAAATTTGAAAAGAATAGAATAACATACATTCAAATTTTAATATCACATTAATGTTGTTCACATAGTTTATAGACGTCTATTAGCTATTTTAAAACAAATATATTTAGCATCTAGAGTAGATTGGAATGGAACCTGTTCCATGCCGGCTAAAGTTGCGCCCCGTGGGTACGAGGGATGGACAAAAAGTTATGATGACACATACAGGTCTTTTCTTCTCCGCAACTAAGATGGGCTTTATTTTTTTATCAATTCCTTCATTAGGTTTTCCTCTTTATCCATCGCAACTAGGCCGAACCGCAAATGAGGTGTTGGAAGACCGAGAAAGGGGGAAAAGAAAGAAGAATGTCTTTACAGGTTAACGCCGCTGCTGAATTTAATGGAATAGACTTGTACTTACTTGCAAGATTCTAGATCTTCTGGTCCCATGGACTAAAGGTATAGAACTTGGAGTAGTATGTTTCCCAGGGCATAAGGGGCTGAAATAATGCCATTTAATGTAGAAAAAATTAATTATAGCTAAAAGTACTTTTGGTTGGTGATTAGAGTAATTTAAATTAACGTAAAGAAGCAAAATTACGTTTCTTTCCTTTAAAGCTAGAAATTGAATGGAAGACTACGAAAGATAATGAAATTAAAAAGAAAATATAAAAAAAACAATATATCGCCAGTAAAGTTAAAAATTTATTCGTTTATGAGGAACACCTTTTATTCTTTGTGGACCTTTACTTACCGACACCTAATGTAATGATAGTATTTCCGCATTTATCAATTTTAATATTGCTGTGTTTATAGAGAAAATGTATAACAGTTTTATTGTACGGGTACCCCGTTATGGCATTGTAAAATAAAATACAATACATTTGTAAATAATACAGGTTAAACCTTAGGAGCAAATGTCTGAATAAAAAAACTGTGAGCGCAATGGACATAGTTTAGCCCGGATAACCGATCGTCATTAAAAATAATGGGATACGGTCCAAAATCCGCGAATAGATAGGGGTATATTAGGAGAGGCCTATGTCCAACAGTGGACTATCACAGGCTATTGATGATGATGATTAAAAATAATTTAAAATATATCTAGGTCAAATACGATACATTTAATTCCCTCTTAGTTAAAGGAGAAACTAAATAAAAACCGGTAGCTATTACTATTTTATTACGGGCAAACCTCACAGCGCATATCTAAAAACATTATTATTGCAGGTAAAATAGTGCACTACAATAAAGAACAACAAAAAAATTTAACAGAATATAAACAAATTGTTCAAATTATTAAAGCAAGCCTTATAGGTATAAAAATTATACGTATCTACCTGCATACACTATACAGGCATATTCATATACATTCATCATCATCATCATAAATAGCCTTTAGCAGTCCACTGCTGGATGTAGGCCTTTTTCAATGAACGCCAAGACGGCCGATCTTGTAATAACATTGTGTATTACTAATGTTGAATATGACTTCAATATTCCATTTAGGTTGAGCTTTAATGGCAATAAAAATAAAGAACACGTAAAAATTATATGCAGATAATATTATGTTAACATGTTAAATCAATTTACAGATGTGACAGGACCACTTACTGACATCTTTCAATATTACGAGATATTTTAACAATATTATATTGTTTTATTAACTAAAATTTAAATAAATGAACATCTTCAAACACCGTATTTCTATTACGCGCAATAAATGCGTATGAAAACGTGTTCCTTGCACGAAACCGCCCTCCGATTTCTGCCGATCCCTTTTTGATTTGAGAAGTAAAATTTTGGCATTTTATGTATATAGGCTACCACTGTTTGTTAATGCTTTTACTTTTAAAGAACTTACACTGCAACTCACATTAAAAAGGCCTTGAATTTGCCTTAATGCAATTTTTATTAATGTGTACATTAAAATGGTTACTGTAGGTTATTCTTAATATTTAAAGATTAGTTCTTGCAATTATTATAGACCAAACCAAGAATTAAAAATAAGTACAACATAATTAAGGCTTATCTCTTAAGATTTATGCATATTCATTTTTATTAACATCTGAATATATCAAGTATTTCTTTTAAATATCTTCAAAAATAATTTTGATAACTTACGTATTAGCCCGTCATAAAATGGTTGAATCCCTCTGGTCTAAACGTGTAATATCAAAAATACTGCCGTTATCCTGAAACATATACCATTATCAACTTATACTATAGTTATAAACATATACTTAATGAAAGGTCTAAGGTCCCCAGCTTCAATTCAGTTCGGGTCCCTATGAAAACTTTCCTTTCTCGTATATGATTGTAGTGAGTATAATGCTGTTTTAGTTCAAAAGTTGGCTTTGTAAAGAGTAACCGAACTCTTATTGAGGGAAGGCTATTGTTGAAATTATGCAGAGAACAGATCGTTTATACGAATTATAAAATCAGAATCTCGTCAAAGGTGGCAAATAAAAATAAAAGACATTTTTATAAATACTATACGACACTACAAAACATGTCAAGTTTGATAAATTCAGTCACATTTTTTAATAATAGTTATAATGACTCTTGCTAAAATTAGGAGAGGATTTTGACGAAAATTAAGAGACAATAGGACAGTGAAAATGTGTGAACTTTTATTTGTTTATCCAGTTACTTAAATTTATAAAATATACCTTCTATTATTTTCTTGATCACAATAGCCAATTTGTTTTTGAACTTAACTGAACACTGTACACCTTGTTCGCGCGCAATTCTATGTCGCCTAACACAGCCGCAAATTGGTTACGCAATAATCTTCCTTCCCTTTCTTACTATACCGCTCCTTTCGCCTGCCCTCCTTTTTTCCTTTTAATTTTTCCTCAGCTCGAGAAGAAAGTGGGTAAAAGGAGAATATTTCGTGACGCGGTCGGCGGCTAGCGCCTTCGCAGTCGAACTATTGCCTTCGGGAGTTCCTACGCAGCGCATCATATTTTAAAGTCACGCGACGCGAATGGCGAACGCTCCGTTCTAATAGTTTTAAGTTTACCGCGAACCCCAACCGCATCAACGAAGACGCCTGCAGCTGTGCTCCTTCAGACGAGGTATATATCCTTCCTTTTACCGCATTTCCCATTCAGCTTAATAACCACGTTGTCCGAGCCGGATTACGCACATGGTCCTTCGAACCGCATCCTCGCTTCTGGTCCTAGAAATAGGATCTACTATATCACCGTCACTCGAGCTAGTTGGTCCAATCAAAGTTGGCTGACGAAACTTGAGTGACCACGCGCCCACGCAACCACACTTGTTGTTGTAAAACATAACAATTGAAAGGCTATTCATTAAAGTCTGTTGTCCCATCTTGTACCAACCATCCCAATGTAAACAAACCAATCTCCGCGAGATGAAGTGATGAACCGATCTGTTAAACGTACGGGAAGAAAAAATAAATGATTAGATATAATATTTTCTAAATATTAGATCGATGAGACGAGCAGCACGGTGGTAAGTGATGTGAATTCGTGTGTTATTTTTGTTGGATATAAATAAGAAGTTTAAAAACATTAACAAAAATATGTTAATAGATTAATATTGAATATAAATCTTCAATTAATTTCGTTATTAGATCAAAATTAAAGGTCTACAGAAAAATTAAGTATAACAAAAATGTTGCTTTACAAAAGTAACTAAATAAGTTCAGTATTGATTACAACGAAGTTACTGGTATCAAGTGTTCTATCTCATTTGGAATAAAACAAGAACAAATAGTTATGACGAATATCTTACAAGTTATAAGTAATTTATGTCAAGCCGGTAGAAGAGCTTAGACTGGACTAATAGTAGACTCGTCGCTGAGCACGTCAAAACGGAACTCTTTGGATTTGAGCACGCTAGTTGTTTTTGTTATATTTTACTTGTATTAGCCAGTTCAGTATTACTAGCAACTGAGTCATTATTTTTTTTTTTTTGTTGACCCACATTTGTGGAAATGTTTGTGAAACTATCTTTGTGTTATCGTTTCGTCTGGTGAGTGCCTATCATAATAATTAAATTTTATTGTAACTATTAAACTAAGCCGATTACAAAGATATTCGGTTAAATTTTATGGGAAAATAATAAATCTATTATGTTATGAAACTAAGACACATATGTTGTTAGAGTTAGTTGAGTTTTACTGTTACAATCTTATACTTATTCACACAGTATTAAATAAAAGACTTAAATTTGTTGGAAAGCATTATCCAAATCAGGTTCAAAATTATAATAAACGAAAAATCAATAACGTTAACAATTAATAACTTTACAATAAATCTATTGATTTTCAAATTGATTATTAATATTCATAAATATTAAAAACAATTTAAATACATTCAAAAAATTCAAACGATAAATAATTTAATAAACATTAGATTTGCATTGTATTGGTATTATGAATATTTATTATTTGAATATTTTGAATTGTTATTACTATACGAATGAATATTTAGATTACAATCATTCTGCTACTAAAATAGGTTGTACGTACCGTATACCGATTTTACAGGCAACCAATTTTTTCGGTGATGATGAATGTCGCCATTCCGTGGATTGTTGTTTCGATTCTGGTGTGACGTAGGCCACCCATGTTTCGTCACCCAGTGTGGTCTTCAATACGATAAAGAAGTCAAAACATTTGAGATACAGTGTTTACCAAGTGAGGCGGCAGAATTTAATGAGACGAGTATTCAAAAACTGGTGCTACTTTATGACAAATGCCTCAATATTCATAAAAAGTTGTAGAAAAGTAGATTAAGATACATTCTTTCTTGTAAAAATAAAGTTCTGTGCACGTCTTTTTTAAAACGGTACTTAAAAAAATGCCTTGTATAATAAGAATCCTCTACTTATTATGTAAATTATATTTTATTTGAGTTTTCTATCGTATTTAATTGAGGTAAAAATTTTCCAATCGTTGCCTATTCAGCATTTCAGTTACCTCTAACCTAGACCTTTT
Organism: Lamproptera curius; assembly: GCA_029286875.1. NCBI lineage: Eukaryota > Metazoa > Arthropoda > Insecta > Lepidoptera > Papilionidae > Lamproptera > Lamproptera curius. The sequence continues at coordinate 3,710,863 of JAGSMT010000105.1, read as the reverse complement.
CCGGTCGGAGGCCCTTAACTGAACGTGACGTAAAATTCATATTGTATTTTTTTTTAACACTTGTAGAATTTAATGATTTCTTGTGCCATTAAAATTGATATTTATTGTGTTTAGACCTCTTAAAACAGAACTTTTTGCAGCAGCTTTTATTATCAACATCGTTAATAATGTATAATGCAATATAGGGGACGGACAGGCAAGAGGGATATGCTAATTGTAAAAATAAATAAGAAATATGTAGCGTAATCATATTTATTTTTTACTCTGTTACTAATATATTCTTGGGACATTTAAGCATTTATAATTGAATCTCAAAATAGACAACTTAACATAACAAAATACTTAAAAAAATAGAGCCATTATCCGTTTTGCCCATCCAAGGCGGGCAAAATGAATACATGGGTCGGGCAAGATCATCATCATCATTATCAGCCTGTGATAGTCCATAACTGGACATAGGTCTCCCCTAATACACCCCCTATCCATTAGGAGGTTTTGGACCGTATGTGGGATACGGTAGACGCTAGTCCAATGCGGGTTGGTGGGTGGACCGACTTTTTACATGCCCATCCGACGGATGGATCATCTTACTTTTCAGACAATTGGGTGATCAGCCCAAATTGCCCTAACCAAATAGGAAACAACAATGTAAAATTTGTTGAGTCTAGACTACGGGCAAGGTGAATATTGAAATCTAATCAATAGCAATGCAATAAAGCAATCGTCACAAAAATATGATCCTCTTCCTGAGTACGATGAGCAGTCTTCACGGGTCCACTGCTGACAGATTCCACATTGTATCCAGTCCTGGGTGAGGAGGTGAATATATGACTCTTTGCACACGGTACAAAATAAGACTCTTATATTTTTTACTTGTTCGTACATTGTCTTTGATACTGGTCATTTTCTTTTTTTTTTGTAGTTTGATGGACCAGGGCAATCGAATGATATTTTTTTTAGCGGCTAAAGCATCTTGTTTTGGTCTGTTTTTATTGGGGTACTGTCAGAATTTTTGATTTTTATTTATTTCGTCCATTCCGATTCTTTTTTGTCTTGACAGGTATGGGGTGGATTTTTTGCAAAATATTTATGTCCGAGATATTTCCTGGTTGATTTATATTTTAGATTATCACTCACGTGTGTATTTTGGTCAGTATCATTCATGCTGGAGTATTTGTCAATTTTTATTTGTAATAATACTGTTAGTTCTGTTTCATTCACAGTGGTGTTTTCATTTTCGTTATCCTGGGTGTTTTTATTTTCATTTACCGTGTATTTTCACGTGTTTATTTGAATTGTCTCAACCTCATAAGGAAATTGTTATTTTCATCTCGTTTATGGAACATTGTTCTGAACCGTCATGTTTATTTCGTAAATGTATTCTAGTATTGATCATACTCAAAGGACAATGTTCTCTTGCCAAATTGCCTGTTCTGAAATATTTCATTTCTCGAATCCACTGTTGATTTGATGGTATACTCATCTAAATAAGCCTCAAAGAGTCTTCAATATCAAACTGTGATGTTCCTGCCGGTAGTTCAGAAATGAGTTGACTTCGAATTCGAAATATTTTATTTAGCTCGAGATGACACACTGATTGCATTTGATGAGAGTGAAATTGCAGAAAATAATATTCCTAATCAAGTCTCTGAAACTTATGACTGTGGCTTGTCCAATATCAAATGGATCTGATGGTTCCTCACAGGGTACATGTTTCGAAAGAGTCAACTGAAATCAGAAACTTTTAAGAGTTCACCCAGCTACTGTCAGTGGTGGTGCACTGACCAGGTGGCTCCACTAAAAGTCTTGATCTGCTTCTTTGAAGATAAAAAAGTGGAATAATAGACACAGGACACTATCAGCAAATATTCCGTGACAAATTCAATTCTTGCTGAAAATCCTCTAATGCTCGTTTTGTTCCATATGTAGATAAAACTTTGGGTGGTTTAGTCGATGACGTTCTCACTTCAGTTTCGTCCATGTTAAATATCATGTCAGGTGTAATGTGGTGTTTTGCTACAACTTCTAACAGAGAATAGAATCTGTCTATAGCTTCTCGATTAAATTCTTTCACTCGGGCTATAGAAGTAGGTTCTGATGATCTCGAAGTCAGTGCTGGGTTGCGAACCTTAAAGTTTTTGAACCAACCGTTCCCAGCAATATTTCCAGAAAAAATGCTAGCTTTACTTTTCTTTCTGGCAAACTCCCCAGCTAACCTCAAGAAATCTGTTCGAGTAAATCCATAAAACTTACGAGCTCTTCTTCTTCTTCCAATTTAAAAACAGATTCGAATCGGCCTAATTTCTTCTTTGTTGACCCACTTTGGATATGTCGGAGTAATGTTGCATACGGTATCCCATACATTTTACTTACTTTTAATGTAGACGTTTTCTTGGCTTCTTGTATAGCTTTTGCTAAGTTTTCTTAGGTCCAATTAGCCCACTCGGTCTTCCTTTTGTATTTATACACCATCATAAATAAAGATAAATAAACTTAAAAACGTCTTTTATACATGGATTTTAATCAACTCAAACTATGCATAAGAAGGGCAAAATGGATACTATCCGTTTAATCCGGTTTTATATTGCCCGCCTCTGACTTTATTGACATAACCTAATATCAAATAAAAATGGCGAGATAAATATTCCAGATGAATAGTGCTTTGAAACGCCTTTTTTCCTGTTTTTTTTTTCCAATAAAACACATTTGTTTCGTCAAAATGTGTGATAAGGAAACCGTTCCTCGGATCTAGTTGTCAACAAGTGCATGAGCGCTCACGAATCGAGCGACAATAGCGTTGCCTCTTTCTATCTGTTACACACAGAACTGCAACTATTATTTATTTTGCCCGCTCCATTTTGCCCGTCTGTCTCCTACATAGCAAAATAAGAAATCATTAAATACTACACGTGTTAAATAAAATTACAATTTGAATTTCACGTCACGTTCAGTTAAGGGCCACCGACCGGAAAGGGTCTAGAGGTAACGAAAATGCAGAATAGGGAACGATTGGAAAATTTGTACCTCAATTTAATACGATAGAATACTTAAATAAAATATAATTTACGTAATAAGTAGAAGATTCTTATTATACGAGGCATATTTTTAAGTAACAACTGTTTTGGAAAAAAACTTACGTGCAAAGAATTTTATTTTTACAAGAAAGTCTGTACCTACTTTTATACATTATTTTTGTGAATATTGAGGCATTTGTCATAACGTAGCACCAGTTTTTGAATACTCTCCTCATTAAATTCTGCCGCTTGACTTGGCAAACACTGTATCACAAATGTTTTGACTTCTTTATAGTCTTGAAGACCACATTGTTACTGGTGACAAAACATGGGTGGCCTACGTCACACCAGAATCGAAACAACAATCCACGGAATGGCGACATTTATCATCACCGCCACCACAAAAAATTGGTTGCCTGTAAAATCGGTATACGGTACGGTATACGTACAACTTATTTAGTAGCAGAATGATTGTAATCTAAATATTCATTCCTATAGTAGGTAGAAGGAAGGAATAATAATAACAATTCAAAATATTCAAATAATAAATTTTTAATAATACCAATACCATACAACATTTATGCATATTAAATTAATTATCGTTAGAATTTTTTAATATATTTAAATTGTAAAAATAAACGCGACACAATCCGTTAAGTCATTTTATTTAATAATGTATAATATTCGCGCAAACAATAGAAATAATAATGTCCTCATCTATACTAATAATTGAAACTGGGGTGTCACATCGTGAAATAGAACCGGTACATCTAACAAAACAACATTTTTTTAAATTTTCGATTTAATGGTTAATCTCTTAAATGGCCAGTTCGATTTTGACGGGTATTGTACTAGAAGTAATAGGTGTACTTAGGCTACTTTTTTATAAGGAATAACGAACACCGATAGGTAGATGGTAGGTCCCCTTTTTACCGAGGACCGTCTGGGGCGGCACCACCGCGTTGCCTATTTCTGCCGCAAAGCAGTAATGATTACCGGTTTCAACGGCACCAGCGTATTTTCTGGGTAAAAGTCCAGACGAAAGATTTGATATCCTATGTCTCACGGCAGCGCGTAGATGAAACCACTGATATTGCTGATGTCCATGGGCGTCGGTGACCACTTGCTATCAGGTTGCCCGACTGCTCGAAGTCTTTTTTCCAATACATACCCACGCGGAAAATGTTGTGGGCAACAGCTAGTTAGAAAATAAATACTTAAATCGATGTGGTCAATTATAGCAATCACAATATACATCAAATGTATGTTTATTATGCTTGGAAAAACTTCAGATTCATTGTTGCCGTTATTTGTAGTTTAGTAGGACCAAATGACAGCTAATACCTGCCGTCTAAAAATAGTATGAATAAAATCGGACCACTAGGAGCAGAGCAACCAGGTAACATATATAAAAAAAAACATACGCTACGAATAGAGTACTTCCTTCTTTTGGGAAGACAGTCAAAAATAAACTTCGTCATTCAACAAACTTTTGACAGTAGTTCTTCGTAGATCACTATAAATCGTCAAGTTACAATTTATAGTTATTTTATAAAACGTAATGAAAATATAAGATACGAATTATTTTCCCCGGGTATTTATGCAGTCCGTTTGTTTTCTCCCCACCAAATGTAGTTAATGAGCTGAATATAATAGTCGTTTCCATTGTAACGACCGGTCAATGTTTAGACTAGTATTATTAAAATTTACAAGTCATTAGTTTTGTTGTACAAAGTAAGTGATTCATTATTAATATAACATGACATAAAAACACAAACAGGGCCAGTGATTTGTTGTCTTTATTCTATTTGTTTTTCAAATAGCTTCAATTTTCCAACCATAATTAGGTTATTATCTAATTAGTAATCAATGCGAATAATTTAGCCGCATTTTGTAGATTGATGATTGCATTTGTATTGTTGTATTGATTGATTGTAGAAAAGGATGGATGGACGAGGTTATTTGCGCGTCTTGACTTTATGTAATGATCGCCTTAGCGTATAGATATAGTGAGAAAATATTTTTTTCGTTATTAATCAAAAAAGTTCATATTTATAGTACTCTTTTAAATAGCTTCAGTATCCGTACTTCTCTGTATTATTTAATGGTATTATTTATTTTGGCATTGTACACAAAATAACAAATTTTAATATTTACGGATATGTTTCGCATATCCGCTATCACTCATTTAATGCGATCATTCATTAGTTCGGGGGTAATTGTATTCTGATCATGATCAAGAAGAAGTTAAAGAATCAGTTGATGGCAGCGAAAAATAAAAAGCGCAGAATTATTTTATAAGAGCATTGATATTTCGGTGCATTAAAAACACTTATGCATACTTTCAATTTTGTATCATAAAAATGTTGCCTACACCGATAAACATCAAGCGAGTCTAGCGATGTTTCATAGTAAGAATTAAACTATAACCTTTCCACTATTTTCCCAAAGCTTCCCTAAAAATAAATCTACATATAAGGATATTAAATTTTAGTATCTTTGCACAGCTCGCCAACTTACTCATTTATTTGAATAAGGATCACGGTAGACTGCTCTCACAATTCAAATACAGGGTTCAAGGTTCGAATTCGCCGCATGTCAATGACCGCATCCTTACTTTAATCCCGCTACAAGTTTGCAACATCCGGAATTTTGGTTAAGATATTTCTATCTCGATCTCGAAGCGATTTTGATCATGTTTTATCGTTGTTCATCCTCATACTAGGAAAAGTTTTGGTCACATCATCAGCCTGTGATAGTCCACTGCTGGACATAGGCCTCCCTAATACACTCCTATCCATTAGAGGGTTTTGGACCATATCCCACCACGCTGGTCCAATGCGGTTGGTGTGGACCGATCTATTTACATGCCCATCCGACGCATGGATCATCTTACTTTTCAGACAATTGGTGATCGGCCCAAATTGCCCTAACCAACTAGGAAACAACAATGAAAATTTGTTGAGTCCCACAGAGATTCGAACCCACGACCTCCGGTTTCTAAGCCACATGCCATACCACTAGGCTACGGAGGCAGTCTCAGTTTTGGTAAATATAATAAAATCCCTTTTAGTAATAACATAGCAGAAAAGAAAAACCTTTTGATATATTTTATATTATTCATAGAAACAGTCTTATAAACCGCTTTCTTAATCTTGTTTGTATTAGCTGAGTTTTTGATAGTTTTTCATTTTACAGGATGTGGTTGAACCCTGTCAGTGTTTATATCCTTTAACAAAAGAAGAAGAAGATTAGTGGTAAGTAAATTTGAAGAATCTCACATCCTCCTATAACGACTGCCGTAGATGGTTTTGACAACCCGGACCGACTTTTAAATGCCTATCGAGACATAGATCATCTAGCTTCTCAGACAACTGGGCGTAGGCCCATATTATCCTAACCAACCAGAAAACTACGATAACGCTAAGTTGGTAGGAATATGGATTCAAACAAACGACTGTCCATTAGGCAAGGACAATAATTTTAGATTATGGAACCGGTTTTAGTAAATGAACAGTCAACTGTTAATTAATATTTAATCAGCAAGTTTTTGTATATAATAAAGTAAAAAAACTCATATTTTTGTTTTTGTTTTCAAGAAATTGGATGCACGCTTATAAAGATGAAGTACACGATTTTATTTTGGCAATACAATTCACTCTGCAAAAATTGTAAAAAACGAACATAACCGTTGTCTTGTAGTAACGTATTGGACCATAAATATTGTGTTCCTAGATTGAAACGAAATATATATCTTGGAAACCCAACAAAGGGTCGCGGCTTCCGGTATTTTTTCTTTTGTTGGAAAAAAGGAAATTACGTCTTACTATCTTTGCATTGGTAGAAAGAACTTAAAGAAGTTTAAAAATATTGTTGATGCTAAGAATCGTTAATAGTACTTTTTTATCCAGAGATTTATAATAATAGTAATTCTTGTGCTACTCATTTTTTTTTTGTATAGCCTTTTATTTAGATATTCTGAATCAGACTCAGATATTGCAATCATTTAAAATCTTGTGTCCTTACGATCTCGCATTGTCACAAAAGCAAACATCACGTTCAGATTAAGTAAAATTTATTTTTATTAATTCTTAAGACAAAATATACTAGATATTCTGTTTTAAGAATGAAAGCTTACTTAATCATCTTGTAATAATGATTAACTTTATTCACTTTTAGCGAAACGCGTAGACTCCGCAGGTATTTCACTTTCTGGTACTGCAGTTTGGCAGAGAGTCGGTGATCTTAATTCACATCATACATTATCAGCGCGTGTTAGTCCACTGCTGGACATATGCCTCTTCTAATTTTGCGCCTTCTGCATTATAGGGTTTTTGGACCGTATCCGACCACGATGGTCCAATTCGGGTTGGTGGGTGGACCGACTTTTTACATGCCCATCCGACGCATGGGTAATCTTATTTCAGAAAATTGGCTGATCAGCCCATATTATCCTAACCAAATAGAAAACAATAATAACACAACCTCCGTTTCCCGGCAGGATTCGAACCCACGACCACCGATTTATAAAGCAAGGGCAATAGACCACGGAGGCGACCATCAGTTCGCTTCGAGCAGCCGCCCGGAACGGACGTATCTTCGTGCGCTCCCGCATGAAAATATTACCCCAGCAAATTAGTGCTGTGATATCGTGCGACTCTAATAGTGGTAGTGTAGTGAGTGCTCCTAGGCAGGCTCCAGTCACGTAAGTTTTTTATACACTTTACACACAATATTTTATTTCATTTTACTTTTGCTTGCCTCAACAGGGGGCAGCTAGGTACACACCTAGCGCTCTTAAAGTGTTCACATAGTCTTAAAAGCAGGTACACACCTCCCCACACAGGTGGGGAGGACTAGATTCGTTACACACGCCGGAGGGGATCACCCCCGAAGGCCTAGAAAATCATGGACGTCTCCCTAGAGGAGTATATGCCACGACATGCCCGACATATTCTACAGAAATTAACCAAAAGTATAAGAACTTTAAGGCACACCTGCAAACGCCATGCAGCCTGCGGCCCCGCGCCCGCCACTACCTGACCTGACGTGCCGACTATGACCCTGCTCCGACACTATCTACCACTGGTGCAGATTATCGCCTAGAAATATCTCCGACTCGGAATCGGAGAACTTACTCATGGATATCGACCCTACTAAGGCGGACAAACGCGTCCGTGACGAAATAGATGACGACGGTTTCGAAACCGTTGTTTCACGTAAAAGGGCAAAACGCCCGCGCTGTAAACCGCGAAGAATACCGCGCTCTCCATCACCAACTCCAAAAATTAGGTCGAGGCCCGCTACCGAGCAGGTTGAAACCTCGAACATTTATATGGCGAACGGGCCAAAGCCCCACCGCCAATTGTCATCCACGAATAAGCGAGCTGGCGCAAGTAAATAAATTCATGAACAAAAATAAATATTATGATGTCAGGTCTAAAGATACGCGACTAGGGATCCGCGTAAACGTCAGCACGGTAGACGACTTTCGTGAACTCACACACTTTCTGCGTGAATAGCCGCATTCAATTTCACACTTATGCCTCCCAGAGGATCGTAAATTACGTGTAGTTGCACGTGGTATCCCTAAAGAGGTGGATATCGAATCCGTAAAGGCCGATATCCTATCTCAGGATATCCGTGAACACTAGTGAGGCTTCACCACCCGGTCAAAGGTCGTCATGGACCTCACTTATGTTAGAATTAGACCTTATCTCCGAGGGTAAGGCTATATTCAATATTAAATCCATTTGCAGTCTATCCGGGATCAGGATAGAATCTCCTTACAAGACAGGCATCGTTGCGCAGTGTTATAACTGCCAATCTTCGCCATACCGCGCGCAATTGCATGTGAACCCGCGTTGCGTTAAATGTTTGTAGAACATAGCACTCCGGAGTGCCCGCGTCCAAAGGATACAACAGACCCTCCGTCATGCGTAAATTGCGAAAGAAGGTCACCCAGCAAGTTACAGGGCTGCGAAAAGCCCTAAACCTCTAAAAGTAAATTCTCCTTCCGAGAATCGTTTAAGCAAATACAAACGGTGCGAAAATATTGCTTTTGTTTCGGCATCGGTGCCGACCAAAATGCCTGGGTTAAGCCCCCGGTAATTAAAATTAATAATCCATCCCAAACAGATGCGGCCGCATTAAAAACAAATTATCTGAAGCACAGACAGGCAGCGGGCAAATCGTTGCACCTGCAAAAACAATGGCGTTACCGATAACGACGCCTATTGTCTCACAGGCGGTGTCCAGTAATGACACTCAATTAGAGGATAACATTAAACTGGCCCTATTAGTAATGCAACAAATAGATATCGTAGAATTAGGCGTATTTTGCGATAAACTCCGCGCCGCCAAAGACGGCATCCAAAAAATGAACGCACTGTCGCAGCATGTGCGCCTCTTACAGGCCATGGGCAATCTAAAAATTAAATAAACGTAACAGACACAAGGCCGTAGGTTACCGTAGATAAAGATGGCAATTCCTCGTATAGGTAGGGCCAAACCGCATTCACTAGTCGTTTCTTGCTATAACGCAAACGGTTTTAGAGATCAGAAGGCAGAAATCACTAAATTCATACAAGATTATAATATAGACATATTTTTGGTACAAGAGACTCATCTTAAACCAGCAATACGCGATCCCAAGATAAGCGGATACAATATTATTAGACACGATAGACTGTTAGCTCCCATGGGCGGTACTCTAATTTATTATAAAAGATCCCTGCACATAACATCAATAGAAGTGCCCTTACTTACAAATTTAGAAGCTTCGGCGTGCATGATCGCACTTACCGGCCATAAGCCGCTTGTACTTGCCTCAGTGTATCTCTCGCCGCTAAAAACTATGTTACAATCAGACCTTGAGCTGCTTTTCGGCCTGGGTCCATCAATATACTCATGGCGATTTTAATTGCAAACACCGCGACTGGAACGACAGCAGAAGCAACTCAAATGGCTCTATATTGCAGGGTCTCGAGGAGGTACTCAACATTAATATAATAGCCCCGAGACCCCAACTAGATATCCATCAGATAGTAGAGGTCGCCTAGTACACTAGATCTATTTATTTTAAAGGCGTCTCACTCGATGTCGTATCGATAGAGACACTGCACGAATTAGATTCTGACCACAGGCCGGTTTTATGTAACTGGGCCAAGACGCCGGTTCGGTCCCTATGACTAAAACCGTAGTGGATTGGCATCGCCTTGAGGTTAAACTCAGGAAATAAACCCCAGAATTGTGAAAACATCCCAGATGTAGTTTATAATCTAGATCAGGCAAAAATGCCATTAACAACATAAAGTCGCACATCTCATCGGCCATTGAAGAGTCCGAGAGAATGGTAAAAGTTACGGCCGACCGGAACTTTGGCCTGCCTTTCGACATTCGATGTCTGATAAGAGACAAAAATGCCGCGCAACGTGCTTACGATAGATATCGGTCCGAAACAAACCGCGCATTATTTAGATATTTACAACTTCAGGTTAGAGAACGCATAAAAACTCACCGCGAAACTTCGTGGCACAACCTAACGGAAGAATTAGAGCCATCGCATGTTGCCTACTGGCAATTAGCCCGAAATCTAAAGTTAGGTTCACGCGATTCAATTCCGCCGTTATCCGTCCTAACGGTGCTTATTAGCCTTCGATGATTTTGAAAAAGCCGAATGCTTAGCGGACACACTAGAGTTACAATGCACGCCATCTCGCGTACACCGACACGTTTCATCTTGCGGAGGTAGACCGTGAAATCGGCCGTAGGCAGTCTTACCTACCAGAGGGCGAACGCTTAAAAGTAGTGACCCCGGAGGAGGTCAAAGATATTATTAGGGTCTTAAACCCCGATCGGCACCTGGCCCAGACCGTATTAGTAATAAGGCATTAAAACTTTTACCGGGCCAGATTATTTGTCTACTAGCGAGCATTTTCAATGTATTTCTAGCCACCTGTTCCTTCCCTGACGAATGGAAGGAGGCCATTGTTACCGGCATACCAAAGCCGCGTAAGCCACTAAACCAACCAACGAGTTATCGTCCAATCAGTCTCCTCAACTGTATGGGGAAATTGTATGAACGCATAATCTTGTCAAGGCTAAAGGATTACGTTTTCTCTAATGGCCTTCCTACCAGACGAACAATTCGGGTTCCGTCCTGAACACTCCTGTTCCGACCAGGTTTATACTCACAGAATACATTTTGACGGGCCTAAATAAAACAAAGTCAGGCCTTAGATCCCATTACACGGGGGCTGTTCTATTCGATGTCGCAAAGGCATTCGATAAAGTCTGGCACAACGGCTTACTCTACAAGTTGTACTCTTTTAATGTGCCTGACAGGCTTGTGCACATCATACAAGCCTACCTTTCGAATCGCTCTTTTCGATATCGAGTAGAGGGCACCCTCTCAACCAGACGCTCCTGCTAGCGGGCGTGCCACAAGTTCCGTTCTTTCTCCTCTGTTATTCACGCTATACTAGCGATATCCCCAAAAGCTCTAATGTTAACCTTGCGCTTTGCAGACGACACCGCCCTCTATTACCCTCTTCCTCACCATCCCTTATCACCAGTAAACTCCAATGTGCAATCAATAGCCCTAGGCGATTGGTTTCGCAAATGGAGGATTGATGAATCCGAAAAGTGTAGCAATATACTTTAATCGGTCTTCTGTCAGAGCTGACCTCACTCGTCCTACCACACGTCCGTTCCAAAAAACCGCACACAATGCTCGATGTAGGCAAATACTCGGGCAATTGAACCTCTACGGCAAACCGATCCCCTGGGAGAAGAAAGCCAAATATTTAGGTGTTACTTTCGACAGTAACATGAGTTTCAAAAGTCACGTCAAAGAGGTTAGAAGAAAAGCCGCTTATGTCTCGCATCGTCTCTTCTATCTTACCAACACAAATAGCAAAATGCCTCTTAATTACAAACTTTTGTTATATAAAGCTTGCATGCCGATAATGGCATATGCTTGCCAATCTTTGCCCACATATCCTCCCACCACTTAAATCAACTACAGGTGGTGCAAAATAAATTTTACGACGAGCCACTGGAGCAGAGCCTTATCAAAGAAATGTCGACTTGCACAGCGATTGCAAGATGCCGACATTAGCGCTCATTTTAAAACATTATTAAAAATTTCTATGAAAGAATAGAAACGCAAAATAACCCTCTGATGGTAAGCGCTGCAATTATCACGCAGACCCAGAAGCCTCTAGTAGGAAACGTCGTCCCGTAATGTACTCTTAGACCCAGATGAAGAAGGGGTTAGGAATTCTGGACCCTACAGGGTCCCGCCACACGATACTACACACACAAGTAGGGATAACATACACACTTTTAGGTATACCTCGCTCAAGAGCACGGCGAGACCAACACACCGCGTACACGAGATACACCGTTCCAGGGCGGTTCTCACCGCCCCAGCAATCGATTAGACAGTCGACCGAACATCGGCGCCTCGGTCCGTATACCGAACGTCGATGATCCTAAGCGACTTCTTCAAACCAACCCACGCATCCTTAATGCGTGTGGCCATTCTTTAGAGTTTTGGTCATCAAGTTCGAGGGATCTGCAATCCTCCGAACTCAGTAATAGATGAAGCTTCACACGAGACACAGGTCTAGAAGCATAACTTGAATACATAAGACATAAGACAGCCATGGAGGCTTCTTAATTGTCTACCGTATATCGCAGGAGTATTTTTAACTAGTTTTAATCCTTGTGATCTGACTCTTAATATTACTGTAGTATCCTATTTTGACGGTGGTAGGTAAAGGTGGGGTCTACTAAACCTTACATACATTGCTTTAACATTATTATTTAATATGCCACCTATTATTTACCAACAATGTTCATAGTTAAAATGTATTTGGGGAGTTCTTAACATACCGATATAATAATATAATTCAAGGTGTTATGCTTCTATAATAAATCGTCATCATCATTATAAGCCTGTGATAGTCCACTGCTGGTCATAGGCCTCCTCTAATACACCCCTATCCATTAGAGTGTTTTTATATAAAAATAAAGATAATTATAAAATAAATAAATATATTGAAATTTGACTTTGACTTTGGTATTTTTTAATAAAAAGAATAACAAGAAGGAACCACCTAAAAATGAATTAGGCGGTAAAAAGTAACATAGGTTTATTAAAAAATAAAAAATATATTTATTACAAATAAAGTCCATCCATGTCGTGCTTCAAAGATAGGCTTTCTACTTCATTAAAAGTCATTTCTCAATTCACAATTATATTACGAGACGTTTCCGCCGAGTTAGTTCCGGTTTGGACCTCTTTTATTTACTTTGTGATATTTTCATGATCTGATATTCTAACGATGTCGGAGCCAACAGGAAAGCGTTGAGAGCCATGTTTGAATACAAATTCGAAGTTACCAGAAAACTGGAATTGCGTAGAATTTATTATGTTTAAAAAATATTTCCTTGAAATTTACATTTTGTTTTTGTTAGTCTTCGGTCAAAAACTTTCATTACTTAAAAGTTTTCTAAAGACAAAACTACATTAACCTCATAATTTATCTATCAATTTTGTCAGAGTAAGCAGAAATTCATTTTCCTAGATAGCATTTTAATTCGGTTTTAATTGTATTATTTCTGAAGCAAAGTATTCCTTTGATTCGAAAACAAAAATTTGTAGCGTTTAATCCTTAGCACACGTCTACTCTTCACTTAAATGTTTAATGTATATTGCTAGTTTAAATTTAACTCATAGGTACTTTAACTAATTATTTTTCTAAGGAAACTTCGTATATTTAAACATTGTTTGAAGAAATTATTATGTTAAGTCTCTATGAATACCAGTTCATCAAAACGTCAAAAATCGTAAATTTCTAATTCAAAAACATAACAGCTGTTTCTTTAAAAAAAAAAATTGGGTATTGAACAAAATTATTTCTTTTTAATGTTTTCATTAGTTATTATTAAATTTTTATTAAATAGTCATTACTTATTGCATAAATTATTTAAGTAAAAAATATTTACTTAATCGTATCCAAAACAAATTGCAAAATATGAAAGAAATGCCCCTTTTTCTTTATAATCTTTTCATAATCTGGAATTCTAACTACGTAGGCGCTAGCTGGAAAGCATTGAGTAACGGGAATGAATACTAATTTTAAGATACCCATTCAAAAGGCTGAAGTCGCGAAAATATTTTATTTAAAAACTTTACCATTTTTATTATGTTCCATGCTTTTTATATTTAAATGTTCTTGTTTAATTTGTTCGTCTTTTACAGATTTTCGTAAATTAATATAAACATTATTTTTGAAAGCAATTTTTATTTCGTAAAAGTATTTTCCATCCACTCCATCGCTAGATCTCCAGTTGTCAGTGATTGGCACAGAAATGGAAAGCGTTGAGGGGGCCTTCCCCCAGCAGTGGGACAATGAAACAATCAAAGTGTCTTTACTTAAGGTCATTGTAAATGCAATCACACGACGACTTAAAACAATAAAAATTAAAAAGAAATTAACTTACTTTATTTATAATTTACAGAGGCTGTATCAACGATAGTGATTGAAAGTAAGTAACTTTATTTGTATGCAATAAGTAAAATAATCAATAATTTAGTTTATAGGTAGGACATTTTTAATTACACTTTTATAGATTTAGGCTGAAGCATTATTTTTCCCCAATATTTACTAGCATTTGTATAGCACATGTATTTTTATTATTATTTCTATGTAAATGATTTTTTTATTGCAATCGAAGGCAGCAAAAGAATGAGACTTCCTGATGGAAAATGGTCATCGACACCCATGGACTGGACTTTGCGGCAGAAATATATAATGGCGTAAAACTGGTCACTGAAAGGATTGGATAGGGTGATATTATGTAAGACAATTTGATTTTTTAAGCCGATTCACATCTCATCAATATGTGATAGACATCCTCATCTTCAATACACACTGTGCACAACAAGATAATGGTGTTTTTTTTCATAACGTAAGCAAATTTATTTAGCGGAGTGTGACCCAAGCGTGTGAATATGGTTAAACTGCTCTAATTAGGTTACACTTATCAATCCATGACGTGTCGTGGTTGGATTATTCTGTACCAAAACCTTTTCTTTGGATAATTATTGGACATTGACAATTAGAAATTCTAAAGGAGTGTCCGTTTGCCGACCATAAAATGCACTTCCCATATAGGGTAAAGGAGATATATTGGTGATATAAGTAATTTGGTGATAGTTTTAAAACACTTTTGTATGACCGCGTTAGCGAATTGCTTTGTTCGCTAAACGCTGAGACATATTACCGGAGCGAGTGAAAAGGTTTTATACGTTTACACTTTGTAGCAATTCGCTAACGCGGTCATACAAAAGTGTTTTAAAACTATCACCGAATTACTATATCCTATATCTCTTACCTATCACTAATTTGACCCATCAGTATAAGTCTTATAAAAATCCGTATATAAATTATACAAAAACATGCAAATTGATTGGTGTAACTGAGTAATGCTATATGAACGCTTACCCTTCTTAATATTCGCGATACTAGCTGCAAGATGCAAGATATTGGTCAAATCAATGTTGGTAATCCAAGAATCATATGAAAATATTTGCAATTGTTTTTATTGTATTAGTTTTACCGATGGTAGGTCCCCTTTTCATATGAGACCGTCTGGGTGGGAAGCACCGCGGTACCTATTTTTTCCGCTAAGCAGTAGTGTAAAAACACTCCTGTGTTCCGGTTTGAAGGGCGTATTTATTGGGTAACACCAGGTTTAACACCCAATGTGTCACGGTAGGCAGCGCGTGGGCGATACCACTGGTATTGCCAATGTCTATGGGCGTCGGTGACCACTTCCCATCAGGTGGCCGGCCCGACTGCTCGTCTGCCTGCGTATGTATAAAAAAAAGAAATTGTTTGTAACAGTTAAACCGTTTTGTGTTTATTTTATTGTGAAGCTTCACTAATAGGGGAACTTTATTATTTGTTAAGTTTTGTCTTTTATGTGTATTACTGAGTTCTTCGAATATATATATTAAGTTATTTTAATGAAAAGATTTCACTTTAAGCCAAAACTTTCCTGCTTAAAACCATCTTCTTATCTCTAAGAGTGATAAGCTAAGTTCACATTCCATGACATGAGTTGAAGTTGTACGAATGAAGCCCCCAATCACCCGTAAACATTGATTTTGTTTAAATTATGTTTTGCTCTATTATTACCCACCAATCCGCATTGGACCAGCGTGGTGGGTTACGGTCCGACACCCCCTAATGGATCGGGGTGTATTAGGGGAGGCCTATGTCCAGCAGTAGACTATCAAAGGCTGATGAAGAAGATGATGTTGTATTATTATATGAAAAATTTTGCATTGCCCATACAACTTTGTGTAGACTATATGATATATGCGTCGAAGATGATTTTTGTACATACCCTAACCTAAACCCGCTAAAACTTTAAAAACATTAATAAGTTTCAAATTTTTCTCAAGTACATCATTTATATGTTTCCCTCATTTCAGCGATTAGTCCTACCATATTCCTAAATACTTAACAATATTAACTATAGGTATATTTATGTTACATAAATTTACATCAATTAATCTAACACATGTTTGCGACCCTTTAAATACAAACAAATTTTACTTTATTATGGCGATATTTCGAGCCCTATATCTGCTAAGATGTTTACAATTTTATTTAACGTTATTTGAATGTGTTTGGAAGGAATTATACAGTGACTTTAACATAACAATCAACGTTATCATCATCAGCCTGTAATAGTCTACTGCTGAACATAGGCCTTCCCTAATACACCATCCATTAGAGGTTTTTGGACCGTATCCCACCACAATGCGAGTTAGTGGGCGGACTTTTTAAATGCCCATCGGACGCATGCATTATCTTACTTTTTTAGACAGTTGGATGATCGGCTCAAATTGCCCTAACCAACTAAGAAACAACATTAAAAATTAGTTGAGTCCCCGCAGGATTTGAACCCACGACCTCCGGTTTCTTAAGCACACGCCTATACCGCTAGGCTACGGAGGCCGTATAGATAACAGTCTCATCCGCATGTTGCAATACTTTGACATCGTTACATACTAGTTTTCTGTGATCCACAGTCGCTATATTAAATAATAGTGGTGGTAACGGATCGCCCTGAGCTAAACCTATTCCTAAAATTCTGTTAATAGACAGTTCGTCGTATTTAATCCGTAGCGACCTTTTGTTTTTTTTTTATTTATTTATTTAGACGCACCAATAGTAATACACACAAAATATTGAACATTACAATTACTGAATAATAGATTAGGTACAGGTATGTACGCCAGTTACAGGCATGTACAGCGATCTCTTATTACACATTATGACATGTTACAATAATTTTGCAAACAACAAACAATAATCTTAAACTTAGCTTAATTGTTAAAAATACGACATAAAAAAAGAACAACTTAAAGAGAAAAACGAAACATGAGTTAGTTATTACAGTCTCTGATTAATTATGAACAAAGAAACTTGAATACTAGTTTGTTTTTTAAAACAGGACACGTGTCGTAAAAAATGTCGATGCCGTCTATTAATGCACATATTTGGTTATATTCGCTAGAAATATTTGATAAGGGGGAATATTTAAGGAGGTTTGTTTTACTTACGGGAAAATGGAAAATTTTAGTGATAGGGTGCCGTGGAGCTGGTAAGGAATACTAAAGTTGATTTTCTGAAGTAAGTGGTTACAAATTATGCTTCCAGAAATTAGTTTTTTTAGGAACATGATATTAATTATTCTGCGACGATTGCTAAGCGATATTATTTTAAAATGTTTAAGACGCAGATCGTATGTAGCACGGTAAGAAATGTGAATGCACGCTGTACGCTTTCAATACGTTGCGAATGAGTAGTGCAATGGGGACCCCAAACTACTGATGCGAACTCAAGTTGACTGCGAACCAGCAAGTTGTATAATATAATTTTAGTGTTTGAGGAAGTAAACCCCTTAGTATTTCTTTTTAAAAAACCGAGCATTTTAGCAGCTTTATTAACAATTGAATTGATGTGTGATTTGAACGTTAGCCTGTTATCCATTATCACACCCAAATCACGAATTTCATTGACTTGCTGCAAAATTTCACCATTTATTATATAACAGGATGTCATAGGATTTCGTTTTTAGAGAATTTTATGAAATAGGACTTTTTTGTATTTATTGTCATTCCATTTAAATTACACCATTTTTTTATTCTATCTAAATCGCACTGTATAAGTTCTGAGTCTGTTGCTAAAGTAACTGTTCTGTATATTTTTAAATCATCGGCAAAGAGACAAAATTGACTATTGCGTATTTCTAAGGTAATATCATTTATAAAGGCGAAAACAATACAGGGGCCAAGATGCGAGCCTTGTGGGTACGCCTGAAATAGCTATGTAGTCCTGTGATTTATGACCATTCACCACCACAAACAGGAGTCTTTTTGCAAGATATGAACGAAACCATTCCAATAGCGACCCATCAATCCCAAATCCTCGTAATTTATTTATTAAACGAGCATGACAGACCTTATCAAAGGCACTAGAGAAGTCCATATAAATAGTATCTACTTCCAGTCCTCTATCAATTTCCCGGCACAGGTAAGACGTAAATGAGACTAAATTTGTTTCAACGGGACCTTTTCTAAACCCATATTGATGTTCAGAGATAAAGTTATGCAGATGCTTGTAATAAAAGGACATACAAGTGACTCGAAAAGCTTTGGAATGCATGAAGTATGGAAATTGGTCTATAGTTACTAACGTTGCTTGTGGAGCCTTTTTAAAAACTGGGACTACTTTAGAGCTTTTCCATATGTCTGAAATACACCATCATTTAGGGATCTGTTGAAGATAATTGACAAGGGTAAAGCCAAAGCAGAGCCACAACGTCTAACGAAAACTGCAGGAACATTGTCTTGTCCAGCCCCTTTATACGTGAGCCTTTGATGTCACGTTCCGATATGTTAATACGACTCAATGGGTGGTATTAAACGAGAAATCTACAACTAACGTTAGAATCTCTATTAAATACTAATGAAAACAGGTTGCGAACATCTGTGCGATTTGCGGTCCAGTAGATGCGATCTGGTTTCCCTGATACATAATGGCAGGTACAGTAGTTTCTCCATTTCGTCTGTCTTTGATGAAGCGCCAAAAGCTTTTAGGATTCTTACAAATATTGACTTCAATTCTCTTCTTATATGCATAAAGACATTGTTTGCTCAATTTGTGAACACGCTCTCGAAGGAGCTCAAATTCTAATTGGTCACGAGGGTTTTTATATTTTTATATTTATGCCTTACCTTATTTTTTCTCAGAAATGACTTTTATTAGAGAGATGGTGAACCATGGGGAAATTTTTGAGACACAGGCTTGGTTCGTGGAGTAAATAAATCGATAGCCTGTAAATAAGATGATAAAATATGTCAGTCATTTCATTTACATTTGACACCCTCTAGCTTTGCATTCCAATTAATATTTATTAAATATGATAAAATTTGACTATAGTCTGCTCGAAAGTAGTTGTATCGGGGTCGTAATATAGGTTTAAGGAAATGAGGACTATATTGCAGTAACGAAACTAATAAAGGAGGATGCCTTTGGTTGATTTTGCTTAATACATTATTGGATTTGGCAACCTTTAATTCATCGAAATCAGTAAGAACCAGATCCAATATTTTACCATCTACATTATTCACGTTATTAAATTGTGATAAATTATTAATTGACATGAAATCAATCAGAGAAAGTCCCAATTTAGATCCATAATTCATTGCACTACATGGAGAGCTTTCCGACTTTTGAGACCAACCAATATGACTCAAACTAAAATCTCCCAAAATTATCACTCGGTCTGATTGCTCTATAACGTTTGTACAGGTTTCCATAAAACTAAATAAGTGCTCCAAGGAAACGGGAGGTAAACTGCGCAAATGGAAACTTTTGATTTCGATCGACACCCAGAGATCTTCAGCAGTACTTTCCCATCTTAACTGCCTATAAGATGGAATATTTTTAGATATTGCGATCAAAACACCCTCCATCTTTCTTAAAACTAGTCGAATACGATCGATCTTTCCTAAATACGACATAACGTTTGTCCATGAATTCACTACTTAAAACATTACAATTTAACCATGTTTCGGTGAACACTTTTACATCAAATTCATTAACAGAGACATTCCTAAGTCATCTTCTGTCTTGGTTCTCAAACCACGTACGTTTTGATAATATATATTTACAGACATGTTTTAAAAAGCAATGTACGCGTATTATAATCATTTGATCAAATTTATTTATTTACACTAGGCAATTAATTTTAAGCTTTCTTCATCTTTTATATATATAACGTGACTCTGTTCATTTCTCCTTACGAAAATTTTGCCATCCCTCACCCATATAAACTTAAAACCAGTATCTTTTGTCTTTTGTTTTAGAAAATTATAAAGAAAGGTACATATATTAGATCCTACGTCAAGTTTATCTAATAAAGATAAACTTGTTAATATCAACATTATTATAAGCATCATCTATATCAATTAAAAACAACAACGTAAACATATTTTTTGAAAATCCATACTGTATCTGAATTTTCTTTCCGACACTAATCTTGATAGACTATGCAAGCAAGAACGGGTTTTCCTAAACCCTATTATGTTGTTTGATTTTTTTTCTAAATACCACTCTAACCGCTTATCAAGAACCAAATGAAATACCTTACACATACAAGAAATCGTTGAAGTGGCAGTGGGCTGGTCACGTGGTCCGAAGAACGGATGGTTGATGGGCCCATAAGGTTCTGGAGTGGAAGCCACCTTTAGGAAAACGGAGTGTTGGTCGACCCCCGACCGAAGTTGGCAGCGAGTAGCAGGAGGTCGGCCGTCTTGGCGTTCATTTAAAAAGGCCTATGTCTAGCAGTGGAATGATAAAGGCTGATTACGATGATGATGATGATGATGATGTTGATACAAGAAATTAGAGAAATTGGTCTAAGTGAGTTTATTTTATTATGGACTCTTCCCGGTTTTAAAATGAGGACTTTATGAATGTCATGCCATTGTTTTGGAACAAATCCATTTTCAACAAACAAATTTTACAATTTCAAAAAAAATTGTTTTGTATTAGACGGTCTATTACTTAACATAGAGAAGGACACCCCATCACAACCATGGGCTGTATCAGATATTTTAAACATTTTTCTATTTCATGTAACGTCACCCTTTTTCTAAGAACACTGTTAATTGAACGAAAGATAGGATAATTATTTATTACAAAATCAGGGGCTAACTGACGTAACAAAGGTGTAGCTTGGCTTGTATTTATACAGTTCAGTGAAGTTCGATAGCTTTTGTACCACTTCATGCGGTTCCGCATTTCGCTCAAAGAACAAGTGTGCTCAAGAGTCGAACAAAATAATAACCATGACTGACTTTTTGCCTTTCGTATTTCCGTTAATGTGATTTGGATCCTATATTGCAGTGAAAACAGGTTATCAGGTGTAGGAATTCTACGGAGATTAGTCAGGGCAAGTCGACGTTGAGCTACTACTCTAGGCAGTTCTGGTGTCCAGTAATGTTCAGGCTTAAAACTGTTTGTTGTTAAGCGACTAATTTTAACGGAAGGTATGTGCAAATTTGCAGCCTTGTTTAGCTCGCCCACAAACTGATAGTATGATCTAGTTATGATAGAACTTCATTGAATAAAGCTGCTTGTCGAAATTTTTATTGTTATATGGCCACTTCCTGAACTCTCATTTGTTACATACCATTCATAGTTAACAGCTATATCCGATAACACTATGGACACATCTGGAGAAAGTTGTTTCTTGCATTAAACGAATTCTCATTCATTATGGAAAGGTTACTAAATAGTCATCTTTTCATAATTTTACTATTCAGTGACCTGATTATATGATGTTATTAAATAATACAGAATTAAATATTTGTTTTCCCCTGACATTATTTTTATAGGACCAACTATTGTAATGACCGTTAAAATCTCAAGTTATAACGTTTTCT
Source organism: Lamproptera curius (assembly GCA_029286875.1). Classification (NCBI taxonomy): domain Eukaryota; kingdom Metazoa; phylum Arthropoda; class Insecta; order Lepidoptera; family Papilionidae; genus Lamproptera; species Lamproptera curius. The sequence goes on along the minus strand of JAGSMT010000105.1, from coordinate 3,688,807 downwards.
TATCATATAAAGACATTATATATCGTCCCTATCTGGTTGACTTGTCAATACCGAAGAAGGACAGTAAATAGAAATAACAGTATTAATTGATGAGCAGTTGTTTATTACGACGCACAAGATTTCTATACCTGGATTATGTGTTTGCAGTTGAGAAATTTGAGCTTTAGTTGTATGGTGAGTCAAGATCATTACACCTCCGTAGCCATCGCCTTCGTCCTTTTGATGTACATTGTACTCCTTAATCTTCAACGAAAATTTGGGTTCGAGGCAAGTTTAACTCAAGGCAGCGAAATGGGTTCTTTCCTGAATTAGAAAAGCTTAAAACTTTAAAACTTTCTTTTCAATGCTGTGAAGCTTTTCTTTCTAATAGAATTGCCATTGTATAATGTTTAACTTTACTCTATGATTTGGCACCATCATAAAATTAAAGGAAATATTTAAACAGTTGTATGGCCTATTCAACAAGTATGTTAACGCAAGATTTAATTTTTGAAGTTAGAGAAATTATTTTCTTAAACTTATTTTTTTTTGCCTTAAATACTTTTCATCTTTTATGTAGTGTTAAAGTCGCCTTGGTTACTATAGTTATCCTCAGAATCAGAAACTTTGTCATTCCAATCAAACTGAACAACATTAGGTATTTCACAGTTTTTTCGACGTTTAAAATGAGTATCGCGAACTTTTGTAGTGTGACTAGACGTTGTTGGAACGCATTTGGCACATTTCTCTAATATTATGGGCGCAAACCGTTGCATATGCGGTTGCTGCATCCACAGGTATATTATGGTATGAGCTTTGAGCAGGCGGATGCGATGCTTGTTGGTGATATTGAACGTCTAATTTAGCGTAGTTGTGGGACGTAGGATGGTGGTAGATGGAATGTACATCGATAAAGTCTTTTTATACGTTCAATTAAAGTCAGCCATAGTATTTTACTTTCACGCTTTTGAATAAGCAATTGCTTAGGCAATATGGCTTTAAAATGCATGAACAGTGTACTATCACACGATTCATGGTTTTCGCCGCATTTACAAACAAATTTCTTTTTTGGGCATATTTTTTATGGCCAAATTGCCAGCATTGAGTGTCCGGAAATACGTAGGGATCAATTTTAATTCAAATTCCATACACATAAACAAACGCTGGCAGTGATGAACACCTAAAGATCCTTAATATTACACTGTCTGTCCATCCTTCCTGAATGGTAGATTTTTCACTTAAACGAGTAATGGACACTATTTCTATACTACCAGCTGTGCTTTTATTTATTTCTTCTACGTTGCAATCTTATTCAATGTTTCTGATCATTCCATAGTAACTGCTACATCGAAAGATTTCCGGAATATCCATCCTTTCTTATTAAATTCTGTACAATTAATTAGTTAATGTAATTCAGTTTCTTACTCAAATTTAAAAGGATTTTTATATTTAGTCCGAACAATATTGCACATGTTGTTGTTTTAAATAAGTCTTAGAAATTGAACCTGCTTGGTCAAAGCTTCCCGACACGTTCTTAGTACTTCCATGACACCCTCTGGGATAGGAGTGTTATTTCCTATACAACGTCGTTTTCCTGACCTCGAGACAGTATTCCAAATTTCATCATTGTCATCAATAAATTCATCCAACACTCTTGAACGTTTGTTTGGTCGGTCTTTAATCTCTACCGCATGCACTTTCTGTTGTATTGTCTCATCTTCTTGTTGCACGTTCATCTCCGCATATTTATTATTCATTGGGTGCTCAAGGCGGAATTCTCTCCTCACTTCTGTTTTCCGTATTTATTAATCTTATTCTCCATAATCTTCAATGTGCGTATCATCTTTACGCCGATGACTTACAATTGTACACTCAACAACCAGCCTACATACAATAAACCAGGACTTGTCTGTGATTAAAAGTTGGTGTATTAAATTTGACTTGGCAGTCAATCCATCCAAGTGTCAGGCTATATTGGTAGAAAGTGCACGCACCTTGAATAGATTGAATTCAAACACACTTCCTCCAATAATTTTTGACAGTTGCCCCATTCCGCTAAGCCAAAATGTAAAAAATCTTGGCCTGTATATCGATTCGACGCTGAGTTGGAACGCTCAAATCGCTGTTGTCGTTATGAAAGTTACAAATGTCTTACGATGCTTGTATCGCTTTAAAAAATTTTTGCCTATACAAACTAAACTACCTTATCGACTATGGTGACGTGTGCTACTTTGACCTGAATATAGGTCACCTCAAAAAACTTGTCCGACTTCTGAATACCTTCGTTTTTAATTCGATTCGTTTTCAATTTTCGTAAGTATGACCACGTTTCTGTATACCGTTCACGTTTCTGTATAGTTTAGGACAAAAGTCTTAAATAATTTTAAATCAAAAAGTTTGAGGTTTGGCGGTTTTCGTATACTCGTATGCTTATGACAATTTAGTTTCGCTGTATTTAATTAGTCTTGGGACATTGTTGAAATTTCATGAGTGTCAGTGGTTTTAAAGGTAATTGTCATTCACACAATTAAGTAATGTTTTTTTTTATGTTCAATAAATATATAGAATTTATAACATAGCACCGACGCCTTAAGAAATCAATTTGCGACCATATTCTAGACTAGCCTAATCATTATATTAGGTTTGATGACCCATAAATACTTGCTAAAAAACATCGTTTTATACCAAGGATGAATCGGGAAGCAATAGAAATTAAAAATATCCAAATTTTAATAGAGAGAATGGTTGCTCATGGCCACCTTCATGGGATCCAAAAATTTTAAAAATTAAACCTTAAGATAAAAAACTACAAAGCCACAGGACCACATGAGTACTTTTTGTCAAAACAATGTTCAAAATTGAGAAAAAGGAAAGATATGTCAATTTAAATTAAAAACTCTGACGGTTATTCCAAAAACATTAAGATACATACCACAGACATACTACAGACATACCAACTTAGTCTGCCTGTGATAATGGATGCTGAAAAGAATCCGAAACGTCGGCAATAAATATATATAAAACTAACGCGAAAAATCCGTAAATTGATATTTATAATAATAGCATAAATAAAAGAAATAATTCTCTTTATCTACCTAAAATGAACTTTTCAATAAAACATTACTTCGATTTATCTTTTAAGCTTAAGCGGGTAATGTCTTGCTTTATTCATGACAAGGCCCTACGATTTCAGTCGTAACATTTAAAATCTATTTTGTTTTAAGATATTTCTTTACTATCATACCGTATAAATTTTGGTTTTATAACATTAAATAAAAACGAAATAAACGCATTTGTTTTTATTACATTTTGTTAAAAATTTATAAGTTAACGATTAAACGTCAGCCAAAAAATGTCTATTATCATTATGACTTTTACCAGCAATTCCGAATGGCTCCAAATTTAAATGAAATTTTCTATCATAAATAAATGGTTTCATTCTCCTTCCATGGCGTCGAAAAAAAGACGAGTCATGGCTTCAAAACGCTGTCGTATCTATATTTTCTGTATTACTTTTACTCTTTCCTTTTAACTCACTCTGTATTTCTACAAAAGTCTTGCCCTTCGTCTCCGGTATACATATTACGACGAACATACACAATAGTACTGAGATTCCGGCGAAGCACCAATACGTTATTGCCGGACCAATGGACTCCAACAACATCGGAAAGTACTTCGTAGTCAAGAATATCAGCGTCGTATTCATTGATAAAGAGATCGACACCCCAACCGCTCTGGTGGGCCCATCGAACAACTCCACTATTATCACCAGTATTAATGAACCAACGCCTGTAAGTGTTAAGTAAGATTAGCTAATACTTTAAAGATGATAGGTCTCTTGTTTTTTGAGGTGCCTATTCTTGCCGCAGTATAGCAGGTGTCAGTAGTGAATAATCACTACAGTCTTTCAGTTGAAGAGGCTCCGTAGCCAGCGTAACTACTGAGTATACGGGACGAAACATCATAAATTAATCATGCAGTTTCGCTAAGCAAACGCCTTTTTAAATTTTATGAACCCGAGAATCAAAATAAAGCGTTCGGTTACAACAAGAGGTAACGTTGTTTTACTTAATAATAATTATTGGAAAAAGGCCGATTACAGTAACATTTTACAATCAAATTATTGGTCCTAAGACTTACAAAACGCGACTGAACAATTTCTAAGTTCTTAATCTAAATCAATATTTACCTGCATTGAAACAGAATACAATGACCACCAAAGAAATGAGTGGAAGATAATTTAAAAATCCAACAATCGGCGCACCATCAACTGGCTTGAGCTTAAAGAACACGCCTAATCCGATCTGAAAATAAGACAAAATCCGTTTCATTTCATAATTCAATAGTAAGTTTTGAGTTACGGCCTTCTATTGTTAATGACATTGTTTCATTAGTATACCTCTCAACTATTCTTACCAATCCCAAGCATACTGCAGTGAGAGTCGTAATCAAAATTATCTTCCGCCCAAATTTGTCGGTTATAAACATCGTGCAAATGCTCGAAGAGAACTGAATCAAGCCAATGACGACCGATGCCACTTCCGGCATTACACTGGTCTTCGTAGAGACCAAAATCGTCTGAAGATAATACGACACCGCGTTATATCCAACCATTTGCGCCCCCAAGCAGAAAGTTACTGTTATTGACAGTGACCTCCAAAGTGTAGCACTCTTTAACAAAGACAATTTTTTATGTTTCGTATCACTCTTTGTTATCGTGCATTCTTTAACTTCTTCTTTCGCTATAATTCCGATCCTCTAAGTTTCGTCAACAATTCCAGAGCCTCGGACTCACGTCCTGTAAAATAAGAAAGCTTATAGTTTTTTTTTCTCCTATGTAACTGTACTATTTCTTTTAATTTTACTGCATTAAATTATTACTTGTCTCTAATGTTAATATGTTATATGTATGATCTATTGTTTTTTATAACTAAAATTAAAAAAAATGTAAATTAAAGTCTTATTTTTTCACAGCACGCAGAATATGTTTATTTGTTACTTAATGAAAATTTATCTCCATATTATTTTTTTTTATTCTTTGTTATTAATATTAAACCCAAAATGTGTTATAAATAATATAAACGTATTAAATACCCTTGTGTAGCTAGAAAATATGGACTCTCCGGAATAAACAGCAGGGGAACACTCGTAATTATAACGATAACGGTTAAAATTATGTTGAAGACGTAATAAGACAAGAAAGGACCTGCTGATAGCGTAAACACAATGCCTAAGCTTGAAAATATCTGAAAATAAGTACACGACGCACCTCGTTTATCTTTCTGTAAAAAAAATAAAAAAGCACTACATTATTTTAAAACTTATGTCGAATTACAAAAATTATGAAAAAGGATATAATTACTTATTTAAAATATATGTAACTTTTTTAATTTTCTTTTTTACCTTATTCTACGATTATAGAAATTAATATCATTAAAATTAAATTAATAAAATTCAATTGACTGTTTTAACGATATTAAATCCATGGATTCGAAGCCGACCCCTTCTTAACTTGCGAAAATGGCAATGTAAAAGAAATATGAAGAAAATACACAGATTTTTAAAATCCATTACTGTATGAAAAAAAGGTTAAGATTTTGTATGTGATTAGTTTTTAAAGTACCTAACGATGTTCTTTATATTGAATATGAACGTGTAGCCATAAGATGAAGATAGTTAACACTTACCGTTGAAATTTCAGATGTATAAACCGGTACCGAAAGGAAAACGAACGAATCTGCCAATCCCTGTATTGCTCGCCCCAGGATAATCATCCATACATCTGTTGCAAAAACGTAGAGAAGTGCTGCTATCAACTTTGGTACGACACCTAATAGCACGCAGTATTTCCTTCCGATACAGTCTAATAATAATCCCACGGATGTATTAACTGTTGTGGAAAATTGTTAAAATTATTTAAAACGTCATCTTCTATTTATACATCACACAAACATCATATGATTGATAACTGAGTTTCTTTGCCGGTTCTTCTCTGGGCAGATGCAACCTGTTTCGAACCGGTGATATTGTTTTCGATAATCCATAAGTAAGTAAGTATTTCACTTCTATGTTGAATAAAGATATTTCCATTTTAATCGAAATAAACAATATGACCTGCGTGGTACGAATAAAGTGGCACCGCGTGTCTGTCGTTGTTTTTAGTGGATTTGATTTTTTTTATTAATTTTTTGCTCTGTGATTGACTCGAGGTATTTCTTTTAAACTTTAAACGGATTATGTAATTTCGTTTGTATTGATTATATGTTAGCAAAATTTTCATAACTTTTTAGACTTTCGTGGGTGGTAGATAGATTTCCCTCTGCATGCCCCTCTATCACGAGTAAGATTAATAATCACTAGCAGTTCGTCTACGGATCTGCCCGTGTTATTTATCGATTTTTGTAATGGATGGAGTCTAGGATAAGACTAAAAGTAGCCTTGGTTACTGAATGACAATATAACCTTCTGGTAGTGACAGAATATATCAAATCGGTTCAGTAGTTTTGGAGCCTATTGAAAACAAATAGTCAATCAAGTATTTTGATAAATGATATTTCATCGTTGTCAAACAAAAATCTGCTATGTGTCAAAAGTAAAGTTTATAGATAGCCAAAAGAAATTTTCCTGAAGAAAAATACTGGAAGGTTTATTTCAAAAGCATTTTTACCAAAGATATAATCATAATACATTATATATATACTGATTTTTTATTATTTGGTTTAAAGAAAAAAACATACACAGAACAGGTTTTTTGTGTCGAAATTAGGGCACATACCAGATGTGATATTTTTTTAATATCTTATAATACATTATCTAAAATAACGTTAGCATTTAATGTTGATTCGTGGAAATTGAAGCGAAACACAGTCAAGACCTGTAAATGGACCATCATACAATTTCGCAGGTGCAAGTAACTCTTGTGAAACAAGTACGCGTTGCGTAAGATTCTACTCTGGCGACAAATTTCTGATGTGCTGACAAAAAGGTGTTTTAGGCACATAACAGGTTTTATTTGCGCATAGCATATTTTTTTAAAAGGTCGTAATTCGAGATAGGGTCGTATTTGTGATAGGGTCATAGATGTTCTTTCATATGATGCGTAAGGCAATGGACTATCCACTATGGTCAAAACCTCAAAAAATTACACATAGCCGGTTTTGGTTTGTCAACGGCAATTTTTAAGTTTCTTTTGTGATTTAATCTTGCTACTTGCCTTTAGATGGTCCTTATCAACTTACATATTACTGCGCCTACAAACTCTACTGACACAATCCACGACCCTCGACAATGGTTATGGTCCTTGTTAGTGTCGTCTGGGTATCATTACCTAACTTCACAAGCATGGGAGAAGGCCATGCCAGGTTAATCCCTGATGTAAATGCACTTAGGTTTACTGAAAAGAATATAGCAATAACTTTTTGAAAAAAAATCTAGTATTCTATCAGCCAACGTTTAAATATATTAATGTGATACTGGTTTATGATTATTTTTTTAATATGGTGTGATTGGTGTTTATACTTTCAAAAACGTCTGAACTGAAAATATTTTAAACTTTACGAAAGTTTACGCAAACCAATATTACTTTTTTGATCGATTTCCGAAAAGAAAGATGTACTCAATTTGGAGCGTACGTTTTTTTTTACATGTATTATGTTACTTCGTTGCTCCGCTTTTTGTAATCCGATTTTGTTCATTCTTTTTGTAATTCAAGATTAAAGAAATAAAGGAAATTGCGGTGTCAAAAATCACAACCTCGTGCGATTAAAGTTGTAAATGGGAAAGAGAACTGGTGCTTATGTTAAAGTTGTTCAGTAAAACTAATATGGTCTCCTTACCTATTTATCTAAATTAGCATTAAAGCTCCTTTTCAAATATAGGAAATATTTAAGTACTACGATAATTAAAAAGATTTTAGAAGTACGTAGCCACGTTCATCAAATTGGTTTAATTTATGTAAAAACACAAAATTTTCAATATTCATCTAAAAATCCAAAATTGAAGTCGATGAAAGTCAACAAGTAACGACATCTGTCTGCCATATTGGTTACTAAATACGCTGAAGGCCTTTAAATATTTTCAAACAATAGACGGCATACATACATGATATATATGAAGACATACATGCCCATTGAGAATTTAACACAACGTTATTACATTGTTAGAGGAAAACCTTGTATATTACTCTGGATTAAAACATTAAAAATTTGATCTTGGTTATTCCAGTACAGATTTGTCTTACTTATATGGTTTGTAAATAGAATTAAGATAACGAGTATTAACTGTTTTACAAATAAAGTAAGACAATGTACGCTATGTACACTCGCCTGAGACTTCACTTATTATGTTATTTCTGTATCTTTCGACAAAAAACATTTTAAAAGATTATTTTTTTTTATATTTATGACAATGAAATTTCCTCCGTAGCCTAGTGGTATGGGCGTGTGCTTCAGAAACCAGAAGTCATGGGTTCGGTTCTGCGGGACTCAACAAACTTTCAGTGTTGTTTCCTAGTAGGTTAGGGCAATTTGGGCCGATCACCCAATGGTCTGAATAGTAAGATGATCCATGTGTCGGATGGGCATGTTAAAGTTGGTCCACCCATCCGCATAACGCAACCCGCATTGGGCCAGCGTGGTGGGATGGGTGATGGCCGCCTAATGCAAAGGGGTGTATTAGAGGAGGCTTATGTCCAGCAATGGACTATCACAGGCAATGAAATTTATCAAAAGATATGACCGACTTCAAAGAGCGTAAAACTATTTTGTGCAAAATTGCAGGTAACAACGTGCTCACCGTAAGAAATTGCCTCGTGTCTAATACCTGCGCATAATAAACCTCTGATATCTATTAAGGTATTCATTTAATCTAAGTGTCGTTTATAACACGTTTTATGTACATAGAATAATTTTTTTTTTAATGCAATAACTTTTATGTGCCTGACTGCAATAAAAAAAATGTTTACAATAAAATGCTTATTATGGGTTTTATTAAAAACAAAGATAAATGCTCTTGCGGACTTTTTGCAAGTAAAATAATTTAAAACATAGTTTAAGTCTATCTCATAAATTATGCTTGAAGGCTGTTACTATTGCATAGAATAACTATCTTTGCCGTCTTTTTAGCGGTACGTTTAGTCAGTACGTAAGGAAATGTTTCTTTTCTAGAGGTGAGTAATTAAGACTACTTTATATTGTAGGGCTTTTATAGTTTATAGATGATTAAATAAAATGCTGAAAAACCTAAATAGTATTGCCAGAAATTAGTGCAAATTTTTAATTCGACGGTAATTGTAAAAGCAATATAATTTGATTATTAATTATTAATTTCACTGCACAGCATTTGTGAAACTTGTTTTTTTATACATTTAGGATACAAATACGAACGCTCTATTTTTTAGCGCAGGGGTCGAAATCTAAGCCAATAATTAGTCACTTATACGAGAGGAGTTCCATTTGAAATGACGGCATAATTCTCAGAGCTATCCTTTGATACATAACAGCCTTTTAAGCATAATTCATGTTGAGTCATTCTACAGGTATATTTAATCTATGGGCTTGTAGTATATAAACTTGAGCCAGCGTTTCAATTTTTCTTTAGGTGATTTTTGACTCAGTAATTTTCTTAATTTCTTAAATATCTCTCAAAGTACACTCACAATCACAAAACTATAAAAAAAATTGGACAAAAAGCAACTAAAACTCGTCATTAAAAATAAGAATGAACAAAATCGGAGCACTAGGAGCGAAGCAGCAAGGAAACAATAAAAAAAGGCGTACGCTCCTTATGCGTCCTCGTATAACTAATAATACTACTATGATCATTTATAATTTTCTTTTATCTATTTTACTGACACAAATGTTGTTTAATATTTTATAACTTTTTAAATGTTTATTGGATTTTTTTATTGTAAACTATAGTTGCTGCTTGTATAAATACACAAAGTAATCATGATAACAATTTTCTTAAGCATTAAATGAGCCTTTTTATATAATTATCTTCGTAAGTAACTCGTTACTTGTTGTAATATGTGTTTCAATATCAAAGTGGTTCTTGTTAATTGTTCTTAATTATTTGCATTAAAACTGCATTTGTTCTATCTATTAAAGTTTCTGCCAGTTAGTCCAGCCTAAAATTGTTATTTTAACTTTTTTATATTTCTTACATATCTTTTTAAGATGTTATGAATAAAAATATGGTATCATTAGAAATGTACTTTTTGTGCCATAAAATTATTTGTCAGATTTAATATACTACGAAAAATTATTATAGACATCACATACAAGAAAAACCTGAACAGCTTCAATTAAATAAAGTTTTCTCACCTATAAAAACTACTGCATACTGGCGTAACGATGGTGAATTTAAAAATCCAAACATTTTTGTTAACTCTTCCTCTATGTTAAGATAATAATCCGCGTGTATATGATCAGTGATTTTGTATTTTATTATTTCTATAAAGTTACCTACATTGTGGCACTGCGAAATACGATTGTTACTATTCCTTAGCCAATGTGGTTAATCAATAAACTCGTTAAATACATTATACACTGATAAGTTCGCTAGGTTTTTGTTTTGTCTCATTACATTGTTCATGCTTATCTACCTAATCCATGAATAATACGCAAATATTTGTTCTCATCTGCTTGCATTTAGATGAAAACGAAAAATAGAAATAGGATATTGTACACGTGCAATATTAAAACCAGTAAGTCGCTGCTGCTTTATTTGAAATTGACTTAGCACAAACAAAATAAGAAAATAAATTGGCTTATTACTTATAGCATATTATACAAAGATTTTAACCTCATAATCGGTTTGGATTAATTTTTTTCTTCTGGGTTGCAAAGTAGGGGTATCATAGTTAATAAATTGACAAAAATCCAGACATTGACAATCTTTATACATTTCATTAAAAATTTATCTTCATAATATATCTAGAATATTTCTATAATTATGTGAGATATCACGAAAAATCAAAAACTTTTCAAAGGTAACACAAAAGTACGGTCCGAAACGTTGGGTATAAGTATTATAGGTAAAATAGTTTAAACTAATTAGGAGGTTGCAAAACTATTTTGCGTTATCCAAATTCTATGATTAATTATTCGTATTCAAATGACACAAATCGATCAAAATGAATCAAACATGTTTCAGAATAAATCTTGAAGTTACTATATAAAGGTAATTTGAAAATATAAAGATAGTTTTTGACCTTATAAAAATGTTTCGCTAATAGTTCCATTTTAAAGTTATTAATAGTGTTTAATTTAGTTACAAATCAAAAACAATTAATATTCAACATAAAAAAAAATCATGAAAAAATGTAGCATTAAAAAAATATTATGGCCAGGTTTTTTTAATTCTGATTGTAAGGCTGCTGATTTATATTAGAGATCATCTAACAAAGCAGGAAATATTATAGTAAACCAGTGTACACGCAGACATAGGTTCTCCGGTGTCTCCTGTTTCTATAAAAAGCCGTCAAATGCGGCTTTTTTTTCTTCCTTCTGACTTTGTACTTGAGCCATCTAACTCAGCGAGTTGACGTGAACGGCAAGGGATCTCCCGAGGCTCCGGTAGATATAGAAGTTTCACAGGGATCTATTTTGGGGTCTTTTCTCTTTCTGGTCTTTATTAATGACCTACCACATCAGGTTGAAAACAATAACTTGATTGTATTATTTGCTGATGACACTTCTTTAATATTTAGAATAAAACGACGCAACTTGCAAAATTATGATGTAAATAATACCCTCTTGAAAGTAGGATACTGATTAAGTGTAAATAATTTAATGTTAAACAAAAATAAAACCAAATATATTAGGTTTGTGACTCGTAATGTTCCTCAAGCTGGGTTAGATATGGAGAAGCGCTGGAACACGTAGATTTCACTGTATTTCTCGCCATCGCAATAGATTCTAAACTGTAATGGGACCCTCATAATAATAGGCTGGCGAAAAGAAATTGAAAAAATTAAAGCAGTGATCGTTGAGCATAATAATAAAAATGACTGTTCTATGTAAGGAAAGTGAATAGCTTCGCACTCTAACTCAATCTCTTTCCTCACGCTTGTCACAAATGGACCACAACGCACGATCATCTAATATTGAGCTTCAAAATGTCCCCAAAAACAAGCAAGAGAATGTAGTTACAGTGTTAACTGCAACTAGCATAAATTGTCAAATATCATGTTATTAAATCCCAGATCCATTATTGCACCAGAGTTGCGCGACCACGGTCTATCATGGTAAAATTTAGCAGTTCTCGTTTACGTGATGAGATTATGGCAGCCTCTGTTAAATTCAACAAAAGCAACAAGGATTACAAATCAAATACAAGTCATTAGGGTATAGGAGGAAATAGAAAAGGCACCATCTCTGTTGCGGATTATCTGACACCGGAAAATTAATCACTTAACGCTGCTGCCCGGGTAAAAGCCAGAGAATTAAATTATAAATTCGTATGGGTGCGAGATGGCAAGATATTTATGCGAAAATAAGCGTATATTTTTGTTAAAAATTTTGAGGTCTTGCAAAGTTTGTCATAAATAACGTTAAAAGTACTTATATTTACTGATGGGCGTTTTAACATTTTATTATCAAAAAGTCAAAAGATGAAGACCAAAAAATTTTGAATTTTTTGTAACGACTATGATATTATTGTTCCACAGAAACGTGGTTAAATAGTTGTGTTTTAGATAACGAGTTATTTAATATACCGATATTGTGTATATAGGCGTGATCGTGAAAGTAGTGGTTTCCATAGCGCGAAAAATGGCGGTGGTGTATTGGTAGCGGTGTCTGAACGCGTAAAATCTCTCCGGCTATCTGAATTTGAGTCTGACTGTGAGGATCTTTTGTTAAAGGTTGAAGTCTCAAATAGTAATCGCACTATAGACACTAGTTGATATGTGGTGTTTATATACCGCCCTCTGTTCAATTATATATCACCATCATCATCATCAGTCTTTGATAATCCACTGCTGGACATAGGCCTCCCCTAATATACCCCTATCCATTAGGGGGTTTGGGACCGTATCCCACCACGCTGGTCCAATGGGGTTAGTAGGTGGACCGACTTTTACATGCCCATCCGACGCATGGATCATCTTACTTTTCAGACAATTGGGTGATCGGCCCAAATTGTCCTAACCAACTAGGAAACAATGAAAATTTTTTGAGTCCCCGCAGGATTCGAACCCATGGTCTCCGGTTTTTAAATCAAACGCCTATACTACTAGCCTACAGAGGCAGTTAGCAAGTACATATACTAGAACATTTAATTTCCAACTGTAACCATATACTTCAAGGTCACGGAGGCGACGTTATTATTGCTGGAGACTTCTACTTAAGTAGTTTAACTTGGACTAAAAACAGTATCGGTGTAGTCAGAGCAGAAGCGTCCAATAGTTTGTTAAACAATTTAATTATTGATTTTATGTCTTTTAATAACTTAACTAAATACAATTCATTTCCAAATCATAAAAGTAGAATATTAGACTTAATACTCACCATTAAAATCCCGAAAATTGATATTTCTTTTAGACCTCTCTCAATATTAGATCCATTACATCCATGCCTACCACTCCTTATTAAAATTGAATACACCAATAAGCTTTATGCAAATTATGAAACTAAACTCTGTTTTCATAAAGCGGATTACGTAATTATTAATGAAGAGCTCAATAAGATTGCTGGCAACACAAATTTACAGATTGTGAAACTATTGACGATAAGCTCAGCATTTTCTACAAAACACTCAAAATTCAAGAAAAAATTTAAAAAAAAATATACTTTTTTTGGAACTTGTATCAAAATCAAAACATCGTAGTAAAAAATATCTAATTTGGTTTTCAATGTTTTAATTAAGCTTCTCAAGGAAAAATATAAATAACTAGCGACCGCCCCAGCTTCGCACGGGTGCTATGCTGAGTGTATATGTATATACCTACAATATTAAGCATGTGTGATACATCAAAATCCGTTGTGTAGTTTTAAAGATTAAGCGTACATAGGGATATAGGGACAGAAAAAGCGACTTTGTTTTATACCATGTAGTGAAGATCCAAATTCAGGATATATGGTAATTCTCGTGATCTTCCTACCTTTGAATATTTATCTGAAAGGAGCAACAAACTTCTTGACCAGAATTATAAAAGATATATTAAACAGTTAATATTTCACATCAAATTCAAAATTAATATGGTCTTATATTAAACTGAGAGGAGGTGGTCGATTGAGTTCCAGCTCACATACATTTAACAAAACTACGGCTTCAAATGACTAGTAGGATGCTCAAATGACTATGAGTAGTAACTCTTTGCTACGCACTTCTCGTCTGTATTTAATACTAATGTAGCTCCAGTTGATTTTCAAGCTTACTCTTCTTATGATGTTAATAACTTTTCTACCTTTTTTACCACTCCTGATCAAGTTGTCAAAAAATTAAAAAGACTTGATATAACCTAGGGTGCTGATCCTGATGAAATACCACCTATCTTTGCTGTCATAGCGCCTGTGCACTGGCGGTTCCCCTTTTACTTATATTGAATAAATCCTTAATGTCGGGTACCTTTCCGGTCTTATGGAAAAATGCTAATGTTGTTTAAGTCTGGTAATTTCCATCTTATCACAAAATATAGACCTATATCTATACTATCTGTATTTATAAAAAATATTTAATCGCTATTATGCCTTTTACTTTCGTGGCATTTAAAACATCTCTTTGCGTCGGGAACAGCATGGTTTTGTTAACGGAATTTGTACTGCAACCAATCTGGTATATCAATCGATAGAGGACATTCCATAGATGCAATCTACACCAACTTCAGTAAGGCCTTCGACAAGGTAAACCATAAGATCTTGCTTTGCAAACTGTCGGAGTTGGGAATATCTGTCTGTCTTTCAAAGTGATTCAAGTCTTACTTAGAAAATAGGAATTCAATAGTCGTAGTTAGTGGTCATAAATCTAATTTGTATTTGGCAACCTCAGGAGTACCACAGGGATCACACCTTGGCCCATTATTATTTTACTGCTTTATAATTGACATAGGCAAATGCTTCTCTCAATCCAAGTTTTAAATGTTTGCAGACGACTTAAAGTTCTTTAGAATAGTTAACTCCCCTGACGAAAGCTTGTTACTGCTTAAGGACTTATACAATTTAATATCGTGGTGCAATATAAATTACATGAGTCTTAATATAGAAAAGTTTTGCGTATTTAAATTTGCTAGGAAGGAAAAAAAAAGTATCGCGTTCATATTCCATAAATAATATAACGCTATTAGAATTGAACAACGTTCAATACTTAGGTGTTATCATTGACAGTAAATTAAGGTTTAATGTATTTTTAGAGCATATTGTTCAGAAAAGCTATAAAACTTTGGGTTTTGCACTGCGAAACCGTAAAACCAAAAAACTGTAAAGAATTTAAGAATCCCATGAGCAAAATTGCCGTCTATAATTGTTTGGTAAGAAGAACCCTAGAATACTGCACCGTAGCTTGGAACCCACATTACGAAACTATGTAAATCGTCTTGAAAGCGTTCAAAACATATTATTAAGGCATTTGACAGACAGTAGTAAATTGGCTAAAGTTTGCCACGATAGAACGAACCAATTAAATTATTTCGGTCTTAAATCGCTCAAATACCGCCGTAAACCTTGATTTAATGTTTTGGTTAAAGGTTATAAATAGTTATATAGATGATAGTAATCTAACTAGCAATTTAAGTTTGTAGTGTGCCTAGAAGACTACCTAGATTTATGCGATATGTTCCTTTTTCTTCTAATAAGGCACACTCAAATCTCGGTAGACATTCTCCTCTTAACAGGTTAATGATAACATATAATTTTTTTTATAACGTTCGTGTTTAATAACGTAATAATAACAATGGTCATTTTAAATCTCATGATGTTGATATTTTCTTAAGCAATTTTCGTTTGTGATTAATTATTTTTATTGGGTACTAGAATATTCAAAGATTGAGGATTATACCTTTATCTAAAGTGATACTTATCCTTGTATTTATATAGCTCTGTAACCATCATACATGTAATAAGATTTATTCGTTGGCGTTACAAAATAAATTAATAAATAAAAAAAAATAAAAATGAATTTTTAAATCATTGTGACAACACAATATAAATAGTAAGCTACACCTTTTCACCATCTATTTTTTTAGCAAATCTCACTTATGTATAAAAAGAGTTTTAGTAGACCTTATACAAATCTTCGATTTTTTATCCGAAATATAAGTATTTTCTTTTTATCCTGTAAGCTGAATGTCTTAAAACTATCTCGTATATCCTAGCTAGTCCATATCTCCTTTCTTAAATATGTCGTTATTATTTCAGTTTTTTTTATATTCCTTCCTTTTAAGGTCAGGTCAGGTGTCTATAAGATTTTGGCAGTATATTATAATATTCCAAATTCTCTTTAACTAATTATATTTAGGGTGCTGATTGAATATAATAATTATTTCTATTGCTTTTGCGCAATATTATACATTATTAAATAAAATTACTTTACGGATTTTATCGCGTTTATTTTACATTTACATTCCGACGTTTCGAACACTTTCCAGCGGCTGTGGTCACGGGGTAGACTGAGATGTCATCGTCTTCTGCCAGTGCTGAAACGGTTTCCAGATCTTAATTTTATTAATTATTTTTAATCTGTAACTCGACCTATGCAAAATGATTGAGTAAGCGATGGGTTGCCGTGTCTCCTATTGTTGCTGACATTTTATGGAAGACTTTGAGAGAAGGCCCTACTCACTGCTCCCATTCATCCAAGATTTTATAAGCGCTATGTGGATGATACATTTACCATCTTACCATATGATAAAATAAATGCATTTTAGAACCACCTTAACTCCATAAATTCAAAATGCAGTTTACTATGGAGTTAGAAAACTAATTATTTAGCTTTTCTTGATGTTTTAATTATTCAAATCCTGATAACACTGAGCCATACTGTGTATAGAAACCAACCCATACAAATAAATATTTAAATGGCAATTCACACCACCATCCATCCCAGTTAGCTACGTGGGCAAATCTTTGTTTCGAGAGCACGAGGGATCTGTGATGATGAACACCTGGCGGCTGAGCTACACCATGTTAAAAGTACTGCGAGACAACAAGCTCGCTGCGCCACGGCAGCGTCACAGTGACCGAGTGAAGGCAGCCACAGTGGAGCGAGTACCTGCTGTTCTACCTTTTGTGAGAGGCGTAACTGACAAGATTGGTACATTTTGAGGCGGGTTCAAACAAAACTTATTTCAAGCCGCTGAAGAAGATTGGTCAATTTCTACCACCTGTCAAGTGCAATATTCCTCTACAAGACCCAGGAGTGACAAGCTAGATTGTGACTGTGGCCTCTCTTATATTGGACAAACGAAGCGAGCAATAAGAACCGCGTGAAGGAACATATAGCTGACATTAAACATAGAAGACCCAACAAGTCGGCAGTGTGTGACCATACATTAAATCACCCAAACCATTACATCAGATTCGATCGACCACAAATCCCGCTAAAGAACACTGATTCTTACCAAGGATGATCCGTGAGGCTATTGAGATTAAAAACATCCAAATTTCAATAGAGAAGATGGTTGGGTTCTACCACCTGCTTGGGATCACATAATTAATAAATTAAAATTTAAACCCAAGCATAATACCACTGCCGGCTGTACAGATAAAATCAGTTTATTTTGCATAGGTCGGAGTACAGATTAAAATAATTAATAAAATTAAGATCTGGAAACCCCGCTTCAGCACTGGCAAGAAGACGCATGACATCTCAGTCTACCCCGTGACCACGGCCGCTGGAAAGTGTTCGAAACGTCGGGAATTTAAAATGTAAAGTAAACGCGATAAAATCCGTAAAGTAATTTTATTTAATAATGAATATGATAAACTAAAAACATGCCATGTTTTATAAACAGATTTTATTAATTTAATATTATAAGAAACAAATATAAATCATTGCAGTGATTTACTTTTTTGCGATTTATAAAATAATGAATAATAGTCATATAACATTTAAAGCAAAACAATTTTATTGCATTTCCGAAGTTACTTTAACTTCGGAAAACGCTTCGTTAAAAATATCACTCAGACTAGTTACGTTTACTCAACATTGACTGAATTTCTAACAACGTCTTGCCTTTTGTCTCCGGCACACAAAATATTGTAAAAGAAAAAGCTAGTGCACAAGGTCCTGAGAAGGCCCAGAAAGTTACATAACCACCGAGGTAAGTTATAATGGAGCCAAAAGCGGTTGCGATTCCGAAACCACACAATAAACCACACGTCATGGCTATTGTAGAACCAAGTGACCTTACGTTAGACTGAAACATTTCTCCAACCAGCGTTAGAGGTATAACGCTAAAACCTGTAAAATGATGTTTTATTTATTTTTAGATAATATGATACAATTAAAAAGACCGTAAAAATACATATTTTTTTAAAGGTTGAGGCGAGCAATTATCTTAAGATAAGCAATGCAAATTAAAATTCAATAAAAATCCCATCATAGGTTGTCACAAATCCACTCGTCGTCGTGAGCTATTAAGGCTCGTATACCCTATAACTATGTGGGCTACAGTGCCATTCATACCAGAAAGCCAGCAGAATTTATACACTACTGCTTTAAGTTTTGTACTTCCCATGAGAATACCTTCGAAAGAGTTGACCTACCTTAAAAATATTATTATATAAAAATCAATCCAAGGAATTTAAAAAGCACCATCTAGCTGTATGTAAGCTATGACTTTTTAATAACTCACCCATGCTATATCCCAAAAAATATATAATAAGTGTTGCTAATGGTAGCCATTGAAATTTGTGCAGAAAATCATAACCCTTATCATCGAAGTAAAAGTAGGCACCAAGTACCCCCTGAAATATAAAAAATTGTTATCAAAGTTAATCTTACTTTGAAAAATACATGAGAGAAATTTTAAGGGTAAATTCGCAAACATGTTTTCGTAAGATAATTAATACAGTTTTATGGATTTTATCGCATTTCATTACTAAACGATTATTTAAAATTGTACCCGACCTTCTCTCTCGACCCGACTCTTTCCACGGTCCATAGTCACGTGACCAAATTATAAAAGTAATTAAATATCGAAAGAATCAAAAAACAAAATAAAGTTACATTTTGAAATCTTCATGTATAGCGTATGTTTCCATACGTACTTATATGCTTAACATAATTTTATTACAATGACTGTATGATAGAGACAACACTACAGAGAACCATTATAGTTAAAAAATAACACACATTGTATACTTACGAGGCATATAAAACAGACTGCTGTTGAAACTAGTAGCAACATTCTTCTAGATCGTTCTATAACGAAAAGTGCTATAACACTACCAATAACTTGGGTTAAACCTACAATGATCGTGGCAATATGCGGCTCTACCGATGAATTCGCGATTTGAAATATATTAGTCGTGAAGAGAAGAATAGCGACAATGCCGCTTGCCTGTTGCAATACTAGCAGAGTGGATGTTACGAATAAAGATCTCCTATTAGTTTTAATATTAAACAGCTGAGACCACTCATGATTCTCTTCTTCGACTTTACTCGCCAGTACTTCAACTACATCGTTCACCCTACCTAAAATTGCTAATACTTCTTTCACCTTTTTTTTATCATCTGAAACAAAATGCAAATAATTATTTCCTTTATTTACGAGATACATACTATACATATTATGTTATACATTTTCAATCCAATATATTTTTCTCGGCATTTCGGACTCTTTTCAGAATCTATGATTACGGGCAGTTCTTAATGACGCGAAAAAACCGTAAAATACTGGATTTGACATAGATTGCAAATAATTAAAAGTTAAAGTGTTTATATTTACAAATGTGGTGTAATGAGATGTTGGGCAGTTTAGATAAATCCTTCCTTGAACTTGGAAGAAATAAAAATTATGTTCTCCGAACATAGTTGTGCGAGGCTGGTTAATTTTGATCGCATAGCTTTCAAGGATGTTGATGAATACGTCTATCTTCGGCATATATTGACGTTAATAAAACACAGCTTCGAAAAGGAAGCCGATAGAAGGTCGAGGTGGGCATGGAGCAACAGTTTAGCAGTCTTCATCGATACGGTATCGATGAAGACGTGACATCAGATTGACTCAACAAGTGTTTGAAGACGAATATCTTTAACCGATCACCCATATGGCCCCTGACTACAGGAGGATCTACAGGTTTGCCTAATTTACAATACAGTGATTAAGATATTATTTAGAATAGGTTATAAGTTGTGGTTTTCTTAACAATTGTTATTTTTTTCTTTCTTTTATTTACGCGATTATTATACTATCAAATCCACTAATTTACGGATTTTTCGCTTTACTTAAATATATTATTCGAAATTATATGTTATTCGAAAACATAGAGATACAGACATATACCAACTTAGTCTGCCTGTGATCATGGATGCTGGAATCCGAAATGTCGAGAATAAATTTATTTAAGTAACGCGAAGAATCCGTAAATCAGTGGATTTGATATAAATTGTTATTTTGTTGTAAAACACATTAGCTATCACTATAGCTTTTAATGTTTAAATGTTTTTGATAGATTGATTAAATCTCCGCATTTATAGCCTATGATTGCAAGGTATATATTATATGTTATCATAGTATTTACCTTTAATAACATAAAAAGTAGGTGTCTCTGGTACAATCGTTAACAATCCTATTAGATACAATCCGCACAGACCTATCCCAATGTACCCAGTACCAGCATAAGTAGCAAACGGTCCTGTTGAGTAAGCTATTAAAGATCCCACAGAAGTAGATACTCCAGAACCACTGAGAAAGATACCTCTTACTTCTTTTGATCTGAAAAAGTTATGAATGAGTGAACTTTTATATAGGTTACTACACCTATACAAACGTTCACTTATTCTTTTCCTATTATTACAGAAATTCTTTTCTTGCGGTAAAACTCGGACGTTTATCAGAACACGATGACATCCAAACTGTTTATGAATGATCGTATTACAGAATGACATTTCTATTAGTATTTAACTTTATTGTTTCGTGTCAAACGTCAAAGTTAATAAAGTAGGATGCGTAATAATATTTAATGTTATAAGTAAAAAATATATACGGAAACACCGCATCCGTGGCCTAGTGGTATTGGCCTTTGCTTTATAAACCAGAGGTTGTGGGTTCGAATCCTGCGAAGAAACAAATTTGTGTTATTATTGTTTTCTGGTTGGCAAGGCCAATTTGGGCCCATTATCCAAATTACTCAAAAATAAGATAATTCATGCGTCAGATGGACATGTGAAAAGTCGGTCCACCCACGATATGTTCCAATAACTCCCTAATGGAGAAGGCATGCACTAGGGGAGGCCTATGTAGTGAACTAATACGGGCTGATGATGTTTATACAGAAAAGGTAAACTGAGCAGAACTGATAATCATTTTTGACGACCGTAACACTTAATTAAATAAACATTTTTAGATACGATTCTGCTTCTCTTACTTTTCATTAATCTTTTTTTTATTTAAGGGGACTATTAGTAATAACAAAAACAATACAAATGCAAAGTATAATGGCACATACTAACGCAATTTCTCCAATGTAAACCACATTAACGATGGACAGTATTCCACAACTAACGCCAGCAAATATTCTACCAGCGTAAACCATTGATAAATTTTTCGTCAACGCCAAAATAACGTAAGCGCACAAACTAAAAACTCCACAGAATATAAAACAAGGTTTCCGACCCAAAGAGTTTGTCAAGTTAGTTGTTATTAACGGTGCTGAAACGAAATTAACTTAGCTGTAAAATTTAAATAATAATATTAGGTGAGAACATCGTATTAGATTGTTTAATAACTTTTAAATAAAAGTTTAGGACAGGTCATTCGTTTGAATTAGTCATTTATTTTTCGTGCTCATATATCTACGCCAACCCATTCACGGGGTATAGGACGGATTTGTCGGACTCCCATGACTATCCACTATTTTAATCCTTTCTGGTGCCTAGAAGTCTCCATGGGGCCTACACCCAGCATCAGTGGTGCATCCCACTATGTGGAGGTTAGGGACAACGGCCTATGCAATATTGTCAATTCTGTTTCCCTACCGGGTGTAGCAGGGAAACACAGGTAGGATATTTGTGGTGAACAGTCACGCCTTACTTACTTAGTACTTAGTCCTATAGCTACAACAGAGTTGAAACCTATCATGATTACCTATTGGAACCTTGAAAACAAGAAGCTAATAATAATGTTAACTTTTATTGTAATTACTGACCTGTGACAGCCCCTAAATATAATAAAGATCCAATCAAAGACCCTTCAGTGGCTGAAATAGGACGTGACAATGGTGATTGTTCCTCATTTTGAAACTTTGCCAATGCTGATGAGGACCATCCTAGTGCATATCCAACTAATATTTGTCCTAAATATACTGAAAATCATTTTATTTATTTTAATTAACCGAACGCAAAAATATTATTAAAATTAAAAAACTAAAACTCATCGTTTTTATTTTTCAATTGTATATGTATATAATATTTCAATGTAATTACATCAAGCGGATTTTGATATTTTTGTAAAAGAAAAGTAAACTTAAAGTAAAGTTAACTAAAAAAGGTAAACTTTTAGAGAGTCTATTGAGAATGAATTACAATATTGAGAAAGAATATTTAACATTTTCAGTAAGTAAAAGTTTGATACTGCAATTAAAATTATATTTAATAGTAAAATATTAGAAAATGTTTAAGCCAAATTCCTAACCTTTTACATAACTATTATGATAAATCTAAAATCAAAAAGCATTTTTTTTGACAATCACATAGTTAATCGTTAAAATGGTCAGGTTCACTCCATAACATCCAGTCTTACCGCAAAAACAAATGAACACCTGTCGTCGATGAAATTCCATTATGAGCCAAATTTACATTAATTTTACAATATAACTCTGTCACCATAAACTAAGTATTGAAAAACGCATTAAAAGTGAACACGTACGAAACTAAACAACTGTAGTAAATAAAAAAAATATGCAATACAAAGGCAAAAGTAATCTTTTTGCAATGTAAATCCATATAATATTTTAATTTAATTCTTTTCATGAACCGTATCTGGTATAATAAAGATTATCAGCAATTAGATATTCTCGTGTATCAGATAAAGTAATTCAAGTGTGTTTGATATACATCTTGGTAAGATAAACGTTGCAAAATACATTATAATCCTCTTACTAAGTTTCTGGCCAATTCAGTATGTTTAAAACTCAGTAAACATCTAAATGCAGTTTGAAATATGTATGTATAAGAATAGATTTAAGTCATTTTGTTCGATGTATGTTTACATTTTACATGGTTTAGTTAATTAATATCTGGCAAAGATTCCCTACACTCTAGCTTATCTCTCTTTAGCCTCTGGTTTAAGTTTAAATAATTAACGAGTATGATAAAGTTGTATACTCAGGATTTAAATAAAAATTCACTTGATAAAATAAATCCTTATTTAATAACATTGTACAAATTTAGAAGCTAAATACAGAAATTACTTATTAGTTCGGTTGCATGAGGTGTTATTCTCAGGTCAGAGGCCTCCATTTCCGAACCGGTGATATTTTATTTGACAATCAAAAAGAAAAGTAATGCTTTCATATGAAATAAGAATTCCAACGAATAAAGATATTTGATTTCACTTTGATGGCATTGTTCGTCGCAGTGCGTCACTATTAAACTTTTTATTTATAATTAATTTTATTTAATAGATCTAAATTATTACAATTAATAACAAAAATCCTTCTAATCTAAGCAGGATCAGCCAATATTAACTGAATTTCCAACAAGCTCTTTCCTTTCGTCTCAGGTACGCAAAATATTGTGAAGACAAACGCTATTAAACAGGTACCAGAAAATGCCCAGAAAGCAACGAATCCTCCGAGGTAAGTAACAACATAACCAAATGCGGTTATAATCGCAAAACCGCATATTAAACCACTAGTAAAAGCGAATGTTGAACCTAAAGACCTAACATTGGACTGGAACATTTCGCCAAAGAGTATTGAAGGAACAATGCCGAATCCTGTAAAGTGTAAAATAAGTTGTTAAAAAAATAATGACCCCCATTTCCAAAAATATCCTCTTAAATATAAGACTAATTTATGTTATAGGAACAATTGTTCATTGCATGTGATTTTCATGTCATATACTCACCCATGTTATAGCCCAAAAAGTAAATAATAAGAGTTGCCAAAGGTAACCATTGAAATTTGTGTACTAAGTCGTAACCGATGTTATCTAAATAAAAATAAGTACCAAGAACACCCTGCAAAAATTAATTTGGTAAGCTTTCATTTATTAATTCAAGAAATAAAATAAACTTATATACGATAGCACTAAAGGACCTGGCAACGTAAAATTCGTGAAATTTTCTCTACGTAAATGAAGTCTTGCATGAGCATTTTATCTAAAAATTAAATTTAACTAAACTCGTGTTCTAATAAGGCTACTTACTAGACATATAAAGCAGCAAGCTGTGGAAACAAGCAACAATTTTTTTCTAGATTTCTCTACAACAAAAGGTGCTATAAAACTGCCAGCGACTTGGGTCACGCCAACAATGATTGTAGCAATACTCGGTTCCACTGACGAGTTCGCTATTTTAAATATACTTGTAGTAAAAAATACAATTGCAACAACGCCACTTGTCTGTTGTAACATCTGTAGACAAGTTGTTATGAGTAATGCTCTCCTATTGGTTTTGATTGAAAACAATTGGGACCATGCAAGTTTTTCTTCAATGACTTTACTCGCCAACACGTCTTCCACGTCGTTTGCTCTACCTAGAATTTCCAAAACCCCAATGGCCTTTTTTGTGTCACCTAAAAAACATTATTAATATTAAGAATCAAGATCTTTTAATTACGTTGTATATTATTTGCCTTTGCTAAGCCATTGTCCTCACTCCTTATCTGCCTCCGTAGCCTAGTGGTATGGGCATGTGCTTTAGAAACCGGTGGTCGTGGGTTCGAATCCTGCGGGGACGCAACAAATTTTCATTGTTGTTTCCTAGTTGGTTAGGGCAATTTGTGCCGATCACCCAATTGTCTGAAAAGTAAGATGATTCATGCGTCGGATGGGCATGTAAAAAAGTCGGTCCACCCACCGACACAACGTGGTGGGATACGGTCCAAACCCCCTAATCGATAGGGGTGTATTAGGGGAGGCCTATGTCCAGCAGTGGACTAACAAAGGCTGATGATGTGTGATGTGTGATGTGAAGCCATTGTAATTTTACTATAATTGTTTAAATAATAAGTTATGGTTTAACCTGGTTGGGAAGATATTCCTATTATTTAAAGACTTAGAATTAGAATATTAAAATTTATTATAAAAATTAAACAACGTCAATAAATGGATTACAATGTTTTTTCTGTACCGCAAGATTTTAATTTATGCTCATCATTTAGTTTAACAATATTTTTATATACAACGTAAATCCGGGCTTTATAAAATAAATAGCAGTAAATTTTTATGTGGTTTTTGCACAACAAACTAAAAAAAAATTAAATAAATCTAACTTAAGCTTTTTTATGAGATAATATTTGACTTTAATTTAACAAAAGCAATTTATTTATTGTAATTGATTATAATATTTACCTTTTATAACGTAAAAAGTAGGTGTTTCTGGTATAGTCAACAATCCAACGAGATACAATAGACATAAGCCAATTGCTATGTATATAGAACCAAAATAAGTTACAAAAGGTCCTGTCGAGTAACTTAAAGAAGCGCCTAAAGAAGCAGAAATTCCAATACCACTTAGCAATATACCCCTTATTTCTTTAGATCTAAAATTTACAGAAAACTTTTTAATTATAAAATTGACAGGTCAAACATGATGCGTTTAATTACTTTACAATTTTTTTTAAATATACACGACGTTACTATAGCTCCGGGGGAGACTATATATACACGTAATAATATTTTAATCACTAATAATTAAAACTATGACATTGCGCATTATACAAGGCCTTTTTTGATTAGGCCTTTTAAAAAGCAACAGTTTTTTTTAACTTGGTATTTTCCCAAGTTATCATAGAATCGGCTTCCAATTGGACAGATTGGTTTTACCTAAATAACAATTATACGCACATCGATTAGCATCTGACCTACACAGCACAAGCAGTTTACTGGATTCTAAAGATGATAAAGTTTTCTCTATAATTAAAAGCACTGACATCCAATTACGATTGCCAAAGATGAATTAGAACCAGGATCGACATTTTACATGCTCATACGACACATGGATAATCTTACTTTGTAGGTAATTGGCAACCTCAAAAAAACTGAACTTGATTTTGTTTATGAATTCCAAAGCTATGATGTGCCAATTTGGCACTGTGAGCAAAACCATTGTTTTAACCATTATACACCAGATCAAAACAGCAGTTCAAACAACAGATTGCTGCTGGTGAATATACCCTAAATAAAGCAAAAACCGTTTTGTCCACTAGAAAAGTCATGACAACAGTTACCTGAGCAGCAACGATCAAGATTAGACTACTCGGAGTAAGGA
This sequence comes from Lamproptera curius, assembly GCA_029286875.1. Lineage (NCBI taxonomy): Eukaryota > Metazoa > Arthropoda > Insecta > Lepidoptera > Papilionidae > Lamproptera > Lamproptera curius. The sequence continues at coordinate 3,662,232 of JAGSMT010000105.1, read as the reverse complement.
AAAGGTAATCACTGGCCGCTATCATACAAACACGACCAAAATTATGTACTAAAAAGTGCTCTTTCATTAAGACAATGCGCCGGTGTACATCAACTTTTGCAAGTAAAAATTTACGTTCGTACTTTTTAAAAATTAATATGCCCTTGCGTTGTCATTTATGGAGTGTTTATAATCATTAGAGGAATACAATATTGCCTTGCGATGAGCTGTTTTGTCCTTCATATCAGATCGTGAATTGTAAACCATAGAAACCGTGGTTGTACAACTCTAGTTTAGTTATTATCACCGAATGGCGATATTGTACTTCCATAAATTTTCTGAATCAATCAATCGAAAGGATTGTTGAAAACAAATAACGAAAAAAAAATACCGGCACATACTAACGCAATCTCTCCTATGTACACCATATTCATAATTCCCAGCGCTACAGTACTTATGCCAGCAAGTATTCTCCCTGCGTAAACCATTGATAAATCGCTCGCCACGGCCAACACAATGTTACCCAATAAATTGAAAAATCCACCAAGCGCCAAACAAGGCTTTCGACCCCAATAATTAGCTACGTTTGTTGTTATTAACGGAGCTGAAATGATTAAGTAAGATTAAAGATATGTATATCTGAAGATATCTTAGAATATTTTAGAGAGGAAGCACTCGTTGATTTTACTATTTTTCTTCACATAACAATAGAGGCCAATAAACAGTACGGCCCCCATATTATTAAACTAGCAAATAAACTTCATGCGGTAAAGAAAATTAGACAAACAAATCACGTGGAAAAATCATGTTTTTTGGTATATGCCATATTTACACAGAACAATGTCTTGTGGCAATCTCCTTTACTGTAAGGAAGAATTGGTGATAATTATACTATCATTGTCAATCAAAAAAGAGTTCTTCGTACACTCTAGTCAGCGAACCGGTGTAACAGTGTAACGGTGTAACGGAACAAGTGTTCCACTTCTTAACTGAATGAAGGTATTTAAATTTGAATTGACAACCAGCGCCGACAATTTATATGTCTATCAGTTGCATGAATCTACTCACCATCTAGAGAAATCGGCAAAATCACAATGAACTAACCGAAGATTTGATTGAGTGAAATTCATTTAAAACAGTAGTACAGTACTATGCAGTTCTACAGTATAATGTTTGGACGACAAGAGTACGTCATGCTAAAGGCAATGCGGTTGTATTTATATAATATGTTATTGCATTTGATACATATTTTTCAAATTAAAAAATATGTTTCACTCATACGTTAGGGGTATAACTATACAAACACTTTACGGGAAGAAGGATTAAAAGCATGCAGGCTTTTGAGTACTGATATTCGTCGCATTTATAAAAATATCTAATGACTAGGAGAGTTAAAAGTTTAATTAAAAGAATTTAACAAAAGAATGAATTAAAAAAAAGGATGGAAAGAAACGCGAGTTATGACTTCATATCAATATTGATGAATTGTTTCATACTTAAGATGTACTATTTAAAAATATCAGATTTATGATTCTATTTTACGGACCCATTAATCTCCACCCATAAAAATATCAAGATCCAATAGTGAACCTTCATAGCTTGAAATTGACAGAAGAAGGAATCCATGTTATTTTCAAATAGTAACGCGATGATGACCATCCTAATGCATATCCAACTAGCATTTGGCCCAAATATACTGAAAAAGTTATTTCACATTTAAATCTGATATGCGCAAATGTCACATATATGTCTTAAATAATTAAATACGTGCCAAAAGAACGCCAAGACGGCGTCCATTAAAAAGAGTTGCTCATAGTTGCCACGCTTGAGTATTCTCTACCAGTCAACCCAATGCTGGTAAAATTACTTACGGATGCAATAAATCTTAAAGGTAGCTAAAAATTACATAAATGAACATAAATAATGTATATTTATATGAATACACATTAATATATATATATAGATATAGATTATTTAAATATATCCATACATATATATCCTTAAAACACACGACATTCATGCACACATTCACGCACATACACACACACCAAAACAATATAATTGTGGGATATCGAATAATAAAACCAAGTAAATAATTTACCTGGTCTCATCCTCTAAATAATAACTCCTAGTCAAACGCTTAAATAGGGTTTTTTTGCGTGCTCTACGTTTGACTTCAGGTAAGGAGTTCCAGAGCAGTACAGCCTTTACGATAAATAATTTGCCGTAAAAGTAAGACTGATGACAGGGAATTCTTATTTTTAAATTAAACGAAGATCGTAGTCGTCTGTCGGTGTTTTAAGAAAAATATTCAAAAATTTTCTCTAAGATAGGGTGGTGAAGGTCGATTGTTTAAAAGCAAGAAAAGAGTAAGCAAAACTCTCTAAAACGCCTTTGCTGAAAAGTAAGCCATTTGAGACGAGTACGATATGAAGAATCGTGATCAAATTTTCGAAGATTTAAAATGTGTCTTATAGAATTGTTATAAAAATGCTCTTACTTTTTTGAAGTACTTGGGTTAAGACAAGTTAACCAACGTCTACATAATCAATTAATGGTAATATAGTGCCTGAACAAACGTAACTTTGGTCTTAATAGGTAGAAAATTCTTTAGGTGATAAAGAAGTAATGACATAATGACTTTACGGCTGACTTCGGTAAATAAAACAGTCTGGGATTTTTAACAACTTTTTAGAAAGAAAAATTTATAACTTTATTGTCATAACTTGGTAATTGAGCAAAGTCAACTTCTGTCAAAAGTCGAGAGCTTCTTACTAACATGACTTGACATTTGTTCTGATTAACTGTTACTCAATATCGCATCGACCAAGTATAGATTGCCTGAAGATTAGAGTTTATTCTATCAACTGCTTTGTGGACGCCATCAATGTCCGTTGTACGTAAAGTTGCAAATCATCTGCATAAAGATTGTACGAACAAAAAATACAGGAAGTAATGAAGTAAAAAAAAAATTAAAAAAGCAAAGGAGAGAGAATTCCGCCTTGCGGTACGCCTGATCCTAAATTCGCCCATTGCGAGTACTCTTGCCCAGCGTAAACAGTTTGCTGGCGTCCGCGAAGTACGGGGAGAACTAAATCATATCTGCTAGCGAAAATCTTATGTGGACTAAAATGGAAAGAAAAATGTCATGATCAACTGTGTTTTCAGAAGCATTTCAGAAGTCGACAAGCACCAACAGCGTCACTTTCTACTCATCCATAACCAATCTAATATCGTCAGTGACTTTTATAAATGCTGTTGTGGTGCTATGTCCAGGACGAAAACCAGACTGACAAGAACTCAGTACGTTATTTTCATAGATAAAAGTGGAGACTTGCTTATGAACACAGGCTTGATAACTTTTGAAAGAAAAGGCAAAATGGAAATAGGGTAAAAGTGGGCTGGAAGTAAAAGATTACATAATTTAGGAAAGGGTTTTACAAAAGATTTTTTCCAAAGTAATGGATCACCTGAGTCAAGAGAAAAGTTAATAATATGTGTAACTGCAGCCAAAAATTGGTCTTTAAAGAAATTAGTATTCAATAATATTAAAAAAGTGTTCTGTTTTCAAATTTTATTATTTTATTATATTCTTCACAAGTGGCCAGTTGTAAAAACTATCAGTGTCGCCCTAGTATTAGGAGTACTAAAAGAACTTAGTTCATTTTATGATATTTTGTAGCGCCTTGGCTTACCACACACAGCGCTTGACACTTGCCGCCGTTTGTTATACATATTACGTTTCATTTCAAACACAATGTATCAATAAAGTCGTGCCCTTCTTTCACCAGTTTGTACACCACACTACAGCAACACCTAGATTAAAAAATAACTACTAACATAAAATTAATATTTAGGCTACATTTAAATAAAATGCTATAGACACGCATTACGACAACTAATCTTTTAAGCATAAGAAATTTGTTTAAAATTATAAGTTGATCCTGACTAACAACCATGTCTGCTGAGATAAACATTATCTGTATATTACATTGTATGTATTGTATGTACATTGTATATACATCTGATAACTTTTATGGTAGTTTGATATTATCTTATGCGAGGCTAAGACTTTTCACGGAAAACTATTGTCTCCTTCGTTGTTTTACTTTTTATACAGTTTTTAAGTAATAAAATGTTTTTATCAAGAACAAGGTTTTAGTTAAAATAATAAAAAAAACAAAGCAATTAGATCGCAAATTATTTAATTATGTTGTCTGTATTCCGTCCAATGTTTTTCCTTTTGTTTCCGGCATAGGCAAAAATATAAAAAGAGAAGCTAGGGCTCAGCTTCCCAAAAATATCCAATACACTTCATACTTGACCAATTCTAAGATCATTAAACCGAGACCTAAAGACTGTGACGCTTACAGTACCTGTACTCATTACTTACGAATGGAACAATTCTCAATTCTACGTACCTGGGATTATCCTAAACCTAAAAACACAAGTAAGAAATCAAACAAAATAAGAAGAAAGAATAATCCAGCAGTGTTGCATCAATGTTTCACGAAAGTTTTAATTGTTAAATTTAAAAGATTATTGGTTCTTGTTTAGATGTTTGTTCAAATTCACTATGACGGTTGCAGTAGAGCATTACTTTGGAAATTGGTAGTCAATTGTGTTAAAAATGCTATTAATGTAGAAGCCAGTGGAGCTTTTTATTATTGAATTATGCATAAAAGCAACCATGCTTTAATAAAAAGCTTACCAAAGTCGTATGAAAAAAAAAGCAATCAATATTACAAGTGGTAACTACTATATAGATATATATAGATCGTCGGCCTGTTGCTGGAACAGACTAAAGATCTTTAGGATAGCCTGAATAGTCGTAAAATTATTTTTTTATGCATATGTATATAATAGTTATTAAAGTTGGTCTTACATTCAAAACACTTTACAAACAAAATTATAATATGAAATACCAAGCATATGTTTATTAAAATAAATAATATAGTTTTATTGATTTCATTACTTACTTAATTTTAAATTAATATCCCTAATTAATTTAAAAAAAAATATGTAAATTTAATTTAATACTCCCTTTTAAACACCTTCAATAATCACGTGACCAAACTGTAAATGAATTAAACACCGATAATGTCCCTAAAACTAATTTATTTATCCTGTACATACTGACAGTAATACTGTCAGTAATTACAGGTAAATAATTTAAAAGAGATAAATAAAAATAAAGTAGTTCGCTAAACATAAAAGTGTGGTATCGCCAAAAAATAAAAGCAAATTCAAATAGAGAATTATATAAGGGCTGTAATAACACGTCAATGTCTATCAAAAGATTAACAGGTAACCATTATAGATAAAAAGTGACAAAGCATATATAGCAGACTGCTGTAGATACTAGCAAGAACATTATTCTAGATCGTTCTTTTAAGAAAGTTTTAAAATTTATTAATCACAAGGAAGAACGTAGGAAAAATACAGTTTGCCTGCTCTAATACCAACATGGTGGATGTTACGAGCAAAGATCTTCTATTAATTTTGGTTCAAAATAGAAAAGAGACACTAACAAAATTGTTTACAGAGATTAAAAATAAACCGTTACTTCTCAATACGTATGTGAAAACCTTTAATGTATAAGCTGCAAAAAAGTAATTATTTTCTTAGACATTGTGATGCACTTGACACCAATTCAAAAAAACATACATAACAGTTCGAAACGTCAGAAATTTAAATATGTAAAATAAACGCGATATAATACGTTAAAAGTCCTTTTATTTAATAATGTGTAGTATTCGCGTAAACAAAAGAAATAACAAAATCCCAATTAACGTTCAAATTTTAACTATTAATAAATCAAAAAAGTTGTAAATTAATTAATAAATGATAACATAGCCTGGTAACAGAATGCTTGCGCCAAGCTTTCCCTAATTTCAATTCGTGTTATATTACTGTACTTTACCAATATAAATGTATATTTGATCATCTTAAGAGTTTCCTTCGCCGGTTCTTTTAAGGTCACCGGTCACCTTATACCAAACCGATAGCAGCGTCCTTGACAATTAATAAGCGATAGTAATACTACCGTTTATACATACCGATATTTGCATTTGATTTATTGTCTATGATTCAAATTCAATGCTGAGACAATCCATATTTCACTATAGTGAAGTACTGGCGAGCAGAGATTTGAATCTACATCGTTCAACCTACCTAAAGTTCTGAATTTTCAGTCACCTTTTTCGTTTTATCTGAAAAATAATACAAATAGTTAAAAGTTCATATTGAACGAAAATGATTAATAACATGACGATAAAAATACTAGTTACAATAGGTTACCAGAAATAGATGATTTTTTTAATAAATTGCTACATTTATTATGAAACACTATAACTATCCCTCTAACATTTTTTTTTAGATAATTGTAATCTACTCATGTATATCATATTATTACGAGGTATAAATTATGTGACATCATAATCAATCAAGTTGACATAAACATAGACCAATCCTGATATTCCTAGTGCCAGCGTAAGTTGCAAACGGTTCTGTAGAATAAGCTATTAAAGATCCTAAAGAAATACATACTCCAGAACTCAACCCTGCATTAGTTGGGCGATCGTGCAGTCACGCAGTTCATGGACAGCGGCTTGTGTAATACTGACAATTCTCTTCGCCCGCCTCTACGCCTTGCCTGTCTGGAGGATACGGATTTCAGTATGCCCATTTGCTTCATTTCATATCATTCTGAGCGCATCTATATTTAATTTTCTAATCCCGCTCAAAGCAGCATCATCGGCTAGAAACAATACGCGACCATAGGGACTCTTCTCATTTTTGATGTTTTGCAAAGCTGTTGACGACCATTCTGACACATATCCAAGAAATATTTCAACTAATATTTATCTTAAATATACTGTAAATTATTTTATCCACATTAATGAAGACAGTATATCATTTAAATAAAAAAATTAATAAAAATTATTTATTATCTAACGATGATATATGACTAACATGATAATAGGATTTTAATATTTTTGCAAAGAAAACGTAAATTTACTAATCAAGACTGAATTAGAAATTTAGAGAAATTTTTTTAGATTTTTAGCAATTTTTAAATTAGAAAACTTAAATTCCTTAAGTTTTTGCAAAACTAGTATCATAAACTTATAATTAATCAAAAACTATTTTTTTAAGTTATAAATATTTATTACGTTGTTAAATAATTTTTGTTAAAATAGTCAGGTCCCTTCCACCAAATCAAATCTTACCATACACACAAATTAGCACCTGTCACCGATTAAATTCCAGTATGAGCACAATCTAAATAAATTTTTCAATATTACTCTACCACGATAAACTCGGCAATTCAAATCGCAAGAAATGTGAATACTAATTTCGTAAACTCTTGACGAATGTCAAGAGCTATATTATCAGCAATTGCATTATCTACTGTATCAGATAAAGTGATGCAAGTGTGGAAGATACACTTTGTAAAAATTCTTCAAACGTCATAAAATATATTCTAATCCGCGCTAGAATATACGGATTATCACTAATTCAATAATATATTTTTATACATAAACACCGTAATGCAGTTGTTAATGTACAAAAATAGATATGTATTAAGTCACTCAAATGTTCGATAAAAATTTATATTATTACACAAATACGACATCACGCATTAACAACCAACGGACGTAAGCGGACATGAAAACCTACACACCATTCAAGTAGGTATAGCACACATTCCCCTGTAGTTCGGTTTGTAAACCGATCGTTGACGATCCTTAGGAGATAAAATATAAACAAATGCCTAACCCCCTGTGTGGCCTTAATTTTTGGCAAAAACTGTTGCCCACCTAGTTTGTAGGGTCGAGAGCTTCCCGCGAACTTTGTGTTAAATGAAGCTTATCAATGACAAGTTGCAAAGCGTAACATCCGAGTCAAAAAAAATCTGGTATAGATTCCTACGTAGGTTAGTAGTTTGGGCGTGTGCTTTAGAAAATGGAGGTCGTGGCTTAAACTCAACACATTTTCATTGCTGCTTCCTAGTTAGGGCACTTTAGGCCGATCACCCAATTGTCGGAAAAGTAAGTCGGTCCACGCACCAACCGCATTGGAACAGCGTGGTGGGATACGGTCTGCACCCCTCTAATGGATAGGGTGTATTAGGGGAGGCCCATGTTCAGCAGTGGACTAACACAGGCTGGTGATGTTTTTACCAACATGTAATATTTGTTGGTAAATAAAATTTACTTATTGCTTTGGTTGCATCAATTAACATTATCTTTTAATAATACTTTTGTAATTAACGAAATGAAATTAAAGAATAAATTTTTCTTATTTATTACAAGGATATAACAATTTTTCTAATAACTAACAATCCTTCTCATCAAGCAGGTCCAGCCAAAATTGATTGGATTTCCAACAAGGTTTTTCCTTTTGTCTCGGGCACGCAAAATATTGTGAAGACAAACGCTATCAAACAGATACCAGAAAACGCCCAAAAAGCAACGTAACCTCCGAGGTATGTGATTACGTAACCAAAAGCGGTTGCAATTCCAAAACCGCAGATTAAACCACTCGTAAAAGAGAAAGTAGATCCCAAAGATCTCACATTGGACTGGAACATTTCGCCTGTGAGTGTTGAAGGAATAATGCTGAATCCTGTAATTTAAAAATAAAATAATTACACTAGACCAAGAAAGTCTGAAATTCTTCTATGTCAAGTTTGCGAAAGTAAAGTAGTTGTAAATTTTATAACCTAACCTAACCAATTCCAATTTAAGAATAGAACAAAGTATTTGGAATTTAGGACCAAAGATAAAAAAATTATAATAAATAATGCGATTTTGTAAACTTGAAATTGTTATATGAAATATAAACACAGTTTGTAAATAAAATAAATATGCGGCCTGTAGTATAAGATTGATATATACAAAAATACTTGTTTTGGTAAAATATTCTTTAATTTATAAAATTATTTACTGTTTACTGATGATTGTTAATAAAATTAACAACATGAAACATGATTTACATATAACTTACTCACCCATGTTATAGCCCAAAAAGTAAATAATTAGAGTTGCCAAAGGTAGCCACTGAAACTTGTATACTATGTCATAGCCCATATCATTTAAATAAAAATAAGTACCAAGGACACCCTGCAAGAATTCCATGAAAAAATTTACTCAAAGACTGAAATACGTCAGTGCTAGCGAATACCTATTTTCCAATTATCAATGAAAACTAAACATTTTAGAGAATGAAATCAAGATTCAATAATTATTATAAAACTAGACTACTTACTAGACATATAAAGCAACTAGCTGTTGAAACCAGCAACAATTTTTTTCTAGATTTTTCTACAGTCAAAGGTGCTATAATACTCCCAATGACTTGAGTGAAACCAACGATAATCGACGCTATACTAGGTTCCACTGATGAGTTCGCCATTTTAAATATATTAGTAGTAAAAAATACAATAGCAACAACACCACTTGTCTGTTGTAATATCTGTAAACTAGAGGTGATGAGTAAAGCTTTTCTATTGGTCTTGATTGCGAATAGCTGGGACCATACATGATTCTCTTTTGTGACTTTACTCGCTAATACTTCTTCCACGTCTTTTGCTCTATTAAGACTTTCCAAAACCTCAATCACCTTTTTTATGTCATCTGAAATAAATAACAATTATTGAAAATAATTTTAAAATACTGTTTTACACATTGTGTGTAACTGTAATGTATTCAGCACTAGTAGTACTAGCACTCCGATAATTCGGGCAATACTACGATATCTTCAGCAAAACGGAGGTGTGAAAGGTACTCGTCGTTGATGTTTATGGCACATTCAGTCCAGTCTAGGGTCTTGAAGACGTCCTCCAAAGCAATTGCGACAATTTTGGGGAAATTATATCGCCCTGTCGCACTCCACGACGCAATTGGATTGGTCTCGTATTACCTCCGTATACAAGATAGACATAAAAGCATCGCTATGCAGACCTCTCAACACCTCGACGTATTGATAATCGACTTGAGATCTTTGAAGAGCTACCGGAACAGCCCAGGTTTTCACAGAATCAAAAGCTTTCTCATAGTCCACCAAGACAAGGCACAAAAGCTGACTGTATTCGTGAGACTTTTGTACAACTATGGTATGGTCTTTGGTACTCAATCCTCTGCGAAACCTGCTCTCATCTACTGCCATTGTGGTTTACGATATGTTAGTGGCATCGAATTGGTTTTTTAATTAGAGTTAAAATTTTTCCGAGTCATTCACGATTTGTCGGAAGTCACATCGAAAAGTAGATCTCATCAAGCGGGCCGCTCTCGATGGAAACACATACTCAGGGTGCCTCTTACCAATCGGGGATCACTTCTGGCTTGGAACCTATTGATCACAATGACATCCCTGAACATGTGCTTTCGGTCCGACATGACAAAGTCTACCTTATTCTTTTCGCAGTATCGGGACTCTGTCATGTCCACTTCTTGTGAGTCCTCTTGTTATAATATGAATTCGTTAAGCAGAGCCCTTCCTTCTCAAGGAAGTTGACAAGCTTTTTGTTGCTTATTTGTCCCCTGCAATTTCGACTACCGACACCGTTAGGTCCTAAACACGATTTGATGGCAATTAGTATACCCCCTTTGGCATTCAAATCCCTCATAACAACACTATAGCGCACCTTGTAGGTGTTATACAAGGCCTGGAAGACCTCTTCGTAAGTGATCTCCACTTCGTCGTCAGGTTGTGCCGAAGTTGGCGCGTATACTTGTACAAGGTACGCAACCCTATTCGACACAATCGAGACCGCGATAATGTTGTCAACAAGGGATTTACTGACGAGGAATCCCATTCCGCCCCGTGACGGATAGTTACCCCCTCAGAAGTAGAATAGGTGACTCGATGGCAGGGTTACGGTGTCCTTTGCTGGTCTTCGGACTTCACACAAACCTAAAACGTGCCACCGGGTTTTACTACCTCCAGCTCGGCCAGGTGCTCGCCAAGTCTCAACATTCATCCTTTGTAAGTAGTTTTTAGTGGTAGCGATCCGTAGCCCCGGGTACAAGGGGTGCTAAGAATAGCACCCCTTGTCCTACCGGTACCATTGCCGCTACAGATGCCAAGAATAGTGGTACTACCGGGAACTAGGGGATTAGCAATTGACTGTTTGCACCAGAAACTGCAGATACACCTAATTCCCACTGAAATGCAGCGCCGCAGTCTAGTGGGCGGTGGGATTGTCATATCCCTACGCTGAAAATTTTATAATGTCTACAAATTGGCACACAAAAAACAACAAAGAAAATAATGACAAGATTATGTTGCCATTTCTATGGCTTTAAAACGGTAAATATATCTTATTTTAATCAATTATAATAATTACCTTTTATAACGTAAAAAATAGGTGATTCTGGAACGGTTATCAGTCCCATGAGATAAATTAGACAAATGCCAATTGGTATGTATGCAGAACCAGAATAAGTTACGTAAGGTCCTGTAGTGTAACTTAATAAAGATCCTAATGAAGCAGAAACTCCAATACCACTTAGTAAAATACCTCTAATTTCTTTAGGCCTAAAATGTTTTTAAAAGAAACGGTCATGTAAAAGAAAAATAATTTTATAAAGTGACCGATTTACTCAATTCCGCCTACGAGGGTTGTGGGTTCGAATCCCGCGCGGGCAAACATTGTTAAAATGTTTAAAATATTTAATGATAATGTAATGTAATTGTTATCGTTGTTTTCTACTTGTGTATGACCATATGGGCTGATCATCCAATAGCCTAAACAGTAAGATGGTTCAAGCGTCGGATGGGCAGGTAAAAAGTCGGGCCCGGTTGTCAAGACTATCTTTGGTATAGGCACTCAATGCTTATAAATTTATAGACAAATAATTCATCTTTAGAATGCAATATAACCTTTGGTAAACCTTAACTGCGATAAATCCTGTGAGAACGCAACTAATTTTCATTGTTGTTTCCTAGTTGGTTAGAGCAATTTGGGCCGATCACCCAATTGTCTAAAATTAAGATGATCCATACGTTGGATGGGCATGTAAAAGTCGGTCCACCCACCAACTCGCATTGGACCAGCGTGGTGGGATACGGTCCAAACCCTTAATGGATGTATTAGGGGATGCCTATGTCCAGCAGTGGACTAACACAGGCTGATGATGTGTGTGATGTGTTGTTACCCTTTGGATTGCGAAGCTTAATGACGCTCTGCGTAAAAAAACTGTTATTCAGGTAAACTTGGATGGATTAGAAGCCGACCCCGTGATAACTTTGGAAAGTGGCTAGGTAAAGGGACAAATTTACTTAGTTCGATAAAGGACCTAGGACCTATTAAGAATAAGATACCTAATGCTAAGAGATATCCCTATCTATGAAAAATGCAAGATAATACACCAATTCCATTAGCCATGTTACGTCTTGTTTACTTTATGCTGAAACAGTGTACTATTTATTACACAATAGTTCTATAGTACAAAAAGCCGTCGTTCTAGTACTCTTCCAGTCGGTACTAAGAAAAAAGTGGGCCTACAACCTTTAATGTTCTTCTTGCATTATAAAGTAAATGAGACACTGTACTCGTCACATGACAAGTGTTCTTTTTTAATAATAATGAGGTAAGACAAACTTATTTCATTCTATTTTCGGAACCAATCAAAGGGATTTACTACAAATAAATAATTATTAAGATGTTAAAGCAAATACTAACGCAGCCTCTCCAATATAAACAATATTCATAATTGACAGTGTTCCACAACCTACGCCTACAAATATTCGCCCCGCGTAAACCATTGATAAATTTCTTGTCAGAGCCAATATTAAGTAAGCGCATAAGCTGAAAACACCTCCGAGTGCCAAGCAAGGCTTACGTCCCAATAAATTGGCCAAGTTGGTTGTTATTAAAGGAGCTGAAACAATTAATTATCACAAATTGTAAAACATATCGTATATACACATGTTAACAAACATGTAATACAGAAGGAATCGGTGATATAAATTTGTAACTTTGGTTTGTTATCAGTTGTTAGGAACGAAACCTGAGCAAAACTCCGATCATGATTTCATGAAAAAATCGTCGAGACTGTTGAACACTTCGTAGAGGAAAAATGCAATAAAAATTACAAAATATAAACCATTTAAAAGTAAAAATATTTCTATAAATTTCTTTATACTTGTAAAATATAGTAAAGTAAAGCTTTTATTATTCGACACTATGATTTAAAATAGATTATATTGTGCTATCAAATTACGGACCTGTTATTGCACCCAAATATAATAAAGATCCAATCAGTGATGCTTCAGTGGCTGAAACGGGACGCGAAAATGGAGATTGCTCTTCATTTTCAAACTTCGGTAACGCCGACGACGGCCAAGCTAATGCATATCCAACTAGCATTTGTCCCAAATACACTGAAAAGGTTATTTTAATAATATATATTCTTTTATCAAATTTGTCCAGCAAAAGTAATTAATAATTCTATTACATTATTTTAGGATGTATTTTTGTAATTTTATACAAAGTTGCGATTTCAAGACAACAACAAGACGACGTGTAAGCGTTTTCTGCTGATAATGCCCTGTCTGTAATTAACGCAGCGTAATAAGGCACTAGTAACTGAGGCAAGGGATTTGTCATTTTTCTACGCAGTATTTTGCTGGCCACTGAGCCTTTAAACCAGATAGGATAAGTATTTGAACATTAATTCCTTTCTTTTAATAAGTCCACCTGCTTTCTCCACAACTAACAATCAGTAATATACGCGACTATAAATGTAAATTTTTAGAAAAAATTTTTTTGGCTTATTTTGGAAATAAGACATCAATGTTATTATTTACCGTGGTAGGTCCCCTGTTTACAGGAGACCGTCTGGGTGGGTACCACCGCGGTGCCTATTACTACCGCAAAACAGTAGTGTGAAAACACTACTGTGTTCCGGTTTGAAGGGCATCGTAGCCAGCGTATTTACTGGGTAAACGAGACTTAACATCCTATGTCTCACGGTAGGCAGCGTTGTGATACCGTATTGTCAATTCTGTCGGTGACAACTTCCCATCAGGTGGCCCCGAGTGCTCGTCTGCCTACGTACGCTACAAAAAATTTAAAAAAATGTGCAAAAGACTAAAAGTAGATTTGTTTTCTCTTCTTTTCGTTGAGCATAAACCAAAAAATAATTACAGTTAGCAAATTTTAGTAGCGAGCATTGCTAATAAAAAAACGACCAAAGTATAAAAGTACTACAGTGAATACAATTAAGATCAAGTATAAAATTGTTACAATTATGAAATATAATCATTCTTTACATACATCTAACCATTTTTAACTCAATAATACTTTTTACACAGAGCAACTGACAGATTACGATTACCCAAGAAGGTAGGTGTGTTTCTTAGACCTTCCACGTGGATCACATGTAAGTATATCAGAAAACACCAACGATATTTAATACATAAATATTTACCTACATATACTTGAACTTACCACTCACAGCAATGTATAGTTGCCGCCGTTCGTAAAACATATTTTTTTATTTGTTATAATACAATGTAATAAGTAATTTTATGTCATTCTTTTACTAGGTTTATTTTACACAACAATGGGAGGTAGATATATTGAGGATTACTACTAAAAAACTAAAGGCAAGCATTAGAAAAACTAATCTTTGAAGCATTAGAACCTTGTACACTGAGATAAATATTATCTGTTTATTATTTTAATATATCTGATAAGGTATATAGTATTTTGATACAATTTTTAGCGAGGCTAAGTCAGAATTGTGTCTCTATTATTAGTACTTCATTTCTATATTTGTTACAGTATTTAGTGTCATGTGCACTAGCAGCATGCATTAAAAGTTTTAATTAAAAAGGACCAATTATATCACAAATTATTTATTAAGCATGATCTGTATTTCATCCAATGTTTTTCCTTTTGTTTCCGGTACATAGAACAGTGTAAAGAGGAAAGCTAGAGCACAGCTTCCCGAGAATATCCAGAACGTTACGTGACTGCCAAGTTGCGAGATCATCAAACCAAAAATGCTAGTAAACGCAAAACCAAAAAGCCAGCTGACTGTGACGCTGACGGTTGATCCTGTACTTCTCACTTGCGAATGAAACAATTCCCCAGTCAACGTGCCTGGTATTATTCCGAAACCTAAAAAAATAAAACAAATATATAATCGTAAAAAAAGAAAAGAAACAAATAAATAGGAAACATTCGTCAGTATGTTGGTTCTTGTTTTCATTATGGATCATAGTTGTCGAAACGATCAAAGTGAACTATCACCACAGAAATAAAAGATAGGTATAGTTAACATAGCATACTTGTGTTGCAATTGCTTTTAATATGAAAGTCTGTTCAACGATAGGTTTTGCATGCTTGTATTCATAAATTAACAACAAAAAGCTCACCAAAGTCGTATGAAAGAAAGAAGGCAATCAATGTAACTAGCGGTAGCCACTGTATAGTAATAACAGACGGATGATCTATAAAGTCCAGATAAAAGTAAACGCCGAGCACAGCCTGAAAAACACCAAAATAATTATTTCAATAAAAACATTTTTGAATAAATATATTTGAACTTCAATTTCTCTTAGAAAATTGGGGCTTCTATGACTGATCTTATTTAATATTAACGATTTTTATATCTGCAATTTAACATGATAATATAAATACTACATATGAGAAAGTAGTATGTATATTATCATATTAATACTTGGAATTACTTATTTAATACTTAACATTACTTAATACCTAGAAATTCAACGCTATATAGATAATTTTAATTGTGTTTTAAAATTATAACAAGCTTACCAAGCTTACACAACATCCTGCTGTTGACACTAATAACAATAGTTTTCTTCCTATTCGGTCTACGAAGAAAGGAGTACAAATGCTAGCAAAAAGCTGAGTTATTCCAATTATTATGGTTGCAAGATTCGGTTCTATCGAAGAGCCGGCCAGTTCAAATATAGTCGTCGCAAAGAAGATGACTGCAACGATCCCACTCCCTTGCAGCAAAAGTCCTAAGGTGAGGGTAATGAACAATGCTTTTCTGTTGCTTTTCACAGTTATAATCTGAATCCAATCCTCTAGTGCATTACGTTTTTCTACATTTACTTTCACATCATCAATGTTTTCGAATTCATCTAACCTTCCCAACTTTGTCATAATTTCGAGCACTTGCGTTTTTTTGCCTAAAATTGATCAAGTAAATAATTATTTTATCTTTCTAGAATATCCGATATTGGCAGGGTCTTAAAAGAAAATTTATAAAGATAGTTTTTTAATATAATATTTAACGTTTTACCTTTTAAAAGAAGATATGTAGGAGATTCTGGTATAAATGCAATTCCAATTATGTACAATGCTGATATACCCATTGGTATGTAAGAAACAACTGGATATGAAACGTAAGGCCCAACTGAATAAACTATCAGTGTACCAAGCGTGGAAAATATTGCAGTGCCGGTCAATAAGATTCCTCGTATGTGACTTGACCTAAATTAATATTAATTAATACAAATTCCGTAGGTCAAACTTAATTTGTTGATTTTCTTAAAGTCGTCATTGTTAAAACTAAAGATAACTATCTTAAACATTGGCTATTTACTTAATTGTAATTTCTAAAAGCAGTAAATCTCTAATCCTTTCATCACAAGTTGGTGGTCGCAGGTTCAAATCCTACTACGAAACAAATTACGAAAATAATATTATAGTTGTTTAGTCATTGGTCCAAAATGGGCCGATTACCCAAATGTCTGAAAAGTAATCGTCGGTGCATGTAATGTGCATGTAAAAAGTTGATCCTGGTAGTCAACCACCCTTGGCATGATACCATTTTTGGTGGTCGGTATAGGACGTCTAATATATAATCCTACAATTTTGCTGACAATCGTACAATCCTCTGCGTATAAACTGTCACCTACATACTGATGTAGCAAAAGCAACACTAAAATAACTTGGGAAAATGACAAGCAAAAAAAATCGTCAAGCAAAATGGTTAGACACACCTGTAATACCAGCATCAAACTGGTGTCACAGTAAAGTAGATAATTAAAAAAGCTACTAACGCTATCTCGCCTATGTATACCAGATTTACTATAAGAATAATTCCAATTCCCAAGCCGACGAAAACTCTACCGACGTAGATCATTGCAACATTTTTTGCGATGGCCAGCAGAAGAAATGAGATTAGCGTCATTATCCCACCTAAATAGAAACATGGTTTTCGACCGATCACATTACACAGATATCCAGTTATATAAGGACCTGAAAGTTAAAAGGAAAAATATATACGATTCATATATAAGTTTTGGATTTAGTTTTCTACTAAAGTTTCTGTAAAATTAAATATTTTTCTTGTTTCAAAATTGCCTTATTTCTGCAAATTAGTAACGTATATTTATTACTGACAGTTAAATTTTATCGTCGTTTAGAGTACCATCCGGCAAAGGTGTTAACGTTAAACGTAATTTTATTGATAAATTGTCATCAAATATACAGATAATTAATGATCGTAGTTAAGAACACGATATGCGCAGACTCCATGATATTGCCTTCGATTTTTATTTATCTATTTCTTATTTGTCGTACTTAAAACTTAGAAACTTCGCCTCGTGTAAAAAATTTAGATTAAAAGTCATATAAAGTATTAATTTAAAAACTGCCCATGTTGTAGATATATTTAAACGCACTTAAACTTATTAGTAGCAGTGCGCAAAATACGTCAGTAAAAATCCGTTATCATTAAACAAAACTCATACACAGCAATGTAATCGCAGACGTTGTTAAGGATACAAAGTTATTAACATTTGCAATTTGTTTTAACCTTTGTTTTACATGGTTTATTGTTTAACTTAACCTACCTATAATTGTTCCAACGTATAAAATGGATCCTATTAATGAAGTTTCCGTGTCAGATATTTCACCCGGTAATGGAGTTTGCGCAGGGTCACCCAGTTTTGGTATGACTGGGGCAGTCCATCCCATCCCGTAACCAACTAAAATCTGACCCAGATAACCTGAAACAAATATAATATAGTTTTTCTTGTCAGAAACTAACCGGCTGTACGAATATCCTTTACGACAAGCTGTGAAACTTAAGATAAACATGCATCTATCGTAACGAGCTAACGGACAAACGGCTGGTACTGATGATAAATCACATATTTATACAATGTCTACTCAATAATGTACCACCATAATTCCTTTTCACTGCCGCAAAGCAGTATATAGCTCTGAATATTGAAATTTGTTAAGGCTCGGGTTTTCAATCCTAAGTGCTAAGGAAAGTTGCTAAATAAAACAACAATACGACTAATAAATGCCTTGGTGTTTCATCGTAACAACAACAATTTATTTTGCACTCACCAACCTGCATTGGACCAGCGTAGTGAGATACGGTCCAAAAAACCCCTAAATTATAAAGGCGTACATTAGGGCAGGCCTAAGTCTAGCCGTGGACTAACACGGGCTGATGATGAAGATGATGAGTAAAAGTCACACTCACCGGGGTCAATGTTTTGTAACCAACAAAAACAACACATGCAATACTCACAACTTGCTGTAATCCATATCTGTGTTCTAATATATTCTTGCATATCGTTATGTTATCAATTGAAACGAAAAAAATCACTGGCTAATAGTATAAAATAAATTTTAAATAATCCCTTAAACGCACTTATGTTTGCTACGTTTAACTTGGAGTTCGACCTACTCCTTTTCGTTAATCAACGCAGCAGTTTGTAATTGCATGGCAATATATTACGATTGTGGAGTGACATCGAATGAAAAAAAAGTTTTAATTTACTCTTGCTACGGTTCATTATCATTTACATTAAATCATATCATTTTTTTACAAAGAATTCATGAGGAACAGTAAATATTTTATATCATTTAATTTGGTATTGCGAACACAAAAACGTGAGCGTTATCTCACACGAAATTTTATCAGAAGATAACAATATCTTATTTATGTAAAAATAATCTTACGACGAGACACGTACTGAAATATCGTGAACATACATACTTCTTCTGATATGCTACTTCAAGACTTAAAAAGTTGTCAGTCCAGATTGTGGGTGTACATTATACTTATTTATCAATATTTAATACATCATTATTTTTAAAACAAAGAATCTTATAATTAAGTCCGCAACCGCATATATCTATGTTTTAAGAATAACACACAATAACCATTTTTATTTTTTTTTAATTTCAATTAGTCATTTTTAAAGCTAATTCAGTGGCGGGCTAACAGTGGGGCGGAAGGGGCGGCCCGCCCTGGGCCTCAGGCCTTGGGGGGCCCCCAAATTTTTTCCGCGTTTTTTATAATACTATAAAAAAATGCTTACTACCTTCATAATTTAATCAAGATCAAACCACTACAGCCATCGAAAGTTTTTACGTGGTACTAATAAACTTTTATGCTGAACGCGTCCAATACTCTGGGGGGATTCCCGTCTTTGCGAAGATACTTTCCTGAATGAAGGAAGTGTGAATAATTGACTTTTGTACGCCTACACTTACATTGAACTTACGTCGAAAATATACATTGGCCTCATTTAAAATATATTAAATTTATTTACGTTGGTACTTAATAGTGTAATTATGTAAAAGTGCAACTTGTAATAGGAAAAAAGTAAAGTAATAAACACGATTTTATCCGATACGAGACCATGAATCAAATCAATAATATTTTCCAAATTATTGAATCAATGTTTTTGCTAGATGCTTCAGATGATGCTCTGGCTATAGCAGTTGATAATTTGAAAAATCTTCATAGCGAATTTGACAAGGAGCAAGTTTTAGAAGAAATTAAAAGGTACAACATGCTTAAAAGCCACAGATGCGACTACGAGGGCTGCACTAAATGTATCGGGAATGGAATATTTCCACTATTCCTGTCATATTAAAATCTTTTAAGCTGCCATCTCCTTGGTTTTGAAAATCGAATACCATTTATTTATTTTAAAAAGATTCTCGGTCTTGTCACAACGTATTGTCAAACTTTTTTAGTCGTTAAGAAAATAGAATTGACTCGAGAAAATTCAAGAGCGTTGATTTATTATGACTTTTGGAGTGGTTTAATGCAAAAACAGTGTGTTTACCGGATGATTTCTGCTTTTGGTGCCCCATCCGAAACCACATTTTACCGCTAGATTGCTGGATTTCAATGTGGACGTGTCAAGCTCAGTGATGATCCCCGTCAAGGTCGTCCAAAAACTGCAGTCACACAAGAAAATGTTGATGCTGTGCGAAGCTGATTGAGGAAGATCGACATGTAACATACCGTGAAATTCAGGCAACTTTAGACATTGGCCTGAGTCAAAAACAAATAATCTTTCATGAACAATTAGGTGTAAAAAAGTAGTTTACCCGATGGATAACGCATTCGCTCTGTGAAGAGCAAAAAGCGGCTCGTGTTACTTGGTGCGTCAGAACTCTCAAAAGATTCCACGCAGGATCCTCAAATGCTGTATACAACATCATATCAGATGACGAAACCTGGATATACACGTACGAACCCGCACAAAAAGCCAGTCACGAGTATGGGTGTTCAAAAATCAGTTAAAGCCGACAAAAACTGTTCATTCACGGAGTGTTGCAAAAAAATGGTGGCCAAGTTTGTCTCTAAAACCGGCTTTGTTGCGGTTATTCCTCTTAAGGGACAAAGAACGGTTAATGCAGAACGGTATGCTAGCATTTGTTTGCCACAGATAATCCTCCATCACGACAATGCGAGTTCTCACACCGCGCACAGAACAAAAGAGTTTTTAGAGCAAGAAAACATAGAATTATTAGAACATCGCCCAATAGCCCCGACATGAGCCCTAATGATTTCTATGCTTTCCCTAAAATAAAGAATAAATTGCGTGGTCAGAGATTTTTATCACCTGAAGAAGCTGTGGACGCCTACAAAACGGCTATTTTGGAGACCGAAACTTCCGAATGGAATGGTTGCTTCAATGGTTGGTTCCATCGTTAGAAAAAATGTGTCAAATTTCGCGAAGATTACTTCGAAAGGCAATAAATACATTTTTAAATAGTAATGTTTGTCAATTTCTTGATTCCCGAAATTTTCAGTGCCGCCCTCGTATGGGTGTTGCTGCCAAACGAACAGCCCAAGAAGTCCTACAATTTATAATAAAATGGGACTTCAGTGAATCATTACCCTGTACATCGTTTATACTTCAATACTTTTTGACCATTTGCATGCGAGAGAAGTTTTTCAAAACTAAAACTAATTAAAAATGGGTGCGTGTACTTATGTACGCGTGAGAAGTTATACTTCTTTGCATCATTAAAAATAGTTTTTAATTGCATGCAAATAATTAATTACAATAAAATAATAGAAGGATTGGAAAAGGATAATCAACAAAGTTCAGTTTAAATTTGAAAATTAAAAATAAATATTAATTTTCTTACATTAAGTCTAACATAAATTGTCTTATTATTCGAATTGTATTTTAATTAAATGATGTAGTACAGATCAGACATTACGGAAGATACTACTCCGTAATGTCTGAATCGGAACTTCAGATACCATTTTTATCAAAAGTTTTCATTAAATTTATTCAGTTATTTTTATAAATATTTATTATTTATTAAATTTAATAGCAAATATTAAAATTAATATTATAATTTGATGTTCAATTTTAATTTTTATCACAAACTTTTTATTAAATGTTTTATTAAATTTATTTCTTTATTTTGTGAATATTAAATAACCAATAATAAGTATTTAACATTAATAATTTAATAATATTTAGTGTTAATTATATTAAATAAAGTATTTTAATTTATATCAATAAATAATACATTCGGATAGTTAACCTCAATTATATTGGAGCACTTGAAAAGTATATAAGCACAATTTTTTCACTAATATTTACAAATAGTAAGTAATATCAATCAAAATATTCAATTTAAATCACTACTGAATATAATTTATAAGCATATATATATATATATATATATAATAATTCGCACTTGTATGAAACTCAAACACGTGTTGTGAATGTATAAACTAGAGACATGTTGATAAATATTATAAATATGAAAACAGTGATCAGAGGTGACGTGCGTACCAACATGCGCGAATAATATCGAGGTTCAATTAATATTTTGTTGGTAGCTTTTTTCGAGACTTAATGAGCGGTTAGCAGACGGCTTCATACTGTTAATTTTAGTGTCACAGGTGCGCGCGCATCTTAAAATTTCACTCTCATCATTTTTCATAACGCGCCTAAAGAAGTATAACTTCAATTATCTTCGATCTACAATGGGTCAAGAGCGACTGTTTAATATGGCCGTGCTTTAAATTTAAAGAAAAATTTCAAAAGAAATTGATTTCACAGAAGTTATTGAACAGTTGAGTAAATTGAAGGCACGAAAACACATATAATAATTGACTTCATATGTACTAAAAACTACCTTTGTTTTATTATTTGTACTTGTTATATTTTGTCGTTCGATTCGTATTTTAATTTCCTCGACCATATTCATTCCATATTATAGGTACATACCACACCTATGTTATTAAGCTTAAATAATTTTAGCCGAAATTAAATTTATCTTCCAAGATTTTAACGAAATAATCATAAATACTTATACATGCAAATGTTAACTGAATAAAAAGCTTGTAAAAATATTTTTTTTTTAAAGCTTGAGGACCTCATTCACTTTGCCGCCCTGGGCCTCTGACGGGGTTAGTCCGCCCCTGAGCTAATTTAAGGTAATATAGTGTAAGTTCACACAAATGTTACAACATTTATAAAAATCGTCTATTTATTAATATAAAACATGTCATACACGACATTTTGATTGAATAAACATCCTAAAATATATGAGAGATTTAATATGCGGGTCCAGAAATCATGGGACAATTTCATTTTCTTACCTGCTTGTATTGCGTAAAATGGAAAAACTGCTTTAAAATTTCACTTGTACACTATCAAATTTGCTTTTCTGTATTTTTATAAATTACACCTTTATATTTTAGCTGAGCTCATCATCGTCATTATCATCAGCCTTTGTTAGTCCACTGCTGGATATAGGCCTCCACTAATGCAAGTCTTATCCGTTAAGGGGGTTCTTGGACCGTATCCCACCACGCTGGTCAAATGCGGGTTAGTGGGTGGACCGACTTTTACATGCCCATCCAGCGCATGGATTATCTTATTCTTTAGATAAATTGCCCTGACTAACTAGGAAACAATAATGAGAATTAGTTTAGTCCCCACAGGATTCGAACTCAAGGCCTCCGGTTTCTGCACACGCCCTTACTACTAGGCTACGGAGTCACCTGCGCTACCGATGTTGCTCTTCTCAGACTTTCGAACTAATTTAAATATTTTTCAAAAGTTAGGAATACTATGTGGGTTCTCTAAATACTGTAGACGAGCAATATATATAATCTATAGATATAATCTATACCAGATATAATCTATACCACAGGATGTGATATACGCGGAAAATAATCGATTAAACTAAAAATCGATTTTTATCCAGTTTATATTAATCAATTGTCAATCGGCCAAAAATGGGTTCGTTTTTCTTCGGCGATTTATCTTATATTAAATTTTGTCAACGCTATGTATATTTTAATAATAAACTGAGATTTTTATTACCGATTTACTAGATTTAAATTCCAACCACTTTAATTTTAAAAGAAATATTTTTTTAAATTATTAAAATACAAATCTTAACTATTGTCATTAACTTTCAGGCTTTTATAACTTAAAATTACTATGGTCATGTTACCCGTTGGGTTTTCCGTTACAGAACATTGCTGTTTGTTTCTTATCGTACAATATTACCCTCGTAAATAACAATTAATAAAAAAGGTCAAGTTATTAATCTATACTCTTAAAAAAAACTATTTAAAAACGATTTATTATAAGTAGATTATTATTATTGAAGAAATCGATTAAAACAAAAATGACAATCGATTTTAGGATAAAACGATTATATTTCGCATCCATAACAGATTATGATATCATCCCTAACAGGAAATTGATGTTTAAATTGAGCTGATGGATACGGGTAATCACTATCTAATTCAAGGCAGACAGATAAGGACAATATCTTCCGATAAGTTAATTCAGGTCTATACTACAATCTTTAAATTTTCTCGTACGTCTTTAACTGAAGAAAGAAACTAAATAAAAAACAAAACGTGTTTTAGTCTAGCTATGTAAACAATCTATGCAAAATATTACCCAAATTGTATTGAACCCATAAACATATGACTTTGATGTTTGATATGATAAAATCTATCTATATATATAAAAGCGATTCCCACCTATGTACTGACTCATCACGATATCTCTGGAACCATAAGGCGTAGCGACTTGAAATTTGTTAGGAATATTCCTTTCGCTGAGTGGAGGTTAGCTAAGAACGGATTTCACGAAATTCCACCCACAGGGGGGATGGGGGGTTCCTAGTACAATATAAATAATAGATGGTTTAGGTTTATGTAATAACATAAATAAACTACTGTAAAGTTTAGAATGGAGATGTTTGAATTTTCACAAGTTATCATATCGTTTAACAAGTTGTTGTCACGTTAAGTTTATTTCATCATCAGCCTATGTAAATCCACAGCTGGTCATAGGCCTCCCCTTCTCCAATAGGGGTTTCGTATTCTAACACGTTGGTCTAATGCGGGTTGATGGGTGGACCAACTTTTTACTTGCCCATCCGACGCATGGATCATCTTACATTTTAGACAATTGGGTGATCAGCCCAAATTGCTCTAACCAACTAGGAAACAATAATGAAAATTTGTTAAGTCCCCGCAGGAACCTACTCCACGACCTCCGGTTTCTAAAACACACGCTTTACCACTAGGCCACGGAGGCAGTAAGCATTGAGTATATTTTGGTTTTTTTATTTTTATTCGCAAAATTAACTCAATAATATTTTTTGTGTCGATCAATAAATCCGTGAGTCGTTGAACGGTATCTAATGATGCGTTGTCAAGTAATAAAATAAAGACTTATATTCTTTCTTACTATTTAATATCAGTACAAGTTTGTGTATAAATTTACTTCACATCGTTTATAAAATTACAATATAGTTAATATAATTGGCAAATTATTCTTAAATTGTTTATGCACTTAGCACCTATATTCTTTAGAATAATTTCTTTTATTATACATGAAATGTTTTTTTTTTCATTATTTATATAGGGCATATTTTATGATGAACATAATTATAACGAACCTTTTTAATTTAGAATGTCAACCTCAATTGTTTTTAACGTCAAAAAAATAGAGTTTAAACATGTACTATCTCTGTACTGTAATGTTCTTCATTACAACACAAAATTAGTACGCTTGCTATAAGTATCACAGTTTTCTCAAACAAATGTTTTTTCCATATACTTTGTATAGAAAAACATGAATACCTCATGCTGTTTTTGCTGGAGCATACAAAATGTATGCTTGTAGTGTTTTATACTTCGCTTAGACTTGCCATAGATTTGAACTGTCATAATTTTATAAAAGCTTTTTGAAAAACTGCTTTTTATTAAAGCTAGTGATAAAACCTATCTCTTAACCTTAAGCCTTATCACATATAAGAATTTAGCTCCCAACTTTAAAGGAAGTTCGTAGAATCCCTCCAAAACTTTTACCTAACATAACATTACGACCAGGTACAGATTTGTATATTTAATTTAAACTACGTCATCGAGTCTCATACCATGTACAGGGTTAATTTTAAGTCTACCAATTGTAAATTACTGCTGATCGTTATTCCCCTCATTGTCTTCCTAAAATCTCTTGGATCTCGTTCAAAGTCTTCCCTTTCGTCTCCGGGACGAATTTAAATGTGAAGACAAAGGCGACGATACAAGAGAAGGAGAACATCCAGAATGTGATGTCACCGCCAAAGACTCGAACCATGGACCCGAAACCGGTAGCCACACCGAATCCGATAAGCCAGGCCGTTGTCATGGCAACAGCTGAGCCAGTGCTACGCGCGTTCCCGCGGAACATCTCGCCAACTAAAGCACTGGGCATTGTGCCGAAACCTGTAAAAATCACGATTAATTTATTAACTCTAAAGCTAAATTTGGCATGTAAAAAGTCGGTCTACCCACCAACCCGCATTGGACCAGCGGTGGTGGGATATGGTCCAAGAACCTCCTAATGGGAAGGGCGTGCATGAGGGGAGGCCTGTGTCCAATAGTGGACTAACAGAGGCTGATGATGATGATGATGAGATGATGAAAGCTAAATTTGAATACCAGCGTGTTTCTGTACAACCAACTTTTGAAAATGTTTGCATTTTTACAGATTTTCGCAAATCCTCATTTAGTTGTTTGAAGTAGATTATTTTTATTCATTTATTGAAATACTAACACAAGACACAGCTTTACATTCTAGCTTACCAATATTATTACAAATGACATTGTTTTACAGCTCTTACAATTTAAGGTAACATCATGCTGGGGTACAAAAAAATAATTAAAAGCATAAAAGCAAATATACTTATGTTAATAATATTTTATAAATAGTTATATATACATAAATTATTAAAGATTGACTTAACGTCATTTAAATTTATGTTCAGATAAACTGTTTTTATATCTAACAAGTTTCCCTGAATAAATTTTCTTATCAAAGAAGTGATAAGACGGGTGAATATTTTTCCTTTTTTATATTCTTGCTTAATTTTACCTGTACAAAAAATTCGCAATTCTTTTTCCACTTTACGTTATAAGTTGCCGAGTACCGTTGACTCAAAGAGTTTACGACTTCGGAACTTTTTAAAAAAGGACATTTTTCTTTTTAAAAGTGCTAGGACACATTTTCCACTCTTAAAGTATGATTAAATTTTTTATGCAGCCTCGCCATGAAATTGCTAATTTAAGATGTTCTACCGTAACTTATCCAAAAGGACATAAAAAAAGTTTCGTTAAAGTTCAAAAACAATCCCGCTTGCCTTAGTAAAATACAATTATATATACAATTTTTGCGTTTTAATTACTCATTAAATGAACATGTTCAGACCACGACGGTGGAGTCAACCATCTGTCATCGTCATTAACAATCATTAACTAGATTGCATCAATCGGTACGTAGTTTATGCTACCCTAATAAACAAGAGGCTGACAATATGTTCTACACTATTGGTAAATTTCTTTTTTGTAACTAATATAACAATTGTTCGTTTTTATTTAACTATAGTATTAAAAAACCTTCGAAGATTATTTCAAAGCACCCAGACTTATCGTATTTTTGCGTAACGGAAATTGTACTTTTATCCTAGAAAACCATATCGTATGTGCTGGTTAACTCATTAATATACAATAAAACATAAGTTAAGTCAAAAACATCACAGATTGTGTGTGAACAGTGACGGCAACCTTTAGTGAAACATGAGAAAAGAATTAACCTTATTTTATTTTATTTTAGGAAAGCATTCTTTTAACAAATTTCGCCTTCAATAAATTTCGATGGGTAAACTCAATGCAAAAGTTACGTGTGAACAAATCAGTCGGAGTATTACAAAGTAGGAACATAGTAGAACGGTTTTCCGTGGAGGTAACAAAGAGATTTCACAAATAATAATGACATAAAGTGATCTAGTGTAAGAATAAAGAAAGCTTTTCCTATGGAAACTAGGTAACTGATAAATAGATAGACTTTCTTTTCTTTTATAAATAAATACATATGATATATATACAAACATCCAGACACGGGAAAATCACTATGTTTATGCCACAATATTTTTCCTGTCGTGGGAATCAAACTTACACGCTTTAACGCAACAATTAGGTTCACTAACCACTACGCCAAGCGGGTCTTTAAATTTTGGAAATTTGTCAATTCAATAATGATTATTACCTATTTCGTACGAAAAGAAGTACATGATGAGGGCCATAAGCGGTAACCATCCAATGTCTTCTGCAATCGGACTCTTCACACGGGTCAAATAGAAGAACGAACCCAGGATAGACTGCAATAAAAAATATGTATTACATTTAATTATCCGTGGTAGGAGATAGAATTATAGGAGAAGATAGATTTTTAAACGTAACTAATGAAGAAAAGGGTAGGAAGAGTAGGCGGGAAGCTACCCAGAAAATGTCGGCTTGAGTGAAGAACTTTGCATAATGGAGAATATTCAATGCTGATATTAGAAATGACAGAGGTATATGAGAAAATAAAGAGAAAGGGTTGACAAAAAATAGGGTATAAGTGCATGCGGATCATAATTAAAATATTTGGGTTATAAATATTTGCCTCTATAAAAAAGTTTTTTTTAATATGATGATGGATTATGGTTATTGTATTGAATTAATACGAAAAAACTAGACATTGATAATTATTTTCATGAATTAATAATTTAATGTGAAAATAAGTAGCTGTTGTCCACAACCTTGTCCACATGGTAACAAGTCAATCGCCCTTATAGTTTCAGAGATATGCTGATCAATGAGTTCAAAAACAGGATCTCCTATATATAGATATATAGATAGACAGATAGATAAATAGATGCTTTTATTATATTTATTCCCTTCAACTCACAAGACTGAGAGCACAAAACGCCGTAGACACCAAAAGCAGTATCCGGCGACCAGCCCGCTCCACAACAGTTGGAGCTATAAGGCTAGCTACAAGTCTGGTCACGCCGATAATAATTGTCGCTAAATCCGGCCTAGAACAATATTTGATTCACTAGTATTAAACCTAATTATTCGTTTTGTTTACGCGATTATTATACATATTAAATCCGTTTATTAAAGGATTTTTTTTCGACTGTTTACAACTCTGGGGTTCAGGGTCCATGATTAGTAGTCTGCCCAGGATTATGAATCCCGGAAAATCCGTAAATACGTGGATTTAATAAGCAAAATACCATTAAAAAACTTGAAACTTAACACAAGAAAAATCAGAAGGCAAACCTTACAAAGAATAATAGTATTACACGTGTAATCGAATTCCAAAATTTTATATCATAAAAAATTTTAACTTTACTTCTAGCAATAAACTTCTTGAGGTAAGTTACGATTTTAAAAATTGCTACTCTTACTTTTTTAGGCGCAGTATATTATTTAATTACTTTTTTATTTACGCGATTATTATACCTGTTAAATCTATAATATTTTCGATTTTCTAAGTTTCTTAAATAGATTTATTCCGACGTTTCGGATCTGTTCCAGTCATCCATGATCACGATTAAATAATAATCCTCTCAAAAGTAAAATACTGGTTTAGTGAAATAATTTATTGTTAACAAAAATAAAACTAAATGTATAAGGTGTTAAACTCTAATGTTCTCAAGGTGGGAGTGAATGTGGCTAGATGGAGAAGCTAGACCACGTCATTGACTATGTTCGGCATCACAATAGATTCTAAACTGCAATGGGCCTCATATTCATAGACTAAGCGAGTAACTTAGCTCAGCGGCTTATGCAGTCAAAAAATTAGACATCTAACGATGTTGAGACAGCTGTTTAGTATGTTTTAGTAATATTTACAGTATATGTCTTATGGCATTCTATGTGGGGAAACCTGGCTATATTAATACTATTTTATAATTCAAAAAGAGTGATATGAGAGTCTATAACCTAGTCCTAAAGAATCGCTCGAGAAAATAGTTTACAGAAATTAATGTAATGACTGTTTTTTTCTCAATATCTATTTGAAAAATATTATGATGTTCATATAAAATAAAATGATTTTGTAAAACATTGTGACACATTCATATATAAATACTAGAATCTAAGATAATTAGTGTTCTTCTCAAAACTAGGGCTCCTGAAGAACGATGAAATCTTCATGGACAATGTATACTCTTCTCAATAAAATACCAGAAAACGTTCAGCTTTTATCTGTAAATAAATTTAAAAAGTTGTAAAGGAACGTTTGTGTGTAAAAGGATATTATTGTTGTAATGACTACTTGATAGATAACAAACCCTGGTAATGAACTGTACGCTCCAGGCTACTTCAAAGTAGTAAAATGTATGGTTTTATGTAAAAGTTTTGTAAAATTTATTGAAGAAAAGGAAAAAGAAAAGTCCCGCTGAGTTTCTTACGCCGGTTCTTCTCAGGTCAGAGGTAATTTCCAAACCGGTGTTAAATTATTTGACAATCAATAAGAAAGTGTAATGCTTCCATATTGAATAAAGATATTTGACTTTGACTTTGACTTTGACGGGCAGACTAAGTTGGTATTATCCAATTAGTTTTCATATTAGGACGTTTATACATACCTTATAGTAGATCCGGCTAGTTGAAAGATAGTGGTAGCAAAAAATAGAACTGCAGCCACGCCGCTCAACTGTTGGAGAGTACAAAGGCTCAAAGTGATGAAGAGTGACCACCTATTGGCCTTAACCGTAAATATCTTGATCCATGCCTTCCAGCTATGACCTTCATCCGGATTAGTGCCTCGCACAGATTCGAACACGTTGTCCAAGTCATCAACGCGACCTAAATACCGTAAAGTTTCTTTCGCTTCTGTTTCTTTGCCTGCAAATAAAACAAGTTGGTGAAATTATAGGCTGAATTGATGTAAAAAATACACATCATACGGTACAATTATACATCTAGCATTCTTATTGATGAATAGTCACCGAGATGTCTATCATTGAGTGAAAATCAATCAATAATACTATAGGTTCAGCGCCGATTTGTTGTTGTTTTAAATTCCAAGCCTTATTTGGCTAAACTAAGCAAAGCGTTATGTTAGATACAAAGTAATATAAATAAAAATGTTTTTCTGAATACTATAAAGATCTTCGATTTAAATTCGAACTACGAGAAGAGTACATATTTGTACTACAATATCTTGTAATTCTTTTTCTTTTCGTTAGATATATGTTCTAAATGACTTCAAAGGAATGTTTATTGTCCATAAAATAAAATTAAAGTAAATGTATAAAATTTTAAAAGTAAAGGTCAACGGTCAATAGAGCCATTCGGCACCGACTCCGCACAACAAACTACTTAAAAATTCATCGACCAAGTGACATCCATTTGTTAACCACGCGTGGTCCACTGGTTGACGGGGCGGCATCCGCCCCTAGCCGACGCATTGACAACGAGTGGACGCTGTGATGTGGCGGTTTGGAGTACCGTGGGGTTCAATGAGCATTGACCTTAAATCTGTAGCCTTGATGAAACCGCCAAATAAATACTTTCCGTAAACGTACAAATTAAAAACAAAATCTCAAGATTCTCTAAGTATTAAAAATTGGTAAAAATCAAATTGGGATGATTAGAACGAAATTATGAATGATTAGAAAGAAAATGTAAGAAATTACAAAATATCTTTTTGTATTAAAACTATTAATAAAAATGATTGGGGCATAATTTTACGACTTTGCATTTATTAGGTTTAGTACCAGCCTTGTGTTTATTCAAACAGCAAAATAATTACCACATTTATGAAGCAATTAACTTAAAAAATTATCACTTAAGTACTAATAATTTTGTCTGTAATTACGGACTTCTTTGCCAACTAGCTATTTACAGTTTTTTTTTTCTTATTAATTAACAAGAATTGAGAAACAATCTGATTCAAACAATAATTATTTATCTTAAACCTTTTCCGCCTCTAGTGACGTCGTAGCTAGTACAACTTCTAAATATACAAAAAAAAAAAAATAAAAAAAACAAAACAATGCCCGATTTTGACCGATTTCCCAATAAAAGGAGATACTCAATTCGGAGCGTATGTTTTTTTATATGTTACCTCGTTTCTCCGTTGCTAGAACTCTGATTTCGTTCATTCTTTTTTTTAATTATAGATATTAGCTTCCCATTGGTCCCGTTTTTTTTAATAATTTCGTGATAAGTTGTTTAATAGATATTTGGGAAACTAAAAATAATTACGGCACCAAAAGTGACAAACTCGTGCGATTAAATAACAAACGCTGCCAAAACCGTAAAAGATAGATATAAAGTATGTTTTACATAAATGTACTATTTGAATTGATCTACAATGAAGTCCGCAATAGCAAATATCTATGTTTCAAAAATAATGCACAATAAACATTTTAATGTAAACATTATTAAAAATTGCAATCAGGTACGTTCAAAGATTATTTAAGATAATACAGTTTAGGTAAAAGTTATTCCATTGAAAAAATTATTTATTCTGTGTACACAAAACGAGTCATAGACGACATTTTGAAGAAATGAATAC
This sequence comes from Lamproptera curius, assembly GCA_029286875.1. Lineage (NCBI taxonomy): Eukaryota > Metazoa > Arthropoda > Insecta > Lepidoptera > Papilionidae > Lamproptera > Lamproptera curius. Next base: position 3,630,096 of record JAGSMT010000105.1, on the reverse strand, counting down.
CTTAAAAGTCATCAGAGATTTAAAATACGGTGGCCGAAAATGCGATGCAAATTCGTACGGACTGCTCCTGCTTATATTGCGTAAAATAGTTGTACGGTGTTAGAAGTCGGTCACATTTTTTTGTTAAAACTTCACGTGTTATTAAACAAAGTCTTAGAAAAATAACATTACTTGTAACTTTTCTCACCACAAACTTAAAGCAACCCTCTTTTTGCGTCGGGGGTTAACAAACAAGTTATAACATCTCAGTTTTCGGAATGGAAAGCGGACTTGTGGTGTTTTACTATTCATTTCTTCTGGGCAGGACGTACCACCTACGCACGAGTGTACTGCTCATCTCGCGTATTGAATAAAAAACAGTAGATGGTAATTGTTTTCTTGATTTTTATATTTTAAATTTAAGGCAAAAATGTTACGGGTATGTAAAAACGTATAAACGGACTGGTTTAACATGTAACCAGTTTTTGGCCAAGGTATACTTAACAGGTAAAATAGATAATTTTACATGAACTTTATGCAATATCAGAGGATAACATAATAGAATAATAACAGTAGATTTCTGGTAAAATTAATTCTATGGATATTCAAGACCATTTTTAGTGCAATTGCAGAACTTTTTTTTGTTAGAAATTAACCATACCCATTTCACAATTACGTATAAAGACGTAGTTAAAAACAAATATGATAAAAAATATAGAGTTCATTTTTTACCGTTTTATTTGTAATAAGATCATTAGTGCATTATTTTATTTTTATTTAAATAAAAAGAAAACATTGCACATGTAAATACGGGTAAGATGATTTTGTTTTTATTTTAGATGCGCTCAACAGTGACCTTCGTCAACACAAACTAGTCCACAGAAATAAAACGTAAAAGAGAAAAAAAAGCTGCTTTTTGCGATAAACTAAGATTTATCGCTCCCTTCGTTTTTATTGATGATTCGATGAATAATGTTTTCATGATAAATGATGTTGCGATACTTAACAACAGCTGTTACTAATTATTTCTTATATATGTATCCAGATCACCAAATCCACTATTTAACGGATTTTCCGCGTTAGTTACAGAAGGCAAAATGAATACTTTTTACCTAAACAATGTTAAAAATAAGAAAATAGAAAGATATGTCAAATTTCAATTAATAAATCCTGATGGTTGTTCCAGGCACATTTATATACAGACATATACCATGATTCTGCCCGTGGTCATGGATGCTGGAAAGAGATCGAAACGTCGGGATAAATTATATAAAAATAATGCGGAAAATTCGTAAAATAGTTGATTTGAACTAATCCAAATATAAGCAACTTTTTTATGTGCATTTTTTTTTATTTGTCCACCACTGTTATTGTGCTAGCTAGACATGCATTTAATCATAATCCATATTTCCTTACTAATATGAAACAACTCTAATATGAAAGCAACTCTGTCTGTCCGTCCATTTTTACCGTTTCAATCACAGAACCGATTTTTACGAAGTTTGGTTCATACGTAGTATAGATTCCAAGAAAGGACCAATTGGCTACCAATTATTACGAAAAAACTATAAAACTTCGTGACTTATCATTGACACATACAACAAATTCACTATATTTATGTTACTATACTATTACTATTTCACGCGGACGAAGTCGCTGTTACCAACTAGTATTAAACAGAAATACTTATCACTAGTTTAATAAAAAAATCTTTGTACCGAGTGCAGTATAATACTTACTAGCAATAAAACGCTACAGTTTTAATAAACTTCGCTCATATCATAATAATTCCCGGAGTATAAAAAGGGCAAACTCACCTTTTATAGCGTAATAAACCGGTGACTCGGGTATAAATAGGATGCCAATTACGTGTACGATGTTTATGACAAGGGCAAAGTATCCAGTGGCTGCGTAAGACACGAATGGTCCAACACTATACGCAGCTAGCGTTCCCAGGATTCCTATAATTGAGGTCGACGTCAACAGAATCCCGCGAATGTTTGTTGATCTGGAAGAACAAAATATATATTTATCAAGAAACATCTCGCTATAACCGCCTCCGTGGCCCAGCGGTATTGGCCCTTGCTTTATAAACAGGAGGTAGTGGGTTCGAACCCCGCGGGGAAACCACTTTGTTTTATCGTTACTTTCTGGTTGGTTAGGACAATTTGGGCCGCTCACCCAATTGTCTAAAAAGTAAGATGAAACATGCGTCAACCCACATTGGACCAGCGTGGTGGGATAAGGTCCAAAAACCCCCTAACGGAGAAGGCGTGCATTAGGGGAGGCCTATGTCCAGCACTACGGTGGACTAACACAGGCTGATCTCGCTATTAACATTATAACTATATTTATCTAATACTATGTCATAGAGTAATAGTTTTTTTTTCGTTGGCGGACGTAGGCAGACGAGCAGTCAGGCCACCTGATGGAAAATGGTCACTAACGCGCATTGACATCGACAATACCATGGTATCACCATCAATAGGTAAGACATAGGATATATAAATTTTATAATCATACATGTGAAAACTTTAAACAGCTACCTATGTTTTAAAAACAAACTAAATAATTCCATAGATTAAAACGTCGAATTCCCCCTTTTACTAGGTCTATATATATCTTTAACATATAAATTGTGCATAAGAGCGCAATATATTACTATAAAATGTATAGACCTCCTATACCGACTTAAGGGATAACAGCATAAACAATTAAATCCACTAATTTACGGATTTTTCGCGTTGCTAAAATATTTATTCCCGACGTTTCGGATTCTTTCCAGCATCCATGATCACGGGCAATAGTTGGTATATGTCTGTATTTCAATGTTTCGAATAACCGTCAGAGTTATTATTTAAAAATTGACATATCGTTCTGTTTTCTTAATTTTAATGTTGGTTTCACAAAGTTTTTATACTCTGCGTTTAATTTTGAAATGATTGGATCCCAGGAAGGTGGCAATGACCAAATGATGTGGAATGTCCAGGAATGTCCAATGATGGGTTCTCCTACATTGGACAAACAAACAGACCAGTAGGAACCAGAGTAAAAGAACATATAGCTGATGTTAAGCACCGACGCTATAAGAAATCTGCAATTTGCGACCATGTTCTAGACAAGCCCAATCATTATATTAGAATTGATGAACCAAAAATATTGGCTAATGAACATCGATTTATACCACGGATGATTCAAGAAGCAATGGAAATTAAAAAATATCCAAATTTTAATAAAGAGGATGGTTGGACTTTGCCACCTTCCTGGGATCCAATCATTTCAAAATTAAACGCAGAGTATAAAAACTTTTGTGAAACCAACATTAAAATTAAGAAAACGAACGATATGTCAATTTTTAAATAATAACTCTGACGGTTATTCGAAACATTGAAATCAGACATATACCAACTTAGTCTGCCCGTGATCATGGATGCTGGAAAGAATCGAAACGTCGGAATAAATATATTTTAAGTAACGCGAAAAATCCGTAAATTAGTGGATTTGATATGTATAATAATCGCGTAAATAAAAGAAATAATTAAGCATAAACAATTGTCATACAAAGTTTCTTTCTTGATAAAAAAAAGTATAAAATCTTTTTACCATTAGACACCTAACCAATATTAAACGATAAATATTTTCTTTGACAATATGCAGTTTTATTCGTTCATAACAATATTTACGTTATAATTTAATTTATACTAAGACATAATAAATTCATATAAAATTTCATTCAAATAGTTCGTCGCATTCATGAGCACGAACCGGACGTGACTGTAATTCAATTCCAAATGTAAATGCATATTACATCTGTTAACATAATTTCTAACTTATGACATAAATGTGTCTGTGGTGCACTCATTAAAACATTTATTCATATTTCTGTTCATATTTAACTCTTAATTTCTAAATTAAAATCTTCTTAATTTTTATATATTGTGGTGAAAAAGGTGTTGTGTTTTGATTTTATAAAAAATACGTTAAAAAATCAAGAAAGTAATAAATTCGATATAGAATTAAATTATAACAAATCTTTAATTATTTTTCTGTTGTTGATAAATAACAATTTTGTCGTTGATGTATATTTTAAGACAATTGAGTTGAACGAATAAAACTTTAATACATTACTCTCACGTAATAAAAAAGATGAGAAAAAATTAGACATTATGCTAAAACAATACAAATCGGCAAGGTTTTCACTCTTACAAAAAACTGATTTAACAATTTAAACCGAAACAAATGACTAAAAGAATTTTTACTTTGTTCGCTATTTCAGACAAACGATTGTATGATGACTTTAAAAACGACTGTACAGATTATGCAGAAATAAATTATGATAACCGGTCGGTTTGTGTCATAACTTATATATTATGGCGAGGAATAAAAGCTATTATTATGAGATATTCTGTTGTCAGCCAGTCATAAATAAAGAATTCACAAGGTCACTAATACATGACCACACACAACTACTAGATTAGATAAAAAGAATTGAATGCGTGACAGTGAAATACTTTTTTGTGATTAAACCGATTATCAAAGTATGGAATAATATGGAAGCATTACACTTTCTTACTTGATTGTCAATTATTCTTATAGCAGTTCGGAAAAAGAAACTTCTGAGAATAATCTCTATAAGAAACCTAACTACTAGGTAACCCGAAAAATTAACCTTCGGACTAAACTTGATTCCCATATTTTCATAAAATGATATATATAGATTATATTAACAATCCAAATTTTCGCTCGCATTTTTCTCTTTTTTAATTAAACCTTCTTTCTTTTACCAACGATAGATATGAAAACGAAGTCGAAGGCAAATTATATGTTGAACTTATCTCGTATTATATATGTGTTTATGATACAAAAATATGCAAATACGACGCGAGATATCGTTTGACTTTTCAATGTCATTGTCAAGTTGGAAATTAGGTATGCAAAAAAAAGTAGTCATGGCGATTAATCGGGGACGTTTATTTTGTCGCGGTGTTGTGATATATGCGTCTATGTTAATTAACATTATACATTGCTTTATTATTTTTATAGCTAGTTATTCAAAGTTGACGCATCTTATATGATTTTCTTATATATTTATCGTTTTCGTTATATGTGTTGAGATTAATTTATTAGAATTGTCATAAAATTTATTTTAAACGTTACAAAAGTAACTTTCATTTGTTTAGTATACGATCAATCCAAGTAATTAAAATGCGTCACAGTTAAGTACGATAGAAAGTAAGGTCCTTTCAATAAGGTAATGAAGTCTTTCTAATGTAGCCAAAGAACTTACTGCAAAACACGAAAATATCATCAACATCCTCTATGTTTTTTTAAATGTTTGATATCAGAGTTTATTTTAAAATTGAACAACCGTCACCGGTGGTAGGTCCCCTTTTTACAGGAGACCGTCTGGGTGGGTACCACCGCGGTGCCTATATCTGCCGAAGCAGTATGGAAACACTGCTGTGTTCCCGCTTTGAGGCACCGAGCCAGCGATTTCTGGGTAAACAAAACTAACCCATGTCTCCGGTGGCGCGCGTTGGCGATACCACCGGTATTGCCAATGTTCATGGGCGTCGTGACCACTTCCCATTAGGGTGTGGCCACTCGTCTGCCTGCACTGTTAAAAAAAGAACCGAAGGGGCGTCATACATGTCGACATTCATCAGCACATATAGTAATAAATAAATAATATACAAAGGAGAATACTTACGCGATTTCGCCGACATAAACAAGATTGCTGACGGTCACCATGCCCATCCCCAGCCCGCTTATAATTCTGATGGCGTATACCATACCGACATTTTTCGTTGTAACAATAAGCACAATCGCGGTCAGATTTAACAGCCCGCCCAAGAACAAACATGGCTTCCTTCCAATTATGTTGGAAAGGTAACTCGGTATGTACGGACCTGTAGAGCAAAGAATTAAAAACTAAATAATTTTCATAACTTAGTGTTTTGTCTTTTTAATTTCAAAAATGCAAACATCCAGAAAAAAGCTTGCAACGAAATGAACATTAAAGGGTTGAAAATTGGGTATGTTATTAATACAACGACTAAAAGGAAGAATTGTACTACGACTTTAAAAATACTTTAACGCTAGGATTTTGTCTCGACCCATAAATCGAAACTATGTTTTTATTTTGTTTCTTAGTCGTAATAACCTATTAGGTCAATTTGTCGCTAGTAAAGTCAACAGCACAGGATCCCATAGCACTCTAGGCATAAAAATCTCTTTTTATTTTTAGACAGATTTATAATACACATACTATTATGTTTTTTGAAACTTTTCTCCAAAGATTTATAAGTCAATAGAGGCGGTTTATGATGATTATACGAGATGATTTACAAACTGATAGAAAAATAACAATTGTATAGTTATTAAACACAATTTTTACAATAAAGAAATATCAAGGTTTCGGTTGAAGTTTAGTAAACCGCCCTGGGGGACTTTTAACTTTCGTAAGTTTAATTTTGATTCACAGCGAGATTAGTTAATCATAGATTAAGCAATATAATAAAGACAGAAAGCAAAATTTTAGTTACATCTTTGCAATTTGTTTAAACTTTTTATATTAAATTATGAATGCGTAAAGAATTATAGATTTTCAGGTCATACTATGTTTAACTCGTATAATAATGTAAAAATTTCAACAATCAAACACTATGAAAATTAATTTGCAGATTTGGTATTGTCTAATAAAAAATATCACCTCCTTATTTATTCTTTATTATAAGATCTTTGTTTTTCCGTTATAACGTATGCATCCTCATTTCAATTTTATTTTAAAATCTTAGAAAATGGTTGAATAAAACAAAGATTTTTGTACGGACCAATAATAAGATCAGTATTTCAAAGACATGGTACGCAGACAAAGACAGCATGGTTTCTAATTATTACATACATGTAATTATGTCCTTTAATCCGACTTGGACAAAGTTCTTAAAGTCAAGTTTCGCTACCTGCATTAAAATCATGGAGTAATATAAAAATTAAAGTTTGGGAAGAAACTTAAATTACATCAACCTTTTAAATTTAAAAAAATAGCTTATTTTTATTTCCGTTTTTAAAGTAGTTTTTTAAAAAATAAATTAATTTTAAAAATAAAATTAAAAAATTTTAAAATGACTTTTATAAAAACCTTTACCAAAACGAAAAAGAGAAGTGGGAAAAAATTATTAAATTAATTCATACAGAAATAGCAATAACTTGCGTCCAAGCTTAAACAGCCTGAATTAACAAAAAATACTGTATTTTTTCTTTAAATAAAATAGATTTCAGGACAAATTTTATAACGAACCCAAATGAAACATTTCCTTGCATTGTCAAAGGCGCTGTCGTTCACCAATTTTTTTTTTCATTCTCCTTTCACGTCCTTTAAGAGGAACAATTATTCAACGGAACACTTATAACTAACAAAAGACGAAATATCGTAATGGGAGAAAATAAATTTATAACGACAAAAGATCATATTTTAATTATTTTTTAAAATACGAAGAAGACTATCCATTAAATGTTCCCCCAACCCCACTGTTGTGACACGTTTGTTAAAAAAGTATAAATAATAAATACAACGACAAAAAAGGAAGAATTGTACTACGACTTTAAAAATACTTTAACGCTAGGATTTTGTCTTGACCATAAATCAAAACCATGTTTTTATTTTGTTTCTTAGTCGTATCGGTTCCTCGAGACACCATCTGGTGGAGTCTGCGTAAGAAGGGTGTGGCCGAAACGTATGTCAACATCATCGCCGACATGTACAATGGAGCAAGATCAATGGTACGAACGGTTGTGGGTGAGACAAAATCCATAGCGGTTGCAGAGGGCGTACATCAAGGATCGGTACTGAGCCCTTTTCTATTTTGCTTGGTGTTGGATTCGCTCACAGAGCATGCGCAGAACATTTCAAAGTGGACCTTTATCTACGCCGACGACGTTGCAATTTGCACCGAGAGTCGATCGAAATTACAGGAGGCACTTTTGCTCTGGAAACACCAATTACAGACCGGTGGCCTTGTGTTGAGTATTGAAAAGACCCAGTTTATGTCTTTTAACAATCCTGACTCTGATGAGACTAGCCCGATTTCCATCGACGGGCAGTCAGTAAATTCATGCGATCAGTATAAGTATCTGGGCAGCATGATGCATAATACTGGGAACGTGGAACAAAATATTCAACACCGAATAGCCGCAGCGTGGCTAAAATGGCGAGAAGTGACTGGGGTTACTTGCGACAAAAGGATGCACGTAAAACTCAAAGGCCTAGTATATAAGTCTAATAAGACCAGTTTTTATGTATGGTAGCGAAACGTTGGCCGTTACACGGAAAAATACCTATACCATCCAATGTGCCGAAATGAAGATGCTGAGGTGGATGTGCGGCGTCACCAAGCTCGACAGGATCCGCAACGAGTACGTGAGAGGTAGCTTGGTGTCGCGACATCGCCGATAAAATGCAGGAGAGTAGGCTGCGATGGATGGCCACGTGAAACGAAAGACGCTGGACTATATAGGAAACTCAGCACTGCAATTTTCCATCCCCGGAAAAAGACCTAGAGGAAGACCGAAGACGAGGTGGAAAGATGTAGTGCTGAGGGACATGAGTGAATGTCAGGTTTCTGAAGCCGACATCAGGGATCAGGCGAATTGGAGGAGAAAAACAAGGAAAGCTGACCCCACCACCATGTGGGATTCATAGCTAGGAAGAGAGAGAGAGTCGTAATAACCTATTAGGTCAATCTGTCGCTACTAAAGTCAACAGCACAGGATCCCATAGCACTCTAGGCATAAAAATCTCTTTTTATTTTTAGACGGATTTATAATACACATACTATTATGTTTTTCGAAACTTTTTTCGAAAGATTTATAAATCAATAGAGGTTTATGATGATTATATGAGATGATTGACAAACTGATAGAAAAATAACAATTGTATAATTATTAAACACTATTTTTACAATAAAGAAATATAAAGGTTTTGGTTGAAATTTAGTAAACCGCCCTGGGGGACTTTTTAACTTTCGTAAGTTTATTATTGACTCACAGCGAGATTAGTTTATAATAAGATTAAGCAATATAATAAAGACACAAAGCAAAAATTTTAGTTATCTCTTTGCAATTTATTTAACACTTTTTATATTAAATTATGAATGCATAAAGAAATTAATAGATTTTCAGGTCATACTATGTTTAAACTCGTATATCAAACACTATTGAAAATTAATGATACAGATTTGGTATTGTCATAATAAAAAAAATATCACCCTCCTTATTTATTCTTTATTATAAGATCTTTGTTTATTTTCCGTTATAAACGGTATGCATCCTCATTTCTGAATTGATTGAATAAATACAAAATTTATTTGTACGGAACCAATAATAAGATCAGTATTTCAAGACAGCTGGTACGCAGACAAGACGAAAGCAGGTTTCTAATTATTACAATACATAACAATTATTATTCCTTTCCGTCCAACTCGTGACAAAGTTCTTGTTGTACAAGTTTCACTAAACCTGTCCACATTAAAATCATGTGGACGTAAATATAAAAATGCTAAGTTTGGGAAAAAACCTAAACATACATCAACGCGTGGCTAAGAAGATTCTAGAAAACTGTACGAGTATTTTTATGTTTCTAGTTTGCTAAAATACGTTTGCAGTTAAATTGAAGATTTAAATTTTAAAAAAATCAGTTGCATAAGATTTCTAGCTGTAATTATGTAGTAAAAATATAATTTAAACATTGGCCACATTGCAAAATGACTTTATAAAAACTTTACCAAAACTGAAAAAGAGAAGTGAAACTAGAAAATTATTAGAATTCAATTTATACAGAAATAGCAATAAGCTTGCGTCCTAAGCTTAAACAGCCTGAATTAACTAAAAATACTGTATTTTTCTTTAAATAATACTAGATTTTCAGGACAATCTCATTTATAACGAACCCAAATGAAACATTTCCTTAGCATTGTCATTAATGGCGCTGTCGTCTACCAATTTTTCTTTCATTCTCCTTTCACGTCCTTTAGAGAGGAACAATCATTCAATCGGACATCACTTATAACGTAACAAAGACGTTAAATATCGTACATGGGAGTAACAATAAATTATATAACGACAAAAGTAGTATCATAATACTTTATCTATTTCAGTGTAACAATACGTGAAGTAAGACTATCCATTAAATGTTCACACGCTCTTTCCTATGTCTAGCACTGTACGAATAATGTAAAATACATTTTATAACATTCAAGTATAGATGTAGTAAGAAGTTAATTTCCATCGGTAAAACTCGATTTTTTATCGGAATACGATGACACCCGAACTTTTAATGAATCTACAACCATTTATTAATTGAATGACATTCTCCGTAAATGATATTATCCGTTAATATGAAACTTTATTGTCTAGTTTATATATCGTATGTCAAAATTAATAATATCATTGTATAATATAATCCTGAAGAAATTTGAGAGCGCGTGATAAATACGAACATTTCCGAACAATTACGATGGAAAACCTTTCTCACTATATCTATATAAAACTGAGATATTGTTTTGACATCTTTATTCGACAATTTATATATCAAATCAACATTGTTTTCATGCATTCCTAATGTACAACCATAAAATATGTTATACAAATGTTATTGACTATTATTTTTCACTTGTTTTATAAATTCATAACTTTTTAAGAACGGAAATGAAATATTTGTAGGTCTAATATTATAAACTAGCTGTAGCCCGGACTTCGTCATAACTAAAAATTTGTGAAAATTAAAAAATCAGACAAAGTATTAAAAAAAACCCTAAGTTAAAATTAGTCCAATCAGCTATCTTTCAGTGAAAGTAGCGTCAAAAACGAACCAGCAACGTTTCGCAGATTAACAAACTGAGTCTGTAATTTTATTTATATCTTTGTAAGGCTGATGATCAGCCTTTGATAGTCCACTGCTTTACTTTACTTTATATTTATATCTTTACAATATTATAATTACAAATTAATGCATTAGGCGTTATTTACCAGCTGTCTAAGGTATTGAGCTATTCAGGTATTGACGTCTGCTCTATTTCTTAATTTAATTTTGTAATACACTGCGCAGTTTTTACCCTAGATCAGTTGTAGTTCTGAAACAGTAGATACGGTATTTTTTTATTTAATGTATCAAACCCTTCCAATAATAAAGTCCATTCAAATTTTTATTCAATCACGTATACAATCATGAAAATGTTGATTATTTTTATCGTAAAATGTTTTAAACATGAATGATATCTATCTGGCCACCGCATAACCGCGTGGCCGATTTGAATAAATCCATTCAACTAGTTTTAACCAGTTCATAGACATTTTTTTTTATAATCTATGTTAATATATTAAAAATTGATTCGCCTTGGTATTCCAAATTTTATTATGAAAATTCGTCTTTAAAACTGTCTATGAAAATTGTGAACGGAAAACATTACGCTGCTATTTAAAAAGTGAGAAATATTAAAAACAAAAGTGTACTAGTGTTTGATTGATTGACGTTTATTAACACGCGATTATCTACTACATAATTAAAAATATTATACACATAATAAATAAATACTATATATGTAAAAGATATAAAATACTTTATACAAAATTAAAAATAGCCCTTGTTTACCTAAATTCCGTTTCCTATTTGAATAATTTAGTTATTCGTTTATACTTTATTTTAGCGGCTATGAGTCACATACTTACTATTATGGTCAGTCCTATATTATTTCAATAATTAATCATTAGTTTTAGGCTTCTTCAGACAATCTTTTTAATAACTTTTTAAACCATAAATATTTTTTTGATAGCGTCGGACGTGGTAACATCGGTTATGACCTTGGTATCATGTCTTTTTGTAAGATATGACAGAACCTGTTCTTATTATCTATATTTTTAAACGATTATGGCTCTCTAAGATTGTAGGATTGGTAACAATAACCAATGGAGGGTTCGGTATTAAATACATGTTGCAGCGAAGGATGAAAAAAATTCCTGTTACATGTCTATGCATTAACGACACGTGTGTATTATTTCATATTGTATGAAAAAAAAATACTGTTTATTTATATTACTGTGATAATTTAGCGCATCTCAATAACAATATAGCGTTTACATCTATACAAATTAATAAAATTGCACTGTCGATTGTACGACAAAATAACCGTTTTTAAATGATTATTTATTAATAAACTTGTGAGTGTCCAATAACTTATGAAAACATTCGAAAATTAATAAATCAGCTGAATTCCTTGCTATATTTTGAATTTGCAAAGTAAGTTTACCTCAAAATTGTCCATTGTATTTGCTAAAAACACTATAAATTTATAAATAGAAGTCTAATTTAAAAAACATCTTTAATGAGAGCCGCTGTAAAAAGTTAATAGTGAAATAAACTTTTTAATTACGTTATATGGCTAGTTGCCTCAAACTCTCGTTAAACTATTCATTATACTTTTTGCTCACATAGATTTTTAAAGAATGAGAGTTATAAGAAGTTTATTGGAGTTACTGAGAGTGAGACCAGTTAACCTCGTTTTACCGTGTGTTTGAAACTTTACATATCCAAATTAAACGCTCTATTCTTATGAAGTACTGGATAAGATTCGTTTATTTTTAACTTTTTCTTATACTATAGTATAGTAAGAAAGGCTTTATTCTGTAAAAAGAAATGGATTAACAAGTAAAGCAAAGCAGTGTGAAACAGGGAAAATAGATCATTATATGCCACCAATAAGCTAGGGACGGTGATCAGCGGTAGTTTAAATAATATCCATTATTGTATCTAGTTACAGATAGAAAAATCTTCCTTCATAGTAAAGCCCGATTTCAAAGAAGTATATTTTCTCCACAAAATTGTATTTTATTTAATAATTTCAATAATTTAATTTAACATTATATAGGCTGTGAAATGTTTAGTATTTGTAGTAAATATTTTTAAACACAATAAAATGGAGAAGATAGATCCGTTATAAAATCTTCTTTATATAATTATACTTTAAACGAACTTAACATTAACATAAATTTTACTTCTAATGCTGTATATTGTATTATTATTTTTACTGTAGTTTATACAATCGGAAGCTTTTATAGTTTAAAAAAATTACAGTTGGAATTATTGTAAACAAATAGGAACGAAGCGGTTTCGTTCGTAATTAATGTCATTTTGACTGTCACTCAGTATTTGACATCTTGGTAACAATTAAGAAGCAGGAACGTTAAGGTATGACACAATTTCGTTTGTATGGGTCATTAAAGTAATTATATATTTTGAGTAAATTGGCACAGATATAGAAAACTCTTTACTCCAGAATCTATGTAAGTCGCAATTGTTCCATTGGTACTACTCTATGATTATTATGAATAAAATATTATTTCGGATCAATTCCTTTTAAGAATTCGTATATGGAATGCGCATGAATAAAATTTAAAATCAGTTTTAGCGACATATTTCAATACAGAATAGAAATAAACAGTAGAATTTGTAAATTCGAATAATAAACAATTGTTTGTTTTGTTTTGCGTGCTTTATTCTAGAAATAATATTATTTTTATAACCTATTTTTACTAACAAGCGATAATTTTGTTTACAACGGAGTGAATATATGCTAATTTAAATGTAGTGTACACATTTTAATGCCAATACGTGTGTATTTAATAAAACGAGATGTGATCAAAAGTCTAAATCGATACTGGACTGAGTAGATAATAAAATTACTTATAAGAATCAACTCATTGTAAGTGTCTTGGATTTTTTTATTAAGTCTCGTTTTACACTTGTATCTAAACTAGCTTAAGAATAAACTTTGCAAGAGAAAAACTAAATAGAAATTCTACAACCAGTTTTTAACGTCCCTTCATTTTACAGCTTACGAATTACCTTTAATACTACACCTGAAGGAGGACTAAGACGAGATTATACTAAGACTAGACTTAAAATAATTCGTTCAATTTACATAACCAGTGCTAAACAATATTCGAACGCAATAACAGCGACGAAATTTAAAGCCTCAGTTCTATAGGTTAAATATCGCGTGATGTTTTAGCGTCAGCAACCAATCAGAACTCTTTAATTATTATCGCAAATAGTTTTTGACATTAGGATATGTTTAAATAAATTCTGTTTATCAGTTCCAGTACATACTAAATGTCACGCTATTATCTAAGAACTTTACCATTCTGTCAAAATAGAAATTAAAAACAAGCTTACTGACCTATCTCATTAATATCACGTTTTCCTATTCTTTTTTCTATTTTACCCGTTGCTAAAAATATATTACACTACAGTAAAATCATAGCATAGAACATGACTGATGGAACTGGATTAAATATTTTTGTACGGCTCACTGCTGTAAAGTTTTTGTACTGAAGTCAAAAAAGATATGGATTAACGGTGATAAAAACTTATATCAAAGACTATTTACGCTAGAAGCGAACGCGTTCCCATTGGTGGACGGCTGCCATGTTGAATTCCACACGATGGTCAACCAATGGCAGCACACCGTTGTTTTTGCGCTAAGTCAGTTTGACATTCGACTTTGTTGATCAATATGTAAAAATAGTAATTGTTTTGTAAAATAAATAAAACCTAAAATCTCTAGTGCAAGAATTAATATAATACCAAATCATATCAAATACACTTTTTACGGATTTTCCGCGTTAATTCTTTATATTTATTTCCGACGTTTCGGACTCTCAACTGCAAAATGAATCCGTAAAAAGTGGATTTGATACGTATGATAATCGCGTAAATAAAAGAAATGATCAATATCAGTACACCAATGGGCGGTAATGCCATCAACTATTTAAGGTACTAGAAAATGCACTGCATCACTTACCGACTATAGCACCGACATATAATAGGGAACCTATCCAGGACACCTGAAGATCAGTTATAAGCTCAGGTAAAGGCGTTTGATCTGGGTCCTGCAACTTCGGAATGATCGGTGCCGACCAACCCACGCTGTATCCATCGATAAACTGGCCGATGTTCACTAAAAAAATAAATTAACAAAAAGATTTAAGAATTAAAGTTAAAAAATTTTAAATTACAATTACCATGGTGGTAGGTCCCTGTTTACAGGAGACCGTCTAGTGGTACCACCGCAGTGCCTATTTCTGCCGTGAAGCAGAAGTGTGAAAACACTGCTGTGTTCCGGTTTGAAGGGCATCGTAGCCAGCGTATTTACTGGGTAAACGAGACTTAACACCTATGTCTCACGGTAGGCAGCGCGTTGACGATACCACTGGTATTGCCAATGTCTATGAGGCGTCGGTGACCACTTCCCATCAAGGTGGCCGAATGCTCGTCTTCCTGCGTATGCCATAAAAAAATAAAAATTAAAATCCAATTGTTCGCTGGAACCAAATACAATTTTCTAAATGTTGATAACAATTTAAATTCCGTCCGGCAAAATTTAGTACTCTTTTACGTAATGCTTAGGATACATAACTTTATGCAGTATTATGGCATTAGCAGTTAGTGCATGCAGGATTATTATAATACAATTATAAGTCTTTTTGGGTAAAGGTCGACAATACTGATGATGCGTTTAAGTAGCAAGTATAAATATTTTTTACTATAACTTAACTTTTATATCGACCATAAATACGACATACATTCTTTCTTCCCTCTTGGGAAAATTGCTAGTTAAACTTTTTATTTTAATATGACGTCGGCTTTGTTCACCAGATTTAAGTGGATAAACGTTTTTTCACAAAACCACTGGCATCTGACCTGTACAACTCTACAAGCAAACTGCATTCGGTGTATGCATTAGTCATAAGTAAATTTGAAATAACTGTCGTCCTATAACGATTGCAAAGAATCTGCTTACTTCGCCAACCTACTCGCTCTTGATAATCTGAACCAATTTTACAACAAGTCATAAAAAGTGAACACAATAATAACTAGTTACTTTAACCTTTCGTTATGGTTATTTTTCTGCTTGTTATTGTAAATTATAATGATAAATATATATATATATATAACTAAATTAAGTATTTATGATAATAATTTACCTATAATCTGTTTTTCATAATATTTACTTTTTACAAAACATGCCAAATAAATCTTAGTACTCTCGGTTCTTAATTAAAGTAAAGAATCCACTAATTTACGGATTTTCGCGTTACTTAAAAACGTTTCGGATTCTTTCCAGCATCCATGATCACGGCAGACTAGTTGGTATATGTCTGTATTTCAATTTCGAATAACCGTCAGAGTTATTATTTAAAAATTGACATATCATTCGTTTCTTAATTTTAATGTTGGTTTCACAAAAATTAAAAATCCGTAAATTAGTGGATTTATATGTACTATAATCGCGTAAATAAAAGAAATAATTGTGAATAGAAATTAACTTTTACGTTGATATGATCAACGTTAAAGTACAAAAAACTAAAACTGCTTTCAAATTAAAAATTAGTTAAAAGTAATTTCTCTAATAACATAATTTCAAACATCTCATCTCGTCTAATTAATTAAACATGAACTTTCGTTCATGTAACAAATATTGTTTTTTTTCTTATACCTCAAAATAATAGAATTAATTTTTATGACTATAAGAAAATACAAAGTTTAATCAACGTAATCGAATGCAAATTTTATAACTGTTAAATTAAATTTTCTTATTAAAATAAATATTTATCCGGCAATTGTAACTTCTACAATAATTTCATAAGAGATAAATTAAATAAAACTTGATATTGACTTTATTCATAGTGTTGTAACATTCTTATCTTTCATCGTTTTATGTCCGTCATAAAACAATATTGAACAATTTTTCTATTATGCGAAAAACACTTACCACACGCAACAATCAATATCTGCGTTTTCAAATACGAGTCCATCTTGATATGTTTATCTATATTTTAATTATTAAATGTAATATCTATATAACAACATTCAATTCCATTCGCGGGTAGGTCTTTAAATTCTTAGAGCGAAACCGTTAAAATTAATTATCAATTATTTAATTAAACCCAGTGTGGCCACTCTAAGAGCACATTGTTGAAAGGACCACAGACAATTATGTACTAAACACGACGACGCTTACTAATAAAGCGACAACTGGGAACCGGAATATTCATAAAATGGCGGGCAAACGAAAAAAAAAGTAACAAGACACAAGGCCTCTATGATTGAGGAAGATCCCTGAGCAACCCTGTGAGATTTTCCTCCGCAAATTATCTGAAATTACGCTACAAACGAGAGAAAGGTGAGGCGCGAACAGCTGTTTTATTAGGCTTTTATCTGTTCCGAATTTCACGGCGTGTGTGTAATATGGACGTGAAAAAAGTGTCATTACATTGTTGTTTTAATATGTATGTATACATTGTTGTTGTTTCCTATTATGAAATGTGTGCTTCTAATCTATTCAAATTTAGGGAAATAACAGTTTTTACACAGTATTACAAGGGTTTACATATTGTTGTCAATATATATTACACTAAGAAGATAGCACCATCCAAACCGAAACTAAGCAAAGTCAGAACAAGATGCTTAATACATTGTTACAAGTACGGAATAATAAAAGATCTTATGTATATAGTACTTAAAAATAATATAATTTTATAAACCTGAACCCAAAAAATTCTAGTCACAATCACCGTTACCCAGTACGTATATAACATTGATACTTTTATTTCCTTAGCTTGAACATCCTTTAATCCGGAAAGCATCAATGTTTAAACGTCACCCGTAATTTTGATATCGGTTTTTGTTTGTATCTTTCATCTCGTTTATATGGTACTTTTTTAATTTTTAGGTTGCTAACGTACTTTAAGAGAATGTGCAACTACTCCACGTAATCACCATCCGCTCGCTACCCTGAGACAAGTTTTTACGTCGCGTTTATCCCGTAAAAACGCTGGCTGCGGTGTCCATCAAACCGGAACACAGTAGTGTTTTCTCACTACTGCTTTGCGAAAGAAAGGGCAACGCGTTGGTTTTAACCCCCTTTTTACAGGGGACTGCCTCAGGCGGCTTGGACTTCCCCACCTATCTTCTAATAGATGAAAACCAATTTTAATAAAATCATATAGATGTGTATAACTACTAATCGACACCTTCCAAACCCTTTGCAGCATTCGGTCAAATATATCCCATGTATATACTATACATACATATACTCTTCCATCCACTTTTAACATCATTAAACGTGAATTGTTTTATAAATTATTTTCCATTATTTGTTCCGAAGTTTATTTTCAGTGGAAACTGAAATATATTAAATAATTTAACTGTATATATACGAGACAAAGAAAAACTACTAAATTCAGCTTAATACTGTTTATTATTTTAAGTTTTTTTTACCTAGATGGAGCAAAATTTCATTTAATAAAAACTCACTAACACAATAAAAATCAAAGAGTCTAATTTTTTTCTTCTGAATTAGTTTATGTCTGTCTATCTAGCAGTATTTGAAACGTTAGATATAAATAAAACTATATAAACGACCTTGCAAATATCGAATCAAATCGATAGAAAAATTAAAATGCTTTTCAATTTTTCGACCAAATTTGAAAGGTCGGAAACAGGGCAATAAACAAAATTTATGCTCTTTGATTCGCATATTTAAATAACCACGTGATCAAAGTAATAACAATTTTATAAAGCGATTTCTACAGAAACTGGTAAATAGGACGATAAAGCAATTATTAAAAATGAATTAACCATGTTTGCTTTATAACTTATTAAGCAGTAACAATTTACAACTACAATAACAATTTAAAAAAAAGACAATCCATAAACTCCCTTGACCCTTCCCTCCCTTGACCTATTTTTAAACCGTTCTTAATAACTCTTAGGTAAAATTTTTTAATTATTCTTCACTATTATTAGTTTTGCATAAGAAAACATTTTTAATGCGAAAGTCATATTCTATTAACTTTAACTTTTTTACTAAAGTTACTGATTCGTTAAATAATGTTAGCATTGCTACACTTTCGATTTTTCTTCGTTGATTAGGTTATTAAATAAAATCTTTAATTCATTTATTATAATTAGCTGAACCTTTGTGTTAGCGTGAAGTATTATTGAATAAAATTAACATCTTATTAACCGACGGCAGGACATTTTTCGAATCGATTTGGTTTTTTTTGCTATTCTGATCTTGATAGCGAATAAGATGTTGATGATAATAAATACATAGTAATTCAACAAGCTAGATTGTAACCTTATTTAAATCTTGTCAATAAATCAAAAAATCAATTTTCGTTACGCTGTCAATAAAAAGTCAATTAATTGATTCGTACAAGTATAGTGAAAATTGTACATTTTGAACTAACAGTACCATATTGATCGTCCCTGGTACTTCTTCACAACAACGCGGGACGACATACTATTTACTATTTATATAATCAGTATATTCATTACTCTACATCATATGCACCACAAACACTCTTGAAGCTGTAAAAATTGGGTTAGAAGCTCTTTCTAATCTATCATATTCACCAAACCTTGCACCTGACTATTGCTTTATACAAAGTTTGGTTGAAAAAAAAATAAGTCTCACGATATATCTTTTGAAATTAATAAAGTTTAAATGTCTGTTTGTAACATAAAAACAATCATTTTTCAAAATTAAATTGTGATATATAACCGATTCATATGTCTGGCTGTTAGTTTTGGCTAATCTCTGGAATGGCTGTTACGATTTTAACGGAATTTCACTGGAGGATAGCTGATGTCTCTGGAAGTAGCTTTGTACCCTATTTTTGTTAAAATATTAACAATATATAAGCGCAAAAATTTATTATATATAACCATATACAAGTCTCATGTTGTCCTACGCCCGTTGATATTTTATTATTTAAAAAAATGTATGCGATCAGTACCAGCAGTCCACAGTGCGGCGAATATATTATAAACCGGTTCGTTTTCGATGGAAACTTTGTATGATTAAAATTCAATACTATATTAGCTGTAATATATATATATATATATATATATATACTTCCGCTTAGTTATATATATATATATATATATATATATATAACTAAGCGGAATAGGTGTAAACATTGTAACCCATGTCAACGATGCGTTATGCATTTACATGATATGATAGCAACATTTCCCGTATCCCCTTCTTATAACTTATTATATTTAATTTGTACTGAAATTTTGTTTTAACGCATTCCAATGAATGAGGGAAGTTATCACCTGTTTGTTATCTTGTCTTAGATGACATGCTCTTAAAAAAATAGTTATCTGTTATTAAAATAATCGGGTAGTAAATTTATTTATATTTTCTCAAAGCTTCAATAACACAAAAGTTATTAATATTTAAAAAATAGATATATTAGGTATATCTTCTTTTTATCATTGTACTTCATATTCATTATGGAATATTTTTTTTAATTTGCTAGGCAATCAAAATTGTTTTAGCGCATCCCACGGTTGGGGTACAGTTTTCTTGACATAAAAATATATCTTTCTATTTGTATTCTACTTCGGGAGGGGGCAGATCCATGGAGAATGATCTAAAATTGTCAATTTGTCTGCTTACCGTGGTAAGTAGAGACGGCCACTGACCACGGTGGCAATCACGGTAAAAGCTGTGCAGAGGAAAAAATCCCCACGTTACCATGGGAACGTTGTAACTATTAATAATATAAAAAAGTTGGAAATAAAGTTTGTGTATGAAACCTTATTAGCTCACTGATGAAAAAATGCGCTTTATGTTTTTTCAAGATTATGTCTGGTATTTGTATACTTTGAACCATTTGTGCTTACATTAATGTCATTGTGAAAGCTTACAAAATAAGAAGTGTAAATTCTTTATGACGTTATTTTCCAAAAAATAATTTACTATATACAACTTTACAGAAATTGGTTAAAATAAAGTTAAATTAGATAAGTTTAATAAGCTTTTATCGTCATAGACATAAATACAAATTCTACAATTATTAATTTTAGCTTTTACTAAAAGATTAGTTATTGAATTCATTAATTGTAATTGAATTATTACTATCGTTGATGTCGTAGTATAATTAAATACATCATGGATGGTATACTTCGAATAATCGTGTAGGGATAAAAAAAGATGCGCGTAACGGAAAAATGTGACGTGAACGAAATTGGTACAATTTTTTCCAACTTCGATAAGAAGTTTCACTTCAATTATTCGTATTTTAACAATGCTAACATTTCAGTGAAATCATTTTAGTTTACTAATTTGATAACGCTAATGCATTAATGTATGAAAATAAAGTATTTCGATATTATAATTTCGTATCTTTATTTTAAAAACACTGCCATCTAGTTACAAAATGTATACAACAAATATACCATACACTCTAAGTATTTAAAACGGTTACTACAAAATTTACATAGATTGCGTTATATCTTATATTTATACAAAAAACGATGGCGCGTAACGAAAAAAAAATATGGCGCGTAATGAAAAAATGTTACACTAATTTTCTTTCCATCCCCGATAAAGAAGTTTCACTTCAAAAATTGTCTGTTTTTATTTTACCTCTTCTTCTCAAGTCAGAAGCATCCTTTTCTGAATTGGAGGTATTATTCTTGACAATCTTGAATAAATAAACCGACCTCGGTGACGTATAACGGGCGCACGTTACGGCTAGATAAGCATCTGACAAAACTCAAAGCTAAAATCAAGAAAATAAGGGACATTATCGGCTTATGCGAAGTCCCTAAAGAGAGACACACAGTAACCCCTGAATCAAGCTATAATTTTATGTGGGAGACAACCATCCCAATGTAGCATAGGTTTTCTAAGAAACAAAGCTCTGTGTGACAACGTGGTTGAAATGGCAAGTCTGTCGAGCAGGATCGCGTTCCTAATAATCAAGCTAACTGAGAGGTATACCCTAAAATTATACTGGTTTACGCACTAACTTCGATGTATTCGGACGATTAGGTAAAAGATGGTATATCGAAAAGCCCCATTACAACGCTATAGTTGGAGCTTTTGCGCTTTAGCGCCAAGTAGAATTAAAGTTTTTAATGTTTCGAAAGTAGTCCTATGTATATTTTGGTCACAGGAATCACGGGGGTTAAAAGCTTGTCGACTTCGTCGAAAAAGAAACGTCAAGTAAAAATAAGATCTATTTTATTCTAACGGACAAGAAGCGTATATTTAGATATTTCAGTAATCAGTAGGTTTAATTTTAGAAGTGATCTTGAGGCTGCAAACAACACAGATTCCCATCTATATCATGGGATCTGGAAAGTGCCAATCTCTACTTGGAAACCGATTTGCTGCCGTGGAAACCATACATAGCGTAGATCAAGAAAGTGGTAGGAATCCTGAGGTAAAAACGGTTTGGGATTTTGTAATTTTCAAAGTAAATATGTTTAAGTCAAATTGAAGTTTTTAGAAGAAACAATCAAGGTCATGGGGGAAAGACGCGTTTTTGTCGCTGCTACCAGACACTTCGCCAGAAAGCCTTGCTCCAAACCAGACTAGATTTGGAAAACGTTACTAACTCCAACGCTTCCACACTTGATCGATAAAACGAGAAATCGTGCAAAATCAAGAATTAATAGTTTTTTCTAATCTCTTGGGAGGAGTCATCCAACGAATCATTCAATCAATCAGAATTAGCATTTAGTATGACTTTTTAATCATGCCCTGCAAGTACTGCAAAGCCACCATCATACCTTTGTCACCTTACATGACCTATTCAAGATTTTTGACGATGTGGATGATGTTGTTCGCGTGTACTTTTTATAAAATTTTTGATTGAATTGAATTAGGAGTATGGAGATGTAGATTAGTAGTTTGAAATATTTCTCTTAGCAGACACTTCTATTCTAATTAATGTGAAAAGAAATGACAAATCTGTCATGTAACTTTTTATATATTTTGTTTATATGAATTTCATTAAAAAGCTAATATAATTATACTATCCATAAGATTACCTTTGCAATCTTTTTTAGTCGTTTCTTAACCCAAGGTCACGGACTTTTTTTATTCGTGTTACACGTGCTTATTAAAGCCTATCTAAAAAAAGGGTTAGAATAATGGTATAAAACTGATCCCACATAATATTTTTTCTACGATAATTTATCAATTTTGTCTCAGCAGGCCAAACTACTAGTAGGTATCAACATATACGTAAATAAAAGATATATTTGATTTGTACTGTCTTTATTAACATAATAAACTTAAAATAAACACTCAACACTCATAAATAAACTTTTGCCAAACGGGACATCGCTAAATAATTGTACTATACTATTTCAAGAATCCACGTTGGAAATCTCCATACACGGTAAAGGAGCGAAAAGTCTTAAATAGAGAAAAAAGATATCTGTGTTATGCTCATATCTTTTGTAACAAAATAGGCAAACACAGCAAGCCCTTAATATTTTTTTCTTAAGTTGAGTCTATTACCTATAACGGGACTAAATATGCTTTGGAACTTATGCTCACAAATTACATATCCTTTTAACGCCGTGACCCGTATGCATATTAACGTAAAAACACGTTAAAAACAAAGATATCATATTTAGCCCAAACTTACTTAACAAATAGTATATAACAAAGAGTTCCACTTCGGAAACACAAATATATCCTCCTACACTGCTACAGCAACTTCTACGCTCATTAACTAGCTCATCATCTCCTGTATTCATTCAAAGTCTTCCCCTTGGTCTCCGGAACGCAGTAGTAAGTGAAGAAGAATGCAACGATACAAGTCCCGCCGAAGATCCAGAATGTGACGTCACCCCCGAGGACATCCACCATCGTGGTGAAACTGGTGGTCAATCCGAAACCAACTAACCAGGTTAAGGTGATGGCGAGAGCCGAGCCGTTGGAGCGAACATTCGCTCGGAACATTTCACCGACGATCGCATTAGGTATGGTTCCGAATCCTGAAAGCAATTTAATTTTAATCATCGTCATCATCAGCCTGTGATAGTCCACTGCTGGACATAAGCCTCCCTTAATACACCCCTATCCATTAGGGGGTTTAGACCGTATCCCACCACACTGGTCCAATGCGGGTTGGTGAGTGGACCGACTTTTTACATGCCCATCCGAAGCATGGATCATCTTACTTTTTAGACAATTGGGTGATCGGGCCAAATTGCCCTAACCAACTAGGAAACAACAATGAAAATTTGTTGAGTCCCCGCAGGATTCAAACCAACGACCTCCGGTTTCTAAAGCACACGCCCATACCACTAGGCTACCGAGGCAGTTTAATTATAGTTAGACGGAAAATTCGCTGTCTACTATACTTTAGCTTTTTGGCCGTTTTATTTTCTTATTATCTTATCCACAACACAAAGGCACGCAATTCATATAATTATGAAAACCTATTATTTTATATTAACTTTTCTTTCAATAAAATGTAGCTGGTTTTTTAATTATTTTAGGTTTCAAAGTCGATTTTTTTATGATATTAGAAATCGGGACTGCAATGTTTTATATACAAATGATTTTGTATGCAAAATAAAATTCTTTGACCTTTGATAGCAGAGGTTAACTTAAATTTTGACATAATATATAAGATACACCATTCATGTCCTTAGACAAGAAATTTAACGTAATACATATCTTCTGAACTACTCCATTTTTTATAAACTAAGTATATTCTAAGAAAATATTTAACATTTCACAAAAAACGTTATGACTTCCGCTGCTACAACTTAAGACATAATTTCTAAATGGATAAATTTACTACTACTGTTATTAGATAATTTATTACACAACATTCAATGCAGATGAGATATAAGAAAACCTTGGCGTTGTTTCAAATTAAAAACGGTAGTAATTAAATTATAAAGTACATAGTAAATGTCGGAATCATGTCTTTTATATAACTTTACAAGATGCATTATAATTTTTAAAAAGAATACTTTGAAGGCATAAAAATTGAAATAGTCACACCAGGACTAAAATAGACCATGCAACATATTGACATTGTTAACCAAGCGGCCCATAGCAACAATGTGACGTCTTGTATATAGTGTAGTTATAAGTGGAATGACATTGATTGAGATCTCGAAGACAATTTTGAAGAATTAGACACTTGATGTTTGACACTACTTCGTTGCTTTTAGTTAAATTGTTTTCTTTTGCCGCGAGAAAAAGCCACTTTACGGATACCCCGCGCTGAATGATGGAGAGAATGAATGAAAAATTTGTCTGATTCCCCGGAGATATAGTAGGTCGATCTATATTAGAGAGCAGCTAACTAGCCAGTGCAGGAGATATTATAGTGCACAAGTGTGCGTGCAGACACATAGTGCACTCCCTATTCCTTCACTCGCATTGTCCCATAGGAAGGATAACTGAAACGATCGGAGAGAAATCAGGCCCAGGACCGGCTTTTTTACGTGCCCATCTGACGCATGGATCATCTTACTTTACAGACAATCGGGGGAGCAGCCTGTATTGCACTAGCTAACTAGGAAACAACTTATAAAAGTAGTAGAGTCCCCGCAGCATTCCAACCCACGACTTCGGTTTCTAAAGTGGAAGCCCATTCTACTAGGCTACGGAGTCATAGGAAAGGGCTTACCAAAAATCCGACAGTTGCTTGTGACAAGCTTCTATGTTACATTGTTTACATTTAATCTATGTCTTATATAGGTGGTATGCGATCAAAAAAGGTTCTTATTAAATTACTTTTAAGTTTCAATGACTTGATACAGTTATAAAATACTCCTTTTACTCATTTATTATACATGCCTGGTAAAATAATTGCATTTCTTACCAGCTTCATAAGAGAAAAAGTAAATAATAAGCGCGACGAGTGGCAACCATCCAATTGATCCCAGTATGGAACTCTGTACTCGATCCAAATAGAAATATAGCCCAAGTATACCCTGAAAATAAAAGATAACATATATATTTAAAACTTATGTCTTCATGACTGAACTTTCTTGAATTTTGGTGCCAATATTTTAGTTATAATAGTTTTGAGAAACTCTTTCAAATATGCTATTGATGATTAGACAACTTTATATGGTAATACGTAACTAATCCCTCCTACACCTTCACCCTCTCCTCTTTATTATCAAAAGTACTTTGAACTTGGACTTCACAATATATATATTTTTTATTGTACAAGTTCAATGTTACAGATAAACTCAATTTCAGGAATGTTGTTATTGTAATTCGCAAGAATCACAATGCTATCAGTTTAAATCCCTTTTGTATAACATAAATTATCGTAATACTGCTTTATCGACCATTCTCGACTGATACGAAATCAAAAATCACAGCACGCATTAACAAGCTGTCATTAAGATAAGATTATTAACGGTGAAAATTCGGTCAAGTTTCGATTTTAAACATAAGACTGATAATTACACTTTTTAGGAACATAATAGAATAGAATTAGGAACTACAGTGTTGCTTCTCTAGTCTCTTCCCTACAACAATCCTTCGTAAAGTTTCGTTGCATTTCTCTTTGTAAACAGTTGTTCATACGAATTCTTTCTTATTAAGAGTAGGTTACTTATTACAATAACATATACCGTATCAAATCAGATTACAGCTATATCATATTAGACATGCTATCTCTAACGCTAAACGTTATCAAATACTTGCCAGACTAAATGCGCACGCTGCCATTGAAATCAGCAACAGTATCTTCCTTCCAGATCTTTCAACGAAGGTCGGTGCGATTAGACTCGAGACTAATCTGGTCACTCCTATGATAATTGTGCCAAGTCAGGCCTGATAGAGGAGCCAGCCAAGTGGAATATAGTCGTAGCGAAAAACAGGACAACAGCTACACCGCTTGTTTGCTGGAGTGCTCCTAGAGTAAACGTGATAAACAGAGACATTCTGTTCGATTTGACGGTGAAAATCTCTATCCAGTCCTTGATTTTGCTGCTCTCTTCGCCTTTCTTCTGAGCGAATGTCTCCAAAACTCTATCTAGATCCTTCGATCGTCCTAACAAGTTTAAGGTTTTCGCGGTTTTCACTTCTTGCCCTTAAACAGAAAAAAATTTTAGTTTAATAGATATAGATACTTTTAAATATATTTTACTTTGACATATTTTTCTTAGATCGAAATAGTGTTGAGAAAAAAAATGATTACCAGCGTGTATTGTCATTTACTTAGTAATTACATCAATAGTATCCTTTTACATATAAATATTCGTAAATTGTTTTTATTTACTTCATTAACAAACAAAAACTGGACGTTTTATCGCATTTTATCATAAAAACTTATACATTGTAAAAAAAATATTTTTTCTTAATTTAGTTAAGCCGTTATAAGAATTTCTGAGATATTTTACCAAACATATTGTTTGCATTGTTCTACCATATTTTTCATCTTATTTGGCTTAAATATACATACAAATAGACTTTTGTCCTTATTACCTTTCATAGCATAGTAAACCGGTGACTCAGGTACGAAAAATAAGCCCGCGAAATGAGCAATGCTCACCGCCAACGCTATGTACCCAGTAGCGACATAAGAAACATATGGGACCACAGCATACACTATCAATGTGCCAGTTATTCCAACGATACCAGTCGAGGTTAGCAATATTCCTCGTATATTCGTGGATCTGAAATAAATTATACATTAGCCTGACTTAAAAACGGAAAAAAGTGTGTGTGAACACAGTTATTAGTTGACTATAGCTTTAGGGTGTCGGATTTTCGTGGCGGGGTACGCGCGTAATATATTACTCTCATATTTTTTTCAAAAACGCACCAAAACAGCGCTTTAACTTCGAGAAGAACCGCTATATGACTAAATCAAACGCTTAAAAAAATGCATTAGAGCTTCAAAAATAATTAGAAAGAAATAAAAGCCTCTTTGATTGATATATAATTCTGCCCGCAAGTAAGTAGTCGAGTTACGCTCAGTCCAGTTAGTGGCATTAAGTCCTTGCTTTAAAAGTTTAAAAGATATAAGCTTTAATTTCATTCAAAGTAAAAAAAATCATACCATATTAATCGTGTCAAAAAATATATGAAAACATTTATTACTTTAACTTTATTTGGTTACTCCAGACTACTCGAACATTATGGTATCAAGAATAAATAACAAATATATTTACACAAAATCAAATTAGAAGAGAAAATTGTCATTAGAAAATCGACTGAAAGCGTAATTGCGTTGAAAGACTATTTATTTATCGTTATTCTGTGTAATGACAAATAAAAAAACGTAGTTACAATTATAATTTAGTTAATAATAATTTTTTAATTAATAATTAATAATAATTTTTACGCAATCAATTTACTTTGATATGTAAGATGTTCAATTGTAGGTATTTTCTACATAAATTATACTTTTTTTTGAATAAACTACACTATATTCTTAAATAACACATCCGATAAGATATTCTTGCTATGTAAGTTATATTATTGTAATGTTTCAATAAAACCCACCAACTATTTTTCAGTGACATAACAAACTTTTGCATTAACAATGTTAGTAGAGTTTTAAATATCAGTAATTTAAAATTTTCGTCTCCAAGTAGTCTTCGTGGCTTAGTGACATTGGCCCACGTTTAACAAACAACAGCTTTGTTATCGTCAATTTTATTTTGTAACAAGTTAGGTCAAATAGGCCGATGACCTAATTGTTCAAATAATGTGATGCTTAGAAAAGCAAAAGTCCGTCTCGGTTGTGCGTAAGAAGTCATGGACCCATGGAGGGTCACCATCGACTCTTAGGTTTGTGAAGGCAGGAATGCCAGTGGCTGCGCGTAGAAAACGTTATTCGGGTAAATCTAAATGGAGTAAAAGCCGGGTTTGCTTCCATGGATTATAATTTGACTGCCTCAGTAGCTTAGTGGTTTGGGCACGTGCTTTAAAAAACAGGATCTTGGGTACGAATTATGCGGGGACTAAACTCTTTTCTAAGTTGTTTCCTAATTGATTAAGGCAATGTTGCCTGATCACCCGATTGTCTGTAATAAGTAATATGTAAGGCAATAAGGCTATGAGAAGGAGATGTTGTATACCGATACGTTTATCAAATACAGTCAAAATATCCGTAACAATAAATAAAGTAAAAGTATCTGAAAAAGTCATGGCCATTTTTGCTGCTACGATAAGATAAGCGGATCCCTAAAATGATAATGGTATTATGTATGTGAAAGATAGCAGCATATTATTATTACACTATTTAAGTGTTAATTGCTTTGCTGCGGAAATTTCATCAGTTTCCATTTTCAATCAAGTCGTCGAGAAATTTTGCAAACCCATTGTTTTACGAATACAATTATCAGCTTAATGCAAGTGACCGTTTAACAAGATACATGTGGTACGGTAGTATCAACATTTATACGTTAAACCTCACGTAGACAAGAGAGGCGCGGAATTAATAAAAGTTAAAAATCAATAGTCCAAATTTTAACGGACTTAAAAGCTTTCCCTTACTCATAAAATTATAATAGTGCGTAATGTTATTCAAAATGTGATAAATACAATTCAGATTCTAAACCTCTTACGCTATAAGCTTACGGTGTACGTTTTCGGAAATTTGTTGAATCGTACTAATTATTAGGAAAAAACTAGGATTCAACTTGAGAATCTTTATGTAGTAGAATATCCATAAATTGAGAAAGGCTTTCAATCGTGATGTTAAAGTATAATAAAATCAGCGTAGGTATTTGAAAATTGAAAGCGAAACAATCCATAATAAAGTCTAGGTCTTGTATATACGCAAAAAATTACATATGACATGGATTTTTCCGGATTGACATCTAAGTGTCAGTCCTTAAAAAATACGATACAAATATGGTGTAATTTTGTTTTTACTTTTGCTCTATTCCGTGTCCTATTTGGCTTTGTTACATGAACGTTGTGCGAATGGCGTTGTTATTAGCATAGTAGATCTGCGTGGTAATTTAAGAAAAAAAAACCTTTTCTATTAATTTAAAAAAGAAAGCTTAGGTTACTCTAGTACTAGGTTACCTAATAACCTCAGCCATCTGTTAATGAAACTCCTATCCAAATCGGCCCAGTCATTGCCAGAACAAACAGACAGACAGACAAAAATTTAAAAAAAATATTTGTTATTTTTATCGGTAATATGACATTTCATATATGTATAAGAACGCTAGGTTCTACTTCGTTGCTATGTGTTACATTGTTAACATATATTATGTTTTTAATTCTATGTATATATATCTAATTACATTTTTTTTTATTTCCGTATAGCTCAGGTGATCAGATAAAGCTAAGTCAATTAAGATATTAGCAGCTTGTTCCTATTGTTGTTATACCACCTCTATAATTTTATTTGCGGGTTAAGCTCGATACTCAAATCGGAAGATGATCCAAGACCACTTCAAGAAATCTAATAAGAATAATTTTCAATACTCACGCGATCTCACCAACATAAACCAGATTGCACACAGTAGTTATGCCCATCCCCAAACCGCTCGTGACCCTTAGTGCTAACACCATAGCAATGTTCTTCGTAGTTATAACTAGGATGTACGACAGGATGTTTAGGCAACTGCCTATCAACAGGCATGGTTTCCTTCCGATCATATTTGATAGTATTCCAGTGACGTAGGGACCTGTAACAAAGAATCATTAATGATTTTTTCTGTTCGGACCTATACTTACCGATCGCATTGGAATTCCCTAATTTAGGTTTTTCATGAGTACACAGAAGGTTAATTAATAATTGTTATTCATATAATTATGTTTAATTTAGTCATTGTATCACTTTAAAATATAGATATTATCTTATTGATTATACCAATGAATAAAACGCTTCCTATTATAGATATATTATTGAAAACAAAAAAAAATTGCGCTTAATTGTAAACACCGTAGCGTTATTATATTCAAAATAAATATTCATGAAAACTATTATTCCAGTTAGCTAAAATATTTTTGATAAACACCCTGAACCCGAAAACCTTTCATTTAAACCTGATACAAATACAAGACAAGCAAGAAGCAAAGAAATTCTTTACGAATTATACGGATGTAATTAAATTGTTTATAATTTAATTAAATAAAAAATATTTATGCTTTATATTAATATACCCGACATGTTTAACCACCGAGAACATCGTCTTAATATAACATACGGTTGCAAAGGTCCTTACCGATCATTGCACCAATGTACAACAAGGAGCCGACCCATGATGCCTGAAGATCTGTTATTGGCTCAGGCAAAGGGCTAGTGGAATTATCCTGCAGTTTTGGAATGATCGGTGCCGACCATCCCACACTGTATCCCACGACGATTTGACCAATGTTAACTGAAAAGACAGATTATAAATTATATGTATCAAAGAATGCTGTTTGTAGAATATTTAACGTACACGAACGAATTTTAGATTTTTAACGTACACGGATGCTGGTAAGAGCCCAAGACGTCAGGAACAAAGTAAATAACAATAAACGCGGGAACCCCGTTAAAAGAGAATTCGATATTAACGTTTTAGAAGTCATAATTTTATCAAATTCGGTTATAGTTCTTTGAACACCGATTACATCATCAGCCTGTGATAGCCCACTGCTGGACATAGGCTTCCCTTAATATACTCCTATCCACTAGTGGGTTTTTGACTGTATAACACTACACTGGTCTCATGCGGATTGATTGGTGGATCGACTTTTACGTGCCCATTCTACGCCTGCATCATCTTCCTTTTTAGACTAATGGGTGATCGGTCCAAATTTCCCTAACCAACCAGGAAACAACAATGAAAATTTGTTCCACCTAAATTGGTACCACTAGGCTACGCAAGCAGTATATAGAAACTGTATTAATAAATCAAGAATAATATAAATTTATTCACTGCATCACTGATATTTAATAAAAGATCCACCATTTGTACTGCTTATTCACTCGATACATGAAAGTATTGTTGTAAATATATTATAATTATAAAATTATTGTTAACAATTTTGCTTTATATTAAATCGTCAAATAATGTGAAATATGTGGAATGAATTATTAGAAATAAACCATACACAGCTGAGTTTTATGTGATAATGTACCACTGATATCTTTTTATCACTTGACATCCATTGTACTCGGTTACATAATTTATTACACAATTATTTATTAATATTTAATTGATTTATAAGTTTCTTTATGAAAACGTCAATTAAAATTTAATAGTTTTAACATAAATAATCGGATTAAAAAAATAAATAATAAATTTCGAAAAAAAAATTATGTCCTTTTGGATTGACAATTCTTTCACTAATTTATTTTATAAAAATTAATAATGAAGTTATAAAAATAAATATTATATTAGAAAGTTAAATAAAAGTTACCAATAAAATGAATTTCCAGCAAGCCAAAGTTCGAAACGTCGGAATTTAAAATGTTAAATAAACGCGATAAAATCCGTAGAGTGATTCTATTTAATAATGTATAATATTCGCGTAAACAATAGAAATAATTAAAAGTTACCAATTTTTATTTAAAGCAATGTTGTTGAGATTGTACTTTGTATCAAATGAATATAATAACAATTACAAACTAAACGGTGTAATTTAGGTAACAGCTTTTACAAAAATTTTAAAATTATAATATTGTTCATTCTTATTTTGGCAAAATAGTCAAAAATTATTATATTGAAAAAAGTTTTAATTTAAATAAAAACTTACTGCAAGCCACAATAAGCAGTTGATATTTTATAGAAGAATCCATTATAGATGGCATATTTTTTTTAATCCTATCGTATTCGTATTCCTGACGTTCCATTTAATGTGAAAAAATGTGAAAAATAATCTTTACAAAACAGTTAACACATTGCCAAAGCCGTCTAACAATGCAGTGCCACTCGAGTGAAACACAATTGTACTCTAAAACAATAATCGAAAATTTGATCTGGGAAAAGATTTCATATATATATAAATATATTCGTATTCGCTACCACTTAAATCGACTGTTATATAGATAGCTTACTTTGATTGTAACTGAGTAATTAATGATTAATTTTGATATGGATAAAACGAGTACGCAACTTCCAACATATTGATTTCGATCGACAACATTTGTAAAACTTGTGATACGGCATAAGAATAACTTTTATATCAGAAAAAAGTTATTTAGATTTGAGCTCCGATTACACCAATAACTAAATCGTAGTAATTGGCTGATTGACGTCAAATGTATCTTATTTTGCCATTATATTGCTCCATCAATAAGATTTGCCAATGTTTGGCACTATTAGAATTTGACAATCAACTCTGTCAACTGTTTCCCCTTTGTGAAATAACTTTTCATTATTAATACCTAGTAAGAGTGAAATTCAAAACATACTACATCTTAAAATATACCTGCAAAAAATTTTACACATTAAGGACCATACGGCCTTATGGCATGATTCCTATAACCTTAGAGCGCAACAAGAAAGGTAAGTGTATTTTCGACGTCTCACATCTGTGATCACTCTACATTTGAGAGAAGGTCTTCCCGGCCATTATCACTTCTGCCGACGAACACGGTCATACGGTCAAGCCTCGCGTAATTGTTTCGCCCGTCCCCGTTGCGTAAAATACCTTGGGGATCATTGCACTAATTATTGTCCCAGACCGAAGGACAAAGAAGTCCTAGCTACCTCTGAACTCCCAGCGTGACAACTGCTACAATTCCGGCCACACGGCTAACTTCCTCGGCTGCCCAAAAGCGCTAAAGCGCCAGACTTCCTGCGATCCCACGCGAAGTCTTCTCAAGGAGACATTCCAATCCATCCTCAAGCACCGCTTTCCCACCCCTCCGTCTTTCCAACGCTTGGCTATTCCGCACTGAGTGGCAATGTGCAGCACAGGAGCGACTCCAAATGGCCTTAAGTGGCCTTGATCAATGTTTTTATAGAAGCCTTCAGTGTCAGTCAGTGACTCCCCTCAGATACGACAGATCAGCAGACACTCGTATCTAAATTAAACTTGTAAACTTAAAAACGAGGTCAGGCAATAAAACATGACAGAAATGCGACTGCGCCGTGTTGCAAGATGCTATAAAAACCACATTTAACAACAGCACATGACTCGATTATTCATAATTCATGCGTCCACTATGTGATATAATCACGAAATCGTCGCGTGTTTATTGATTGTGATCAATCTATAATAGAATCTGTGAGATAGATTACGTTGGATTTTGATTTAATTAATAGCCGAATTGATTTCCGTCACGTGATCTACTACTCTTATAAACTTGAGTAAACATAGATATAGATAAACATGTTTATTATTTACATCGATTTTCTGACAAACACGCTTACAGACTCCTTAAATTTTAACTTGTTAATAATTATATAAAATGTTATTAATTATATTAAATTTTGAATTTTTATTAGAGAGGTGAAATTACTACGAAGTATTCACACATCTATATAGTAAGCAGCTATACCTGTGACATTTAAACGTTATAGAGTTAGCGTTGGAGCATTTACATACAGCAATTATTAATTCGATTACAACTTCAATAACACCTTCTCCAAGTCGCAAACTAATTAACTCCCAAATATGTATTAATCAAAACTTAAAACAAACCAGAGGCGTACCGAAGGGACCAAACATGGGTCCGCTAATTCTAATACAACACATCGCAAAGGTCTTTGGAATAAAACGTAAATTGTAGTTTGATTGCCAATCAGAGTTGTCCTACACCACAAGGTCCCAAAGAGCGTCCTTATTCTCAACGAAGAATCTATAAAGTCTAAATAAAATTCTTGTTCATATTCCTATTACTTATCTATAAAGAAAGCCTGAAAATCTTACATATAGATATGTTTGATAATGTTTTAAAAAAGTCAATCCTGAAATTAACTTAATTATATGTCTATTCATATATATGTATATATTTATTTTAAGTAATAAATGGACTATGAGAGTTATTTACAAATAAATAATAGAACGCAATTTAGTATAGTTTGCGATGCTATAATTAAAATATATTAGTTAAGTTTTATCTTAACCTTGTAATTTTTAACAGCACTGCCATCGCATTATAATGATTTTTCTTTTAATACCCTTAAAATACCCTTTGTATTTTATTTGAAATCTGTTTCTGGAGAACTAAGTAAAAATTCCGTTTGAGTTGAAAATGGTTGCTACCGAACTTTGAGTTGTTATAGGACAGGCTGCATTTATCTCGCACATCGTCTAAAAACGCTGATCATATTGTCTCATCGGTTCTTTAGATAAAAAAGGACGTTAAGGTGTTTAAATATAAAAATAAATTTCTTAGAATAAGACCGTTAACAATCGAATTTGAGACCACATAATGCCCTATTTTACGGCGAACTTAATACCAATGGTTTAGAAATGGTTCTGGGCGCCTTTGAAATAGTTTCGACAAACTTGGACCAAGGTTTTATTGCTTTTTTTTATGATGTTGACAATTCGGATAATTCAGTTCGCCTTAGGCCTCCTTTTTGTCAAATCACAAAGGTCGTACATAATTCATAATAAAATGATAGATTATATTTGATGGAAGAACTAAAATTCTTATACCTGGTACCCATTCAAATATTAAATTAATAAACTAAATTCATAGCTTATTTAAAATTACAGAAACAAATTAGGAGTCGATGGGTGCCTTATTTGCTTTTTATTTGGTTATAGCATGCGGAAAACGTAATTTAGCTGGTATTATGATGTTCTTAAAAAACTTATTTCGTAATTCAGGATAGTACAAGCAAAAGTCTTCATTGCCTACATCTAGGTCTTTGTTTGCTTTCATTACAATGATTTTTTTTAATGTTATTATTTCGGAAAATTATTTTTTATTGCTTGTAACATTTTTTCAGAAAATTATCTTTAAATATAACATTTCGATAAAAATATAAAAATAATATATAACAGGCGCGGAATCATCAAATAAAACTCCGTATATTTGTCAGAAATTTTTTAGTGTTAAAGTGTTTTCCCGTGTACGTTATTTTTATGTAAAATATGCCAAGCCGTTTCATAAGTGAGCAAATAACATAATATCGCTCTAGTAATCTCAATATATAAAGATGTAGGCAACGCGATAGTACTATTAAAAGAATATGAGAGGTGGTAGATTCCGATCTGTCTGTCTGGGGCGGTTATGCCGCGTTGACTCTTACTGCCTCAAAGCACTAGTGTGTAAAATACTACTGTGTTCCAGTTTGTAGGGCACCGTAGCCAGCGTATTTACTGGGTACACGAGACTTAACAACTTCTGTCCCACGTGTCTCAATCTGCCTTATTATTATAGCTTCAGAGATATCGTGATCAGTGAGTTTAAAAATGGGATCTCCTGCAAATCTGTAAATAGATTAGTTTTACCTATCCTATTTGCAAGAAAAAGGATCTTGCAAAAAAAAACACTTGGCAGGAAATCACTAAAAAATATTTTATCAAAGGCTCATGACTGTTTTTTGTACGATGAAAGCGGTAAATAAATTTCCTTTTATAAATAGAATTGGCATGGTGCCAATAAAAAACTAGCACCACATTGGTTTTAGTACTGCGCGAAAAGTGATTTTTTTTTATTTTAGACGTTAAAACATTGCTTTAAATTAGCAAGAAATACGATACCTACTTGATTTGTCAATGAACATGATAAAGTTTCAATAAACTCAATAAGAACAATGACATTATGGTGAACTACTTTCAGAGACACTTAAAACAATGCAAGGTTGTAAGAGAAGTGACTCTTACAGACATGTAGCATGTGGAGGTAATTGTTATTACTATACAGCTGACGTAACACGGGTAAAGAATGTTTCATTATCTAGGACTTTAGAGTTTAGTGTTAGGTGATATTAAATACCTTGATATCTCTGTCATATACGTAATTAAGTCCAGTTAATATCATATTATTTAGATTTTATAAATATACTTCAATAGAAGCCAGATTTAGGTGCGAAAATTTAAAAAATTGTTTTCGCTATTTAAGTAACACACTAAAATGTTAAGTTTTATTACCAAAAGAGGGCACGGGCTAACATGGAAGTATTATAGCGTAGTATTTGATTGAAAACAAGAATAGATAATATTGTAGTAAACATACTTATAAATTGAAATTAAAAGCTTACTGACTGAAAGACAAAGTATTTGTGTATTCAATGAACATCCAATAAACTGTAATACAGTAATTGCGTATTTAGTGACAATATTTGTTAATAAACAATTATTATTTCAATTGCTCTACACTAAAGAAAACGTACAGTAATCATTTCTTCCGATTGGGATTGCCGGGGCAGTGGCATGGCTTAGGACAGTTTGCTTTGTTTGTGGAAAAGCACGACTTCTTCTCTTTCTTTGAGGGACAGTCTTGGTCACTGACCGTCTGCTTCATTTTGTTCATCAAGTGATTTATCTGATTAGCCAGTTGTCCCACAGTGCGGCACATCTGTTGGAGAGTTCCCAAAGAGGACAAATCAGCACGTGCCTGTTTCATTGTATCTCCAGATGGGTCGTCGATACAGCTTTGCGCTGGCTCACTACTAGCAGCGGATACGCTAGGAGGTGGAGCGCACGGCTTGCTTATTGCTGGTTTGGGGAGACCAGGTATATTTGGGAAGCTGTTCCTCTTGCAATCATTGCCGCACTTCTGCAGTGGACACGGCGGTATCAAATTGCCCGATGTCTGGTTTATCTTGTCCGGCAGTTTATCCTTGTTCGATGGACACTCTTTGTTTTCGCATTTCGCTGGCCGATTTGCCGGACACAGCAGGTTTGTGCAACTAAAAGGCTGATCTGTGCGGTACTCTTTGGGCTCTAGCGTCTTACAATCCGGACAGGGGCATGTCACCTTGATGATACCCGCTCTGATGTCTTTAATCTTCCCTGGAGTGTAGTTTAAACACTCGTAGTGCATCCACGTTTTACACGCACCCTTGCATTGTAAACCAGTTTTCGTAGTGACCTGTCTCAGGCAAATTTTACAGGGGTTTTTTACCTTGCTGCACTTGGACATTTTATCAGTATGTTTAGCACCTGGTTAAAAAAGTTATCATGATTAGTGGGCACAATTATTCCCTCGTCATATAATTTTAGGTCGGCATGATTTGTTTAAAAATGGTTTTAAAAATGACAGCGTTATTAGACGTTGTCATCACATCATCTTTTTCTTCTTTTCGTGCTAAGTACCTTTTTTGGCTGCAACGATTTATTGAAACTTGCAAAGATAAGACTAAAACAAAATTGTATATAGTTTTTCATATCTGTACATTAATATATTCATAGATATGAAAAAATCAATCTGTAAGATGTTTTTACCCTTTGAGCATTGGCACATTTGCTCTCTTGCTGGGGGAAAATCAGACCAAGTTATTAGTAACACCTTTACTCGCATATTTTATTATATTACTAAGAAGTATCGGAATACATGTGTAATTTACTAGTAAAATGTTGCAAGTACATTATACACGTTGTTAAGCTCAGTAGTGAACAAGGTCTTGCAGTGGTATGCCCATTAA
This sequence comes from Lamproptera curius, assembly GCA_029286875.1. NCBI lineage: Eukaryota > Metazoa > Arthropoda > Insecta > Lepidoptera > Papilionidae > Lamproptera > Lamproptera curius. The sequence continues at coordinate 3,591,755 of JAGSMT010000105.1, read as the reverse complement.
ATACCCGGAAGGCTTTTTTAGGGATTGTACTGTACATTGGCAAAAAAGCTAACTTCTTTGAGTGACTTACAATAACTAGAGGTAGATGGTCAATTTTACGATTTTTTTCTTGAGGTAGTTAAAGTAATTCCACAGAACTTATTTTTATATATCGCAATCGAAGGCAGACGAACAGTCGGCCTTCCTGATGTCAAGTGATTACCGCTCATAGGCATTAGCAATACTAAGGCTATTATGCCGGGACCGGAGCACAGTAATGTTTTCATATACCGCTTTGCGGCAGAAATAGGCACCGTGATATTACCACCCGAGACGGCCCCCTGTAAAAAGAGAACCTACCACCTCTCTTACTCACTTATTCCTTTTTATACTTTTCTCAATTTGATAAACGATTCCCAAGAAATCTCCACCCGAATTATAATCTTTTGTTTTAAATTTTATACTTTATTCAAGCACCGAAATACTACAATCAGACTTGTTAAAGATCCTTAGTATGTATCAAAATAGGTATCGTATAAATATATTTAATTAGAAATTTAAAGATATCACCACAACTTTAATATTAATAAAAGAAAGATCAACTCTGTAACTTGTCGCATGGACATTATTTACACTAACTTGTAGGTCTTTCTCTGAGCCGCAATATGAACCTATCATTAGTGCCAAAATCCGAATGAAAGCAAATTCACATTAACCCGTCAAGAACATCAAACATTACTTTTGTTGACATACACACCGAAAGTTGAGATAAATTCTGCGGGAGAATGGTAATCAAGGAATTTCTGTGGATCCCCCCCCCCCCCCGAAAAGGTTCGCTTCGGCGTAATGGGGCTCAGTACCTACGGCCTGATCAGCCGTGGAAGCTTAGCGGAAACTGACCGGCCTAAGTAGTAAGGCTGGCCGTAGAGAAGGCTGCTCCAAACTGGCTGGAGAATCAGCTTCGGATGCACCTAGGAGGATGCAGCGGACGAGTAAGAAGGCGTTAGATATGCTGCCATCCCTGTTTTCTGCAGCCAAGGTGGAGTCGCGGGTTAAGAGAAGTGTCGGTATTACGTAGTCGCACCGTTGATTTAGTGTGGCCTAAGCCGCCGCTGGACTAAAAGACTTACATCTGCTAAGTTTTGGATTTCCTCGCTCTCATGGCCCCTGGATAACAGATTCGGGGCTGCTTCCCAAATGTAGAGGCTGAGGCGAAAGGCACTTGAGTACCGACGCCCCCTAAGGTGGATTGAGCCAAAGGCCTGGTGGGGTTATAGAAGAATATGAAAGCGTTCCTGTGACTACCCTAAAGGAGTCAAGAAGAAACAACGTAGCGGTTTTAATACGCGCGAGTAACATAACTCGTATTTTTCTCCGTAAGGACGAATATGCGAAGGCGTTTACGTAAAATAAACAACGCTAGTGATGAGGGTAAAACGTTTTATTTAACTAAACATGGAACCGTTAGACTACAATATAAGTAATTTTTTTCTCAAAATACAACACTATGTATGATGCAGTCTTTTCATTTTCTTGTATTTTAATATCATGTACACGTTTTCTCAAAAGCTTCCATCATTCTGCACATCAGCTCCTTCAATTGACCCGACAACTCACCCATGGTTGTGCACATTTGCTCCATTGTACAATATAAAGATTTTTGTGTGTCATGGCTAGCTTTGTTCAACTGCGAATCCGAAGAGGAAACATAACGAGTGGAAATCCGCTCCTCCATCTCTGTATCGCAACCTAGATAAAGATCAAATTGAAAAAATACAAATGAAAAGATTTGTTCCTAACTGAAAAAAATATCAAAAAAATTACCGATATTTTTAAATTGGCTCTTTGACCACTTTCTATAAATATCTGAAAATGAAATGCATTTTAAAAATCTTATTACAATCATGATAAATAAAGACATGTCAATAAACCAGTAATAAATTGTACCTGTATGACACGAATCGTTGGCTACATATGAGCATGAAAAGGAACGGATTGGGGAGCACATCTTGTCATGTACCTTCGAACAGAGCTGCTTCACTGGCGGACAGACACGAGGTTTACAGATTAGTGCCGGATTTCTAGGTAGCGGTGGGTATGGATTTGTACAAGAATCCACTACATTTGTATATGAAGAGGATTCGGGGACCCAAGCGATTGGAGTTGGAGGTACATGATCACATCTCTTTACAGGACACCTTAAGTTCGCAAAACTAGACCGACACGGTTCGGTCATTATCGGCATTTTTTTAATGTGGTAAAGACTAGGACAGTCTGTAGACTCGCAATGAGGAAGGCTGTTCGCGGGACATTGATGGTTTGTACACGTGTAAGGTGAATCGGCCATTGTCTCTCTTTGGTCCGATTTGTTGCAATCTGGACAAGGGCATGAAATTCTCAGTATTCCCGATTTTATATCTCGTATTTTCCCAGGTGAGTAATTGAGGCATTTGAAATGTGCCCATTTTTTACAAACACCCCTGCATTGAACCCCAGTTTTTGTTGATACGCTACGAAAGCATAATTTACAAGGGTTTTTCACTTTTGCACATTTACTCATCTTCACCTTCTTCAATTTTTTTAGATGAAAAGACTCGAAAAAAATTCATCTTTAATTTTTTCCTTTTACTTCATATTAATTAAACCAGTCAAATTTGAATTATTTGTTCAAAAGAATCGATATTATTGTATATATATAAGGTTATTCATCAATAACTATGTTACTTCATATTACGACCATATTTTGCACTGACAAAATATTTGACAAATATGTAAGAAACGAATTACTGGCAGTCTAAATTCTAAATTACATTAAAAACTAATTTAGTAAAAAACCATTTTAGTTGTGTATCGTGTAACTCCTATTGAAGTTATTTTAATAAAAACGATATTTTCCATGAGTTTTTTTTAATAAATTTTACGAATTAATATATTGAAAAAAAATTAGCACTCAATGTTAATATCAGATTATATTTATCTCGGTGCAATCATTTTAGTTGTATAACTAAGCATTTTTCTTTCTATTTATTAGTATTTTTACACTTTCAACTGTTAAAAAATTATACAAAATCATTATGAACGTTGTTGATTATAGTAGTTTTTTTGACTGTCCATTATTTTGACATATAAATGTCAACCTCTATTTCTATTTGAGGTTATTTTATTTTACTTAGTGATTTTTTTTACTTCTATTCAAAATGCCTTTAATGAAAGGGAGAGCACCCATTCGGCGTACCTTAAATTACCTCAACGCCGGAAAATTAGTATTCAAAGACAAAATCAAAATCTTCTCCGTCGGTTACAATATAATGGGGAAGAACAATACGGGCGCCAAGGAATTCGTATTCTGGTACCTACCACAGATCCAGTACAAAAATCCCGATGTACAAGTCACTACATTAAAGAATTTAACACCATCACCGTTCATTAAGTGCTACTTTGACGATGGCCGGCAAATATTGGTGGATGTCGATAACAAGTCGAAAGAGGACATTTTGGAGCATTTGTTGAACACAGTTGGTAAATCTAAGGAGGTTCTAGAAGCGGAGGCTGTTGCTGCTGAGAAGAAGGATAATCCAGCCAATTTCGGAGTGGGTTGCGAAAGGGCTTGCATTTGTGAAACTTACGGTCAAGTGCCATGTTCTGGTGTTGTGCCTTTACCGAAGTGTATGAGAGGAAAATATATCAATCAGAGAGACTAAGTTTTAAATAATAGATTTAGAGTATTTATAGAAGTGATAGTATTTGTCTTTATGATTAATGATTTAAAAGTAAACATTTTTGTGTTGTGTTAATTTGTCAATTTTTGCTACATCAATTACACCATTAATTTAATTAGTAGTATCTGGTGCTTACTAGGAAATGAAATGAAAAATGCGTTCATTTAGGATTAATATAAACTTGTTGTTATATATTTAGATTTTTGCTAACAGTTAAACTTTTAAAATACTTTCAACAGACAACTTTGCTTTGACATTAATATATGAAAGTTCACACAAAACTGATGTAAGTTACAAAAAAACTTTTAAATAATTTGAATTGTTGTTGTTTACATTGTAAATTATTTAATATAATATTAGGAGCACTAGATTAAAGAATAAATATTAATAAAACGACATTAATTTTTATTAAAACAAGTCTATTTAAAACACATAACCCAAAACACTTCTTGTCATCAAGGCAGCAGCAATATATTGCATATTGTTAAAAGCGTTAAATGTTTTAGCATTGGCATGCAAAAACAGACTGTCATCAGTTTCTTTCCCTCGGGGACATGTGTGAAAAAATATCCATTTCAGTGCACATTTCTTGTTTATATCCTTTAAAGAGATATGGATAGGAACTTTAGGTTACATTTATTTTTATTAAATCTCCATTAAAAATTTTTGTTTTCTTGCTGAAGCTATGCTAACAGACTCTCAGTTTGTCTTTTGTAGCTGTATCGAACAAAGAGTCCAAAAAAAGCTGCAATTCTATTGCATATTAAGAGATTAAGAAGATGGTAATGAAAGAATAGTTATGAAAAATCCTTACCGTTAGCTTTGTATAGACATAAGGTATTTTTTTTTGTTTTTTCATAAAACATATTTTGTATCAACAATACTTATAATATTTGAATCATAAGCATTAATAATCCAGTGGGCTATATAGGTGACTCTGGTTTTCCGATGGACCACATCATCTCTGTTGCAGTCCTTAAGAGATACTCTGAGCATAACCCATAGTTTTTAAGTGGAATCTGAGGCTTGGCAAATAACAATACTGTAGGAAGCCCTGCAGCAAGATGGAGTGACAACATTTGTAAAGTAACTGGTGTGGGCTGGATGAGAATAGCTGATGACCAGAAGCAGTGGCGTGCATTAGGGAAAACCTATATCCAGCAGTGGGCTGATACAGACTGATGATGGTGATGATGATGAATAAGTATTTTACCTGATGTATAGTTTCCAAGGATATTAATATAGTAGTTAAATTAACAAACCCGAAGGGAAAGGCTAAACTCTTTAAGTTTATCCTCCGATTGACTAGTAGGTCCTGCGATAATAACTGTTGCTTTTGCTAGAGCATCATCTTTTATGGTACATTGCTTTAGGTCAGTTAGACTTTTCTCAGTCATATCTTGACTGGCTTTGTAAAGAAGCGGACTTACAGGACATTCCTAAAAAATAACATTTACTATGATACATACATGATGCATACATATGATACATACAATAACATATGACAAATATAAAATAAAATAAGTTTAATACAATAATGTTTCTTTTTATTACAGATTTCTTTTTATTAATATATCATTCACCTAAAACTGCATAAACCAACTTTGCCTTAATATGATCTTGCCAAAATAAAAGGCGCAATACAATTTTCAAAAAAACAAAAATAATGCATTGATATAAATTAATAGTAGTAGATGCCAAAATCAATAACTTTCTGGATGGTAAAGGTTGATAAAATGAAATAGGTTTTTTTTATATATTTAAATGTATTTTATCAAATATTTATTATTTAGTCTTAGACTATTAATTCCCAATACATATGTTTCTGACATTAAAAAGTAATAATTGAAAATATCTGTGTATTATACATGGTAAAGGATTTTTTTTAATTTTACGTTTTTGTCAAAAAATTTACAATATTAAAAGGTATTAATCATATGGATATATAAACTCTGTCTGTTTGTTTCTTATAGAATAAACGAAAAACATGTAAAATAATGTCTTACCTTACAACAGCATTTAAACCTGAAATTGGCACCAAGCATTGGACTCAGCAGTAGGTAGGAATTGAGGACCGGATGAGGGTTGCCAATGTACCCTACATTCAGAGAGTGCATCGAGCCATACTCCTCCTGGGAACAATTGATTGATCATTTTTAATTGAGCCGTAAAACTATAAACTGATGTAATATAATCAGCCTGTGATAGTCCACTGCTGGACATAGGCCTTACCTAATGCACGCCTTCTCCGTTAGGGGGTTTTTGGATCATATCTCACCACGCTGGTCCAATGCAGGTTGGGGTGGACCGACTTTTCATATGCCCATCCGACGCATGGATCATCTTACTTTTTAGACATTTGGGTGATCGGCCCAAACACAACGATAACACAAAGTTTTTTCCTGCGGATTTAAATCAACGACCTTCGGTTTATAAAGCGAGACAGACAGACAGACTTTTACAGAGGGCCACCTGGGACGGTACGGTCGGCACACTACATCACACTATCGTGTTCCGATTTAAAGGGTACCGTAACCAACGTATTTACTAAGCAAACGACACAACACCGTATATCTCACGGTAGGCAGCGCGTTGGTTATGCACCTGGTATTGCGCATGTTCATGGGCATCGGTGACCGCTTTCCATCAGGTGAAGCAATTGCTAGTTTGGCTTCGTATGCAATAAAGAAAAGAAAGGCAACTAGGTGATTACCCCATTTGCAAAATGTAAAGGTCGTACAGAAAGTAACTTGTGTGTAAAGTAAACCGTGTGTTATCTTTTAAAAGCGTCGGCTTGGGATCTTCGACGATCGGTATAAATGTTTGATTGGCAGTTGCCGGCGTTGACAACTGCCACGTACTAAAGGAACGTGGGTGTAATTGTGTAAATGGCGTTTATTTCGCGGTGCTCGTATCTCGGTGCATCGTCGCCATCTTTAATCCCAACGCTAACCAAGGATGAAATGTACATAAATTTCATATTTTATTTTTCTGAAATAAAGATGTAGGTAGTGCTAGAACGATATTTTTGTTAACGTACAAAACGGAAATTATTCCTGTGTATTTGTTTAATAGGCCGTACAAAAGAGTTTTGATCTGCGTTACACATACATTTGCATATATAACTCCAATAGATTTGAAATCCTTTTTATTAATTGCTTAGACGCCTGTGAAATTTAATAGCAAATTTTTTGTAGCGCATTTTGGTTTAGCGGTTGGTTTTAATCTTTTTTTTTTTATCCTTGAGTTATGTTCAGACTATGTCTTTAGTAAGCTTCATCTAATATAGAAGTTACAGAAGCTCCGTCACACTTCGAACTAGTAGGCCCAATTTTTCTAAAATGGAGGCCACATATTAGATAGTACTGTCAGTTAGTGTATTAGTTTATGTTCCTAAGGATCGTCGACGATCGGTTTGCGGACCGACGCCGACGGTCTACGCCTATATTAAATCGATGCTGAGGGCGGTGAGAACCGACCACGAACTTTTTGAGTGCATCTAGTATACCGTGTGTGTGTGTCGCTGTGCTCGTAGCGAGGCGAACTACAGGTGACGTGTCTATCCTATCGTGTGAGTGTGTAGGGTTGTTAGAGGACCCCGTTGGTCCGGAGTCTCGCGACCCTACCTCGTCCAGGTCGGAATAACGTTTACTGGTCGACGCTTTGGCAGAACGCGTTTGATCGCGACGTATGCTGCTTTACGCAGAGGGTTTGGTGACTACTTTATCCATGGTTTGCGAGTTAACTTATTAAAATCTAGTGGAGTGTCGGCAATTATGCATCGCTGCTAGTGTCACAAATTCGTTGTACACTGGCCCCATGGCTGCGGCGGAAATTATTTGGTGTAACTCGTAGTTGACTTTAGAGTGAAGGAGATCGTGAGTTGAAAGTTTGCAGTTTAAGTACATGATTGGTCTATGCATCCATGTAAATAAAGTTTAATTTTAGCGACATTTTACTGTTAGAATTACGTTAAGGGATAGAGTCTGTCGGAACTTCAAAGCCATTCCAACATCCTAGAAATATGACGTTTGAACGACATGTTGCATCGCAAGGTCAACGCCAGGTATTTGACCTTTCCTTTCCCGGATCAGATTGAAGCCGTAAAGTTTTATATGCCCTAGTGTCAAAGGTGTACGGCCCAGGCTGTGCCTTATCCTGACGCTGAGTTGAGGACCGGGGTTGTTCTAAATTACCCATCGTATCTAGACCGATAAAGTGAATTACATTCGGATGTGACGTCGATTCACAATTACAGATAAGCCATTCGCAAACGATTGATCGCGTTCTGGAGCTTTTATAGATATAGTTCGGTCTAGCGACGAACAAACCAGAGCGTGTCATCGGCGAAAAGTGCCAGATTGACATACGTCGGGCTTTTGGAATGTCGCTCGTGTAGAACGCGAATAATAAAGGTGATAGGACCGATCCTGAGGGACGCCCGCTTGGAGCGGACGGCTCGTGGACAGAGTGCCCTCGACTCGGTATCGGAAAGAGCGATTTGACAAGTGAAGCTTGGATGATGTGAACCAGCCTGTCCGGCACTTTGAGAATGTACAGCTTGTAAATCAAGCCGTTGTGCCAGACTTTGTCAAATGCCTTTGCGACATCGAAGAAGACGGCCCCTGTGATACGGGGTTTGGGTTGGTGAAGGCCATTCAGAATGAATTCCGTCAGGCGATAAATTTGGTCGGGACACGAGTGCTTCGGACGAAAACCGAATTGCTCGTCTGGGATGAGGTTATTGGAGAACTTGGTTTTAATCGATTGTGATTATTATTACATGGCTTGTTATTAATTTGAGATCATGTTATTCAAAATTTACTCCTGTATGTATAAATATAACAATATACAATATACAGGATTATTTTTCTTTCTATAGAAAGGTGAATACAATTAACCACGATTCATTTAAATTTAGTTGAGCTATTGGCATTCACAATGTGTTGTAATGTGGAATGTCTGAGCATCGATGTCAAGGTCGACGGTGGGTCGCGTTACAACACAACACGGGGAATTTTAATCCTTGTAATATTTTAAAAAATCACCATACAAAATAACAAACTAACAACAACTTTTTTAATGTATAGTTTGACCAAATAAAATATAGAATTTCCGAAAAAAGCCGCGTTACCTTCTGGAACAATTAAGTTTGACATTAACAGTAATGGCGCCAGAAGCACTGCTTTGTTTAATTTTGACGCAAATTTTAACCGGAATGTGTGGCTGATTTTTGGTACCAATTAAGTTTCTTTTCATAGTCAGTTGGGAGAATAAGAAACTTAATCTCTTAAAAAATCGACAATACCACGGCTGTTATCGACGCGCTGCCTAGCTTGAGACGTAGGATATTACATCTCATTTACCCAGTAAATACGCTGGCTACGGTGCCCATTAAACTGAAACACAGTAGTATGGTTGATGTATAATCGCAGTGCCTATTATAGCTAGGGTGATCAACAAAACCGGAACACGGTAATGTTTTCACACCACTGCTTGGCGGCAGAATAGGCATCGCGGTGGTTTAATCCCAGACGGCCTCCTGTAAAAAAGGAACAAACCACCTCGTAAGTTTGACAAAATACTTTTTTTTATAGATGATCTATATATTTTTATACCCTCAAACGATATGATTGCTTAATAAATCTAAAAATACCAACACACTTAGCCAAAACACGCACAAACAATTTGGGACTTTCGTAAAGCCAATTAAGACAAATAAAAGATAAAAATCGCGTTAAAAAGTCTCATTTCAAACACTAAAGGCGCCAGACAGAACCTGATTTTTTTGTATACCACCTAACGTGAAGGTGGTCTACCAAAACATAAACCTCAATTAACCAAAAAGAAAACCCCACGGGTTTTCTAGGTGTTAGGTTGCGATTGAGTTTGTTTGAGGTTTTGTTTACATAAATTCTAACTCCTATTCGGTAAGGCTTAAACGGTATATCATATAGTGATCGACTTCAGTACAAAAAAATACCGTAATTTTGGCCCAGAAGAAAAATCTTTTTAATAAAACTCGCATTCAACACTCTCCTACTCAGAAAATTAACAACGAGTTTTACTAACAATGTGTACAGTGGTGACCCCAACTATCCATATAAAAGCTGAATACATTACTTAATTCTTCGTTTCCCTTCCCCCTTCCTCATGAAAAATTCATGAAAAATCCCTACTTTTTGAAATTTTTAGGTCCTATTCGACTCATGTTAAGGCTTTTGTTTATACTCTTTTGTAAAGTATATAATACTAGCAGTCAGATCACAGCTCTGCTTGTGTTATTTTAAGATTTTTTGAATTGGATTTTTCAATGGTGAAAAGTAATCAATGTAACTCAAAATGAATGTAGCTTTCTAATGGTGAAACAGTTTTTAAAATCGGCGCAGTACTTTTTGAGTTAATTCCATTGCAAACATACACTCAGAAATACAAATGTTTCATCCTGATAATACATAACATAGTAAAGGAAACAAAACTGTCTTTGTACCCTAGTGGATGTGCTTGCGCTTTAGAAAACGTAGGTTCGTATCCTGCGAGACTCTACAAATTTTCAATGTTATTTCCTGGTAGGTCAGAGCAAAGCCGGCTGATCACTCTCTCTCCGGTCGCGTCGATTATTCGCCCTTCGAGTTTTGAGAGTATAAAGGAATAGGGAGTGCACCTGTTTATCCGTGCACTTCTGCACTATAATATTTCTTGCGCAATTGTATAGATCTCAGTGTCTCCAGTATATATCGGCCCTGGTAACCGTAATCTACTTAGAAGATATTATTATAATAGAGGAAACAAATAAGACTAACAATTATTGCCATAACAGTGGCTAAGGCTTGGAGGCTGGCGTGCGCTCTGGACCTCACGCAGAGCACTGGCGAAGTGGATTGGTGGGCGAACCTTTGTACGCAGGTCTGCGTTGCCGTAGACACAAAAATGACGTCACACATCATGGAGAACACCCTGAAAAAGATCTCTCAATTGACCATACATATCGCAAAATGTACGTTACGCTACATTGTATTATCGTTGCTTTAAAAAATTCAGCCAAATTAGACTTGGAATAGGACATGGTAACCCATGGCAACGAAGTGGCGTGGAGAATCTAGCTTTCTTGTTTATGAATTGTCATTGTGATGCCAATCTCTAAATGACAGTTTTGTCAATTGTCACTCACGTGTTTGACATCATACGTCAACATGAATACGTCTGACGCCGCTACGTATCCATAGGCGTGTTTAAAACTGTTATTTGTTTAGATCCGAAGCTTATTAGTTAAACTATAGTTGGTCAGGGTAATTGGGCTGATTAGCCCATTACCAAAATATGTAGGTCCAAGTCGCCACGGCCATTTTCGAAAGTCGTTAGAACGTGCCTTGAAGTTTATTGACGTCTAATTCATCCTTCAAATGCAGTTTACCTTTGTAGGCTGTAAAGGTCATATGCCAGTTTTAAATCTATAGCTAACTGCCTCTGTAGCCTAGTGGTAAGTGCTTGCGAAAACTGGAGGTCACAGTTTCGATTCTGCAGGAACTTATCAAGTTTTTTGTTGTTTTCTAGTTGTTTAGGGCAAGCTGTTTACCAGAATGATTTACAGTATTTCCTACGTCTGATTTACCTGGTCGCGTCTAACATGAAATATTCTAGTTCGCTTGCACTATAATATAATCAGCTCAGATGGCTTTTCTCTAATATCTAAATTAATGCACGGTTTTTAAATTGTAGGTTAGATTCCATTAGGATCAATAAAATGCTGTTATTCCTTCGTTGGTCAGGGTTCAATGGCCTTAGTAAAATAGCTATTTTTGGGATAATATATTGTAATACATAATAGCTATAAAAGGAATCTCAAAATACCTTCCCAAATAATCGCAATCCCAGTGTAGTTGATCTACGATCGTGACATCACTCGCTCCCAACAACGTGGCGGCCTTCGAGACGGCCATTTTGAGAACGGGTTCATTGACCTCTTGCAATACCATCACTTTAGCGTTCTTCAACACGTTCTGTTTGATAATAATTATAGGTAATAACAATTCATTTCAATGTAATTGAAACACCACCAAACCGTTGTAAATTATTAACGAGTAGGAGTCAGACCCACAGACTTAGGCCGTAAAATCAATCAATATTTAATGTTATAAAAATAATAATAACACAAATGAGTTTATTTATATAAAATAATATTAAAGCAATCTACACACACATTTTCTAGTTGTCCTAACGATTTTTATTATTGCTTCGTGTGGGCTAGATGTAAATAGCTGTAGATCGGAAGTAGTGGCGTGCATTAAGGGAGGCCTATGTCCAGTAGTGGACTGTCACAGGCTGATAATGATGATGATGATGCTCCGCTTGGTCTTGGGATGAGACCAAATATCTTTCTAATCTCGATCTTTTTAATCTTAACAGTTGTGACGTGGAACGGCTGGTCTCAGAGCTCACGACCAAAATAATTGATAAACTAAATATAACTTTCGATATTGCAACTGCAGATATGTTATGTCAAATGACATGACATTCGCAATGTGGCCGGCGAGTATTAGATGAGAATAGCCAAAGATCGGAAGCGGTGGCGTGCATTAGGCCTATGTCCAGCAGTGAACTGACGCAGGATGATGATGATAGAATTTGATTAAAATTAAAAATACAAAACAAGAACATACCAGCTGTTTCAAATGTGTATCACGGATGGAGCATTTCAAATTGATTGCACTCGTAATGATTTCCATCACCATTTCCGCCGTCCAATCCTTGAAGCAGATCAAATGATATGGCAGTGTACATCTGAAATTAACATACCTACATATATAGAAATTTTCAAAATAACACAAACTGCCTTATGATTACTAAAGGTAAGTTTCTGAGCGTACCACCTCTCTAAGTCTGGGGTGGTACCACCGCGGTGCCTAATCTACCACAAAGTGGTAGTGTTAAAACGCTATCGTGCTCCGGTTTGAGGGATGCCTTTCGTAGCCAGCGTATTTATTGGGTAAACGACGTAATCCTATGTCTCACGGTAGGCAACACGTAGGTCACCCCTGGTATTTCCCACTTTCCATCAGGTGGCCCGATTACTCGTCTGCCTTCGTATGCAAAGAAAAAAATTAATCAACGTTACTTAAAGAAACATTACATTGTTAAACTCTTAGCCAAGGCCAGTCCATAAGCAATTTAAAAAAAATTCTTGGTCTATATCTCACTGATGAGGATCGCGATACCATATTTGCATCGACTCAGTGCAGTTATAAGATGCGTGGACTGTCTGACACATGCTACCATCCACAGCCTTTTTATTACATGAGACTATATAATAGATGCCCTTCGTTGCTAACAACTGCTATCAATTTGCCCTACGATAATCTGCTTCTCCAGACAATGCTTTAAGGACCGCATAATATGGCCGGAGATGGCTCGTTTCTGGCCTATTGTAAAAAGTCGCGTCAATGTATTAAGATCTTTTAATATCCACTCGTTGGATCTCAACGCTTTCCAAGGTATGCGTAACAACCTTCGCCAACGATGTGTCTCTATAATACATCACCATACGCGACGTACAATTAAAACCTACGCTCTGTTTTGCCAATTAAGTTAGACATCACATATTGTTTTCGCAAATGCCGTATACTTATTATATAAATGTTTATAAGCTTATACTTAGGAGTAATACCACTTACCAATAAAGATAAAGCTTCTACCATAATATCATACTAAAAAACGATGATTATTTGAAGTTAAAATAGAATTAAGTGAAATTCATTCGGTGATTATTTATTAACCCTATATCAAATACTACAAAAAATAATCTGCGTGATAATGCTTACGGCGTTCGTGAATGCAATTGTCTTAAAATGTTCTTGGTAAAATATCGTACAGGCTTCATTTAAGATTTTGAACTTCCGAACCTAAACGTGTGTATAAAATAAAATTTTAACACAACTCTAAGATTTAAACAGAACTCATGACTTCTGTCACTCAACGAAAGCATGACATTGACTGATGAAGTAAATCTTTATTTTTCTTCGTAAACAATAAAGAAATATTATATACATTTTAATATTACGTATATATTTCGTAAATTCGTAAATTGATATCTTTTACTTAAGTGATAACTATGTATATTAAATTCACTACAACTAATTCATGATAATATTACCTATGTGCAAATTAATAACTATTAACCCACCAACCCGCATATGACCAGCGTGGTAGGATACCGTCCAAATACCCCCTAATGGAGGAGGCGTGCATTAGGGTAGACCTCCAGGGGAGGTCCAGCAGTGGACTAAAACAGGCTGATGATGATGAATATCTATTTTTTATCTTAACGTTATCTCATTATGTAATAAAATAACCATCTCATGTAGTAAAATTCTATAAATCAACTTTATTAACGTGCACTGCCTCCGTAGCCTAGTGGTATAAGTTTCTAAAAACCGGAGGTCGTGGGTTCGAATCCTGCGGGGACTCAACAAAGTTTCATTGTTTCCTAGTTGGTTAGAGCAATTTGGGCTGATCACCCAATTGTCTGAAAAGTAAGATGACCTATGCGTCGGACGGGCACGTATAAAGTCAGTCCACCTAGCAACCCGCATTGGACCAGCGTGGTGGGATACGGTCCTAAAACCCCCTAGTGAATAGTGGTGTATTAGGGGAGGCCTAAGTCCAGCAGTGGACGATCATAGGGTGATGATCATGATGATGATGAACGTGCACGGTGCACGTATATAACTTTTGCAAGAAGTATTTTATTTCAGCAAACGGTTTATTCATATTCACTAGCACGAAGAAGATTACAAATGAGGAGAGCTATCAAGCACATAACACGTGATCCGATGATCCTGCGCGTGAAACTAAAAAAAAAAAAACAATAGATTCATAATATTTTTAAATATTACAACACTATACAAAAGTTTTTAATACCATTTAATCTCGCAAAAGATTTTCGAGCTATAGTGGACGGAATAAACGAGAGCGAGAACGAGACTAACTCATACGACTTATAACGTTGAAAACTTGGATCCCCTTTGTACTTTTTCGTTAGCAATGATGTTATGCTTCCAGTCATATGTCTTTGGTAAGCTTCATCTAACACAGAGTTGGCGGGAAGCTACCGTCCCCACGAACCAGGTGACCAACACTTTTTGCTAAAAATGAAGGCCACACGCACAGAAGGTACGTGAGTTAGGCATTCTTTAGTGTCCCCTAAGGATCGCCGACGATCGGTTTACGGACCGGGACGCCGACGATCTGGCGACTGTTTTAAAACAATAGTGAAAATTTATTATTGTGTTCCGGGTTGATTAATAAAAAGTCAGCTTGATCCATTTATACGTTTATTTTGTGAATATATTAAAGCTATATCATCATATCATATAATAATTATTAATCCTATATCTAAATTAAATATATCGATTATAGGCAAACCCATTCTCATACTTCTCGAGCACTCTTTATTTGAAGTTATACATTAAAAGATTGTAAACGTAAAGAAATACTGATATAATTGTTTTAAAATTACATATTAAAACGTCTAATAAATTTATTCTGATTCCTAAACAATACATTTTTACCATTTAAATCACATAACGGCACAATAAAGTTGCTTATGTTTTTAAAATATTTCATATTTAAAAACTATTTCTTGCTCTTTTCGACGTCATCTTCCTTCTCTGTCGCTCCCAAATCCCGTTGGATCTCCCTGAAGGTCTTCCCCTTAGTTTCCGGGACGCAGTAGTGTATGAACACGCAGCTTATCGCGCAAGCTCCGCTGAACAGCCAGTATGTGGTTGCGGGTCCTATGTTCAGGGTCAAGGTTGCGAAGTACTTGGTGGTGAGGAATACGAAGAAGGTGGTCACCATCAGGCTCGCAGTCACGCCGATCGCCCGAGCGGGACCGTCGAACAACTCTGCTATTAGTACCCACACTAGAGATCCCATTCCTGAAAAGTATATTTGTTAAACTTTCTACATATTGACTTCTCTAACACAAATCTCTCGGTTTCAAATAAAGGTTGACTGTGAGATGATGACTTTTGGCATAAGTCTAGAATTTATAGAAAAGTAAATAACTCAACTTAAACCAATTAAGTTATATAAAAAATATACTATAAAAATTCTATCGGTTTCCAAAGTGTATGACACTATTGGAAACCGAATTCATACTTCATAGGTAGATAGGGTACTAATTGAATCGGAGCCAATTGGATTAAAAGGATAAATTAGGTATCGAAATTGAACGCACTATTTTTCTGTAACGATTGTGAAAGATGGTACAGGCTTCAAACATACAACAACGAGGCAAATACATCAGTTGTTGAGAGGCTATCATAGTAAAAACTAATCATATATACACTGTAATACGACTAAATATTATAATATATCAATTACCTGCACTATAACAATAAACGACCAGTATCAGTGATATCAATGGAAGGTAGTTCATGAACCCTGACACTTCTTGCGTGTCCTGTTTTATTTTGAAGAATGCCCCCAAGCCCACCTGAAATTATATTGTTACAGTTTTACCATTTTTTTATAACCTTTAACCCATACACGTACATATTAAACATTAAAATGTACTCAATTAGTCTGGGTGTGTGTTTTTATATCGATTTTACGTCAAAATTATTAAAGTTTATTTTTACTTTATATTATAACTTATTATTGTTTTAATATGTATCAACAACACATATAATCATCAATTTATGTGTCAGAAACAATTATTTACCGAATATAATCATAATTGATAAGTTAAAATATTAATTAATAAATTTAAGACTTGTGTTGCAATGTCTCTAGTGAATTTTTAAAAATGTCAATCAAAAGTATTTAAATATATTTTGTATTTTTT
This sequence comes from Lamproptera curius, assembly GCA_029286875.1. NCBI lineage: Eukaryota > Metazoa > Arthropoda > Insecta > Lepidoptera > Papilionidae > Lamproptera > Lamproptera curius. The sequence continues at coordinate 3,575,210 of JAGSMT010000105.1, read as the reverse complement.
TGTAATTTTTATTAAAAGTTTTTAAAGTTTGTTCTTACTTCATTTTTTTAATTATCATTGTTTCAATATGAATTAACAACACATATTATCATGAATTTTTGTTTAAGAAACAATTAATTACCCTTTTATAATTATAATAGATAAGTTGATTTGTTAATTAATACATTTAAGACATGTAATTATATTCTCGAATGATTTTTATCAAAGTTAATCAAAAGTTATATAAAAAAAACATTGTATATATATTTTTAGTATTCTTTTTGGTAATTTTTATTAAATGTTATTTAGTTAAATAAAATTAGAATATAGATACGGAATAAAAATAATATTTTTTTAATTAACCTTTATATTTTTGTATTGCTTTTTTAAAATAGTGAATAGAAGTAAGTTAAAAGAGCTTTTGCATCAACATTTTTTTTATATCACCTTGGTTGATATATCATACCTGTTGATATACTATACCACTCAAAGGTTGATCAGAGGTAACCTTTGCGCATTAAGTTCTTTACTGTACTATCTCTGTACAAATAATGTTAATAAAAAAAGGTAATAATAATCGTATTCGGCCATGTATTTAATTTATATTTCTTTTGTATAGAATAACTCACCAGTCCGACAAGCATTCCGATCAACGACGATATCAATATGTGCTTCCTTTTGAACCTATCAGTCACTAGTGTTGTGAAGAAACTGGCGAACAGCTGTATCGAGCCGATAATCACTGACGCCACTTCCGGCATAACGTTGGTATTTGTCGATACCAATATCGTTTGTAAATAGAAGGAAACGGCATTAAAACCGACCAATTGCGAGGCGACACAGACGAGTAGTGACACTCCTAGCGATTTTAATACAACCCTATCTTTTAGCAGTTGCTTTTTATCGATATTCTCGTTCGTCGATAACGCGTAAGATGCGATCTCCTCTTTGGCCAGTTGCTCGGAGCCGCGTAATAGTTTTAATACGTCGAAAGCTTCGTTTGTTCGTCCTAAAAGTTTATAAAAAATGTTAAAGAAAACAGTTTTACGTCAATATCGTTAACAACAAAGATACGAACGATATTTTACAACAATTTTTCAATCATTCGCGATATTTATAAATTTTTTGGTTTTAAATTATAAAATAGTAGTATTAAGAAAATTTTTAAATGCAAGTGTTGATTAAGCTTTTAATAGTATTCAGAAAACAAATCATAACTCCATGGGACCTGGAAAAGCCTCTAATATTTATCATAGATACAATTATTGACATGTTTTTCTATTTATTTATTATATATCATGATTTTGAGAAATATGTCTACTTTTTATCAAAACATAAATAAATACAGTAAAATATATCACATTTATATTTACATACACAATTAACTTTAACTTACCTTTAGAATACAAAAAGTACGGGCTTTCCGGCAAGAACAACAGTGGAACGCTTATGAACATATTCAATCCGGCCAGAATCACGCTATATGTCGTATATGAAGTGAAGGGGCCAACCGATAATGTTATTACGATTCCCAACGATGAGAATATCTGAAGAAAAGTGCATAAAGCCCCACGCATCTCTTTCTGTGGAAATAAATAAATAGACAACAATCATTTCTTGTGTTTATTTGCCTCTGTAGCTTAGTGATAATGGATTGCGCTGAAGAAAACGTGAGTTCGTGAATTCTATGAGGGCTCAACAAATTTTCGTTGTTGTTTCCTAGTTGGTTTGGGTAATGCGGGCTGTCACACGATTGCCTGTAAGGTAGGATGAACCATGCGTCGGATGGGCATGTAAAAAGTCGGTCTTGCGCCTGATCTCTCTCCGGTCGTGTCAGTTTCCTGTCCCATCAGAACATGAGAGTGAGGGAAGAGAGCACCTGCGTTTAGGCGTACACTTGTGCACTAAAATCTCCTGCTCAGTTGTCTGATCTCTGATATAGATCGGCCGCGGTAATCGGAGTCGACTAGGAGTACATAATCATACTGACCTAAGTGAAATAACTTACACTCGCAATTTCTGATGCGTAAACAGGAACCACGATGAACACAAACGAATCGGCAACACCGATCAATGCGCGTCCCAGAATGAACATCCAGACTTCGGTTGCGAATATGTACATAACGGTGATTAAAATCTTCGGAACGCATGTGAGTATCACACACCATTTCCTCCCGATGCTGTCTAATAACATTCCTAGTAGGAGATTTGCTGGAACATAAAATACGACGTCATTAAGGAAAGAACGAAAATTTAAAATCTAGAATAGATTGATATAGATAGAATAACTGCCTCCGTAGCCTAGTGGCATGGGCGTGTGCTTTAGAAACCGGAGGTCGTGGGTTCGAATCCTGCGGGGACTCAACAAATTTTCATTGTTGTTTCCTAGTTGGTTAGGGCAATATGGGCCGATCACCCAATTGTCTGAAAAGAAAGATGATCCATGCGTCGGATGGGCATGTAAAAATTCGGTCCAAAAAGCCCCGAATGGATAAGGTGTGTTAGGGGAGGCCTATGTCCAGCTGTGGACTATCACAGGCTGATGATGAGATAGAATAGATTGATACAATATAACCCCCTTATTACAAGGGATCATTTGGGTTTGGATGATTGTTATCCTTATCCGGTTCCAGTGAGTGACCTATATTAACAATAAAATGTTGGATGTTTGGCGTCTTTATTGTGTAATTCTTGATTGCAAACGCTAATATTATAACTTATTTTCAAAAGTTTTTCTCTTTTACAAAGGACCGTCTGGGGTTGACAACAAGCGTGACTATTTCCTTCCAAATCGGTTGTATGTGTTATTGTGAATTGCAGGGCAGTATTGTGACATCCTACGTTGCTACCTTACAAATAGGGCATATCACTAACTATCAGAACGTCCTTCTCGTCCCGATGCTTCTTTTTTTTTTCGAAATCGAGTTATTGAAAACAGTTAACTCTTTAGTCCGTTTATAAAACTGTATGATAATAATAGATAAGCAAGTAACTACATAAGCACAGTGAAGACAACGAAATGCCTATGAGAAAAAGTACATACGTCCTACATACGATCGCTAGTTTTCAGTGAAATTTAGAAGGTTTGATAGACAACAATACTTACTTGAAAATACAAATGTTATAATAACAAAAATATATTATAAACATCAGTACTCAGTTAAACTCGTATTTACATCGTTTATCACTCGACGAGAAATTTCCAAACCTATTCTAACGCTATTATAACTTAAGCCAAACATATAAAAAACCATATTTAATACAATGGCACCCAGACATTTCAAAATGCCTACTTAATATGCTGCAAAGGAATCCAACAGAAACAATCCAGGACCCCTCTTCTTCAGTGATAGGACGGCTCAATGGAGATTCTGTCACATTACGTAACTTGACCAACATCGGAGAAGGCCACGCTAGATCCATTCCAGTCGTCATCACGCTCATGTTCACTGCAATGAAAGAAAAAGTGAAATTTTAACCAAAAAATATGACCGACTTAAAAACCAAGAAAAAGCATCTGGTTATTCTGATTTGCAACAAATAACAACGTGCAAACCGCCTACGTGGCCTAGAATGGAGGTTGAAGGTTCAAACCCCGCGAGGAACGTTGATAGTTGTTTTTTTGGTTTGTTAGAATAATTGTCTAAAAAGAAGATTATTCATATGTTGGATGGGAATGTAAAAAGGCGGTCCCGGTTGTCAAGACCATCTCTGGCAATCGTTCAAGGATGTCAGAGCCTTCATATTTACTGACGACTAATTCATTCTTAGAATGCGGTTTACCCTTTGCGGAGGACAGATTCCAGTCGTTCTGTGTAATAATAGTTATTCAGCTAAATCTGGATGGACTAGAAGTCGACTTCGTGTTAACTTTGGAAAAAGGCTACGTGAAAGTACAACATATGAAATCTAACAACAGTCTAAGATATGTTTTCCCGATATAAACTTTTTCTTAATAACGCATTTATTTGGATAAGATGCATTGTCTAAAGTTTAATTTAAAACCGTCTCGTCATTATTTTTGAATTGGTTAGTGTGCATTACTCTTAATCTCTTAAGGTTCAGCCAGCGGTTTTAATGTAATCGCAGAAGGTTGTGTCTTTTGCCGACGTGTTTTTAATTCTCAAATATGTATTAAACTATGCCTACTTTAATACATATAACAAAATAATTACTATATATTTATAAAAAAAAACATGGCATCATGTGGTCTGGAGCGCTTGGAATGGTGGTAACATGCATAAATAAATAATAAGAAAATTATACGCTCCGAATTGACTACCTCGTCCTTTAAGTTCCTAACGATAGGCGTTGCCTGGACGGATTATAGTTCAAATGTAAGGACTCAATCTATTTAGAAAGCCATTCTTGCAGTGGGTTATATTATGGTTATATAATTCGGCTCAAAACAACGATAAAAAGAATTTATACTGAACAATGTAACTTATAGCGTCTACGTGGCGTCCATTCTTTTTGCACAATAATATATACAAAGGCGGGCTTAATGTCTTAGGCATTATCTAACAGCCAACCTTAGGGAGGTTATGAAAAATTTAAGTGGGTGCACTTATAATACACAATAAGAAAATCCACATCTTTTGTAGTTATATACAATATAAGAGTACAATTAATAAGTATATCTTTTAATAAAGGAACCATAAATATACATATATCTGTACATAAACATAAATAGATATATATTAAAATATATACACACAATTATTTATACAAAAATAAATATATATGTACACAAATATAACTATAAATACATATGCACATGTCACAGGGTCACTTACTTTGCTGATTCCTCTTGCAATAAATATTTCCGCACTTTTCATTTAAATTGGATGATGTTATTAGCCATCCTGATTTCCAAAGGTAGCGCATTCCACAGAAGAATAGATTGAATTTGAAAAGATTTATGAATGAAATAAGTACGATGTACGGGACACAGAAGAAGACGGTTATTCGTTGAACGAAGATCTAATTGACAAATTGTCATAAAAATGTCAATCACTGAGTGACATTCAAATAACTTCATAAATAAGACACCACTTCGTTGCTACAGTTTACAGTGTAGTATATAAAATTTGTATATTAGAATATCTGTGACCTGGATTTTATCATAATCATCATCAGCCTTTGTTAGTCCACAGCTATACATAGGCCTTCCCTAAAACACGCCTTCTCCATTAGGGGTTTTTGGACCGTATCCCAAAACGCTGGTCCATTGCGGGTTGGTGGGTGGACCGACTTTTTACATTCCCATCCGACGCGTGGATGATCTTATTTTTTAGACAATTGGGTGATCGACCCATTGTCCTAACCAACCAGAAAACAACAATATCACAAAATTGTTACACCGCGGGATTCGAAACCACAACCTCTGGTTTATAAAGCAAGGGCCAATACCGCTAAGCCACGGAGTTGTTTTTTAATATACGGTGCTAAACTTATGGCATTCCTTTTGGCTTTTAAAAAGTTTTTTTTGATTTTGTGTAGTTTCTCCGTCTAATCTAAAAGGTGTAAAGACTTTTTTAACGGAATAACTTATTGCATCGTCATTGTTTTATGAAAATAGTGTTGCTATTGTATTAAGGGGATTCCTTACAACTTATCAATAGCAACTCCATAGGTATGACGCCATATCTGGTTTTGGGTTATACATCTTTCTAGAAGTCAACGACTAATTATTGTCTAGTTTATTTATTCAACCGGACATTATTTTTTATTGATGGAAGAGGTTTTGTCGGTACATTTTTTTATTGCCTACGCAGGCAGACGGGTCGGGCCACCTGATGAAAAGTGGTCACCGACGCCCATAGACATCGGCAATATTAGTGGTATCACCAACGAGCTGCCTACCGTGGGACATAGGGTGATAAGTCTCGTTTACCCAGAAAATACGCTGGCTATGGTGCCCTTCAATCCGAAACACAGTAGTGTTTTCACACTACTGAGTTTCTTTCGCCGGTTCTTCTCAGGTCAGAGGCCTTCATTTCCGAACCCGCGGTAGATTATTTGACAATCAATAAGAAAGTGTAATGCTTCCATATTGAATAAAGATATTTGACTTTGACTGCTTTGCGATAGAAATAGGCACCGCTGTCGTACCAACCTAGACGGTCCCCAGTAATAATGGGACTTACCAATTAAGGTTATCTTTAACCAAATATTGATTGACTGATTTTTTCGCTGCGACGATAAAATTTTGAATTTATATTTTTAACCAAATATATATAAAAACTTTTTATATTCCTTAAAAATTCATGATAAAATCAAATCATGCAAACTATATTTATGTTAATCGTCTAATTATACAATTCATAAAATATAAAATCAAACTGGATCTATAGACGCATAAATTGATATAAATTTTTGGCTTGTAAATTAAAGAAAGGATGCGTATTTCCTGTTAGCAATCTCGTTTGGATAAATATAAAAATAATATATTGGGTAAAGATTAGAATAATACAGCAATTCGTATTTATAGTTAAAGAAAATAATAAAATACAAACTTGTTGAGCAAACAACCTATGCGAGCGTATAGACTTAATCTATTTAACTTCACAACACAAGTGTACCGCTTCCCGCAATGTTGACAGATAAAGGTTTGACACAGATTGTAGCAATAAAACTATGCAACAAAGCAATTTATAATCTATGTTCAAATGTTAGGTATCTATATTGCATTAACAATGATTCACGCAAACGGCAGTTCGAGTTAACGTCCTAAAATTAAAGATTATCGATACATTTGGTATTAACTCCAAACTTAATATGTTACTAGCTATAAATTTGTTCTACAGTCTTTATAAAAATAGATGCGATTTACGTTTATATATTAATTTCTAGATGTGACATTGTCCCTTTTACAGGAGGCGTCTGGGGCGGTACCACCTGCAGTGCCTATTTCTGCCACGAAGCGGTAGTGTGAAACGACTACCCTGTTTCGGTTTGAAGGGCACATTAGCCAGCGTATTTACTGGGTATATAAGACGTACCACCATATCTCACGGTAGGCAGCAGGTAGGTATTGCCGATGTCAATTGGAGAAGGTGACCACTTTCCATCAGGTGGCCCGAGAGCTGGCCTGTCTTAGTTTTCAAATATAAGTAAAAAAAAAAAACAGAAAAATAACCCTTCTAATGTTATTAATATGACAATTTTTTTTATTGTATTTAAGATTATTTATAGTCTTTTGTGCCTGCAACTACTAAATGTATTGTAATTAACTGCCAGAATCTGAAGTAGCAATTAATTCTTAAATTGACCGACATCCGACAAGTCGGAGGTACTCAATTCGAGTGTTTCAGCTTTTGTTCATTTTTTTAAATTATAGGTATAGTGTCATTTGGTCCCTTTCTTTTCATTAATTTTTTAATAAGTAGTTTAATGGATATTAAAGAAATTAAGAATATTTCGTGACAAAATGCACAATATTGTGTGATTAAATTGCAAACGCTGTCGAAACCGTAAAAGATAGACTTAAACTAAACTAAATGTATAATAAACATTATTGTTCTTCTTTAATTATCTACAATAAAGTCCGCAAGCGTATATATCTATTTTTTAAAAATTACCCACAATAGCACTTTTATTGTAAAACATTGTTAAAATTGCAATATATTCAAACCTCATTTAAGGCAATATAGTGTCAGTTTACATAAGAGGTATGTATAGTAAAAATCTTTATTTCATAGCATGGAACGTGTGATACATGAGTATCCGAAAATATATTTTTCATGCGGGATTTGATCCATCGTAAATGCTTTTACCTTATAAATACTCGAATAATTAATTTGAAGCTCTGATAAATTTAGAGTAATACTAGTGGTTACCACATCTTCGTAGACAGAGTTCACAATAAAAATTCAGTATTTTCCGTAGAGAATATATCACTAGGCTAACTTTAATGGAATTCGTACATTTTGTGAATTGATGTTTTGTTTTTGGAAATAGTTCGTGATATTAACTCAATTGTCTGCGCTTATTATATAGTTTTTAGTTTGAATCTAGACAAAATATAGTAAAAATAACAATAAGATACATAAAAATAAAAATATATAAAATGTTTGTTTTTTTTTTCATTAAATTATTTTATTTCACACTATATATTTAAAAAATATAACTTATAACTTATTCTGTTGTTTGAGATATGTCAAAGTATTTTTTAATACATCTAGTTTAGTAGTTTGAGCGTGAAATAGTAACAAAAATACATCCATTCTTACAAACTTACGCATTTATAATGTTTATCATCATCATCATCAGCCTGTGTTAGTCCATTGCTGAACATAGGCCTCCCCTAATGCACGCCTTCTCCAATAGGGGGTTTTGGACCTGTTCCCACCACGCTTGTCCAAAGCAGGGTAGACCGACTTTTTACATGTCCATCCGATACATGGATATCATCTTTTTAGGCAATTGGGTAAACGTCATCATAATGATGATAATCTAACTTTTAGGCAAATGGGTAAACGGGCCAAAATGCCCTGACCAACTAGGAAACAACAATGAAAATTTGTTGAGTCCCCGCAGGACTCGAACCCACGACCTCCTGTTTCTAAAGTACACGCCTTCATCACTAGGCTACAGGTGTAGTTAATATTAGTAGGATTATATACAATATAAACTTACGTTTAGTACTAAAATCGAAATCAGAAACTCTTTATTTATTGGTTCGTCAACAAACAAACATCACTTCTATGTTAGGTACAAATAAATATTAAAGTTAAGTTAAGACTCCAAGCTTAAGTTAACTCCAGCAATCTTATCTATTACATTTAAGACACTTAACCATAATTCGAAATGACGCAAACGTAAATTGTTTTTAAATTTGTATGTCATACTGTAAAAGGTTAAAACTCTTCGACAAAAATCTAAAAATCTCGTTGGGCTTCTTAATATTTTATTTGGCTATAATTTACTTTGTGGTATAATTTGAAAATTAACACTAGTTAATAACTTTTATTTGTTAAAACCGAACGTTCGCCGTTTAAGATAACATGATTCGAAGACAGTCGTAGGTAAAATAACCAACGATATTATACAAAGCTCACGGTGTAAATTTTAATGTCCTTTTTATTTATTTCGGTACAATGTATATCACAACTAGACGCCCATAGACTATCGCAATATTAGTGGTATCACCAACTGAGCTGCCTCGTGGGAGATTAGGGTGTAAGTTTTTACCCAGAAAATGCGGAGACTAGGTCCCTCACTGATGAAAGTGGTTCACCGACCATAAGTTCATCGCGAATTTTCAGGTGAGTATCACCAACGCATCCCTGAATTGGGACATGGTGAAAGTCTCGTTTTAGAAAAAGTGCTATGGTGCCTTCTATCGGAAACAGTAGTGTTTTCACCTACTAAGTTTCTTACCGTTCTTCTCTAGGCCTCATTTCGATCCCGTGGTAGATTGATTTGACCAATCAATAAGAAAGTTAATGCTTCAATTGAATAAGATATTTGACTTTGACTGCATTGCTTTATGCAAATAGCACTTCATGTAGTACTTCAACCTAGACGGTCCCCATAAAGGGATTTACCATTAAGGTTATCTTTTAACCAAATATTGATTACTATTTTATCATTATATTAACATAACTTTCTCGACGATAAAATTTTGAATTTATATTTTAACCAATATATATAAAAAAATTTTTTTAAATTCCTTAAAAATTCATGATAAAATCAAATCATGCAAACTATATTTATGTTAATCGTCTAATTATACAATTCATAAAATATAAAATCAAACTGGATCTATAGACTGCATAAATTGGATATAAATTTTTGGCTTTAAATAAAAGAAAGGATGCGTATTTCCTGTTAGCAATCTCGTTTGGATAAATATAAAAAATAATATATTGGGCCGATATGATCAGAATAATACAGCAATTCGTATTTATAGTTAAAGAATTTGATAATAAAATACAAACTTGTTGAGCAAACAACCTATGCGAGCGTATAGACTTAATCTATTTAACTTCACAACACAAGTGTACCGCTTCCCGCCAATGTTGACAGATAAAGGATGTTACACAGATTATAGCAATAAAACTATGCAACAAAGCAATTTATAATCTATGTTCAAATGTTAGGTACCTATATTGCATTAACAATGATTCACGCAAACGTGCAGTTCGAGTTAATGTCCTTAAATTAAAGATTATCCGATATATTTGGTATTAACTCAAAATTAATATACTATTAGCATCAAATTCGTTCTACAGTCTTTATAAAAATAGGATGATCTACGTTTTTAATATTAATTTCTAGATGTGACATTGTCCCCTTTTTACAAGAGGCCGTCTGGGGCGGTACCACCGCGGTGCCTATTTCTGCCACGAAGCGGTAGTGTGAAACGACTACCCTGTTTCGGTTTGAAGGGCACATTAGCCAGCGTATTTACTGGGTATATAAGACGTACCACCCTATATCTCACGGTAGGCAGCGCGTAGGTATTGCCTATGTCAATTGGAGTAGGTGACCACTTTCCATCAGGTGGCCCGAGAGCTGGCCTGTCTTAGTTTTCAAATTTAAGTAAAAAAAAAAAAACAGAAAAATAACCCTTCATAAAATTATTAATATGACAATTTTTTTTATAGTATGTAAGATTATGTATGATCTTTTGCGCCTGCAACTACTAAATGTATTGTAATTAATGCCAGAATCTGAAGTAGCAAATTAATTCTTAAATTGACCGACATCCGTAAAGTCGGAGGTACTAAATTCGGAGTGCTCCGCTTTTGTTCATTCTCTTTTTAAATTATAGGTATTAGTTGTCATTTGGTCCCTTTCTTTTCAATAATTTTTTAATAAGTAGTTTAATGGATATTAAAGAAATTAAGAATATTTCGCTGACAAAATGCACAATATTGTGTGATTAAATTGCGAACGCTGTCGAAACCGTAAAAGATAGACTTAAACTAAACTAAATGTGTAATAAACATTATTGTTCTTCTTTTAATTGTCTATAATAAAGTCCGCAAGCACATATATCTATTTTTTTTAAATACCCACAATAGCACTTTTATTGTAAAACATTGTTAAAATTGCAATATTTCAAACCTCATTTAAGGTAATATAGTGTCAGTTTACATAAGAGTTAATGTATATAACAAAAATCTTTATTTCATGCGCATGGAACGTGTGATACATGACTATCCGAAAGTAACTAGCCGAAAATATATTATTAATGCGGGGATTTGATCCATCGTAAATGCTTTTACGCTTATAGATACTCGAATAATTAATTTGAAGCTCTGATATATTTAGAGTGATACTAGCAGTTACCCACATCTTCGTAGACAGAGTTCACAATAAAAATTCAGTATTTCCCGTAGAGAATATATCACTAGGCTAACTTTAATGGAATTCGTACATTTTGTGAATTGATGTTTTGTTTTTGGAAATATTTCGTGATATTAACTCAATTGTCTGCGCTTATTATATAGTTTATAGTTTGAATCTAGACAAAATATAGTAAAAATAACAACAATTAAATTATTTGATTTCACACTATATATTTAAAAAGTTTAACTTATAACTTATTCCGTTGTTCGAGATTTGCCATTGTATTTTTTAATACATCTAGTTTAGTAGTTTGAGCGTGAAATAGTAACAAAAATACATCCATTCTTACAAACTTACGCATTTATAATGTTTATCATCATCATCATCAGCCTGTGTTAGTCCATTGCTGAACATAGGCCTCCCCTAATGCACGCCTTCTCCAATAGGGGGTTTTGGACCTGTTCCCACCACGCTTGTCCAAAGCAGGGTAGACCGACTTTTTACATGTCCATCCGATACATGGATATCATCTTTTTAGGCAATTGGGTAAACTTCATCATGATGATGATACTTATTTTAGGCATGTGGGTAAACGGGCCAAAATACCCTAACCAACTAGGAAACAACAATGAAAATTTGTTGAGTCCCGCAGGACCTCCGGTTTCTAAAGCACACGCCTTCATCACTAGGCTACGGATGTAGTTAATATTAGTAAGATTATATACAATATAAACTTACGTTTAGTACTAAAATCGAAATCAGAAAACTATTTAACTATTGGTTCGTCAACAAACAAACATCACTTCTATGTTAGGTACAAATAAATATTAAAGTTAAGTTAAGACTCCAAGCTTAAGTTAACTCCAGCAATCTTATCTATTACATTTAAGACACTTAACCATAATTCGAAATGACGCAAACGTAAATTGTTTTTAAATTTGTATGTCATACTGTGAGAGGTTAAAACTCTTCGACGAAAAATCTAGAAATCTCAAATACGTTGGGTTTCTCAATATTTCATTTGGCTATAATTTACTTTGCGGTATAATGTGAAAATTGACACTAGTTTATAACTTTTTATTTGTTTAAAAACCGAACGTTCGACGTTTAAAATAACACGATTCGAAGACAGTCGTAGGTAAAAATAACCAACGATATTATACAAAGCTCACGATGTAAATTTTAATGTCTTTTTATTTATTTCGGTACAATGTATATCACTAACTAGCAGTCCGTCTACGGCTCTGTCTGCTTCGAAGAACAATCAAACAATCAGATCCATCCTCTTTATAACATTATTATAGTTAATGGTTATATTAAAAAAGTTGTATATAACTCACCAACGAAAACAACAAAATGCTGCAGAAAACTGGGCGATTTCCAAATCGACAACATCACTGAACAATTCCTTATGTATTTATGAAAAATAAATAAAATCAAAATTATTTTTTTTAATTTTCAACAAAAGTCCGCCAAAACAACGTTCCGAAATCAAAATTCAATTTCTAATCTCAACGTCCACCGCAGATCCTTGTTGTCTTCAGACTAAAGAGGATGGTTGTCCTCGAGTACTTGAAAAGGAATAAATAAAGTGATAAGTGACTTTCTGTCTGTTACATTGTACCCTCCAATGTTTCACCTTTTAGTTTTACCGTGAATTTGCACAGGAAAACATGTTACAAACGATGTTTAGAAACGTGCACTGCGATTTGTTTCCTGGTCCGTCAAAATGTCAAAATGTCAAAATTGAAAATTCTTGACACGCGACGTTGGAAGTCGAAACTTTCCATTCACACGATACTACGTTTACTCCTACTAATAAAATATTTTTTTAAATATTTTATTAGTAGGAGCGGAATGTAATGTTTCCTTCGTCGAATACTTTTATACCTACCTACATAGTATCTCATTTGATTGGCGGCCATCGTAATTAATATATTTTTAGCAATTTACTAGCAGTATGCTCATCGCAGTACTTGTAATTAGGTATTTAATAAAAATATAACGTTTGATTTTTTACAATGAAACAATTAATGTAGATATTATGTTACTGGTATAAAAAACAAATGTGTGGTTTATGAAAAAAAATTAAATATAATTTTATGTTGCTTATTTAACATTTACATGTCTTTAAATTTTTATTGAAAAACGAAGAATTCCACCTATACCAAATTATATCAAGTCATTTTAGTAGAATTTTCTTTTAAATAGGTAACTAGAGACAGATAGATTTTTCTTCAACGTTGAATAACTTTTTTATTGTTTTTAAAGTAATCCCGTAAAGATAACAAAAAATAATCCCAGAAAATAATCCAGTTAAAAACCGAAATGTCAGGCATAGTCACACGTATTGCTTGTCTTACAAACAATGAAACCGATGCTTTATATTCCTTATCTATTTTACAATCACATAGTTTAAGGTAGTTAATATCTAGTGGCTAGTGGATAATTCGATAACAGATATTGCTTAAGCACAAAGAACACCCACAATGACATTACTAATGAAATGGTGGTTTCGCATGAATCTAGGTCTGTTGTTATTGGATAAACATAATTATACGTTTTAAGATAGATTCAAATTTCTTACGATGCTTTTAGGACTATAGTTTTAATAAAGCAATTTTTTTTTATTGCCTGCCCAGGCAGACGACCTTCTTCGGATTCTTTCCGACATTCATGATCATGGATGCTGGAAAGAATCCGAAACGCGGAAAATCCGTAAACTAGTGGATTTGATATAGTGTCGGTTTTTTAAAAATGTAGAATAAGACGAAAGGCAAAATTTTTACACTACACACATAACTCTTAATGCGTGTACATAAGTACCCATAAACATTTTTAGTGTAGTAAGAATACAAATATGGCTTTAATTTGGTTTTTATTGTGAAAATATATTAAATCGTAACATTATAAAATTGAAGATTCAGCATGCAATCATAGCAGCAGCGTCATAATGAAAAATTCATAATTACTAATTCCTATGGAACTGATTTAGTAAGTGCCCAAGAGATAAATTTAAATAAAAACGTTAAAGTATTATATATTTATATATACACAAGGCTAATGTCACGGCTTTTTTTTTTATAAAATATGCATCTATTCTTGGGATGTCGGATAAATTAAATAACATAGTATTGTTGCATACTTTATTATGCCCGTAATTTTTAAAACTGTATTGACTGTGATGCATCAAGAGTTTATTTTAGCTAATAACTTTAATTTCTGCTTTTTTCTTCAGATATTTAATAGGACTATATCATACGACTCTTAATGACCTTTATTGTCTGTGTTTTGATCAATTTGAGTTTAGTTTTGCTTGAACAAACGATAAATAAATTGAAAGTAGTGATATTTAAACAAGCGCTTATTCTAACTGCCGTTTTCTTCTCCAGTCTGAATATAATAGATATTCATAAAGTCCTATTGAGGTTTCTAATTGAAGTGCTAAATCCACTTTCTCGTAATACTACTTGTATTTGATCGGGCATAAAATATACTTACTTGTAATAAAAATATATAAAATAAGTTTCTTTTATCAAAAGCAAGTTTTTGTCTGATATTTGCAAACAAACCATTTAATGGTCGGCGGATGTATTTTTCTTTCTTTTTAACTATTTTTTTTATTATATTAAAAAAGAAATACCATAATTTAGGCTTGAAAAATTCTACGTCAGTCCTTCTTTCTTTCGATAAGAGCTAAGTTCATACTAAAATAAGATAAACAATAATTTAGAAATATAAGTAGCTTGCACTTAAATGCAGTAGCTCGAGCTGCTTAAATCTGTGACTACAATAGATTAAACACGTTATCAATGCTAGCCAACAATGTTATTAACTGATAACACAATAGATTAGGGTCAAATGCGCACTGCGTGACACGTCATGATTAGGGCATTACAGAAATTATTTTAAGTACTAATTAACATACAGTATCATCTTAAAGATAGGATAAACAATAAAGTTCCACGTTAATGGATATGATAACATTACTCACTTAATACGATTGTTCATTGACATTTCGGGTGTACTACAAGTATTTTACAACTACGTAGGTAGGTTTTATTCTATCTAGATCAGAATAAATACAATATAACAATATGTATTATATATATAAATACAATATACATTATATTAAAATAAACAATATTTAAAAAACAATCATTGCGAATTAAAAAAAAAAGAATATAATGAAAAGATGATGATGAAATTGAATCTCTTTCGTTAGAAAATATTGAATTTAAACGTGCTAATATGGAGCTATTAAAAAAGAATAAGCTTTAGAAAAGAATTTCGTCGAGCCCCGGTGGTAAAAAGAAAAAAACAGTATGTCAAAATATGGACGATAAAGAAACACAGACCGAAATAATCAAAGAATCTTCTTTGAAACAACCTACAAATTCATATGACAATAACATTAATAAGAATAACTATAGTGTTAAGGATCCAATTAATAATAACAAAACTCAATTACAATAAAAAATACAAAAAAGTGGAATCTGTATCCTCAGTACTGACAACAGAAAAAACGTTCTAGCGATTGCAGATCATAATCTCAACTCAGAAAATTTTCAAATATGTCGGTTCTTAAAACCTGATATTGGAGCTATTGAGCTTATTCAAGGAATTGACAAAAAAGTGGTGACCTTTACATATAATGAATATGGCATAATTTTTATAGGTGAAGAAGATTTTAATTCCACTCGAAATTATTTTAATATTATTGTTTCTCTACGGTAAGTACTAAAGGACATAAGACACACAAATATCATATGTTTACCTACTTTTAAGTGTCGACATAATTCAAATATGTTTAACTGGAGAGTGGAAAATTTTAACAATTTTTAATATTTGGACATTATGACACATGAATACGCCAAATTATTGATAGTAACCTAAATTTATCACATGATTATCGAATGTTCAACAAGTATACTGGTTTAATTAACAACAACGGCATTTCAACTATATAATAATATTATCATATTTAAGAATCTGAAGAATTTAATTACTAGAATACAAGATCAAAATAAAAGTATACATTTATTGTCAAAGGAGTAGCAAAGATTACATTATGACGAACATATAAGCACAAATATAGGACCAACAATAAACAATTTTTTTCGGGGATAATTACTTTAACATAATACACCAGAATATTATCTTAAACAAATGTGACTTGCTTACCATTGCTCTGAGTGAGCTCCAGGGGAAAAACATTTTAATTGACGTATTGTGTATCACTGAACATTTTATGATGGAAGGCAATGAAAATAGACTTCACCTTCCAAATTACTATTTAGGAGCATGTTACAGCAGAAAATATCAAAAGAGGGGAGGAACATGTATATTAATAAAAAAATGGTATAAATCATCTGAAATAGCAGAATTATCACGATGCTCAATATCTAATGTTATAGAATGTTGCGGCGTTTACCTGCCAGACCTGTCGATGACTATTGTCTGTATGTATAGAGTCCCAAACAGCAAAATTAGTATGTTTTTCGACAAGTTAGAGTCGGTTTTAAAAATTGTAAACAAAAATACGAAAGGAATTGCAATCAAAGGAGGAGACTTTAATATTGACATATTAAAGCGTAACAATATCTCAACTGAATTTAATTGCCTTTTACTAAATTATAACCTTAAACTAGAAATCAATCGACCTACAAGAACTAGAAGTAAAACTTATCTGGATAATTTTGCACATAATATGCATCAAAATTGTAATTCTGAGGTAATCGAACTTGCTCTCTCTGACCACACCGCTCAAATACTGGGCTGCCGTATTAAAACAAAATATGATTTAAATTATTGGCGAATTCAACAGCGAAAAGAGATTTTAGTGAAGATAACATGAGAAAGTTTCAAACCTGCATTGCAGACATTTCTTTTACTGACGTTTACAACACAAATGATCCAAACCAATCCATCAATTATTTTATAACTAACTTCCAACTTTATTACAATTTATGTTTTCCTTTTAAATCTGTGACCATAAGACCATTAAAAAACCTCAAATAGATATCACGCGGTATAAAAATATGTAATAAAAGAAAAAGAGAATTACTATGGACCTACAGATTAAAGCCAACTAAATATATATAATATTCAAATAAATTGAAAATTATCATAAAATTAACTCAACGCAGCCAAAATGATTATAAGATAAAATCGTCATATAATAAATCAAAAACGACATGGCAAATTATAAAAAGTACTACGACGTCATCATCAAATAGTTCAATAACAAATATTAAATATAATGATAAAATATTATTACACCCTAAGGATATTTCTGATGTATTTAACAATCATTTTATTGATAAAATCCAGCCACTGACTTATACTAATCACTTAATGAAAATTCCCTTCCAAAATAACTCAATGTTTATGAAACCATGCTCGCCTCATGATATATTTGAAATAATAATGATGTTGCGTAACACAAATAGCGTTGGTCCAGATGATATACAGACAAAAATTGTTAAAAGTGTGGCGAAGGATATTTCTGGACATCTAAGTTACATTTTAAATCTCTGTATAAGTACGGGGGATTTACCCAGATAAATTAAAATACGCAATAATCAAACCAATATTCAAGAAAGGAAACCAACTGAAAATAGATGACTACAGACCAATTGCAATAACATCTCCATTTTCCAATATATTTAAAAAAATATTTACAACCAACAGTATGCATTTCTTGAAAATAACAAACTATTTACAGAAGCACAAAAAGGATTTAGAAAAGATAGAACGATTAATATGGCAGTATATGATTTCTTAAATGTTATTATGAGTAATTTAGATATAAAAAAATCTATATGTGCAATATATTGTGATATGACACAGGCTTTTGATTATGTCGATCATAATATTTTGTTATCAAAACTTTAAATATGGTGTAAGAGGAAACATATTACAATTGATTAAATCTTATCTTTTAAATAGAAAGCATTGCACTATAGTTTTCCAAATTGACGTTTTTAGGAAAAGAGAAGAACAATTTCGGTCTCGACTACGCACAGCGTATTACGGTGTACCTCAAGGCAGTGTCTTGGGTCCACTATTATTTTAAATTTATGTTGATGATATTACTAATGTTACCCAGCACACTCTGACTTTATTTGCTGATGATTGTACATTGACAATTGAATTAAAAAATCAAAACGTGACAGAAATTAATGACAATTTTGAATCAATAATAGAATGGATGAAATGTAACAATTTAAAAATTAACCTAGAAAAAACAAAGTCAATGTTATTTGGTTCTGAATTTTCCGATTATTCTAAATTAAACATTAAGTATGAGGATAAAGACATAGATGCGACAGACACGATTAAATTCTCCAAGGTTGGAATATGGATTATAAATTAAACTGGAAAGAACATTTAATCAATCTAGCTAAAAAAGTCAATAGCCCAGCATATATGTTGTCAAAACTATCGGCAATTATTAGTTCAGGTGCACTAATAACACCATATTACGGTATAGTGGATTCAAAACTGCGATATGGAATAATTTTTTGGGGAAATTCTGTTCATAAACAGTTACAAAAAAAGTGTATACGATCCATGTTCAGATTAAAAGTAAGAGACAGTTGCAAAAATTATTTTAAAGAAAATAAAATTTTAACATTGGCCGCACTATAAATTCGCGAAATAGCAGTTTTTGTGCGAAATAATCCGTTTCTGTTTACTCGGGTGTCAGATTTTATTATAAGAAAACGACGGGATAATACCAAATTGTACATACGAAGAGCTAGAACGTCATGGATGCAGAATAGTGTATTTTGTATGGCTCCAATTATTTACAATAAGTTACCGAAAGAACTTAAAGATCTTAACCAATTTAAATTTAAAAAGCAACTGCGACTACGTTTAATTGATAAGTGCTATTACAATTTAACTGAATTTTTGTGCGATAAGGACTTTAAAGAGATGTATACTGTTCAGTTTTATATAATTTAATTGTTTTGTAATTTTGTAAATGATTTTAAATGAACATTATTCTGTACCTAGTAACTTTGACATTTAATTATATAATATTTTTTTTATCTTTCTAATAATATTTGTACGCTCCGTGGAGCAAAAACAAGTGGGTCTGAATATGTTTGTATTTACACCTCAATTCTTTTATGCTTTATCATGTTTTTACAAATAAATGTCTTATTATTATTATATAAGACTTATAATATAAGACTTATAATATAATACTTAATGAGAAAATTATACATATCTATATATCAGGTGTCCCATTTAGAATGGATAATCCTTGAGCGCCGCAAAGCACAGCTACCCGGCACTCGAAAAAATACAAAAAAAAATTCCAACTGGTACTCAAGTCATGATTTTTTAAACGAAAATCCATTTTTATGATGTTATTGTCAATTTATGTGTACAGCGACGCCAAATTAATGAATTTGCTTACGTTTTTGGTGTTATATTACTCCTCACAGACTGTACTATTACAAAAGTAATAAATAAATGAGTATCTATTGTACTTTTTAACAAAATATATCAATTTTAATTTTAGTATGAAATTTGATCACAAAATAATTTTGACAAAGTTTGAGAGTGTTTCATGTAAAAAAGTATGGAAACCAAGTGGCCAAGTATTTAAAAAATGCGCAGTTAATACAGTTTACAAAATGGTATAATACATTATTTTATCTAATACTATTACGAACTTATTGCTATTGAGATGCAAAAGGGTAACTAAGACGAAAATTGAAAACAATTACCTAGTCTTAAACAGTAACAAAAGGGTCACTTTTATTGCACTAGGGACGGTGTAACAATACTATTTACTACCTGAGCGTGGCCCAAGCCGTCCATTTTTGTTTACACGAGACAAGGATAGGTTGATTTTGTAGAGTATGAGTGAGTGAGAGGAGAGTACTATGTTCAAACATTTTACACTGTAGACCGGTTTGGTCATCATCGGATCGGTTTCAGGACATAGCAAAGACATTTACTTAGTGCGTCTCTCGACTTGTTCGGTAACGCATGTGTGCATTCCTTTCTCATTTCTCCGTGAGTTTGAATCAGTGTTATAACGACGACTTCTGGCTACTTTATTGGACTACCGTTTTGCTTACTGATTTGGACTTTGTTTGGTAATTTTACGACGCCTTGGCTTGTATCTGACTGATTCTGTGAATCAAAATGCCACGCATTCAATACACGGCACAAGAATACGCCAATTGCACTTCATCTATGGTGAGTGGGGAACGCAAGTGCGCTGCAGCCCTTTATAGGAAAGGTACCCTAATGCGCGTCATCCAGATTACCGTGTTTTCATCAGAGTCCATAGTTGTTATTCGGATGGCAGAATACCTGGCAGCGGCAATGGTGGTCAGAGCTCCGGAAGACAAGTGAATATTAATACTCAAGATGTTGTGCTTGATGAAATTCAGCAAGACCCATCTACCTCTACAAGAGCAATATCACGTCGCACCGGAATCCCAAAACGACCGTGCACCGTGCACTGAAAATAAATAAATATCATCCTTACCATATTAGACGCGTCCAAGCTCTGCAACGAGAGATTACATGCAAGATTGTTTTTGTCGACAAATGCTTGACAAAATAGAAGAAAATCCACAATTCTTTGAAAAATTCTTTGGAGCGACGAATCTACATTAAAAAAGACGGATACTTTAATATGCATAATCTGCACAGCTGGCAACTCTCAAATCCAAATCTAATGCGAGAAGAGAAGTCGCAATACCAGTTCAAAATAAATTATTGGACTGGTATATTAAATGGATAGTTATTGGTCCTTTCGAACTGCTGGGAAATTTATCTTCCCAAAGTTACTTAAACTTTTACAAAATGATCTCCCAACCTTATTGGGAGAAGTGCCTGAGGAGATAAGGAATCCCATTGGCTACAGAATGATGGCTGTCCTGCACATTATGGTGCAAACGTCCGTTCTTATTTACATGCCACATATCCAAATAAATGGATTGGTCGTTTGGGTCCCATTTGTGGCCTCCTCGATCCCCAGATTTAAACCTCTTGACTTTTTTAAGGAGGAATTACGCAGCCGTGTTCAAGAGGCCGCTTCAAAAATAAATGAACGACCTACGCACGCTTTCTTAGTAGAGCCTTTTATTAGAAGATGTAGAGCGTGTATTAGAGTCGGTGGCAGACAATTTGAACACCTGTTATAAATAAAGATTGTTTTATGTACACTCGCAATTTCTTATTATTAAAATTTAATAAATATTTATCGTTTCTTTTTAGTCGTATTTACCCTTTTGCATCTCAATAGCAATAAGTTCGTAATAGTATTAGATAAAATAATGTATTATACCATTTTGTAAACTGTATTAACTGGCATTTTTTAAATACTTGGCCACTTGGTTTCCATACTTTTTTTACATGAAACACTCTCAAACTTTGTCAAAATTATTTTGTGATCAAATTTCATACTAAAATTAAAATTGATATATTTTTGTTAAAAAAGTACAATAGATACTCATGTTATTTATTACTTTTGTAATAGTATAGTCTGTGAGGAGTAATATAACACCAAAAACGTAAGCAAATTCATTAATTTGGTCACATGCACATAAATTGACAATAACATCATAAAAATGGATTTACGTTTAAAAAATCATAACTTGAGTACCAGTTGGAATTTTTTCTTTGTGTATTTTTTTTCGAGTGCCGGTAGCTGTGCTTTGCGGCGCTCAAAGATTATCCATTCTAAATGGGACACCCTGTATATAAGTGATTCCCACCTATATGACTCATCACGATATGGATCTGCAACCATAAGGCGTAAGGACTTGAAATTTGGTAGGAATATTCCTTTTGCCGAGTAGGACGGATTTACAAAATTCCACCCACAAGGGGGGTTGCGGGGTGAATAGTAAATATAGAAAGGAGATGCTGTCTTTGAACCTGCTGAACATAATATCTCTGAAGCTATAGGGCCGATTGGACTATGAACGGCTTTTACGAAATCAAGCCATCATATTTAATATGCAATTAACAGTTCAAGATGGCGTAAATGACACAGTGCTACAGTAATGTTATTAATTGAACAAAGACATCTGTCGCATCGTTAAGTAAGTTCCTGTAAGTTTTTGCTTGTTAAGTGCTTCTCCATTAATAATATTCTTGTCTTAGACAATAACATTATTAGATAAGAGAGAAAAAAACTATTTGACTTTCCTACCTCGGTTTCTCTCAGGTCGGAGGGTTTTATTTTCTAGCCGATAAATGATTAGCAGGTAATTAATAAGGAAGTGTAATGTAACCTTTAATAAAAAATGCCTTTAACAAGTTTCGTAAATATTTCCTAAGAATTTTTGTTAAGGAAAATAAGGATATAACAATTAACAAATAATTAACGTTGCTGTTTGAACCTAAATACCATTTTTGTAATCAAATCCCTATTTACGGATTTTCGCGTTACTTAAATACATTTATTCCCGACGTTTCGGATTCTTTCCAGCATCCATGATCACGGGCAGACTAAGTTGGTATATGTCTGTTTCTCAATGTTTTGGAATAACCGTCAGTTTTTATTAAAAATTTGACATATTTTTCGTTTTCTTAATTTTTAATATTTTTTTCACAAAAAGTACTTATGTTGTCCTTCGGTTTTGTAGTTTTTATATCTTTGCGTTTAATTTTTGAAATAATTGGATCCCAGGAAGGTGGCAAAGACCAAACATCCTCTCTGTTAAAATTTGGATATTTTTAATTTCGATTGCTTCCCGAATCATCCTTCGAATAAAGGTGTTCATTAGCCAGTATTTTCATTAGTAGTGGTTCATCAAATCTAATATAATGATTGGGCTTGTCTAGAACATGGTCGCAAATTGCAGATTTCTTATAGCGTCGGTGCGTAACGTCAGCTATATGTTCTTTTACTCTGGTTCTTACTGGTCTTTTTGTTTGTCCAATCTAAGAGAGACCACAATCACAATCTAGTTTGTACACACCCAGTACCTGTAGAGGAATTTTACATTTGACGGATGGTAATAATTGGCCAATCTTCTTCGGCGGCTTATAATATGTTTTAATAGAAGCTCGCTTTAAAATATAACCGATTTTGTCGGAGACTCCTCTGATGTTAGGTAAGATGGCAGGCGCTCTTTCGACTGTGGCTGGCTTCACACGGTGACTGCGACGTAGATGTGGAACTTGGAGTTTGTTGTCACGCAGCACCTGCTTGACATTCTCCAGTTCAGCCATCAAATGCTCCTTGTGGCAGATCCGCTGTGTTCTCTGAAGCAAATATTTACCAGCAGTAGCTAACTGCGAGGGATGGCGGTGAGAATCATCATTTAAATATTTACTCGTGTGTGTTGCTTTTCTAAAAACTGTATGGCTCAAGCTATTGTTAGAGTTTCTAATGATTAAAATATCTAAGAAGGCTAATGAATTGTTTGCCTCTATTTCCACTGTGAACCTTATTTTATCCCAAAAGAAAGTGATCAAAGAATTAAGATGATCCAGAAATGCATTGATTTGGTTTGTTGGTAAAATGGTGAATGTGTCATCTACGTACCGCTTATAGAATCTTGGCCGGATGGGAGCTGTATTGAGGGCTGTCTCTTCAAAGTTCTCCATGAAAATATCTTTTTGAATTGTTATCTGACGTGTCCATTACAACCGTAGCATTTCCTTTATCTACACGGAGAATCGTCAAGACGACACATTATGGACGGCACGTTGCTTAGTAACGGTTTGTTGTTTGGCGTCTGATCTTTTGACAATTGACATCTCTTCAAGAAATTTAAAGATGTTACGAGCCGTGCGTTTCAGATCAAAGTACGTCGCAGTCACCGTGTGATACCAGCCCCTGTCGAAACGGTACCTGCCGTCTTACCTTACATCAGAGGAGTCACCGACAAAATCGGTTATATTTTAAAGCGAGCTTCTATTAAAACATATTATAAGCCGCCGATCATGGATGCTGGAAAGAATCGAAAACGTCGGGAATATATATATTTAAGTAACGCGGAAAATCCGTAAATTAGTGGATTTGATATGTATAATAATCGCGTAAATAAAAGAAATAATTATTAACATTTTTTTTACTAATAAACTTATGACCTCTACAATTCAAAAGGAAAATTGCATTTGATTGATAGTTTAGATGTTAGTAAATCTTTAACCAGATCTATAAAGATATTTATGTTTCCTTCAATTTTAATTTATTTTTATCGATTTATGAAGTTGCCAGTGATGATTTTCATCGACTTTTTACACGCTTAAAGAAATGTTGGCTTGCTAAATAGAAAATGCTTTTGATGGTTTGCATTTCGCCAATTTAATAACTATTTTATACAAAAAAATCTAATCTAAATGCCTGGAAAAAAGTGAGCTGAGTCACGTATACATGCAAGTTGCATTTGATAGATGGATTAGATGTCAGAAAATTTAAAAAATATGTATTGTTCTTGTATTATTATTATTTCTCTTTTATATATTTCAATTTATAAAGCTGGCATTGATGGTTTTGGAAACCAGGACCGACTCTTAATATTTCTAGCGAAAAGTTAGCTGTATCTCGAGTAGCTCATGTTTTAATGAAATTTTCTCAAAAAAAGAAAATGGAAAATGTATTAATATGATATTGATTCTCTTGTGAGTTCAGTGCACATTGCTCACGTTGGTTATCCTTACTTTTTTCGGTTCGTTTAAAAAGTGTTGTTTTATTATACGTGCGGCACATTTAACGAAACTTTTTTTTTTATTTTACATTTTTTTTACAATATACTTTTATTTTATTTTTACAATCCACGCACCTTCATCCAAGTTAGCATGATGCCTTATGTTTAAAGTACACTCCGACACTACATGTAAGCTTTTAGTCATTAAGTCCAGGTTTTGTCCGTTTTAAATTTAAAAAATCAACTGATATTGTTTTATCCCATCAATATAATATCATAAGGTATTAATGTATACGTGACTCAGTTACCTTTCACATTAAACAATAACATTAACGACAACACCTTTACCCAACTATTGGAAACAAAAGGTAAAAAAATAATTTTACATGGAAATAAGAAAAACGCCCGTAAAATAATCAGTCTCAAAAACATTTTTAAATAGTTATTTTGGTCCTTACAATTTTAGTCATATACAAATCTTAAATCTATAAATACTTTATATGGTAGCCTTTTTACTGCAATTAGCATGTGTGCGAAATAAGTAGAGAATTGTACACTACCTAGCGATTTCCTTATAAACAAGAAGTATGCGGAAATTTATTTTTTGTCATGTTATCTGAATAGACTGTATATTATCATTGCTATTTATAAATGCGATCTGTATTTTTTTAAAATAAAGTCTTACGTCATACCGACGCTAATTGCGCCAAAATTTACATATAACAATTATCGTATTTGTATAAGGATCACACAAAATTTTTCAACTTTCCCTTGGAGCTGTTATCCACTCCACGATTTATACGTATATTCATACAAAAACACTGATTAAGAAATGAAATGTTATGAAACTCATAAATACCGATTACCCATATTGGGATATCATTGGCCGTAATAATTTACAAACGACAATAATAAACTAAGGTTACGCTTACCAATAAAAGCATTTTAAGTTTAATTGTCGAATAAAACTGTTTAAAATTATAATTTCTTATCATAAATTCTATATCACAAATATTCACGTTTTTGCAATATAACGCGAGCGTCAACAAAATATTAATATTTTTAATACCACTAACCTAAATCATGAACGCAACAATAAAAAGAACTCGTTTAAATTTCGTATACAAGTGAGTCCGCCTAAATAAATTATCGATATTTATTTTCATCGCGTCCACACCCACGGAACATTACCGTTTTACCGTGAAATGATAAAAGTTATCAGTGTTTATCTTTTTTAGTCATTTAATGCAGTTATTTATTGATGGCGTGCCATCCCTCTTTTATGGACAAGAGATTTTACAAAGAAGACTGTGGAGAGCAGCGCTGAGTAATATGGGATTTTCACCCACTAAAACCCCTTAAAGTTTCTTCCCGCGTTTCTGGCCTAATATTAAACGACGGCTATGCTGCCCGCGCTCGATCCCTGAGACTCCATCTTGTGAATAGGCTGTGGGCCAGCCATTTCCCGCGCTCTAGGGCAGCGTGCTGAGAACCTCTATCATGCTGTTCGCACTCTCAGCCGTGAAATTACCGGGTATCGGACTTCCCATCCAACACACGCGGTTCCGCTCGCTCGCAAAGGGGCACATCATCAGGCGAGCACAAGCTCTTCGCCTTCGCCCGTGTGTCGTCGGCGAATGCGCACCGAGGAGGGATCATCTTTCCCTATCAGCGGCCACGTTTTGGACCGTGACAGCTTCGTAAAACGAGGCAGCTTCATCCCAAGACCTCTCTCAGGCCACCATTGCGTGGATCATCCCAAGACCTCTCTCAGGCCACCATTGCGTGGATCACAGTCGTTGCCGATCTCCACGCATAGATTGGCACACCACGACGCCCACGCGAGGCATTCCGCTAGCGTGTGCTGAGCTGCGCCCATGACATTTCGCTATTAGCTCTGCACCAACGGTGTGACTGAGATACCTCCCAAAGCTACGGTGCCCAGAAAGGATCTGCAACAGCCGTACTTTCCAGCTAGAGGGTGGGGTATCGCCGGGTCACTCACTCTTTGAACGGATCAATTGCCTCCACGGTTCGCTGCCCAGATCCTGGTTCAGCGAGCCGACGTTTCCACTGCGGCATGATATCCTCATGCGCTTAGCGACGCCATCCCTCTACCACTTCCAGTGGTACAGTTACACTTCTGGCTCTGAGTCTGACGCCCTGGCTGTAGACCTCCTCCTCCTGTATGTAACGAGCATTAAGCGTATTTCAACAAAATATATAGCTTCTGAGGTAAAACGCATGGTCGTTTGTTTATAGTTTAGGCATTTTTTTATCTTTAACGTGTGACCTTTTCAGGGTTTTCGGGACCTCGACAAGAAATTCAATAACATAATGGATGGAGTGTTGGTACAAAAAAAATTGGCACGTCTGCGCTTTCATTGATCGAGATTTCTGTAACTTAGATTAACAATCTGCTAAAAACAATATTTCGATTCTAACAATAGATTGTTGAGGTCAATTTAATATCATTCTTTGTATTGATAAATGTAGAACAGATATTTTAAAAACATAAAATTCATCTTTTCATTTATTGTTTTCAGAAGTACAGCATACAAAAATGTAGATGCAAAAACTACAAATATATAAGAGATATAATAAAACAACAGACGAAATTAAAATTATACAAAAGATGTATTAAAAGCTTACTTAAATATTTGTTAATTTACGGAAAACACAGTGGTTATTGGACCCGTTGAGGAAATAACCTTCCAATGTTTGGTGTAGTTCACAACCAAACGTTTGATATTGACACGTTATTTTTCTTTTACGTACAGATTTGTACTTATCATATTTACGCGGCTGGTTATATTTGAAACTCTTTTTAAGTATGTATTTAAAATAGTTGGGAATCCAGTGTGTAACCATAATGTAAATTACTGGCAATGCAATAAAAACAACAACATTCGTTCGACGCATTTGGTGGGGAAAGTGACAATGATAAGCATAAAACGTTTCTTTTTATGTACCATGTAAATTTTTCTTACTTTCTTTTTCTTTTTTGCTTTCCGTCTTTATTTATAAAATAGTGCACAATACAATACCGCCACCGTGGTCTAGCGGTATTGGGTTCGAATCCTGCGAGGAAACAACTTTGTTATTATCGTTGTTTTCTGGTTGGTTAAGACAATTTGGGCCGATTAACCAAATGTCTGATAAATGAGATTATCCATGCGTCGGATGGGCATGTAAAAAAATTGGTCCACCCACCAACCCACATTGGAGCAGCGTGGTGGGATACGGCCCATAAACCCCCTAATGATGAAGGCGTGCGTTAGGGGAAGCCTATGTCCTGCAGTGGAATAACACAACGATGATGGTGATACAATACGACAGGAATGAGGTTTCGACCACAGAGGCTTCAGACCTATCCAATGTACTGAACACTTGACTTGTCCTACATGCTACTGTAAACGAGAAAGTTTGTCCGTATGGTTGTTTATTACTCTTTAACGCAAAAACCGTATGGATTTTGACGAAAAATGACGATAACTTAGCTTATACATTGAAATATCATATAGGCCACAATTTAAGAAAATAATCAAAATTTATTAAAAAGTGTCAAGTATTCATAAAAAATTTGCTTTTTGCGAGGTATTTTGGTATGCACCCAAAAACCTTTGGGTATATGGTATATGAGTATAATGCATTATAATAATAACCACAAATTGGCATCACGACGTCATTTAAAAAAACTCAGAGCAAGGAAGCAAGGTCGTACTTTTTGTGTTTTTATTAGACGACTATCAATTAGTGACTGACATCTCAATGGCAATTTATTACCAACCTAGCCCGCATTGGACCAGCGTGGTGGGATACGGTTCAAAAACCCTATAATAGATCGGGGTGTATTAGGGGAGTCCTAAGTCCAGCAATGGACTATCACAGGCTGGTGATGACCTCCGTGACCCAGTGGTATAGAGGTATTACCTTCATTCGGAGGGCTTGGGTTTGAATCCTGTCGAAAAACATTATGTTATTGTTGCTTCCTGCTTCTTTAGTCGAATATCAACTTATTACAAGAAATGCACAAGAGTGATTCATGTGCTGTTGACAAAGTTGTATTTAGCAGTAGTTCACCTTCAAATTGTCTTCTTATTTCTTTTACCTGTTAATTTTTTCGAGATATCATGGGGTCGGCTTCTAATGCATCCAGATTCCTGAGTGTTACTGGTTTATTGGAGGATCTGTCGTCCTATAACGACTGCCAAAGATGGTCTTGACAATCGGGACCGACTTTTTACATTCCCGTCTGACGCATGAAACATCTTACTTTTCAGAAAATTGGGTGATCTACCCATATTATCGTAACCAACCAGAAAACAACGATAACACAAAAATGTTTCGCGCTGGATTTGAACCCACTACCTCTAGCTTATAAAGCAAGGGCCAATACCGATAAGCTACGGAGGCGGTTAAAATGTACTGATATGTAATATATCCACAGAATGCAGTTTACTCATTGCGTTAAGAATGTCAGATGCTCGTAGCTCTGAGTAAAAAC
The DNA here is from genome assembly GCA_029286875.1 of Lamproptera curius. NCBI lineage: Eukaryota > Metazoa > Arthropoda > Insecta > Lepidoptera > Papilionidae > Lamproptera > Lamproptera curius. The sequence goes on along the minus strand of JAGSMT010000105.1, from coordinate 3,545,783 downwards.
AGTTATTTAGGTGAAACTATATGAATTTAAACTGACGCGTTGATAACTTAGGAAAGTGGTTAGAAAGGAAAATCTATAATGAACACGAAGAATTCATTGAAGTTCTTCAAAAATATCGGCGTCACAATGTATCGTGTCATTTTCCTTTAAAACATCCTTGGTTTAGATATTTTTATCACCAACAAGCATACGTGACAATAATGCTAATGCCAAGGACGTGCTTTTGATAATTTTAGGTTCGTGTGTTAAAAATATTACTAACTAGCTGTTACTCGCGACTTCGTCCGCGTGGAAAAGGAGGAAACTCCGCGAGTTGTATTCAAATATACTGTATAAAGTAATAAAGTTGTAAGTGTCAATCATTAGACACTAAATTTCAAGGCTTTATCTTTAACGATGACCAATTTCCACATTGACTTCATCATCACCATGTCAACCACTGGTTCATCCCCGTACAGTTTGAAACTACAAACTTGCTAAATAAAACCATTAATGGCTCGTTTCGGGTATATAAATACAAAGTTTTATCGTTTTACGCTGAATAATTCGAACGAATTTCCATTAAAACTCTCATTCCCTATTTCAACCCTTTACATCACTTATATCGCAATTAATAGGCTTTGTTATTTCTTGGAATCTGTTCTAGGTATGTACCAAATTTGGCAAGATATATAGTTTGTAGAGTACAGACGAACAGACAAAGTTACTTTCGCATTTATGATATCAGTATGGATAATAAGTTTTCTTTGTTATATCGTTTTAGTTTGCTTCGATCACAGATAATAAACCTTAGCAACGGACATCGCAAACTGGGTCTACCGATTAAAAGATATCGAATCTATTCATCAACTAAATGTTTTGTAGTTAGCGCATAGGATTGGCGCCATTCTCCGTAAATATTTGAGTCTCTACTGTGACATAATTCGCAGACGCCGACCAGTTTTGCGTTACGCAATTTTAAACCACAACCGACGTAATAAACTTAATACACAACTTTATTAGTAATATAGATATATTTTGACTACAAACATACATACGATAAATAGAAACAAATAACAATATATTAATTTTAAAATTTCGTTTGCTTTTATAACGTAATCAGGAATATCAGAAAAATTCAAACAAAAATTATTGATTAAACAATTTTTTTCCTGTACAACCCTTTTATTAATGATTGTGATGATTTTAATTTAAAAGTATGATAAAAATTAAAATATGTGTTCACATATAATTTTAATTGTTAATAATTTAAGACAAAGAGTTGCGCGGTCAATAGTACTACTAGAAACTATTAATAATAACTTAATTGTATAAAAGTATCCATGCACGATATTATTTAATATAAGGACGTATTATTGAAAACATTTACTTAAAACCAACTTTAATTAAACTTATTGTTGGCGTCTCTTGCTTAATTTTTTTCTTGCCCTTTACGTTAAAATTTAAAAAAAATGGTCAGTGTAGAATATGTTATAGAAGAGTACATAGATTACTTTTTTTAATTTTATTTTTACACTTAAAATTAGTTGCCCAATTAATTATCAGTAGTGAATCGAATTAAATAACAAACTAATTTCACAGTAATATACTTCATTACTTTACTGCCAAATCATTTATTATTTATATCTATCACTAAGGATATATAAAACATTGACGAATTTATACGAAGATAAATACAAAACCTACCTACCCAATATCACCGCTGCATACTGCCTTAACACCTCCAAGCGCACAGAAAACATTTTCACACACAAATTAAACCACTTTAAAACAAAAACACTGGCCACCACAAACAAAAAGAAAACTAAAAATATATTTTTAGATTAACGTCCGCAATCTATGGCGTCTTTTGACGATTTACGGCCAACGTTTCAACTGCAGGCTACGAGTGAAGCGCGTATGTCGGTTACGAACTGAACCAAGGTCCTTTCACCGTTTGGAACCCAAACCGAAGTGTTTTTAGAGTAATATTACTTCAAGCGTCGTATTGACAGCCTTAGAGATTCACAGCGCAATGTGTTTTTATACTGAGCCTCAATTTGACCTTGCGTTAACCGCAAGAACTGTTATATAAAAATTCGTTTAAACGCGATGAGTTTAAATTGTGTTATTAAAGATTTTATAACAGTTGTCATTTAAAACTTTTAGAGGGAATGTTCGATGGTTGACATCTTTTAAACTATGTGTTCAAAATGTAACGTAAACGTAAACGGTCCAAAAACTCCCTAATGGTGAAAGGGTACATTAGGGGATGCCTATGTCCAGCTGTGGACTAACACAGGCAGATGATGATTCATAATGTGAACGAGGATATGTGTTGTTATACATATAATATTTATTAATTTTTTGAAGTTATACTTCTTTAGGCGCGTTATGAAAAAATGATGAGAGTGAAATTTTAAGATGCGTGACACAAATTAACAGTTTATAATGAAAACGGTGAAAATGTAATAAGGTCCATATTACATAGTGATGAGGTTGATTTTTGTGTAGTGATAATGGAGTTGTCGTTTTTATTTGCGATAGTTGTTGCATAATGTGCTCTATGAGTTTGGATTAAGGTTCGTTTTGGTATATATATATATAATATATATATATATATATATTATTAATAATATATTTTATATTATTTAAATTTACATTAAATATATATATTAAATATATTATTATATAAATATATTAATTTTTGTAATGATGTTTATTCAACTTGATATAATGGTAATATTTTTATTCATTTAATATATCAACATTGTGATTTATCTATGTAATACGTTTTAGATAAGCGCTATCTAGTCACACATAATCAAAGCTTCTGATTTATAGTACCGCTGTACAAGTAAGCCAACATCTCTTAGGAATTCTACATTTGTAAGCAACAGATGGCGCTGAACTACCAGTTATATGATATATCAAAGTACGTCTTGTGAATCCATAAATTTTAATCGAATTACTTATGATTAGTTCTTGTAAATCTATCATCTTTAATTACCTTAATTATTTTTGATTTATATTACTTACTATTTGTGAATATTAAGTAAGTAAAAATGGTGCTTATATACTTTTTCAAGTGCTCCAATATAATTGAGGTTAACTATCCGTATGTATTATTTATTGTATTGTAATTAATTATTTGCATGCAATTAAAACTATTTTTTTTATATTTACACTTTAAGCACTAATTGTACATAGGCGGACTTAATGCCATAGGCATTTTCTCCCAGTCAACCTTAAGGTGGTGCAGAGTTAGGAACGGATTAGTGTGCGATTCTCCATGTTGAAAGAGGTAAGGTCACCCAAACCGACGGGGTCCATATAACTACACCGGTTAACATAAGGACCCTCTCCGAAGCTGAAACATACCGGTACTTGGGCATGTCACAAAACAATCAGTTCGCGAAGTATTTTTTGGACGCTTGACAAAAGTACTAAATAGCTTTTTGTCAGGCGTAAATAAAGTACACGCGTATAACGGTTGGGTTATGCCCGTCCTAGTTTATACTTTCGGCATTCTCAGGTGGTCTCAAACCGAACTAAACGCCCTGGACAGAAAAGTCCGCACCACCTTGACGTCGCACACGATGCACGACCCGAGATCGTCAGTGATAAGGTTGTACTTACCACGAAAGCATGGTGGGCGGACCTTATTAAGCACCCTTGCTTCGCATAACCATGAAGTGTGCAGCCTCCGGAAATACTTCCTGGCGAAATGGGATGATGCATTCTACGCAGGCGTCATTGAAAGTGATAAAGGACTTACCCCTCTGTTCTTAGCTAACGAGCAATGGCAAGACCCAGCAGTGCTGAGTATCTCCGACCGTGAGACCGTATGGAAAGAGAAAGAGCTACACGGGCGGTTCTACAAAGCTCTTCATGAGCCTCATGTAGACGCTACCGCCTCAGTAAACTGGCTACGTTTTGGTAATCTCTTCGGAGAAACCGAGGGTTTTGCCTGTGCAATATCTTGTATTGCACAGGTTTCTCAGGTTATTAAGACCAACAACTACAGGAGATACATCCTTAAGAATGACACCACAGACGTTTGACGAGCCTGTCGCCATCCTGGGGAGACCCTGCGGCATGTTATCTCCGCTTGTTCGGCTCTTTCTAACACTGAGTATTTGCATAGGCACAACCTAGTAGCCAGGATACTCCATCTAGAGCTCGCTCTGAAATACGGTCTCGTGGATCAGAGATTGCCATATGACAAGTACTCGCCGGATGCCGTGCTCGAAAATGATCGCGCCAGGCTCTATTGGGACCGGTCTATCCTCACGGACAGGACAATACTGGCATACAAGCCTGATATCGATGATTTGATGCTGATGGACCGGGCACTGTCAAGGGTATTTTTGGTTGACATCACAATCCCATTTGACGAGAACCTCGTGAAAGCCGAAACAGAAACAAAACGAAAATATCTGGATCTGGCTCACGAGGTTAATGACATGTGGGGTCGGATGCCGACCGAAATTATCCCGATAGTCGTTTCTGCAAACGGGTTAATCTCAGTGAGCCTCTCACAACACCTGAGGCGGCTGGGACTCCGTGACGGACCGCTTCTAGCTCAAATACAGAAAGCGGTGCTTCTGGACACCGCTCGCATTATCCGCCGGTTTCTGTCCCTTTCGACCTAAACCTCGGCCGTTTGGTCTCCCCTGCCGAGGGCTTCCGTCTGGCTTAGATGCATTTATATATGTATTGTTTATTATATATTTAATTTAATAATTTGTATATGTGTAATATTTTATTTATTGTTGTAAGTGTTTGTTTAAGCCAGAAAAATAAATATATAATAATGTTTTCCCGTCGATTACGACTACGGCAGCCGATCTATGTTAGAGATCAGCCAACTACGCAGGAGATATTATAGTGCACAAGTGCGCAAACGCAGGTGCACTCCCTGTTCCTTTATACTCTCAAAGACCGATGGGACGGATAACCGACACGACCGGAGAGAGTAAGGCGAGGGGCCGAATTTTTATATGCCCATCCGACGTATAGATCATCTTACTTTTCAGACAATTGAGTCCCCGCAGACCTCTGGTTTCTAAAGCACACATCCTTACCACCAGTCTGCGGAGGCAGTTAACAGGTATAAAAGGAATTGTCCACAGACTAAAATACATGGAATTCATTCATCATCGAAACGTTCCGTCGTTGCCGCACAAAATTGGCCACATCCTCCTTATACGAATGTCTATTGTGTAATAATTGACAGTCGCCTACGAGTTTCATATTATGCAACTTAAAACCACAATACAAGCATCGTACTAAACTAAATTTACTTTTGTTAAATCATCAGCCTGTGTTAGTCCACTGCTGGACATAGGCCTCCCTTAATTCACGCCTTCTCCATTAGGTGGTATTTGGACTGTATCCCATCACGCTAGTCTAATGTGGTTTCAATTTTGCTATTAATACTTACTTATACAGGGTTACAGGAAAGTCGTGCTAGATCCTTAAGGGCGTGGAGTACCCATCATTTCTGACTCATTTCACTATGAAACACCCTACCCTAAACTTAACCTTTTCGAGATATTCGACTTTTTAATTTTTATTTAAAATTGCCGATTTTATCCTAATATGTTTTATTTTTTATTTGTGTGTCTTATGATTGTTATTATTACATTTTTACATGTGTAATAAGATGCTTGTGAACATCAAACATTAATATTGTACATAGGTTACTTAAATAGGCCGTAGAACAAGTGAAAGTTAAGAAATTAAAAAGATATTAGAAAGTTTATTTTCTCTAATGGATATCTAAAAAAAATTTATGGCAGTTGTTCGGCAGATATGTTTTAAAATATCTACGTTTCATCAGCTATCTAACGAGGTATAACAATCTAGGATTTGTATTACATTTCAAGAGAAAAAGTATTTGGGACGCTTCTGGTATTAATCCCAGTCCCAGGTAACGGTCCCGAGCCTATTGTTCTTTAGTTATGACGTAGGTACCGTATTATTTTTTCGGCGAAATGGCGGTTTTAGTTCTTTGGGGTTGACACTTATTGATTGTTTTGATTATCAGTCTGCGTTTGTAGCTTCGTACATAGTAGATGTGATATCGTTTTGCTCTTTTCTCGACTTGGCTGTAATACTGGCTGTTTCTTCTAATTTGTGACTACTGTGCTTGTGAACTGGACTCTGATTTGTACTTGTAATCGGAAGTGTTGAAGATGTCGGCCTACACACCTGAGGAATATGCTGATATGCTTATTTGTTACGGATACTGCGATTGTGTGTCTGCGCAAGCTCGCAACGAATACATAATTCCTACCCCGATCGTCGAGTGCCGGATGTGCTGTTTTGACAGAGTTTATCGAAGACTTCGAGAACTGGCTCGTTTTGAGGTAATGGTACGGGTATGGCCAGCAGTATGTACTGTAAACCACACCTCCATTGCGAAAGTCCCAGATCCCAGGTCATAACTTAAAGAACAATAGGCTCGGGACCGTTACCTGGGACTGGGATTAATACCTGAAGCGTCCCAAATACTTTTTTCTCTTGAAATGTAATACAAATCCTAGATTGTTATACCTCGTTAGATAGCTGATGAAACGTAGATATTTTAAAACATATCTGCCGAACAACTGCCATAAATTTTTTTTTAGATATCCATTAGAGAAAAATAAACTTTCTAATATCTTTTTTAATTTCTTAACTTTCACTTGTCTACTACGGCCTATTTAAGTAACCTATGTACAATATTAATGTTTGATGTTCACAAGCATCTTATTACACATGTAAAAATGTAATAATAACAATCATAAGACACACAAATAAAAAATAAAAAATATTAGGATAAAATCGGCAATTTTAAATAAAAATTAAAAGTCGAATATCTCGAAAAGGGTTAAGTTTAGGTAGGTGTTTCATAGTGAAATGAGTCAGAAATTATGGGTACTCCACGCCCTTAACGGATCTAGCACGACTTTTCCTGTAACCCTTTATAGGAGCGTGGATGTCGTATAGCTTAGATATAAGGGCGTTTAAAATTTGAGTCTTATCGTCAATCGTATGTCCCTTAGTTACAGCGCTCCAATCCACTTTCCAGCATCCTCAGTAACTTTTCCACATTTAATTTTGAGTAAGACCTACGTGCAGAACCTTTGGTTTGGGTTTAGGAGGTTTTAGGATGTAAGAAACAAAATTAGGTCATGGTAGAAAAAACAAGGTGTAGGATGTGAACCATAAAGGAAACTAAGGATGGATTCGATGATAGGATTAAGTCAAGCCATGTGTCATCCCAGAGAGGTTATGATGAGTAGCCTTGAGAGGCAAAGTATGGAAAGCTCTTGACTCAACTAAGTGGAGGAGTTTATGGGTACGTGGAGAATTTGGAGCGAGGAGGTTCGTGTTGAATTTGCCCATGATAACATAGTGTACATACTCTGAACCCAAAGATTCTAATACCAGTTTAAAGTCGATTAAATAGTCCGTATTTGGGGACAGTACACAACGGCAACCACTAGTTTGGCACCTGAAGCGTTACTTCTAAAGAGAAATTCAGCAGTTGCTGAATAGTTTCGGGTGGAAGAGGCTAAGATTTAATAATATTAATAATATTGAGTCCCGCAGGATTCGAACCCACGACCTCCGGTTTCTCCGTCCTTACCACTAGTCTGCGGAAAGCATTAACAGGTATAAAAGGAATTCTTCACAGACTAAAATACATGGAATCCATTAATCATCGCAACGTCGTTGCGCACAAAATTGCACATCCTCCTTATACGAATGTCTATTGTGTAATAATTGACAGTCGCCGACGAGTTTCATATTATGCAACTTAAAACCACAATACAAGCATCGTACTAAACTAAATTTACTTTTGTTAAATCATCAGCCTGTGTTAGTCCACTGCTGGACATAGGCCTCCCTTAATTCACGCCTTCTCCATTAGGTGGTATTTGGACTGTATCCCATCACGCTAGTCTAATGTGGTTTCAATTTTGCTATTAATACTTACTTATATATGTATGTATGAAGTTCGATATTCGTGTACTTTAACAGATATTTAATCCGATGATGTCAGGCAGCGTAGGAAAAAAATTAAAAATAGTTTGTTTTTTGTATTACACTTTCATAGCTTTCCGCTCTTTTAATTGATGGTAAACAAAATACCTATAGTATTACTTTTTTTTTAATTGTTGTTTACTTCAGACGAAGGGTACGTCTCAAAAAAAATGTAGTGATATACATTATATTATTTAACACTTAGGACCAATCGTAATACAACAGTTTTGATAAGTGAAAGCTTTCACTTATCGCTTTCGTCATATCAAAACCATTATTAAAAACCATTGCTTTATAAAATTTTATTTCTTTGTCTCTATCTGTGTAAAAATATATTTAAATGTGTTAGTGTTGAATGACGTCTAAAATAAAAATTTTGATATAATATATTTTTAAATAAATTTTTTATAAGTTGACGCAAAATTAATTTCTTGAAAACTAAGAAATAAGAATTAAACAAATTTTTTATAATACCTTATTAAGTCACTAAAACGTTATTAATACATTAACATCTCTTACGTCCAATCAACGAGTTAATACTAAATTTAATTAAATCCTTATTAATTTCACTTAAATCTTTATTATTTAATTAGAAAACGTACCTACCCAGTATCACAACTGCATACTGTCCTAACACCTCAAAGCGCACCGAAAACATTTTTAAATTACACAAATAAAACCTTTTTTATGAAAACACTGACAATCACAAACAAAAAATATTTCTTTTTTATTAGCGTCCGCTATTTATGGCGTCTTTTGACGATTTACGGCCAGCACCTCAACTGCTGGCTACGAGTAAACCGCGTGTGTCGGTTACAAACTGAACCAAGATCCTTTTATCGCTTGTTATGTTGATCGTTAATTATTTTAAAAGATAGCATAAAAAATAGTCCGCTAAGTTTCTGTCGCCGGTTCTTGTTAGATCTGAAGTCCTTGTCCGGACCGATGGTAACGTGTTTGACAATTAATAAGCAAGTGTAAAATATTGAATAAAGATATTTGAATTTGCTGTGAACCGTACCAAATTATTCGTAGGGAATCTAATATTTTATCGACAACTGTTATGTAAAAAGATTTATACGCGATGAGCATAAATATTGTTATTTATGATATTATAATAATTATTGTTATAAAATTTTGGAAGAACTGTTGGAAAATTGACATTTTTATCTTTAAAACTACGTATTCGTTGTATATGTATTGTTATACATTTGGAAATAGAAAACCAGTTTTTAACCAAGGCTACAATCTCACTAAAAGAAAACTTTTAGTTATTTTTTCTTTCTTATATCTTAAATTAACTCTCTAGATATTATAACATTTTTAAAGGGGATAAAAATTCATGACCGTGACGCTGTAAAGATTCTAAAGGTCTTGAAAAGTGTAAAATAAACGCGATTAATGCATAAAAGAATAGTTTTTATTTATAGCACGTAGGCTACAAAAGCAAATATACATTATATTTAAAAACATATACAATCAACTTAAACAAGAAATAAGCCAATAGGAATGAATTAGTAGTAAGGCCATCAATCAATAAATTTGTCTTTATAAACTGGAGGTCGTGAGTTCGAATCTCGCGGGGAAACGACTTTGTTTTATCGTTACTTTCTGGTGAGGACAATTTGGGCTGATTACCCAATTTTCTGTAAGCTGATACATGCGTCGGATAGGCATGTAAATAGTCAGTCCCCCCACCAAACTGCATTAGACCAGCATTGTGGGGTACGATCCAACCCCCTAATGCATTAGGGGAGGCCTATGTCCAGCAGTGGACTAACACAGCCTGATGATGATGATGATATCAAATGGCTTTCTTGTTTACGATGGTATTTGTATTTATTAGCCATTTAATAAAAAGTTATAGGTTTCGGCTTTCGAACCCATTCATTTTATAGCACCTTTTATACTGAGCTACTTTTATTTGACCTTATTTACTCAAAGATTTAAACTAGTTGATGAATGAAAATATTTTATAGAAACGCCTGAGCTCACGATAAATCGGTATTGGTACCTATCGACTAGTTTCGGACTTCTGACTTACTCAGAAGTCCTTCACCAGTGCGAGATGGGAAGCGACCGTGAAATTATCCCACTCGTTTTGACAAAGGATCGCCAATCCGTTTAACTACTAATAAGTCTCGACCGAATAACAGTTTTTCTTCAGGATTACCGCAATCTGAGATCCACAAACCATGTGGTTAACCACATTGATAGAATTGATTAGATAGTAGATTTGAAAGCACCGGTATCTTGAAACATCAGCTGAAGTTAGTCTTGCCAACCGAAACGTAACTTTTAGTTACTCATGGCAGATTTTAAAATCTAGTTAAATAAAATAAACAGTACCTGTCTTGATAGATGTCGCCTAACGTTGTCGCATTTATTAATGCATGCAATAATAAACATTCCTCAATGATCTGATACAAAGTAATGAAAGAATTAAGATTAATTAGTTTTGTAAGGTCAATGACTTGATTATGACAGTACTTATCGTCGCCTTTAAAATGTAGCAACGTTACCATAAATAATTAACAACAGTTAAACGATAAGCCGCGGGTTAGTCTTCAGTCATCTGTAAATAAACTTTTTGTAATTGGGGATACCTTATAGCTATTAAATTTTTTTTATTTACCATATTAACCTGAAATAAAAAGGCTAGCAAACTCATTTTTGACGCAAAGCGATAGTTTTCTAACTCAATGTATTTCCAAATTCAATAAAGGTTTTATTAAATTATTAGGTTTGCCAATATTTTTTGTTAAATTACCGTGTCACATAATGTATACAATTATTAACACATTTTTTTTCTATGCGACTGCAGCTGGTAATTGTTGTTGAATTAAATCTTTACGTGTTATACTATTTCATTAATATTTCTATTTTTTTTTAAACTAAGACAGAATGTAATTTTTTGTTTACCCAGTAAATACGTCTGTTATTATGTGGATATTTTAGTTGCCGCTTACGAAGACGTTCTTCATTGCCGCTTAAGAGAGTGATAGTAAAACGCCAGTTGTTGTTGTAAGTCGTTAATGTGTAAGTAAGAATTTATTAAGTAAAATTACCTAACTATAGACAATAAATCATTCATATGCGGCGCGGCTCTGAGGATGACAGATTTGTCATATAGAGAGTAGCCCGATGAACATGACGAAGCTGGTTGCGGCCTCTTGCAGCCATCCTTTTCGGGACGAACACAAAACACTTTACTTAAAGCACGGGGCTAATTTTGTTTCTTGCATTCCGTTTTTATGCATGTGTAGCAGCCGCTACACTGGCTATTCTGTTCTCTACGGCAGAAAATGATACTGTGTTGTTATTTCTCTGCTAGCTAGCTAGTTTCGGTAAATAGATGACCTAATAAACATTTTTTTACCTTATTTGATCACAGTTTATAGACTAATTTTACTCAAGTTCATAAGTTACGATTGTTATCTTTAAAAAATTACTTTTAGCAAACATCCGAAAGGTACTGATAAACTTAAGGTACTAAAAATATAAATAAGAGTTAAGAGAGTATTATATTCATTTATAATTATTTTTTAATGAAAAGTAAGAAAATGCATAATAATAACCGATTACAAACGCACATTCATATGTCAAAACATATTGTCATGTTACCGTTTGAACACAATTTTGTCTGTTATTGTTTATAATTTTTTTTGTGATTAAGTGAAGAAAGATGAATTAATGTATAGTTTGAAACGTACGTTCATCAAGGTTTTTGTACAATTTCACAAAAATGGATGATGATGATTACTGGAACACTAGCGAAACTAAAGCAAAAGCTTTTAGTTTTGATGATGATGTGGTGTGTTTTACGTTGTAATGTTTAAGTAAAACTGTATATTTTACGTACATAGACCTACTTGTAACGATCTACATATTTTTTTTAGTACGCAGGCATTATACCCAGACATTCATTAAAAAAAATTGACATATATACTGTTATTTTAAAATCATGCCATTAAACTTGAATAAAATATGTTACATATTTCGTATCTTATGATTTTGATGAAGGTTAACTCATTGCCATTGACATTTATTTTCAGCTTTCACCACAAGAAATTTTAGCTATAGGGCAAAAGTCTTACTCAGGGTCCAATGAGGAAGGAGTTCTAAGTTCCAGCTTAAGTAATGTCAAAAGAGCTCTAGTCCCATTATCTAGTCTGGTTTCCCCAAAGGTTTTAGATCTGAGTGAGTCTCTTAATATTACATTAAGACTTATTATTCCTTTTTTTTTTACAAAAAAGGTCAGTAGAATTTTGTTGTAAAAAATATTTTTCGATACACAACAATAGAAAAGTGGACATGTGTACAGCGGATTTTTCAGGCAAAGCTTAGTTTTGGCGTAAAAATAAAATTAAATTCGGAATTTGTATGGAGAGTCACCATAATCTAAAATTTGATTTACACAATTTTATTATTTTAATTTGTTATAAAGTATATTATGTAAGTATCTTAGTACCAACATCATTTGATACTTGTCTACACTACACCTAGAGTGCAATATAAAAGTGCACTGTCAAAAGTTTGTCAAGAAGGTTCTGAGCGATGCATAAACGGAGTGTGAAGAGTGAGGGGGCAGAAATATTTAATTTTCGAAAACACTAAAAATTCCGCCTATCTCGCCTACTTATTTATTGTAGCCTGTTAAAAATATTTTTTACAAAAACGTACTACTGGCTGCTTTTATTATAAATTGCCATATCTTTTATGTCTCTTGACTCTTTTCCCTTCCTAATCTATTCAAAGAAATCTATTAAAAAATAAAATCTATTTAAAGTTTATTTTTTAAGCAAAATCACAATTACTAAATGCACAACTCCTAGTGAAATTTTATTTTAAATAACAAATTACTTAAATATACTGTTACATATTTTTAACACTAAATACCACTATAAAAAACTGAGATTTCTGTTACTCACCTATCTATTAATTATTATTTCTATTAATTATATTACAACTATATTGAATAAAAATTGTTTCTATATAACTCTATTAAGTATTACTAATCACCTTTATGTAGTAACCAAAGTGTAAAGTCATAATAAACTTGGGATATATTCTATAAAATTTTCTTTAATAAACTGCCCTAATCCTATTAACAGTTATTCTCGCACAATCTGGTAAGGACAAAGAAATAAAACATGATACTGACGAGACTGTAGATGTCACACTAAAAAGACTTGTACTTGGACGTAGCTGCTCATTGCATGGACATCGCAGTCTAAAAGGCAAGACTGAACTATTGGATGGAGCTATAGCAATAGGTGATGGAAATGCAGTGCTAACTGTAAGTTTAGCCTTTTTCATTAGTTTAATATCTCTTACTGGCTTTGCATGATTTCAGTCTGGCTAGTATATATCTTCTATTATTTTTATGAACATGAAACTAAAGAAAGTGTAAATTTAAATTAATTTCAATGACTGGAACTACTTTATAATTTATCTGTAAGTTTAACAATTGAAACAAGCAATCAACAACAAAAGAAGATACTGCTTTTTAACCTCCAAAATACTTGCTGTTTATTTTGTTAAATTAGTGCTTGAATGTACCATAAATATCTGCAATTAATATTAAATTAATCAAATTAAAAATTGCAGTGTTCCTTTTTAAAACTTTAGAATTTTTTATGTTAACTTCCCAAATTGTTAAAAATTAGCCTAAATTTTTAAATTCAAAGTAGCACAGGCAGAAGTAAACACCCCAATGGTGGAACATATTACTGCCACAAAGAAGTCATGTGAAATTGCTACAGCATTCCGGCTTGGCAGGTATCATACCCAAAATTACTGGGTAAATTAGACATAACATCTAATGTCTCATTGTGATGAGTAGACTCGTAATGTCATTTGATCCATAGGTTAATGTTCTCTACTTGTCTGGTTAAAACTACAAATTATTTAATGTTAATTATTATGCTATGGACTAAAATGGTATGGGCTACTAATTCCTATCCTTTTTATTTTATTTAATTTCTTTAATCAATTTTACAACGTTCCATTCATTAAATACAAGATCTCATTTATCTCTAACCTTTATTGTTAATTATAAATAACATGTGTGTGGGCCCATGTGTTGTGTGTGTGTAAAATTGTTTAAGCAGCATTTTTTCAAATGATTTAAAATGTAAATAAAGGCGATAAAATCATTTAAAAGTCCTTATATTCAATGATATTTTCCAAAAACCATTTTTAAAATAAATCTAACAATTTTCTAATAGGTAGTGCTGTTTTTGATACAAACTCTGAACAAGAAACTGGTTTATGAAATGTTGGCTCTCGACCAATAGCCCTTGGCCATTATATAGGTAGCTTGCAATCTGAAGGCATATCTGAACTGGTGGATTTATTAACGTAAGTATTATCCTCATGATTACTTTTTAAATTATTGCTTGCATATTAATTAAAAAGTCTGAACCTTAATAATAACTATAACATTATTAATGTATGTATAGTTTAGTGTAGGACCAGTCAAGTAAGAAGACATTCAATATGAAGATTTTACTATTTTGTCAAAGCCTAAACTCAAATGGGCTTTTGACCTTTTAGAAGCCTAAACCAAAACTAAATTTATTTAAATAATATGTATTATTTAAATGTAAGGCTATAAGGTTTTAGGCATAAGACCTAAAGATTTTATACAACAAAACCACTGGTATAATTCCTTAACAATGTGATGTTCTATTAATACTGGCTTATTGTTGCCACCTCAGTTTGATGTAAGGCTAACTGTGTATTGATTCTAGTTGTTTTTTTTTATTTTAGATTTTATGTTAATTTAGTCTAAATTTTTTTGTTTTAATACAGTATGCTTGGTCGAATTCCTGATTCAGCGGTAAGTGTTAGTTATACATTAATGAATTGTATATGATATTATTGCATGATCATTTTTTATATAAAACAAGTTTACCAAGAAAAAATAATAGCTAAATTCTGTAAATAATTCAGCAGACCTGCGTCAAACTTAAGCTTTTTAACGAGCCAATTGCCGAAAATGTGAACTGTTTCTATGTTAAATATTTTCAAATGTAAAGCAGACACTATGGTGTCCAAAGTAGTGTTCCATTTTGAAGGGCACCCTATATGGCGCTATATTTTTAGAGGTTATACATTCACCTGATGGAAAATGATACGCCCTGAGACATGAGATTTTCCGTCTCGTTTACTCACTAATACGTTGGCTACGGTGCTCTTCAAACGGAGCACAGTGATGTTTACACACTACTAGATTGGCGGCAGAAATAATCTACCACCTTCAAAGGGTAAGTAAACTAGGTTTTATAATAGCCAGTTGTTTATCTATTAATCTGTTATTAATCTTACAGAGTCAACAAACACAAACGCTTGATGTATCTTTTTAAATCATTGTATTATTTAGATCTACCAATTTCAACACATAGTGAAGACACAGGGCAACAACTTGGAGGGTTTACACCGCAAACTGTCTAACCTTTTGGCGAATCACTTCAACCAATCAGGAGTCGAAGCGCACCAATCGAAAATGGTCGCCGATTACGTCAAATTGTTGGGTAATACACAAGAATCGTAATGACTAATTGTTTGTGAAAAATATAATGTATTTACTAAGAATAACCAACAATTTGCAATTCTCAGCGCAGTGTTTATTATTTAAGACAGATGGGATGCACACTAAATCATGTTAATGCAGTTAAAAGAAGCTGACAGCTCAAAAGAAAGCGGCATTTGTGCGTAACGCTCTGTCGTTATGTGACGATATTAAGCCTTACTATATTTTCAAGCGACAAATTACCTGCTAATGGTACAAAATGCTTCTTCTTCTGCTCCGTAGCTTAGTGGTATGGGCGTGTGCTTTAGAAACCGGAGGTCATGGGTTCGAATCCTGCGGGGACGCAACAAATTTTCATTGTTCTTTCCTAGTTTGTTAGGGCAATTTGGGCCGATCACCCAATTGTCTGAAAAGTAAGATGATCCATGCGTCAGATGGGCCTGTAAAAAGTCAGTCCACCCACCAAACCGCATTGGACCAGCGTGGTGGGATTAGGTCCAAAAACCCCCTGATGGAGAAGGGAGACATTAGGGGAGACCTATATTGAGATTAGATGATGTCATCGGTTTCTGTTTTAAAGTTAATTTTAAAATATTTGCTCCGTGTAAAAACCGTTTCCAAATTGAATAAGGCTTAGTTATTTAATATCGTTATATTATATATAGTATTGCTCTTTTAGAATGGCAGTCGCTAGCGAAACGCAGCGAGTTGTACAACCGCTCTGCTTTAGAATGCCTCGCTCTCTGCTGTAGCAAACATTGGACAGAGGGCGCTGGCAATATGATGTCTCCACTTACCCTCTGTCAAAGGCAACAGGTTAGTATTGTTTAGAAAGCCTTAACCTAAGCCAAAACACAACGGAATTAATGAATAGTGAAATCCACAGCATTTGCTTATTGATTGTTAACGCAACCACTGCGAAGAATCGGCGTAAGAAACTCAGTACAGTGAGCTATATTATGTGTCATGTTTTGTGAAATATTGTTGGTAAATTTTACATACGTATTTTTTTCTTTTAAAGAACTAACGCAAGCATTTAGTTACCAGGTAATTTTATTCTTTTAATGAAATTTTACGTGAATGTCTGCTTATGTATAAAGTAGGGTGCTTAAAAATAACTTGTACCTTCTCAACAGTGGAAACACAACTTCGCTTTCTTTGTTTGAGGTCCTCATAAAATGTACGTAGGCAAAAGTATTTTTTTTTGTTTTAATTGAATTTACACATAAATCGTACGATTGTTTTTACCAAAAATACATTTTATTTTGAAAATACAGATCTAAGTAGAGTTGTCGAGCTTCGCAAAAATCTAAAACAAAGTGTGATTAGCTCTTATAAAAATAAGTTACAGCCTTTGAAAAAATTAAACACTTGACTATGGAAGTCAGGCATTTTTAAATGTTTTTTTTTGTCTGTACCAAAAACGTTTAAGATAGTAATTTATCCTACTAGCCTATTCTTCTTTCTGCCTTTCCAGATCAGTCCGATACAGTTCGATTGGGTCGTATTGAATGTTCACGCGATGTCGAACAAATGGGACATTGTCGAGTCGTTGTTCACTAAAAAGGTAACTCATCATCACCACTGCTGGACATAGGCCTCCCCTAATGCACCCCTATCCATTAGAGGGGTTTTGGACCGCATCCCGCCACTCTGATCCAATGCGGGTCTTTGGGTGGAACAAATTTTCACATGCCCATCCGACGCAATGATCATCTTACTTTTCAGACAGTTGGGTGATCGGCCCAAATTGCCCTAATGAATTAGGAAACTACAATGAAAATTTGTTGAGTCCCCGCAGGATTCGAACCCACGACATCCGGTTTCTAAAGCACATGCCCTAACCACTAGGCTACGGAGGCAGCCAAAAGGTAACTATTGCATACAAATTAAGTTGCGAAGATTCTGCGAATTCATCGATTGGATGAAAGCAAACCGCCTCAGTTGTTGGTCTTTGCTTAACGAACCGGAGATTTTAGGTTTGAATCCTGTAGGGGTAACAAAATGGTGTTGTTTGAAAATAAACAATTATTTGAAAATAGTGTAGTAAAATTATCCGTATCAGGATCATCATGTCCTATAGGCATGTGAAAAGTCGGACCCTGTTGTCAATCAAAAATCCTGCGGGGACTTAACAACTTTTCATGTTGTTTTATAGTTGTTAGGTAATGCGGGCTGATCACCCGTTCGCCTATGAATTAGAATTTAATCTCTTATATAGATCGGCCGCCGTAGTCTTAATCGACTTGAGAGGTCATTATTACGTATAATATTATATTTAACAAGTTATCTTTCAGGATTGGCTGGGCAGGACAACGGTGTCATCGCACATACCAATAGAAACGCTCCTATCGCGTCTCAACGAACTGAAGGCGACCAATCGCCTGCTCGCAAATTGCGTCAACAAAATCGCAAGCGCCGACGATAGGCTACGTCTCGCGCAAAAATATAAGGTACTATTAATACTAATTAAATTAACTGAAATCAATGCTTATCACTACATAGTTTAAAGCAAAGTAGCTTTCTCTGTCCCTATTTCCCTATGTATGCTTAAATCTTTCGAACTACCCAACGGATTAAGATGCGGTTTTTTTATAGATAGAGTAATTGAAGAGGAAATAAAGTTTTTTTAAATATAAATAATGTAAGTTGATATGTGTAATTTACTTTGTTTAAATATAAACTTGTATTCTAGATTCACAGCGTTGTAATAGAGATATTAGCGAAACAGAAGGATAGAGCGGCCTTGATGAATTACAAGATGGTCTTAAATCCACAATCGGAGGAGTATATTTACGCTGAGAACACATTGAGGGACAGTGTAAGTGTTAACTACGTGATATTATGTACCTTTATATCAAATTATATCTCTTTGTCTTAGCCATTTAACCGAGTTATCATGGGGTTTAACTGCCTCCGTCGCCTAGTGATATGGGCTTGTGTTTTAGAAACCGGAGGTCGTGGGTTCGAATCCTGCGGGGACTCAACAAATTTCCATTGTTGTTTTCTTGTTGGTTAGGCAATTTGGCCGTTCATTTAATTGTCTGAAAAGTAACATGATCCATGCGTCGGATGGGCATGTAAAAAGTCGGTCCACCCACCAACCCGCATTGGACCAGCGTGGTGGGATACGGTCTAAAAACCCCCTAATGGAGGAGGCATGCATCAGGGGAGGCCTATGTCCAGCTGTGGACTACTGTCTTAGTCTGATGGTGATGAGTCTCAATAGTAGAAAATCTTATTACTGAGTAAGTGAGGTGCCTTTAACACCACAGTTTTGTGTGTCGTACGTTTGTTTTATAGGCTCTTCTTAAATAATAACATTTATAAGTTAATATCTGTTTTAATATGTTTACAGTCAATCAAATGGAAGAATTGATAAAAGGATCAATATACGAGGGCGCCAAATCTTCACTGAAATTATATAAACAATTTATATATTTTAAATGTGATTTTAATTTATTCAAATAAAACCTGTATGCATTATTTCTGCTCTTTTAAAAAAGTCTGCGATCCTCAATCAATTAAAAAGTAGTTATTAAAAGATTTTAAATATTAAGTTTATTTCTACGTGTAATCACGAGTAGAAAAATATAAAAAGTATTGTAGTAAACTTGGCTTGTATTACAAGGTAAGCTAAATTAAAACACCTACAATAATATTTGTTTAAAATCTAACTAAAACTGGATAAACACCGTAACGAGCGAATAATAAAAACACGTTCCATCGAATTAACACTATTTAATACAATGTTATTTCTTATTTATAAAATACTCGATTTCGTCTGAAATAATAAAATTGACTTGATAAAGATTCTCTCCAACTGCCTCCGTAGCCTAGAGGTTAAGGCGTGTGCTTTAAAACCGGAGGTCGTGGGTTCGAATCCTGCGGGGACTCAACAAATTTTCATTCTTGTTTCCTAGTTGGTTAGGGCAATTTGAGCCGATCAACCAATTGTCTGAAAAGTAAGGTAATCCATGCTTCGAATGGGCATGTAAAAAGTTGGTCCACCCACCAACCCGCATTGGACCAGCGTGGTGGGTACGGTCCAAAAACACACTAATGGCCCCTCCATTAGTGTGCATTAGAGGAGGCATATGTACAGCAGTGGATTAACACAGGCTGATGATGATGATCTAAAGATTCTCTTAAAAGAAACAAAATTTCGTAAAAAAAAAAATCGAATCGATTGTCTTATAAAATACGTGATTCCGTATGAAATAACATAATCGGTTTTGTAATGAATTTTCGCTCCGTTTTTCAGTCACCACACTGTTCATCGTCGATCTTGACTCCGCACATTTTTAACACCAAACCGCAGACGTATATACAGAGCAGGCATTTCAAACACTTCCAACAATCACAGCCGCATGCGCAACACATTTTTACGATATGACTTATATATAGTATTGACGTAGCAGTTTCTTGTAGCGGCCGCTTGCTCTGAAATTGTGGAAAACCATAGATAAAATTCTACAACTTAACCAAAATGAACATAAACATACACGTTTGTTTTTTTATGTGCTTATAAAGAAAATTAAAACTCTGTTTCTTTTAAGAATAAGGCTAGTTTTAAAGTAAAAACGAATATACGTATTAAATCGTAACCACAAAGCTGTGATACAACAACAATTTTCTAGTGCACATACGCAACCTCAGTGAGTATTTTATATACACAAGATATCACAACCGGAAAAAAGGAAGCTAAAATTGTACTTACTGGATCTGTTACCCTTTAGGTTTAATTCCAAATAAAAAACACATACCACGTACTCTAAGGCACAAAGTACGTCTGGCGTTTGACAAAAAATTTCGTTAGTTTACCTCTATTTGTTTTTCTTATAAGATTGCGATTATGCGTCGTTATCAACTGTATAACTAGTTAGATAAGAGAGATAGCCTTGCATATACTCGTCACTTGTACCGTGTTCTCAGAAAATGTGTGAGTATATGTTCAGATTTTATGACATCATTGTGACTAGAAGCATTACGACGCGTTAACATCGACGTAACCCCGCCCACACGACTGGAAGTAGCGAATGCGATTAGATCTCTTAAGAATGGCAAGGCTCCAGGAACCGATCTCGTCGTAGCGGAAATGCTCCAGGACGACTTGCTAACTGCTATGAACACTAAAACTACTCCTAGGTCAAATCTGGCTAAAGAGTGGCAGAACACTGGAACCGGGGTCTTCTTATCATCGAGCCAAAAAAGGGAGATCTGTGACTGTGGCAACTGGAGTGGTAATAATTTGGTTTCGACTCCTGCTAAGGTGCTTTGCAAGATCATTATGAACAGGTTGTTGTAAGCCGTGGACCCTCTTATTCGGAAAGAGCGGCCTGGATTCCAGCCCATTTGATTCTGCATGGACCAAGTCAACATGCTGCGCGTCATTTTGGAACAAGCTACAGAATAGCAGAGGATATTATCTAACATTCGTAGACTTCGAAAAAACATTCGATACGATAAGGTGGACGTGTATCTTGGTCCGCATGTAAGAGATTGGTATCATTATCAGCCTGTGATAGTCCACTACTGGACATAGGCCTCCCCTAATGCACCCCTATCCATTAGGTGGTTTTTGGACCGTATCCCACCACGCTGGTCCAATGCGCGTTGGTGGGTGGACCGACTTTTTACATGCCCATCCAACGCATGTACCATCTTACTTTTCAGACAATTGGGTGATCGGCCCAAAATGCCTAACCAACTAGGAAACAACAATGAAAATTTATTGAGCCCTGCAGATTCGAACCCGACGGTTTCTAAAGCATCGCCCATACCACTGGCTACGGAGGCAGTACGGCGGAGATTGGTATGCCCGATGAATTACCGACCTCATCCAGGCCACATACACTACTCTTATAGTGTTTGTATGTGGCCTTATGTATGAGTGACGCATAATGGCTGAATCTCGGGGGATATTTCGGTATACGCAGGTGTGCGATAAGGATGCCTCCTATTTCTCATTGTACTTGATGGCATAATGTGACAATCTAGCGTCTTCGAGGATTTGAATTACGCCGACGACCTATGCCTGCTAAGTCACTGATTGGAGTAGATTGGCGACGCACTCGGTCCAAACAAATTCCAAGGCAAGCCTTAGACTGTGATCTCCAAGGAAAACGTAAATGTGGCTGTGCGTGCAGACCTGACGAAGAACTACTGCTGCAGAAGCGCAAGGAGGAAAAATTACGTGGGACGAGTGAAGCGCGAAGCTCAAGACCGCTCGCGGTGAAGACGAACTGTAGGCGGTCTCTGTCCACCCAGGAGACATAAGACATAAACCATTAGGACTAGAATACTGGAAAAAAAATTGTAATTTTCTGATGAAAATAGTCTGAGAAAATATTTATATTCCTTAAGATCTCTTTCTGCGAATCCTCTTTATTTGCAGCTACGTCATTTAGACCACTGATTTACCCTTTAAGTCATTAGGTGCTTTAACCATGCGTAGCTTCTTAAAATAAAAAATGTCTCTTGCAAAATATCACATAAGCCGCAGAACTGACGACCGGCGGAGTCGGAAAGTTCTGAAGTTAAGACCGGGGCTCGGCAAACGTAGTGTGGAACGCCCTGCGTCAAGATGGAATGACGACATTCGCAAAGTAGCCGGTGTGGGCTGAGGATAGCCGAAGATCAGAAGCAGTGACGTGCATTAGGGAGGTCTATGTCCAGCTGTGGGCTGCACAGGCTGATCTATATGATCATTCTATTTAATTCTTAACGCTCTCTATCTATTTTCTGTGTTCTTTGCAGCCTACAGAAACCGGAGGTCGTGGGTTCGAATCCTACAACATTTCATTATAATTTTAGGGTAATCTGCGAAGAAAGATGATTCATGCATTGTATGGACATGTAAATAGTCAGTCCTGTTGCCCGTTATCCGTCCCATTTGACTATGAGAGTGAAGGATGAGGAGTACACCTGTGTTTGCCCGTACGTATGCGATATAGATATTTAGAGATACTGTAATTCTCCTGCGCAGTTGCAGCTAGTCTCTAATATAGATCGCCATCTTTTTTTTTATTGCACGCAGACAGACGAGCAGTCGGGCCACCTGATGGAAAGTGGTCACGACACCCATAGACATTGGCCATACAGGTATAACCAACGCGCTGCCTACCGTGAGACATAGGATTTTAAGTCTCGTTTACCCAGTAATTAGCTGGCTACGGTGCCCTTCAAACCGGAACACAATAGTGTTTTCACACTACTGCTTTACGGTAGAAAAAGGCACCGTGGTGGATACTCCAGACGGTCCCTTGTAAAAGGGACCTACCACCGGTGAAAAAGGGACCTGCCATCTAATATAGATCGGAGGGTATTATTATTACTACCTTATTGACACCAGTTGAGTGTTGTTGATAATGATAAAATAAGATAATATTTTTTCCTATAAAGGGGTGATGCATCGAATTAACGTTCATTAGGTGGTAATTGATACTCTCCGGTCGCCACAAATCTATTTGCCGCCAAGAAAAATGAGAAGTTAAGATTCGTTTTAATTTAGTTTATTCAATCCCGACAGTTTATTACTTTGGAAAGTCACGCAAGTTGCGGAATCCATCAGAACACAGTTTTTTGAAGAAACATATTTTAAGGTTTCTTATCATTAAAAATATAAAACGTCACATGTCAAACAACATCTACGTAAAGATTAATGCAATCTAAAGTAGGATTTATCGTTTTTAATGAAACAAATTTTACAATTTAGATAGTTTCAACGTCGCGTGGATTGAATCTTAAATTATAAATATTTACAATTGCTTTAAACCGAAAAAATCAGACTTCTTACGTTTATTATTATTAAAAAAAAAGTTTTATACACACGACTATATTTAATATTTGCCATCGGTACTTTTACTCGATACAAATTAAACTATTTTCACCTGACGGACGACTAAACCAATTAAGACTTATTAGATGCAAACTGAATAATCTATACAAATAAATAAAACTGAAGTATCTGTTAATACAAAATGACCGTTATTAAATGATCAAATTGTGATAATTAACCGATACATATAACAAAACTACGTTTTTTTTCATTTTGGGCTCTGTTCTGGCTAATCTTTGGAAAGACTGTTGTAACTTGGGTTATTTTTTTTATTTTACCACGTGGATGAAGTCGCGGGCAATAGGTTGTATTGATAACAATATGGCCATGGCGTAAAGTCTGTTTTAAAAAAGTAAGGCGCCACAACGTATGTCGCTACTGCAGCTGCGCTAGGAGATAACTCAAATGTTTTAGGTTACTATTAAAGTTCGTCATGACACTTTAATTACATGGATTACAGTTCATATTTTGCACGAGTATAACTTTAAACATGTATGGAACACTTCCAATGGTGACATGCATAAAAACTGCATTGAACTTATAACCTAAAATGAGAGAAGATGAAATCAAAAAGATAAACTCGGCGTTATATTATTTAATTGGTCAGTCCATATCACCGTCCAACCCTTCTACACATTCATCACAACCGCATAATTGTAACAACATAATACAGAGTGAAACACAGCACAGACATTTTAAAAGTTTGCAACAACAGTCACAGCAACACATCCTCTAAGAATAATGGTTCAGTTTTTTCTTGTTTTTCATGTTGTAAATCATTAATATCTCTATAGATAAATATATCTATAATAAATTTAGTCAATAATAGGTTAATTACATAGTTTTGTCAAAACGTAACATGCGTCAAAAATGACATTAAAGAACGATAAATAAATAGCGAAAAGATAGAAGTTGACTCGACCCCTTGATACTTTTGAAAAATGGCTAAGAGAAAAAATATAATGCGCGAAAGAGATAAGCATGGAGAGATTTAAGAATAATAACAAATTTCTCCGTAGATTAGTGGTACGGGCTTGTGTTTTAGAAACCGGAGGTCGTCGGTTCGATTACTTTTCTAAGTTGTTTCCTAGTTGGTAAGGACAATTTGGGCCGATCACCCAATTGTCTGAAAAGTAAGATGATCCACGTGTCGACATGATGATGAATATATTTTATAATATATTAATATTCTGTTTATTTGGCCTCATAATCGACCATGGGGTAATTCCTATTCTAACAGATTCGGCTCCCAAGAAAAGAGTTGATACAGTTTATCTCCCTTTTGCAAAAGTAAGTTGACGCAGACGTATGTTATTATTCTGTTTAGATGGAAAAACTATGTTGCAACATAACATTTAAAAAATATTGCCTAATGCCAGACTATTAATTATTTTACCAAAGAATTCTTATTTTACTGAACGACGACTTCATATTAAAGCTCGACACGACGAACAAGACATTCAAATTTAGTTTCCTTCAGTATATTTATAAGTTTTTACATTGACAATGTTTTCCCTCTCTTTATTGCTAGAGCTGCTTGTTAAATATTTAGTCACACTTTAAAGTACTTTACAACTCATCTTTCCGAAATGCTAATAACACTGTTTTTTTTTCGGCACTCGGGTATGTACATTGAGGGCAAAATAAAAGACGGTGTGAAAGAGATGTGATTTATTCTTTAGTGTTCTCCTTTCTCCACTGCGCGTTGAAACCAGTGTCGCGGAACAGCTGATCTTGGTCTTCGCGATCCAGCTTCAACGAGGACTGAAATTGAGATGCAATTGGCATATCTGTATTAATAGAGTTGCGTTAGTACATCAGAATATAGCATATTTTTTTTATTCTATAACTAGCGACGTATCGAAACCTTTAATGGTCATTTATATATTGACTACGATATCTCTGGAACCATAAGGCGTAGCGACTTGAAATTTGGTAGGAATATTCTATCCGCCGAGTAAAGTTCAGTTAAGAATTTTACGGATTTTACGAAATTCCACCCACACGGGGGGTTGGGGGGTTGCTATTATCATATAATTACAATTTACATCAATTTAAAAAACAATATATGGATGGTAAAAAATTAAAATATATAAAATTTAATTCAGTGGGCCCTGCAACGTAATTATATTTACATTACCTTAATTTACAATAGCAATAAAAGAAGCCGTATGGCGTTTTTCTTCCATGATGATGTCAAAAGTAAGCTTTTCGTACGGACGACATATCTACTTAGACTAAGGTGTAATAATAAAACAATATGAATTATAATATTGTTTAACAATGTTCGTTATGACATAAATTTTGCAATCTATCTCGTCATTTATGCATATATGTGTTATAAGAGATAGGAAAGATTTCGGGAAAACTTACAACAGTCGACCTCAAGGGCTTTTCGAGGTTCTTACTCAATAGGGCATTAGCACCAGGCCTGAAATAAAGCTAACATTACTACCGCCATCTTTCGAAAAGGTTTTTGTTAGTGTTTGTAATTTTTTTTTAATCTATTTAACAAACAAATTAATGTTAGTATTTTTTTAAATAAAATTATTGCAACGGACGCACTAATTTTTTGAACTTTAATTTAAATTTGAGATAAAATGGTTATCTTTTAGTTTATTACAAATATATTGTTTGTGGTTCGAACCATACGAAAGAACAATGTTGTGTTATTTTATTAGAAGTTAGCAAGGGTTCAAATTCGATCCCTTCTATTAATAAAATTCCAGCGTTTTTCATTTGAATAGCCTAACGCCATTGATGGAATTCGGTTCTTTCCTTTGAACTTAATGGGTCAAATGTTTTCTAGAAAGGATACAAATTATAATATCAAACGTTTTATTTACGATCGACTACAAACCTTTGGGGTCGGTCCCTCGTTGGCTTCCAACGCTGCCGTTCCATGAACCCCTGGTGCAAAAAATATATCTCTTTACATTATTTCACTAAGGGTAATTAATAAGAAGACCCGTTTTCGTACGGGGCTTACTACACTATTTTCGCGGTAAGTTGTTTCGCTGAAAGTGTTGTACATCATCATATTACCGTTAGAAAGGTACATTTTACGTCATTTCGACGCAAAGATCTTCTTCTTTACAAACAATTGGGTGATCAGCCCGCATTGCCCTAACCAACTAGGATACAACAATGAAAATTTGTTGAGTCCCGCAGGATTCGAACCCACAAGGATAACACTAAGTAGCAGACAAGTTTCAGTTTATATAATAATATAAACACAACGTAAGTTATACATATGGCGGTTGTTTTATTAAAGTTAGGCCCACTCATTATTTAGCGTTTCACTTAGCTTTTACTTTAAAATTCCATGTGTTATTTAGATTTGCTTTTTTTTACATTAGTCGACAAAAGTAGGCATCCAATATGCCAAAGCGGAGAATGCAATTATAATATTACTCTGCTTTTATACGTTTAGGGTATCGCTTGCTATGCTTTTAAATTTTACAGATCACATTTTATGAACTCGAAACATACCACACTGATGCATACATATGACGTGAAGCAGTGACATAAAAATACGCCAGTATTCTGGTTTTAAGGGCACCAAGCCAGTGTAATTACTGGTCAAACGAGACGTAACAACTCCTATTTCAGGGCGGCGAACGGACTTTTGGTGTCTTAAGGTACATTTCGTTACCCTAGCTCGTGGGAACGGGAGCTTCCCGCGAACTCTGTGTTAGATGAAGCTTACCAAAAACAAGAGTGGTTTTTGGTAAGCTTCATCTTAACAAAGTAATAATTCCCTGTTTACAGGGTACAACGTCTGGGTACCACTCAGTGTTGCTATTTCTGCCGCGAAGCAGTAGGGAAAACACTGCTGCGTTCCGATGTTGAAGCTCCGTGCCAGCGTATTACTGGGTAACAGACTTAACACCCTATGTCTCACGTAGGCAGCGCGTCGGCGATACCACTGGTATTGTCAATCGTCTATCGGGTGTCGGATGACCACTTCCCATCAGGTGGCCCGACTGAAAAAAAGAGTCTGAAAGCATAACATCCAAGTCAAAAAAAAAGGTACATTTTATATGGTATGGTAACCTCACCATTAGGTAAGAGTCCAAAATACTATTTTTAATATCGTTAAATTTAAGTTGGGTTACATAAACGCTTTGTAAAATAGGATTAAGCTTAGCAAACTTAAGTGTTTTTTTTACTAAAAGCACAAATATATCACTTTTGGTTGTCGAATGATTAGGGAGAAGTTATGATCAAGGTATTAACGAACTTCTTCCAGGTTTTTACTATACAAAAATCATCCTGTATATTATTATAAGTTATATCTTAGGCAGTGGTATACTATTTAATATTTCAAATCGTCATCATCATCAGCCTGTGTTAGTCCACTACTGGATATAGGCCTCCTCTAATTCGCGCCTTCTCCGTTAGGGGGTTTTGGACCGTATCCCACGACGCTGGTCCAATGCGGGTTGGTAGGTTTTAAAAAAATAATTGAATATAACAGATTCTTGTCAAATTATTAATAACGCGCTCATCTTGTCTTTCATAAATTAAGCAAAAATTTGTAAGAATAAACCTGTGTAGTGACATCTTCCGTTCTGGTCGCATGGTAGGATTCGTCAGCGCTTCCGTCGTCGTCTTCAGTGCTCGTTCGTATTTTGCGACCTCTTACAGTCGATGGGTATTCATGTGTTGTCTTTTCGTAACTGTGTATGGAATGGTATGCCGTTTTTGTAAACAGTAATTATAATTACAATAAGAAACCTCCCTCCTAGACTTTAATCTCAATAATTTTTGATTCAATAATATAAAATATATTAGTCTCTTAATTTTATGATGAGGATAAATTTCAGAAACTTAAGTGTTGTTTAATTTACAGTTAATAAAACTGAAGTCGGAATGAATACTAACAAAGTAAAACAGTAACGAAATGGTGACATATATCTAGCAATCTTATTGATGAATTAACAAAATAATCCAATCGTCGCCGCTTCGTTGGTATTGGATACATTGATATATATATCTAATTTGGCATATATTCATATCTAATTTGGCTCGACAAGAAGAATCCTGCCTCCGTAGCCTAGTGGTATGGGCGTGTGCTTTAGAAACCGGAGGTCGTGGGTTTTGTACATGCCGGGTCATCTCTGGAATGGCCGGTCCGATTTTAACGGGACTTGTACTGAAAGATAACTGATGTAACCTGCAGTAACTCAGACTACTTTTTTCTCACTACAAAAAAATGCCGATTGTTTTTTTATATTACCAGACAAATGATGTCCAACAGCTAGTCACTTATATTATCCACGTAAACGCAAGAAAGAATGAAAGAAAACTTAACTGACCGCCATGTTTGGGTTGGCGTCGGTCTTGAACGCCAATCAAACATATTCTTGACTGCTGTTTTATCTTTCCTCTCCGATAACTCCCTCTCGAGTTTGTCGACTAAGCGATCTTTTGTTCTAGGTGTAGTTGATTTTTCCGGAGCTGTAATAAAGATTACTTACTTATAAAGACTTTTTAGAATGCATTTGATATGCAACAGGCGAAGGCGAAGTCGGTAAGAATGCTTCAATTAAATAGATCTGCTTTTTAAAATAAGTATTACAGCGTATTACATATTTGCCGCAATTAATAGGCTGTGTTCTGGTTTAAAGGGCCCTTAATTCAGTCAAGTCATAAATCATCATATGCTTTAGAAACCGGAGTTCGTGTGTTCGAATCCTGCGGGGACTCAACAAATTTTTGTTGTTGTTTCCCAGTTGGTTAGGGTAATTTAGGCCGATCGCCCTATTGTCTGAAAAGTGAGATGACAGGCTGATGATGTGTACACCGACTCAACATAAATATAGCACTTAACGAGACCTTGGAACGCCTGTATGGGACTCTCTTCGCCTGGCTCCAGACTGAAGTCCTCCTTATCCATCAGCCTCGCGTACTGGTCAGAATGCAGCTTTGCAGTTGGTTTGCTGATCGCCAGCTTTCCCGTCGTCCTCTCAATGATGACAGGGACCGTGTCCTCGTCGGTATCTGAATCACGTTTCTCATAATCGACGTACTGCGCCTCGTCGCTTGCGTCTGCGTGATCGTCTGGTTCAGACACGTGGTGGCGTACCTTTAATGGTACAAAATATGGTTTAATACTGCGCCATCTATTTCTATCATGTAATTTTATAATATTAGCGGACGGTAAACTTAATTTTTTACGCAAATGGTTCGTCACTAAGTCATTAATTTTAAGATATAACAAAGTTGAGAACTATGATTAAATCATTCAGACGTGCTGAGTATTATTTAAAATACCGAAAATTAATCTCCATTTAGACAATACTAGGTATTTCTTGCATAATACTTTAATGAAATATGAAGAAATATTCAGGGGAGAGCACTGCTTATTGTAATACAACCTTAGGTTTTGCAGTATAATTTTGTCAACAAACCACAACAGAAGACACTTAAGCTCTATTTTTTAATATGATCATCATCATTATTATTACCCACAAATGAGAAGCCAAATACATGTGCACTCCCTTTTCCTTTTGCTTCACCCTTATAATAAAATGAATAAGGCATTATCCGCATCAGCGGTAAGTCCATTACCGTTCTTTTTTTTCATTCAGTTTGCTTTACAGGCAATCTAGTGATTTACTTTCATCGCCCTAACCACATGGGCAATACAACAAAGAGCCAATATTTACTGTGTTATTGCCAAAATACGGGTAATTCAATTCAATTTTTTTTATCTTTAGACTCTGTTAAGCTCTTATGAACGTCAACGTGTCCAGTTCTGTAACGTATTGGAACCTGCGGTTAATAAAGGCTATAACCTTACAATTCAAAGGGAACTGTGGTTAAATGTAAAACTCACCGGTCCGCATAGTAGTGGGTAGGGTGACCTGGACCTCCTAGCTGTATGCATAGGACAGGCGGACAACGGCCCAGGGTTCAGGGTACGCTGGCCGAGCATATTGGTATGAGAGAAGTCGCATACTAGCAAGAGCCTTGGATGCTCAGCCCCGTGCCTCACAGCGCCGCAGCCCACCGCTTGGAGAGTCCAAACGGCTATTTGGCTGAAGTGACCCCATACTGTTCCCCTAAAGAAAGTTAAATAGTTCAATTTAAGGTTTGTTTTAAACTATTGATTGATTATTTCATAAACAAACATTCTTAAAGTATGCTGCAGGAAAAAATAGAGCTAGGTTTTAAATGAATTATAAATGGAGGTGGTACTGTGTGGTGCTGGTTGTGTTGTATTTTGACACACGATTTATATTGTCGCTAGCATTTAAGCACGACTTCGCAGTCGCCCGAATTTTTATATCTAGTCTAGTCATTCAGTTAAGGAAATTTTGTCAAAGAGAATATTTCCTTTTTTTAATCATTTTTAATGTTCGAGTTGACCCATGTATGTAGTCTTCCGCAATGAAAAGACAATTATACGGATTTCATTTTTCAACAAAGTCAGACAATTGATCCGTTAAATCGCTTAGGAGAAAATTTATTTCGATTAAACATTAATACTTGTGTAGTGCCAATGGAATAGAATAGATAACAATAGTAGAAGATAGAGAGTGAAGTCTATAGAGAACTTTTGCCGAATGACAATTGGTTTATTTTTTTAAAGTGATTGTGTACTCACATACACGCTTTAAAAGTAATACTTCTTTTACCCAACAACATAAAAATCTTTAAAAAAAATGATCATTCTTCTACTTCTACGTTTGTGGTAATAAATATCGTGAATATAGTTTGTCAATAAAAGTTCCTCTCCTCATTTTCCCGCAAGGCGTTAAACGCCTTATACTAAAAGCTTATATTTTATTAAATTACTTGACTAAAACGAACCTAGCTGTCAATCTGAACGGTGCGGTGAGCTGCTTCGGCTGAACTCGCCTCCTCTCCCCCCACCAAGCGTCGAAGACACGTCTTATCGCCCTTTGGGCGCTCAACTCATCAGACTCGCTGGACCTACGCCATCTTACTTCGCCGACAGTCTGACCGGCGTACGGGTAACGGACTGGTGAAAGTATATAGGACCATCATCAGCCTGTGATAGTCCACTGCTGGACATAGGCCTCCCTAAACCCCTACCCCCCTCTCTATTAGGGGGTTTTGGACCGTATCCCACAACGCTGGTCCAATGCGGGTTGGTGGGTGGACCGACTTTTTACATGCCCATCCGACATGGATCATCTTAGTTTTCAGACAATTGGGTGATCGGCCCAAATTGCCGTAATCAACTAGAAAACAACAATGAAAATTTGTTGAGTACCCACAGGATTCGAACCACAAACTCCGGTTTCTAAAGCACACGCCCATACTACTAGGCTACGGAAGCATTTAAGTATATAGGATGTGTAAAAAACTTGTCACTGATAGCTAAGGTGTTTATATCCAAAAGGATCGTCGTATCAAAATGTTTTTAGTGTTATATCTACTTTGACGCAAAAAATTACTTTAGATGGTAAACTTCCGTAAGTTTTGTATTTTCTTTCGCAACTTTCTGATATGTTTTTAGTTTATAAGATAAACAATAATTAAAAGGAAATTTAAGGTAAGCAGTTGTTTGTTACGCGTTATGCAATTAAATAAAATGAGATTTTTAATTTTATATATATGTAGTTAATAATTGGCATGTGTACATTGAAGTTATTGTAGAATTAACATGGATTGGTTCGTGATTCTGTGAGGTGACCGAGTAACACGTGCATTACGTATTTTTTATAACAAATTGTCGCTTTGTTTACGATCTGCCGGCTTAAACCACCGCAAGCGGGCCGCACACCTGTGCGGTCCATTGCAATGCGTAAACAATAATAACTATGCGGAGATGAACGTACAAGAAAAGGATGAGACTATACAACAAAAATGCATGCGGCGGAGATTGAAGATGGACCAAACAAACGTCCAAGAGTATTGGATGAATTTAATGATGAAATTGGATTACTGTCTCGAGGTCAGGAAAACGACGTAGTGTGGGAATAATACTCCTATCCCAGATGATGACATGGAAGTACTAATAACGTGTCGGGAAGCTTTACCCAAGCAGGTTCAATTGGCAAGACTTCTTGAAAACAACAACATATGCAATATTGTCCAGATTAAATATAAAAAACATTTTAAAATCTTAGTGAAATTTGAGAAAGAAGCTGAATTGCTTAAATTAATTAATTGTACTGAATTCAAGGAGAAAGGATGGATATTCCGGAAATCTATGGATGTAGCAGTTACTTATGGCATAATCAGAAATATAGAATTAGATTGCAAAGTGGAAGAAATAAATGAGAGTATAACTTGTAGCGCAGAAATAGTGTCAAATACTCGTTAAAGTCGAAGATCTACCAATCAGGAAAGATGGACTGACAATGAAACCGTAAGGATCTGCTTTAGGGGTTCATCATTGCCAGCGTTCGTTTATATGTATAGGATTCGAATTAAAGTTGACCCCTACGTTTTTCCGGTGACTCAATGCAGCAAATGCTGGCAACATACATGGACATTAAAAAAAAATATGCCCAAAAAAGAAAATAGTTTGTCTTAAATGCGGCGAAAATCATGAATCGTGTGATAGTACACTGTTTACATGCATTAACTGTAAAGGCAGTCATATGGCCCTAAGCAAGACCTGCCCTTTATTTCAAAAAGAGCGGAAATCAAGGAATATTATGGCTGACTTTAATTGTACGTATAAAAAGGCTTTATCGATGTACATTCCATCTACCACCCCCATCCCGGACAACTTCGCTGAATCCGACGCTCAACATCACCAACAAGCATCGCATCAGCCTGCTCAAAGCTCATACCACAATACAACTGTGGATAAAGCAACCGCATATGCAACTGTTTGCGCCCGTAATATTAGATCCGAGAAATATACCAATAAGCGTTCCAACAACGTCTACTCACACCACAAAAGTTCGTGATACTCACTGTAAACGTCGAGAAAACCGTCAAAGACCTAATGATATTCAATTTGATTGGAATGACCAAGCTTTGATTCTTAGGACAACTATAGCAACCAAGGCGATTCAACACTAACAGAAAAGATTGAAAATATTTTAGTCAAAGTCAAAGAACTATGGGAAAAAATTAAGTAAGTCATGTTTAAAAAAAGAATTTCTCTATCTTCGAAAGATAAATCTTGTATTAAAATGCTTGTTGAATGGACCATACATCTGTTTGTAAATATTTTCTTTAATTTTTCCGATGGCGCCAAATCATAGTGTAAAATTAAACATTATACAATGGAATTGTCAGAGCATTAAAAATAAAGTTTAACAGTTTCAAGCTTCCCTAATTCAGGAAAGAATCCATGTCGCTGCCAATGTAAAACTTGGCTCGATTCCAAATTTTCGTTAAAGAAAAAGTGGGTACAATGTACATCGAAAGGACAGAGGAGATGGCTACGGAGGTGTTATGATCTTGACTCACCATACAATTAAAGCTTATATTTCTCAGTTGCAAATACGTAATCCAGGTACAGAAATCTAGTGTGTCGAGATAAATAACTGCTCGTCAATTAATACTGTTATGTCTATTACTGTCCTTCTTCGGTATTGATAAGTCAACAAGATTGGGACGATATAATGTCTTTATATGTTAAGAAATATGAAAGCATTAAAATCGTTAGGGAAAACAAATATTTGATGCTGTATTAAATAGTAACCTTTCCATAATGAAAAGTGGGTTATCGACGAGAATTCGTTTAGTGCAAGACACCGTACAACAATCGTCTCCAGATGTGTCCCTAGTGTCGTCGGATATAGCTATTAACTATGAACGCTGTGGAACAAAAACAAATGACAGCTTAGGAAGTGACCATATAACTATAAAAATTTCGACAAGCAGCTTTATTCAAGGAAGTTCTATAATAAGAAAAAACTTTAAAAACGCGGACTGGGATGGTTACCGAAATTTACTAGAAGAATCTTTTGGGCAATATACTATTTCTGAAAACTTACAAGAGGCATACAATCAGTTTGTAGGCGAGCTAAACAAGGCTGCAAATTTGCACATACCTTCTGTTAACATTAGTCGGTTAACAACAAACAATTTTAAGCCTAAACATTACTGGTCACCTGATCTGTATCTGTAGCTCAACACTCCT
Source organism: Lamproptera curius (assembly GCA_029286875.1). Classification (NCBI taxonomy): domain Eukaryota; kingdom Metazoa; phylum Arthropoda; class Insecta; order Lepidoptera; family Papilionidae; genus Lamproptera; species Lamproptera curius. The sequence goes on along the minus strand of JAGSMT010000105.1, from coordinate 3,511,307 downwards.
AATAAGTTCCGTACAAAACATTAGCTAGTCACCTGCTCATACAATATTGGATCCAATGCCCGAAAATACTGAGCAAAAATTCGTCATGAACGATTATTTTGTTCTCTAACACTTGCTGTCTCGAGTGAAATGTGAACACTGAAGTGCCAAAGCATTACTGAAGTGCATACTACTGTCAGTAAAGCTCAACGTCAACCTGCTTACAGTTCGTAAACACCTGATTTTGGTACAATGTCTCACTATTTATGTTAATCCAAAGTGTTCTGGAAAAGGAACGTTACATGAAACAGAAAATGTTAAATTATCTGATACAGCCTGGTTGTGATTGTGTGTCCTTCTCTATGTTAGATCACCACTTCTATTCGAAACTAGTTTTAATGAAATGCTGACATCTGTTTTGAAAAGGTATTGTCAAACAATGGCATTGACATCTTAGTCTATTATAAAACTGCAAGAGACCTACAATACATTAATCCTAGACAATTCTAATTCTGTATATAAAGTGACGTTGAGTGGTATCTAGAAAAACAATGTTTTTTCAAACAACCTAATAGGTTTGATGGCCTTCTTGCTTAGATATCTATCCATATGTATCGGATATATATATGGATTTTCAAAAATATTTACTTGCTGTTTTTGATATAGATAATGCCTATAATTTGATTACAAGTTATTACACTATTGGAAACATTGACGTAGGATCATATATGTACATATTTATAAATTTTCCTGAAAAACTCTTCAGATTAACGATCTGAACTTCTATAAACAAATTTCAGAATAGGTTTTCGATCCATTATCACCACTATTATTTCATAGCGACTGTTAGGTATCTAGAAAACATGTTTTAACGACGTCAAAGTATTGAAGATGATAACTTGTATCTGATATGTTATATATACAGTCAACGACTATATCGTTCAAATGAAATTCAACTAATCTAAATAAATTGTAAATATCTAACAGATATGGCTGAAATATCACTATTAAAGATAATTTGTAGTTTCAAAAGGTCCAAACATAGTATTGATTCTATTGATAACATGTCATAAATATACCAATAGTTGATAGTGATCTAATATTTGGTTGGGTTGGACTGTTCGCTATAATGGAAAGCTATAAATGAAGATATGAGTTTAAAACTTAATGTTTTAAAGTTTAGGTTCTACGGTTCACAACATTTCGACGATATATGAGCGTCTTCGAATCGTCATGGACTAGTGCTTATTTCAGTATAATAGGCGCAGCAACGAGTTAAGAAACTAGATGTAGTCAAAATCAGTTTAGGTGATTAGAAATTGTAACAACTCCAACTTATGTCATGTGAATGTTAAACTTAGGCTTACACCCTTAGAATAGAGATGGTTTTTAGCAGCAAAGTTTTAGCTATATGAAATCTTTGATTATAATACTATCTAAATTCTAATTGAGAACTCAGTAATGCTATAAGCAACTTAACAAATTAAGTCCTATAGTCAAGTACAATCAAACTAAGCACAATATATTTTAAAAAATTGATTTTTTCTATGATGTCTGGTTACCAACATTGATTTGACTCATATCTTAGACTTATAGAGAGCTACGTTCATTATAGCTGTATAAGTTACAATTCAATTTCAATGTTTCTGTCTAATTTAGTAATGAACTTTCTTAGATTTATACCGATGGGTCTCAAAAATGGTGAATATATGGAAGTGCATTTTATGATCAGCAAACGGACACGCTTCAAAATTTTGAATAGTGCAAGTCAATGTCCTATTATGTGTCTAGGTTGGTCCTGAGCCGCATTTAAATGACATGTGTCCAGGACATACTACAGATTTGTAATTGAAACTGATTCAGCTCTTACAACATTTGATTGCGCCTGACAGTTCAGGTAGATCGATTGCCACGTATTATAACTGATTTTAGGTTAAATCGTCACCAAGAGCAGTTAAATTCAATGGTCCATCCAGTTGGTTTAAATGAAGATCAAGGCACCTTTGGCAGGCTGGCAGCTATACTGGTACAATAGAGTCATTCCTGGATTTTTGTTTGTGTAGATTTTCACATATCTATGAGTGATAATAAAGTATTCTCTGGATTTGTCGGAGTAAAAGTAATGTGATCACAGTGCAACTCCATCCTACTTTTTCGGAACTTAACAAAGTTATTTTATTTATACAAGATTAAATCATATTACAGGTTTCGTAACATCAACACTTAATGAAATATGTTTGCTTTTAGAATTTAATTAATAGTTACCTGAAGGTAAAAAATGTAGATTGAGGATATTAATATTGATTTTTAATTCGTTTGATAACCACTAAAATTTAAGGAACCAAATATAAGATACTATCTCATATTAGCAACCCCAATATCTCATAATAGGACACCATTGCCTTTGACTTTTTTCTGACATTTTTCACTTTTACAGAATATACAGAAATATATTGCATTTACTCCTAAATAGCTAGTACACGTTTAAAGTACATTAAATTTACTATCTAAAGCTATATCCGAAAATACTTCAGATGAAACAGTTTGGTATTTATACCCAAAATTAGAATAGGTATCTCACAATGGCATCCTTACCCTACATATCTTTATAATTTTCTAAAACAAAGGTCGCTACAGATTAAATACGACGACCTTTCTATAAACAGAATTTCAGGAATAGGTTTCGATCCATTATCACCACTATTATTTAACATAGCGACTGTTAATATCTGTAAACTAGTATTTAACGATGTCAAAGTATTGCAATATGCGGATGATATTGTTATCTATAATACAAGTAACTGTATAATTCGTTCCAAATGTAACATTCAACTAATGCTAAATAAAATTGTAAATATCTAAACAGATATAGGGCTCGAAATATCACCGCATAAAAGTAAAATTTGTTTGTTTTCAAAAGGTCGCAAACATGTATTAGATTCTATTGATATAACTTTATGTAACATAAATATACCTATAGTTGATAGTGTTAAGTATTTAGGATTGTGGTTGGACTGTTCGCTGAAATGGGGGAAACATATAAATGAAGTAATTGAGAAAAGTTTAAAACTTACTAATGTTTTTAAAGTTTTAGCGGGTTCTGGTTGGGGTATGCACCAAAAACATCTTCGACGGATATATATAGCGTCTATTCGTAGTCGTATGGACTATGCAAGTTTTTTATATAATAATAGTGCAAAACAGCATTTAAGCAAACTAGATGTAGTACAAAATCAATGTTTACGGGTGATTGGGGGCTTCATTCGAACAACTCCAACTCATGTCATGGAATGTGAACTTAGCTTACCACCCTTAGAGATAAGAAGATGGTTTTTAGCAGGAAAGTTTTGGCTTAAAGTGAAATCTTTTGATTGTAATAACTTAATATGTATATTGGAAGAACTCAGTAATGCATATAACAGACAAAACTTAACAAATAATAAAGTCCCTTTATTAGTCAAGCTTCACAATAAACTAAACACAAAATGTTGTAATTGTTATAAACAATTGCAAATTTTTTCATATGATTCTTGGATTACCAACATTGATTTGACCAATATCTTAAGACTTAGTAGAGAAGGCTAAGCGTTCATATAGCATTACTAAGTTACAACAATCAATTTCCATGTTTCTGTCTAATTTATATATGAACTTTTATAAGATTTATACCGATGGGTCTAAAAATGGTGAATATATGGAAAGTGCATTTTATGATCAGCAAACGGACACGCCTTCAAAATTTTGAATTATTAGTAATGTCAATGTCCCTATTATGTGTCTAGAGTTGCGTGCTAGAGCCGAAGCATTATCGTACATTGAGTGCGTAGACCATACACAATTTGTAATTTTAACTGATTCAAAAAGCTCAATACAACATTTGGCACGTTGCGCCTCGACAGTTCGAGGTAGATCGATTGCCTACGTAATCATTAACCTGATTCTTAAGTTAAATTCTCAACACAAAACAGTTATAATTCAATGGGTCCCATCCCACGTTGGTTTAGTGGGAAATGACAAGGCACACCTTCTGGCGAGGCAGGCAGCTACTGACGGTATCAATTTAGAGATCATTACTGATTTTATACCTTTCAAAAAATTAAGTTTAATAAGTTGGAAAGAGTATTTTGATATCAGATCCAGGGGAAAAGGTATTTGGTACAAAACAGTCCAACCACATCCTACTTATACGTCGTGGATTGATAAGTGTACCCTAATTAGAGCAGATTTAACCATATTACTAAGGCTCCGCTCGGGTCACATGCCACTTAATAAATTTGCTTACCTTAGGAAAAGAACACCGTCATCTCGTGGCACAGTGTGTAACGAAGATGAGGATGTCTATAACATAATGATGAGATGTGGGCGCAATGACAGATTAAGAAATCAAATTGGCTTACATAACATTAACCTATCCGATTCTTTCAGTGACCAGTTATATTATATATATAGTTAAATGCGCCCTGAATCAAAGATTGTAGTTTTAATTGTTTATTTTTGATTATGTAATGCTGTAAAATAACGGAGTGGCATATTCGCAATAGATTAACACACATGTCCTATATCTGCAGCAGGAACAGTATTTATAATAAATGCTAACTTTATATAGGGATAATAGTTTAAAACAAATAATAGCAAACCTGTGGCACGGCAGTCATCATGAACGAAATGGCACTGGTCATGCCAATCGCTGAGCTAGAAGCGCGAGTTCTCTATCCCAACTCTGTTTGAATGAAAGACAACACATTACTATCTTAACTTCTTATTTCCAGTCACGTTTCCAAGTTATCGTAAGGGCTGTTTCTAGTTAAAATGTTAAGTCGACAAGTTAGATCAGTCATGCTCTGAGATATTATAGTGCACAAGTTACGGTTAAACACAGATGCACGCCCTTTCCATTAACTCTCATAGTCCGATAGGACGAAAAACCGACACGGACGGATAGAGATCAGGCGCAAGGCCGTTTTTACTTGCCTCTCCAACGCATGGATTATCTTACTTTGCAGACAATCGGGTGATCAGCCCGCATTGTTCTAAGCAACTAGGAAACAACAATAAAAAGCTAAGTTCCGTAAGATTCCAACCCACGACCTCACGTTTCTAAGGCTACGAAGGCAGTTAAATGCTGCTCCTATTCCACCTGGCGTCAAGTGACGCAGGACAACTCATGACTGCTGGACAAGATCATGCTTGAATCATATCATTTATACAGTGATGTTTAATTGTGGCTACGTGGAAATTTCACAATTAAATACATTTCTGTATTATAGCTTTAACATATGATATTATTAACGTTAAATACACTCACAACCATCATCATGACCTCTGGGCGAGGAAGATGCGCACCGCCTCTTACCCTCTCGTTGCCAGAAGCGATTCGTTGTCGACGTCTGAATTAAGAAAATAGATAAAAAATATACGAAACTATGCCTAAACCGGGTGAGATCTGAAATAATAGTAAATAGAGCAAATATGAAGGAATCTTTACGGATTATTATCGAAGAAACTGCGTGATATTGGCATTTGACCATTAGTTAACTGCTAATATCAACTAATTTCATGGGTTTACTCCACTTCTGAACTTATCAATTCAATTAATCATTCAACTCAATTTTAACAACTTGACAAGTAATGACATCATCAGACCTGTGTTAGTCCACTGCTGGCCCATAGCCTCCCTAATCCACGTCTCCTCCATTAGAGAGGTATTTGAACCTATCCACCACGCTGCTCCAATGACTGGATTGGTTGGTTGGAACTTACGACTTATTACACGAAACTGCTATAGATTGCATATTAACCTTATCAACACAATTTATGGTGTACTCATGAACTACACATAATTGATCATCAACATCTTCAATCTTCAGAATACTAACATTATGAAAAAAATTAATTGTGTTTAAGTCCCGCAGGATATCGAACCAGATCTCTCCATTTTAAAGTTGACGTATCCTACCACTGACCAATCTTTAGAGTGACAAATCTTAATCGGCATAGATCATATTCAGACAATATAAATTAACTGAAACAAGAAAATTTGTTAGTTCTAACTAGATCCCTTAGATACGTATATTACTTATTTGCTAATAAATGATGAATATGACTATAATCATTGTTATTTAACAATTATTTAGTAAGATATATTCATTAATATATTTAGTTTAAAATAAGAGGGTAATTTAATTCAATAAAGCGCCATTTTCTTGAAGTTTGTACAAAGTTAATACCAAGTCTATAAAGACACATTACAAAAAAAAACTGACGAAACGCAAGAAAAATTTTATGAACGCATTGTTTTATAAAAATATCTATGATACGTATATACTATTTACTATTGTCTATGGAATAACAATCGAAATAGTGAACTACATCCTACCTTTTGTTCAATGCTTGAAAACTTTTTAGATTCAATGACATGATGAGTACAATAGCACTGATATTAAACGATTACCGCATAGGCATGGAGTATTTTATATCAAGTTAAATTATAATTTCCAGTATACCATTATAGGGTCACCGATCTTGAAATTTTACATATTTTTACCGTTATTCGTATTTTATTCAGTCACTAATTAATTAATAACATAATTTTTGTGTATTATAATTTTATCAAAATCCCGTTATTATAGTTAAACACAATTAGACTAAGAAACAAAATAACACATTGCAACGACACGGCACTGCCAACGTGGTCTTTACAGTGGCAACTAGTGACATATTCTTAGTTAAGAATACATCAACAATAACGCTAGACGAATAACGCAACCTCGTTGCCATAGGTAACTTTAGTTAAAACGTTTCATAGAGACTTGGGAACTACCTCCGAATAACATGAACTAAACTGATTTTTCAATAAACAACTATCAATTAAAGAGGGCTACGCTCGGAGTATCTCTGAAGGACCTCATCAGAAATGATTTGATCCGTCAGAGGACCAGTCGCCGTCATAGCCCACCGGATTAGTAAGCTGTAGTGGCAGTAGGCCGGTCACATTTGCCGCAGAACTGCCGACCGCTGGAGTCGGAAAGTTCCGGAGTGGAGACCGAGGCTTGGCAAACGAGGTGTAGGACACCCTGCGACGCATCTTACAGTGACCGATGTGGCCTAGATGAGAATAGCCAAAGATCGAAAGCGTTGGCGCGCATTAGAGGAGGCCTATGTCCAGCAGTGGACTGACACAGGCTGAATGATGATGATTATTATCACTACTAAACAAACTAGTATTGGTTTGGCAGCAAGATATACTCGATTCTTACCTGTTAATGTAGTGAATAATGAAGTGCTTTAATTCGCTGGTGAATCTAATTTGGGTGTAGTTTCGGCACGAACTACCTGGACCTGGCTGTAAAGTATCAAATAATTGAATTGTATTAATTTAATAATTTTGTTTATAATATTTAAGACGTTTCAGATACTTTGCAGGTTCCATAGAACCCAATGTATTTCTGATACTTAAAATAAACTGGGTATTATACGTTTTATAGCTTACAATTAACTACTTACTTATTATTAGGTATATATAGATGACTAATACAAATAATACAAATAAGTTTTTTAACCGATTTAAATAATATAATGTACTTAAAATAATCTTTCACCTCACTCCGGGTTAACTAGGGAAAATGTTTAATGGCATTTTACTTTTTCAAATAATCAAATTTTTAACTGAAGGTGGTCCCTTGTGTTTCAAACAAATTAAAAACGTTAAAATAAATGTAGATATATTTGATGTGATAATTTTGTGTATTTTTTTTGATCGCCTTGAATTTAAAGTGCAATGAAACTTTGACTGAAAAAAATAACGCCTACGCTATACATTTATATCAAGTAATGTCTGGAATCATTATAGCAACTACTGAGGACATAAAAACGCATTGGTAAAACGTAAACTGCTTTATACCAGTAGAAACGATTCACGCTGTCAATAAAGCTCCATCGCTCCTGCAACTAACGTATACAATGATAACATACAACTATGATATCATTTTTGTGCTAAGTCAGCGTATTTACTGGGTAAACGAGACGTAGCATCCTATGTCTCACGGCAGGCAGCGCGTAAGTGATACCCCTGGTATTGCTGATGTCAATGGCGTTGGTGGCCACTTTCCATCAAGTGGCCCGACTGCTCATCTGCTTTCGTCGTCTTTCAAGGAATGCTTACCACTGGGAACTGGCAAGCGACATGGTGCCCTTTGCCCTGGCACAGCCTTCGATAACGAACTGCGCAGTACGGCTGGTCGTCTAACAGGATAGAACGGGCAAACGGGACGCACAGTAACGCGGTAAGCAGGCTCGGGAGCATGCTTATTTGTCTGAAACAATATTTGCACTTAGCAATATTTACATTTACATCAAGTTGTATTCTTTCGTAAAAAATATGTTTTTTTACAATACAACTTTAACGATATTTGCCTACTGACTTGACTACTTTTGAGTAAAGAAATATTTTTTTTAAAAACGCGAAGATTCCCTCGTCTCTCCTTTTCACTTTACTTAAGCTTCACTTCACTTGGGATTTTGCTGGCTCGCCCCACTTGCCCCCTTTTCTCGTCCTCCCACAAACTATCTAATACCTTTTTAATAAAAAAACAAGAGACTAGCAATACATTTATGTGATTGTAAGCGAAGTCAAAATAAAATGCAGCATCCAGGTAACAGCTCTTTAGAGCCACCCGGTATGCACAACCCAACGTTCAACGCGTCTTCCACTCGTTGTCAACGTTTAGTCAACCAGTGCGTCAAGCAGACCGCGCATGATAAACCAAAAGACGTCGCTTTATGCACGAACTTTCAAATAGTAGTAACAATTAATACTAGTGTTACGCAATTTGAAATTTTAGAAACCGCAAATTGGCTTTAGATCGCGCGTTGGCCACGCCCAATATAAAAATAACTGAATCTATCAATCCAAATTAAGAGTATTTGATAAACTATTTACCTTGGAGATAATGTCCTAGGCATAAAGCTTGCTTTTGCATTTAGGAAAGAAGTTTCTTTCGAAGAAAGAACTTTAACCAGGTACTGTATGAATACGTCTAGTTATTTTTTACCATTTGAAACAGCTTTTCGCAAAGGACATAAATCTTAACAAACACTATAAAACACGTAACACTGTGTAACACTTTCAGAATTAAACAGAGGAAACTTTATAAATTGAGTACTCACAAAGTATATGCTTCGTAAAATCACGTCACATACCGCGTAATCACAAATAGTCACATTCGTATTATAACCCTTAGATAGAATTAAAAAGGAAAAACACTTAAAAAGATTAATAATTTCGTGCAATTATTTTGTTATGGTTTAGCACGATAAGTTGTATTAAATTACTTTTTGCATTTTGCAAAAGATCGAAACACATTAAAAGTATATAATATATCTTTACCAAGAAACACGATATATTTTTAAAGGAATTTGTTTGAACGAAATAATTATCAGCTTTTCACACGTCCGTACAATGAGGGCAAGAGCGAAATAATGTTTTTAAAACTTTACCATTGTTTGGTTGGCGATTGTTAAATACAGCGCAGCATATTCGACACGATGGCGGGAAATAAAACATGATCCGAAATTATCAATAACAAATCGCGTCAACATCATAATTAAAGAAAAGCTGCAAGATGATGATAAATCGACACACGAAGTTGTTGTATCTTAAAATCAAGCTCACACTTGTGAAATTGCATCCGTAGCCTAGTGGTATGGGCGTGTGCTGTAGTCGTGCGGGGAATCAATAATTTTCATTGTTGTTTTCTAGTTAGCTAGGGCAATTTGGGCCGAGCACCCAATTGTCTGAAGAGTAAGATGATCCATGCGTCGGATGGGCATGTAAAAAGTCGGTCCACCAAACAACCCGCTGGACCCGCGTGGTGAGATACGGTCCAAAACCCCTAATGTATAAGAATGTATTAGGGGTGGCCTATGGCCAGCAGTGGACTATCACAGCCTCATGATGATGATGACTTGTGAAATTTTGTTCGGTTCATATATTATTTTACGCCATTGTTATGATAAAAATAAGACTTTTCACGTCTTATAAATATCCAAAATAAATCATTATTTACATTTTTCTTTAATTGAGCATATAAATTATGTAGGAATAAACAATTTTGTTTTGAGGTTACACGGTCACATGACGGTATAGCTACTTACCAAAGACATGTAGAAAATAATTAAAACAAAAATATAAAAGAAAACACATCGCAATTGAAATAAAATATATTAAACAGTATTAGATACAGAACATTTCAAGTAACTATACAATTAATGTCATAAATAGATGATGCTGTCAGCAATCTTTGATAAGAACTATTTAACAGAATAAATATTTGTTGCGTAGCAAGAAGATTATGTTACTCTTTTTAAATTATTAAAGAACTCACTTAAGATTTATGTGAGTCACTACCATTGTCTTACCAAGTTTATTACTTATTCCAATTGAAGAGTAGTTCAAGGACTTAATATTATAAGAACTTAGGTGTTTAAGTAAGCTAACAGCTTCCACTTTCCTTAATAAATTCATCCGAAATTTCGCAAACATGTTTGATGCGCTACGAAAGCTTGGCAAACGTAGAATAACTCAAAAATATAGTCATAATAAACGCTTAATGTATTTAATCAATTTTCACAAAATTTGACTCAAAAGATAGTACATGTAGGAACATTAGCAAAAGACAACAAGGAAATTTTTGCGTACTCTTACATTTAGCAAACATACGTTACCATGTTACCTAAACGGGAAGCGATCTTCTTTCACGTTTTTTTTACGATTTATTTTCGTATTATCTGATGGATTAAAGCATTTTTTAGTCGATGAACAAGAGTCGAGCAGGACTTCACCCCAATGGTTAGTGGTAGCCTCTGCTTATGAGAAATACAGCGTAAAATTTGGATTGAAAATGTATCATATAAAGATGCATATCGTTTATCCAGTAATTACACTGCATACTCTTCTAACCTAAATTCATTAGCTTTTTTGCAATGCTGATTCGAGACGAATATGCACCGCGGTCTTTTCTCTAGTTGGCTCTTTAAACCGTTAACTATTAATTGTATCGAAACTTAATCATTGTTTAATAGTAACATGTTTTACTCTTACTTGCATGGTATAGTAACATCTATAGTCTATACCTTACCCATACATTATCTGTAATTTGAAAATGTTTAAAATGAAATATAAATAGAGCAACAGTAAAGCTTAATTGGCGGATGCACTCAACCGTCATATAAAGATACACTAAGAGACATTTCGTTTTTACTTTTTTACATATTCTAGATTCTAGTCCGATATTACATTTTTTTTATTCATCAATACTTATTATCTATTTCATCATCATCATCATCATCACCAGCCTGGGTTAGTCACTGCAGGACATAGGCCTCCTCTAATGCATGCCTTCTCCATCAGAGGGTTTTTGGCCCGTATCCCACCACGCTGGTCCAATGCGGGTTCGTGGGTGGATCGACTTTTTACATGCCCATCCGACGCATAGATTATCTTACTTTTCAGACAATTGGGTGCTCGCCCCAAATTGTCCTAACCAACCAGACAACAACGATAACACAAAGTTGCTTTCCCCGCGGGATTCGTACCCACGACCTCCGGTTTATAAAGCAACGGCCAATATCGCCAGACTACGAAGGCGGTTATTATTTATTCAGTATTTTTTTCAGAAGATTGTTACTGTAAAAAAGAAGCGCCATCTACGATCAAAACATTGCAACCTGAAAACGACACACAAGCAATCAACAAGAAAGGAATGAAACAACAATACTGATCAGTAATATTTTATTATGAAATACAATAATTTATACGACAGGATATTTACAACTTGCTTTACGTTTTACACATTTTATTTCTAGCGTTAAATCTATTATTATATGTCAACAAGATAATACCTACAGAGTAATACAGAGCAGAGACAACGACTTTCCATTTTCGTCATAATATTTTGTTTTGTACATTTTTTAATATCGCATCAAGGAAAGCAAAGAGCGACGTAAAATTAATAATGAACCTTAACTCTTTGAGATAAAAATATGAATTTAATGTTATATAACTTGGATGACAGTAGATTTGAGTATTAAAGATTTTGTTGACGAAAAGGAAAAATCAGTTTGGTTACGTTATTATTGGTTCTTATACAATAAATAATCTTATATGATAAAAGCTATTTAAAGTATGATCAGTGAGGTTTTACACAACGTTTTCAATTAAAAAGTATTATGCTGTATAATTCGAGAAAGCTATTATGATAAAACTATTGATGTAATAATGTCAACTTTTATTTGTTACATAATTTTTTATATCATACCTATATAAAATCAAAGTTCCGCACCTTTATTATGTTTTATAGTGCAAAAAGATAAAAAAAAGGCCAAGCAAAGGCCCAAGGCAACAGGTTATTCAACCCAATGTATATTTCTTAAATTTTACTCATACATTTTGAGTTTATAGAGCAATTTACAAAACATAACTTTTCAAACAATATCGTGACATTTTTTCTTATTTTTATTAACTAAGCAAAATTTGTTAATTATTTAAATTTTAATTTGATCTTGTTTTTGTTTTGCTTAAAAACACGCGATCAAATATCAGCTGCCAGCGTACGCCTATTAATATTGTTTTTGTAAACAACAAAATAACTTCGGATCCCAAAAGTAAACATTTCACACTGTTAATTAATATTTATATATGTTTTGTAAACAAATAACTACATACTGTTTACAAAACAGGGTGACCATGCGGAAACTTGAGATAATTGCAATCCATTATTTTACGGCGATATCCAATACAGAGTATAAACTTACAGAGAAAACGCTCACAAAAACACTAAGTAAATAAATATATATTCGAGTACAATAAAAAGCTGCACATTATTCAAATGATTTTTACAATCGATTGAGGAAAACTCCTCTAATGATCGTAAACAGATTCATGGTATGATGTGTTTGTTATAAGTCATCAAATATTGTTAAGGCATTAAAGAAACACTCGAATCATAATGACAAGATATTACAAACTCTATTTGGAATAGGATATTTAGTAAAAAGACAAACAATAATCAATAAATCTTGGATATTTGTGTAATTAACGACTAAAGTCAATAAAATACTGCGCTCTGATTCGATCCCGCTGCCATGTCAACCATCAACCGGTGTTGGACCGATGCACTTGATGTATTTTGGTACCAATAAGGTATTAAATTAGGCTTTATTCAGATAACTTCTGGATCTTATTTACCATCAGTAATAGAAATATAGTAAAAAATACAATGATTATATTTCGAAGTAATATTATGAGTTTTTGAAGTCCATGATTGTTTTAAAATGCCATAAAAATAGACAAATGTAAAAAGGATTAAAAATTAATCGAGTTCGAATCAAAATTAAGATTACCTTTCTTTTCTTCAATATATATGGAAATATTTTCAGAAATAATTTAAAAAGAAGCGAGTTATGATAATTTGTAAAATACAAAAAAAATGTTTTTTTTTTCTATTAAATGAGCAAAGGTATTTTGAGGTAGATGCAATAAAGGAATGAACAGATTGCTCCACGAAAAAGGGACATTAAATATTCAATATTGTTCGTGAACTTTTATAAGAAACCCTTAAAACTGAAATTATTAAAAAAAAGGAATGAAATATTAATGTATTCATATAGTTATAACATATACATGCACCGGAAAAAAGAAGTAATGAACGGCAGCATAGTATTATTTAAGAACATAGATTATTCAAAATTTTATATAATCTGTGATGTTTGTGTTTTTTTTCTGTGATGTGGCTGGTAAAAGTATATACATATTTATTAATTCATGAATAACCATAAAGTACATAATAGCATTTATATGATACATATATTTAATTCAAACATGATTTACTAATGCATCACACATCTATTTAACGGGACGTATTCTAGAATCATAAAGATTTTTAACTCCAATGACCAATTCTTTCTCATGTGCCGTGATTTTACTTTGCGTTAACTTTAATAGCACTTAATATAAAACATACTCACATATTACATTTAAGTGCAGATCAGATATATCTAAATTAAATTAATTCAAAACTGAACTAGACTACAGAGTATAATAACAAATCTTCTCTGAATTGTGACGTTACTCTATGAAGTTATTTATATTAGGAGATTTTGGCACAGGGCAGTTGCAATTACGAAACGGTTTTATTTGAAAATCGATAAAATAATCAGTACACGGTGAAGATCGGTAATAAAATTAGTCATAATGATACTTAAGCCTAATTATAATATAAAACAAAACATACCAGATCATTGTAAAACCTACGAATAAACATAGAGTATACAGTTCAATAGAAGCGATAAAACGATGGCAGTAACTATAAACATAAAAAAAACTATACGAAGTGATAGCAAGAAAATCCTCAAGCCGTACCATTTTTAAATACATTACTATCAAATCATTACTCTATAATACAGATTATAAATACTTAAATCTAATTCGATGTTGTGTCCGAATTTAATACGATAAAAGTGAGGCAGTCTACTGAGACGGTAGTTACATGAGTGACATTTTAAGACTAGCTGACGACAATATTTAATTTAAAGAAAAACTAATAGAAAACATCAAAGCTCTCAAACAGTTAATAAACAGCGCAAAATGGCGGACATTTATTCACAAGCCGACGCGAGCACGATCCGACACAACATCTACGGGTTAAAATTATAATATAAATGCCTTTATAAAAGAAATAAAAGTCTAACGTTACACAAGGAGCATTTTTACACGATATACACACGTCAGTCGTAAGTAAAATATCGAATAGTCTTGTCGGATTGTAACTATATACATTAAATTACATGCCATAGTGATCGTAAATACTAATTACATCTCTTCATACGGAATGATCGCGATAATAAACCGTAGACAAAACGCAGAAACTAAGCGAATGTTGATAAAATCCGTAAAATATTAACCAATGAGGAAAATCTACGTTTTTCTAATCAACAATAAATTAATGTTTCTAATCTGTATCTCTTATAAGGCGTTTAGACTAAAATGTTGTGTGAATTAGATTATTCAGCATTTCAGTCACAACCAGGCTTTCAAATTTTTTTAATCACAATTCAATGTTTGCTTATCTTTAGAAGTCACACTTTTTTAGAAAAGAAAAGAAAAATGTCGAAAAGCTTTTCGTGAGATACTTCGTTTTGATGGGCTTAGACGAAATAAATTTGCACCGTAAAATTATGACCACTAAAGGTACTAGTGACGCGGGAGGAAAGAGACAGTGAGACTTCAACCATAGAGGTTTCTATCTCTTTCTCACCTACTGATCGGATAACAGTCACAGTAGTTTATGCGTCACGAGATACTAAGTTAGAAGATAAAAGGCTCTGTGATATCTTCACATAATAAACAGTCTTACATCCATACAATTTAGGTGTATTTTGCCTTATTCTTATCTCGACCCATTGACCACTTCTCGATTAATAAGTGACTATACTTTACCAACTCGAAATAAAAGCAAACAAATTCAATGAAAAACACCAATAGCGTCAGAAGCCAACGCGCTCCTATTGGCGGACCGCGGCCATCTTGAATCCACACGCGATGTTCACCAATAACAATGGCCGACTTTTTGGCGCCAATTGAATTACACGTTTAACTTTATTTATGTTAATTCAAAGTTATGTTAATAGAGTAAAGTAAAATAAAATCAAACTGTACTTTAGTTAGGAAATTGGTGCGATCATTCCATATAATAATAAACTACTCTGTGATGACATTTATCCCAACGTTGTCATGAATACACGACGTCACTCAAAACTTGTGGACGTTAAAAAGATTTATTGCTTCAAACTATCGATTCTTTGCTAATAAGTATTTATTCAGATGACTTCAAATGTTACGTGGCAGTGAAAACTAATGATAAAACGCAACTAAATCCTAATTTATATATATATATGCCAAATTAGAAACGGAATTGTTATAAACATTGTAACCACGGCAACGATAGGGCGTTAACACAGCGTTATTGGTCAACTAGCCTCGCCCCCCGGTTTCACACGAGTGATGATTGTAGTTTGTGATAATATTCATCACACATTATATATTTATAAGCCTAAAGGTCAGCCAGAGTAGTTTTTTTTCTATTGACAGATTTTTTTCTACATACATGACGCTTTTTACTGCATTTTGACCTAACTTTCTTTCCTTTTAAATTATTCTGATACATTATTATAAAGTTTCATTAAAATCCATTGAACAGTTTTTGAGTGAAGGAGTAATAGACATAAATATGAAAAAATAAAAAAAAAAACAAATTTATCAAGCGTTTCACTAAAATCATATCCATAAATTTTATACATAAACCTTCCTCTGCAATCTCTCCGTCTATTCAAAAAACCGCATCAAAATCCGTTGCTTACTTTTAAAGATTTAAGCATACACAGGGATATAGGGACAGAGAAAGCGACTTTGTTTAATACTATATAGTGATTATTAATAACATTAACGTTACAATTAATAGTCATTAACGTTATTAATTATTATAGGATTGTCACTGAGTGACAGTCGACTAATAACAAAGCCATACGTAAGACGCCTCTTCGTTGCTATGGTTACTTATTTTATTAATTCCGACTTAAATTCGGCTAAATTATTAATAAGCGTACACTAATAAACATTCCAG
The DNA here is from genome assembly GCA_029286875.1 of Lamproptera curius. Classification (NCBI taxonomy): domain Eukaryota; kingdom Metazoa; phylum Arthropoda; class Insecta; order Lepidoptera; family Papilionidae; genus Lamproptera; species Lamproptera curius. The sequence goes on along the minus strand of JAGSMT010000105.1, from coordinate 3,494,652 downwards.
GCTTAATAAAGATCATAAACCATTCCGACGTAGATTATATTATATTTATTTATTTATTGTTAATTTCAACATTTCTTCAAGCACCTACTTAGAAAAGGCAAAGAAACACAATTAAATATTACCAAATTTTCCGATAAAGTAAATTTTAGCTTAATAATATAATAAATATAAAAATATCTCTCTTACAATGTAAAATACTATATAAACATTGGCATTCCGTCATCCCCGTTAAGCTTTTTTTTTGTTTTGTAAATTAAAATAATTTTGCCTTTACAATAATTTCAAATTGTCACAATGTTTTCAAATTTATCCTTACATTAAAATATAAATGTGATGTTATGTATGTATGTAAGATAAACTTATTTCAAGAAACAATATTATTATTTGAGTAATTATACATTGTGTGATGATACTCTCCTTTCCCAATTTTTCATTCTAATCTCTTGTAAATAAACAATTAATTCATGCGAATTACAATTAATTATAATAAAAGCGTAATTTTGTTATAGTAAAACATTTTCATTAGAAGCGCTACTCGTTTAAAAATTATAATTTTGTATTTAATAACAGATTTAAAAGAAGATTACGTCTCGCTTAAAGAAAACGTGCTTAATAAATTTCAATCTCAATAATCAATAATTTTTAAATAAACAACTAGATATCCACTAAATTCAGTAAATTTCTTGTAAATATTCGCTATAGAATTATCACTCGAAATAAAAAAAAGACATTAATAACTGCTTACTTCAAAATAATGGTATATACACACCCAAGTGTTCTGGTTAGATCACTATGAGGCGATTGAGTTTTATGATGCTATTAAAAATATTGAACACTGATAACTATTAATTTTATGATCGATACAATATTGAAATATTTCTGTACGGTCCATTAAACCCACCTCAACCAACATCCGTGCATACCTTTTCCACCCTATGACGTCGGTTTAATAATACCATATTCGTAAACGGCGTTAAATATAAGCGATTATGGACCATTAATAATGACGCCATGCGTTTAGCGCCATTTGCCACGACACTACGCACCACCGCAGTGTGCGACCGCCTCATAACGATCACACATTAGCACAGATAATACACACCCTTTGTTTGCCTCAGAAGCGTCCGCGATCGAGTGTTCCCGTTTGAAAAAAACGACGTTTGAGCAAAACACTATAATCACTATGTACAAAGTACACTCACACGATATGCACTTATTTACATTGGTGTCTCGATCTGGAATAAAAAGCATAATTTTGAATAACGTCACTTTATAATGTATTGGGTAAATAATGTATGAAATTAGTTAAGTCATCAGCCAGCCTTCACTAACGCTCGCATTCTCCATAAGGGGGTTACTGGACCGTATGTGGGTGGGTGGACCGCCTTACATGCCCATCCGACGCATGGATCATCTTACTTTTCAGATAATTGGGTAATCGGCTCAAATTGTCCTAACCAACTAGGAAACAGCAATGAAAATTTGTTGAGTCCCTGCAAGATTCGAACCCACGACCTCCGGTTTCTAAAGCAAACGCCTAGGCCACTAAGCTACGGAGGCAGCTCTATTTTTAGCTATTTTTATTTACGACATCACCAAAAATCACATTAGAAACCTCTAAATTTGGACGAGCACTCTACAAAATGTTGCATTTAGGATACATATAAACCTTTTTGAATTACTCTCCAATAAAAATACTACTTAAAATCCAATTTCGAGTTAGTGGGTGGACCGACTTTTTACAAGCCCGTCCGACGCATGGATCATCTTAATTTTCAATCAGCCCAAGGGAGAACCCCTTCATGGATAATTCGTGCATTAGAGGAGGCCTATCAGTGGAGTAATAATCTGATGATGATGATGATGATGATGATGACGTACCCGATGGGAGCGCTGTGTCAGCGGTGCCTCGGGCGCTTGGCGGGCGGCGCGTGGTGCTGGCCGAGCGTGACGAGCGCCGAGGCCACGGCCAGCCCGCCCAGCGGAGGCGCCCGCCCCGTGCCGCCCGTCGGCAGCCGCACGAGCAGCGACAGCACGGCGGCGCGCCCTCCGCGGCACGGCTCCAGGGCCACCGGGGCGGGGACGCCGCAGCCTGTGTCGGGACATACGTCATGTCATGGGAGAAGGTGCTTGAGTTAGTCTTACAGAGGCCACTATTGCAAATCAAATTAAGATCTTAGACTAAGAGCCATAATATAATGGCTAAGCCTAGTGGCTAGAAAAACTTAATTCTCAATATCGTAATGAAAATATGCCCGTATGGTATGACTTCATCTAATGTGGTAACTACATAAGAATTATTCCCGCGAAAAGCTTTTATTTTTTATATACTTACCTTACCTTACCTACTTATTGGAATTTTTAACAATTCTTACAAATAAAATGGCCTCTGTGGATTAGCGCCAGCCTTTATTGAACGCACATTTCGAAAAGCACAACTACCTAAAGCGTACTTAAAACAGTTATTTTAATCGCATAACGTTGTTTTTTATTTAACTCCTTATCACCAAATAATTAAAAGGAACCATAAGACAGTAAAAGCTGTCTTCCTACTGAGTAAGATGAGGATTTTCAATATCGAAGTACAAGAAGCATAGCAACGAGGTACACATATAAACGTATAATCCGTATAAAGTACCTTCTTTCTTAAAGGAAGTCGATCAAAAATTTACCAAAATTCCACGATAAATATAACATTAGCATAATAGCATGGATCCAGAATAAAATATATAACAATGATAAGTTCAAGTAATAATACTCACCTCCACCCCCCTTTTCCAGTTCCACGCAGACCTGACTGAACGGTCTGGAGGCCATTTGCTCCATTTCCACAAAGAGCCTCTGCCTCCGTCTGTATATGTCGTATTTCTGAAATAAGAGAGTCACGAGTCAGTACCAACTTATAAGTGCACTTTCATTACGTTCCATTTGGTTTATTAATGTTTAACACACTTTATACATAACTTTTCAATTTCAATATCTCAAATTTTAAATATTTTATAATTTTGGTTTATAATAAGACTACAGTAGTAGTCTGAAATCTTTATGAGAATTTAAAACTTTTCAGTTTTCCAGTTGTCAGGGAGCCAGAAATAATCGAAAATTAATGAAAAGAGAAAGAAGAAGGTTCATTGAAGAACAGGTCCTCGCAAAGTTATTATATAAATAAATAAAAAACCTAATATTGAACACGTAATATTACCACGTACAATAAAAAAAAATCTCCTACCATCTTCACTAGAAAGTAAATAGTAACAACCTGCTTGATCTTCCACAGCGCGGCCGCGACCAGCAGCAGCAGCAGGAAGCACGAGGAGAACGTGATGAAGAACTGCTGCAGGTTGAGCTTCGGGTACTGCGAGAAGGAGATCTGGATCCACAGCGGCGGCCGGAAGTCGTACACGTACACGAAGAACGTGGTGAGGGTCACGTTGTCCTCTACGCCGAACGCGTGCTCCGACTTCGCGAACCTGTAGTGGAACGGCCTTGCCGGATTCTCATCGGCGCCCTCCGACTGTGCACGCGACACGTGACATCATACGGGTGTCACGTGACGCGTGGCACGATACGCGGTGTCACGTGAGGCGTGCCACGACACCAGTGTTAGACGCGTAATAGATTTAAAAATCATACGGCGTGCGGTAGGTTTAACGTGTCAACGTTACGCGTGTTAGTTTGAAATGAAAATAGGTGAGCGACAGGTTTTGGGTGTAACGTGACGCGTGACACGTTACGCTTATCATGTAAAGCGATGACATGTGATACTAACTAATATCTTAAAATTTTGTCAAACTAAATACGGATTAAATGTGAACAGAGCAACCCTTAGCAAGAAGCGCTGTCGCACGCTTGATTTCCGATGACAATAGATTAACACGAACGCTGGTTGTATAAAGTCACTTTGTTGCCACGGGTCACTTTGTTTAAATCATTTCTATAGGTCCACTTTTGACAAGGGGATCACCGCGGTGCCTATTTCTGCCGCAAAGCAGTAGTGTAGAAACACCACCGTGTTCCCGTGTAAAGGGCACCTTAGCCAGCGTGTTTACTGGGCATACTAGACGTAGCATCCAATGACTCACGTTAGGCGGCACGTTGATTATATCCCTGGTGCTGCTAGTGACCACTGACCACTGACCATCAGGTGGCACGACTGCTCACTTGTTTGCCTTCGCGGGCTATAAAAAAGTAGAAAAAAGCCCAACAAAAAACACCGCGGTGTTTCGAGACCAACTTGTATCTGAAGTTGGTGCAGTTGACGTCGCTGAAGAGCGTGCGCTCGGCGGGGTCGGCGCGCGTGCGCACGGTGAGGTTCATGCGCGCGTGCGAGGAGCAGGCGATGCTGAAGTCCGCGTCCACGTCCGGCTTCACGGGCGCGTTGCGGAAGTTGATGGCGGACAGGTGCCGGTCCTCCTTCTTGGACAGGTTGAACGTGAACTGGTAGTCCACCGCCAGGTCGTCTGTGTGGAGGGGAGAGGTGTTTGCTTAGAATATCCAAAATTCCCGATTCGAGTACCTCACGTCAAAAGTCAATAACGCTACAACCGGTTTGGATTAGGACGCCTGTAGGAACACAACTGTCAAACCGGTAGCTCACTACCAATCTCCGTCACCAGAGAGCCTGCACAGTAGGATGATCCATGCGTGATGGACATGTAAAGTCGATCCTGCGCCTGATCTCTCTCCGGTCGTCTCGGCTATCTATTCGATTCCATTATTAGAAAGAAACTCGTTCTCTACAAAATCTTTAGCAATCGCTCTAATCGAAATCCACTCGACAGACAGTGTACTATCACTTGAACACTTTCTCTTACTGATTTAACATATGATACTCACAATAACAAGCTCCTTTATTATATAAATCCGCGTGATAGTGGTTGGTATTATCGCACTTGTCGCACCGGTCCCCGGCGAGTCCTTTAGTGGTGCAATGACAACGGCCCGTATCCGCTGCGCAGGAGACGGCTTGCGCGTTACACTCTGCACGCTGGAAATATATAAATTAAGCTATGTCTAGATACTGTCGAACAAGATCCATTACCCTTAGCAAATAATATTATTAAACAAACCAGACAACAGTTTGTCAATTTGATTGGGGAATTACTTAATGGCAACGTGCTTGTTAACCTCGTTTTCATTTGCATATATTACTTTAAAAGGTCTTTTTGCTATCTTAGACTTTGAGTCGGAGCTCGTGTGTCTAAATGTGTCTCGGTGAATTTCCGTGTGTGTGTGATATTTTAGAAGCTTATACTACACGTTGTTTTCGTATGATCTATCTTGTATTCACACTGGCACTCGCCACCGCCGAGCGAGCAGCCTTTGTGACCGATTGTGTTATAGTATATGCGTGTCTGCATCATATGCCTGATTGTGGTAATTTAGTGTATGATTCGTGTTAGAGTCTGTACCATGCCACCCTAGCGGCACATGAGCACTGGCACACGCCGTCGTACAGTGCCATTTTTATCAATGTCCAAGTGCAATCATAAGTGTCTTTTAAGTGCGCCTGGCCGTTCTATCCATGTACAACCTCTGACAGGCCCTCTGTGCCCGTGTGTGTCCTAGGAAGTCCTAGCAGCCCTATCCACCACGCTGACACTCGCCGCCGTTGAGCGGCTGCCCCAGTGCGCGGGCGCGCACACGTCGCAGTGGTCGCCGAGGCGCGCGCGCCGCACGGGCGCACGCAGCGCGCGCGCGGTCGCACACCGCGTGCCGTTGCACTGGCACAGCGGCAGCGCGTGAAGTGCCACCTGAACACGTCAAACTATTTATTAGTATATTGATAGATAGCAACCCGTCCTGGCTTCACAGTTTGATGGTTTTTGATTTTTATCACAAGTATGTGTGCTATTGTTGGTACTATAACAACGGTCGCCCAGCGCACATCTCAGTGATTGATCATTTTCCAGTTGTCAGAGAGCCAGAAATAATCGAAAATTAATGAAGAGGGAAAGAAGAAGGTTCATTGAAGAACAGGTCCTCGCAAACTTATTATATAAGTACTGTAAAAATAGTACCGTCCAAAAACAAGTATCAGCTAAAAAAAAAAAGCAAAAACTTAATATTGAACGCGTAATATTACCACGTACAATAAAAAAAAATCTCCTACCATCTTCACTAGAAAGTAAATAGTAACAACCTGCTTGATCTTCCACAGCGCGGCCGCGACCAGCAGCAGCAGCAGGAAGCACGAGGAGAACGTGATGAAGAACTGCTGCAGGTTGAGCTTCGGGTACTGCGAGAAGGAGATCTGGATCCACAGCGGCGGCCGGAAGTCGTACACGTACACGAAGAACGTGGTGAGGGTCACGTTGTCCTCTACGCCGAACGCGTGCTCCGACTTCGCGAACCTGTAGTGGAACGGCCTTGCCGGATTCTCATCGGCGCCCTCCGACTGTGCACGCGACACGTGACATCGTACGGGTGTCACGTGACGTGTGGAATGATACGCGGTGTCACATGAGGCGTGCCACGACATCAGTGTTAAGATGCGTAATAGATTTAAATATCATAACGGCGTGTGGTAGGTTTAACGTGTCAACGTTACGCGTGTTAGTTTGAAATGAAAATCGGTGAGCGACAGGTTTTGAGTGTAACGTGACGCGTGACACGTTACGCTTATCATGTAAAGCGATGACATGTGATACTAACTAATATCTTAAAATTTTGTCAAACTAAATACGGATTAAATGTGAACAAAGCAACCTTTAGCAACGAAGTGGCGTCGCACGTTTTATTTCCGGTGACAATTGATTGACACGAACGCTGGATGAATAGTCACGTTGTTGCCACGGGTGATTTTGTTTACATCATTTTAGGATCCGCTTTTGACAAGGGGCCGTCTGGGACGGTACTCTACGCGGTGCCTATTTCCGCCGCAGCGCAGTACTGTGCAAAAGACAGCCTTGTTGCGCTTTACGGGCATCATAGCGAACATAATTACTGTGTAAACGATACTTTAATCCGATGCCTCAAGGTAAGTAGCTCGTTGATAATACTCCTGGTATTGCCGAAGTCTATGGTCGTTGGTGACCACTTACCATTGGGTGGCCTGACTGCTCGTCTGTCTTCGTGGTCATAGAAAACGCCAGACTATCCAGGCTAAACTATAATCAAATTTTCAAAATGTTTAGCTATATTCTGCCTCCGTAGCCTAGTGGTAAGGGCGTGTGCTTTCGAGGTCGTGGGTTCGAATCCTGCGGGGACTCGACAAATTTTCATTGTTGTTTCCTAGTTGATTACGACAATTTTGGTCGATCACCCAGCTGTGTGAAAAGTAAGATGATCAATGCGTCGGATGGGCATGTAAAGTCGGTCTACCCACAAACCAACCCTCATTAGACAGCGTGGTGGGGTCCAAAGACCCCTAGTTGAGAAGGCGTGTATCGGGGAGGCCTACGTCCAGCAGTGGACCTAACACAGGCTGGTAATGTGGTGATGATACTGTGCGGTGTTTCGAGACCAACTTGTATCTGAAGTTGGTGCAGTTGACGTCGCTGAAGAGCGTGCGCTCGGCGGGGTCGGCGCGCGTGCGCACGGTGAGGTTCATGCGCGCGTGCGAGGAGCAGGCGATGCTGAAGTCCGCGTCCACGTCCGGCTTCACGGGCGCGTTGCGGAAGTTGATGGCGGACAGGTGCCGGTCCTCCTTCTTGGACAGGTTGAACGTGAACTGGTAGTCCACCGCCAGGTCGTCTGTGTGGAGCGGAGAAGTATTTAATTAGAATATCCAAAATTCCCGATTCGAGCAGTCAAAAGTCAATAACGCCACAACCGGTTTGGATTAGGACGCCTGTAGGAACACAACTGTCAAACCGGTAGCTCACTACCAATCTCCGTCACCAGAGAGCCTGCACAGTAGGATGATCCATGCGTGATGGACGTGTAAAGCCGATCCTGCGCCTGATCTCTCTCCGGTCGTCTCGGCTATCTATTCGATTCCATTATTAGAAAGCAGAATTAGGGAATGTAGGTGTTTGTGTGTAAACTCGTTCTCTACAAAATCTTTAGCAATCGCTCTAATCGAAATCCACTCGACAGACAGTGTACTATCACTTGAACATTTTCTCTTACCGATTTAACATATGATACTCACAATAACAAGCTCCTTTATTATATAAATCCGCGTGATAGTGGTTGGTATTATCGCACTTGTCGCAACGGTCCCCGGCGAGTCCTTTAGTGGTGCAATGACAACGGCCCGTATCCGCTGCGCAGGAGACGGCTTGCGCGTTACACTCGCACGCTGCAAATATATAAATTAAGCTATGTCTGTCTAGATACTATCGAACAAGATCCATTAGCCTTAGCAAATGATTAAACAAACCAGACAACAGTTTGTCAATTTGATTGGGGAATTACTTAATGGCAACGTGCTTGTTAACCTCGTTTTCATTTGCATATATTACTTTAAAAGGTCTTTTTGCTATCTTAGACTTTGAGTCGGAGCTCGTGTGTCTAAATGTGTCTCGGTGAATTTCCGTGTGTGTGTGATATTTTAGAAGCTTATACTACACGTTGTTTTCGTATGATCTATCTTGTATTCACACTGGCACTCGCCACCGCCGAGCGAGCAGCCTTTGTGTCCGATTGTGTTATAGTATATGCGTGTCTGCATCATATGCATGACTGTGGTAATTTAGTGTATGATTCGTGTTAGAGTCTGTACACTACCACCTGGCGGCACATGTGCACTGGCACACGCCGTCGGACAGTGCCATTTTTATCAACTTTATGTCCCCGAGTATGTCTTTTTAAGTGCGCCTGGCCGTTCTATCCCAGTACAACCTCTGTGCCTGTGTGTGTCCTAGGTAGTCCTAGGTAGCCCTATCCACTCACGCTGGCACTCGCCGCCGTTGAGCGGGCTGCCCCAGTGCGCGGGCGCGCACACGTCGCAGTGGTCGCCGAGGGCGCGCGCGCCGCACGGACGCACGCAGCGCGCGGCGCGGTCGCACACCGCGTGCCCGTTGCACTGGCACAGCGGGCAGCGCGTGAAGTGCCACCTGAACACGTCAGACCATTTATTAGGATATTAATAGGTAGCAGCCCGTCCTGGCTTCACAGTTTGATGGTTTTTTGATATTTATCACAAGTATGTGTCTTTTGTTGGTACTATTATAACGTTCGCCCAGCGATTTACACCTCAGTGATTGATCATTTTCTTAAAAGCCAAAGCGATTTCTACATCATTGGTTTCTTATGTTTACATCTGTTCCGAATCACGACTAAGCTATATATCGCGAACATGTAGGTGAGAAAATCCACACCTTCCTCACCCACTCCCTTAAAGTTTACAACATCTCTAAAGTTGTAATCACTTAACAATCGCCCAAATTACCTATGCTGAGGGCAGACATGCGGCTGGTGCGGCCTCCGCTGCCCACCAGGAAGACACACGCCCCTGCCGCCCCCTTCACCGTCATCACACCATCCGCACGCCGGCTCCGCCCTGCACACCGCGCAGCCCGCGTGCGCCGCGCACCCCACTGCCCCTGTCCCAGTCCCACTCGACGCCCCAGTTCCTGTCCCAGTCCCACTCCCCCCGGTCGCCCCAGTTCCCGAGCTGGGTGAGCCCGCACAGCTGCCAGTGGACCAGGCGCGGCAGCCACCCAGTGGGAAGGTTGCGCCGTATGCGTTCTATTGACAATGTTGTATTAATTCTACACTGTGGTTACACTTACTTTCATTGCGATAGACAATTATAAGGGCTATAATACTGAAAACTGAATAAAATAATTGACTTGATGAACATATTATTTGTACTTAAGGTTAACACTTCTATTATAGTGTCGATTCTAGTAGCATATTTAATAGAGCAAAAGTTTTCAGCACACATAACCAAACGCAAATAGCGAAAACTCCTCTCGATTCTGTGGACCACATCGATCGTGAAAAACGGCTCAAGCTTAGTACACCTTTGCCTCTGGTCTGTTATACAAATAAGACCTAGCACCAAAAACCTACATGAAAAAAAAAATCAAACACTGGTTTTAAGGACCAGTTTTACATGAACAGTGACCACGTAAAACTGGTCCGTCTGGTTACATAAAAAAACATCAAACCTTGTCGACGCATCGTCCAGCCGAAGCGCACCAAATACACTCCTCCGCAGTGCAATTCGCGCAAGTTGTATGAGTAGCACAGGGGGCGCTGCACGCGCCGGCGGACACGCTCCTAAAAGGAATATAACACTGCTTTACAACATCACTTTTATAAGTATTTTTATTTATTTATTTATTTTTCTTTTTTTGTTTTTTATTTTTATAGCATACGTAGGCAGACGAGCAATCGGGGCCACCTGATGGAAAGTGGTCACCGACGCCCACAGACATTGGCAATACTGACATCACCAACGCGCTGCATACCGTGAGACATAGGATCTTAAGTCTCGTTTGCCCAGTAAATACGCTGGCTACGGTGCCCTTCAAACCGGAACACAGTAGTGTTTTCACACTTCTGCTTTGCGGTAGAAATAGGCTCCGTGGTGGTACCCACCCAGACGGCTATATTTATTAAAGCTATGAGACGAGAAGGACATTTGCCTAAAAGAACATACGCCCTACCCATAAAAAACAGTAAGACCACAAATTCGCGAATTACGCTGATCACGGTGCTCTTAAAAAGGAAAAACAATGCTGTTACATAGTACTAGTATCACAGTACTTTCCCAGACAGCCCCTTGTGAAATTGCACCCTGCAACCTTTGATAGAATACCTTGTTAACATCAATTTCATATCCTACCTGGTATATGAACCATCACGTTTTAAAGGCGAAACAGAAGCACTTTCATGGCTATTTAAGGAATCAGAATCTTTAATAATGTGAAGATCCAAAACGTCTTTTTAATTAAGTTCATTCGGTGGGTTGGCGAATTCAGATACCAGCTTAACATTAATACCATTATTTTTACCGTATTAATAATAATAATATTAATTATTTACCGTGTAACCGTTTCAAAACGTACCGTATGTCCTCCGTAGAGTTGGCCGGCTTACATTTGACCGTGTCGTAATCCCAATAACACGCCCTTTGGTTTGCTTCGTCAATGCCCTACAAATGATGAAATATATAGAAACGCTAAATGTAAGAATGTTGTATTTGCTTATGAAACTATATTAATCACATAAATACCATAATGTTTATAAAAATAAGTTATTAAATAAGGTCGAAATAATTGTAATGGACTTGGGAAAGTATAATACAAATATACGGAGCACATTTGTATAACTTTTATGTTAATTTTATTTGAGCTTTATTTTATTAAGATGAAAATAGACGGTTGGAAAAACATTCATAGGTTTTTGGGTAATTTGTAGCTTATTATCACAGTAAAGTATATAAATTGGCATAAATAAAGCTATAATTGCTGTGTATTAATTCAAAGAGACAGATGAAAGTTTTAAAAACACTACATTGACTGATTATAATAAAATAATTGCCTGGGTAAAGGCAAATTGTATGTAGGCCTCACTTAATAATTGAAACAATGATATTAAATTGAAATGGCGTCAAATTGATGGAAAAATAAAGAGATAGAAAAAGCGGGCACCGACATGCGCGTGGTGGTGGCGGTGCGCGTGGCAAGCGGCGCACGAGTGGTACCGCGCGCACGCGTCCTTCAGCGGCTCCGAGCTGGCGCCGCCGCACTCCTCCAGCGACAGCGCCATCTAGCGACGGTATTTAATATTATTTGGAGAACGCATAACATTTACTTCATGTCCTAGTGTTAAAGGGTTGCCATTTAGAAATCGATGGTCGTAGGTTCTACTCCTGCGAGGACTCGACAACTTTTTAGTTTCCTAGATGGTTAAGGGAATGATTAGCTGATGTCCGGATTGCCTGCATAAGTCCTATGCATGTGTAAGTCTTAGTCATAACCGCGCGTGGATACTGTGGTATACTTCGATTCGGCACTGCTCTTTATAACAATAACGTCCTCATAGTGCATTTCGAATACGTCGGCCGATCTGCTTTAGTAACCACTCTGTCCAGGAGTACATAGTGCACAACAAGAGATATAATATGCGAATACAAAGTACTCCATTCAAATTCAAGTCAGTCCGTAAAGGCTGCCAAGGACATTTGGTTAATTGTTAGGACATTAGACCCTTGAAATATACTCGAAACTACATCATTCATAAAAAGCAATTATCGCATACCGTAATTTTAGCCATGTTGACTGCGTTTTAAGTGCATACTAATTAGGATATAAGTTATGAATAAGTGTACCATTTATATAGATTTAATCAAACCTGGTGCGTATGACGAAGGCAGTATTGGGCCGACGGATAGCACTGGCCGCACCACGCGCAGCCGGCTGCGGTGCATGCGCCGCACCACTCGGCCGACGCGCAACGTTTCTCATCTGTAATATAAATACTGTTTTAAAAGGAATCTCCCATAAAAATTGGTTTGTTAACCGATCAAAATAGCCACACAAATACTGTTAGACAATGCACTCACATTTTTATGTGATCGGATGAAAATCGACGTTATACTTTAAATAAATGAGGTCTAGAATTATTGTCAGTAAAGCGGAGTAGCGGAACGTATAATTGTTACATCACAAATGCTTTATAATCAGGTAAATAGTGTTATAGGACTATGAATAGGCTACAAACCTAAAACTGGTTCAAACGGACATGTTTTTACAGTTCCATCGAACGACTTCGACCAACCGATCTCCTCCAACTGTAAACAGAAATAGCAAGGATAACAATAATGTACTTAAACATTAGAGAGAAATATTTTATTAATATAGTATATAGATATAGTAGCTTTTTTCTCAAAGATAAATTTTTTACTAAAACCGGTCAAAATTATTTAGGTAAATTAGACTATGAATTGATATAAACAACGTGATCCATAGAAATAAAGTCGTGTCATTCTACTAGTTTTCTCATTTTCGAATTGTAAGACTTATAGCAATGCTTTTAGTACGACTTTAATAATTATTTTTATTTTAAAATATTTGATGAAAGCGATGAGACGAACATAAGGTTCAACTTATAATAGGTGATACATCCTGCCCATAACAAACGCAGTGATAAAGGGTACAAATTCACTCACTGTTTAGAGGCTTAGCTTATTACGTCTCATTTACCCATCAGTTACGCTGACAATGGTGTCAAGTTAATCACTGGATAGACAACATCTCCCATCTCAGCGGATAATTGGCGTCTTACGCTGCTTTTCTCATGTTGTCTCATCGCTTCAGCCGATGAATAAATAAGTAAACAATGCAAACAAAGCAGCAGACCGGCACGCAGAGGCGCTCGCGCACCCGCCAGGCGCAGGCCACGGCCGCCAAGTGCGCGCTGCCCACGCACGCCGCCTCGTCCGCGCGCGCGCCGCACGGGGCGCCCGTCTCGAACACCAGCGCGTCCGACCTGAGGCGGCCGTCGAATCTGAAAAGGTTTAATTACTTATTATTTGATTTAATGATCAGTTCGGATGTAGGTATTCCAAAAGCGTCTTTGACACTGGAATTACCTATTGGTTTGAAGGCTTAGTCCGTCTTTCAGTTTGTTCCGGTTAACTTTCACTGGAATATAGATCTAGTGACTCACTATTTATTACCACGCAGACAAAGTCGCGGGCAACAGCTAGGTGAAAATATAATAGTGTCGTGTATGCGAATAAAAATTGTGCTCTGTGCTTAAAATAAAATAATATATACTGATAATTATCACAAATTGCAAAACTAGTTTACATTTACGTGAGCGTAACGTCTTGTAACCATAATACATACCAATATCACATAAAACTTTTTTACCTAAAATGTATCCTATATTCGTCTATAATATAAAAAATTTATTTGCGGATTGTTTAACTTTACTTTCCTTTTTAATTGAACTTTTATGTCTGACTTTCTATTTATTTTTGTTACTTAAATCTTGTATGTACACAGGCATTATTGTAATTTAAAGGAGAGGGAACTGGTTTCTGATACTCAGCTCACGCTTTACCAGAAATCAGGGTTGCACTGATCTATGTGCAAATGTTATTTTGTCTGTTAAATAAGCAACCTTGAATGTTGAATCTTTAAATCTCACCCGCCGTAGACGATGGCGGCGGGGCGCGGCTGCTGCGGCAGAAGAGCCGCCGCGTGCGCCGCCCTGGCCGCGCCGCGGGGCTCCGGCGCCGCCCACCACACGCCGCATCTGAAGGGCACAACTCACCAATTGGTTAAAAATAAAATGTAAAGTCAGGAAATTTCTTCATAGAGATTATGTTATCCTATGGTTTTAATTTATAACAACATAGTATACGATAATAATAAATTCAATAAAAAAGGAATAAAATAAGTGCCCATAACACATTCTTATATTAGAACGTGTTCGTTGAACATGACTTTGTCTTGTCCAAGTTCATCCTGAGGCCAATGCGTCGGAGGATCTATTAGACTGTTCAACATCTCCTGCAAGTCCTCCAAGGTCTCGGCCAATATAACGATATCGTCCGGCAAAACGGAGGTGTGAAAGGTACTGGCCGTTGATTATTTGCCACATCCAGTCCAGCCTAGGGTCTTGAAGACATCCTCCAAAGCATTAGTGAACAGTTTCGGGGAAAGAACATCCCCCTGTCGCACTCCTCGATGCATTTGGATTGGTCTCGTTTGACCCCCCGGAATCAGGACAGACATAGACGCGCCACTATAGAGACCTCTCAACACCTCGACGTATCGATAATCGACCTGACACCGTTGAAGGGCATCCAGAACAGCCCAGGTTTCTACAGAGTCAAAAGCTTTCTCATAGTCCACAAAGGCAAGGCAAAGTGGCTGATTGTACTCGTAGGTCTTTTGTACAACTTGCCTTATGGTGAAGATGTGGTCTATGGTGCTAAATCCTCTGCGAAACCCAGCCTGCTCCGGTGGCTGGAATCCATCAAGCTTATTGGTGAGGCGATTCGTCACGACTCTCGAGAACAGCTTGTATATGTGACTTAAAAGCGAGATCGGTCGGTAATTTTTGAGGAGAGTATTGTCTCCCTTCTTGAAAACAACACAACCTCGCTTTCAAGCCACGCCTTGGGGGAAATGCCTCTTTGAAGGACGGAATCGAATACCTTTTGAAACACACTTAGAACAGGGAACCCTGCCCAAAGTAGTTCGGTCGTGATTCCATCCTTCCTGGAGCCTTCCTCCCTTAGCTGCCTAAGGCCGACTAACCTCATCAAAGCTGACGTTAGGAAGCTCACCAGAATGATGTCGAGTCAGACTATCACGGGGATCGTTAGACCGGTAATTAGGTTGAGGAGCCTGTGACGCGTACAATTTGCATAGAAGTCCTCATCTCCGACAAGATCTCAGGCTTAGTAGAAACAGTCGAGCCAGAGCTGTTCCTCAGCTTCTACAGATGGCTTCTTCCGAGCTTTTCCGCAAAAACCTTGACCCTCTATTCTGCTACCATTTATATAGATTTAATCAAACCTGGTGCGTATGACGAAGGCAGTATTGGGCCGACGGATAGCACTGGCCGCACCACGCGCAGCCGGCTGCGGTGCATGCGCCGCACCACTCGGCCGACGCGCAACGTTTCTCATCTGTGAATTAATATAAATACTGTTTTGGAAGGAAATTCCCAAAAAAACTGGTTTGTTAACCGATCAAAATTGTCACACAAATACTGTTAGACAACATGCACTCACATTTTTATGTAATCGGATGAAAATCGACGTTATACTTTAAATAAATGAGGTCTAGAATTATTGTCAGTAAAGCGGCGAAGCGGAACGTATAATTGTTACATCACAAACGCTTTATAATCAGGTAAATAGTTTTATAGGACTATAAATAGGCTACAAACCTAAAACTGGTTCAAACGGGCATGTTTTTACAGTTCCATCGAAAGACTTCGACCACCCGATCTCCTCCAACTGTAAACAGAAATAGCAAGGATAACAATATTGTACTTAAACATTAGAAAGAATTATTTTATTAATATAGTATATAGATATAGTAGCTTTTATCTCAAAGATAATTTTTTTACTAAAACCGGTGAAAATGACTTGTTTGGTAAATCTAGTGTTATATATATCGCAGTTTTTAAAATAATTATAATTTAGGTAAATTAGACTATAAATTGATATAAACAACGTAATCCATAGAAATAAAGTCGTGTCATTCTACTAGTTCTCTCATTTTCGCATTGTAACCAAGATGTTTACCCACTGAGTGAAAGTACCAAGATGTTTACCCACTGAGTGAAAGTAGACTCATAGCAATGCTTTTAGTACGACTTTACTAATTACTTTTATTTTAAAATATTTGATGAAAGCGATGAGACGAACATAAGGTTCAAATTATAATAGGTGATACATCCTGCCCATAACAAACACAGTGTAAAAGGGTACAAATCCACGCACCGTTTAGAGGCTTAGCTTATTACGTCTCGTTTACACAGTAATTACGCTGGCAACGGTGTCCTTGAAATCGGAACGCTTTAGTTTTTTCACACCACTGATTTGGGGCAGAACTAAACACGGCGGTGGTACGACCCGGACTGTTTGGGGTAGCACCTCCTCGGTGCCTTCCTCTACCGTAAAACACTAGTGAGTAAACTGCTAATTTGTCTACTTTACCCATTAGTTACGCTGACAATGGTGTCAAGTTAATTACTGGATAAGACAACATCTCCCATCTCAGCGGATAATTGGCGTCTTACGCTGCTTTTCTCATGTTGTCTCATCGCTTCAGCCGACGAATAAATAAGTAAATAATGAAACAAAGCAGCAGACCGGCACGCAGAGGCGCTCGCGCACCCGCCAGGCGCAGGCCACGGCCGCCAAGTGCGCGCTGCCCACGCACGCCGCCTCGTCCGCGCGCGCGCCGCACGGGGCGCCCGTCTCGAACACCAGCGCGTCCGCCCTGAGGCGGCCGTCGAATCTGAAAAGGTTTAATTACTTAATATTTGATTTAATGATCAGTTCGGATGTAGGTATTCCAAAAGCGTCTTTGACATTTGAATTACCTATTAGCTTGAAGGCTTAGTCTGTCTTTCAGTTTGTTCCGGTTAACTTTCACTGGAATTTAGCTCTAGTGACTCTCTATTTATTACCACGCAGACAAAGTCGCGGACAACAGCTAGTTGAAAATATAATAGTGTCGTGTATGCAAAAAAATTGAGCTCTGTATCTCTATAAAATAATATATACTGATAATTATCACAGATTGCAAAATTAGTTTACATATACGTGAGCGTAACGTCTTGACACCATAATACATACCAATATCACATAAAACTTTTTTACTTAAAATGTATCCGATATTCGTCTATAATATAAAAAAATTAACCAATCTTTTTTTTAGTATCAATTAAGGTTTACAGTTTTTTTTGGGATTGTTTAACTTTCCTTTACTTTTTAATTGAACTTTTATGCCTGACTTTGTATTTATTTTTGTTACTTAAATCTTGTATGTACACAGACGTTATTGTAATTTAAAAGGGACGGAGCTGGTTTCTGATACTCAGCTCACGCTTTATCAGAAATCAGGGTTGCACTGGTCTATGTGCAAATGTTATTTTGTCTATTAAATAAGAAACCTTGAATGTTGAATCTTTAAATCTCACCCGCCGTAGACGATGGCGGCGGGGCGCGGCTGCTGCGGCAGAAGAGCCGCCGCGTGCGCCGCCCTGGCCGCGCCGCGGGGCTCCGGCGCCGCCCACCACACGCCGCATCTGAAGGGCACAACTCACCAATTGGTTAAAAATAAAATGTAAAGTCAGGAAATTTCTTCTTAGAGATTATGTTATCCTAGTTTTAATTTTACTTTACAGAAAAATAATAATATACGAAGTATTTGCCAATATAACAACATAGTATACGATAATAATAAATTCAATAAAAAAGGAATAAAATAAGTGCCCATAACACATTCTTATTATTGTTAAGTTGTGAATTTCTGTTTGTCACACAACTTATTTGTGAGAACAGAGTGGTTAAAGTTGTTTAATGCCTGATGAATGATGATGAATGATGCCGCTTCTTTGCTATAACTTATCTTGTTTACATGCATTATTTTTATTTAAGTATGGATTATTGTTAAAAATACGATAAAATAAGGTTAAGAAGGATTCGAACCTAACGTCGTAAAGCAAAGCATTGCCAGAGTAGCATTTCGAAGCGGCGGGATTGGAGACCGCGGCGGCCGCGCTGTCGTTGTGAGCATTTCCACCGAAGACCAACATCACTCCTGAAAATACATTAAACAATATAGCAACAGTAAAAGCACAGTCATATATTATAATAATACATGGAGTTTTATTAAACAAGCATTCCTGTTTACTAAAAATCTAGTGGGAATTGTAACATGACACAATCCATCAATAAGCGAATTTACTTACATGCAACATTAGTGTTTGACATCAGACTTGTTTATATTCCATATTTTTATTAGTTAGAGAGATGAAACAAGCAGGACATTCACAAGATGGTAAGTGATATGCCCTGTGTATAAGAAAAGCAGCATTTGGCTTAGATATATTTTTCATAATCATCATCATCATCAGCCTGTGATAGTCCACTGCTGGACATAGGCCTGCCCTGAGACACCCCCATCCATTAGGGGGTTTTGGATCGTATCCCACCACGCTGGTCCAAGCGACTGATCCATCGACGCATAGATCATCTTACTTTCAGACAATTGGGTGATCGGCCCAAATTGCCCTAACCAACTAGGAAACAACAATGAAAATTTGTTGCGTCCCCGCAGGATTCGAACCCTCAACCTCCGGTTTCTAAAGCTCACGCCCATACCACTAGGCTACGGAGGTAGTAATTATTAGGTATTCTTTATTTTTACATATATAAAAGCAAATAACAGTAGAAAATTACAGTACCGGGAGATACGAAGATCGCAGTGTGCAGGTATCTAGGCGTGGGTGCTGAAGGTAATGGACGCCACACTCTGTTCTCCACGTCGTACTCGTATAGAGCTGAAGACGGTGCCTGAAATTACATAAAAATAACGCTTTTCATTCTGTTACACATCAAATATCTATTAGTATTTCAAGGTAAGAGGATAATTGCCTCAGTGGTATTGGTATTTACGAACCGGTGGCCGTGGGTCCGGATGCTGCGGGGGAAACAAATAACAGATATATAATCGTTGTTTTATTGAATGTTAATGGCAGTGTGGGTGGATTAACCAATTGACTGTACAGTAATACTAAATTTATCCCGCGACTTCTTCAGCATGAAATGTGGTGCATTAAAATATACGACATTTTGTTACAAGTATCTGGATATAAAATTTCATCGTTTTATTTTCAACAATGACCTATTTCAGGGTTCACCTTTAAACCTTATCAGATTTTATCGATCATGTACGCTTGGATATCGAAAGGTCCGAATTAAGACATCACTTAATATATATTTCATCACTTTTCTAACTACGGTGTATCGTACGTTACGGTGCGGTTTAACCCGGAACATATAATTGCTTATGTACCATCGTTTTGCATGTAAAAATATTGTATTGTGGCCACCAACTCCATGGCACATCGGCTCCTACATATAGAATTTGTTCACATCGACTTGATATCGCGTTCATCAATCAGTCATCCGGTTTCCACAGCTCACAACATCAGCCTGTGATAGTCCACCGCTGGACAAAGGCCTCCCCTAATACACCCTATCCATTAGGGGGTTTGGACCGTATCCCACCACTCTGGTCGGTGGGTGGCACAGCTCAGCTTAGCTATAAGTCCCGGGATTTCGGTCCGGACCTGCGCGGCCTCCGACTCGGAGACCAGCCCCGCGTGCACGTAGACCCTCCGCGAGAGCGCGTCCCAAGCGGCCGAATGGCCGAAGCCCGCCCTGGCCGGCCAGCCCGTTGTCGCCGCGCCGCCCCACGCGCGCTCCTCGATGTAGTACTCCTGCGTAGGACGAAAACACGATATTGTATTCATTCCTTCATTTATTTCAATATCTGCACACTTCAAGTCATCATCATCATCATCATCATCAGCATTCATTCTTTAATTTATTGTATATTTTGCACAATTCAAATCATCACCATTATCATCAGCACTCATTCTTTCATTTATTGTATATTTTGAACAATTCAAGTCATCATTATCATCGTCATCAGCCTGTGATAGTCCACTGCTGGACATATGTCTCCCCTAATACACCCCTTGAATGGGTTTTGACAGGAGAACTTTTGTACCTTAGACATTATGTACCAGGGTAGTTCAGGGTCCTCAACGGTGCACAACATAAGACAAGGCGATAACTATTTCATACGTTCGGAAAAAATAAGAAATGTTATTGTAACCAAAAATATAATAATAGTTTAAAAAAACATAACCGATACAAATAGAAATAAATATATATCACAAATAAAAATACATCGTATGAAACAACATAATATATATAGGCATTAAAAATAGCATTTTTATAATGGAAGCACTAAAATTTGTGTTAGCGTTAAAACTTTGAGCCAACGTCATACATCAAATTTAAAAACAAACATTAGAAGTTCAGTTTCAAGTAATAAAGTAACATCAGCACATAATAAAAATCGCTTTACTTTCGTTATAACAGTATATATATTTAATAGATATATATATATATATATAATATATATATATATATATATTATATAATATATACACTATGTCAAATAATATTTTGCCAGAACCACTAATTTGACTATACAACATATTACATTGTACTATGAGTTACGAAATATTACTCTCAGTACATTATTATTGACGTAAAGATCCATAAACTACCGCGCATAAACGATGCGGTATGCAGCCACTAAAATTACCATTCAACGGTTTCCATTCTACTGAGTGAACTTCAGCCAAATTTTAACATTAGACACCTGCAATTAGAATAACAACGTATTATAAAGCGACTTTGTTGCTATGATTACAGCTTATAAAATAATTTCGTAACTTTATTCTTTAAATAGGATATCACACACTACTAACCTGAACGGTATGCATATACCCGTAATGCGGGAATGACCGAAGAACACGACCATCACCGGTTTCTGGGTCAAACCGACGTAGGCCAACACGGCCGTGTGACCCGACAAGTGCAGACCACCTGAAGAATACACGTATTTTAATAAAAGCCAGATATTTTGTATATAAATTATCAAAAGTTAAAAAAAACATAAATATTGCAAATAAAAAACGGTAACGTATCATTTAAATAAGGTATTAAACAGAACTGTACACAAAACTTGTCAAATGTATTTTATTTATTTATGAGATTATTATACAAATGAAATCCACTATTTTACGGACTTTTTGCGTTATTCTGGAACGTAATCGTCGGGAAGAAAAATATATATAACGAACGCAAAAATTCCGTAAATTAGTGGATTTGATAAACAAACAATCTCCTCCATCTCAAATCCCACCCACTGACCGCAGTGCCGGTAGGGCGCGGCGCGGTGCGGCGAGCAGCCCGTGGGCGTGGCGTTGCTCCAGGCCACGGCGTCGCCCTGCAGGCGCCCTCGCCACACCTCGTTGCTGGCCTCGCCCGCGCGGCCTTCCAAGCCGGCAAGGCCCGCCCTGCCCAAACCGAATAACAGCTTCAGATCCGTGTCAGTCCACAGCTGGGCATAGGCCTTCCCTAATGCGGATTGGTTGGTGAGCCGACTTTTTACATCCCATCAGACAGTTGGGTGATCGGCCCGAATTGCCTTGACCAAGTACGAAACAACAAACGAAAATTTGTCAAGTTCCCGCAGGATTCAAGCCCAGTACCCTCCGGTTTCCAAAGGTACAAAAAGAGTGGTTTCGCTATACATACAATAAAAATAGGTAAAAGACACAAAAAGTCATGTTATGCATTAAGGCAGTCAGACAGGTGAGAGAGAAACTTAAAATATGCTACAAATAAAAATGACATGAATCGGAGATTTGAAGTTTCAAATAATTTAACAATGTCACATCCACTTAAATGTAACAAGCTTTTTAAACACTGCGATACTGATAGTACTACCCAGAGATTAATTAAAAAATTTCAATAATTAATAAATTAATTAAAAGAGCATTCTCAATTCCTATAATTCTATCATTATTCTATCTTTCTACCACTTGATACACTATACAAATTACTTAAAATATATTGCTCACCCCCTCTCTGGGTCGTCCGAAGTGACAACACCGCCATAGACAATGACTTCGTCGTTGTACATTATCGCGGAGTGCGCGAATCTATGGGCGGGCGCGGGAGAGGCGTCGTCTACGGGCTTTATAGGGTACCACCTGTTCTCCGCTACTTTGTATCTGTAATGCACAAAATACAAAATAATGTACAAAAATCGGGAGAAATATAATATTAAAACTAACCTTATTCAAAGCACTTAAAGCTCAAAATCATCTGCACGCAAAAAACACATGCAATATAGATATGGCTTTATATTATCACATAATGGTCATTTATCTGTACATCCCTGCCCAAATTATTACTCAAATTATTTTAGTATCAAATACAAACAAATAAATCCTGTAAAAACAAACATTCTGGCGCCCTTAAATTACTTTATCACAAAAACCTTTCTCAGGCATCCCACACGCAAAATCACACCTTAATCCCCCCAAATAGGGCCCACATTCCAATTTAAAAAACGCCTTCGATACACACCCACTCAAAACACACCTTCACATCACATCATCACACATCATCAGCCTTTGTTAGTCCACTGCTGGCACTAGGCCTCCCTAATACACCCTATCCATTAGGGATTGGACCCATCCCACCACGCTGGTCCAATGCGGGTTGGTGGGTGGACCGACTTTTTACATGCCCATCCGACGCATGGATCATCTTACTTTTCAGACACATTGGGTGATCGGCCCAAATTGCCCTAACCAACTTGGAAACAACAATGAAAATTAGTTGCGTCCCCCAGAATTCGAACCACGACCTCCGGTTTCTAAAGCACACGCCCATACCACTAGGCTGCAGGCAGTAAAAACACACCTTATTCCCCCCAAATAGAGCCCACATTCCATTTCCAAAAACACCCTCCACAGATTAAAACACACCTTATGATCACACTCATAAAGCACAAAATCACCTGTACAAAAACTCCGACGGCGAGAACGTCTCGCCGCCGACGCGCAGCAGGTCAGTGCCGTGCACCAGCAGCCTGTGGGCAGCGACGGGTGGGGGAGGGTGGGAGGGGGGCGGCTGCTGGGGTCGCGAGTCGCGCGGCTCGCGCCAGCGCCACTCCCACGCGGAGCGCGACGCGTCGCGGTCGCACGCGACGCCCCTCCGGCCAGCGGCGCACACGCAGCCGGCGGCGGTGCATTCGCCGGCGCCGTACGCCGCGTTGCAATCGTCTGCGATGTTATTACGGTATTGTTAAATATTAATGTATTTATATAAAAGAGATTCCCACCTATATATTGAATCATCACGATATCTCTGGAACCATAAGGCCTAGCGACTTGAAATTTTATAGGAATATTGCTTTCGCCGAGTAGAGGTCAGTTAAGAAAGGATTTTACGAAATTCCACCCACAGGGGGATTGGGGGGTTTGCAGATTTGTTGTATTGCTATAATTTTTTTGTCACAGGAGCCGGTGTTAAACGCATTCGACTTTAACGTGCAAGAATATTCGGAGAATATTATGCTCTTATTTTAAATGCACACTGGTTTTTTACTAACTGCACATAACTCATAACAGTTTTAAATCTTCAAGTTAACAGCAAACTTTACAACAAAATTTCTTTTTATTTATTTCAACTGGCATAATATCAAGATGACAATTATTTCGACCGGTTCAAATTAAAATCAGCCTCAATTAAGGCTCGTGTCGGACAAAAAACTTTTAAGTATAATCGTGAGGACACCGTTGCCCGCCATTACCTGGGCACAGCGGTTGGTCGCAGGCTGCACCGACCCAATCTGGCTCGCATTTACAATTGCCATCCTCGCATTCGCCGTGATCTGGAAAAGCGATTTTTTTACCGTGTAAATAATTATTGGTACATATAAGTAACCTCAAATAAACAAATTACAAAAATTGTATGACAGACAAAAGCAAAACACACATTCAGATCGACTCTACGCCTCTTTAAACTTCATTAAGAACATATAACATACCATACGATATGTCCTGTACCTATATAGGCAAAGGATATATCTAATTCGTAACTCCAACAACACACCGATATGAGTTCTGGGGAAAATAATATTGTATTCATCTTATAACAATACTAATTTTTATAACGTTTATTTAATTTATAATCTACATTATAACGTTTGACTTTTCGAGTATTTGGCATTTGTCGTGGCAACTGTTAAGACTAAGTCATGAGACATCTTTTTTTACTACTAAAACGGGATTGCTATATCTCAATAATATTTTTTCCTAATTTTAACCTGAAATTTAAGAATATGTAGTATTTTCGTAAATAACTAAATGACAAATAGTTCATTGCATTCATAATTCAGCTATCTAATAACAAATACGTTATCAACTAATTAAACTCTTGTTGACAAGTCACGTGTCATCAACTATTTGGCAAACACGTCATGAGGCTAACGGCTCAACGAGATCATTAAAACACGTCGTAAAGCTATTAAGGCGCGCTGTTAAGAAGGTAAAACGGTCACGCTCATTAGTGTTAAACACGTCATAAATCAAACAGAATTACGTGACTTTACTGAGGTCAATAACTTCTATCTTATAGCGAATTTCTCAAGTCATCATGAGCTTCTGATTGATCTAGGTTTATCTGAAGTGATAGGTCGTCTTTTTACAGGGAGCCTCCTGAAGCAATTACCTACGCGGTGTCTTTTTCTGCTGCAAAGCACTAATGATACAACACCACTGTTTTCCGGCTTAAAGGGCACCGTAGACAGCGTATTTACTTGGTAAAAGAGACGTAACATCCTTAGTCTCACTGTATACAGAGCGTTGGTGATACGCATGGTATTGCCGATTTCATTGCCCTCGGAGACCACTTTCTATCATGAGGCCCAAATGCCCTTCTGCCTTCGTTTTCAATTTATAAATTACGAAACAACAGTTTTAACGCAGAGCGAATGACACCCAATAGGGTTCAATGTAGTTGTTAATTGTATAGACAGAAAGATGTACTATCTCTTTCACCCACAAAGTCAGCTCTAGACAATACGTAAGTAATAATAATTAACACACACAACTAATACTGATTATCACACACAAACACTTAAAGAGATGTCTACGTGTCAAGCAACAAAAGCACTCACTCGAGCAATTGGTGTGCGGCTCGTCCGACGGGCACGAGTACGCCGCGTACGTCACGTTGAAGCCCTCCATCGCGTACGCGTCGTCCGAGAAGAAGTGCAGGAGCACGTGACCGGAGCGCGCGATCACCTGACGCGTCCAGCTCGACTCTTCGTCGTCCGGTAGCACGCCGCTGAAAGTGACACGTCACGCTTGTATCAATCGCCTCGTCCAATAAGGCTGACTACGTCGTAGAGGTGGCGGAACAGTAACTCGGTAAGCGTAGTCGCGCTTGCAGCAATGGATTTTACCAATTACCACAGCTGCCTATATCACAGAGATAACTACTAGTACGGTGAGCTTGTACCAATGGCTTCCACTAATCACAGCTCGGCTGACTAAATTGCAGAGATGGCGGACTTATACCTTGAGTAACACGTCTCTTTACCACATATCCCGTTAAAGTGATAAGCTAAACCAACGGGAACGCTCACGTGTTCCTGCCATTAAATGCATTTCTGTTAATATTGATTGGCCAAGCTTCATTTCCTATTATATTAGGATACATAAGATAGTACTTAATTAGAAAGCCGAACATATGAATAAAATACGCATGTTTTGGATACCTACGCCTCAAGTAGGCCTGACCTTTCCTCAAGCATCATTATCACGGATTTATCTAAGCATAGATGTAGTGAAAAATTATATTCCTTCGGGAAAACTCGCATCTTTATGACACCGAACGTTTTCGCATCAATATAAGATGACACCCGAAATGTTAATAAACGGTCATGTTAAACGAGTGAGATTTTTGTATCCATTAATATGAAACTTTATTGTTAAGAGTCCAATGTCAAAATTAGTATTGTCATTGTACAATACAGAGATGTATAGGTACTAAGGCTATTTGAGAGAGCACGATAAATACATACTGTATCGAAAAATTACGAATATAATTATTTTCTTACGCATTAGAATACACTCGCCTTTATAATGCAAATATGTATGCGCAGACACGCACTCTCTCTTCCTTTACTTTTATAATTCGATGGGGAGCGATTTATGACCTATAAATACAGTATCTGTGAATGATTTACAATATGTATTATAAGAATAGTACTTCTCTCCGTAGCCAAGTGGTATGGGCGTGTGCTTTGGAAACCGGAGGTCCGAATCCTGCGGGTATTCAACAATTTTTTACTATTGTTTCCTAATTAATTAAGGCGACTTGGCCCGATCACCCAATTGTCTGAAGAGTAAGATGATCCATGCGTCGGATGGGCATGCAAAGAGACGGTCAACCCACCAGCCCGCATTGGACCAGCGTGGCGAGTAACGTCAAATATCCCCTAATGGAGAAGGCGTGTATTACAGGAGGCCTTTGTCCAGCAGAGGACTAACACAGGCTGATGATGATGATGATGACTCATTTAAAAAAGGGCGATTTTAATTTTCAAGCAGCCACTTCCAATTTTATTTATTTATATAGATGTATAGATAATATTTTCAATTCTTGCATAATATTCAGAAACATTTAAGAAAAACTGTCGTAAGATAACATCAGTTCCTTACCGGTTTCTTAATACAACTAACGATTAACCTGTTAACATATTTTAGGTTAAAATCGACTATCGAACGAAAGCATTTGTCCATTTTTAATAATGTATTAAATCGATGAGAAAATCAGCGGTTCATATTGATTGTATATTAAAACTGCACGCCAATTATCTCATATTCATAATATCATTATAAATAACTATATCCAAATTGATACCTGCTAGTTACAGATTGACTAAGACGAAAGAAGCAGATTAAACACCTTTTCGTCTTTATTTTGAGGAAAAAATTCTATAACTTGAAAACCGACTAAAATTAGTGAAGCATTCATAAAGAAAAGTTATTGTATTTATTATTGAATTGACATTTAACCTAATCTGCACTTACTAAAAAATTGAAAAAAAAATTGTCAAATAAAAATTGTTATTATTTGATACACAAAATTAGCTTAGAGTTAACACGGGTTATTAAATGTTATTAATTAAATTATCTTCAGATCGAAATATTACCATA
Organism: Lamproptera curius; assembly: GCA_029286875.1. Lineage (NCBI taxonomy): Eukaryota > Metazoa > Arthropoda > Insecta > Lepidoptera > Papilionidae > Lamproptera > Lamproptera curius. The sequence continues at coordinate 3,467,391 of JAGSMT010000105.1, read as the reverse complement.
AATAATAATTTATCATAAATATTATCATATTTGAATTAAAAAGGTGATATTTGACAAAAGACCACATCGAATAGTAATTTAAACAGCTAGTAATCTAAAACAAGTTTAACCTGAGCGATCGTGACATTCAAGCTTTAAAATTTTATAATTTATATATAATATATTTACGTTGTTTGTGAGTAGTTATTATAGTGTCTTATAATAATAATTTAATAAAGTTACGAGAAGAGTGGAACATACCAGTTCTGATAGACTACACAAAAAAATGTAGCATTTCTTAAACTACGAAACTTTTCGTCGCTATAGAACATAGCTTAGTCTCATAACTAATCATTGGACTGCTTTTCTGGCTATAGCTGCCATACAATAGACTATTTAGATTTTTGTAAACAGTGAGTAAGAATGAAGCCTAAAAGGTTCATTTTGCCCAATAGGCTTATGCAACCCATCATACATGCATAAACGTTACAGCAGTGCGACTCGATGTAACTCACAAAAGACTACTTAATAGTTGAATTTACTTAAAGACTAACCGAACAACTCACTATTTCAATTGGCCATAACACTGCAGCAGAACGACTCATGTACTTACAATAAAGTACTTACCCTTAACACTCTAGCAGTGTCACTCACAGTAGACTACTGAAAGTTACCTGAACACTGCAGCAGTGCGACTCACACTTTATAACTTAAAGTTACCTGAACACTGCAGCAGAGTTACAAAATATTACTTAAACATACCTAAACACTGCAGCAGTGCGGCTCATATGTAGACTACTTGACGCTACCTAGACACCGGCAGTGCAACTCACAGTACTCATACCTGTATACAGCCAGTAGCTGTTCAGCTCTGACGCTGTCCCCATCGTACACATAGAGGTGGTCCCATCCGCACTCCGTGGCAAAGCTCTCCAGACGCACCCTAACCACGGGCGGGTTCGGACCCCTCCGCGGCGGCGCTATCAGCCACGAGCATGCCGTACTGACACTGTAGTTGCCAGGGCCGTCTGTTATTATGCCCGACGGTGCACTTAACCTGGAATTACACACAAAAAGTTACTATAATCCACTTTCTCCATAAGTCTGAAATTTAAATGTGATGCGTTGATGACTGACTGACTGCATTCTCAGCGACGTTTTACGTCATAAGTTTTGCCACCACTACTTACTTCGTTCACTGATACAGTATAGAACAGCTCAATCGGCTTGAGCATGTAAGGCCAGCGAAACAAACTAACTACTCTGATGGCATTCACCATTATGCGAAATACCCCCATTCTTGTACCAGAAACTCTTAACATTAATATAATAAAATTTCTGGACGAATTACACAACATGATCTACTCCCAAACTAAGTAAAAGTACTATGGAAACCTGATAAATGTAGGCTTGATTGTGTTAATTAATTTATATTATATATAGATACCCAGATACGAGGAAAACTATATTCATCACAATTATTTTTTCTCATGGTAGGAATCGAACCTTTTGGCGTTAAAGTCAGGGTCAATAACCATTACGCCAAGCGAGTCGTCAAATAAAGTTCGAAGCAGAACATCCACACGATTAAAGGAAACAATGAGTCAGTTGAAGATAGGGTAGAATCCTACTTACAGATGTCAAAAAAAATCCCTTTTTTATTATCATTAAATATAATTACCTGATATTAGATTATTTAAGACAGGAAGCCGTTACGTCTTCGCACGTCTTGAATTTTCTTTAACATTAGTATTGATATTTAATGGCATAGATATTTAAATAATGTGAAAGACATTTTATTGCTAATTATTTAACACCATGTGTTGATCGTAGTGGGAATTCTAAGGATTTTTAATTAATTCGTTGCATGCAAAAAGAAAATCTGTCTGTTTATAATATTAGTATAGATAATAGAGATAGACGGAACTTATTACCGGCATAGCTTATAACAGAAACTCTCAGTCTTAGCATGCCGCGGTCTTGAAATTTCTCTAAACTCCTCCGATCGATTATCGAATCGTCGCCCAAGAACCTTCACTACAAAAACAAAGATCCCGCAGAATCTCAAGAGGCCATTCTTGTAAAACCAGCTACCAATAACAGAAGCTTTGCAACGATATGTATAGTAAACTTTTGCACTGTATAAAAATATCAGTATGCATTATACTTATCTCAACTGGCAATATACAATTGTGTTGTGTGTTTTTTGTCATATGAAACCGATTGTACAGATATTCATATCCGGTCCAAATCGGACATGAAATTCGCGTAATCAATTTCCAGAGGACGTTTAAAAGCCAGTCTCTCAACACCTCGACATCGTTAATCGACCTGACACCATTGAAAAATTTTCAAAACAGCCCCGGGTTTCACCAGAGTCGAAAGCTTTCTCAAAGTCCACAAAGGCACAGAGGATTATTGTACTCAAGAATCTTTTGTTACTTATGGTGTAGACGTGGCCTATGGTGCAGACTCCTCTACGAAACCTAACCTGTACCGGTGGCTGGAATCCGTCTAGTGAGGCGATTCGTCATGACTATCGAGAACGGCTTGTATATTATGTGTGTTAAATAGAATAATCAAGCTGAAAAGCATAAAGCATATGTGAAACGAAGTCGATTTAATAAACTTTAAAGCTTAAAATTCAGCTTCATCTATGCCTACTTGCCCTTAATAGGTTCCCACTTTGTCATAGTGGTGGGGAAGCTAAGAAAAACCTGGCCAGCCTAAAAAGTGAAGCTGGCCGTAGAGGCTTCTCTAAACTGGCTGAAGAAACCAGTTTTGGATGCGCCAAAAGTGTGCGGGGGTGTATTATATGGTCACACAGCCAAGGCGGATGCGTAGGGAAAGGATGATTGGTAGTTCTTAGACCAATCACCCTATCCTTGTCTGCTCGGCGAGGAACATGTCTTTGAATCCTTATAAACACTTATGTAAAAATAGTGTTTCTATCCTATCCAAAAAAACACCTTTTAATGGTATAGGTTTTAATGATGATGGATTTGTATTGTCTAAATGTTTGTATCTATATAAAACACATTTTTTTACACAAGATTATGTTTAGATTGAAAACAAAACAATAACATGCAATGTATACTTTAAACAATAAGAAATTAGTATAATATGAAAAAACCCATCGCGTACATTCCATGCAGCAATAATCTTTAAGCTTACAAATGTCATTACATATTCACCTCATTTGTATGCATAACAAGAAGGCCAAATGTAAGGTAAACATTAAAGCGGTAAATTCTTATCTTAAGGATACAAGGATGCAAAATAAGAGATGCTTTGTTCCTTAACATGGTGACTTGCATTTTCTCACTCTCACCCCTTAGTGTAATTTCATTCTATTAAGCTGCCTAAATTTAGGATCCTGTAAACTTACTGACAATGCATCCTTAGATTGCAGATTACCCTTGATGCCAGTTGCTGTGCGTCAAAACTTTTTTCAGGTAAATCTGGATTAATTAGAAGGCAACCCCATGATCATCATCATCAGCCTGTGATAGTCCACTGCTGGACATAGAACTCCCCCAACTCCTATCCATTAGGGGGTTTATGGACTGTATCCCATTGTATACCACTCTGGTACAATGCGGGTTGGTGGGTGGACCGACTTTTTACATGCCTATCTGACGCATGGATCATCTTACTTTTTAGGCAAATGGGTATTCAGCCCAAATTGCCCTATTCAACTAGGAAACAACAATGAAAATTTGTTGGGTCCCCACAGGATACCAACCCAGGACCTGCGGTTTTTAAAGCACACACCCATACCTGTAGGCTATGGAAGCAGTTAACCCCATGAAAGCTGGGGAAATGGCTGGGTAAAAGAAACTTCTTTTGATCTATGTAAATATGTCATTGTTTAACCTTTGCATAATCAATGTCATTAAATAAAGTAGCCCCTGAGATCCAATCTAGTCCTTTCACACTCTTATTCACAGGTTGTCACAATATCATAAATCAATCAAAACCATTGACCAATCCAACAGTAGAATGTGGCTATGAACAAAAGCTTTCTTGTTCCTTTTTATTCTATAAAAGGTCTTTTACAGATCTTGCCGATGTTTATGTACAACCTTAATTATTCTAACAACTAAATAAGGTGTTTCAACCACAATATTTCCCATAATGCTAAAGGGGAATTGCATATAACAAAAGTTTCAAAATTGACACCACTAATCAGTTTTTTACTGGTTAATCTGATTGGCCTTGAGAATGAATCACATAGGATGCAAATGTATAAAATCCAATTATATATAAAGAAAACCAATTGCTGAACAAATGATAAAGCTATTTATAAAACTGGTCGGGCAAACACTCTCCGATGCATAAAACTTCAATGAATTTTATGCAAATAATGTTTCGAATGGTTTCAACATAGATAAAATTGAGAAAAAAATAGTAAATGAAATGTCTTTAGTGTCTCTAATTCTTAAATAATAACAAGTTACAACAGTGACTCATATTGTTAATTTATCAGTAAATTTGTATCAGGCAATAAATTTAGCCACATTATAATTTTGGCATAGCTACTAACTTTAGTAGAATCAAAACTCCAAAATATATATATCGTTTTAAATATAATAAAATGGTTCAAAGGAAAATTTATGCAGATAAACAACTAATGAAAAGTATATTAAATTTTTTTTTATTGTGTCATCACCCCATATTTTCAAATGTATATTTTTATAGCTGCATCTGAGGTATACTGGATAACATGTGAAGTCTAGATATTCAAAGGTTTTTAAACATATTATTTACGCCGACAATATAACAATGCTTAACCTTAAAGCAGCACTGATTCATTTGAAGACAGATGTTTTTTATTCAAAGTAGTGATAGCCTTTCTAGCATATAGCAGGGCAAGCATAATAATTCTATAATAAAAATTGATTTCAATTGTTATTACACTTATTCCTTGTAAAGGTAATCATGATAGTAAACATACTTATTTTAAGAAGCATAATCTGTGAAACATACATTACACTTGCTATACCAACTAATAACATAATTAAAACTGAAAAAAACCGGCCATACATTTATTCACCATGACTAAAACAATTAAACATTTCATCTTTTGTGTCATCAAATGATACAATCTTGTCCTTTGTAATTTTGTGTAGTGAGAGAATAAATTAACATTATCTCTTTGGCAATCATCAAAAGATGTAAATGTAACAATAATTAAGTTTTTTTTAACATGTATTACTAAAATTCATGTCAATATTTTTTTTACTTATATGATTAATAATATTTAAACACACAATGTGTTAAAAATGGCAACAAAAACATTTAAAATTTTGATATATTATTATTTACAAGGTTAACAACCAATTTAATAATGGTAATTATCTTCAATATTCTATTTGCTATAATTTTAATAAACAGATTTGTAATTACTGGTTTAATTATACATTAAAATAAAATATATGTTTACATTTTACTAACTTTGCTGACAAAGTGAATATGACAAATGCATATTTAAGACTTGAGCCAAAGAAATAAAATAGATTTCATGTTTTATAATTTATTATATTTGAAATTTAAATGAAATTTCATGTATGCCACTGAAAAATGAAATCACTAAGCATGTTGTCATTGATAAATTAGTAGTAAATAAGATAAAAGACATACATACATATAAACCACACACCATTGCTATATTGAAATAATAATAAAATAATAGAATATTCATGAATGCCTAGACAAATTACAGCCATTATACATACATGCCTAAACATATTTTAAAAAATGTTCACTGATAACAATTTTTTGTTTTTCCATATAATGTATGACATAAAAGGAAAACAGATTTCTTTCAATATTTAAATGATCTACTCCTGGCAAAGCCAACGTTTAGACTTAAAAGAAACAAAAGAAAGTTAGTTTTAAAGAGAAATTTGAGTCTTGAAATTTAACTTTACTATCAAATTAAGTGTTTGTTTGCAAATATATAAATTAGTTATGTAACAGTTTTATTAATAAACTAATCACTCTCCAATAGATCCTCTCTTCAAAAGTATGATACCTCCATATTAAAAATAACAATTAAAAGCTAAAAATTACAATACTTATAGAAAAATTACCACAACTACATGATATGCTTAGCATGTCTTAATATGATACATGGCCTTGTATAAAAACTACACAATGTTACAGAGAGAAATTCTAAGAATAATAAAATAATTCACTAATAATGAACTAACTTAATCATCATTACGTGAAAAACTTTTGCATGCATATGTATTAAACCACAAACAATATTAATTTAGATAAGCACTTAAACAATAATTCTTAATACTTTCAGGTTGTACAACTGTCATAATTATTATTTAGTGTTGTACATTTATAAACAAGAAATAAAAGTGTTAATTATTTTAAATAGAGATATTAAATTTAATACTGGTTATAATTTAATATACTTAATCAAGTTTAAAAATATGTTTTCAAGCGAGAATTTCCTAGTTCTAGTCAGTTTCCGTACAGACTAACATTCTTTTTCATCACTGCAGTAATGATGATATAATTGACGATTAGTGCTCACAATACTTAATATTATCAAAATTAGTGAACTATTTATGTAGTGTCACAAGAAATATAAACAGAAATTGATTTAAAAATTCTAACTAGAAAACTATTGAAACATGCCAATAAATGTTAAAAACAAATATTAATTGATTAAAATATGAATATTTGTTCAAATTTAATTCATTAGGAGGTATGTTCTAAACGAAGATATATAAGAGAAATTTTAAAAAAATGGTTTAGTTTCGTTCAACTTGACGCAAAACAACCTATTGGCTTGTATCGTAAAAAATAAAAGACAGAGCCGCGTTGAATAGCGCCGTAAGTGGACACGACCTTCGCAAGCGATCTCAAGAGGAAGCGGAGAAGCCAAAGAATGTAATTGGATAATCCCTCATAGGCTCTTCATGCAGAATCTACATGGAATGCCTTCTGTCAAATAGGTCAGTGAACTGATGTGGGTGAATTTAACGTACAGTTGAATATTAAGCCGACTTACTTTATCTTCCCGCCGCAGTGCTGGCATTCTGGACCCTGCCAGCCCTCGAGGCATACACAAGTCTCGTTTTTACACTCACCGTTTATACAGTTATGTTCACTACATCTAGATAGAACATCATGACAAAACAATAACACTATGAGGACTGAACACAAGAAGGGCGAGTACCAAGAGTATTTTCGTCTGTACTTAGATTTGAAGAGGAATAAGAACATTTGGAGTGATTCTACCATTTTGATGTATGCATTTTCAACGAGTTTTGTTAGATTATCGCGGACGTTTAAAGCGGTCGTGCGTCGTGTAGTTTCCGTACGGTACTAAATATAGTGTTGACATAGCAAAAAATGGGATCTGACAAAAATAATAAACCAAAATAAATATGTAGGCTTTAGTTAATTAGTCTTTTCTTATCTGTTTAGATTTAAGATAACGATGATATCGTTGTATAGCTTGTTAGACTTTTGTAATTAAATTGTTTGTGAAGTGGAAAATTACACTTTGGTCTCTAATGTTTACCCAGTAACGAAATCTATAATACATTTAGTGTTTAAATTTAAGTTTTTACAAATATATATTGAAATATGCATTATTATAATTCACTTTTTTTCAATATAAAAATGAATAAAATATTATTCTTTATAGAATTCAGGACATTAACACGACATTTTAATATTCTAATAGACCGTTCAATTTATAAAAGTATATAAAATAAACAATCTCTTCTTGAAAGTTTGTTTGCCCAAAAGTCGGTAGACTATTGTGTGTATGGCAGCACTAAGCTTGACATTATTCTATTACCAAATTTAAAATCATTATGGATGCGTTCGCACATTAGAAACGTGTTCATCAGTTGTTAAATAATACAACGAATATTTTGATCATTACATAAAGTTTAAATTTAATCATTTTAAATATGCAAGAAATTATGGCAGAGTAACCAGATAAACAGAAGTAATTATTTATATTGAAATCAATAACTTTAAATTACATAAAAAACTCACTTTTTTATGATAAAATATACTCATGCTATTTTTATAATTGCAAAATTTATCAAAAGCAATAAATATTTCTAGCAAAATTGTCTGTGGCACCTGCTAAACAATATTATTGCTAGAAAAAAAAGGTGTTAAAACAACTTGGGCTTGAGCGCTAGATGCCATTACTGTACTACTGGTTTCCTTGCGGAATATTAAATTGTGTATGAATTAACAGATGGCGCTTTTAAATAAAATTAACGTTTTTACTACGCTCGGAACCTAATAACAGAGAAGTCGAATGTCACAGTTAAAAATTTTAGCATAATAATTATAAATGCTATGTTAAATTTTAAACAGTGGTATATGTAGTCCGTGCGACTGTTGCCATTTAAGTTTGACATAAGACCAAGACAGGCAGTATGATTACTTGAACTGTTAAATATAATTATTTATTTAAAAACAGACCTCCCGTTCGTCGTCCGGCTCTGTAGACTAGCAATATCGGCTAATTGCTTCATAAACTGGGGGCCGTGGGTTCGGTCCCGGTAGACAAGACCATCATTGGCAGTCGTTATAGGCAGTCATTGTCATTAAATCTCGTCATCATCATCAGCCTGTGTTAGTCTTATTATTTTTATTTAAAAAATAACCTAAGCACGATATTATTTTTAAACGCTTTTCCTCACTTGATTTTCCTTCTCTCTCGGAGTTCCGAACTTGGCTTAAGTGGATTTCACTATTGAAATCATGATTAAAATATTTGCTACAAGTGATAGATGAAAACTTCTTATTCATTTACATAGCTTAGTTGAGCGAAGCGTAAAAATACATCTCGAAGCATAAGCGGCCCCCGTCTTATACACAAAAGGTAAAATGACTTCATCATTTAGTGTTTCTAGTGCTTTATCATCATTTTTCTTTACACAATATTGTTTAAAGACACTAACACTTTATTACTAAACGAGTTTTATTGTGTCGACGATATGGAAAAGCACTTAGAATGAAATCTTAGATTTTCTTTATAATGTCTTACAATATGCGTGCACAGGACAATATAGCATTGAAAGAATAACACTTAACTGTAATTGTTAAAAGACAATCATAGTTATGGATGAAGATAATAATTTGAGTGATCTATATTGTAATAGGAAGTTAACGATAATATAAGGCTTGAAGGTAATATAAAATATTAATAGTAGACATAATAGTAACAATAAAAGAAGCTTAATCGTAATAAAGGAGATGTAAAATAAAGTTTTTCTCAGCATTTTAATTAGAAATGACGATCGTGGCGTCTTAAAGTCGGGATGTTCTTAGATTTGGACTCGGTTCCTTTTACTAAAATGTTAATAGAAGTGAAAAGTTTATAGTTTTAGTAAATTTTTTATTTGACGTTTATTTTTCTGTTTAATTTTATTTATTTTAATACTAGGTATTGAAATGACAAATGTATAAATTTATAAAGAAGTATCAAATTTAAATTCTCACAAACGAAAAAAACTGTTGCGATGTGGATAAAATAATATAATAACATATTGTTATGTAAAATAGCCAATAATATTTTTTTTGTATTTTGCGTTTATTTCCAGTATATATTTTTAATAAATTATTCGTAATTTTCTTTCATTACACGTTACATACCCTTAGTAGATAAAAAAAATAAGGAGATGAACTTGGTCTTAAGTGTTTATTGCGCTTAACTAAACGTACATAAACTCCTCGTAAATTTAATTTCAAAAACTATATGGACACAGGCATAAAATTTAAAAAGAAAATGTATGTTACTGACACAATCATATGTAAAACAGTTTGCGTAATTATTCTAGTTTCTTTTATCATACATTAGCAGTTCTATGATCAGACTAACCATGTACTTTCATATTTTACTTTGTTTTGCCACTTTAATAATTAATATTAAGAAAATTCTGATGTAAGACAGAAGGCTGGTAAGATGATGTTAAAAACATTTTTAGGATTTAAGTTCAAGACCATTTAGTTGTCAAATTGGTCAATAGATGGCGCTAGGCGACAAATTTTCATAGATGCAAAGTTTATGCTCTTTGTGACATGCTTGGTTTATATCACTATGACTATGACTTTATTAATTTTAATGTTGTTTGATCTAAAAAATTCAATTATAAACCAAAAATTAATTTATTTAAAGAAGAACTAATAAAACTTTTCAAATGGAAGTGTAATTTAATTTCCTGTATTTTGTAAATATATTAATTTGAAAATCAAAATAAAAAGTACTATGGCTATGTACAATAATGCTCTTTTTTTAATTGTCCAAATCAAAATTAAATAATAATGTATTCATTTTCCCAGATCGCGCTGATGACCGCTTTTATACAATTTAAACTGATATTTCTAACCTATTTCAAGGGTACTTAGTTACGTCACTAACGGGTTTAATTTAAAATTTATATTTAACTTTTCTAACCATAAATTTTTTATTCATTATTTTTTATATAAGTAAAATCAAACAACGTAATCAAATTCAATGAGCCGCCACATTCAAGAAGTACGCTTCATGTTGTACTTATTATCGACTCTTTACTAGCATATACATGACAATGTAAACTAAACTTAATTAATATAAATCATCTATCAGGTTAAATGTATTTAAATTTTTGATTTTGAAATAATTAAAAGTAGACAAACATAAATAGTAACAGTGGACATAAAAACAGCCGTTTGCATTTAAGCCCTTATATTTCTACACTAACTGTTTTGCCCGCGACAATAAATAAAAAGCTACCTAGTATAAAACAAGTCGCTTTCTCTGTCCCTAACTCTATGTATGCTTAATCTTTAAAACTACGCAACGAATTTTGATGCGGTTTTTTTATAGATAGAGGGATTGAAGAGGAAGGTTTATATGTATCATTAATGCATATTATTGTAGAGAAACGATGATAAATTAATATATTTTTCCACAGATTTGTGCTGAGTTGGGCAGGTCGCTAGTAAAAATAAATCCAAAAATAAGTAGCAACAGTTACTCCCGGTTCCATCAGCTATCTTCCAGCGAAAGTCCCGTCAATTGGGATCAGCCATTGCACAGATTAGGCAGAACAAACAGACAGACAAATATTAAAAAAGGACGCTTTGTTATTTGCATTTGTTTTATACTACAATGAAATTATTTTAAAACGGTTGTTTTGATGTTACAAAACATCCAAAACAACCAGACACTCAAATTTAATTGATATGTGTAAATTACACAATATAACCGCTTCCTTATAATCGAAAGTAATATATACAACCATATGTTAGTTACGAACTTCGTCTAAAATGTAATCCCTTTAGGATTTTCTGAAATAAAATCAGCCGGAACATTCTAGAACTTAAGCGGTCAGGCCATTACTAATTTATATATATTAGAAAGAAAAGGAAAGGAAGGTGGAGTCAGCTATTTAATTTTAAAAACATTTCTTATCGAATCCAAAACTTTACGGATTTTTCGCATTAGTTATATATATATATGGCTCATGGTCATGGATGCTGGAAAGAGTCCGAAACGTCGGGAATAAATATATATACATATTTATATATACCTAACGCGAAATAAAATCGATTCTAAATCTGTAGATTAGTGGATTTAATATGTATAATAATCGCGTAAAAAAAAGAAATAATTATGTTATCTTATGTTAACATAAAATAAACAATAATTTGTTAAAAGAATAACAGGTCAGATTCCGTCGTAAAGAAGTGCACAAAAAATTAACCAAAACATCAGCATTCAAAAGATAAATAATCTAAAATAATTGGTTGTGACCACAATTGATTTATATCTGTAATACGACTACCAATGCTTGCTATTTTTTTGTTTTCTTTGTGTCACCGTTAGACATATTCATGGGGTCATACCGGATATGGTGGGCCCCAAAGGCGGCTCGCTCTGACAGAAGGTAGGGCCCCACGTATTCCTACCAATGGGGTCTGTCCCCACATGGAATTGGACCTACCCCATTCGAAGGACTGCATCATTTTTGGTTTACTTCTTTTTTTTCTTCTCCGTTTCCCGTTTCATTCTAATTGCTTAGCGATTAGTTAGGGTATCGTGAGGCGTGGTCTTGATTTGTGAGTTTTTTATTCGGGAGTGAGGTCGGGTTTCAAACGGGTATTATGTGGACATGGAATTAGATTACTTAAGTGGTATAATGTGGGTAATATGTGAATGCATATATGATAGTAAAAAAAAAATATATTTTTTGCATTCGCTTGTGTGAGTGAAGAACTCAATTTGCAACTCGCTTTTATAATCATCGGTAATAAACTTGTTTTTCGCTACTGGTTACTAGTTTCTTTGCCTATTTTCAGACACTATAATTTTTAAAATTTAAATAAAAATTAAAAATTGCAAAAAAACAAAAGAAATATTAAATGCAATAGTACAACAGACACAGAATAAAAAGAGGACATTAAAATCTCATTACACCCGAACAACAACAGAACTGGCAACTGAAAGCCGAATACATAGCGCGACGAGCAAAACGCCCAATTGGCGGCCCGTTCGAATTTCGAAAAGCGTCGCGCGAGACGCACGCAGCTGCGTTGCCCAAGGTCAGTGCTATTGTGCCCGCGGAGGGCAATGCCCAAACCGCGCGCGGCGAAAAATACACGCACACACACTAAGCCTGATGCAGTTGTGGTCGCTTTGCAAACGAAAAAGTAACCGAATTGCGCGCCAAAGATGCTTCGCAGACGCGTCGGCCCGTACTTCTTGGCGCCGTTATGGAAAAGTAATCATTAAAAAATTGTTTATTTTTCTATAGCTTTATTGTGCTTGAGTTTATTCAACGTTCTAGACATATAGATAAATTAGTAGGAAAAGTTTTTACTTGATCTAACATCAATTTTGAAGAAACTGATTAATATTATTGACCGTTACTAAAAGTCACACTTGAAGCAATTTTTCACAAATAAGAACACCATATAAATTAAGACATTAGAATATGACATGTAATCGATTATTTTTAAGTACTTTTATCCAACCCCATACGTATTTGCCGCACAAACTGTCGTTATAGTATTTTAAAAACTATAATATAGCGTTGTGAACAAAATTACAACCGAACAATTTAGTTTGTTTTATAGTAATTTCTTGCTTAAATAATTTTTAACAATCAATCACAATATCTGTAAACTATGGTAGCTTAAGTCGTGTACTAGGCTAACATAAATGCCTTTAGAGTATCTCAACCAATCGCCTCTGTTCCCCGCGTACTCTTTGGCGAATGCATTCACAAACAAAAACACGTCGAGCGGCCGCCGTGGCCGAATTGGACGCACACAGGCGCGCTGCATCGCTGCAGTGCTTAAGTCAAGAGTAAGGTCACGGTTACTCTTTTGGCCGGCGATTCGGCCATTTTCGGCAAACTCCGCCGGGTGCGCTCGCGTCGCTTTTTGCACAGATTATAAATCGACGTTTTGTTTTTTTTTGTGTTTGGTACCTATATGGCCAGTGTTTTTTTTTTTTTAGTTATGTATGCTTTGGTTTTGGTATTTTGGTGCTGCGGTTTGATTTATTAACTTAGTTGTTTTATAGTAAGTTTTTTAGACATATATTATATTTTATTTTATACTTAGTATGTACTATATATGAGTGATATATTTTATTTTTGCTCATAGTTTTTTTTAATATAGGTTTAGTCTAGTAGTAGTTTTATATACATTATTATTAACACAAAACAGTATTTTGTTGATCTATATCAATATATTATATTTTCATCAGGCCTTTTGTTTAAAATCTGTTCTAAACGTTCGTTTTAACTACACAAGATTTTTGCATGTCTCATCTTGTTTTTTCCCTTATCGTGCAGTTTCTTCAAGAATGTAGTACGCATTCTGTCGTGTCACATGAATGGAGAATTTAAAAAACTTACATTGTCCAGTCACCTTGTTATTTGTAAACCGCTTCATACCGGGTAAAGCTACTGCCTTTAAGAAATTATTATGGACTTAAGCCCAAAATATCAATAATTGTTTAACTAATATAATATAAGATCAATGTCGATTACATTTATGGCTACATGATCATTTGTTCTATATCTGATCTGAATAAAAAATGTAATTTATATTAATAAAGCCTGATTTTAAACTATTATAGTGCTAAAACGTTAAGCTTTCTAACAGGTCTCCTATGTAAGAAGTTAACAGCACGTTTGGATGTTAATCTTTAATAAAAACAAAATCTTGATCTTGCTTGGTTTCTAGCTATTTAAAAAAAGCTGTTAAGGAAACTTAGCGTTTTTGAAATACTTCAGCCACATATAACAATAAATTAATGAAGTAAAGCAGTGTCATATAAATATGCATTGGTTATGTAGAAATTCAATTATGTAAAAATTCTCAAATCAGAAAGTCTTCGATCAGTGCGTCCTACCGTTTTGACCTACGGTGCCGAGACTTGGACACTTACGGTTCGACTGGTCTACAAATTTAAAGTCGCTCAGCGAGCTATGGAAGGCTATGCTCAGGTATCTCTGAAGGACCGCATCAGAAATGACGTGATCCGTCAGAGAACCAAAATCACTGACATAGCCCACCGGATTAGCAAGCTGAAGTGGCAGATGGGCCGTCATATAAGCCGCAGAACTGACGACCGCTGGAGTCGAAAAGTTCTGGAGTGGAGACCGAGGCTCGGCAAACCGATGATAGGACGCCCTTTTTTACCGTGAAATGCCTACATACCCGTCCTCGCGGGGCAAAGACGGGTTATGTCGGACTCACACCGACTAAAACCACCACGTTGTTCCTTCCCGACGCCTTTGGGTGGGGTCACAGGAACGTTTATCACTCATCTGCAACCCCACCAGCGCTGGCCGCCGAAGCAGCCCATCTCAGCCATACGGCCATCTGCACTCCCTCTGGGCGCGTCGGAACTAGCGCGCCCCTTCGTCTCGGCCCCTGTGGTCGGGTAACAGACTACCCCGAATCTTTTACTAATAGGCCATAGGAGCCGGAGTTCCCAACCCACACAGGGACGATACTCCCAGGCCCCAGCGCGGCCCGGATGTTAAGCTCCGCCCTAGCTCCATTTCGGCCGTAGAAGGAGGAGGATCGACGACACCATGCCGAATGTCCCCTCTCACGGCCTCCACACCGCATCAGCGGTGCGGCCCCTCGAGTCGCGGAGGACAGGAGGCGGCCTACGGAATACCGACCTCCTCTTCCCCGCGACTCCACCCTGGTTGCGAGGACGGGAAGGGCCGTCTACCTCCTGCACCGTCCTCGCACCCTCCTGGCGCATCCAAAGCGGGCTTGTTCAGCCCGCTGGGCAACCTCCTCCCACCGCCTTGCACCTCAGGCCGCCGGGTTCTCTAGCTTCCCCGCGCTGCCCAAGCCCAGGTGCTGAAGCCCACCGCTACGACAAAGCGAGGAACCTGTTCGGGGGAGTTAGGGAGGCTATGTCCAGCAGTGGACTGCGCAGGCTGATGATGATGATGATGATGATGTAGAAATTGTAATTTAAGTGAGTCTATATCTTTTGTTCAAAAGCTTTTGAGAATCATATAATTAGTTTTGAATCAGTTTCGGTGACTAATTATTTTTTTTAATTTACCTCACCAACGTGTCAATTTAAAGCTTAATTCAGCATATTTTCGACACGTGAAGAATGTCATAACATTTCAGCTTTTAAAATCCCCGCAATAAGGAACCGTTGACAAAAAAACACCTCAATTTGTCGCTCGCAATTACACATGATTGCTTACTGCGGAAACTTGACTGCAACCGGTCGTACGCATTCGGGGCGTGCATAATTTTTTTTTCGCCGACCACTTTGAAAACACGTCCGACCTTGACACCATGTGGCCCACGAATGAGGCTTTCGGGTCGATTTTTTTAAAAAAGAACGAAATTTCGTTTTCGTCCGGGGCCAAGTGCAATTTGCGGTTTTCTCCGGCCGGCAACAATGAGCTGGCTGTCAGTACGAAATTTTTGGGCGCCATTGTTGCTTTGTTTATTTTTTTCAATCGGCACATGCCATTTGGCGGATGGAGCCTGTCGTATTATCGGTGTTTTTCGTTTTCATTCTTTTTTAAATTAGTTTCAAAACCAATTTCGGCCAATTATACCACGCTTAGCGTGGCTCCATTTTGTTAAGCGGTCCGTTGATCCGCAAGTACATATTTATGTCGGTGCCTGATGAATAATGTATTGCTTAATGATATATGTTTATACATTACTTTAATTTCCGCTTGCTTGTTATGGCGTACGGAATTTGTAACGAAAATTGGTTGCGGGATCAACTATTTTAATAAAAACGAATGATAATAGACCTCTGCTTTCGCACGCTCTTTGAAGCGAATAATTGGGTTCCGTTCCTAAGGGGTTTTAGTATGTATATGGATTTTATTGCTTAAAAAGATTATATATTTTACTAGCGCCCGCCCTTGCTTCGCACGGGAGTTATGCTGATAGAAAATATACCTACAGTATTAAGCACGTGTTATACATAGAAATCTTCCTCCTCAATCACTCTATCTATTAAAAAAAACTGCATCAAAATCCGTTGAATAGTTTGATAGATTTAAGCATCACATCATCATCAGCCTTTGTTAGTCCACTGCTGGACATAGGCCTCCCCTAATACACCCCTATCCATTAGGGGGTTTGGACCGTATCCCACCACGCTGGTCCAATGCGGTTGGTGGGTGGACCGACTTTTTACATGCCCATCCGACGCATGGATCATCTTACTTTTCAGACAATTGGGTGATCGGCCCAAATTGCCTAACCAACTAGGAAACAACAATGAAAATTTGTTGAGTCCCCGCAGGATTCGAACCCACGACCTCCGGTTTCTAAAGCACACGCCCATACCACTAGGCTACGGAGGCAGTTGATTTAAGCATACATAGGGGAATAGGGACAGAGGAAGCTACTTTGTTTTATACTACGTAGTGATTCTCTCTACATTATGTTACATTACTGGGGCTGACCGAATCTTTCTAATTCAGTATCTTGTTCAAGTTACTGCGTCCGTAGCCTAGTGGTATAGGCGTGTGCTTCAGAAACCGGAGATCGGCCGATCACTCAATTGTGTGAAAAGTAATATTATCCATGCTTCGGATGGGCATGTAGAAAGTCGGTCCACCGAATTGGACCAGCGTGGTGGGATACGGTCCAAAACCCGCTAATGGATAGGTGTGTATTAGGGGAGGCCTATGTTCAGCAGTGGACTATTACAGGCTGATGATGATTCAAGTTGAATCCAACTAACATTAGGACAGCAAACCAAGTGCAAAGTTATTGTTTTATACTTGGTTTAGAACCAAGTGTAACGGTTTAAGAATAACGTTCTCATATTTCGCGTTTGGTGTATGCTACTAAATATTCAGATTTTTAAGCGAAACAGCTACATCGGCAGTTAATGCTTCATGCAGCTTCAAATAGATCTGATCCTTATTATGTGATGTCAGGTACGTAAAGATAAGAACCCATAAAAATAATAAAGAATTGAATTCCATAAATTATGGATTTTTCAGTTTACTTCCCAAAGGAAGGTGGTACACGATTCGAATCTTCACCAACAAATATAAAAAAGTTATGTTTGTTGGTGAAATTTTAAGTCATCGATGTTGATCAATTTTTGCGGTCCATTCTTCTTTAAATAAATAAATAGTGTAAAAGATGTTTTAAAAAAACTACGTCATTAAAAATCGTAACCCTGTGTGAATTTTTTTTCAATTACAAAGAATACAAGAGATAGACTAAAACTATGTCCTACGTAGATCTAGGCCTTTAAATGGTCTGCAATAAATTCAGCGACCGTCTTCATGTATGTTTAAAGTACGATAACGGTTTTTTTTAAACTTGTTGTTAATATCCAATGACAACGCATTATAATTCATCATTTAATGTATTGTTTGAATATACTATCAAACAATTAAAAAGCAATATTTATTTTATAAATTTACATAATAATGATTCTTCATTATTATAATATTTTAATAAATTGAAATAAATGATTTTGGTAAATGATGTCAAAGACTTAAAGATACTATTTAATTGTGTTGCTTAGAGTTTGACTTGTGATTGTTCTTTTACACTACTGATGTTATAAGGCTCTCCCATAGAATGGTCGTTTCCTAGTGCCTTAGTGGATATTTCAGTAGGTTTTTACATTGAGTTGCGGGTCTCGAATACGCAGAAACGACTTAGTTTTGTTATTGCAGTCTTCTGTCGAATATAGGCCGATACCAATTGGATTCAAACGTAAGATGATATGTACGAATATGCATTAAACAGTCCGGTTGTCTAGATCATTTTCGTATATTTCAGGAGTTTAAAAGCTTTAATTTCTTATATCGAATTATCCATTGATAACAGTTTACCTTTGACCAAATACCATGTTCATTGCGTAAGAAAATGTTATTTTAGTAAATCCGGGTGGATTCGAAGCAGACTGTATGAGAAGGGAATATATGTAGAATATAGCAAAGTGTTTCTGTTCGCATTTATTTTTATGCAGGCAGATACATAATATGATGCAAACCGACATTGATAAATAATTATTTCAAATACAAAGCATTTAAAAAAGAGATTTAGTTTAATATTTTTCTATCGGCCAAGCTGTTCAATATAAAACTTGGCATCTCTTTGTTTTTATATATACACAAAAAATAAAAATTGTCTGTAATAACTAAACTATCATTTTTATATTATAACAGTGTGTTGTTTAGCCAATACATATAACATAACAATCTTTTTCTGTCTGTCTGTTCTGGTTAATCTCTGGAATGGTTTTTCAGTTTTTGATTGGATTTTTCCTGGAAGATAGCTGATGATAATGGGGGTTATTTATGCTATTTTTAAGTAACAACAATTAAAGAAAGTTTTCCATTATTACCACGCGGACGAAGTCACGGTAAATTGCTACTTTGTGTATAGATATAGTCAGAAAAGATTTTCCTTCGTATATTTTCGGAAAAGTCCGTATTTATCGTGCTCTCTCAAATAGCTTCTGTAATTATACATCTGTGTATTATACAATGACATTGAACACTAATCGACAAAGTTTCATAGTAATGATAATAAATAATAATAAAAATGTCACTCATTCAATACGATTAATCGTATTGTCAATTCGGGTGTCATCGTATTTTGATATAAATCCGAGTTTTCTCGAAGGAAAATAATATTTCACTATTTTATATATCTATACATATATATTTTTTTTGCCTCCGTAGCCGTGTGGTAAGGTCGTGTGCTTTAGAATCCAAAGGTCGTTTGTTCGAATCCTGCAGGGACTTACCAAATTTTAATTGTTGTTTCCTAGTTGGTAAGTGCAATTTGGGCTGATCATGCAATTGTCTGAAAAGTATATGGGCATGAAAAAAGTCGGTCCACTCTCCAACCCGCAGTGGCCCAGCGTGGTGGGATACGGTCCAAAACGCCCTAATGAATAGGGCTATATTAGGGGAGGCCTATGTCCAGCAATGGACTATATCACAGGCTGATGACGATGATGAACCGACGATATTTATTTCAGATATGTAGGATTTAAAAAAAAGATTTATATCGATATTTTATTATCGGCCAAACTGTTCAATATAGAATTTGGCATATGTTTATTATCATATTTATACAAAAAATAAAATTTGAGTGTCTGTAACAACTAAACAATCATTTTTATGTTATTACTGTAATGTTTAACCGATACATATAACATAACAATTTTTTTCTGTCTGTCTGTCCGTTTGGACAGAAAATGATCGTATTGACAATTCGGGTGTCATCGTACTTTGATAAAGATCCGAGTGTTCCCGAAGGAAAATAATTTCTCACTACACTTTTACATATATACATGTCGGAGATTGTAGCCGTGAGGTAGTGTACAAATGAAACAAGTGACATCAACAAATGAAAGAAATTTATTGTATACAGGTTTTAAATATTCTTGCACATTCTTACACCTGCTAAACCAGCCACATCGTTATGATATTAACGTAAAGATATAAAGATCTTATAGACAAAGGACACGTTACATAATATGGAAAAAAAAACATACTTTCCTCTCCACCTCGAACGATACTACATTTACAATATTGAATATGTAAGAAACAGTTTTAGTTCATCTTTTATTCGCATCACTTGTACAATTTTTTGTTTATTCAAATTGTTTACATTTCTACGAATTCAAATGAGACATGCGTTATTTTTAAGTCGCCCAGCGACCTATATCGATAGCTTGGACGATTTTTTGAATTTCTCAACGAATTTTGTGTTTATATTTGATTAAATTTCACTTCATCAAAAAAGTTCAGTCGAATCGAATTAGCTGTACGGACTTTTTGAAATTTGACTAGATTCAATACATTTGTTTTGTGCCAATCGCTTTGTTTAATTTTTACAGATAGTTCACAATTTAAACGCCGCCATTTTGTAACACGTGTGAGTGAATTAGATATAATTAAAAAGAAAACTATATAGATCGCTTTTCTCGAAAGGGAAGTGAGCGAAATAATATATATATTATCTATTATATAAAAAAAATATCGATAAATTGAATCGCCTTAAATCAACGCGAAATCATCTGTAGTGATTATTAAACAATGACAATTATAATAATAAAAACTAAAGGAACAATATAACAAAAATAAAGAGGCGAGTAAGGTATATTGAAAAAAAAAAAATATTCCATTAAAACTTGTACTCAATAATTAAATAACAATATTATAATTTGATCTTGTCAGCTCCTTTAGCAGTTTTTATATTATAAAAAAAAACACGAGCAGCTCACGGAATCCTGTTCGGATTATCTGAGCCTATACATTGGTCCATTACCTAACATTTTACGGTCCGATCACAAAATTAAAAAAAAAAAAACAGTTGACAATTTTCTTTCATGCCACAGGCAACATTCTCAAAAACGAGAACTGCCTACGACTGTGATGATTTGATATAAGCGTTACGATCTAAATAAATACACCATGAAAATATCTCATCGGATTCCACACCGTGTACAGTGTCACAATACAAGATAACGTTATATTTAATATGTCTAAAATTAAATGCTTCATGTTGTACATAATTTTTTTCTCTCTATATTTTTAAAAAGAAACATGCCAACGCTTCAAGGAGCGCGTCGCGCGTTCGCCTTAAACAAGAAGAGAACACGTCTCTGATACGTTTACATTTTCAACGATAATGCTAAATGTAGTGATAATATAAGTGAATTATTGTTATGACAGTACAATAATCGTCGATAGAAAAAAAATATCTCTCTAGAAATACATACAGTTGTAGGATGAAAATATTAAAATGTAAACGAAACAATAGAAATGATGGAAAACAATTAATGACAATAAAGGCGAGACTTACATTTAAGTGAAACGGTCGTACGCTTTATTTACAGAGGTTGCGTTCACACGAACGAACTGTATGGGCCTGTGGGGGCCCGAGCGATTGGGGCTGGCAACGTTGTGTCGTTCGCGCGCGAACCGCGTTCCATTTTCGAAATACGAACGGACTTCAAAAATCGAACGCCAATGCCGCGCGGGAACGCGTGGACACCACCATTCCTGTGACGCAACGGGCCGGACAACAAATTACACTTCCCAGCCGACGACATCCCGAATGGCGGTGCCCCCAAATTGTAACGACAGAGAAAGATTGCACTCAGAATTTACAAACAACACATTCATAACGTACCGTGGAATCTTAATGTTCTTTTTAGTAGTTAATAAAAAATAAAATGCAACTTCCCTTCATTGTCTTTTTTTGTTCCCGGACCAGTCATGGACCGTACAAGACTAACCTAGACCTTACGGAGGATTTATTACGATTACGAAAAAAAAAATTAACAGAATATTAAAGAATTACTACCGCCTACCTAATAATGAAAAATTACGCTACGGTATTAACTAAAATGCTTAACGGCTACGTGGAAAAAAAAATATTAATGAACAATATACAATAAAAACGATTCACTAATAGCCAGTGATCTCGGTAGGAGACGGTGGAGCGTTTGCGCGCGAACGCTATTCGTGCGACGCCATCCTTGAACGCGCGTGTTTTATTTTTTTCGTCAATAAAGGGCTTGTAAAAAATTCCGTGCGGCCAATCTAGCGGAGATCACTGTCAATAACATTTAAAAGAGTGTTAAGGCGGCTTATACCATTTGTACAGACCGGCCGGGTGCTCGGCACTCGGCGTGTTCCTACTACATATCAGTCGCAACTCTCATTTTATACCGGGTCCAATGCCCGCAACACTTCGCACAAAAACAAATGACATGTTTAACATCTCAATATAATTATAATCGTATATAGATAGGGTTATTTAAAATTATTACAATAATAATAATAATAATAAAAATAAAGCCACTTAAAAAATAACTAACGTTACAAAATAAGATTAAACAACATAATGATTTGTTCCCGATGCGAAAAATATTTATTTATATTTAAAATTATAAAAAAAAAATCTAGTAACATTCTAAACGGAATGTTTAATAGCTAAATTCTCTTTGCAATTTGTCCCATCCTATTATTTCTGTACAAACTTACACAAAATAACCGTTTTACTTTTTCTCTTTAAGCTAGCAACAAATGTCAGGCATAACACACAGATCCGTGTACGTATTGTTTTAAAAAGTAAAAACGTTGTTCGATTTTCAAAAATTTTTGACGTTTCAAATGCGGTCTGACTGGTGGTTGTTCGACACGTCGAGTAATAATTTTCAATGTTTAAACAATCAACAATGAAGCAATCATAACTGTAAATACACTTATATAAATGCAATAACTTCCAATGAACACCCAAGAGATATAATAGCGAGAAATACATCCAAATATACGAAAAGTAAGCGATGAATAGTGATGTGCGAGATGATATCGACTAGTTTTAAAATTTTGAATATAAAAATTGTTTTTTTCGATTTCGGAGCTTGCGTTTGACATCGCACCATTGGATATGTATTACGATTCGGGTATAAAAAAGGTTTATGTAGATATATATATTTCTTTTCTTAAAATCTGTCCGTCAGTACGTCGGTGTAACAGGTATGTGTCGATATCGAATGCAAGCTCGTGACTATTTAGACCCCTCGTGGTATGCGAAGAGATGATCCGAGACAATAATCTGTTAACTTGTATATAATATATGTATATTTCAATTACATACACATTACAAAGACTTCATAATTTCGAAGAGGCGCACATTCACACGTAACTTACAATATGTAATCGTATGATAGTTTTATATCCAAATAGTTTTTACCTAATTTTTTTTTATCTGTGAGAGCGTATACAATTTCTTTCACCACTTATTCCCCCATAATATATTTCCGAATGAACACCAAAAAATTCCACAAATCTGAAGATATCATTATTTTTTAAAATTTACTTTTATCCACTTACTTGACATTAGCTTTTTTTTTTGAAGATTTTTCGGCTAGTTATAATTTTTATTTAAAGTCGACAAGAATATAATAATGATTATCCATATTATTTTTTTTTGTATAGTCGATAAAACATTTAAAACTTGGACCATGAAAAATAAGAATATATTTTCTTAAGATACAATAATAGTACATAAAATATATAAGTTCACTAGATGTACCAGTTTACGTACGTGTATATACCAACGGTGGGGCAGAGTGCGCCCGTCGTCTAGAAGCAAACCGCATTTTATAATACCTAAATATCACATTTAGTAATATGGAAATCCACGTGTTAGCTTAGACACAGTTTAGAATTACTATTTTTTTTACAAAATAATAATTGCACATAAGTCCGAAGTCGCTCCGCGTGTCGACACGCGCCGCGCGTCCCTAACATTGCCGTCCTGCTTACTCGCCCCTCGCCAGAGGGAGATGGCGCGATCCCCCAAACAGCTGACCATTCAATATATTACCTATCTAATTATAAAAACACCGCACAAAATCTGCGATTGTTCACTTAAAAATCGATAACGTTACACTCATAGCTAGCGTTATAATTAATTTGTTACAATTGTTTTTTTTTTTCATCTCTTATCACTTAAAAATATTTAAATAGTTGATTTTATAACATTAACTTTTGGTTGTCTTTTACTTAAAAACAAGGTCAAAAATCGAGGTTCTCGGATTTAGGGAGAAATTTTGGACAACCGTTTGCCGGTTGCGCTTTTAGTGGTGTGCCAGTGCATTCGGCTTATCGATAAGGCAGCATGAATTACTTAATGAACTTTTTCATGTAATAAAACTTCAACGAATAGCTGATGACGTGCTTTGCTCTCTAATAGAGTCTGGCCCACGCAGCAGCATCAGCACTAAAAGTCGCAACCGTCGTCATCTCTAAGACCGAAACGGCGTGGGGCCTTTAACACTAGTTAATTGTGATATTGCATTAGTAAAGCTGTGTCATATTGAACTGGTTGTGACTTTAGGTAACTATTGTGATATTTGGTGATACATATTGTGTGTGAGAGTACGTGAGGCGCCGGAGTGGCCGGGGGAAGCTGTATGGAGGGGTTCGGGCGCTACGGGGCGATGGAGGGAGGGGCAGGGGGAAGAGGGGGTATCAGGCGTGTGCGCTGGGAGCAAACGAAACCTGCTGCGGGGCCAGAGGGTGAGGGGGGTATAAAGAAAACCTATAGTTATTGTCACTATAACAGTATACACAAACGACGCAAACGGACTGCGGGAGCTCCGTATGTATTGCACTAGCGGCGCGGTGCGTTGCGCCGGCCATCGGAATGTACTTTACATTAACATACTATATCACAAGGGCCTAGGGGCGGTCGGGGGGCGCGGGGGCCGGGGGCGAGGGCGCCGGCGGTGTCGGGGTGCCGTTGCGGGGGCGCGCCTTGTCCGCGCGCAGCCGCTGCACCGCGTCGCGCATCTCGGCCGCCAGCTGCCGGTCCGCGCTGCCGATGCGCGCCCTCCTGGCCAGCGGGCCCTCCTCCGGCTCGGAGGGCGCCACGCGACGCACCGGCGCCGCCACGCCCTCCGCGCCGCTCCGCGCCAGCAGTGGCCGCTCCAGAGTCGAGCGGATGATGCCCTCCAGGAAGGAGCCGTTCGCGGGCGGCGCCTCCTCCCGCAGCCGCCGCATCATGTGCGACGCGTACAGGTCGGGCGCGGGCGGCGGTGCGAACCCCCCCGCCCAGAACGGGTACCCGGCGCCGTAGCCCTCGGGTCCGTTCAGCCCGTTCGCGAACGGCTTCGCGGGCGCCTTGGGCGGCGGCTTCGGCTGCGGCTTCGGCTCCTGTTGCGGCTTCGGCTCGCGCTTTCTCGGCCGCATCAGGTGGCGCTCCTTCACCTTGTACTCGAGCGTCGAGTGCGGCACCCCGTAGTAGGAGCCCGCGCGGTGCACCGACATCTCGCCCCGCTGCACCGCCTTCACCGCCTCGACGAGGCTGTCGCGGTCGTAGTTGCGGTACTTGCCGCGCTTCGGACGGGTGCCCTTGCCGCCGGCGGCGGGCTGCCCGTTGTTGTTGGCGGTGCTCGCGCGCGAGTTGCCCGCCGCCGCGGCCGCCGCGTACGCGCGCTGCTGGCCCTCGGGCGGGGTCTTGATCACGGACACGTGCCTGTCGGGCGCCCTCATGAAAGGCATCTCCGATTGGGGTGCACGCTCGAGGGGCTGCTGGAACTTCTGGCTGATGCTCTTCGCGATCACGTCGCTGAGCGAGGTGAAGAGATGTTGAGTGGAGGGGGGGTCTGCGAACACTGAGGCGGGCAGCAGCAGTTGCGAAGGAGTGTTGAGTGGTGGCTGGGGGGGCGCTATGAGCGGCGTTACGGGCGTCACGGGTGTGGCCGGCGATGGGCTCTTCTCCTCGGGTGGAGGGAAGGTGGGTATCTTGAGTATGACGGAGGGGGGCGAGTCCGGTCGCTCGGGGTCGCTGTCCGGGTCGCTGTCGTGGCCCAAGTCGGCCGCGATGCCGCACTTGTTGATCTTGTTGCGCAGTGTGGAGCGCGGTATCCGGTAGATGGCGGCCGCGCGTCTCGTGCCCAATCGGCCGGACTGGATGTCTCGTAGAGCGTTTTGAAGCTCGTCATCGGTATAGGTCCTCCTTGCTGCACTGTTACAGGCGCCGTCCAGCGCTGTACGCTTCAACCTGAAACAATATACATCGCTTAGTGTCGGCTTAACTTTGCAATGCAGACGATGATTGTCAACTCAATTCAGGAAATGGTGACTTGGAGAGTCACGGATTTCGTTAATTGTCTCATAGTGCGAAAAAATAAAACTAAATATTATGCGATAATATGTAATTACCATATGTAATTACGTTAAAAATAAAGATGGAAGTAATGAAAATTTATAAGTTCAACAAGATATGGAAGCCCAAAACTCGAAAAGGGTAAAATAATAGAAGAAACCAATATAAAAAATATGATACAAAATAAAAATACAATATCAGAAACCCCGGTTAGTTGTATCAAAAACGTAAATTTCACCCGCATATCAAATAGACTTTGTTATCCATTTTACCAAGAATAAAACATTACTCAAACGAATCAATAAATATTTGCTAAAAACTGCACATTTCATATCTTATCACCAACAAATGCAACGCAACAGATTACACGGAAAACGGAATAAAATCAATAAATAAAGGATATTATATCGATTCGGGTCGACAGCCGACAATCGGTTCGGAATACATTTCGAAAGCGCATTTAAAAAAAAATAATAAAACTGAAAAGATAACGAACGCGAAATATTTACTCTTCGCGCTGAGCGATAACGGGGGTCTATGAATGCGTCTTTATATTTTTCCTTTCGTCTTTTATTTCCCAATCGCCACACATTCAAAATTGAACTCTACGCAAACAGATTACGGTTTATAATCATTCAATAGACGCAATCCGTCTTCAGTTTCATCTTAGGTTTTACTTTCTTATTTTTCTTCACCACTATCATGCCATTGTGGTGCTTATTAACAAGCGATAGGGTTGTATTTAGTTTGGCGGTTTATAAGGATGCAAGGTCAATGCACCGAGCGAACTGTCGTTGAATTTTTATTTGTTTTGGCGAGTCATTCGACCCACATCGGGGTCCGAATGAATTCAGTTATCGATTGTACATTGTGTATAATAACCGAGTCGCGATGGTCATAGAGCGTTCGTCGCATGTTTTATTCAGCGGCCGCTAGAGGGATATTTCAGATGCTTAATTCATGGCGTTTGTATCGGATGTTATGTAAAGCGAATGTCCATCTGGTATGGGTAAATTTCTTTTTGACAAAGGATGAAAATGTTCGTGACCTCATTTATTAGTAATTATGTATATAAAAGAGATTCCCACCTATATATTGGACTCATCACGATATCTTTGGAAACATAAGGCGTAGCGACTTGAAATTTGAGAACGAGTTAAGAACGGATTTTACGAAATTCCACCCGAAAAGGGTTGGGGGGTTGCTAGTTAGTAATATCTGCAGTTTTTATGGTAGTTTTTCATAGAGAAGGACAAATAAGATTTATAGTTTATGTAAACAATATAGGCTATAGAAACGAAACGGCGTAGTACATGTACATTTGCTATGTTTACATATTATAGAATATACACCTATAGTATTACGCATCAGTGATTGTACACAACTGTTTATACAGTATGCGCAGTAAATCTCATAAACGCAGCGGTTGTAAAAGCTCAATCAATTAACGCACACCCGTAGTTCAAGAATAGAGATGTCTTAATACCGGTTATACTGTTCGGCGCCTCACTTGATTTACGACTTGTTTTATTTCAAAAGATGACAGCAACAATGCTAAACTGCAATAAACTCTAGCGTAGGGCTGCGCTGAAGTTGAAATAGCAACTTGAGAAATAACTATATAGTTTTTTGCCTAGTATTTAGATACTAAGAGATTTTAAATGAAGAGAGGTTAGTTATTAAAATATTATTGTTTTGTTTTATATACAAATTATTTAAGGCTGATAGTTTTAATTATTTACAACGATTGACATGTCATATTAGAAGTTTCGTTTAAACATCACTACATAGTATAAAACAAAGTCGCTTTCTCTGTACTTATGTCCCTATGTATGCTTAAATCTTTAAAATTACGCAACAGATCTTGATGTGGTTTTTTATAATTACATAGAATGATTGAAGAGAACGTTTTATATAAAATATTTTTCTGCATTTTTTACAGATATCAGTATTGCACCCGTGCGGAGCCGGGGCGTCGCTAGTTATATATAAATTATTCGGTTTAAGGAAATTTTATTGATGAATAATTATTACCAGTATAGATAAAAACCTGTTTCCTAACGAAATAAAAGGTTTAAAAGTTTGGTAAACAACGTGAAATATTATAAAGTCAAGAAAGCATTATTCGATTGGATGCGGATCATATAATCCCTACATATCTATATATTTAATTCTTGTGAATATTCCTCACCTTGTTCTATAACAATTATTATATTTTTTACTGTATTTACAGCCCTATAGAATAATTCGTTGAGTAAAAAAGAAAACATTGGAGCGATAACAGCGCAGTTTCTTTCCCCCGCCGTTCGAGCATTGACACTGGCCGATATACGGGTTCTATGACTTTGAAATGATATATTTATGCATACATACGCGTACGTAACGGCGTATCGCATTCTCCTGGATGTGGGAGCGACTAGATTCGCCCGACCGATCGTTCGAATCGTTCGTACTGCTGATTATCGTGTCGTTCTAAATTAGAAATTCGAACGATTGGAATTGAAGGATCGGTCTAGAATCGATCGAGGTTATAATCGGATGCCACTGGGTATTGGAATATTTTTTTGCGTCTCACTCTTTAAGGTTTCTTTGTTATTGTTTTATGTCTTTTTTTGGTAAAAGTTGTCAACACTTTTCACTTGTATGGAGTAATGAATACATAGATGATGTTTAGTTCAACTCATATCCAACGACATGTGAAGTATTTATTTCTTTTAAGAAAATAAAGGACAAAGGAAGGACAATCCATCTCTTATAGAGCCACGTGTTCTTGCTGTACTTCTGGTTTAAATGGATTCTTCTGAAATTCTTGCTAAATTTTTATCTTTGCCCAAAAAATACTTTGTTAAAAAAAAACAATTCCTAAATTCTATAACATAATAAGCCTAGCATGATGATACACATATTAGCAAAATTCATTACGGCTAATAACTAAAAAAACTTAATAGAATATATCATGAATCTTTTAATACAAGTTTCATTTATGATTTTTTTACTCATGATTCTTTTAATACAATTTAAATAAATGGAAAAATAAAAATTTAATAAATTATAACGATGAGGTCAACGTCCGCAATAAATATTACAACGAGTGAAATATTCACAAAGTATTAATATAGAGTCAATGGCCTAGAGTAAATATTATAACCGTTATCAAATAACAGCGAATTATACGAGACGTATGCAATTATTTATTTTCTCAGATACCGAGTCGAACGTGGCGTTTAATCATATGCAGTGGTTACTAACCGATTTCAGCTTTCGTCAAAAGCCATGGAATGTTCTAGAGTAAGAAAGCTAAACTTTTATTAGTACTGTTTGTTTCTCGATTTTAAGGACTACGTCGTATGCATAGTTGTTAAAGATTTGATGTTGAAATAAAACCTCAACTAACCATAACAACAAATAAACATTTTTACATAGAAATAAAAAGTTTTTTTTTATGGCATACGCAGGCAGACGAGCAAGTCGGGCGACCTGATGGGAAGTGATCACCGACGCCCATAGACATTAGCAATACCAGTGGTATCGCCAACGCGCTGCCTACCGTGAGACATAGGATGTTAAGTCTCGTTTACCCAGTAAATACGCTGGCTACGGTGCCCTTCAAACCGGAACACAGTAGTGTTTTCACACTACTGCTTCGCGGCAGAAATAGGCACCTCGGTGGTACCCACCCAGACGGTCTCATGTAAACAGGGGACCTACCACCGGTTTTCGTTCCTTTGCGTAATAATTATTGTTGCTTCTATTGATAGTGTGTTGTTTATTATTTTTAAATGATTTAGGTTAGTGCTAAAGCCTCGATAGATCATTCTAATCGAAATATATATTTTTGCTTCCTAAAGGTGCAGAAGTTTATATAATTTGCACAATTCGATATAATTAAACTTGTCCTAAGAGAGAGAGAATACAAAAATGATGTTACAAGAGAAAAACGCCAAAGAATTCATTAGTTCCAAATGTTAAGCAATTTCCCTTTCTGTCTGCAATTACTGGCAATTGCAACTAACTAATATAATAAAAGTGATCAAATCATTACCATATAAAATACCCGGTCAATTTCGGTTAGCTAGTAACATAGTTTAAATATTGTAAATATAAGGAATTTATTATAGCGTAAAAAATACAAATCTCATATGCTGCAATTGTCATACGAAAAACTCTAGCTTACTAACAAGTTATAAAAAACAACGAACACAATTCGAGAAGCATGAGATATTCACAGCAACAAATACATGTCGAATCGCTGAAGGGCGTCCGGAAGTATCATGAAAAGTTGTTTTCAGCAGTTCCAGCGAGCTACTTTCACGGAGAGCGCTGAATGTTACATGAGAGGACAGCTTCCGGTCAGTCTAGGGGGCTATTAGGCTAACTGGCATCGTTTACTAAATGAACTAAGCAAATAACAGTAACTGAATGAACATCTAGTAATAACTGGTCCTTAAAAGAATGACGATAAAATATTCGTACTAAGGGACTGAATTCCGCATGAATTTTCCGCAATATTTCGTAAAATGTAATAGTTTTTCTGTATCGTGCTTATAGAAAAACAGTTTAGGGAAGTAACACTTTGTATCAAATCTGTAGGGTAAACATACTACTGTGTTCCGGTTTAAATGACGTCTTAGTTATGAAATTACTGTGATGATCGAGATGTATGTATTATTTATAATAAAACAAAAAATTAAAAAGTGAAAATAGTATGTACACTCTACGTTCCATCAAAAAGGGCACGGAAGCTATTGTATAGTTATTGTTATTATATACAAAGGATACGTTTGCACTCTACTGCTTTATTAAAATGTATAGGCATGATGTTATAATTTAATCCATACTTCCATTCGTAAAATTTTAAATGCAAAAGTTACTCTGTCTGTCCATATTAACCGTCTAAACCACTGAACCGATTTTAATGAAATTTGGTATATACTCAGAATAGATGCCAAGAAAGAATATAGGATAATTGTTATTGCAAAAATTGGTTGAAAGGGTTGATGTGGGGGATGAAATAAATTTCAATTGATATAAAAATTCGTCATCGTTGCAGAAAAGCTATTTAACTTAATGACTAATAACACATACAATAAATACACTATATTTATATAATTATACATAATATTTAGTACCCATCGCTATTCCACGCGGACGATGTCACGGGTACCGACTAGTTGTTTATATAATCGATCAATAATCGATTTATATCAGTGTACGTGTATTACGCAATGAAATCGCATCAAGGAAACGGGCATTCCATCATTCTCTTGTCAAAAGTGCGTTGACCCACAAGTGCATGGGGGTTTCGTCTTACCATTTAATGGGTGCGTTCACATGCGCATTGTTTGTACAATCCGGGGCCAGGTTTCAATAGGAAGTGGCAGCGGGTTATGGCCAATAAGGCCTGTGACGTTATAGACCATGCAGAATTGCCCATACCGGCCCTACTGTATTGTGTTAGGTTCGAAATGTTATCATAAAGTCGTTCCGGTACGATTAAACTATGTACGGATCGAATTGGAATTGTATTACTTGTATTAACGATAAAACATATTGTACTATTTTAAATTAAAAGAATGTTTCTTGACCTATACTAATGATGGTAAAATTACATTTTTTTATATAATTACTATCATCAGATTGTACTGTGTTAATCCACTAAATGTCGACAGATAATTCTTAATACTGCTACACAAATACGTAATAATGGCCACCCGCCCCGGCTCCGGGCGGGTGCAATAAATTTATGAAAAAAAATTATTAGCGTTTGTCTACAATGCTATGCATGAATTAAACATATAAACCTTCCTCTTGAATCAATATCTATTAAAAAAACCCGCATCAAATACGGTTGCACAGTTTTAAAGATTTTGGCATATGTAGGGATATAGGGACAGAGAAAGCGACTTCGTTTTATACTATGTAGTGATAGATCATTGTAATGTATTAATTTAACATTTATAAAAGAAAAGAAAAAATGTCCACCGAAGAGTTTCTTACCGGTTCTTTTCTGGTCAGTTCAAAACCTCAAATTCAGTGTTGTATTGATGTTCATAAGCGCTCATCGTAGCCCACACTGAATTAAGAATTTTCGAATTTGAACACTGAAATTGACAACGATCCCTTGCTTCACTCAAAACGAGACAAACAACTAACAATAAAGGTCTAGGCAAAGACCTAAAGGGTGCCCTAAAACCGAACCCAGGTCTACACGGCACTCAATTAAGTACATCCCGATCCGCAGCGAAACCGCCACGGGCCATACCGCCTAATGAGCATCATCCAGGCTATGCACGAACCTTTTCCCTAATAAAAAACAAAGCCACGTAATTATACAAAAACCTCACGGGCTGGGCGAACATGCCTTTCATACGTGCCCTTTGAATTGAATCGGCTATTAATTAAATATATGTGGCTATAGTCCATCGTGGGGTGTAGGTTGGAATCGATTTCGTTCCCTTTTTTTCTTTTTGTTGCATCCCTTCGGTGTGTTGTTTGGTTATGTGTAGATTATTAGAGTTACGGATTTGTTATTAAATTTCTTTGAGTGCTTTTGATAGTTTTGTTGTTTGATTTTATCAGTTGTAGCTTTGCGCACATTTACAAAAACTCTGTGCCTGTTATTTTATTCTAGTATCTATTTAATATATTAATAGATTTACAGCGTAGCAAGTGTTGCTGTTATTCTTATTTGATTATCTATATAAAGAAATAAATCGGAGTGTCTGTTTGTATAATTGAAACAACCGCTTTATAATGAGTACATTGTCATACACAACTGGTATTTCAAAATACTGGTATAACAAAATAACATTTTTTTTAATTTTAGTCTATATGTCTGCCTGTTTGCTTAACTCTGGATTAGCTGGTCCGATTTAGTCGGGACTTTCAGTAAAACATAGCTGGTAGTAACCAGGAGTAATATAGGCCTTTTATGTAGTTTTATATTTTATTATATACGCGAACAAAGTCGAGGGTTACAGCTAGTCAACAACAAAATTTTAAATTTTATGCACAGATGGATGGTCTCTAATTCTATACAATAAAAACTACTACTACTTGGTAATTATTTTATTGTCATATACTACTGATACCGGTGGTAGGTCCCCTTTTTACAGGAGACCGGCTGTGTGGGTACCACGACGGTGCCTATTTCTGCCGCGAAGCAGTAGTGTGAAAACACTGCTGTGTTCCGGTGTGAAGGGCAACGTAGCCAGCGTATTTGCTGGGTTAACGAGACTTAACACCCTATGTCTCACGGTAGGCAACGCGTTGGAGATACCACTGGTATTGCCAATGTCTATGGGTGTCGGTGACCACTTCCCATCGTGGTCCGACTGCTCGTCAGCTTGCGTATGCCATATTTTTTTTATGGTATATACTATCTTTCATCTGATACACAATTGAGCGGATGCATAGTGAAAACTTTAAACTTTTAAGGTAGTATTAAAAAAATACAACAGAAACATTTCGCATGTTAATTTAGGTTAAGCGTTATCTAAATGGATTGAACATTAGCGTTGACCCCAATTCTTTGAAACTTTCCACCATTAATACTAACGCGTAGGACACCAAATTTCTAGAAAAGTCTGTATTCTGGCTTTTTTTATAGTCAAGTATTAAAACTGTATTCGAAAGGAATTAAATCGATGGTAAAATAATTTGTGACTTGTAGAATGATGACTATAGAGTTAACGTATTGATAATATTTGTTATTTATGTCAAGAGAATGAATAATGAACGCGTCACAATCTTATTTTATTAAATAACGTATACAATTAACGTACATAATACACATTATTGTAGAATATACATAGTTAGACGCAAGATTTCATATTTTGGGTACTAAAAGTAATTATGTTTTGTCAGCTAAAACGATTTAATTTATGGTATTACTATCTTCAAATTACCCTAGTTTAGATTTTTTTTAGAAACTGTTACGTAAACATTACATAGGATTAAAACAGCATGTAGAAAATTTGGGCTCTAAAAGAGACTTCACGTGAGCTTAAAAAGTTAAAAATTTAAAAAACAATAATCCGAAGCAACACAGTTGCATAGTACATTATTTGGTTAAGTTATCTGCTTGTAAACTGACGATCATAAGGGCTAAAAAAGGCTTAAATTTAATAAAGAGTTTTTAAATTTGATCCATAACAAATTGAACAACCAAATATCTTGTAAAATCCTGCTGTTCAGGACCTTACCTGGCGTTATCCAGGTTGTTGTGCTCAGGTGGCGGGGTGCCGCTGGTGCTGGACGTAGACTTGGCGCTCAAGTCAAGGGGCTGTTCCGTCAGGGTGGGTGAGGAGCTGGCTGCCGGAGGCTTCTCGCAGCCCTCGATCCTGTGGAACAACACCACGGTTAAGATATGTGTCTAGGTGGACTAAGGTGTTGTTGTTGTTTTATACTATGTGATACATAGTATAAACAAAGTCTTTCTCTGTCCTTATATCCCTGTGTATGCTTAAATCTTTAAATCTTCGCAACGGATTTTTATGCGGTTTTTAATAGAGTGAATACAGAGGGAAGTTTATATATATAATTCATGCATAAAAGTGTAGAGAGACGCTGATAAATATATATATTTTTCTATAGATCTTACAGACATCGGCATTAAACCCATGCAGAGCAGGGACCGGTCGCTAGTATATAATATGAGAAAAATGGCACGCGAATTTGTAAAGCCCAAAAAATTGATTATTATGGAAAAAAGTAAACATTTTATACTTGTATATATTATAAACTGTAAAAATAAGTTGTAAATCTGACATCGTAGTAATATTGATTATTATTTATTAAAAAGATTGTGGCTTACTTGTGCCATTTAGCACTTTAAATTAAAAACATAAGAACGAAACAACAAAAACGTGAATTATTCGCAGTACAGAATGTGCCAATATTCGAAAACGACCTCAAAACGTTTTTGTGTATGAGCATATTGACTTTGGCAACGGCTATATTATTCACGTCAACGACTAAATATTTGCATAGTTTGTCTTTGAACTCATATATTTTTTAATTGTCCTCTTTAAGCCAGCCCGTATGCATTTCACGCGTACATTTCTAGATTAAGGTTATCGGCCTTTATGGGTTTGTGACTTTATTATGTTATTTTATTATCAATAATAATTAAATAGCCATCAAATTATAGTTTTCTTTAGTTTTTCTCTAAACATCCAGCTTCCTGGTTTATTTACTTTATTTGATTTAAAAGGAAGAAAGGTACTGCTAGGTTCTATACCACCTGAAAGGGTTTTATAATACCAGTAGGCTTAATTATGTAGTGCAAAGTGTTACTGCTCTCACATCTTCACACCCTAATCCTCCCCTGTTTTTATTTTCTAGAAGGACTCTTAGAATGACCTACATTTTTCACTTAATCCCATATATATATATATATGTAATGTTAATAGCATAGTATAAAATTATTGTTTATGGTTGGTTTTCCATGTTCGTTCCTCAACAGGGATATAATTGCTTACTTTATCAGATTCTAGGGTTAAAATATACAATAATAATACGATATAAGGCCCTATGTTTATATCATAACCCTAACAACATTTGAAATAAATTTATTTTAGATTTATTATAATATACAAAAATGATTTCTGATTTTACGATTTTCCTCAGTCAGCTTATCATAACCAAACATTACAGGGGATAATTTCTATCCTTCATATTTTCATACACGTACCAAAAATTTTTCAAGCCCATAACCCTAAAGTTGTTGTCGTATCGAAATAGGTCCATTCAATACTAGATTCAGTTAGGTCGACGCAATGCCTATAGGCGTCTAGGCTTCACAATGTCTTCCATGCGTCTAAGCACCTGTCTCAAGTACAATAGAAAAGGTAGTACTGGCGATGTCGTTGAGTGTCTTAGACTTTGCTTAATAAAGTCTTAGTTTATACTTGTTAAGCTAAACGTAAGTACTACTTGTTTTGTTTTTAATATAGTTTAATTATTATATTTTGTTAGATGGGCATGTGAGAGTCTCGGCGGTCAAGATCATCTCATCTTAAGTAATTTTTTTGAATCGGTGCGTCTAAATCCGATACATGACTGGTTATTAACTAAGTATGTGTTTATGTTATTCAGATCTAGTTGACGAAATATTGACAGCTTGGCATTAACTCATTTTCA
The DNA here is from genome assembly GCA_029286875.1 of Lamproptera curius. Lineage (NCBI taxonomy): Eukaryota > Metazoa > Arthropoda > Insecta > Lepidoptera > Papilionidae > Lamproptera > Lamproptera curius. Next base: position 3,431,100 of record JAGSMT010000105.1, on the reverse strand, counting down.
TTATCTTTGAAATTAATAATAACATAATTTGGGGCATTCTCAAGGATATTTTAATAAAAAGTATGTGATATGAATGCAATTGCATGATTTTTCTGTTTCCATCTATATTGCAACTTCGCCTGTAGCCGCGAGTCACTTGTTATTTTTAATATACATATATATCATACTATATTTAAATGTATATAATTTATAAATATTTATAGTTTAAAATTAAATATGAATATAACCGAGAATCATGTTTTTCTAACTAGATGTTTTACTAACTCATATTTGGCATAAAATTAAAAAAAAAATTGAACTTAGTATTCAGTTTTTTAAGCTAAGTCAAAATAAAACCATATATTTTGACTTTAACTTACAAACAGTATAGGTTTGTAATATAAATGATAATCTTATTTTAAGCATAAAAATACAATTATATGCTAGATTAGAATTTAGAGGGAGACATAATATTGAAATTTTTTATTTATCTAAAGAAAATTTGTTGATAAATCCTATTAGATTTCAAACCTTCGGATTTAAATATATTTAAGTTATGATATTCACTCGTATTTCACGTTCATTTCGTATTCTCTGGCCTTATAGTGTTGAGAATACATAAACGATATACTAGGAAAACTATCGATACGTTGCAATGAAATGTTATAAGACAAAACATATGTTAAATAAAAAACTGTTATATTATGACGAAATAAGAAAGAAGTAAATGGTTTGAATTTTAAACTTTAATGCTAACGATTATAGAACTTAGAATTGAGATAAATTATCTGGTCATATCGTGTTTCGGCTTTGTATAACTAAGAAAAAGTCTTTTATATCAAAAATTATATAATAATTTCCTGTGATAACTTATGAAATGCACCAAGTCTTTTTTTTATTTTATAGTTAATTAACTAACACCAGTTATTCAAACCTCACTATTATTTATAACTGTATTTATCGATTTAAAATAAACATATCGATAAATCGTCATCCGAGTCGCAGCCCTATCCAGGCCATTGAATGTATTGAATAGAGAGAAGCTGTCGAACGACGGCGCTGTGCAGACAACACGATAAAGATGCAAACCCATTCGAACATCTAAATACGTATTGCGATATCGTGACGAGACGACGGCGATACGACACGATTCCGATATTATATGTTGAGATGGTGAATCGAACTAATTTAGGCCAAAAACTACTGCTTTTTACTTATTAAGTTTGTAAACAAATCAATAAGTAAAAGAAATATTAACACTTCATCATCATCATCAGCCTGTGTCAGTCCACTGTTGGACATAGGCCTCCCCTAATGCACGCCACCGCTTCCGATCTTCGGCTATTCTCATCCAGACCACACCGGCCACTTTGCGAATGTCGTCACTCCATCTTGCCGAGGGCGTCTCACACTCCCCGAACAGGTTCCCGCTTTGTCGTAGCGGTGGGGTTCAGGACCTGCGGTTGGGTCAGCGCGGGAAGCTAGAGGAACCTGGCCGGCCTGAGGAGCAAGGCCGGCGTGGAGAGGCTGCTCCAACGGACTGCAAGCCCGCTTGGATGCGCCTTTGGAGGTGCGAGGACGGGTTGCAGGAGGTAGACGTGCGCCTTCCTGTCCCTCGCAACGGGGTGGAATCGCGGGGAAGAGAGTGTCGATGTTCGTAGGCCGCTTCTCCTATCCTCCGCGACTCGGCGGCTCGCGCCGCTGATGCGGTGGAGGCCGTGAGGAGGGACATTCGGCATGGTGTCGTCGATCTCTCCTCCTCTGCGGCCGAAATGGAGCTAGCGGCGGAGCTAACATCGGAGCCGCCGCTGGGGCTAGGAGTTTGGTCCCACGTGGTCAGGGAACTCCTAGTCTCATGGTCTGAGTAACAGATTCGGGGAATCTGTTACTAAACACAGGCCGAGACGAGGGCGCGCTAGTTCCGACGCGCCCAGAGGAGGCAGATGGCCGCAGGCCGAGATGGGGCTGCTTCGGCGGCCAGCGCTGGTGGGGTTGCAGATGAGTGCAAAACGTCCCTGTGACCCCACCTAAAAGCGTCAGGAAGGAACAATCGGTGGTTTTGAGTCGGTGCGGAGTCCGACATAACCCTGCTTTGCCCCGCGAGGACGGGTATGCGTAGGCATTTCCCACGGTAAAAAAAAAAAAAAAAGTGCGTCCTACACTATGTTTACCGAGCCTCGGTCTCCACTCCAGAACTTTCCAGATATTAACACTTAGTTAATATTAATGTAATGAAACGTTAGTTAAACTTAAAATCTAATAAACGACGCGACTATAGAGATTGATTAGACACAGGACTGACTTTTACATGCCTATCAGTCGCTTATATTGCCTTAATTTAAAGGCGATCCGATGATTAGCCGCTCTTACCTAAACCAACTAGGAAAATGCAAAAAACTTCTAGTCCCCACAGGATTCAAACCCAGGACCTCACATATAAAGAATAAAATAAGTTTGATAATAGTTTGAGAATGAGTTTCCGTTAACGTTTATAGAAACATACATTTTCTTTACATATCATCATCATCGTCATCATCATCATCATTGTAAGCTTGTGTTAGTCTACTGCTGGACATAGGAATCCACTTAAGCACGCCTTCTCCATTATTACTTTTGCATTTTTGGACCGTATCCCACTACATATCTTTATATACATCATCAGCCTGTTATAGACCACTGCTGGATATGAGCCTCCCCTAATACACCCCTATCCATTAGGGGGTTTTAACCGTATTCCACCACGCTGTTCCAATGCGGGTTGGTGGGGGACCGACTTTTTACATGCCCATCCGACGCATGTAGGTATCATCTTACTTTTCAGACAAGTAATTTACCTTTTGAGTTACCCGGAAGATTCCAACCCACGACCTTCGGTTTCTAAAGAACACGCTCAAACCACTACGCTACGGAGGCAGTTTATATATATAAATAAATATTCGAACGTGCTGAAACATTTTCGCGTCATTTGAATTCTGTCCCATATCGCGTCTGTTTACGAAAAGCGACGAGATGTCGCGCCTATTCTGAGAGTACACAAAAGGTGTGACAGCATTGTCGCTTGAACGTGCTAATATTCGATGTTCGCTGTATCTCGATATAGTATTCGTGAATACTGCTGATGATATAGATATAAAACTTTTCAATATTTGCCAGTATCTAAGGTAAACATTACATTATAAAAAGCATAAAAATCGTTGTAATTCCGATTATATATATATAATATATATATAATCGGTGGTGTAGTAATATTGTAATATATTGGTGATTAATACGTTTAGGGGACAAAGTAGCGGACTTCACGGGCACCTAATGCTTTTCTATGTAATCAATATTATAAATACTTTGATTGAGATGAATATAGTAAATATTTAAGAAAATTCTTAGGTATATCTTAAGTTATGCGTATAATGAAACATTCGATTAGTTTAATATTAAAAATATCTGTAAAGCCTCAAATTCAAACCAAGGAGGCTTTTATACTTAACACTGTAATTAATTCTCTATTATTTAACTGAAAGTTGCTTTGCTAAGCTTCCTTTACGAACAAAGTTTTTAAATCTATTTGGTTGAAATAAATACGACATTATCGGTGTCACAGCACATTTAATCCAACATAAAGGTTGTACAATGCTAGCTCTCTTGGCTGCAAACAGGTGTGCCTTGGCAGTAGAGGAACCATGCTTACGAATCTTAAAGACTTATATTCAATAACTTGTTCAAGTTTTCTTTGTGCACAATGTAAACTTCAGCATTCGTAACATTTAACGGGCGAACTGAAAATTAAGTTGAGAAATATTTCGATGCATGCACGCCCGACTGGCTCGCGATGCGGAGGAAATTTTTAATAAGCTCAAAACACGACAATTTTCAAGAGATGCTGGATGAAACTTACGAGTGTTTCAAGTTGTCTATAAAATGTTTGTTGTTTTAAATGTATTTATTGTAGAAATTTAATTATATAAGGCATTTAATTGGTTAGATACCGTTCAATTTTTATTAAAGATTATTTTTATATATTTATAAGAAGAAATTAAAGAGCATAATTTCCGAGAAACTTCTTACACGGTAACACCTATATAAGAATGTTTAAAGAGAAATGAAACCGTATAAATTAAGCTTAATATTCTTTTATTTGAATTTTTCATTTATTAATTAAAAAACGATAGATATGGACTCAATAAAATCAGCCATGTTTATCTATGACGTTGCTCTCGGTTAAGAATTTCACAATCTTTTATTTTAATTAGTTTAGTTATGACAGGGTAAGTGAAAGAAAGCGTATTCTTCTAAAATAGTCCAGCTATTCTAGAATCGGTTAATGTTTTAAATGTATAGAACTCACAGTTACTTCACATCGTTAACTTATTTGTTAATTAATTGTTGAAATGGTATCTAGCAAAATTTTCTGTCATAATATGTACATACATATATATATGGTATTAGTACTTGTGGGTTGCATAAACGTAACTTTGGTGGAAGATTTGATAGGGCACCAAAAGACCTTGAATACTACAGTCTACAAGACTGTCCTTCCTATCCCAAAATTATGGGTATCCCGAGCTTTCTCCAGGCAAAGGAACGCTATCCCGACTGCCGCACATCCGCCCAAGTATCGGGAACAGCCGGGATAAGTTACGTACACGTGTTGCTTCGAATAAGGGGATTCTGATCGCCCTTTAGTGCATCTAAAATGCTGTGAGAAAACTCTGGAGGTAGGCAGAAAACTAAGCTATAAGTATAACCGTACCAATTAAAGTACTAAAGCTTTTAAACAGGTTTATTTTTTAATGTTAAAAAATTACAATAAGTCCGTCCAAAAGTTATGACCTTTTTAGAGAAGAACCGACTGCAAAACTTGATCAGTATATATTTTTGCTGTATACAAACTATTATTGCCCTTAAGTATAACTATTAAATCGGATATCAATTTTTAAAATCTTATGATTTATAAATAATATTTACTTTACGCTTTGTAAAATCCAAGTTAAATCTAGAAATATATTTTTTAAAATAATAATTGTATTAATAAATAAAATGACTACGGATTTTATCGCTTTTATTTTACATTTTAAATTCCCGATGTTTCGAGGCTATAATGATTCATAATTTTTGAAGTTGGCTTCATATTGAGTATTACGAAATCCACTATTTTTATGATTTACGTAGAACTAGTTGTTACATAACCTATAGTCATTGTAATTAACACTTCAACTAGATTTAACATTTTGCGTTATATGATTATATTCAAGCAACGACCCTACGTACAAACGTACAAAATTTAAGAGAAAACACATTCTCGATGCATATATTTAAAGGTTACTTTGAAAGTTACCTGAGGCATCTACATTTAATATATCTAAAGTATTTCACCTTCCATTCAGATGTCAAACTACGTTTTATCTACAAGTGTGTTCGGATACGTATGCAACTTTGTTTTCCTTCCGATAGCTTATATTCAATACGGTATAATCGAATACACATACGATATATATAATACGAATTATTATGTTGGATGAATATACATCTGTATTAACGTTCACTGAAAATACTCAATTTTATTGGAAAAAGGCCATATAGAATAAAGCGCTTCTAAATTTATTACATTAATAGGCTATCATTATTAGAAACAGTTCAAACCTATTAACTATGACTAAATGTTATAAAAGAGTTTTAAGTTTATAATGTGTATTTAATAACTTCAACACTTTCTTCTAAAACCGTACAATAATCATCATCATCATCAGCCTGTGATAGTCCACTGCTGGACATAGGTCTCCCCTAATACACCCCTATCCACTAGGTCGTTATGGTCCGTAGCTCACCACGCAGGTCCGATGCGGGTTAATGGGTGGACCGACTTTTTACATGCCCATCCGACACATCGATCATCTTACTTTTCAGACAATCGGCCCAAATCGCCGTAACCAATTAGGAAACAACAGTAAAAAATTGATGAGTCCCCGCAGGATTTGAACCCAAGACCTCCGGTTTCTAAAGCACACGCCCATACCACAATGCTACATAGGTAGTTAAATAAACTGTACAATAATAAGATTTGTTTAAAAAAATATACTTTCAGACTTTTAGTTGATGTATTACACCAAATTCAAATAAAACGTGGTACTTAAACAAACTCTTAACAGCTAAGTATTTGCTTGCCAAAAATTAGGTTACATACATTCATCCTATATTGACGTTTGACGGTTCAAATCAACCAAAACTTAACTTGATTGATAGCGAGACGTCTGACAGCTGTCAAAGATGGTCCTGTCAACTAGTCGATTTTTGACAGGATTTTACTACTACATGCAAAGTCTACCTTCACGGATTTGGTTGACGAAACCGTATCGCCTTAACTAAGAAAGAATTTCATGTATATTAAAGCGTTATTTTTATCTCTTCAATAATAACTCCTTACAAATTCACATTCTTTTTGGCTTAGCGTTTCATGGAGTACTTTATATTTACTCTCCTGTCGTGTTACCGAAATGTTGCGTTTACTGAAGATCGCGTCTTCTCTTGATATTGCCGTCCCAGTTACAGGCCGTATGAAACAATGCCACGGCGTTATTTGAAATTCAAATCTTGGACGGGCGTGCGTCGTCCTTACAGTGCTTCGAGTGATTTTATTGTCAGTAACTGTGTCAGAGGCGGTTCGCTATGCTATTGCCAAGCTGTTGTGTTTGTCGGGTGGAAGTGTGGCATGGTTGTGAACAGACCGGTTGGCTCGTTCATAAGCTGGGTACTGTTGCAATGCAAGTTTTTAACATGGGAAGAAGAGGTTTAATTAAACTTAGAAAAAGGTTTATGTCAAATTGATTGCGACTATCAACTAAAACGTTTAATTGATATGTTAAAACACTTATATTAGCTTAAATCCATTGTGTGAGTAATATTAACAAATGTAACGATATTTAATCATTTATGTTACGGCTATGTGATAAATATAATATAACATAAATAATAAGAATGAATGGCGTCCCAATGCAAGTTATACAACTGTTTAAAATCATTATAAAGACCAGGTTGAAATAAAAAAATATATTTACGTTGAAAATACAATACAAAATGGTTACTAATGAGACAGTAAGGCGCAGGGCCGGCTTTTACATGCCCATCCGACGCACGGATCATTTCACTTTCCTGACAATTGGGTGAACGGCCCAAATTGCCCTAACCAACTAGGAAACATCAATGAAAATTGGTTTTGAGTCCCCGCATGATTCGAACCCACGACCTCCGGTTTCTGAAGCACTCGCCCTTACCATTAGGCTACGGAGGCAGTCGGATATAATATTATTTGGCCAACTAATGATATAGCAAAAATTAAATTTTTACTTGCCTTTGAATTAGCCTCCTTTCAAATTTTCGCATATTTTTTAGCTAAACAAACAGCAGTAAAATTACAGAAATAAACAATATAATCTATGAAACCGCTTCAAACTACTTCACCTGGGAAAAACACGATCCAAAGAATTGACCACAGCAACGACTAAAGATTGCGTACAATGGATATAATGGGGCTATTCTTCCTTATTCCAAGTGCCCTATGGCCTAAAGACGTAATAGTTACCGTACAACTTACCCTACTTAAGGTTCGAATACTGATTCTTTTTAATCATTAAATATTTTTACCAGTAAAAACAGGTTTAAAAAGCAAGCAGTAAATAACTGTGTTGTTGAAAATGTTTACAACAATTATTTATTTTATTTAAAAAATAACTTTTTTTACGAAATGTATCGAGTTTATTTAAAATAATAATTGGAATGGATACGAAATTTTGGGAGTGAAGTTAAAATAGTACAGCTTTAATGCGTAAAGCTAAGATCCCTTGATAATGGTTATAACTCTACTGATTAAGTGAATAAAGTTTTGATTTAAAACGATTGTTGTTCAGTGAGAACTACTTAAAAATTAAAAAAAAACCCTACTTAATAATGACGCTGAATTGATTTCGTAAAGTTTACTAGTTTTATTGTATGAATGTATGTTTTTAATCTTAACATTAACTAAAAAAAAGCGTTCTAAAAGGCAATGTATTTTTATGTATTATTCTTCTTACACAAAACCAGGAACGTTTATTAGTTTTAACCAATTTTATGGTAAAATATTATATTCGTAATGTATATATTACTTTAAGATTCAATTGTGTTTAAACAAACATGAAGCCACCAGCACAGTTTTGTTAGTCAATATATATCGTAAAGGTTAAAGGAAAATGGCGGGAAAACTGACAAGACTAATAAATATCGCTTGTTTCTACGAATAATAATAGCCGTTAATAACGAATGCTATTTATTAATACAATGCTATTTCGTTGACAATATAACAGTTTTTATTTTTATTATAAAAAAAAGATTTTCAGAGAAACTTTAATTTTTACAAAGAAATAATTTGAAATGTATTTTTCATTTAAATATAAATGTTAGCCTATCCCAGGTAAGTACATAACCTAAATACGTAATTATTAGGTACTAATATCATTTTTACTAAGGCTATTCAATTCTAAGGTATTATCAAAATAAAACTGATTTAAAAGAATTTCGTAATATTACAGTGAAATTGTATTTTTTTCACTTGGAAACTAGTATTTATTTATTTTAAACAAACAGTGACGCTTACTGCACACTCGCAAACATCACACATTCAAATTACGTGTACAAAACTCACACAGCCGAACCGAGCATTATTCTATCTAGGGTCAGATCCACCTGGGTGCACCGGTTCAAACCGGTCCTGGTCTAGTCTAAAGCTAGGGCTAGCTATTGATGTCTTAACCCTGGACGCCCAAGGCCGTCTGTGCTAGATGCTTTGCGCGCAGCGAATTTGCATACGGCCGATGCGCGATTACGTTTCGTATGCCAATGTGTGACGTGTTTGTGCGCAAACCTTAGTGACATTCGTCTTACTTGATCAATTATTGTAATGGAATATTTTGATTGATTGTTCAACGCTTATTGATATTTGAACATTTATTTAATTAGAAAGACATAGGTTAGGTTCCTAAAACACATAATTCATCTATATTTTGGCTAATTTGATAGAATTTACATAACAAAGTCGAATGTCAATCATATTTGTGTAAACAAACTTCACAGACGCAAAAAAATCGCGTAGGCATTAAGTGAAATAAATATCTGATACTTTGGAATATTAATTGTTTGTGAGCCGATTTTATGGCATCTTAGTTTTATTATTATTAAAACTTTGAAACATGTTGTAAAAATATTATTAAAAATTAGAAGATTTTATCTCAGGTCAAAAAAATGCGCGGATTAGCTATTAATTAGAATGTTGTTTTTATAGACATTCGACTATTATTTACTATTTTTCGCACTAAAAATAATAATTTGATATTTACGTCATAATATTGATTTAACAACGATAAATATGATGGAACATTTTAACTTTACGGCATTTAATAATGACTGTATAGCCATTACACATTCGTGGCTATGGCGTTTCATATTCCACGTTTGGTTTTGCCTTGTTTATAATTATTACGCGTTTTAAGCAGAAAAGTTAAGTTTGTCATTAGTAATGGTGTATGTAATGGAAACAGTCGTCGTTGAAGATAAATCTTCATGTAGTTTCGACTTATCGCGTTTCCTGTTGAATTAATTAACATCATGTGTATGCTAATGAATTATACAAATTTATGCCTGCAAACACGTTTTTATTATGTTTATTAATTTGTATAGGCCTTAAGTGCGAACAGTTAGTTTTTATGGTAAAAAATTGAATAAGAATTTGAAACATAGGCAATTTTATTACTTTAATATTAGTTAAGTTTTGCTTATCGATTCAAAAGCAAGTCAGTATATATGTTTTTTTCGTTTGCTATAATAATTCAGTAGAAAAATGATAATTATATTTACTGCACGTATTGCAGTTTATATGATAATATAACAAATATTATTCCGACATAATTGGCCCATAAAACCGATAGTGACAGCCCTAGTAGCGAATAACTTCTAGGTTTCAAGGATTCATCTTTATTTATAAACGTTTGCGTTGAATTAATGTACAAGCGAGAATGCTTCGATGCCATTATATTGCCGTCTTACATAAATTTGTCGATTTTGAATATAAAGTAAACTGCGCCACAATATCTATTTAGCTATTTAATCATACCTAAAACCTTATTATATATAAAAAATACGGATTAAAAAAAACTATGTGATGTAAACCGTATGTTTAAATCATCATCAGCCTGTGATAGTCCACTGCTGGACATAGGCCTCCCCTAATACACCTCCATCTATTAAGGGATTTTGTACCAGCACGCTGGTCCAATGCTGGTAGGTGGGTGGACCGACTTTTTACATGCCCATCCGACGCATGGATCATCTTACTTTTCATTATGTTTAAATACAACTTGGTTATTCTATAATAATACTGTAGTTTCTTCATAATCTACTAACTGCCAAACATTAGAAGTTATAATATTAGTAGACTAATTCGATATTTATTTATAGAGGGTGGGTTAAGAAAAGTATGCTCATGACTTGTACAGTAATTTATGTTTCTTACTAAAAAAGTAACCTAACTTAATCCCAGTTACATCAGCTATATTTCAACAAAGATACCGTCAAAATCGGACCAGCCATTCCAGAGATACGCCAGAACAAACAGACAGATAGAGACAAAAATAAAGCAAAAAATGTCTTGTTATATGTATCGGTTGTTTAGGACAATGTAATAATTTAAAACCGTTTTTTTAACACAAACAGATACTTTAATTTTATTTATTTTAGCCTTTTACTGAGATGACGATCACTTAACAACGATCAAATATGCAACAACTAACTAATAAATATGGTAATGTTTCGCACTGATTTGGCTAGGATTCCATTGTATACAAAACGATGTCTTACTTTGTGCAAAATATGTGGAATCATTTTAAGTTATTTATAAGTTGATTACTTATAGTAAAATGTTTCATCATATAAACACAAAAAAATCAACTAATTTTTCATGAGGTATTTAATAATACAACCTTTTGTGTATATTATAACAGTCAGAAGGTAAATTAATGATCGTGATGTTAACGATACTAAGATAAGATGCTATTTTAAGTTTTAGTTTTTATGTATTTCTAGAATAAAAGAATCAAACTGAATAACATAAATTATTGTTGACAAAGTTTAAATAATTAAGCTTTACAGCCTTTATTTGTTTTTATCGATGAAGTGTAAATGATGATTTGAGTGATAAATGATGTTCAAGATATAATGCAATCGTATCCAAACGATGAGGTCATAGATTGCGACATTGGAGGTTAAGTTAAATTCAATACATTTATTAGAATCGAGTATTTCCAGAATTGATAATTGAGTTTAGCATTGATACAAGGAATGTTTGATTTTTTTTGTAGTTTTTAATACGGAAAATATTCTTGCTAGTTGAAATATATTTTGATGCTGGGTTCATTTTTATTAAGGCATTTAAACTAACTTTTAAATAAATATTCTTAACAATCCTAGGTCATTTACTATATAACTAAATGATTCTTAACGTGACATTATCCTTTTATATCATTTATAAACTGAATAAAATTGTAAAGTGTTTGTTTCAGCGTAGAAGTTATTAGTTTTAATCTTATATCGCCCTTTTACGCATTTTTTTCTCTCATTTTTCATACTTATATTTCTAACCGTAAAATTATAGTATACAATTGTATACAATTAGTATACAAAAGTAATAGGCTTTATATCAAACGATTTGAATTTCAAATGACTGACAATGTGCGCGCAGTTACAAACATCTGCCTAAGTTATAGGCAGTAATTGCTATGTTTCTTAGGGAAGTTATTATTTTATCGATAAATATATGTGGACAAGAGAGGACATTTTTATAACTTTAAACTGTACACATTGACTGTATATATGTATTTATTCATTGAAATTATACACAATGGTATTTAAAAAAGAAGAAACTACTTAATAAATGCTGCCTCGGTAGCCTAGTGGTATGGGCGTGTGCTTTAGAAACCGGTGGTCGTGGGTCCGAATCCTGCGGGGACTCAATTTTTATTGCTGATTCCTAGTTGGTTAGGGAGATTTGGGCGGATTACCCAATTGTCTGAAAAGTAAGATGATCCATGCGTCAAATAGTAAAAAGTCGGTCCTGCGCCTTACTCTCACCGGTGGTGTCGATTATACGTCCCATCGGGCTTTGAAAGTATATACGTACACTTGTGCATTATAATATCTCCCGTGCGGTTGGCTGATCTCTATTATTGATCGGCCGCCGTAGTTGTAATCGACTGGAGAACGTTATAAAAAAATATTTGTAACAAAAATAAAGATTTATCGAGAAGTAATTCAACATTGTAAATGTTTCATTTAGCACGGTAATATCCAGTGGCGTTTAATCTACAAAACCTTTTAATTCAATTCACATAAATCAGCTTGCATAGTATGAAGGTCACATTACGTGTTTGCTTAGAAAATGGCTTCTACGAATTCAAGATTGACGATTTAGCAAATACTAAGACGTCGAGCGTTTTCTATATTTAATTCAATAGTTGAAGTGATTTTATATGTTATAATTTATAGAATTTCACACGGTATTTTGTGTATATAATGCATATATGTATGTTTTAGCTAAGTATCGTCTCGTTTAACGATTTTTATAATTTACGAAATAATTTTTGCTAATATCGCTGTTTTCTGGTTGGCTAGTTTAATACGGGCTGATTATCCAATTGTCAGAAAATACGATGATCCATGCGTCTGATGAGCGTAAATAAAGTCGGTTTCCGTCGTCGAGACCATCTTTGGCAGTCCCTATAGGATGTCGTTGTCTTTAAATTTCCTGACAATAAATTTATCTATAAAAATTCAGCATAGGAATTCGGTCGGATTGGAATTTGGTAAATTTGGATGGATTAAAAGGCGACCCGATGTTAACTTGGGAGAATGGCTAGGTGAAGGAAAGATACGTAACAATTGATTGACTTACCTGTCTGGGTGCTGCCTCGACTGAGCCAGCCGCTGGATGAGCCAGGCCTGAGGCAGGGGCGGCGGCACCAGCCCGCTCCCCAGCGCCGCCAACGCAGCCAACATCTGCTGGAACTGAACACAAAGGTACGTGTACGCTGGCTGGGAGAAGGTAAACATGTATACAGGCCGTAAGAGGGCAGGGTTGATTGGAGACATGTTTACAATCCGTAACAACGGGTAAAGGTTGATCGAGGACGTGTTTACGATTCGTAACAATGCTATTTATTCATGTATATACAAAATGAAATCCATTTTATGGAAATTATTTAAATGATTGTACACATGTTTACAGTCTGTAACTGGGTAATGTTATTTGTGGACATTTTTAGAGGCCGTAACGTATTAAGGTTTATTGTCGACATGTTTACAGTTGGTACCAGTAATTACAGGTCGTAACAGTTCATATTGACTGTTTACGTGCTTAAAATGTGTAAGCTTTAGTTTTATCAGTAGTAAACACTTCGGTAGTTGTATTAATGATAATTTACTTTACTTTGATTAACAGATTACTAAATTATAAAATTCGTTATTATCTTACTAACACGAAGAAAATTTATCTGTTTAATATCTCAGTAAAAAACAGAATATGTTAAATATTCCTATTTTGTTTGTTCTGGTTTATTATCCGTTTTAAACAGACAGTTTTTGCATATTTTCAATATATTTAACACTGAACGTTTACTATTCATACCGTACTTATTAAACTTAACATAAACCAATAAGTTAAGCTCTTTAAACTTTAGTCTTTCAGAATAGTTATAAAAATATTCATACATATATAATCCATATATCAATCAATGTATGTATGTCATCCATCTAGGCTATATCAACTAGACCGAATGAAATTACGGACTGTAAACAAGCATACACTACAACCCATTACGCGTACCCAATTTCGAATCGCAACAAACACGTGTTGATGAAGGGACTAAATGGTACGGCCGATCGCACGCACGGTCGTCACAAAAGCTCGCGCTTTCTTTCATAGATGCGGCGCTGTATCAAAAGTTTGCGTAATGCCACTTTCTGATTCGAACCCCCAACCCGCCCTCTGTTGGCTCGTGTGACAAGACAAAAGGGGTTAGAAACGCGTGCAACTGTTCGCTAATGCTTTGTGACGCCATATGTTGTGCGTAAATGACGCCTCCGTGGAGGCACTCGTACGATGTTATGCGCTCCTGGTAGCGGTGGGTACAATGTGTATTGTTTCGCTGTAAGAATGTCTATAGTTGTCTAAATACGCGATAGGCTTTTATTTGTAATTAGATATTTTGTGTGGGTTACCGTTGGGAGGGCAGTGACCTATGCTAGGAATAATGTTAACCAATGGCTTTATGATTGTCCTGGTATAAATAAATATGTGTGAGCCTTAAACGTGTTTAAGCTATGAGGATTGAGGTAAAATAGGTTATTTATATAGGTTTTTATATCTACATAAAGGCTATTTTTAGCCAAATCGGACTAATATAAACAAAGTTACTCATAGTATAGTGTGGTTATTAGTCGAATGTCACTCAGCGATTGACATTTTTAGTTAGTTACTTTGTTCATATCTGTTACAATTCTTATTTGGGCGAAGTACAGATTACTGAACAGTATAAATTATGAAAAATTAAGATTATAAGACCCGTAACGCCTCTTATATTACAATATGCATAAAATGTTTATGTAACAGATTTTTTGAGCATTTCATAGAAATTAAAGATCCAAAAACTAAGTTAAAACTATTGGTTTTGTAGCTTGACAGCATACATGTAGTTTTTCATTAATTTATTGCGATACAATACGAACGATTACACACCATATTGTATCAAATATATTCTGTCAAAGGTCTTTTCTCTTAATTCGCTCAGTTAGGAATTAAATTATACGTATTTACGGGATAAACGAGACTTAACATCGTATGTCTCACGGTAGGCAGCGTGTTGGTGATACCAGTATTGCCAATGTCTATGGGCGTCGGTGACCACTTTCCATCAGGTGGCGCCGAATGCTCGTCTGCCTGCGTATGCCATAAAAAAAAATAGAAATATTTTTTCAGCAAAAGATTTTTGACCATTTCATGAAATGACAAGATCCAAAAATTAAGTTAAAATTATTTAATTTGTAGCTTAACACGATACAATGCGAACGATTACCACCATATTGTAATTTATCAAAGATCTTTGGTCTTAATTCGCTCAGTTAGGAATTGAAGGCCTCTTTCCTCTGAAGTATAGCTGCTCACCTGTGCAATAGCTTGAGGTGTCTGCGCTTGTAGCTGGAGTTGCAGCATTTGCTGCAGCAGAGGCGGTGCCGCACCGGGACTCTTGGCGCCCGACACCGAACTGCTGTCCGACTCCGACGCTGGACTCTGTCAAATATGTATATATTTAAAAATGGAACAGACAAAAAGAAAACCGGTGGTACGGTGCCTAATTCTGCCGCGAAGCAGTAGTGTGAAAACACTGCTGTGGCCCGGTTTGTAGGGCACGAGACTTAACACCCTATGTCTCACGGTAGGCAGCGCGTTGGCGATACCACTGGTATTGTCAATGTCTATGGGCGTCGGTGACCACTTCCCATCAGGTGGCCTAACTGTTCGTCTGCCTGCGTATGTCATAAAAAAAAAGAAGTTTTCCTAGAAAAGGTCTTTCCTTGGGATATTATTTCTGTTTTTTGACCTTTCTGTTGGTTATTCTTTCTCTTTTTAGAAGATAGCGTACCAGAGGAAAATAATTTTTTGGTTTTCCTATCTCTGGTTCATTTGTTGTCTGAGAGATGTAGGAATACAAAGAAATAGTTTAGTTCTTTTTGACAATAAGAAATATTTGTATGCAAATGTATGCCCATACTATAAGCAATGTTTTAGTTACAATGACACAATGTTGCTGAAACGTTTCAAATCGAACTTGAAAAGTATAAAGGAACCTAACTCAATATACTTTAAAATAGCCAGCCTATATACTTTAAAAGTACTTTTTCTATCAAATTATCTGAGTAACATATTAACATCGTTTCACATACTCAAGATCGTCATCTACAATTGTTCAGAGCCTATCATAATAAATTTGTAATATCATACTAAAAAAAATAATCAGTTATAAATAATGCAATAGACAAACAAATAAGAGCTAAAAGTAAACAAGATTTCCTTCAAATACTTCACAGACCGGCTAAAGATACCAGAACGAAGTGAAAGCGACGATTAAAAAAACACACACACACGTGTATTTTTAAAAGGAAAGTGAATGAAAAATGTGTCTCGAATTTTCAGGTGAATAAAAAAATATGAAAAAAAAATCTTTGGCAACGAATTTTTGAAAGCACTCAACCCAGATTCAACGTATAGTAATAGAGTTGCCGTCACACTTTCTACATAGCAATTAGAGGCCATGTTGGAATAGATACGAGTTCGTAAAAAGCGCGGGCTTTTTTTGATTTTGCCACCAACGTTACTTAAAGTTTCGGTGTAAAATTTTCGTAACATATACGAGCTGTAGCAAGTTTTTAGAGTCATCTGCTATTTGCATGGTTAGAATCAATTTGATTTTACAATTCGTAAAAAAAATCATATTTGGTTGTACGTATAAGATTTGTACATCAGTACAACTAGTTGGAAAAGAAGATGGTACGACCATCTAGTGCCTATCAAGCAACATCGATAGAATTTAATTTTCTATACCGTCTCTATTTAAGATAAAGAATTGACGTTAGCAATGTAACCCTTAGCTACGAAACGATATTTTTAGCTAGAGTTTTGCATTGAATTGTCACCCAAATAAGTCACTAAGTAAAAAACTGATAATAACAATGCAATACGTAGGCCGCCACATAAAATGACACATTAATGTAAACAAAATATATGTTAAGATGTAATGTCATCTAGAGGAGGTATTTTTAAAACAGGTAAGTCTCTTAAAAATAGGGGGTTCTGCCTGGGGGCCTGTTACTGCCGCAAATCAGTAGTGTGTATTACTCCTTAACTGCATCCGTAGCCGTAAGGGCGTGTGATTAAGTAACCGGAGGTCGGGAGTTTGAATCCCGCGGGGACTCAAGAAATTTTCATTGTTGTTTCCTAGTCGGTTAGGGCAATTTGGGCCGATTACCCAGTTGTCTGAATAGTAAGATGATAAATGCCTCGAATGGGCATGTTAAAAGTCGGTCCAATGCGGGTTGGTGGTCCAAAACCCGCTAATGAAAAAGGGACGCCTTAGTCCAGCAGTGGACTTACACAGGCTGATGATGATGATGAGTGTATACACACCTTACGTGTAATGCATTACCACTAAACACATCGCGCGACTCTTAATAATCCAATTACACCGTGTTGACCAACAAAAAGTGCATTCGATCGCATAAAAGCGTTCCAAGGTGAACGCGGTATCATGGGAAATTTTAATATCGTTTTATCTTTCGGTCGACGTTTGTCCTACATATTTCGTAGTTAATTAACTATAAATTATAACTGGGTTATTGTGATGACATTTGTCGCATTGTAAAAAGATGATTAAAAAGTTTAGGTGTGTTTCTTTCGCCGGTTCCTCTCAGTCAGAGGTCCTTTTCCGAATCGGTGGGAGCGTTTTAAAATCTAAGAAGTAAGTGTATCACTTCTTTGTCGAATAAAGATGTTTGCTTTTGAATATGATATTCTAAAGCAAAGGAAGATGTGGAACTATTTGAACGAAATGTTGTATCAAGCAATAAAACACCAGTTGAATGCAATCCATTAAAAAATTCTGTGTTTTTGGGTGTAGTCATAGGTAATTTGTTTATTTATTACATGAAGTGATTACACAAGATAAATAGATAGTTCACCATATGATAAGCGATCCTATCTATTTCTACACGAAAGTTTGTGAGGATGGATGTTGTTACATTCCACAAAAAACACCTAATGACTTTGATGAAATTATACAATAATACATATTACATATATTAAAGTAATGTTATATCGACTGGATCTTCATAAAGCATCTTACTTTGCTGTCCATACAAATATTTTACGGGATTCGAATCAACGACCTCCGATCTAAAGTCGATCTCTCAACAGAGGCACATCAAACCCAGCGCAGGGAAGTGATCCCCCGTACCTGGTTTTATAACAATCCGCGGGATTGCATGAACCAACAGACACTTTAACGTGCAACGGCCCGTAACAAGTACCCGAGCATACGTTCTCAATGAATTGCGTAGAGGTAAGGTACGTTATGCAATTGATGCCAAGATGCGTATACACTTGCGGGCTTAATGTAACGCATGTACGTTGTTAAGTCATCGAATGTGACGAATATATGACAATGGTGTGTGGGGAAGGAGGTTTTTGCTTAATAAAAAGCATTAAGCATTATTATTGTCACATAATGTACGATCTATTCTGAAATGGAAGCTTTGTACTTAAAAAGAACCGGCCTAAGACTTACAGCGTAATTCTTTTTATCTCTTTCATTATATTCTTTTGATGGAGTAACAAAGTATTTTATACATGTTTGAAATCGGTTACAGTTTAATTGCATTAATTTTATGCAATTATTTCATACAAAATGACGGTTAACAATTAATTGATTATTATTTCATTTACGATTATTACACATATCGACTCGACGATGATCATGAATGCTGAAAAAGTCCGAAACGACGGGAACGAATATATATAACTAATGCAAAAAATGCATAATCTAATCTATAATAGTTCAATGTTACTGTTATTAAGAAAAGCTCTAACAATAACAATGGTTATTCACGGAGTTTTAGATAGTTAGATTTTAATGAAACATATTCGGGTGTTTAAACTCATATTATCCAGACGCGTTGTAATAAAATGTACATAAATATATAATCAATGTTTCAAATAATACCGTTGATTTAGATGACAAAGTATAAGCTCTGTGTTTCTTCAATATAGCTACGGCTTATCATTTGTTTTGATAAACTTGTGTACTTCCCCGCAACGTTTCATCATAATAAACATCATCATCATCATCATCAGCCTTTGATAGTCCACTGCTGGACATAGGCCTCGCCTAATACTAGGGGGTTTTGGACCGTATCCCACCACGCTGGTCCAATGCGGGTTGGTGGACCGCCTTTATACATGCCCATCCGACGCATGGATCATCTTACTTTTCAGACAATTGGGTGATCGGCCCAAAGTGTCCTAACCAACTAGGAAACAACAATGAAAATTTGTTGACTCCCCGCAGGATTCGAACCCACGACCTCGGGTTTCTAAAGCAAACGCCTATACCACTAGGCTACGGAGGCAGTTAATAAACATAAGCGCATCAAATTCAGAATTTTTGTCGTTCGCATAAAATTAAAACAACCATCAATCACTAACAAATAGTTTTTTGTGTTTACATTCGCCTGTCTACTTTCAATATATATTAACTATTATTGACTCCTGACACAATAAATTATACTGACTAGTAAGTAAGCAATCTTTCTTTACATAAATGAAACATTAAACTGATCCAAATTGGTTAAGCCCTTAACGAAACGCAACAATCAAATCAACCTTACTTGGTTGTATGGTTATTTTTCATGAATATTATCAGCGAGGCTTTACTAAAATCAAGCAAAACCACTTGTGACCTTGTGCTAAAGCATTTTCCTGTCGTTTCTATCAGTTTTCCGTATATTTCGCAAATAAATTGCCTAACCGATGACGGGGAAAACGTTCTAGCTGTTCTACGTGATTTCCTAATGCACTTTGTTATTGCAACCAGTTCCTTATACGCGATAATTTGTTCTATGCACAAGTGCTGTTTGATTTTCCTATAGGTACGAAATATTTGTGCGAGGTTTTGTACGACTGGTTATAATTGTGTTGGATGACGTCAATCGGCAACGTTTGCTGGTCGTTTATTAAATATTTAAGTGAGTTCGGAATGTATTTGTTATTATTATTGATTATTTTATCTTAAATAATTAACTTCAATTTTCCCGACTTTTGGACACTTTACAGCATCCATAGTCACGGGCAGACTGACGTGTTGTTCGTCTGTCAAAAATGATTAGCGCAATAAAATTCGTGAATTATTTTATTTAATCTAATAATATATATATACTCTCTTCTATACTTGAATAAGCGCGATTAAATACGTGAAAAGTCCTTTTATTCAAAAACTCGCTAATAACTAAACAATTTAAGATATAAAAATGACAAAACATCATTCTTGTACAGAATAGTATAGTAAAAATATATAGTTATATATTTTCCTTTTGATATAAGCTGTGACGTAGTTCTAATTTGATTAACGAATTATATTAAACCCGGCAAATTTCATAATTATCTATCTATATAAGAAATTCCCACCAGTATATTGACTCATCACGATATGTCTGGAACCAAGGCGTAGCGACTTGACATTTGATAGGAATATTCCTTTCGCCGAGTAGAGGTCAGCTAAGAACGGATTTTACGAAATTCCATTCACAAGGGAGGTTGCGGGGTTGCTTGTTATTATAATCTATTGCAAAAACTGACTGACAAACACTGCAAAGTTCTAATCAACTATGATCAAATAGAGAATGACATGAACCTTGAGGACCATAAACTGCGAGGCAAATTAAAAATGATTCGATCGCTCAATTTTCCACATTGTTTTGCATAATAGACGTTTCGTTTATACGTTTTGCCTTGATTAATTGTTTATTGTTTTTAACCTTGCCTATATTGAAATGGTTAAAATCATTCTATTGTTTGAATTTTTATTGATTATGTCCGATATAAATAATGTAACACACAAATCATAGTAAAGACCTAGTAAAAATTAAAATGGAAGGAATGGATGATATAAAATATTCGTTTATTTTACCACGACCGAATAATAAGGGAAAGAATCACTGATAAAACAAAGTAAATATAATATTTAGGATTTTAAATACATTGCATCAAATGCGGTTTGCAATGACTATCGATTTATTTGCCATTTTTAGTTATGTAATCTTAATACTAAGTAATATCTTCCGTATGTCTATTCCTCACAGCAATAGATTCAATTGTATAGTTAAAGTACTATTTTTTTTCAACAAGTAAATTGTAAGAAGGATGCACTACAACGTTAAAACCAACCTCAAAATATTCCCTAATCTACATATCCCTTATTTTCCATTCCTGTGTAAACGTTGGCGTAAATTGTCGTGTTAAAACTATAAACATAACGAAGTTTATTTACATTATTTATTCACGATCGTACATTCAAAATGGCGGACAACTTAATAAACAACCAACAAATAGGAAGGAATTCAAAGAGCAGATAAACTAAATGTAACCTTGACACGGATAGCAGCGTCGCATAAACAATTATCGTAAAGATAATGTAAACATTGTCGCTGTGAAGTTTGAACAATAATATCTATCAATTATATGCATATTATTTATTAAATTTAATCGATATATTACTTTACAACAAAGGAAGAGCGTTGATATATCAAATTCAAAATTTTACGACGTTTCGGACTCTTAAAAATAGTGGATTTGAATATAATTAACTGTGTTTAATTATTTTTTTTAGTACCGTATGTAATTTTTGTATAACCGTTATACATTCATCCTTACAAGATTTTGGAGCATTTAAATTAGATGGATTATGATAAGTAATACTTGTACGTTTGTTGAGAATAAAACAAGATGAGACCATAGACAATTGTTCAACTAACTGATCTCTGTATCATATTCCATATGTAAAGCCTGTCTTATAAAAATTGGGAATCTATATGAGAATTCCTGGTATAACCTAAGTTTTTAGGAACAGGCTGTAATAAAACTAGGCTGGAAACAATGAATCTTCAAGTTAAGGTGGTTGGCTTTTACAATCAAGTAATATTTGGTTACATAATACATTTTCAAAATAAAACAGGTTTATGGCATCCGAAATTGTAGTTCTTTTAGTTAAATTAATACTGAAATGCATTCTTATAAAATAAAATTTAATAACAAGAATTTAATTGAAAACTCAGTTGTATTTTTAGAGGATAATTAAACAAAATAAAAATATATATATTCGTAGGAATTTAGATTCAAAACGCAAAACGACAATTATGCACTATTTAAGTTGAAAAGGTGAATTTATTCAACCGAAATCACAATTAATCAAGTCAACTAGTTCAAATGCAAATGCAGACACGATCGAGTTAATATTTAAAACGTTTTCAATATTAATTAAAACTGCTCATAAAAGTTATTTGAATTTAAAATAATAAACAAATTCAAACATTAAATTTAAACTAGTAAAACTTATTCAAATTTAAAAGAAAACTCATAAAAGTTATTCGAATTTGAATAAAGTAACATATTCTAATGAAAAATTTAAACAAATTCGAACTGCTCACAGAACTTTTTTAAATTAAAAAACACACACATAAAACATTAAAAGAAAGTTTTTGCACACATTCCTTAACATGCGTAAAAATAATTTCAAAGCGCGTCCGATTGTCTTCCACGCAATACATTCAAAACCATACTTGGACCATACATTTTTCGAACACAAAAGCTACAGAAAACGGCCACAAAGGGCCATAGCACACACGCGAGCCATCATTTCAATGTTACTTCGTTTTCCCTTAATATTCTATTAATTCAAAGCAACTGTTTAGTAGAGATATACTTTTTGTTATCCCACAACAAGGGATATCGGAACAATATCATTGTCAGTTCAGTATGAACGCACTGCGTGCCGTTTTAGTCGGTTTTTGCGCAGAGCGAATTTTCAGTTTTGCTTCAGAGAGTACGCTGAAAGGGTGAGAGGACAAAGAAAATGCTCCCTTAATGGCAAGGAGATACATATCCTTCAGGCGCGAAAGATGTACAATGAATTATTTTTTTTTATATGAAATAAAAACTCCTTTTCGAGAAAAACATCGGCCTGTATGTAGGCTGTGGAGGATCGCGTTTCGCGTGTCGTATGCGAGTAATATTGATACACAGAAAACGTTGGAGAATTTAGAAAAATCGCTTGCCGCGTGATGGAAACGAAAGTAAATTTTCGAATTGAATAAAAGTACGAGTAGACTCGCGACTCGAGGTTTTTTTTTCACTTTTCCATGTGGCTCCGACATTTTCAGCCAGTGTAAAACGTAAATATGCGCTCGGCGATGTTGTTTAGGATTATACACATTTCAATATATTTCTAATATATATAAAATATTTACATTAAATCCCAAAAAATTTTATAAAAAAAAAACAATAAAAAATTGATAAAAAAACTCCTGCTAGCCGGTCAATCAAATTAAAAAAAACACCCAATGCATCTGGCCGCTTACACAACACTAAAAAAAACACTAACAACAGAGACACACGAATCGGAGCGGGCGACCGACCAGTCGGGCCTTGACGTTTCGCTAATCACGTCCACCTTGAATATTAACTAACGGATTGTTTAGAGCGACACGTGAACGCCTATCTTGTATACTTATGTTATCTTCCCTCAAGGAAAGACGACGCACAATTGCGCATGGCGTACCGCATTTTAAATAAGCGAATTGACGACAAATAAAAAGGCGCCAAAATCGTTGAAAAAAAACAATATGGCGGCAAATGTCAATATAGGATAGTTATATCAAATAATTATCGAACGTAAGATGTAGATGTGTCAATTATTTCTTTTATGAGCATTATTACTTAAAAAATTATGATATTGTATAAAATAATTGTTTTACACTGACATAAGCCTATATTTGACACAAAATGTAGGTACTCAACTGATTGAAAACTTGTACATATTCCTATGAACAGCGTGCAATGCCAAAACTGGAATATTTATACGAAAATATTGCCAGTATTTTTAGTTAAAAAAAAAAACAAACGGAAACGTTCTATACAAATATTGAAAATGTTGCCGTATTTCGGAAATTACTATTTCAACAACAATGGCCACATTCATAAAGTGTAAAAACAAAAAATTTACATTCAAAAAGTATTTTAGCTACTTATTAGGGAGGCGAAATTTTAAATATTTCTTTTTTACTATTACTCCAAATTTGGGCCGCGTATAAGAATTCCTTGATACTACATATTTAGAATACTTTAGCAATTTAATGGCCATTTGAAAAACAAAACGTAGGTAATAAAAGATTAATCAACAGGATATGGTAAATTACTTCATAGGTATCAAACGCTTGTTGTACAAATATGGCGACCGCTAATTGATTTGAAATTACATCAAAGAATGGAAATTCTGACATTCAACTCGCTAAAAAAAGTTATGGACGATGGAAAAACTTCAAACGCTATGTAAGGAATTTTCATTTTCGTAAAAGGAAAAATAATCTACGATTTTCATGGTAAGAACTCATTGCGTCGTTTCAATTAAAAAGATATCGAAACGAAATTTATTGTAATTTTTTGTTAATCAATTTAAATTTATAAAGTGATATTTAATTTCAAAAATATTAATAAATATTTAAGTGGTCGCCACGGTCGATTACAATCTTTTTAAGAATACGGTTTTTTTTCTTTAGTTTATTTAGTTAAAAATTAATAAATTTTACCAAATACTTGTCATTCCATCATCAGCCAGTGATAGTTCACTGCTGGACATAGGCCTCCCCTAATACAACCCTATCCATTAGGGGTTTTGGACCGTATCCCACCACGCTGGTCCAATGCGGGTTGGTGGGTGGACCGACTTTTTACATGCCCATCCGATGCATTGACTTCCACTTGTCATTTAAAGAACAAAATATTATAAATTTTGGATTGCGTCCAACTAATTATTAATCATTATAATTTAATTTCAATGTACCGATAAGATATAATTGAAACAAAGTTTTATTTTAAATTGACAAGCTGTATTTCCTCTACAACGTATTGCTTTTTTACTATTTACCGATACATATTTGTTTTTGAATAGAATAAAAATATAAAAGTAATTTTTTTAAACGACTTGAAGTCCCGGTCCGGTCTTACAATAACTAGTACCTTTAACATTTTATAAATTTCTTGGCATATAACCTTAAAATAGTTTTGAGCGTTCCCAACTAAATGTATTTTTGAAAATATAACGTTTAAACTTATTACAATTATTACATTATTTCCGTCTTAGTCTGCCCGAGATCATGGATACTAGAAAGAGTCCGAAACGTCGGGAAAGGGTATATATATAACTAACGCCAAAAATGCATGAAATAATGGATTTATTAATTATTTAATCTTTTGAACCTTACTATTATTTATCCATATAAGACAGTCCAAGTCTATTATTCCGCGGATCAAAGCCCGTTTCAACATCGAAAGCGTATTACAGCAAAAACTGAGCATACGGGGGCCTCGTGTATCCTAATGAAACGGCACCGTGGGGACTAAACGACGCCACATAAGGCCATAGTGGGGCAATTTTCTTTTTTTTTCTAACGCCATTGTCAACGGCCGAACGCTGCGAACAGCTGCTCGCATTATTTGAGTTTAAAAAAACACGCACACACACATGTACAGCCAACATAATTTGCCGCTCGCCAAATGGGGTCTACACATTCTAATTCTAAGCCCGCGGCCTCGGCCAATGGCGGCCTCGGACGAGCCAACATGGCCGCCGTGGGAACCGGTTAATGGGCCGTTTGAATTTAGAATAGGATTTTTATAAACTCGTTCCGTTACAGAACAATGGCCGGCTGTTTATTCCCTATGTATTAGGCGCGGGCGTGTGGTAGGGGACCCTAAATTATGTTCGCTTTGGCACGTGAAAAAAATCAGTATTAGTGCACGCTCCATTGATGTAAGACAGACGTCTTGTTGTTTATTGTAATCGTTATGGTATTTATCGCTTCAGTATTTAATGAGAAGAAAATTGTTTTAGTCAATTGACGAACCGTGCACAGTGTATTGATGCAGGCATGTTGTAGTGTTTGAAAAAAGGTCTTAGTTCGAACTCCAATTAAATTGTTTTTCAATCCAATTTATTGTTCAATCCAATTTAATTGTCTCCAATTAAATTAAATTGTAGAGAAGATTGTACCTTGAAAATTTTGTTGATTATTAAGGTTGATGATGATTGTTTTACTTTATTTTATTTGGAAAGTTTTTTTGAAGTTATCTAAAGCAGTTCATAATAAAAAATAAATAATTTAATAGCATATATAGATAAAATAGAATTAATGTTCGTCGTAGACATTTATGTTATGAACATAATTATTATTAGGAACACAAAGGCCTATCTAAATATAAGTGATTTCTTTCTCTATTTACGCGATTATCATATTAGTGATTTCTTTCATTCTTTGCGAATCCTTAAATAACAAAACCCTAATTGAACTGGATTAAGTCAAATAGCACTGTCAATATTAATAATTAACAATTTTTAAGAATTTATGGTGAACATCAAAAAAAGAATTACTTTGCAACTACATATTTATCTGAAACGTATTGTTGTTAATTTTAACAAATTAGAATATGTTTATTATGACAAACGGTTATTCTTACAAACTGTAAAGAGAAAATTAGTAACTTAGCGAGCTCTTCTGGTTTTATTACAATTTCTTAGACAAGTATTGGAAATATTAGACGCGCCTCGGTTGTTTCAGTTTCAAGGAAAATCTCGCTTTGTTTTAGATGCTTAATGTTCTTAGAATTTCCCGAACAATAAAGATTTTTTATAGTATTAACAATGGTTTAGTAAGACTATAGGCTTTTAAATATCAAATTCACTATTTTACAGATTTTTCACGTTAGTTATATATATTTATTCCCAGCGTTTCAGATCCTTTCCAGCATCCACAATCCGGACTAAGATAGTCTGTATTTCATTGAGATACCGTATAATAGTAGATCCGATATGTATAATAATCGCATAAATAAAATGTTCTTAAAATCAAACTTTGTGCAAATTTCAAAAAGATTTTTATTATCACTGATTAGTTTAATTATGCTTAATTATTAATAATTACTTCACAGTTGATGTTATATTATGAATTGATTTTTTTTTACTATTTACACATATAATTCAATAGCATATAATTTTATCACAGATTATTAAATCTTTACTTAAACACGAAAAGTTTTGTATATCATGTGAATATTATCTTTTAGTAGTATTTGTTAGTTTAAATATTAATTTTATTTTAATTTATATTAGACTAGCTTATGCTAGCTTGTGTATATAACACAAAATAATTTATCATGTGTAACTTATTAAAATTATATAACATTTATAATTGTGTCGCATGAGAATTATTACTAAGAAGATTAATAGAAACTTACAGATCTAAATAAGTAGAATCTTACAAATTTATACTACGACTTGAACATTCGAACAAAATACTTATTATTAAAAAAAAGTGATAATGTCTAGTTGAACCATAAGAATTAGTTACAAAAAACTTGCAGTTGACAAGAAAATAGTTAATATTTAGTGATAAGTAGTTAATATTTTATTAATCTTGACTTAGCAGTTAATAAAACATTACGAATGTGCAATGATGTACTTTACCGCGTTTTTTCTAGCATAACTGACTCAACCGGTTTGTCCGAAGTGAATAATGTATCGAATTCCTAGAATCTAGTATTGGAAATATACCTATCATCATGGTGTTTCATTTACTAGGATTTGTAGGAATTAGATGATGGTAGGGGAAAATATTCGACCGTATTTAGAAAATCTTAAATAAACCCTCAGAATGCATAATCCATCTCTATATTGTCTTTTTTAAATATTTATGAAATAAAATTAAATAGTAGGTATAGATTTTATTAAAAACCAACTAATTAAGTGAGTAGTGGTATTTCCCACTTACTATCCACTGCGTATTGAAACCATTTTATCTGTCAATTTTAATGAATATTTTTCTTTAATAATAAGTAACCAATGAGACATTTTAAAGTACAGAAATGAGTACAAAATATCGAATATTTTTTAAAAGCAAAATTTATTACGATTTAAAAAAAATATATTTTTAAATACAGACTTTTTATTCTACATTTTGCTGTGATTATCTGCTTCTTTTTTAAGTATTTATTTGTCATTCATTAAAAATTTTGTAAAAAAATTACAAAATAAACTAATTCAAAATTACTAACGGACCTATGTAAGGTGTGGGTGCAGTAGAAATTGTCAATTTTATTTATTTCAATAACTATTGAGTGAAAATAAAAATGGAATTAAGAAAAATACTACAAATTTTTAATACCCGCCAGTCCATCAATTACGTAACTGGCCACAATAAAAAGTATCTGACCGAAAAGTTGTAAAAAAAACAACAACCAGAAATAATACCTCCACCGCAACAAGGTATCTCCAACTAACCATGAAATAGCCTCATGTTCTCTTCCCTGCCATTTCGCACAGTGAAAAAAAACACACACACAACAGCGCACTCGATCCCGCAAAGCAGTCGGTTCTCATTTAAAACATTTCCGCCTCTTAAACACCAATGAGCGGTTCGCGAATTGCGAAAAAATGCCCACGAATTCCTATACGCTCGACGATTCCAATGTCCGGTACCCTTTATGCGCACAGATGATACAAAACCGCAGATTCCGATATCCGACTCAGATTATTATCGAAAGAAAATTAACAAAAAAAAATTAAAACTAATATTGGAAGCACCTGTTAGGCTTATTACTAAAAAAAAGCTTTCTGCCAAAAAGAAATTAAAAAAAAACAACACACTGACAACCGACAGACGTCATATAAGCCCGCCAAAACGACACACGTGTAATTAAAAAAAACAATTAAACAACGCTCCGATTTCGCGTATCCGTTATCGCGTTCTATTTTCAAAAAAGTGATCGCGTTCTATTTCCGAACGCGGTGACGTTTCGGCGGGAACGTCGAGTGAGAGGAAAAAGCGCGCGCTTTTTTCGCGCACGGCGTTTATTAGTGAAGGCGTTCGCACACTGAGGCTATTTGGCGGCACGTGGCACTTAGGGGTGGGCCTTGCACGTGAATTTTCCGAGGTTTCCACCCTCCGCGGACCGCCCCTATAGGCTTTTCTGTCCGGCCTATGCCGTTAAACCGATCGCCCAGGTCGCGCCGTGGAGTCGACTGCGCGCTACACTTTTTGTTTTTTTAATTTTCGAAAAATCGATTTTGGTTGATTTATCCGATACGTTTTTCTTGGAAATCGATTTTAACTAACTTTCAATTAATAAAAGTTTTTCATTCATCTTGTAATTTTTTTTTAATTAACTTATAAGTTATGGGTGATACAGTTTTTTTTATTACGTCTCACGGATAACAATTGAAATGTTTCTAGTGGCAACAGTGCAATTATTACGTAGTAACTACTTTACGAGTGCAAGTGGATTTATATCGCGCCGCCATGCGTATCCTCTCAGCAATTATTCGGTGCCCTTTCTTGCTATCTGATAAAGAATTAAACAAGCGGTTAGTTGAACTTTGAAAACGTAAGACTCCAATAAAGCAGCACAATTAGACATCAGAACTTTTCACTGCTTAACGATTCGTAAAGGATCGCGCCGGTGCAAGTTAAATTAACCAAGGTGTGCTTCCATTACACGACTTCGCGAGAGCTGTTGACTCTATAAACAGTCACTGGGGGATTTCATTACATCAAATGTAAAAGGCACTAACCCCCTTTCACCATATAAAGGAGACAGTTCGCGTGAATTGTAACCTCATAATTAGTTCAAGTGCCAAACGAGAGAAAAGGGTACAAATTAGAGAAAAAAAATAACAACCACGAGACAAAGTCCTCTCCACTAGTCGCACTGTCCGACGACTGCCTACTTTTCATGCCGTACGCCTACACGCTCAGTATTTCAGTAACGAGCCACATCACAAGTAGCTATAAGCGACCTTAATACCACACGACAGGGTCTCAAATCGCTCGCAACCGTTCCCCCACGCACCCCATCTCTTTCCCGCGTATTAATCAAAATAGGAGTTTTCTACTTTGACGTGGAATCGTAGCAAATGGATAAGGTATTGTTTCGTAAATTGAAAGTATGGTTTGTCGGGCGACCGGCGTACGCTGGCCCCCCGCCGCCAAGCGGCCTCACGACTTGAGGTCTCAGGCACGGTGGACGCTTCAAAGCTAGGTTTAGACAAGGCATATAATTGCTATTGTAAGCTAAAGGGTTTACTATAAACTGCAATTATAGAAGACAATGATTAGAAATGTTTATATGGACGTATCGCTTATATCCGTTGCCACAGCGTGCGTCGACCGGGGACGATATTTTATCACAGATTATAAAACGCCGCATATTATTAACGATGAGCCCTTTTTTATTAATCGCCACGGAGTGAAAAATGCGCGGGAAACTGGCGTTAAATTGAAAAATACAGAAATAATGTCACGCACGCTTTTGTTCTGAGTCTAATATTTAAATAGCGTCATGAGAAATTAATTAGGAAATAAATTACTTCCCTTATAAGTATTTAATATATAAGACGTTTTAAGAAAAAGCAATCATTACAAAATTATACGTTACTTATTATACTAGAAGCTAATAAAAACGTTAAGGCCGCAGTAAGAAACATTTTGTTGTATTAACAGAATGGAAAATATTTTTTTTTAAGTGAAGTTATAATTAAATCCGCTCTTAAGGCTATATAATTTATAATTAAATTTTATTGATTAATGAATTTCAATTTTATTTAAACATTGAAATAAAAACTGTTAAAAAGTCACTCCTTACGCTATTAGCTTTGATATTAATATAAAAAAAATTTTTCTACTGTAAAAATATCCTAATTATCAAATATATTTATTTATCTTTATCCAAAATACTCCCAACATAATAAGAAAGACGGATAAAAACATCCTAATGTATACTTTAAAAAACATAATTTATCCATCCAGCATTATTTCTGTTTAAATATTAAACAAATTTTAAATTAATCTGTAACTGTAGCATTAAGATAAAACAATATCTTTGGTATGCATTAATTTGTCAAAAAATAAAGGTAAAAGATAAATAAAGGAGACCAGTAAGAATTATAACTAATTAACTATTGAAGAATAAACTATTTTAGTTTTTCTTAAGAAAACCAAAAATAAACATTTAAAATATCCAGGAATATATAAATATAGAATTGGCAAACGAAAACTTAAATAACAATTAAAGCGGTATTACGATGTCAATATGCCACGTATTTTTATTACTTTTTTTCTTTATTATTAGTTATTGAACGATATCAACGTATCAACTGCACGATTTAAACTTTTATTTAGTCCCAAATAATACTTGTATCATTTAAACTTTAAATGTTGAAATTTTATTTACAAAAAACCTTGAGTATTGCGCAATAATTTTTATGACCAAATATGAACTAAAACAAAATTAATAGTTTATGCGCGTTTATATTTAAAAGCTCAATCAGCTATTTTTAGGCAACAAACTAATTGAGCGAATGCGGATTAAAAGTAATAATAAACTTAAATTGATTAATTTAATTTTTTATTATGCTTGAGAGATAAAAAACGCACTTTTATTTTTACCATTCAGCTTAAGATATTTATATATATATATATATTTACCATCATCATCAGCCTGTTAAAGTCCACTGCTGGACATAGGCCTGCGTCCCCTAATAAATCCCTATTCATTAGAGAGTTTTGGACCGTATCCTAATATATTTACAAGAGTGCCAATTAAATATTAACTTTGTTTAAATTTATTTAACTGAGTGAAATATTAAATTTATCAATTGTTTTTCTTTATGGAATAAATGCATATAAAAATATATTCATACATTTAAGAAATATGAACAATAAAAGTAAATATTTATTATTACATAAAATTTACTTGGCAAATCACACAACAAAAAGCTATCAATATAATTCATAATCACCTGCCGAGTTTTAACTTTAACATAAACGTTTCGAATGTGACGTTAACAAGGATTTGATATGTATAATAATCTAGTAAATAAATGAAATAATTACCTAAAATCAACTAAACGATTTAACCAAATAAATGATACGAAACTTAGCATAGGCATAAACCTCCAATAAAATAGACGCATTTTTTTTTTATTTCAAGATATAAAATACTCTACGATTCTACTTAGTTAACATAGCTTTGAGTGTATTAATTATTTGCTACCTGATTTTATAATGAACCGCACTCCTTTAGTCGAACGCTTAGTCGCTACAGTGGATTTGAATCCTCTTCAATACTTCAAACGAATGAACCCACCTTATACACTTAAACGTGTGATTTATAATTTAATTGAAGCCACGGGAAATGTACGTTTTTAATTTAATAGCGGATAATATCTTTAATTTTGATCGAGTGTTATTTTTTATCGACCAAGTGAAAAGAGATCGTCAAGTTTGTTCTTTTGTTTGTTACGTTTTGAGTAAATAATTTGTGATGGTGTTGTTTTTGTCTAAACTTCGGCTGCTATGTTGTTTAAATGCATTCAATAAATTACAAAGGGGTTATTAATTATATTAATAAACGTACAGTGGAATATACAATTGCAGATATTTGGTTTCTCATTGATTTTGCTTTATAAACGATTTTCGTATTCGTAACTGGAAGTTAGACCGACACTTGACTATTGAATTTAGTTATTGCAAACATATATTTATATAACTACTATGACATTAATATTAAAACACGTTTATTATCATAGCAGCTCTAAAAGTAATTTTATTTTTGCCGTGTTTTATTTGTTTTGTAAATAAACTACCAAACAACTTGTTTCAATAAATTTGGATACGGTTTTACACATTTGACTTAACCTGTATTTGAATGCATTGCAAAAACGTTACTAGAAAATTATTAAGCCATTCCGTTCCCAATAAATAGTATAAATCATTCTAATACAGTTATAATTTATGTATATTTAGTCATATATATATTACAAACAATATTATAGTATTATCAACATACAGGATTATTTTTTAAATAATTACAACATAAACTGGCAGTTAACAAACGGACAACAGAAAAAATACAAACAGCCCGTAATAAAATTCAAATTACGAAACGGCGTTAATTCGAACACTTTTAAAAAAAAACCGACAAACGACACAAACAGCGCAAAAACCCGCAAAGCACAAAGCGCTTACACAAAACAAAGTTGGCGACGGAATAGCAGCTTTTGCGGATTTCTGCGCTTTTTTGCGATGATAATTGACGACTATGCTAAATGCGATGCGATTACGGTAATAGTTTTACCGTTTTGTGCGCGATCGGCTAAATTATTGCGTTACCGGTAAATGTGACCGCACCTCACTAGTGTGGTAAACGGTTTGGTAAACTTAACACGTAACGTAACGTTTAGCCGATTTGTAGTCGAAATCAATGTGAACAAATTAATTGAATTGGATACTACACTTTGTTTACTCTCTCTAAATTAGCTAATTATCTCAAATAGTAATAATCTATTCTTTCTTTCTCGTGGTCGTGGTTCGAATCCCGCGGGGTTACAACTTAGTGTTATCGTTGTTTTTTCTGGACGGACAATTCGGTTCGATCACCCAATTGTCTGAAAAGTAATATGATCCATGCGTCGGAGGGGCATGTAAAATGTTAGTCCACCCACCAAACCGCATTGGACCAGCGTGGTGGGATACGGTCCAAATACCCCATAATGGAAAAGGCGTGCTTTAAGGGAGGCCTATGTCCAGCAGTGGACTAACACAGGCTTATAATCATAAAAAATTATCACTGAACTAGGTTAAAAAAATATTTCTAAATTAGTTAATATTAAAAGCCATGTCTTAATAATTTCAAAACGCAAATAAACAATTAACTAAAAGCATTTAATGATAGATAAATCTTTTATTCTGTATATTTAAAATTTAATTGTCTCATAATTAATGATAAATGTATCCTATCAATAATTACAATATTTTAATGCTTTACATTATTACCTAGTTAAAAACGTTCGTTAAATGTCTTTGCAAGCAAACATTTGATTTAAATATAATAAAATTAAATTGCTCTCTTTTGCATCTTTAACTATAAAAAACGGTGTAATTTAAGCTACTTAAGAAGAAACAAGTCACCTACCTATTCACATAAAGTTATATCTTTATTACTGTTATGAGAGGCTTGATTAAGTTTTATTTAGATATAAATTTAATAAAGTAAAATTATATGTGACATAACAAAGGACGAAAATTGTATTATAATGAGATAAACTGTTATTTTAATTTCGACAAATAGTTTAAAACACCTGACGTTTCGTATAGCAGGATTTATCTTAAAGGACACGTGCCAAGAAGGTACAGTTATTTTTATACTGATGCAGTATCGTTAAATTCGAAAAGATTACGAGGAATCTATAACAAATATTAATAAAGACATACTCTAGCTCAGATATTACTAACACCATTGAGTTACAAAAAAGCCCATAAACCAAATGGCACCAGATTAAATCCACCACACACTTTTGTGACTCCAACATGGCGTCTTTTAATACCCGATGGACGCCATTAAATATCGTTTAAAGTGCAAAGCAGATCGGTGCATGCCTCCAAAGCGAAAGTACAACACTGTCCGCGCATTGTTTGGCCTCGAATTAAAAACGCCAACTTTGCGTACGGGGATTGCGTGTTAAGGTGCGTATATACTGCGCGAACTTTTGTTAATACGCTCGGCGAACTTTCGTTAATACGCTCGAACGTTAGGAGTCAAAAGTGGAAGTCGAAGTCAACATTACTTTGTTAAATTTAGTTTCTTTAACGCAATTATGGATGTTATATCTACTAGTGCGAATCTGACCTATCCACAGAAGAGTTGACAGGAACTTCTAGGAAAATTAGTGTATAGGAGGCGACCGAAGGAAATGTAAAACGAGATAATAAGCTATTTACAAACATTTAAAAGATTCTGTAAAGTTAAACACTCGATTGTAATACAAGTAATTTTAACAGGGAATTATCTAAACACCGAATAATAATTAATGTTCCAAATAATCATAACTTATATTATAAAAAGGAAAGACTTAGGTTACTTAGGACTTTAGTTAGTTTCCAAAACTGCAAAACCGATTTCAAAAATTCTCTCATTGCTAGAAAGCAATTTTATCCGCGAGTTAAATAAAGTA
This sequence comes from Lamproptera curius, assembly GCA_029286875.1. Classification (NCBI taxonomy): domain Eukaryota; kingdom Metazoa; phylum Arthropoda; class Insecta; order Lepidoptera; family Papilionidae; genus Lamproptera; species Lamproptera curius. Next base: position 3,396,166 of record JAGSMT010000105.1, on the reverse strand, counting down.
GACTAAGTTACTTAAGCCCATGGAGTTCTAATCCAAAAATCTTCAAATATGGGGCAGAGCCGTAGACGAACTGTGTGCAGTATGTAAAACGCAAAACGGCAATAACTTTGCGCACACGTTGATAATCACCAAACGTATGGCGTCATTAGTAGCGCGTATTAAACGACGCTTATCAGTGGTCCAGTGAGAGCTTTACGTACGATTACAGTTTTCATGTGGTTCGTGGTCCAGCTTACGCATTTCCCGCCGCCAGACTGAGGTATAGGCCAATTTTAAGTTAAAAAAAAACTTTTGTCGAAGGAGCATAATAGGATCACTTGGCAGCCATTTAATATAGAATAAATTTTGACAATAAAACAAACCGATTTAAAATCGATACGCGTGGTATTGAGCTACTAATTGTTTATTTGTCGAGCACATAGTTGATGTTAATTTCAGACTTATAAAATTTTTTCATGGATGCCACTGTCAGAACTGGACCAAATTGCTATGGGACCAAACAGGAAGCACCAGCTTTCAAATGAAAAAAAAAAACATCCATCGGTTCACCCAGGCGAAAGTTCTGAGGTAACGAACATAGAAAGAATACAGACGAATTAAGAACCCTCCTATTGAAGTCGGTAAAATAGGAAAAGTAAGTTGAACAGCGTTGTTATTAGTCTAGTTTCGGTTGTTGACATCTCGGTTCATCATTAACAACTTTAAATGTAAGACTTAAAGAAGAAAATCGTTACCATGGGTGACTTCGTTTAAATTTATTCCAAGACCTAATTGGCTAAAATTAAAGGAAACCATGAAAAACTCGTTCTGTGCAGGTGATTTTACCTCCAAACATTTCAACGAACTGACCAGTGATGTTCTACACGCTCGCTTGTATATCCGCACCTTTACGTTTTTAACGTGGGATATGGGATTATGGCGGCCAATGACGTTGTGTCAACGTACATGTCTGTATCTAACGTATCGTATTAGACCTAAAAATGGACGTTAGGCTATTATCCTTGTTATAGGTAAGAATATTAAGTTATTCGAAACAGTTGTAGATTGATATTTGTTAAGTTTAGAATAAAACTGATTTTAATATTACTTGAACAATGAAATAAACCAAATTAAACATTTATATAAAAATAATATAGATTGAGTAACCTTTGCAGGCTGCTTCACAAGACAGACGCGTGATTGACAATCAATAAACAAGTGTCATAATCATCATCCGCGTGTGTTGGTCCACAGCTGGACATAGGCCTCTCCAAATGCAAGCCTTCTCCATTCGGAGGTTTTTGGACCGTATCCCACCACGCTGTTCCAATGCAGGTTGGTGGGTGGACCGACTTTTTACATGCCCATCCGACGCATGGAAACGACTACACCGAAACGAAACGAACGGAAACAAAAAAATAACTACAAAATACTATAAAAAAACTAGACAGCTGTTGATATTCATTGACATTTCATACAAATAATTATATCCCATGTATTTGTACTTAACCCTGTCCCTAACATTAACCGCGCTCATACAATTATAAATCGATTAGCCATACAAATGTGGAATACAACGAATGTTATTAGCATTTGTTATTCGGTTGGCTTCAGTAAAGATCAGGAGTAATATGTAACTACTAGGTTTAATAGAAATGACATAGAGTAGATAAGGTAATTCAAGTGAAATCTATCTGTATATAGGTGATTACTCACCAACCCGCATTGGACCAGCGTGGTGGGATACGGTCCAAAAACCCCCTAATGGAGAACGGGAGGCCTATGTCCAGCGGTGGACTTACTGATTGATGATGATATAGGCGATTCCGTTTTAGAATTCACTTGGCTATGTCATTTCTGAGTTTAAATAAACCTTTTAGATTTTTATTAATTCTAGATATGCCTATTTCGTCATAAAACTAGCTAAAAATTGGTAAACGAAACGTATCGGCCGCAGACTGGCAGATTAATAATGTTTTACAATGTTAGGTTATCTTCAATCAGAATGAATAATCACATCTTGTGGTTTAATTAAACAAATATAATTTATAAAATCTCAGATAAGACATGTTTCTTTACTCTATTGTCACATTTTAGTTTTATTTTCAACGCGAGCGTAATATATTAAAATATTGCATCTATAATAATGTTCCCAATACTTTTTTTGTAACGAATAAACTACTTGATCGACATCAAACATTATTTCGCCATTACAAAGCTAAATTTTGACTGTAACAAGGTATACTAATTCTTTTTCTCCTTCCCCTCTACTAAAATCAACTCTAAACATCTGTTATGATTCTCCTTTATATATCTTATGCCAAATGTAAAAAACACGTCCATTGCAACACTAGATAGCTAGTGTATGTATAAAATACAAAAGCCACCAAAACGCAATACATACCGTAGCTGAAGCCCTGGCCTCGGAGCCCTGTTCGCCGTCCACGCAGAAGTAGCACTTATCCGGCGGTTTCCAATCCGAAGGCTCCTCCGCCATCTCGATCTTCGGCTGGGTCGCCGGTCTCTTGATCAGGCTCTCCAATATGGTCTCCGGCCGCTTCGCCGCCCGCTCCCCGGTCTCCGCCACCTCCGCCGCCTCCGCCGTTTCGGGCGCGTTTATCTCCTCTATCGTCTTTATCTTCAGCACCTGCTGGTGGTCCGTGACAGGGGTGGTATCCTCGTCGCTGGAGCGGGCGGTGCCGCCGCGCCTCGGCAACAACGCGTCCTGGTACATCTTCCATTTCCGACGACCCATCAACTCCTCCGCCACCCGTTCTAGACCTGCGGAACAGTTGAATGTATCAAGACCTAGGATATATGGTACAAAGCCTTAACCTAGAAGAACAGGTCTGAATACAATAGTCCCGCATTAGATTATGAACTAAATATATGAATTTTTAATAAGTATTAACTTGGCATAACAGATTAAGTACTTTTTTGACGGAGAAAGAATATCAGATATGTCTTAGAGTAAATTTATCATAAGATATAATATATGTGGAGAAAACTGCGTTATGATTGACGTATTGAGACGATAAAACATTTTCATCTAAAATCTATATATTTAGGTGTAGTAATAAAAATAATTTGAATAGGAAGTTAATAGTCAAATATAACAATTGTTATTGGATACGACGTCAAAATCTAGGTTTTTTCCTTGAGCAAATCCATATAATATTTATAACAGTACATTGAACTATAACTTTTAATTTATCTCTTTCAATAAATCAAACAGTTTAAACTATTTGAACAATATACCTATGACCACTTTATAATTGAATTCACTTTATTAATGTTTGCAGTACATCAATGTACTATTTTATCGCATGGGCAAAAGCAATTGTACATTTAATGATAAGGCATGTCTTAAATAATAAATGTTCAAATAAATTGACTGTAGCTTATTTAATTTTTATAGAATATCACATCGAAACAAATTCGCGCCAAAAGGCTTCTTTTTTTAAGATAAAATTTTTCACCAGTCCCAATTAGTTAAGATTCGAATTCATCGTTCGAAATTCGAAACTCGACAATCTCTTAGGCCAAAGCAAAAATGTCGAGACGACCGTTCCCTATTTGAATTACGAGCCTGTTTTCGTTCGAGCGTCAGGGCGTAATTATCGAATATTAATTGTCGATATTTATTGCGGCGCGATAAACTTTCTTAATGGGCACGTCACTAGTGTGCGTGGAGTTGTGTGTGGAGTTATAGCGTGTGCTAGTGTGCGTCGATATCGATAGTGCGGCCAAGGCTCGAATTGCGATTTAAATGTATTTTTATGTCGATATCGAGTATCGACATGATTGATTGCGTACACTATCGAGAGGTCGACGCTTCGAGATGTTTCGCTCGCACGGAACGCATTTAGAACGGTTTTGTTACGATTTAATTGCGCGCGAAACGCGATGGGATGAAGCGGCTCTGATATAGCCTGTGTCACTTTTACGCGGCAATTTGCCTATTTTTTTTAGGTCTAATTTCAATATACTAGGATAGAATTAAGTTTTTCTGTCCTACACAAGATCCATAACATTGTGGTGTGGCTAAATAGGAATTGAAGACAGAACTTAGTGTGAAACATGGAAACTAAAGTTTGATGTCAACTAAAACTTATATTATATTTGTTGCTACAAATAAAAGCGATACAAATATAATTTTAAATTATAGATCAATCTATACAATAAACAAAATTGGAGTGTGTGTTTTAACATTGAACTTAACGTTTTTAAATTATTCCTCATATAACAAAACATTTCTTTATCTATCTGTCTTTTTGTTTGTTCTGGCTAATCTCTGGATGCGGGTCCGATTTTGAAGGGGCTTTCACTGAAAGATAGCTGATATAACTGGAAATAGTTTAGGGCTACTATTTTTAGAAACAATTCTACAAAGTTTTTATACATCACCATGCGGACGAATTTGCGGACTAAACAACAAGTTAAATATAGTAAGAAATGATATTGAAATATATTATAACCTTTGTATTATTACAGCCTTAAAGCTAAAAACACAGATATATCCGAGTAATTGTAAAGCGCAAAGACATTAAAAATGGCGCTCGAACGGCAGGTGCGAGCCGCAACACGAAAATGCATCAACCGTTAAGATTCGTAAGGCAATCATAAAATCGCATACATTAGCATACATAGTAAAAAGCGTACGCGGGATCGCCAACCTTTCCTATCGCATACACCGTTGCATGAATAAAGCATCGGTGAAAACTAATTGACCGTTATTTACGGAGAATACGAGTTCCGATATCATAGCAACATATATTAAACATATATAGATATCATAGAAACATATATAGATAGTTTTACTGTATGAAACAAAATGTTGAAGTAGGCGAAGCGATAATATTCAAAAAAAAATGTCTATTCAAAAATAACACATTGATGTGAAATTTGAAAATGGAATTATATTAAAAAAGCATGTTTTTATTTTTCGTTTGTATTATTTAATGGCGTTATTTGTTTTTTTTTAACTGTTCGTGGCCTTCTAAAAGATTTATTTTAAATTATAAATATTCTTAAATCATCTTAAATTTAAGGAATGAAATAAAACTGTTTTTTATTCATAATATTTATTAACAATTGAGTTGTAGCTCAATTATTATTTTTTTAAACTTCCTCGTGGTGTATTGTAAAATATTTATTTAAAATTATGGATATATTTTTTTTACCATTATAAGTTGTATACTGAAGCGTTTCTGTTTAATTACTTATGGCAATAACGAAAACGATTGTTATCTTATTCGCCGTCGGCCGTGGAGAGACTAAATATAACCGGGGACAGCTGAATTCTCGTATTAAGCAATTACATCGAGTGAGTTGTTCTCTCGCATGCAACGCTTTTTTAAACGAAGCGGTTATTTGACGCGCGGTTAATTCTAACTACAATAATAAACCTATGGTTTAATTAACATGGATTGCATATTTTTTCAAATTTAGAGAACGTTAATTTATATTTATTACTATATTGCATATTGCCAAAATATTGAAAATTCAAATTGGTACACTTCTTAAAAATTTTGCAAAAGTATATTCTGATAGTGTTTAAGTATGGCAGATTTAAAAAAGTTACTAGCTATTAAATAAAAATCAAACTACAAAGAATGATTAATTACATTGTTCGATGATTCAGTTAATTAACCTTCTTTTGCATCCACCTACACACAAGTCCAACAAAAAACAATCAATTAATTCGCCAATAAAACATCCATACACACAAAAACCGTAACACCGATACCCAGAACGATAACAAAAAAGTTGCCACACAAAAAAAAACAATCTCCCAACATCAAGTGCCTGGCAGCTTGAATATATTTAGCGACGCAAAAGAAAAGAAAAAAAAAGCGCATCGCGTTTCGTTATCTGTGCAAGGAAGCGCGTTCCCGCGCAATTTTCGAGCGTCTCGATCGTTATGGTGTAGCTGGAGCGAGACCCCCGCCGGTTGGTATTGCAATTAATGGTGGCGTTGAACTCCCATGGTGTAGTGTGATGAGGAGAGGTAATTATACGCCAGATCCGCTTCCGTGGGCTTCGGGGTTTTCGGAACCCGTTGCTAGGCAACGCATAAGTCGTCGATTTATTTGAAGTCAATTTTTCTTGATCATACACAAATGATTGTCTAAATAACATGTCATAATGATATATTCTTTATACTTTCGCTACTCCAAAGCGCGAAATGAACGTTTGAACAAAGTAAAGAGAAGTGTGTCAAAGTGTATAAAAGTAGAGAAGTGAATAAAAGTATGTACAGCGACAAAAGTCGTATTCATACAAATCAAAGTTACAGGAAAATAATTATTACTAAGCACATAATGTACTAAAGTTTATAGTTTTTGCTCCTTTAGCGTTTGTCTACGGGTTTGATGACGTCAGCAATGGCTATACTTTCGCATATATTTTAATACACGCATGCAGAATTTGAACACCTGCGAGTTTGACCCTAAAACCACCTCAGCGTTTCAGCTCACAGCTAGTTCCGTTAAAATACAGGTTTCAGGCCAAACAACGCGCGCAATAGAAAATAAAAAGTTTACGAAAAAAATTTTTCGCGAAAAAAACATAAATAAAAACACAGCCCGACCAACACACGCGGCGCGGAGCATTGTTAAGTTGGAAATGAAAAAAGTTTTTCAAAAGAAAGGGGTAATCAACGGTTTTTCAGCGGACGGTCCGTGTACAGGACTAAGAGTAGCTAACTCGTATGCAATTTAAGTAGGAGATTGCTACTTAGTGGGGTAGGGGGGGGGTTAGTTATAAATTATGCACTAATTGAGAGATTTATATAGTAAAAAAAAGAAAAACCACAGAACTGCACTGAGTGTATTAGGGAGTAACGCATTGTTGCAAAGAAACAGTCGGTTTTGAAAGCCTAAGTTCAAGAAGGTTTTAGGGGTACTTCACCACGATGCATTGAAGAAGGCTAGCGTGCTTCGCAGTTCATATAATTGTTTGTTGGCTCTAACATATACAAGTTTACTCACAAAACTATTCACCTAGTATGCAAGATATAATTTAAGGATGATTTTGAGAGACTTAATGACTTTCATATAACTTTAACGAATCCCTTTTCGTTTAAATAAAATAGATAAACTGCAACGGTTCTTGCAAATTAGTAATCGCTGGCTTTAAACTATCTTTTCTTGACAAGGAAAGTGAAGCTTAATAAAGAATACACATAACAACATACGGAATCCGCACAAAAGTCAAAAACTGAACAATAAAATAGTCTCATTAGGGCAATAACCACAAAATTAACAAATAATTAATTAATTTACAAACAATGTTTTGTTTGCAAAAAATTCACATTACATTTAGCGTAATAACATCGACCTTAAGCACAGACGCACACACACCATCAGCCTGTGATAGTCCACAGCCGGACATTGGCCTCCCCTAATACGCCCCGTCTATTAGGGGGTTTTTGGATCGTATAGGGTGGACCGACTTTTTACATGCCAACGCATGGATGATCTTACTTTTAGACAATTGGGTGATCAGCCCAAATTGCCCTAACCAACTGAAACAAGATTGAAAATTTCTTGAGTCCCCGCTGTATTCGAATCCACGACCTCCGGTTTGTAAAGCACACGCCCTTACCACTAAGCTACGGAGGCAGTTAACGGCCTTGAGCGAAGTTCACAAAGTATTGCAACCCGCCACCTCTTATGAAAGAGGCCAAACGCTACGCCAACTACGCAATGACTCAACGACCTTCGAATAGTCGTCTAATCGCCGTTCCAGCCAATCAGCATTCGAGGCACGCGGCCGTCCTTTGTCGCCATTGGACGTTGGCGTCGCCTTTTTGAAGCTTAGATAACGTTTAGAAAACAAAATGGCGGAGTTTTGGCGCGAGATCAGGCGCCAACCACATTTTTTTCCATTAGCAATGTGGAAATTGGTAATAGAAGATGTTTATCATTGCTAATTAATGTGTTTAGTTCGATTCGTTTCCGCGTTTGCTTTATTTTAAATATTAATTGGTATAATTTGAGTTAACGTAAATTTAATGACACTGATGAATAAAGTAAACCACATTCATTGATAGTTAATTGAAAAACTCCAACCCTCGGTGATTTACAACGCTATCAAATAATTAGACAATTTTTAGGACGTAAATGTAATAAAATTGTTACTGCATAAGCCAAGACTTGAACCCGTATTGAGAATTACCTATTTTTTCATAGAATAAACCAAATGGTCGTATTTAGCAATATCAAACTTTTAAATACACTTTACAATCGATTAGTTAGTAACAACCCAAATACTTAAGAAACCAAAGGTCAATAAACAAAAACAACATCGGAACATTTCTTTGTCTAATACATTACGTTAAGATGCGTCATAAGCTCACATCATAACAATCTAAACATTTGTTCCATCTCACAAGCAATCGACAAACTAAAAGAAATCAATTCGCTACGACATTGACAATTTAATTATTAACAAACGAATAATAATACCAAGCAAATAGTTATCTAATGGTCTCTTTGTTCAAGTAAAATCGGCCATCTTGAAACACAAGCGAGCGACCTCGACGTACTCGTCAATGGTAATTGGTTTAAGGAATTAGCAAATGCTAAATAGAAACGAATTAAATAAGACTGTTAGTACTTGAAAACCTTTGCGTATATAAAAGTATAGTCAAAACAACGAAAATCGCTGTTAATATTGATAACCAAAACTTTTAGTATTCTACAAAAAAGTTAGAGTTAAAGCAATAAAAATGTTCTAAAGTTCACTTAAAATATACATATAATAGACAGAATATACAAGTATAAATAGATATAATATACAGATAATACATTATTTGGTTTAAATTACTGCAAAATAATCGACAAGCAATGTGAGAGTATATATATCAATAATGAAAAAAGATATTTGATTTCGACCTACAGTACAACACAATATATTCTTCAAGTAACAAGTTACTATTTGTTGTAGGCACTTAATAGGCTCACAGTAATTTTTACGTGTCTTATACAAATACAGAAGGAATTGAATTATAAAAAAGCCTTTATACGAATTCGGTAAAACATTTTTAGTATATCTTCTGTTGTCAAAGCATTTATCAGATCAAATCAAGAAAATGGTGTTCAAATTCGTTATACTGTAATTTTCTTTTGGAAAAGTTTTGAAATAAACGTTTAAAATGTGTTTTCACATAATAAGAAATCATTCACCTGAAGATTAAAACCTTTTTAGACTCTATGTTCATTGAATTACTAGTAATCTTTTACCCGCTACCGCTTGTGCATTGGCCACGTGGATGATTCAACACGGAAGCGTGGCATGTCCTTGTTTGGCAATACGAATGTGCGCGCAGAATTGCCGGCTCATCTAATTATCATTATTAAATGCCCTTCCCGGGAACGTTTTGAGCGATGTTTCAATTTATCATGGTTTATCTAGAGCTAGGTGCGCTAACAAAACCTGCAAGTGCTTCGTTCGTGAGTGGGAATCGGTTTACTTTGAGATTTTACAGCGACCTTGATAAGGATCAAATAAGAAACGATATGTTTATTATTTTCTGTTATGTGTATAACGGAAAATACTTATATTTTTAAATCGGCAGCAAGTAACAGTAATAAACACAAGTCTATCTTAAAGGATTTCCTACAATAGATAAAGAGAAATTGACTGTAATATAAAGAGCTATGCAACAGTCAATACAATTACATTATTAATCGAATTAGCATATCCAAAACAGGTTTATAAACGGTAAAAACAAATTTAATTAAGAACAATCCAGAAAATTCCAAATCAAAAATGGTTTAGCAGTTGATATCGTACCCAAATATTAAAACAAACCGTTTGGCTCCCGCAACGTATAAATCATGACAGATTCCACAAGGAGTGATTTCTCATTCCTTGATTGATATTAACTGGCCGCAAACTGGGTCGATTGTCGGCAGACACGTAATGTTACAGTTAATGGATCACATCATCCATGGGTCCGGGAGGAATTCAAATTACAAACAGTAATAGACAAAGAAATTTTGAAATGTATGAACGATATCAAATATGAAAACGTCATAAAACTTTGTCAACGATAGTTTATAAATGCCTAATACTGTTTTGTTTAGAAGATATAATTAATTTTTATTTATATTTCACTAGATAAAAAAAAATATCGGAATAAGACGATCAAGGAAAGGAGGTTTAATCATATCCTCTGCGACCGTTTTATTAACCATCTCTACATATATTATCTACTTAACCTTATAAGAACCTTAAGCTTTAACAAAACTTACTTCTTGTCATTTTTTTTAATCAAAACTAAATCTAGTTTTAATATCATAGTAATCAACATGCAGCTAAAATATCAATGTGTATTCTAAAAATGCTTACATAACAAAACCAGTTCCAAATTTAAACTCGTAATATCTTGACGTCTCCAAGTTACAAAATTTAAAATAAGAACAAAGAGCAACACATTGGTTTAAAAAAAGAACAAACTGCTTCCTCCAATCGAAAACAACCTTTCTGTAAAACAATTTAAAATGGAACGTATTCTGGCGGTAAAAAAGAATAAAGGGCACACGCTCTAATCCTGCTCACGCGCATCTCGACCCTAAGCAGAGGTGTGGCCAAACAGCCCCGACGGTGGCCGCATTCGAAATGACGTAATACTCGGATCGGCCAATCGGTGTTAGTTTGTTTTTTATTTTTTTTATTAATGCCCTAAAACGGCCAGTGTTTGGTTGGGCAATGTGTTTTTTTTTATTATAATGTGGCCAGTTACGGTAGTTGTTATTTGTTGGATTATCGATGGTTTTGATGCTATTTATTTTTCTAGTATTACAATATAATATGCTAGTAGTATTTTTTTTCTATGGCCTTTAGTAACGAGTAGAAAAATTATTTTAAATACTATGCTCTTGCCGAACCCTACGTATCTATAAAATAATTTAATGACGCTTAGCTGAATATCTAGAGCACGATAATAAGTAATTTAATTTGTTTTGTCTGTTTTCAAATAAAAAATAAAGAGTTTAGAACAAAAAAATAAAATTTTAAAAAGCTTTTGTAATAGAAATTATCCATTCAGCGGGTACAATTTAACTACAAAAATGTAACCACAATTAAATTTAAACGATACCGTCATAAGAGTTTCTTTTAAAAATTTGACCAATATCACTTCTATTAATAAAACAAAACATCGTTCTCAAACTACACATAAAACAAACAAGCAATATCACACGACGAAACCCAATATAAATATTAGTTAAGCAAAAATATAGCTCAAAGAAGCGTAAGGAAGATAAATTAGTTAGAAGGACGACGAAAAATAAACGATCGATTTTCCTTCAAACACAAAAAGAACCAAATCTAATAAGAGACTAACGACTGAAGCCAGAGGTGCTCAACATTTCATCAATTCAATATAAAAAATTCTGATTAAAATCCAAAATTGTAATTTAAGCACTGCATACAGTTATTGTATACAGTTTTTAACGTAAAAACGATAATGCATAGAGGTTACGACAATAATTGTTTTATCAGCGGCCATCTTCATCGTACACGCGACGCTTTGCCGGCCATGAAACGGTGACACACTGTTTTTAATCATAATTACATTAGTGTCGTTTTAGCTTACACAAATTGGATGGAACATTGACGGAATTTGCTAAGTTCAATTTATTAGCCGGCGGCTGAACGGCACAAGTATTCGAAGAATGTCTACTTATTAAATATATCAGAGTAATAAAACGTTGATTAGTAATTAAATATCATTCGAAATATATTGATAAAAATCTTACACATCGTCGCACCCACCGAATAATACCGTAGAGTGCTCTTATGGGATTTTTGCTTTAAAAACAAAATATAAACAAATTATATTACGGAGATAATTCTATTACCGGATAATTCTTTTATTTTGTGAAACAATATTAACACCAAGAATACTTTATTACACTAATACGTTAAAAATTTTGATTTTGAATTGAATTAATAATTAGAAAGTTATAAGCGCAAGGCAGTTTTTTGGCTTCTCGTATAAAATTTGATTTTTCCCATTAAGGTACTGTTCGATGGGGGCGACGACTTATTAACAATGTGTTTGTTGATTAAAAAATAATAGTCACTGATAAGGAGTTTGTATATTTATTTCAGCTGTTTTAAATCGAGTTTAATTTTTAATTAAAACAATGAAACAAAAAAAACTCAATTAAACCCGCGTAAGCGAACGGTTGCGCGCCCCTGGAATTCGACGGCTCACATTTGAATAAGGAATTAGAATAAGATAGCGAAAAAATTCCAGCATTAGACAGAGCAGTGCGACCGAGGTGCGAGAGGGACGCACTACAAAGCGGCCCTGATTGGCTGACCGCTTTTTATGCCTTAGTTCCCCTAATCTTCGTTCCGTTCAACATCTGCTAGATTAGTTGCCGAAGAAAAATGTGTTTTATGCGTATAATGATAAGTTCCAATTTGCAATGAAATGGCGCATGCACTTGTGTGATTCCCGTTCGCTATCTTCGGGTTCGTTGCACGCAACTTGTTATTTTCAATTTTTAATACATCTCATCGGGAGCGCTTTAAGGTCAGTCCTTTATTGGAAATAGGGTTTGGATTATAATTAGTTTTTATGAAATACGGCCACCGGCCGGCAGATGGCGTCCGTGCGTGTTTTTTTGTTATAATTTTAATCAAACGCTTCTGTTCTAGACACACGTTTTTTTTGTTTAATTCAAACGACCTTCTGTATTTATACGGGTTGTACTTCTCAATTTGTCAGGATTATAGGTTTTCTTTATTTTCTTTGTTGGAAGAAATAAAAACTTTAGTAAAAACAAAAACAATAAGTTTATGCACGACACTAAGCATGACAAATGGCTGTAAGAACAACATAATATTAATAAAACAAAACATTATTGGCTTGGATATTTTCTATATAATACCGTGTTTAGAGGCAATGACTGTAAAATATAATATGTTTATAATAATGCATGATACGAAAAATGCAGACGCGGCGAAATCCGCAAAGTGGGTTTATTTGTAACGATGACTTAGCCCCTAGCTGTAAAGACCTAGATTTCACCGTTTTCTAGTATTACTACAAATAGCTCTTTTAGTGTCTATTAAAGAAGACGTATTATGTTTTTTAAATAAACAAAAAATCTTTCTTAACTTCCAAAATAATTTATGCCACTTTTTTTTACTAAGCGATATAACTATATCCTGAATTAAATAGCAACATAACCGAAATTCAATATTTTACTAGGTACGGTCACATTCAAACCAGAATAACGTAAAGTAAATCAATAATAAAGAATAATTTTATAAATCTTAGTATGTCACAAACTATTTTGTCACATGCACTAAGATAGCATAAGCTGGTAATGCATTAAACGGATAAATAAAATCAAATACATAAATTACGAAGGCCGAGTAAAAGTTACATAGACAGTAAATTTCGTTTAGGTATGTCTATTATTAAATCATGTATAGTATCTAATCAAAAATAAAGAAAGTTACATTAAATTAATCATTTTACTCAAGTTAATAAGTTCAAAACTAAAACTATTAATTTCTTTAGATTTAATTATTTTGTTCTCACTATTGACAACGTTTAATTTTCCCATTCATTAAATTTATTAGTAAGAAATGCAGCGATGGCGAAATCTTTTTGTTGAGTATTCAAATGATTTCTTATTTACTTAGTTATTCTATCTTATGTTTTACAAATTTCGATGAATACCTACAAGTAATTTGAAAATAAATAATGACCTACAACGTGATATGTTGCATACATCTTTAATTATATAATTATATAAATTATTTTAGAATAAAATGCAAGTAGTTCCGGTATTTAAGTTTGAATGAAGTCGATCACATAACTTTTGAGATGGGTTTGAGTCATATTATTGAATCCAAATTAAAGTTTGGTTAAAATTTAACAAAACTTAAATTTGACCTTTATATTAAGAAGCTATAAAGAGAAATAATATTTAATATAATGACTATAACAACTTGGAATCAATCTGAAGTTAAAACTAGATTATACGAATTTTGTAGATTTCTCAATGGAGGTCATCATCATCATCATCATCAGCCTATGATAGTCCACTGCTGGACACAGGCCTCCGTTTCAGGTCAGGAGTTTTTGACCGTATCCCACTACGCTGGTCCAATGCGGGTTGGTGGGTGTACCGACTTTTTACATGCCCATCCGAAGCATAGATCATCTTTCTTCTCAGACAATTGGGTGATCGGCCCAAATTGCCCTAACCAACTAGGAAACAACGATGAAAATTTGGCGAGTCCCCGCAGAATTTTAACCCATGACCTCCGGTTTCTAAAGCACACGCCCTAACTACTAGACTACGGAGGCAGTTAGTATATTATATATCTAAGTTTTTAATTACGAGGTTAGTATATATTTAAGATAACTAATTTTCCAAAGCAATTAGGAGTCGACTCCTATTGTGTGATTACTAGTGATCATTCACTACCACTACCAGGAATACATAACATACACGACTAAGCAATGCCGTCGGCATTGCACGTGGAAAATTCCACACCTTTTTCCGTACAAACGTACACGCGTCTTGTGAATAACTATAGTTACTACGTAATACGATGGAATTCATATAAACAAAGAATTATTTTCAACTTTAATACCACTATAAGTCTTCCTATTGGTTTAAAACACTTTAGTTTTAAATAAATTTATATTTTTTTTAGCTCTGGTATATTTACGCACATTGTATTTTAATGAATCTATACTATTAACGTTATTCATATATAATTAAATATGTGTTCAAGGGAAAGGCTACTGTTTTCTGTGTCAGTAAAGTAATTTTAGTTAGGAACATCAAAATTATTTGCTTGTAGCTAAGAGTACTAAGGTAACTTTGTCATTAATCATTTTAATAAATAGTAGCAATACCAACACTTCTAATAAGTATTTTTCAGCCCTAACAAATTACTTGACGACAAGATCCAAGTAATTATTAAAACACAATCATCGTTATAACAAACATTCTAACAACCGCATTGTACTCCAAAAAAGGAAAACGTAGCCGTTAAATAATACACAGGCGTGGCATTACATTACACCATATCGATACATCGATACCTCGATACATCGACAAAAACGATTTCAACAGAATCGATTCTAAATATTCAATGCGTAATTAAAAAAAAAAGACAAGCGCGCAACGTCAAAATGGCGTCGCTTTTTCCCGCCATTCTCACGCCCGCCACGCTAGGCAAATCATGCACGACGCACTCCTGTGGCCCTAGTACTGTGTTTTTTCTCTATTTTTCTATTCCAATTGATAGATATTAGCCATTAGAGTTCACTGGTTCGCGATAGCAAGGAGGGGTGGAGAAGCATGCCTTATACGAATTAATCGGTCGGGGATCATTCGCTTTCGTATTCGCTTAAAGTGCGTATACACGGGCGAACGTGAAATGATATTCGGTTGAATGTTTTGTTCGACCGAATTTTGTTCGTCCGAAAGGCTTGATTTGATATTAAGAATGAATATAAGCGAAAGTTTATAGCATATAGCATGCTCCAGCTTAAAAGGATATAAAATTTAAACAAGAAAGTCTATTACTGTAACGCATTAGCGGCAATATTTAATGCGTCATTGTTGAATGACCGTAGAAAAGTTCAATATCCAAGCGATAATGACTCAAAAACAGGGATTTTTTTAAATTATGTTCAATAAATTATCAGTAACCTTAATTAAAAGTATATACTAATGTTTATGTACACAAAAACATTAATTATTTTTATACCTAACCCACATCGTATCATTGGCGTAAGAAAGAACATTGCGCGATTCGAACCGACGACCCACCAGCTCCTCAAGTGCTATTAAATCACCACAAAGGTTAATTCTAATGCCTTTGTTATATAAAAGTATGATAACGCTCATTTCGAATCCGCCATTACTCACCGACACGTGGTCGCAAAACAAAAGACCGATTATTTCGTCATCGCCTAGAAAATGTTTTAAAACACGCGCTCAATAAAATATACGGCAGGTGTACGAAATTGCTTAACAATTAATAATATAAGCTATTGTTCTGATAGCTTATATAAGAGCGTCTAAAATAATTAAACTTTAACTACCTAGGTTATGAATTTTGTCTATATATAATAAACACTATAAATTGTATGATCGAATTAACGTTTAAGGATTTGGTATAATTTCGACATTTTTGTTCTGCTAGAAATATCAGAAGCTATTTTTAAGCATTCTGATAGCACTAAATTGGTGTTAGATATAATTCTATAACACCCATTTAATGTAAGCAATGCCATATCAATGTATGAGGAACGTTAGTAAAATAATATTTAAGAAAAAACGAAGCAGATGGAGTAATAATATAATATGCGTGATAAAAATTAAACAAAAATAGCTAAATACGCACAAATCTCAGACCACCACGAATCGAAACTACTTTATAACACACACAGATCGAGTTGAAGAAAATTACTGGCAACAATTCGATACGAGAGCGACAAAAAATATAAAAAAAACGAGAGACCATAATTTAATAGTCCCACAACCTGGACGCTGGCAACACCTAATGACAGATGACGGACAAAGATGGCCGACAATAAAGGAATGATGACGCGTTACGAATCGAAATAAAGCGCGCGGATGTGAATTTAGCGGCGGGGTTTTCTATTTACGAAGTTATTAGATGGTGGTGTGACGAAATGTTTTCAATTGTCTTCTAAATTTACGGTAATTTTTTTGTACGTTACAATAGATTGAAATTAATTTTAAATTTTTAAAGGTTGAGAAGTATCAGTATATTGGTAATAATAAGTATTGTTGGTAATTATGTCAAAATGGTAATAATCAAGGAAAAAAATTACATTGACTATACAGTAATTACATGTCGTGTCTATGGTCAGAAACATTATTATTATTAATATTCTATTATAAATTATATTTAGGACTACGATGTGTGGTGGTAGTTTATATTTTGTACAAGCGAAACTCCTGCTAAATAGAAAATTTTTGTATTAATAAGAATTCATAAATATATATACATATGAACAATAATATACAGTAAAAAGATTGTAGAGTTTCTTGCCAATTCTTCTCTGGACCGGCGTGACATTGTGAACCAGTGGTCAACGGTTTTTTAACGGCTTTACTTTGGAAATAATTATAGTTATACAAGAGAGTACAATAGCTTGAAGTTTTGTTATTCAAGATTTACTTAACAAATAAAAGATTTACAAGGATTCCGCATAATTATGAACAAAACGGGTGTCATATGTTAATATGATGGAAGAAAATCAGTAGTAAGGCTCTTAAGTACTAAGCTCCCAAAACTCTTTTAATCGGTACTCATCAATATTTCAGCATTAATAATTTAAGCTAAAAGGCAGTTTAACTTAGTCCTATTTACTTATTTTTATCTTACTTAGTGGTCTTAGGCAGTTAAATCTTGTAAAATGATTTAAGGAAAACTTGTAAGCACTTTGGACAACTCCTCCTTATTTCCATTTAGTTTGAAAATAGTACCATGTATCATAAATAATTTTTATGCCTAATAAAACCCTTATCTATCATAATAAAAATTTTAAAAAACCAATTTCCTAGAATTGATGTAATGATTTACTATCTTTAAGCAATTTTCTTGGGCAGCCGTACAGTTTGAAACTATTGTCACATAAGATTATTTTCTCTTTCCATACACCCACAGCGAAGCATACATTCCTCAATAAATACGATAAGATGATAGTGCAACGGATAGGTCACAGTTCAGACTTTCTACCTAAACAGAGAAATCACAAGCCGACGGATGGATGCGGCATCCGGGCAACTACCGGGCTTTCTCTCCTTTCAAAGTAAATTTTAATCGTTCATACGACTGGACTTAAATATTACGTTGCTTAGTATCACAATAATACTTAACTGAAGCCAAAAAGTGATGAATTCCAAATATATATCACAAAGTCTTCATAATAGAACGGCTAGTCCAGGGCTCATTGTTAGATTTTAGGAATGGATTTACCTTTTGTTACGATTCTAGTCATAATCATCATCATAATCAGCCCGTATAAGTCCACAGCTGGACATAGGCCTCCCCTTCTCCATTATGGATCGCATCTCACCACGCTGGTCCAATGCGGGTTGGTGGGTGCAATGCTTTTTACAAGCCCATCCGACGGATGGATCATCTTACCTTTAGACAATTAGATGATCGGCCCAAATTGCCCTAGCCAACAATGAAAATTTGTTGAGACCCCGCAGGATTCTAACCCACGATCTCCGGTTTCTTAAGCACGCGCCCATATCACTAGGCTACGGAGGCAGTTTAGCAACTTAACCATATCATACCTAATTATTTCTTTTGTTTACGTGATTGCTAGACATTATTGAATAAAAAGAGTTTTTTACGGATTTTATCACGTTTATTTGACACTCCAACCCCGTGACCACGGCCGCTGGAAAGTGTTCGAAACATTGGGAATTTAAATATGTAAAATGAACGCGATAAAATCCGTAAAAAGTTCATACTTTTACATCAGATTCGACCCCTACGCGTTGTTATGACATTATTACGTAAATTTCATGAATAATTTGGCTCGATTATAGTTATAAATACTCCATTGAATAAATAATTGTATTTATATTTTTACATTTTGAATTCCTGACGTTTCAAACACTTTTCAGCAGCCTTGACAGACTAACGACGAAAACGCGAAAAAATCCGTTGAAAGTGCTTTCATTCAGCTATATGTAGAATTCGCGTAAACTAAAGAATAAACTATATAAAGTACTAATTTAAAAATAACAATAAGACATATTAAGCTATCTTTAAATTTAACGTGAAAATTGTACCGAAACTCAATTGTTTAAAGTTTCAAGTGTTTATATATATAAAAGTTACAACATGTTCATAAAAGTGATTTATGTCATGGCGTAACTTTGAAAGAATCGCCGCTTCTAATTTATAAAGAAGCGAGGCCAATTAATATTATTGCTTTTAAAATTGTATTGTGGCAACTTCTTAACGACTGACTGTGTCGACTGAGCTTGCTAGTTACACCATTTGTTAAAACAGACTATAATATAGTCAAATTACACTCGGAGTTCATGTAAAAATAGTAACCCATAGGAACGAAGCGGCACTATCGACTGTCACTGAGTGATTGACATCTCGATGACAATGCTTAATAGCTAGCCATAATGTTTACACCATTTTCTAGTCGAAATTGGCCCAGATATAGATTCTATTAAACCAATTTAAATTAACCAATAAAAAATATTTAGAGCACATTAAATTTACAAAATAGATCATCAGCTCATGCTCTCACACATAATTTAAAAAACAAAAACAAATTTAAAAAATCAACTAAATATTCTGTATTAAACAATTTTTGTATCAATGATGAGATCTACGTGATGAAATGTGGTCATCGACGCCATTGGACATCGGCATACAGGGCTAACGCCAATGTGCGCCTACCTGGACACGATATGCGTCCAGTTACCAGTTGGACTGGATGCGTGCCTTCAAATCGGAACACAGTAGTATTTTACACACTACTACTTTGCGGCAGAAATAGGCACCGCGGTGGTATCACCGTACGGCGCCCTGCAAAAGGGAACCTACCACCTTCAAAACTCTATAAAATCTATACATTAAAACTGTCACCGTAGCCTAGTGGTATGGGCGTTTGCTTTAGAAACCGGAGGTAGTGGGTGCGCATCCTGCGGGGATTCGACTAATTTTCATTGTTGTTTCCTTGTTGATCCGGTCTAGTCGATCATCCAACTGTCAATTTAGATAATCCGCGTCGGATGGGCATGTAAAAGTCGGTCCACCACGATTAACGCGTGGGATACGGTCCAAAACCTAATGGATAGGGGTAGATTAGGGAAGGCCTATGTCCGATGATGAAAGCCGTTACAACTATAAGCACTATCGTATACACTCAGGCGACTGCAAAGCCTAAATATAGAGGCTAAAAACTAGATAAGCCGCGCACGGTTCTAGCTGAATTGTATGTCAGGGTCGGCATAGTCGGCGCGATACGCGACACCCAATGATATCTAACGAGCGCTCAGCTGACGTGGCTTGCGCCCGCGACTCTATAGACGGTGGCAAAAGTGTTTTGTACCATTTTACTATGATAATGATCGCCTACATGGCCTAGCAGTATTGGCCCTTGCTTTATAAGGTCGTGGGTTTGAATCCCGCAACAACTTGTGTTATCGTTGTTTTCTGGTCGGTCAGGACAATTTGGGCCGGTCGTCCAATTGTCTGAATACGTAAGATCTATGCTCGATCGGATTAGATCGGTCACACGTCTCATTGACCAACTGTGATGGTCCATAAAACCTCTAATAGAGAAGGCGTGGTCCAGCAGTGGACTAACGCAAACTGATGATGATAATGAACGATATCATAATTTTATCTACTATCAAGTGATAATTTCTTCGCTAACGTATGCTTATTACTTTACAAAATTTTGAGCACCAAATTGTGAGTGACGCAAGTTTTTTTACAATAGAGTATTTTATTGGTGCCTGAGTATTCTTGACGTTTAACGCTCTTCGTAGGAGGATTTGCGGAGGTGGTGGGTTCGAATCCTTCTCGTTATTTCCTATTTGGTTAGGTCACCCGATTATCTGTAAGGTAAGATGAGCCGTGCGTAGGTGGTGCTTGTAACAAGTCAGTACCGTGACAAGAAGACAGTCATTGCATGATCACAGCGCTTTTAATATACAAGTAAAAATTAAATCTAGATTACAGGATAAAACCCGATATATCCTTACGAATGATATTTAATCTAAAATGTAGGATAAACATAAGGAGGAATATATATTTCATATTTGTTAATATATATATATTTGTTATTATTTTTTTTAATAAGTGCTTTTGTGAACCAATTTCAATTATGTATTATATAGATTGATACAAAATAATATTATCTCTTACACTTTTGCGCTCGACCGTACAAGACAGTTGACAATGCGACCCTGAACTATGCACGCTGCAATGTACATATACATAAACACATAATAAAAATTGTGCAATAAATATTGAAACGATCAAAGTAACTATTATCTAATGTTAAACGCTTAAAGTTGGTAGAAAAGTTTTTTTAACTTGTTCAACTATCTTCAGTTAATTTCCTTATCTTATGATCGTTCAAAAAATTATATTAAATCGTATGAAATGTTTAAGGCATAACTACATACTAATAAGTAATTAACAAGAAAAGAGATTACTTTTAAATAATAATTATAAATTTTTAATTATAATAAACCTATCAGTTTTGTGAAAATTATTATTTTTTGTTTCCCGCGTTAATTGTCAAAGATTTTATTTCTTTTTCAGTCAACTTTATAGGCTGTGCATAACAATAAAGCTAAATGCGAAAGATTTGACTACTTATGGATGTTTACTATTCTATTATTAATTATAACTCAATAATTAATTAAGAATTTTGATGAAACCTTACTATAATGTAGCTTAAATACCAGGACAACATAAAAGCAACACTAAATAACATCATGATTAATATTCGTGTGTCAAATTAACGGTTAAATACATATATGTAATAAAGCTTTATATAAAGAAAATAAGGATTTGCCCGATTCGTACAATTACTCATCTTTTCAATCTTTCGGTTCTAATTTATCTGAAAACCTTTGAATCGTTTGAGGTTTTCGCTCTAATTATAGACGCGTCGCACTCGAAGGCGGACCGGTTATTGAGCATTCCAATCGTGTATTTCAATACGATGAGATATTCTAACCGTGAAATAATAAAAATGCAAAACTCCCATCGCTAAGGCTAAGAAAAAACAAAGCTATAGAACCGGTACGGCTCGATACAGTACAAGAGAATCATATCTAAGTTGTTTTAGTATTCCTTTTGGAGTGGAATAGATATAAGGAACATTTCTGTTCTGTGGCAATAATGAAGTTCAGGAACATCGGAATCAATAAATGTCGTCATCATCAGCCTGTGTTAGTCACTGCAGGCATAGGCCTCTAATCACGCCTCTCATTTTTCAAGGTTTTGTTTTGTTGTTTTTGGACCGTATGCCACCACGCTGGTCCAATCCGAAGTTATTCAGCAGACGACTTTTATAGCACATCCGACGCATTCAGCATCATCTATTTTCAGACATAGGTGATCGGCCTCTAAATTTTAGTACATGATAGAAAATTTCGAGTATCAATTGCCTAATATTTTCCTATTATTTACATATTAATCTTGACAGAATACAAAGTCAGCAAACAGCGAAAAAATCCAAATATTCGCTGACGACTTCTTCAACGTCACAGACACGCTTCCAGCATGCATCCGCCATTTTGTAGGTCGATACGCGTCAACCTCATTGAAAATTTTGTTGACTAATAGAATATTAGTTTACCAAGTAAATAGCTGTGCAAATGTTTACGCGGTACTAAATCAACGAGGCAAATTGTTCGATTCGCTTCGAGAACAAAATCGAATATATTTTTTTTAAATAATACTTTTTAAAATTTACGCGAATACTGCACAAGATCCAATAAATCGTTTGTCAACTTTTTTTATCACCAGTCTGTGTGTGATAATGGATCCTGTAAAGTTTTTGAAACCGCCGGCAATATTGTAAAACTAATTAAAAGCGATAATATCCGTCAAGTTTTTCATTAAAACCTTTTTAAATTTTACAACGTGCCAGTTCAATAAATTAAAAAAAAACAACAACACTGGCACAAAATTGGAAGCTGACGACGAAAAAATATTATCGAAAGAATAAAAATATTGTAACAATAGCGTTAATTGCGTCGTCGAACGCGACGCGGTTACATGTCAAATGTTCGAGCACCGACAGAATTTCCAATTAACGAGATATCGATAGCCGGTTATCGATTCGATGACTTAGTGTTGCGAGTCATCGTAATGCGGTGCGCGGGAACGCCCTACTGATAAAAAATCCCGCCGAATTCGTGGCGCGCTATTGGCCGAAAACGCGTAACGTTTGCCGACTCGGCGTTCGTTCTAACGCCGGACGCGGCTTGTTATCGCTTGTTTTTTTAATTTTATTTCAATGGCGCGTTCCAAATTTGAATTTGTTCGGTTCTTTATTTTTAATAACTATAATACAATCAGCATCTTTGTAACGCGTTGCTATTATGTCTATTAATGTTTTAAGTTTTATTCATACAAGTTTTGTTTAATAAAAATAAGAATAATAAAGCAAACGATTTGTTCACTTCAATTGGTCATTTAATATCGGTAATACTCAAGGTCGTATATGAGGTTTGTGTATTTTTAAAAACATGACTTGAAATATTACGTTCGAACCGTTTCACAATACGAAATAACACTTTAGAACGTTACTACACACGACGTCGAATAGTGCATTGTTCGGATATCGGAACGGTTAAAGGCCTTGGAAGTGAACTTTGGACCGTTGAATGATAAACGTTTACTAACCGAACTCATTCACCATTAATTCTTACTTTAGACCGTGAAGACCCATCGGTACGCATCTAAACATGCTAAAATGGCGCTGGTACGAACAAATCGGACGCACAAACATGCAGCTACGCCCATTTTATCATACCAAAAGCGACCAATGCCATGTCAAACTACAAATATACGCGCAACAAACCGATTTATACTCTATCTCTGTTAAATAAAGTCTAAAATGGCGTGGAAACGTCCCTCTAATGTTTTCCACACACGCACACTGATAGTGAACGCACACAACCGACCAATGTGCGAATGTCACGAAATCTAGCCCCGTTTCTAGGTTAGCGTATGCGCGGGCGCATGTAGTGGCCAAGGTTCAGTGCGGGCTACAAATTATATAATAATACATTTATTTATTAAGAATAAATATATACGTTGTTCTTTTATATTTTGTACTCATGGATATTTACTCGTATACCCTATCATCATCATCATCAGCCTGTAATAGTCCACTGCTGGACATAAGCCTCCCCTAATAAACCCCTATCCACTAAGGGTTTTGGATCGTATCCCCTCGTATAACCTAATTAAAAATAATTACATAAACCTTTTGGTATGTTTTGTCGGGTAATTGATAACAATTATGCTGTCGATAAAAGCACTTCGTACGATATAATTTACTTAATATGATACAAGGGCAAATCTAACTAAATATAATTAAACTAACCTCATTACCCACTATCATCAAAGTGGCTTATATCACAACAAACTTACAATAAAACCAATTCACGCATACTAAAACCGATTAAATTAATCATCATCATTATCATCATCAGCCTTTGTTAGTCCACTGCCGGACATACGCCTCCCCCAAAACATCCCTATCCATTAGGGGGCTTGGACCGTATCCCACCACGCTGGTCCAATGCAGGTTGGTGGTTAAATTGATCACAACAGTATAATTCATATCTCTATAATAATAATATAAATATTATCAGGACTTGTCCACAATTGACCAGCGAAATGGACACACGGCAGTGACCTTGCGTCAGTAGCAACCGCGCGGCCTAGAGACGACGAGCGACTACGACGCGCTAAATGCACGTATATTCGATCGTTCAATATCATTTAGTTATGCGAATGTTATTTGTAACGATAAATGAAATATTTATAGATGATTATTTCTTTTATTAACGTGATTATCAGTAACTCTTTATGACAACAAGCAAGCACAAGCGACTCTTTTTAATGGATGCCGTCTTGGCGTTCGTTGAAAAGGCCTATGTCCAGCAGTGGACTGCAAAAGGCTGTTTGTGACGATGATGATGACGCGATAGCTATAAATATCGATTCCACTTTTATAATGATTTTTGATGTTATTCATATATATTTATTGCCGACGTTTCGGACCGTTCCCAGCATCGAGGATCACGGGCAGACTAAGATGGTATCTTTAGGAACAGACATCGTTTGCTGCTATATTTAACCCGAAAAATCCTTTAAAAAATTGGATTCAAACAAACAAATCTTACCTATAGCAAAATAGTTATTATATGTTTTTTTTATTATTGACATTTAAGTGACGGTGGAATTATGACGACATTTTTTTATGTCTCATGATGAAGTATGAATAAATGCAACATATATAGAGAAATGATTACTTTATGTAATTATGAATATTAAATTTATCTATACTATTATTCCCAATGGAAAAAAAAATATTATTTAAGATTAAAACACAATTAGAATTTGATCATTCCAACCCAAATTTAGAGTAATTTAAATTTTTGACACTAAAAATGTTTGACAACCGAAGTTTAGTCTACGAATCCAATCGGGGAGTATAAGGTTCATAAACAAATTTGTATTAATTAAAAAACCAGTGGCTATTATATTTTTTTGTTAATAAATTAAATGTACAAATCGCTATTGCATAAAAGAGAAAAATCTACAATATTTTATTGAAATAGTTCTACTGTTTTATTTCTTATAACAGCGAAATTACAATAAACAAATACACTTAAATAAATAGCAACATTACATATTGCAGCTTGCGAAACCAAGCTTGCAAATAACCAAGTATATCGTTTTGAGCTAATAAGTTTATTTAATTCGTTGCTTAATTAAAAAAAACAAGAATTTCAATGCAATTAGCATTACATTTTTTGCTCGAAAAACGACCAAATGTGTCGGTTAGTATTCCCCTATGTATATTAAAACGTTTGACCCGCGGCGACACCCGCATTCGTAATAGTTTACAAAATAACTTATACAAGGTGAAAAAACTCGATACCTACTCAAGGTTTATGCTCCCCTGGTACAATTTATATTAAATAACTTAAAAACTACTAGACTTTGTAGAGTAATTTTTAAATTTTACTAGTTAGTAACCTAAATATTTAAAATATTTAAGATATTAAGTAAGCGGTTAAATTTCAAGATAAGTTTATTATAAATATATTGATTTAAAGACCCCTTTATTTAATTAAAAAGACAGATTTTAAGGAGCCTTAGATAATATCTCAATTTAGATACCGGATTTAAAATAAACTAATTATAATACCAAGCTGTAACTGGATTTTATCGTGCACTACCACGCAATAATGGACCAATACGACAACCGTATTTTAAAGCAGTTTTTTTTATTTTATAAAAAAATAGATCACCAAGATGGTTATTTATATCAGTCCCTTTAAACTAAGTAAAGACTAGGCAAGTCATTGTATACTAATAATATAAATATACTAATCAACTCCTAAAACATTCAAAAACATATTAATTGAACATACTTTAAGTTTTATGTCTATTAAAAAGCCTGGACAACGTTAATGGTACAGTCTATCTCAAGATGATAAACTTTAAAAGGGGTCCGCAATAAAAGGTAAAATACCCAGTAATATAACTTCTAACGATTATGCCCTCCTGGTCCATCAATACCAGGGCGGCAGATCTTTACAAGATATCAGCCATCTGCGCAGGAGATATTATAGTGCACATGTGTACGGCGACACAGGTGCACCTCTTCCTTAATATTCCGATGGGACGGATAACCGACACGAGCGGTGAGAGATCAGATGCAGAATGAATTTTTGCGAAGCCATTTCGACGCATAAACATTTTTCTTTACAGACAATATCAATGACAAACGGATAATTGACCTCTAAATTAAAAACACATAGACTCAAAGGACATGTTGGATTCAAACCCACGTCCTCCCGCTGTAGAGGGCAACACTTAAAAAATACCAAAAGTCAAAGATAGTTTAGTTTTGTAACTAAAAATCAATACTAGTTAAAACCCCACAAGATTCGTACCCAGGACCAGGTTTATAAAGTGCAATAATGTTACATTTCAAAGGCGGTGCAAAGACATTATTTTAGATAAAAAGTTTAAGTTTCAAAGTTAAACTAGAAGCAATGCAATTAGGTTAATAAGGATAATGTTTTGAGCAGATTAACATTGTATACAGAAATCGGACGCAGCCGGCAAGGTTGTGCCCTTGCTCCATTATTAGACCTACCAATGATATTACAACGGACTAGAGTGTCCAATTACAACGGTAATTAAAATCTAAATCCAATTGACAGGTCTAGATTTGTTGCGGTGCTAAAGCACTAACTGTATTACACTATGTTCCAAGGTTAGACTATTAATCTAGCTACATTTGGTTAGATAATGTAAGTGATTGCATAACATTTTGAACGATACTTTTGAAGATTGTAATAAGATATCAATTTAAACGCATTTAATTTAATAAAAAGTTTACAACATTGTCAATTCGTTTGCGCTATTACAACTTATAATATTGATATATGAGATAAATTATAAGTATCTCAAATTAATCACGTTTAATTACTTAACAGTAATTTTAAATTTCTGATATTTTTTATTGCTATGTCAAGAGGATTTGAATCTTCGTGTATACATTTAAAATAATAGTTAAGTTTGAAAACGCGAAACTATTTATAATCTGAAAAACTAACTAAAATCTAAATAATATTTTATTCGTTTGTCTTATTTTTTCATCATTTACGTTATTCACATACGTAACAGAAAGTTTAATGTTCATCATCATCATCATCAGCCTGTGATAGTCCACTGCTGGACATAGGCCTCCCCTAATACACCCCTATCCAATAGAGGGTTTTTGGACCGTATCCCACCACGCTGGTCCAATGCGGGTTGGTGGGTGGACCGACTTTTTACATGCCCATCCGACGCATGGATCTTTCTCTTACTTTTCAGACAATTGGGTGATCGGCCCAACTTGCCCTAACCAACTAGGAAACAACAATGAAAATTTTGTTGAGTCCCCGCAGGATTCGAACCCACGACCTCCGGTTTCTAAAGTACACGCCCATACCACTAGGCTACGGAGGCAGTTAGTTTAATGTTAAATAACAGAAAACATTAAATTTCAAAGGAAGTCTTACATCTTTGTTTCATCTACTCATTTTTTCCAAATTATCATGGGGTCGGCTTCTAGAAGGAAGTTTTACTTATTTTATTATTAGGTAAAAAGGGTCTATTATGTTTAATATTATTTACAATAACATTTAAAATCATTAATGAATAGACAATTAGAATGGAGTTCTAATATAAACTAGCAACATTTAGTGCCTGTTAGGGATTTGAATCAAATTCAATTTGATGTAGGATATTATCTTATTAGCTTCAAAACACTCGAGTATTACTTGGACAAACTCAACGTATCCTTCAAACAGGATTATCACTAAACTATCAAGACATATCGAATCTCCTTAACAGTAGAGCATAATTGTATCTGCCGTCTATACATAATCTTCTTTAAACTGATTTGTTGCAAGCAATGAGTTAAAGTACTATGGCAGGGTCGATTTCAGAGATTAATAAGTGAATTATAATTATATTTTTCATGTTTATAGCGTTTGTTGTAAATTCATTTTGAAGCAACAAGACGTTTGACCACCGAATGTGTCATTTATAATGCAACAAGGATTATTTACAGATATTCTTATAACGTCATGTTTTTGCGATCCATTAAACTCAAAATATATAACAATTAAATACTAAAATAAGAATTGCCTATAACTGTTTGCAACAAAAATTTTTGTCTTGTACAATATTTTTACCATTAACCGTAACATTTCATTTGTTTTCCTTCAGTTTAACGTCTTAATTATCTCCTATCATAATTTTAATACCCTGTACCAGTTATTAATTGTTTATAATGCCTATTTCACATCCATTCATTCATTCATTCGTTCGTACCCACTTTACTACCAACACGCTATGAAACCCTAGTCGACAGAGGTGCCCATCCGAAATCAATTCATATAATCGACGGCTGTACAGACATACGTACACACATATATATATAGAAACATTAATAGCGGGACACCTGCTTCCGCCGCAAACTGGATTGCTAGGCCGCCTCGGCGCCAGAGGCGTACAACCTTTCTCATCATAACTATAACTCGAATTGATATCGTAAAATGGATTATTTCTTTTATTTACGAGAATACTACATATTGTGTGATAATGGAAATTTTACGAGTCTGTCTTGTTACAACGATCGCTGAAAAGGGATCAAAATGTCGTCGGATAATATGTATTTAATAAAACCAGAAAAAAAACCGTTAAATTTCTTGGTGACAAATAATTCCCTTTGAAACTGAATTTATAGTGTGCTTTTTCGGTTAGTCTTAAGTAGTTTGTTCGGTTAGTTTTGGAGTTGAAATATATTTGATTTTATTTGTTTATTTAGACACAACACCACCAGCATACAATTTTATACGTGATGACAAATATAAAGCAATAAAAGACCGAATAACTAATATGTATTGCGTAATTCTTTTTCAAATATTTGTAAAGGAATACTATTTTACAGATATATATCTAAATAATTGTAACATCACGTTATTACTGCTAATAACCTTTTAGTCGATATTTAGCTTGTTAAATTAAGACTGCGTAGCTTAGTTTCGAGTATATTTTTGATCGAAATTGGACATTTACTATTGTACTTACTACCTGGAAATTATATATTTATTTATGCCTAAGAAGGTTCTAGAAAACGTTTAACCTAAACATTAAAACAGGGTAGCATAGGCCTATTATCAAGGAAGTTTAAAACTTTATTCATATGCATAAACAACGATGCAACAATCGAGTAAGCAATCGATAGTAAGTAACAGATTCTTTAATAAGTCAATTTATTGTAAGTTTTGAAGGCATTTCGAAAGAGCTAAAATGTTGTTTTAAAAATATAATTCAGCAGACTTTAAATTTACCACACAACAATATTTTGTACTATATTATTAGTTACAGAGGACCAAAATAATGGTAAGTAGATATTTATCAATTAGTTATTGTAATAAAATGACAAATTCTAATTAAAAAAGTGCAAAGATATTGTTGTTAAGCGAATTAAAGGATTAAATTGCAATGTTTCAGGATCAGAGCTAAAAATAGAATAAGTATAGTATTCGTATATGAACAAATAACTACTAACTCTATCACAACAGAGTTAGTGCATTCAGTTTTGTGTTTCATTAATGTAACAATTTGCACCGGGACAAAATCCGTGAAGTTTGCTTATTTTAAGCTGCGTTACAGTTTATAATTAAAATGGATTATCATCATCATCATCAGCCTGTGATAGTCTACAGCCAAACATAGGCCCCTTATACACCTCTAACCATTAGGGGGTTTTGGACCACGCTGGTCCAATGCTGGTTGGTGGGTGGAACAGAACAGTAAATTGTAAAAAACCGATCTCCTATTATTACTGCAGTTTAAAACAAAGTCGTTTTCTCTGTGCCTATATCCCTATGTATAATCTTTTAAACTACGCAACGGATTCTGATGCGGTTTTTTTAATATATAGAGTGACTGAAAAGGAAGGTTTATATGTGAGACACATGCTTATTATTGTGGGTATATTTTCCATCAGCATAGCTCCTGTGCGAATCAAATGCGGGTCGCTAGTAAAGTATGAAAACAAGTCAATATTTTACGTTTCACCTAAGAAGCATGTTACAAACTTGAGGAGTTCATTCAACGATATTCCTTTATTGCGTTTTTCCACTTATATTAATGTTTTGTGAAAACACAAAACGTCACTACCTTTTATTTCCCCTAATCACGAACATACGCGATTCCAACTCCATTTACTTATCGCGAAAGAAATGGCGTCAAATCTAGCATTGCAACAATTAATTCCACCTAAAGTACGACAAATGAACGACTTTAGATAAACGTAATTAGTTCATTGCGCGCTTTCATTGGATTAAAACGAAAAAAGACAGGTCTGAACTCGCATTGGAAAATGTGCATTTCTACGCACGCGACTTTTGCAAATAAAATTATGTACAGATTATATAAATTAACGTTGATTGTAAATGGAGATTGTAAAATATATGTGTGACCGTGCATAAGTTTAACGTGGAGACAGCTGGCTTAAAAGGGTTATAATTGCGACTATGCACGCGTTTAACTTTTGCAGTTAGGACCTATAGATGCGTATATGTAAATAATTTTTACATAAATCAATTTAATAAACGATCATAAGACCATAAATGAAACCGATTCTAAATAATAATGCACGAAATCTACATAACATCTTAGTAGCTAATAACGAACCCATTTTTTAAGTTTCTGGTTCATGGTTGGTTAAATTTAAACAACAAATCAACCTATTTTCGTTTTGACTATACAAAAGTCATAGGTTCGATTCCTGCGTATAGAGAACTTTGTTTCATTATACGTTTCACCGTAGTGGTTAAATGTAAGCTAGTTTAGGTCTATAAGCGTGATAAAACTATCATTTAGGCAAATCTGGGTGTATAAGTAGCCGAGGGTACAATAACTTTTGTAAAATGGCTACATTTAAATGAAAAATCTTAAAACATTAAGAGTATTTTTGTTAAAATAGGGTTTATGGTATATAACTGCCTCAGTAGCATAGTGAAATGGGCGTGTGCTTTAGAAACCGCAGGTCGTGGCTTCGAATCCTTCGGGGATTCAACAAATTTTCATTGTTGTTTCCTAGTTGGTTAGGGCAATTTGGTCCGATCATCCAATTTTCTGAAAAGTAAGATGATCCATGCGTCGGGTGGGCATGTAAAAAATCGGTCTACCCACCAACCCGCATAGGACCAGCGTAATAGGATACGGTCCAAAACCCCCTAATGGATAGGGGTGTAATAGGTGACGTGATGATGTGAAGGATTATATGATTTTAATGATCTCAGACAGACAGACAAAGAAACAGACATGATATAAGCATATAAACTTTGTAATCCGCTCATCGTCGCCACTTTATGACTAAACAGCTCGCTGCAATTCAGTCATATATTTTCAGTCGTAAAAAGGTACGAAGCGGCATTAAGCAGTAAAGCCTGATATCAGTTTCAGCTACGATTAGATATTTGTGAGAGATAAGCGACTGATAAACTTTATTGTACTGAAATGCGTGGTACATTGAATTTTAAGTATGTTTTAGTTTAAATTACTATTATTTAAGACTTATTGGTTAGACCTAGGCCACCTAAATACTGTCTAGAATTAGCTGGAAGTTGTTTATCTATAGACTTCTACTAATTTGAGTAGATTTATCCATCTCTACGCATGACAAACAAAGTTTTTTTTATGGCATACGTAGGTAGACGAGCAGTCGGGCCTCCTGATAGGAAGTGGTCACCGACGCCCATAGACATTGGCAATACCAGTGGTGTCGCCAACGCCCTGCCTACCGTGAGACATAGAGTGTTAAGTCTCGTTTACCCAATAAATACGCTGGCTACGGTGCCCTTCAAACCGGAACACAGTAGTGTTTTCACACTACTGCTTTGCGGTAAAAATAAGCACCGCGGTGGTACCAACCCAGACGGTCCCTTGTAAGAAGGGGACCTACCACCGGTAAAACGTTAACGTTATTTATCAACAACGCAACCCAATTCATGGCATGTTATGTTCTTATACGATTTTTTATGCATATGGGTCCGTGATACCTGCGATATTATATTATTTATCACGAAATTTTATTCGAGAGTCAAATGAGAAATAAATAAACGTTTTTAATGTTTATTTATTTCTCATGGCAACGAAGCAGTCATGCATCTAGTATCTTATTGATCAATCGTCACTGAGATGTCAAGCACCGATTGACATTAGTAATTACAACACCATGCGATGCTTCAATTTACACTGGAAACATTAATTTTATACCTCTTTTGGCTTTAGTAAAAGTAAATTTCCATACAATAGCCCCGACTTACTTTTTTTTTGCTTACCCGAGTACAACAAATGGCAAATAGTAATGGACATACCGACAGTTTGACCCTAAATCTAGGTTCTAAACCGTCGGGTATAATTTGAAGCTGAATGATTTATCGATCACTGAAAAAGTTTTTTTAATCGAATAAAATTGTTCCAATCTATATAATACAGTGTTTACGGACTTCCTAATTCAAATTCAAATCGCGTACAACCAGTAGACCCTGGGAACGTCCGAAATGTCGGGTATAATTTTAAATAATTGTAAAATGATTAAATTGTTAAGTATGGTATTAGTTGAAGCAACAGAAAGCATGTTAAAATCAATGCAGTTCCTCACCAATGGTCAAACAGTTCAATACAAAATAAACACCAAATGACGTAACACTAGATGATTATCTAATATTAATAAAAATTTAACGACGCGCATTAAAACAACAAGTTGAATCGCAATTGAATTTTCCGGCTTCTATCTCAAGGTTGCTTTGTACTATTGTTCTTATATTGCAGTGTTGTAACAGCTTACTTTTGATAAAGTTAATAACGCCAATTAAATGCTAACCAAAGGGTTTTTAGACATTTGAAGTGTTACAAGGAAATGATAAAGAACGCCGTTGCATGTGTTTATTATGACAAAAATTGACGTACGATATATTTTTCGCACAAATTTCTTAATAAATTCATAATAATTGTTTAATTCTAATAAATAATCAAAGAACTATAGACTAATAAAAACGCAAAGTCATTATTATTAAACGAAATCTGACATAAAACTTCGTATTATGAGTTTATTATTCCTCACATAACTAAAATCTTAAAAATATTCTATACCACACAAGAACACCGAAAGTTCAACAGGACTCTTTTAAGACGTCGAATTTTATATTTATCAGCGATAATACATATAACGGTAAAAGAATTATAGGTTTACTAAATGTATTAATAATACATAATAATTTTAACCAAACAATAATTTCCATATTTCATCTACTAATTATAAAATATTTAAAGTATAGTAGAGTTGACAATAACATCGTTGTTCTTTAGTATCAAACATAATATTATTAAATACGAATTATCTTCACGTACATGACGAACGAAAAGCGAATACATGAAGTCAGTAAATGTGTTTCATTTGAACGTTCATGTCAACAGTATAGGTACATGTCGCCGACGGTTTATATTGATTTAAATAAGTTTATGTTATTACTTGACAACTACTTTTATACTTGAACAAAAAGGTTTATTTTATTTGTAGTTTACAGTCCGCACTAAAGTTATTAAGACCATTTTTAGATTTTTCGCGTTCGTTAAATATATTTGATCCTGACTTTCCAGCGACTACAGTCACAGGCTTTTATTTAAATTGTTTTCACAAAAATGAAATCAAAATAATATTTATTTATTACGAAAATCATAAAAAATTCGTAAACACTTTGACCGAAAGCGTGATAAACGCTTTGTAAATTTTTCTTGTAATTGCAATACAAGTTTTCAATTAAATTAGTTTATTTCTTCCGCGGTATCATATATTCTAGACGACAACCTAGGCCTCCAGGCAAGGTCTAAGCATGATGTGAATACTAGATTCGAATGGTACTAGATTTACTCAGTATAGTACTAAACTATAAACTATAAAAGCTACAAGGTTGTACACTTGGTACATGCTTAACGACCTTAAACGGTTATCGGTGGCAAGTTAAATATTAATTAGGAGTTAACTAACGCAACAAATAATTGATTTATTATAGTAAATATGGTTTTTACTTTATTTAGAAAAATATTTTAGGTTATGATTAATTTAAGGACAGTTTAAAATCGGTTACAAACCTTCGTGTGTAACATTAAACGACATTTATTATGAGACTATGGAAAGCAATGTTTTCAAGTATCTTAAAGTTAAAATCATACAGCAAAAACTAGTTTTTGTATAACAAATTGAGTATGAAATTAAAGTGTAAACTATCGCAAAACGCAATATTTCAAGAACAGTTTAAAAGTAAAAATGTAACAGGAGCTTTGCTTTGCAATTGTTTTGTGAATTACTATTATTGAGCGACATTACGTTCACGGTTTACAATAGCCAAGTGATATTAGCTCATTATCTTGGAGAGCGCTTGCGGTAAGCTACAACTGTTATACCTAACGCAGTTCAGGAAAACTGAACAGTTTTTCCGTTATAACAAAATTTATAATGTCTTTAACATAAAATCGAAGCTTAAAATAACTCAAGTTTACATATTAAATATTTTTTTCGGCCAATAGAAATATTTAAAAATATATCACAGCTAAATTAATTTTAATAATATGCTATATAAAAAAAAAATTGTCACTGGCCATAAATAAATTTAAAAAAAGAAAACCGATGAGCTGTCACCCGTTCGCCATATTGGCACAGGGTAAAAAAAAAGTACGAGGTCGCAGTCCCTTATCGCCGCCAAAAGTCAACATCGTTATGCGGAAAGAGCTTAGACGCGGACCGTTCGGGCCGTTAGGTAGCCGCGAAAAAATCCACCGCCCACCGCGCTTACGGTATTTCGAGCGTGCGACAGAGACGGCATGTCGCGTTGCACACGCGTTAGAAAGAGCACACCATATTCGTTCGCTCACGACCGCGCCGCACGGCCTAAATGACGGTTTTATTATATTAATTGCTTGTCTTTGGAAAGTTCCCGTACGCGGTAACTGTTTAGTTTTTGAATGTCAATTGGCGTTGTTCCGCTATTATTGGACGGCGGGTTGACGTTTTCCCGCGGTCGGGGGATTTTCCTTATTTTTTTTTTGTTTTAAGCCGCTTTGATTGCCAGCTTCGACTTTGGGAATTTATTTATTAGTGCTGTTACGTTGTTATTATATACAACAATCATTAATGCGAAAATTAATGTAAAATATTGTTAAGAAAAACCAAAATTTATACAATATTTGTGATGATAACTAGAGGTAACTTTAATATTTTTAAAAATCTTCTGAAAAATATTTTGTGGTATTTTGTACATATTATTTACAGCGATGTTCACTTTAGTAATAACACCTCGTTAAAATTTATAAAAATATTAAGATATCTGGCAACCTACAAAAAAGGGCAAACATTATTTTAAAACGTTGGAAAAACAACTATAGAGCCAAATTTGAAAATGGAACGCTTGTGCTAACGCATGCAGTAGTTGAACATATCATGTCTTGTCAAGTCCTTGAACAAATGCGACTTTTAAATGAGTACACTTGAAGCGTCATTTTACGATATTGCAATGATAAAGCAAGGATTAGGAAAGGGCTTTAGACTGATAAAGTAACGCGTCACGCACTCGTAAAGGCGGGAAATTGCGAAAATTATTAAACAAACATTACATAGGTATATTTAAGTATAATTTTGTGTAATACAGAAATCAGGACGAACCGAATTAGTCATGATTTCGATTCTAGGAAACGTGAATGACACGACGGGGTTTTTAACATGATTTTATAACGTACATACCTTTTAAAATATTCGTTTATGTTTGAGTTACGGTATGAAAAATAAGTATGAAGTTTGGTTTTAAAAAAGTGTCTAAGACTTTAGTGAATATGAAAACAGTGAATTTCAGCTAAAAATTTAACTTGGCTCCATAAATAATTACTTTGATTTTGCCATTTTAGCTTAAAACAACATCTATGTTTATATAGGCAATCAACATAGCTTTATACATGAACAATATAATCTTTGTGGGTATCTTAAAAAAAACTTAAGACATAAGTGCAAGATTTGAAGGCATTTTTCGTGGTTGAAAAACGAAAATTTAGGAAAGAACAGATTTTCAGTCTTCGTTTCAATATTATTTTATATTCTATATTTTAAAAGGGATAAGTCCAAAACAAAGCATTAATTTCAAATATTTTTATATATATCTGTCCAAATTAAAATTTCATCGTGTTCTTTGATAACGGGTTTTTGTTTTCACAGTGAGTTAAGTAAATGCAGACAATAATTAATTCGGGAACTAAAGTTATATTATGTTATGGAACAAGTTGAAATTGCACAAAATTGTAAGTCGTTTTTTATTATTGAGCATTTCTTTCTATTTCACGCGAATTAGAACCATTTACTTATTGACGCCAGCTTGTTATTTTGTTTAATATTATTTAATTTCATTTGATACAGAAATGCACCAAACAGCTTGTACTGGTAACACTATTTTAGTATAACGTCATTTACTAAATAACAGTTATACTAAAATAGATTTATGTTAATATTCTAGGAAGGTTTTAGATTTTACAATTTCAAAATAGATAAGTTTAAGATGATGGTATAAAAGTAACACTTTAGTAAAACTAAAAAGGATAAATAACAATAGATACAGTTTCCTTCCTTACTAATTATTTTTTACAATTAGTGACTTAAAGTTAAATATTAAAGCGGTACATACTAAAATCTTCTTAGGATGTCAGTGCATTCAAATTTGTTAATATAATAGATTATTGTCATCCAAGAAGTAAGTGAAAAAAGTGGATTTATAATCTGCATAATAATCGCATAAATAAAATAATAGTTACATAGTTAATAGAATGGAGACTACTTTTTGGACAGTGCAATTTCGACGCCTCTTTTTCATTTAGCCATTTTCTCAAGTTATCATAGAGACGCTTTCTAAACCATGCAGATATACCTAAATAATAATTTCAAAGTAGAGCGACTGGCATCTGACCTCCACAACTCAAAATGCAATCTAAGAATGAATTAGTTGTATGTAGATTTGAAGGATCTCTTAACGACCGCCAAGGATGGTCTTGACAATTGGCCTGCGTAAAAACTATCATTCAGCTAGGCCAAGCCGGTAATTATAACTTATGGAATGGCAAAAATCATTGCAGATAACGAATTTAAATGGTTTGTAGCCTCTTATACAACAACATAAGGAAAGAAGCATCAATCGACTTTGATTATAGACATAGATATTATACCTCATTTATATACTAGTAGTAAATTCTTATCTGTATCTGCGTTATTTTATGTAATGGATTTCCCTGAGGAGACAAGTAGCCAATGTCACGACCAGTAAGTTTTGCTATTGCAGTATGACATAAATTTCCGTATCAGATTTATCTCTAGTAGAGACAATATCCTTAACCCAATTCTATTCCATCCTAATCCTTATTCCTAATCCTGCTTTAATATATTATATATGAGAAAGCTAGTACGAATGGATGTTTATTACTTTTTCACTCAAAAACTACTATATGATTTTTTAGAAACTTTACAATCATCATCATCATCTGCCTTTGATAGTCCAATGCTGGACATTGGCCTCCCCTGATACACCCCTATCCATTAGGGGGTTTTGGACCGTATCCCACCACGCTGGTCCAATGCGGGTTGGTGGTGGACTGACTTACATCCCACCTGACGCATGCATCATCTTATTTTCAGACATGAGGCGATCGGCCCAAATTGCCCTAGCCAATGGAATCATCAATGAAAATTTGTCGAGTCCCAGGATTCGAACCACGACGTTTTAAAGCAACCCTATACCACTAGGCTACGAGGAGTTAAAAACATTTCAATACTACATCTTATATATCAGAATAAATTATAAGCTATAATATAAAGGATATAGTATAGTTAATTCAACATATTAAAAAAAAGTGTTAATAATGTAAAAAAAAAAATTGGACCTATACACTCACTTACTGATTGTCAAAACGCTACTACCGATTAAGAAAACACGCCTCTGACCTGAGAAAAACTGCAAAAACCTTAGGCCTTATAAATATGTAATATATGATTATTATTATCACAAATAACGATAGCCAAGCAGTAAAAATCAGGGGGAGAAGCTAGTATACAACAATTGATGACATTCGCCTAGAAAAGAGAAAATAATAACACCTGACAATACTTCCTCGCAATTACACCCAATGAAAGTGTCCCAAAAAGGGCTGCACTGCATTCTTAGTCGCTTATTGAGTCATTTGTATTAAATTAACGACGAAACATTAAGTGCAATAACGTTCTCGAATGAATAAATGCTTTTATTTTACAATGCAAAAAGAAAAAAATGTAAAATGCACTTATGAACACCTTTTGGGTAATTAAATGTGTCAATTGTGCAATAAAATCGTTAATACGCGTTTAATTTATTTGCTTGAGGTTGAAACAGACCATTAATAGTATTTAATAGATATATAAAGTAATTGTTTGCAGACTAAATTTAGGCAAAGTAGGAATAAAAAAACAATTTTACTAAAAGAGAAAGAACTCAAATTTATATTGTTCTAAAGTTTGATTTTCAAAATTTAAATGTATATTTATACATCATGCTCGTTTCCAAAAATTAAAAAAAAAAAAACAAACAACATGTTGCCAATCAGATGACTTTACTAAAAATAGCGCAATATAAGTAAAATTCTGTTGTAATTTTAATTATTACTATCCAATATTTTATGCAATTAATACTAACGAAAACAAGTCATTAATGCTGGCCATTACCAAAAAAGCCGAACCACAGACAAAAGCGACAAATGGTCGTTTAAATAAAAAAAAACGAAAAAGAATCACAAAACCAGCCTGTTTACGGTAACACGGTTTCTATTAATAAATTATATACACTTACGGGGATTATCAGAGCGTGGATTGTCGTTATACATTTGCAGTGATGCGTGTCTATTGAACATTGAACCTTAACTATCCACATGATAAGGCTCAAAATGCTTCGCTAATTCGGGCACTTACGACTTTATGGTAGCGGCGTACGCCGGTGCCGCCGAGTCGCACTTTGTGTGACACGTAACACTATTTTCAGAGGCGTCATGACCTTCCACGTTGAAGGATGGCACTCGGGAGCAGCGGTTGTCATGGTAACCGTCCGACTCGACCCGCGTTCGAATTTCGAATTGCGACGCGCTTCGCAATTTTCACAAATGGCTGACAAAATCGCGGAGTATTTATATAAATATTTAATTCAAATAGTTTATGTTACATATTTTTATTGGCACAGTTGTATTACACTTATAGTTCTATTCCACAATATGACTTTGCAGTAAGAAAAGTAATTGTACCGAAAACAACTTAATTTTGTGACCTATATAGCCGTGGTGCTGAATAACTGTTTTCACACTGAACATTACTTATCGTGAACACGCGTTAACGTGGCGCTAAAAACTTTAAACAGCACAGAACCCTACGAACATTTTTAAACAAGCACATTATTTAAAAAAAAAATATAATTGAGGGATAAGACGGAAATAAGAACTCTAAACTTTTAGAATTTTTACACCTGCCTCGCCACTTAGTGCCCTGTCAAAAGCACGTAAAACATAAAGAAGCGTGTGATAATAATAATTTTTCCCCAATTTTACGGATTGAACTCACACCGTAACATAACCCGTTAAAAGACCTATACCCTTTATCAATGCCCTTGCTATTATATTAAGATCTGACATTCAACGACCTACAGATGCGTAATCAGAGGTCCATACGAGACTACGTGACCCACTTTGACCCTAGGCGTTGTCTTATCTAGCTTATAGACTTCCTGTTATTTCATAAGACCATTCACCTGATATACACCATATAGTATTATATATAAATAACTACAACTATGGGCTAGCAAGATTAAAAAAAATGTCGAAAATGTTCATCGCTATCTATGAAGAAATACAGTATTTTAAAATCTTTCAATACTAATTACTAAACTTAGACCGCCTTAAACTAATGAATAAATGCATTAGATGATGTATGATCAGTTGTCAATAATTTAGAAGCAATGACCAAACTTTGGATTTGACATCTGAGACCAAATTGTTACATACGTTCTCCGTTGATGTATGGCCAATCTTACTTTTCTGACAATGGGGTGATCGAATCATATTGCTCCAACCAGAAAAAAACTAAAGCACACATTGGCATTACGCAAGACACTAACCGGCGACCTTCGGTATGTAAAATAGTGGAAAGGATGATTCAGGTGTGTGTCGGTTTGTATAAAACTGTTATTTAGGTGACACTACTTGGATTTAAACTAAGCTCATCCACTTCAGGTCGAAATTCAAGATATCCCAAATGATGACTTATAAATTATGACTGCATTATATTTTATCGCGTTTACTTTTGAACTAACGCTTCATACCTTTAACAGCGTCCATGATCAGAGGACAGAGTATTAAAGTCAAACGCATTAAAGTCAAATCGATTATATTTTCATCTGCCCAACCGTGAAGAAACGCCATTATAACACTGTAATGTATTTAATAATGCAGCTTTGTTATGAATTTCGACCTACAAAAATCTTCTTTACTATAAAGAACATCGACTCGCAGCACCACAGAACACATTTTACAAACAAAACGGTGAAAATTAAATAAATGTCCCATTATCGGTAGTGTAGTCTCACTACATCATCATCAGCCTGTGATAGTCCACTGCTGGACATATCCCACCAGGCTGGTCAACTGCGGGTTAGTGGGTGGACCGACTTTTTACATGCCCATCCGACGCATAGATCATCTTACTTTTCAGACAATTGGATGATCGGTTCAAATTGCCCAACCAACTAGGAAACAACGATGAAAATTTTTTGAGTCCCCGCAGGATTCGAATCCACGACCTCCGGTTTCTAAAGTACACGCTTATATCACTAGGCTCCGAAAGCAGTCTCACTATGCGTAGTGCAAATGCATTTTCGGTGTGCACTAAACCGGCTGTGCACTTGACTCGCGTTATCAGCACTGATAAGGGCGCATATTAGCGTTATCACCGCTGCCCTCTTATCACGACCGCACATATTGTGTTTTACATATAATGCACAGGCTTTAGAGGCTGACGCATGGAACGACACTTCAATGTTATCAAAACTATGAAATTATAAAATAGATAGACACAAACTTTGTGAATATACTGACATAAAGAAATGCTGTTCTCAATACACTACAATTATATACCCATTTAGTATTTTACATTATTATTCAATAATATACGATTCAAATAATTGTGCAGTATAAATGACATATCCATACAAATAAATAATATTGGAGTGTCTGCTTGTAACATCAAAATAAACATTTTCAAATGATTTATAACTGATACATATAACAATAGAACAAAAACAAAGTTTATGAAATTTTTGTCTGTTTGTTCTGGCTAATCTCTGGAATAGCTGATCATATTTTGACGGGATTTTTACAGGAAGATGATTTTTCAGAAGAGCTGATATAACTGGGAGTAACTTAGACCTTAGCCTTTTTCTTACAAAACACTAACAGATTTCTTATATCATTACTCTCACGAAGTCGCGCCCAACAGCTAGATTACAATATAGGTTAAAATCTAAAAGAATTGCAGTTTAAATGAGTCTCAAGTCAATAAAGTTTACCCTAAACTCTGTTCACGTAGATTAGTTATAATTTGTATAAAAAGAACCAAATATATTCATAATATACATTTGCTAATATCTAAATACCACTGTTGTTATCATTACACACGCAGGAAGTGACGTCACTCGTTATAATCTAGAAGTCATCTAAGGCGTCATTTTATTCTATTTATATTTGGCAAGATATATCTTTGTTGACAAGAAAACGTCTACGTAGAACGAAAGTATTGTTTTATTTTGAAAACCTGCCAGTTTTGAAAAAATATACATAAACTAAAATAAATATCAATCTAATTATTTTAAATATTTGTCATAATATCGACACACGAACGCTATTAACAACGGGATAGATTTTTCATAATAATTATAAACTTATTGTTTAACTAACTAGCTGACACAAAATACTTTCACAGTATATATTACTATGTCATAAAAATATTTATTACTATGTCATAAATTTCTTTGAACACTAGCTTAAGACGGCGTCTCCACTTACTTATTTAAATATGATAAAATAATTTTAAATTATAAACTGTACCTTCTTATGGTGTAAAAGCTTTAATATTTCAAAGGTTTACACTCTAGCAACAGACTAATATGACACATATTCGTATTTATAATATTATTATAACATTATTCGTTGCAACCTACACTTATTCAAGCCTGTAAAGTTATCAAATTTTTGTTTTGCCATTATCACTTCGCTGCCTCTGTAGCATAGTGGTAAAGGCTTGCGCCTTAGACGCGGGAGGTCGTGGGTTCGAATCCTGCGGGGAGTCGACAACTTTTCATTGTTGTTTCCTAGTTGATTAGAGCATTTCCGGCTGATTGATCGCCGTAGTCATAATCGACTTGGAGAATTATTACTATTACTTCGCGTATAAAATCATTAAATCACAAAGAAATGTAGGAACAGAATGGCCGATTGATTACAAAAACGAAATGAAATCACTAGGGAAGCAGAAAAAGAGGCACTGACAGGGTGTAATACATATTAAATGAGTATTCACTTCGTAAAGTAATGCCGTGTTCCCACTGGGAGCCATGATCGTTATAATTTATCCGCTACGAAGACAATTATCTTAGTTAATAGTAGTTGAATGCTATTACTTATTAATAAGATACAAAATATTTATCAATTAAAAATATATATTTTAAGGAAATATATATATAAAATAAGGCACGTGTTCATTTAAATAATATATATTTTTGGCTCAGATCTATTATAGTGTCTTATACCATGTAAGTAACCACAACTTTGTTAAAAAAATTGTATCGTAGTATCAGCCAACTTTAGAAAAACGTAGAAAATTTTTTTTATTTGCTAAAGTTGTGAGACAAGCTTGACGTTTACTTGAAGGTAAGTGATACCCTGCCTAGAAGCAACGTAAGACGCCACAAATTACACTAGCAACGGAACCCTTAAAACCGGAAGACAGCTGTGCTAAGTATCACTTAGATAAAGCTTAGTACGTCCTTGTAGTACATCTAGTATTGGAAGCTAGGTCTTAGCCGGCCAAGACCTGTCTAGACCGACGTATTAGGTGACCGGGTAACGTGTTTGGCAAACCACGATCGATACCCGTCTTATGGCAAGCGAATATATGTGATGTTTGTAAACATACTGTTTAGTGTTGTATGTTGTAAATTAATGATGTACAAAGATGGATAATTGAGTATAGGTACTGATTCATATTAATAGTTAGGTCCAAATTATTGAATTTAATGTCAGTATTACAATTTTTTTACATTTTATATCCTATTTAGAATTACTTGAGTAGGTACTTAAAAATATTTACGTTTGTAAGATAGTTGGAAACATCAGTAAAAGTCAATGCTTGATAAACTGGAAATCGTGGGTTCGAATCCTGTACATCATCAACTTTGTTATTCTATCCGATTCTCAAAAAAGTAAGACGAAAGATGCATCCTTTGAACATGTATAAAGTAGGTCGCAGTTGTCATGACCATATTACACATTCAAATATATCATTCATCGAGCTCATTTTAGTCCTTTAGGTCCC
This sequence comes from Lamproptera curius, assembly GCA_029286875.1. Classification (NCBI taxonomy): domain Eukaryota; kingdom Metazoa; phylum Arthropoda; class Insecta; order Lepidoptera; family Papilionidae; genus Lamproptera; species Lamproptera curius. Next base: position 3,352,140 of record JAGSMT010000105.1, on the reverse strand, counting down.
AAAAGGACTAACCGATTTAAAACTGGGAATAAAAGCCGTGACAACATTTTAAAAGACCAGATACCATCAAAAGTATTCAAGACTAATTCATGTTAATTCTAGTAACTTGAAGTAAGTTTAATACCACGTACACCGAGTTACTACAATAATTCTAGATACGTTCCCTTCAAACCGGAAGACAGCATAGTTCACATTCAACTTTTTCGCGGCAAAAATACTAAAACACCTACCTAATGCCTAACAGTAAATTTCAGCAACAATAACAATCACATAAATAACTAACACCTTAATCAGCGTTGGAGCAAAGAAATTAAAAACTTGTGGAAACAAAACATTTCAAGGGAGGCTATAGCTGAGCTAAGTTAGCAACACCTAGGTCCGCCTCAGGGCGAGGAAAGTCTGCGGCCAAGAATGGACTTTCTTATAAACTAAAAGTCGGACCTACGAAATTACTTCGCTCGGACAGCGCAATAAAACTCTTTGGGGTAAAGGCGTGTCTACGGTGCGGGCGGTGGTCAATTTCTTTTTTTACTAGAACTACTTGAAGTAATTTATTAATGTTTGTATTTAGTTAAGAACCACATACTTTTAAAAGCGTCTTAATAACTGGAATTGTTAAAATTTCACATAGAATAAATTTTATATTCATATCCTTTGGTGACACAAAGATAAATATAAAATAAATATTAGTTTAGATCTATCGACAAGCACGCACTTGAAATATTACATTATTATATTTATATATATTTTAAAAATACAGCCTATATGAGAAATTTCATAGTTTACATCACACCTGAGTAAACAATATTTTGTTTAACATTGCAAAGACGCACCCAAAGTCTATCAAAAACGTATCGTAAATCGTAAACGTAATTACGACGGTCTTTAGAAAAATAATATATTATTTCAATCCCTTATTCTTAGTACCATAAAAACTATTTATTTCACTATTAAAACAACTGTTTAACCGATAATAAAGTTGTTCCTTTGAAGTTTACGTTGCAATTCAACTTATCCACATTACCGTGACACGAGTGTTTGAGTCGTTAAAATTATTTACAATTGCGACACGCTCTGTACATGTTAATTGGTGGTAAAAACTAAGCAAGAAAAAGAATCACTCTGAAAACATAATATCGTATACTTTTTACAATAAAATTTAAATAGTATCACTTCAAGACATAGGGACAGAGAAGGCGACTTTGATTAGCATAAATCAAAGTCGCCCTCTCTGTCCCTTTATCCATATGTATGTTTAAATTTTTAAAAATACGCAACGGATTTTGAAGAGGTTTTTTAATATTAGATATAATGATTAAAGAGGAAGATATAATGATTAAAAATTATTGTATTTTGTATACGTCGCTTACTGGGCCAAAATTAATAGGTGTATAATTTTAAAAGAAAATCTTTTTCATATATTATTCCGCAAATCGGAACTAAAAAGACAGACAAAGAAAGGCTCCACAAGTAAAATATAAACTATTATTTTTGTGTGTTATAAACAATAATATATAATAATATAATTCATAAGAGCTAGCGTTTTATCAGCCCGCTAGCAAACGGGCCACGTCGAGGGAGACTGATGAGGGGACAAGGGGGTGGGAAAACGTAATTGGGACTTTTTCTTTGGACTTTCGTTTTGTTTTGCAAGAATTCTTTCTTCGCGAAATCGATGAAGTGATCCAAGGTCATTGAACCGGCGGCGTTGGACGAATATTTTCAGTTTCAGTATAATTAGCTCGGTATTAGATGAGTTTTGGTGTTTATCATTATGTTGTCGTTATTTAGTGTACGTTATACATGTCCGTTCTTATTTTCCGTGAATAATATACATATGTTTGATTAATTTTTTTAGTTGTTTATTAAATTTGATACTGATCTATTGTTGCATAATCCTTCACTACGCAAACAGACTTTGGATTCGAATTTCAACAATTATTAATTATCAAGGACAGATTTGATGATGTTGATTTCAATAAAAAATTCATAATCATCATAATTATGGTACAAAGATGGGAAAGAGATAACCAATACACCTTATTTCATAAACATTAGATTGAAACATAAAATTGTACCATGCTCGAATAAGCTTGTAGATGTAGTAACAACGTAAACTACACACTCCAGTATAGAATAATCATTTCCACTACATCTACATGACAAAAGGTTGAAATAAAACCGAACCACGCGTGAATAAAAATTGGGTTAACGTCAAAGCGATCCAACCTCACTTATTAAGCCTTCTAATTATCACATACCATTCCCCGACCGGGCCCACCTTTGTCCTATTGTCCCACACATAAAATATTTGCACCCGCGCACCGTTTAGACTTGCCTATCTAATTAAAAACGCCAATTCAGCAACGCTAATGAAGAACAAAGAAGGCATATTAATGCCGTGGACGTGTATGCTCAGTGGTTAGTTCAGCGGGGTTTGTAACCGTTTGTAAGTGTTATACAATTGAAAGCCTAATTGTTTCTGTTGTTCACTAAATTACAATTCATTTTAGATCCAGTACTTTGCCGCTTTCTTTTCTTCAATTTTATTCCCGAAATATGTGTCAAATTTTTATATTTTGATATGAGTCCCAATATGTAAAGATATACAAGGCTATATAATCAAAAAATATGACCAAAATAAATAATGTTCAACTAAAACGTACTTACGACAGACAAAGCAACTGCCCCCGTATACTAACGGCGTGCTAGATAGCTAGTTTTAAAAATCAGGTCTTAGGTTCGAATCCTACGGGTCTCGGGATTTTTTTGTCACTGTTTTCAAATTGCTTAAGGTATTGCGGGCTAATCACACAACTGCCTGTAAAGATGTTGTCCTACGCATGGATCATCTACTTGCGTGATCTCTTTTCGGTAGTGTCGGTTATCCGTCCCATCCTAATAATAGTAGAGAAGGGTTTGTTTTGTGTCTTTGTATATCTTGTTTATTACAATATCTCTCGCAGATCAGCTTCCCAATATTATAACTATTCAAATAGTTTTATTCGAAATAAACTTTTCAGTTCAGTTAATAAAATGTATTGTTAAACTGATACGTGAAAACTTTCCATGGATTACGCATTTGGGTCAGTGTTACCGAGTGTTACCTGAAACCTGACCCGATCATCCGGGATTTTCGACATATCCCGGGGGAAAAAAGCGTCTGTTTGTTGTACGTGACCCGTGGTCTGTACGGCGGTTTACATGGACGAAATATTGAGTTAATCGACTATGGATTGTTGGTGTCCGAATGGCGCTATTTGCAAACTTTTTTTTGTTTACTAATCGACGAGACTGCCTCCGTAGCCTAGTGGTAAGAGCGTGTGCTTTAGAAACCGGAGGTCGTGGGTTTGATTTATGCGGGGCAACAAATTTTCATTGTTGTTTCCTAGTTGGTTAGGGCAATTTTGGTCCATCACCCAATTGTCTGAATAGTAAGGTGATCCCTGCGTCGGATGGGCAAGTAAAAACTGGTACACCTACCAGCCCGCATTGGACTAGCGTGGTGGGATGGTCCAAAAACCCCCTAAAAATGATGAAGACGTGCAGTAGGGGACCTATGTCCAGCAGTGGACTTACCGTGGCTGATGATGATGAATCGAAGAGAAATGAGGGGCTGCATGTTCAGCTGATTTTAACTCCTCGGTCTATAAGAGATGTAAGATCTAAGAGAGTAATTTGGGACATTACATGTTATGCTAATTTTAGCCAGTAATTACGCTGGCTAAGATGACTTCAGTTAATATTGGTCTTACACTACGGTTACGAGACCTACTTTAGAAATGGTGATTGATTTGATTTCTGTCCGCGTGTAATAATAACAACTTATGTTATTTTGTGTTTTTTTATTGGTTAGGGCAACATGGGCCGATTGTCTGTTTGTCAATAAAACAAGAGATCGTATTTAGCAGTGGTTCTAGGAAATTAATCCTTCAAACATAATAATCCATACAATGAATTTATTATTACTAAAAAAGTAACACATCATGATGACTTGGGAAATAGCTAAGAAATTAAAGAAGTGGAAAAATTGTTTGTTATCTATACCTCTTCGTGCATATTTAATTAATGATTATGTTAATTTTTTCTATTGGTAAATTGAACTAAAATTTATTATAATACTGCAAATTTTTATGTAAGTTAAATAAAAGCTTAAAAATAGAAAAATAGTAAATATCATTTAATGCTTGTGATAGACTTCGAACAATTTGTCTGCATTGTTTTGTTATATTTTTAATTTGGCAACCTGTTGCCGTTAAAAGCAGAAGATTTAAACAGACGAATTGGTCGTTCCGTGTACATATTTTAACTGTAAAATAGCAATCAATGTTTGCTTTAAACACATAATTAAAAATGAAAAGAATTGATATAAATTGTCTATTCATGAAGGAAGGAATAGTATGTTGACATTTAAGTCACAATAAGTGAGGTCATACAATTTTTGAAACCAAAACGTATTTGGCATTTCAATAAAGCAACAACATTCCATACAGGGTAGAAATGTTGCTTATCCATTAAAAATACGCGGCAAAGTTACTAAACAATATTTCATTAATTATAAAATCTTAGTACTGAAACTACATCTATAATAAATTATAAACAATTGTGAGAATTGAATCCACTATCCTCACCGAGGCAAAATCCTAAGCATCTCGGCGATGATCCCCCCGTGCGGTTTAAAAATCGATATTTAATTAGTACTTAAAGGTACCGAACAAAAGTGCACGCACACGAACGCAGTAACAACGTTACCACCCTTGCAGTTTTTCGCCTAGGTCCCTGTCTAGGTCTGTAACGAACCTAGGGAATAGGGTGCGCCTAGATAAATGTACGGTCGGCAGATACACGAAGTTACATTTTACTAGATGCTCGTATTTCTAAAATAGTACGTATATTCGAAATGTAAGGTAATGGCTTTGTTTAATAATTAAGTACACAGTTGTTATTAAATTTCAATCGCCATGTTTAGAAATGTGAAGAAAGTATTTAATTTAAGAAACGAATTTCACGTTGTTTTACGTCACGTTACTAAGTTACTAAACTATTTTAATTGCGATTGCACAAACTGCCAAGCTCAATAAATAGATCTTTAAAACTACCAGGAGTACATAACATAAGAAGAACTTGTAAACATTTATTTTAATTTTTCCCTAAAATTCTTTAGGCTAAATTTACTTAAAGAAAATAACAATCAAAGATGTAAAAAAAAAACTTAAAACTGTTTGAAATATATTAGATAAAAATGTAAAAAAGGGGTTTTTTAAATAGCAGTAAAAGTTAAATTTAATTGTATCAATAGCGTACTAGGATGTCATAAGGTGACTGAGAAACGACCGGGAGCTCTACGACAGGGAAATCTTCTTGAATCTATGCTGCTTTGAAGTACTAGGACAACAGCACTTGATATTTTAAAGCGGCGAATATAAATTATCACTTGGCAAAACGGCACTGATTTCTACTCCAGGTACTAGGATACCAGGAGATCATAAGATGCTTAATAGTTAAACGTCGTTCAATTAACAGTTAATGACTTAATGAGCCTGTTTTGCTGTCACTACTATAACCGAACCCTACCGACGATTTGTTTTAGAGGTCATCGCCCTCCCCCTGTCCCTTTCTAGCACTATGTTACGCACTATCCCCCTCTCGCTCGCACGCGGATGGGGAAACACGCCTACGGAACTCTGTAAAGGAAGGCCTTTGATTTTTTTCACTGAAAAAAAAAAAACCGGAAGTTCGTATTTCGGAGACATTTTCATAAAAAAAAATCTAATTTTTTTTAACAGGTGTGGAGAATATTTGCTTTCTAATTTAACTAATTTTAAATTAATAGCGCTTTTTGGAAACCAAAAAAAGTTCAAATTAATCAACCCCCTAGAAAAAGCTGTCCAAAAATATACAAAAATATGAAAGAGTGAAAAAATGTTTTCAATAGAATATGATAGTCAGCGATGAAATCAACAGAATTACTAGAATAATGAATTATAGTAGTTTTTATTACTTAAAAGAAAAAACGTTGAAATTTATGTATACCTGGTACTTCATAACGTTTCCTACAAAATAAAGTAAGGCACTTAAATTATTAGCAACAGATAGCTTTTTATTATAATTTTTAATTTTATTTATTCTAAATATTTAACTAATTGTAGTTTAACCTGCAGACAACCAATTTGTACTTACTACAAACTTTGAACAAACTATATTTTCCCAACCAAGTTTTAATTCCAGTGGCAATGTTGATCCTGGAAAAACTATCGCAAAATCCCAATCAAAAACAGTCAATAATTGTCCAATTAGTCGCAGTCGTTATGAAGTACCAGGAATACATAAATTTCAACTATAATATTTTATTCATACAGATTTGTCAGTCCCTAATACGAAGCACGTTTAAATTAAATAAAATAATTTAGAGTATTTCGCAGTTACTGTAAATTTCTTAAAAATCAAAAATAAATTTCAAACTTAATTACGTACGTACGAAGAAAATAAATCATATTTTCAGTACGACTTTCATAGAGTTTTTCTCGAGAATGGAAGAATATCCACCTGCAGAAAAATCACAAAAATATTTTTTGTAGAAAATTTTGCCACCTATATTTTATCTAACGATTTTATTGAATTGAGTAATAAATAACAAATCTGAATCAACTCGATCACAATGTGAATGTTCACTGTGACATAGCTCCAATCATTCCTAGCTATTAGTGGACCGTACAACGCTGTCACAATGCAGTTGAGTGGACCGACTTTTAATGACGTTCATGGATCTCTACTTTCAAATCTAGTATCGAGTCGATCGATCAAATTGCCCTAACCAACTAGATAGATAACGAACTAAAATTAGTTGAGTCGACTATTTCGACCACCTCGGTTTCTAGCATACGCCATACCACTAGCTAAGGTTCAGATTTTAAAAGGATTAAAGAATTCAAACTCGTTCAATAAGATCTTTGTGAATCAAATTTAGTGCCAATCGATTCTGCTAACAGTAGTTAACGTACTAAACAAACGTTATCGCGATTTTACAAGGTCACGTTACTGTCAGAGTGATCGAGTCGTAAACGTACGATTCTCAGTTGTTGTTGTAACTTAATTATCGAATCGATTAAGTAAACTTTTGAAAGTAAAGTAGTACTATCGGAACTGAATTCATATATCTCAAAAATGGTTCAGACTTTCAAAAGGATCTAAAGTTAAGACATTTTAAGATTCTTTGGATCATAATCTGAGTACACAATATTCGAGAAATCGTAGTAGTCTTAAACACACGTGTTCCGGTTTCAAGGTCACCGTTTTCAGAGTGATTAGTGCGTAAACGAGACGTATTCAGTTTTTTGTTACTTAAATTTCAATTCAAAACGAAGGGTCATTTAATACAGTTGAATGACTGAATTACTCACTTTCAACAATTCTTTAAATATATATGAGATCAAAGTAAAGGAACCTTAAGATTATTTTGAGGCCTCGTGTTTAGCAACCAAATATTGAAAAGCGTTAAAATCGTTCTTAGTCACCTAGCTAGAGTATTTAGAGTATAGACTGTAACATTAATGATCTACTTCTAGCAGTCATTTAATATCGGTGAGCCTGATGCTAATCTTTAATTTAAAACGACAAGCGACAGCGACACTTGAATCAAAAATGCAGCCGCTTAAAAAAAGTGCTTCAAACACTTACAAAACATACGTTTACAAAGTACGTTTGCACGTAGATAGCAGGTTATAGAAAAATTAACAATTTATACTAAATAATGCAACACTAAAGTCACATATTATGTTTACCATGCAACAAATACATCTACTGTACTATGCATTGTTTTATACTTATTCTAAAACAATTGCCAGATTATACCTCTTACAAGTGGTATAGCGTCTGACACAACATAGACATGGTTTATATGACAGAACATTTGAAGGCACTGACGTTTGACAGCGACTGTCAAAAATATCCTTGACAATCCGAACCGACTTTACACTTGGCCGTCACAGAAAACCTTAATGATGAAGCAATGATTATCAATAAAACATTATCTACGAGTGATTTGAATCACTACCCCGGTTCAAAATTCAATCATATTATTACTTATGGTCCTAAAACTGGACTACACATCTCTACTGAGTTATTATCCATAGACACCATCTCATACTTTGACAAAGGAAAATAAATATTTGATTTTAATAGAAACTGACGATGATATAAAGATAATTCTAGAATGATATTTTTAATGTTAGTTAAATTTTTCACTCAATAACTCTTTTATTTAACTCTAAAAAGCCATATTCCTCTTCTGATAAATCCGTAGATATTTTTTAAAATTTTAACATTAATTCTAATCTAATCCAACCATTGATAGAAAAGTAATCATAATATTTTCTGTTACATCCCACTATTATTAAAATATGGAAAAGTTTGCGATTGATGTATGTTATCGGAAACTTATGCTTTTAAATCTGTAACGATTATTATGAACGCAGAGCGAAGCCGTAAGCTTTAGTTAGTTAACTTACAAAGTTCAATCTGCATTTAATAAAATTTAGGTAATAAGCATTTCAATTAAACCTAAAACATGATTAAATTTACTAAGCAGCATTCAGTTTAATAATTACTCTTAAGTGTCATTTTGTATTTAGCCTTTGAAATTGAGAAATTTTAAAAGATGAATGAATTAATAAACGGGAATACTTGATTTAAGCAAAGAATCTCATTTTTTAAACGCTCCAGACATAGCCGATTCACAAATCCTGTTTCGAAAAACTTAATTAACGCTTAAAAGATAAAAGCATCAAGAAAATTCGCAAATGTACATAATAAAAACATTTTTAAAATGGTATTTAGCAGTGAGAGATTTTCATCTTCTTTCGTTGTTAATTTGTGATAAACTTTATGATTCTATTTATTATTTGAATAATTTTATCATTTTCAAAAAGGACATTATCTCTCTCATTTGTTCTTCATTAAACGTATACCGTATATACATATTGAAAACAAACTAGAAGCAAAAAAAACTTTATTACTAAAATATTATACATCCTGATTTCTTAAAGAGTAGATGTGTTCTTAAAACTAAAGATGTATTTTAAAATTAAAAAAAAAATCATGCAACTAAGCCATTGCATAGATATATTATTAGATCGTGTAAAGCATAGACTTTTTACGTTCAAGAAATGTAAAGCAATTAACACTTAACGCGTGAAACATTTAACGACCGTTTATTTGTAACTGGCTACTTTATTTATGACTTAACACTACAATCCATTAGGTTCATTAAAAAAGAAAACTTGTTATGTCCCACGATTTCTTTTGTATCTAAACAAAAGTTTCTCGTACATATTATGAGGTGATTTAATCCGAACTTGGGTTTTGTAAAATTACCGACGATATCAGTCAAACTAACTTTGTATTGTTTTAATAATTTGCTACTATATATGAAATATATTTCACTGCGTAGTTGAGCTAAACACTAAAATTATCAAATATTTTGTAATAACTAATATCTCCAGTTGTCTTGTACGTTTTAACCCTGACGGTATCAATACACCATTCGTCAAGTTACTTTAACTAGTATAATGTATTTAATTAAGCAATATTATTTAAAGGATCTGTTCGCAATTGAGTTGTAATATTTACTAATTTATTTTAATCAGTCAAAACCCTAAATAATATATATTCCTTTTTTATAACCCAGAATCTCAAAATACGTACGTCTACGCATAACAATCTTAACATCGAATCAAGACTGGCCAATTAAAAGGGAAAGTCCGCCGGGGCTCTGAAGAAAAAAAAAAGAAAAAGAAGCGGGCACTTCATAAAAGGAACTTTGGCGTAGGTCAGTGACCCGGCCGTCATTCATTCCAATTTCAAACTTGGAATTTGCTCGAAGAAGCCAAACACGCGCGGCGCACGCACACGCACGCGAATTGGGGCTTTAATTTCGTATTTGTATTTATGTGGGACACGCACACACGCGCGCTGTATATGGGTCGGCACACGAAGGCGAATTTTACACACGGCGACCGCTCAAATGAATAATATGTTTAGCGTCTTGTTTATGTAATAGTTGGGCAGGTGCGTTTTTATGGACGAGATAAGCGTTAGAACGGCTGGATGTTGATGCCACGATATAATTGGCGTGACACGTCTGCCGTTACGTTACGCGATAATTATAGGTCACTTGTATAAGCTATATACGTGCTATTTTGAAATTTACTTGACATAAATATTAAACGAAACTCTTTATAAAAATTGTTGTTTATTTTTTGTTGCTTCATCGTGATATAATTTTAACATTATATTTAAATTATAACGGAGTATCCATACTTATATTTTGGTGTGAATAGCCCACGTACAAAATTATACTGGCGGCAACACTTTATCGAGTGTCGTTGGCTCGCCTCATGAAAAAAACAACAAAATTCGAATAAAGAATCGGATGACAAATCGAACGCCTCGAAGCTGGCGCACACATGCGCGCGTCCTCGCCGCGGCAACACGCACACCGCGCGCCCGTTGGGGTAGGTTAGGGACGAAATTGGGGTGGCCGCCTCGCCGAATCGGTCTTGGGTTAGGTCCTTGATAATATAGTGCGGTGCGTGAGGATCGGCCACTGATTTTTATTATTTAAATATCATTACAGTAAGATGATTATGTAAACAAAATCAAAAGTATATATGTACAACGAATAAAAAATATTATTACATCTGCATCCGCCTTGTTCGCATTCAAGGTTCATTTACCCGTAGTATTTAATTCTTAGCTCGTATTTAGATGTGACCGCGACGGCGTTTATTCGAGTTAGCGGTATCGGGCAAAAAACGTCCACGTTACCGGTTCGAGTCGGTTAAACGGAACAAGGTTGGACGTTTGAGCATTAGTCGGCATTGCAAGTTTAAGTGCGTTCGACTCGGCGAAGGCCCCGCGCTAATTGATGCCTAAAGCGGTGACATTTCGACTAGCACACCGCTAGAGGCCAACGCGAATCCGTCTCGAGCGTATTAGGCGTTTACGTATAGTGCGTACTATAACAAGCAACGAGCACAAAAGGGTACGTGTAATCGAAACAAACGGGACGTGAAAAACGAGTGTGGCCGGTTGCGAGACCGGTGTTTAACGAAGAAAAAAAAAAGAAAAACAACAAGGCACTGACATCATATCCCTATTCCCACAGTACACGGCGTCGGGTATCAACTGACGCGATCGAGTGGACGATCTTTCGGACTTGCCGCGGGGGGGGAGTGCAGCAGAAAAAAAAGCGCCCGCAAAAAAAAAGCCCGGGAAAAATCAGCAGCGGCCAATGCACCGCGGGAGCAGTACGCGGTGCGGCCGCGTTGGCAAAAAAGGCGCGGGGGTCGACGACCCCGCCGCGTGTCCTTCGGGCGCTCCGTGCGAGTGGGTGCGTGACGTGCGTGCGCACCGGTGTGTGCGTGCCCGCGGGTGCGTTGACGCGCGCGCAAAAAGTGCGTGCGTGCACGTGTGCGTGTGTGCGCGTGCGTGTGCGTGCCCGTGCGTACGGCTCGCCGCCATTGGAGGCGGACGAAGTTGCCGACGACGGACGGACACGGCGCGTATTTGCGTGTTCCATTTTCAAAAAGCGGCGGGACGGATTCCGTTTGTTTCGGACACGCTCGGCGATTTCCCGTTTGTGTCGGATTCCATGTTTGTTTATAGTTTTTCGATATTCTTTTGGACTTGGGTAATAGGATGCGAGTTCTAAGAAAAATAGTCCATTGGACGCGGAAAGAGGTCGTTTGTGCTTGCGATGTTTCGCCACGCGTGGACTCTCCTTGGAATAACACGGTTCAGCTGTTCGACGTAATAGCAGTCGAGACTTAAATTGATCGAGAAAGCTTTTTTATTAACTCAAATCTTAATTAAAATGTGTTTTTGTTTGTTGTTGTAAAGCATTGGTCAACTTAAAATATTTCATGATGATTTCAGAAAATCTAATAAAAATTGGAAAGATTATTTAAAATATGATTCTAGCATAAATTGGTTTTTTTTCTAAATCTCATTTAATGTACATTTTACTACTTGCAGTAGCAGAAAAAATAGTAGGTTTATATTTTAACTTACTTTTAGACTCGATAACGACTAGTACAAAATAATACATACTTTAAACCTTCTTAAAGAAATGTCTGTTGCCGAAAATAGAAGAGCAGTTAATAAGCAATGTCCTACATATACACTGCTTATGGAACCCTGTACTTCTGTTCGTTAGTTTTAATTTTTACAAAACGCTAAAATTCAAATATTTAATAACACAGTTATTGAATGGCATAAAGAATCAGAATAAAATAGTTTGTAAATAAAAAATCAAAAGTAACAATATATTAGGTGGTAGGTCCCCTTTTACAGGAGACCTTCTGGGTGCCTATTTCTGCCGCGAAGCAGTAGTGAAACTGCCTCCGTAGCCTAGTGGTATGGGCGTGTGCTTAGAAACCGGAGGTCTTTGGTTCGAATCCTGCGGGGACGCAACAAATTTTCATTGTTGTTTCCTAGTTGGTTAGGGCAATTTGGGCCGATCATCCAATTGTCTGAAAAGAAGATGATCCATGCGTCGGATGGGCATGTAAAAGTCAGTCCACCCACCAACCCGCATTGGACCAGCGTGGTGGGATACGACCCAAACCCTAATGGATTGGGGTGTATTAGGGGAGGCCTATGTCCAGCAGTGGACTAAAACCGGCTGATGATGAATGAAGCGTAGTGTGAAACACTGCTGTGTTACGGTCTGAAGGCACCGTAGCCTGCGTATTTATGGGTAAACGAGACTTAACACCCTATGTATCACGGTAGGCAGCGCGTTGGCGATACCACTGGTATTGCCAATGTCTATGGGCGTCAGTGACCACTTCCCATCAGGTGGCCCGACTGTTCGTCTGCCTGCGTATGCCATAAAAAATTACTGGCTTTTATGAAGTAATAATGTTATAATGAGGACTGATAAAATTCAAGTAGTATTTATTTATATTAAACAATTAATTATAAACATTCAAAGTTTTAGATAAAATATAAACTTATTTTATTACTTTTATTGCAGTATATTCTATTGTTTTGGGTAAACAATTAATGTTCTCTTAAACATTTTCTAACAGTCTTAAACTTCGTTGGTTTCAAACAAAAAAATTGTTTAATATGAGACTATTTCATTTATCTTGTTTCTTAAACTTTAATAATTACGATTACTTTAATTATGGCTCTATGTAAAATATCACACACACTCCCAACAAAAATTACCACTCGAATAATTTCATTTCAAATCCAGTTTTCGTAGTATCATCTCGTTCGAAATTCGAACGCGCCATTAGCGCCAACTTCGTCATTCCATACAAAACGAAATATCATTCGAAATTTAAATCCGAAAAAATTAAAAAAAAAACAACATCCCATCCGCATTTCGAACGCAACGCCTCTTTTGAAATTATAAAAAAAAAAGAGAAACAAAAATCACGCAACGCCTCTTTCGAAATTTGAAAAAAAAAAATAGGAACAAAAATCACGCGACTCCCGTTCGAATTCGAAAAAAGCCGCGGCCGACTTCGCGCGGGAACAAACGATCCAATTGCGTACGTGGCGTCAATTAGGATAAAGGGCGGGCGCACACTGGGCGAAGGCAAACACGGCGCTCAAATAAAGGCGCGCTCACACTGGGCGCGCCACGATTACGTGACGGCGTTCCGAACGATCGATTCACGTTCGGGTTATCGGTCGTTTATGGGTCGCGCCGATCAATTTGCATCTCGATCGATCGTTCGCGTCGTTCGTAACGATCGGTACACGTGTTCCGCGCGCGTGTTATCGTCGACGGCAGTTCCGAAGGCCTGGATATGATAGTTATGGCCGCTGGAAACGGTGTGTTTACTATCGCTTCTGTATGCTACGAACTGTGTTTAAAGATGGATGTTAGGACAGATAACTTTTTATTTTGTTAGGACAGTTAGATAGACCTAGCAGTGTCTTTTAATCTATATACGTGGAATAAAATGGATAGATCAACTTTCCAAACTGTCTACTTGCGTATGCATTCTGGCCTAAAAACGTTTAATTAGATGTTAAAGCATTCTTTTATACAAAAAGGTTATTTTATGGTTCTTAGTTGAGAACAAAGTTTAACACTGCTAATGGGATATCTTCTGCCTACTAATTAAATAAAATATATATTGTTAAGAAAGGATTGCAAAGGTTGCTTCGTAAATTCTCCTTGCAAAGAGATCATGAGCTAACGCGAACAAGGCGAGCAACCATCATGTCACGATCTGAAGACAATAAAAATTTGCAGGGCATCTCTATTAAAACATGAATTGAAAGCCAGCTAAAGCATCCTTAATGTCTGCTATTAAAACATTTTAAACAATGCTCCGAATAACAGCATCAACCAGCTGAATCGGTCGCGAGAACACAACCAAGAGAGTTGAAAGGGCGTTCTGTTTAAAGCTAAAGCAAGCACCTACTTTGGCGTTTGTTCCAAGTGTGACGTCATCGCCCCACGCGCCCGCTCAAATCAATTAATATTCGTCAAGTTGAAAACAGGAAAACCTTGCAAAGTGGCTATCGTAGAACGGCACTGAGGGCCCGTTTTAAACCTTAATTAGCGCTATCAAACAATGCAGCGGATTTCAAAGGACTCCAACTATGGGAATCACTAAATAACCACACGTTCGCGGACCACGTGCACGTTTAAAACAATTATTGCAATTGTTCACTCAAGTCGCATTGTCGCGCGTGTTATTCGAATTTCGAACGCTTTTGCGGGCTTTCGATTTTATTAAGCGATCGATTGGCCCTTTTTGTATTTCGAACGCTTCTCCGGTATACGATTTAATTTCGGATTCCATAAACCTTTTTGAATTTTGAACTCTTTTACGGCATCTGATATTATTTGGAATCCGGTGCCCTTTTTAAATTTCGAACGCTTTTACGGCATCTGATTTCATTTAAGTTTCCATTGCCTTTTTTGAATTTCGAATTTCGAACGCTTTTACGGCATATGATTCTATTTTGTATTCCATTAGCCTTTTTGAATTTAGAACGCTCGAGCGCAAATGAGAGATTCAAAAATTAAAATAGAATGGAACGGAACGAGTGGTCCTATTCAGTGTTCGATAATAGCTTGAAACGGGAGATCATATTTGTTTGGAGTGTTTTAAATATTTATGGTGAAATGAAATAAGCGCTGTTAGTAGCTGTAGTCTTCCTTTTGATTTAAGCTTAAACGTTATAGGATAGTTTTTGTTATAACAATAAATATTCAATATGATTAATGTATAATGAATGTTATACAATGAAAGAATTAAATGGCACGTTTATGCCTATATCCACGTATTTATAACTTGCGAATTTTTAGGAGGAACCTAATACTTTCTCCTTTTTTTATTGATTTTTATTCGTATTTGATTAATTGTCCAAGCTTATTTTTAAAAGGTTAACTTTGCTATGAGTCATGATATTAATTGAAAAAATATTCTAATTAATACGATTTTTTTAAAAAGATTGCTCGGCCTAGTAGAGGCCACGTGGCTAACTATATTTCTATTTTAGTATACGTTACAAAGTATCTACTATAAATAATAATACGTTTTTGTGCGATAGCGTGTATTTGTGTGTGTTTTTGGCTGATTAAACGGCACGAAAAACAGCTTTTGCTAGATTTAGTGGCCATATTTCGACACAATACAGCTTCCTATGCCTTTGTGGGGGGGCAACGAGTAGTGGGGACGTACCCGTTGAGTGGGCGAAAATATTTTCGGTCCGACGAAAAATCTCACTGGCTTGATGATAATGAAAAAAAAAGTATTTAGTGGTGCACGAATTTCCGCTTTTTTTTTCGCACACCACCCCCGCCCCGCGTTTCCGTCCCCCATTTTCGTGGAACAAAAGGCGACGCCGTGTAATTTCGAATATTGTGTCGGCTTGGAGACGACACGCTTTTGGGCGCTTTGTCGCGGACGCTAGATTTGTTTTTGGTGTTGCCCGCTCGTTTTTTGTTTTCGTTTTTGGTTGTTTGCTTTTTTTATTTCGGAGGCAATTTGTTTTTGCTTTTTTTCCGTTTCGCGGGATGGGCGTCCGCGGCCATTGTGGTTTTCGGTAGGCAGTGTTTTCGGACGCTTTATGAATGGACGGCGAATGATTGGGATGAGCTCTGGGGATGTTGTTGCGACGGATATTACTTTTTTTGCGGATGATTACTATAGCGTGCAATGGTTGCGCTGAAAACTATAAGAATTCTCTTCTCAATTGGTATTGTTTTACGAGATAGGAGTTTTTTTGTCTGATTCGTGCTCGTAATTTAGCACGTTTGTAATAATTTATAAATAATTTTCAAAATGAAAAAGTTATACGGTTGTTTTCTTATTAACATTTGGAATCTTTATCATAAAAAGTTTTATGCTTTGAAATTGGCTTGTACATCCATCAAAGAGACCACTAAAAATTGTCATCATCTCAAAAATGCCGTACGCCGAATCGACAACAAAAAATCGATATCTAACATCAAACGTGACTCAACCAATGAAACTGGCACGATACAAGTTCAAAAGGAAAACAAAAAAAAAAACATTCGAATCGCGTCCTAAAAAGAACCCGAACTATCCGCCGGGCGCTAAAAAAGAGCGGCTCACGAATCTAACGCGTCCGTCATCGACAAAAAAAAAGAAGAAAGAAAAAAAGCGAAACGCTCGAAAAAAACAGACAAAACCGTCATTGTGCACACGAAGTCAGCGGAATTGAGAGGCCCCGCCCGCGCACGCCATTGGAGGGGCCCGCAACTCGAAATTTGAACAAAAACCCCAACCTAGTTCCGCCTTCTAAAATGTTTTTAACGAACCAAAATGGCCGACCGCTCTATTTGTTTTGGCGCTAGACTCCGACCATTGTTCCGCGCTCGAATTACGGACGCCGCGTCCCAATTTCGAATTTTTTTTCTTTAATATCGACGCGCTCTTTTGTCTTTTTTTTATTATTCGCGGCCAACGTCTACGATTCGCACTCGAAATGGAATGCACCTATTTCATCGATGCACTTAGAATTAATAGTTTTTTTTCACGCAATAGTTTCCGACCAGTATTGTTAGATTTACCTTTAATCCGATTGAAACGCTGTCTAGATATAAATCGTTTGAAATATGAATGCCGCGTTCCAAATTCGTTTTTTTTTTAAATATGACAGCTCAATCCCTCGTTTCATGAATCGATGCACTCGGAATAAATTTTAGTTTTCCTCCATCGAAACAGATTTTCATTCGAACGTCGTTATTTTTATTTGACTAAAACAAATAACAATAAAGAGAATGCAGATACATTTGAATTTGAATCTCGATCGAATTTATTTTCCAAGTTAGAATTGTTTCTCTCTTATTGTGTTCTGTTGTAACGTTCGCCACTGATTCTCATCGCGGGTAAAATCATTGATGTGAGGTACGAGAAATGATTTGTATGTCTTGAAACTACAAAACAGATTAGAAATACTCGTTCACTACTAAAAGACTTTATTCTAAAGTAACATAGTCTACAGTTAACCTTAAAGAAACCCATTAAAAACCTAAAAATAACGAGCAAAGCCGTGGACGGACTGCTTGTATTATCAAAACCTAGCTCGCTGTCAATATATCAATATCGGACCATAGATAAAATATACGCTCGTTGATAACATTAGCCTGATATCAAAATGGTCGCCAATTGGCCAAACAGAATATGGAAGTGAAAACTTATCTTTTAGATAGAGTTAACAATGATACCAGTTATGCTAGCTTATCTATGAGACAAATTGCAGACACCATAAAATTTGTCACACATAGTATGTGCCCTTATCAGCTTACCTAAATTGATAACATTGTAACATCATTGTTAGTTTTTGTGCGTTGTTAATTTTATAAATGGTTGCAACATTTATGATACAACAATAGATATATCATAGCTGTGAACACATATGTAGCCCATGTTACATAATTACAATAAAAAACTATTATAATGTATGTCAGGTCCGTCATTATCAACTATCTATCTTATAAGATGCGAAATTATATTACAAAATCTTCTGAGATAGTGAATTTCTTATGAATTACTTTGATAATATCGCTATTTCAATTTATTGATTTTCATAAATTGAAATAGGTCCAAAATGCACCAATGCTACTCCATATCAAATAAACAATTGTTATACAAAGATTCTTTATCAATATTCCACTATAATTAGAACCAAATCCGTGAATTGGATTTAGCAAGAAATAGTTCTTTCTCTTTCTAGTCCTTTTTTGAAATTAACACGAAGTTGGCTCTTTTCAACCTTATCATCAGTTTTTATGGATATTGACTGTATCTGACCTCCGCAACTCAGAGGGTACGCTGCATTCGATACATAAATTGTACTTCAGTAAATTTAAAGGCACTACAAGTCTTATAACGGCTGCGATAGATTGTCTTGACATTGGTGACACTATCTACATGATCTTGAGAAGCATGTCATCAATTTACTCTTCAGACGATTAGTTAATTTTCCCATATTCATCATCATTATCATCTTCAGCCTGTGATAGACCACTGCTGGACATAGGCCTCCCCTAATACACCCCTATCCATTAGGGATTTTGGACTTATATCCCATATCACCCTGGCTAATAAAACAGCGACATTATGTTGAACTTTTGCAGGATTCGAACTTACGATTGTAAAGCAAGGAGGCACTCGATACGTGAAAATCTTTAACATTTCATGTCTAGTGATTTCTTCATTTCTTAATTTGTAAAATGAATTAAGTTCAATCTGCTATTACGTTTCTAATTATGTTTTAAAAAGAAAATACTATATGAGTTTAACATTTCATACCTAGCTTCAGCCTTGAAGGGCCAAAACAAGATTGGAAATTGTTGCAAAACTCTTTGACATTCAAATATTATTATATTAAAAAAATATATTTATACCGAACGAGAAAAGTTTATATACTATTTTGATGTTATTTTTAACTGACTGTCTCGATTTTAAATAGAATACATGTTAAAGATATGTACATTGATATATATGTAGGTTCAGAATTTTGGACCCCACAACTTGTAAACTTGGCCCGGCTCCAGCTCGCTCGAGAGTGAAACTGACCGACTTAAACAAGCGCTGACTCGCTTGTATTATCAGACAGTTATTTCAGCTTAAAAACGACGATTTTCATGGCTTATTCCATCGTTCACAGAACTTATTATGGTAATATTATATGTATCAGTAACAGATTAAGTTATTTATACATATAATATTTGTAAACACATTAAGCTATAGCATCAATCCACAGAAAATTACTGGCGTAACGGTTAATAATTATTATTGGCTTTAATTCTGTACTCTTTCTTAAATCGTCTAATAGTCAATGACAAAACGCTTAAAAGATAATTAAATTCAGATAACGACTCAAGTATTAGTAAAAAACTTTTATAAAACTCCTTTAAAGAGTGATATAATAAGAAGCATAGTTATCAATGCTTCCTATTATATCAATGATAATGCTATAAAACATTTAAATTATTGGCCTGCAAGAGGCTCAAATCAAAAAAATACACGAAATGTAATAGGACTTTACTGTATTATTGCCATTTAAAGAAGAAAGAAATCAATGTCAGGTATTTGAAAGTGAAATATTTCAATGACGACAAATTCAATATTTAAACAAACATGTAGCAACGTAAATTGCCGTAACCAACCAAGAAATGAAAACTAAATTTTGGTACAAGAACTTCACAGTTCAATAAGGCAGAGGTGACTCCATTTAAAGTTAATTCTTCAGTAAACCAACACAGACGTTCAATACAGTGCCTATTAGCAGTAGTGTGTTCCGGTTTGAAGTGCAGACGTAACGTTCCATCTTTCAATTGACCGTCTGGAATTCTGGAACCTAGATAGGTCTCTCTAGTGCATTCTAAGACCACTTTAGCAAAATGTTTCTTTAAACGAGAATTTGAAAGTTAAAAAAAATCAGAAATTTTAACTTTGGCATATTTAATGTATAATTTTCTGATACACCCTCTATTTTGTCTAGGCCAATATTAAACGTTGGGCAATATTACAAAGGTTTGTAAACAAACCACCTTTCTAGTGTTGACACAGTTTTGATACCCTATAATTGAATATTGTCGAAAGTTGTAAAAAATAAAGTTGTAAGAAGGTATATTATTTCTAAATAATAGGAATGATAAAAATATTTGTAACTTACTTTTAAACAAGAATTTTATTTTGAGGTAAATGTAGAGTTGAGATCATTGCAGATACTTTATATTACAGATACCTTAAGTTCAACTGCATGTTTAAATTATACACCTGAATGTTAAATTGTAATTGGTCTAAAATTTTAATTAATAAAAGTTGTACTGACAAACTTGCCATTGTACTAAAACCTCGGTTTTTCTAGAGAAATGATCGTTTATTAACATGTATTTTTTTATCTATAAAGTAAACTTATATTATCCTATCTAAACAGATTTATCAATCTAAAATCTTACATAAACACAACTAAAATACTTTTTTTTACTTTTGTTCCGATTCGAACCTGCACTAGCTACGAGCACTGAGCCTAAAGGCAGTCCCGGTCACAGCCTCCCCCTCAGGCCACCCGTCTTGATAGCAGTTCTGTAGGTCGTCTAATACGTCCAACCAGGCGATCGATCGACGGGCAGATATTGTTTGTATCCGCTAAGAATTCTTACGTACTACGAAATACTCAAATCTTTGTTAAATTATTAAGGCTTGAAATTTAATCTTTATAGTCATGATTAAGTAATTATAACGTTATTAATAATGCAATATAAACACATACACGACTTAGAAATGAACGTTAATTATTAGTAAGAGTTTTTCTAGAAAATTTTGAGCTTTCTTTATGGACCTCGTTAACGAACATATTAATATTGCTGTGATTAAAATCAGCACAAGTATAGTGCTAAGTTCTACTTTACCATGCCTCCAAGTTATCAGGCAAATATGTATCTATAGTTTGTTACTGGACCTCATGTCCTTCGCTTAATTAGGCTATTGTCCATTTAGAAAAGTTTAAAAACTTCATTTTAATTAAATTTAGTTAATTAAAACACATAACATCAGATCAAAAAAAATATGCTAACAATGAACAAATGATTTATAACTATTTCTCAAGGGTAAAACGATCGATTGTTAATATTTTATCCGTTCTTTTTTTAACCATTTCATATTTTATTTCTTATAATAGACAACAATAAAGTCGAGTGTTATATAAGATACCATCTTAATAAAGTTTTGGTTATCCCATAAGACGCTTCACATTTCCTCGGGGTCAACGGCCCCATTTGACAATGTCAACGCACAGACAGACAACGAACTTGGATAGTACGACACCGTCCCACTTTTCTGCGAAGTGCCTGTCAATTAATTTTATATTGGAATAGACAAGATGTATATTTTTTATGTTTATTAAGAAAATCGTGGTCTGTGTCTATTTTTCAAATTGCATATCGTTGTTTAGTAATATTTTCATGTTGAAAACGAAACGTATTTTTTTTGTTTTGTGTTGAATCACTTAATATGTCTCTATAAACTATTTAAAAACGTCGGACTTCCGTATGTTATGTTACCAGTAACGCCAAGAAGAAGACAATTGAAAAACAAAATAATTTAAAGTTTATAAAAAAAAAAATTCTATTTGGAAAATATTTTTATATTATTGGTTTTTTAAACCAAAGAAGTAAATAGTAAAAAAAATCTATCAGATACTTGAAATCGGAATTGTTATTGTTTTCAATTGTTGTTAATTAACAATTTGAATGGTCGATAATATAAGTTGTGTAATAATACACATTCATATTTCGCTGTAAGAACAGCACAGATTAACGAAATTAAGTTAAAAGCAAGAAAGCTATAGAACAATGCTGCTGTACAAACACAAAAAGGATAACTTTAACTTAAAAAAAAAGTTGGAACAACGAAGAAGTTAAGCAACACAAGGCACTATTTATTCAGCTCGCCGATGAACTTGTCGAAAACTCTAACAAAAACCAAGGAGCATTCGAAAAAGGAAAAAAAACTGAAGACAAATTAGCACATCTCGTTTCATTTGCAGCTGAGATACTTTTAAATTAACAACAGTCCAATATTTCTGTGAAGATACCGAATAATAACAACATTACAAAAGTAATATTTAACTATAACTGTGTCGTCTTGTCTTTGATTCCTTCGAATAATTTACTTTAGACATGATATTTCAATTTGAACTAGTTTTCAAAGCTATGTTTCCCTTCTTTGATCTGTGCAACTTTTCAGGCTAATATTAAGCTGCATTTTTAAATTAACTCTCCTATTGTCAGAGTGGTAAAGGAAGATATACTTTTAATATGTAATGCGCAGAACAATATCTTGAGATGCATTTTGAGAAACACCAAATGTTCAATAACAATCTCAATATATTTATTTATTTATTCTTCTTGCACAAGTAGAGTACAAAGGCGGACTTAATACTATTACATGTAGGCTAAGCTGTTAACTATTTAATTTTAAACTTCAAATTTATTATATGTCAGCCATTTGGACTCCGCAAAATAATAGCTCTTTGTCAAAGAAATAACCGCATCGCAAAAATGAGTAAAATGACCCCAATACTTTAGTTCACTCAAGACGCAGTTCATAAATAGTGTATTGAACTGATAAAAATAACGAGCCGGCCTCAAACGGCCTGCGATGGCGGCAAACACATTCTGCACGATAAACAATAATAGTATTGTTCATCGGTCCGCGTATTTGGTCATCAAATATATTATTTAACCTGTTAACAAAAACTATTTGTTTCATACTTAAATTCAAATTATCTTATTATATCAGTACATAAAAATTGATAAAAAGCAACGATTTCATTCATTTTTCTTTTCGAAAAATCCAAAAACACATCAGGCCGTATACATTAGATGAATTAAAAAAAAAACAACCACACGATCGATATAACATATCATCGATCGATTTCATTCTATTTTTAAAAGTATAATAAAAATCTATTCTTTTTTTCCTATAAAATCCAAAAACGCATCTGGCCGTATACATTTGACAAAAAAAAAAACACCCCACCAACGAGATAACACATGATCGATCGCCATCCTTGGCCCGCGCAAAAACTCCAACGCCCGCTCTAACACCGAACCGGCCGGTAAGAGGAGCGTCCGCGAGGAAACCGAAAAAAAAGAAAAAGAAAAAAAAACCGCGACCATATCGACGCCCACAATTCAAAAAGAGAACGCACCTCGAGAGGCCCGTCAAACTGCCCCGCGCTCTGACAAACCTGCCCCGCCGCACCGGTCGTTCACCGGACGATTTGTTTTGCCCCCTTTCTACCACCCCACCCCCGCTCGAACTAAACGCACACTAATATAGATATAGATAGACACGTATCTACATATAGATAGACGTATATAGATATAGGTATACACGTATCTACATATAGATAGACATATATAGATATAAATAGACACGTATATAGACGTAATAAGTGCGTCGCTGATATAAATTTAAAGCATAACTTTCGTATCTGACGTACAGAACTGGATTCTTGAGGCAGGGCTGTCGGGAGCGAGCGGTTTTTCTTCTGCGCGGAGTTAGCGAGATGTCATCTAATTTTTTTAGGCAGCGATAATGTTGGTCGGTTAGTGATGGGAAGTGAGTATTATTGTTTGATATGTAGAAAAATAAAAACAAAACAATTGTGCAGCCAAAAACTTTTATTGAACTCTTCTTTTATGTAAAGAGTTTGAGATGTAACTAATCATTTTGTTTCATTTGGTTATTGGAATTTAAAAATAACATATATTCCAATATATCATAAGAATAGTCGCATTTGTCTTAAAGTAACCATGATAACTCGGCAGCTTAATATAGGACACTTTGGTTAAAAAAAAATGTTTGTCGTAACTATTAGATTGAAAGCGTTCTGTACGCATCCAACACAACAAAACCCCAGTAACATTTTATAATCATAGTACCTGCAGTAAATTTTGACGACACATTTTATTTTTCTCTTTGGCCAGCTCAGTCCATTAAATATCCAATTTTATTACAATCCTAATATAATAAAAATATTTATACTTTTATTTAGTCTCTCTTACCAACTGTTGATCATTGAAATATTAAACTAAATTATTATTATTTCAGCTTCATGTCAGCCCTGTAATGTAAGGTATGCGTCCAGTAGCTTTAGGTCGAAGCCTCGAGTCGAGAATTTCCAGAGAAAAAGAAGTTTAATGATCGGTTAACACTATTGCATATGCAGGCTTTTTGTCATCGCATCGACCATAAATAACGCGGGCCATTTAACTCTGATCAATCCCGTTTCTAGAATATTTATACGTTATGCAATGATAACAGATAATTTATGGTACACTATAAGAAAGAAAAAAATATATATGTTCTTATAACAAAGCAGAGAGAAAGATAACGGTTATTTGGAACATACGTAAGTTGATAGAATTAAATATTCTACTCAAGATCTCCACAACTTTTATCTATATCCTAAATGGAGTAAATATGTAGAATTGATATTTTTGCTTGAATTTGTACAATTTAAAGAAAAAGTAACTATATCTAAATATTTACAGTTTTCACATTCGCAATACGTCTCACGATATCAATTACAGATAAATAATAATCGTTAAATAAACTCCGAACACGGCGCACTGGCCGGAACCCGTTCGTCAAAAAAAAAAAAACAGTCGAGCATAGACAAAATTAAATGGCGGCCACAAATGATAGGTCGAAGAGAGCCGAGATAGCATCGCGGATCGTTTTTGTGCCTGTCTTATTTCATGTTTTAAAACGAGGCGCATCAGTTTTTACTTGGCGGGAATTTAGATAGCCCGATCTCGGCCGCGGGCGCCATTTTGATTTCAGCTCTCGGCTACTAGAAATTATTGGTTGCGTTGCCACTTTTCCTCTGAGGCCTATACTAGCGCTGCGCGGATGGAATTATCCCTTAATGAGTTCGGCCACGGACGTGCGATGCTCTGGGTGATGGCGCGTTCTTTTTTTGAAATTTCGTTTGTGTTCTATTTTTAAAATTCGTGTTTGGATATTTCTATTTTAATAAAAGAATTATTTATTGGCTTTGGTACCGGTTTGTGCAGTAGCCGGCTTCAAGTAATATTTTTTTTTTAAATTCACTATTAAAGTAGTTCACATTTCGTCGCTCAATTTTGTTCGTAATTAATCAGAAAAATTCTTTTTGTAACATTCTTTTCGTAAATTTAATATTTTATTATTTTCTTTATTTTATTTTACACACGTTTATTTAGAATATCAAAAATAGGTGCAACATTGATCGGTAAAAGAATAGTTATACACGATTCATTTTGGCGGCAACTCCCTTTTACTTTCAGCGAATAGTTCGTTTAAATAGTTGGAACGAGATTTGAATTTTAAATGTTACTATTATATAGTTTAAAAACATTTTGTCCAATGATCGACACGTGTTTGTTTTTTGGTTTTTGAAATGTATTTTTCTGCGCTAAGAAGTTCGAACTTCGTTTTGCTCACGGATAACATATCTTTCTAGCAGTGAAATAATATTTCAAATTAGTTCAGCAGTTTTATATTATACCTTATTAATATAAATTAAACTGCCTCCGTAGCCTAGTGGTATAGAGGCGTTTGCTTTAGAAACCGGAGGTCGTTGGTTCGAATCCTGCGGGGACTCAACAAATTTTCAGTGTTGTTTCCTAGTTGGTTAGGGCAGTTTGGGCCGATTACCCAACTGTCTGAAAAGTAAGATGATCCATGCGTCGGATGGGCATGTAAAAAGGCGGTCCACCCACCAACCCGCATTGGACCAGCATGGTGGGATACGGTCTAAAACCCCCTAATGGATAGGGGTGTATTAGGGGAGGCCTATGTCCAGCAGTGGACTATCAAAGGCTGATGATGATGATGATGATGTAACTCGAATTTCGAGAATTATTACTTGAAACTTTTAAAATAACGTTTTGAATGTTTCAAAATATCTTTTTTTGTTTGTTATTGTGGTTATTAATAAGTTACAATTTGTTTTGGCATTCGTCGAATTCGTGGTGCGTTTCCGCGTGTAAACATATTGGAAAGATGAACAATATTTTCGCTAGTTGATGAGTTAACAATATTTGTATGTTTATAATTCCACTAATTCGTTTTGAAAACAAATAATTTTACGGAGCACTAACACGACCAGATTGATTTATGATTCATTTCAGTGTTGTACATTTAGATGATAATGAAACGAATACATCTTTAACTGTAGGATGCGGAACTGAAATTGCTTGTGACATGTCGTAATATAAATGACACATTTGTCAAGTAACATTGGGTTTAAAACTATAAAATAAAATTCTGTCTGTATTTATTAATATTATTTATTTTGATACGCAGCGACAGTTAAATATGATCGAGTGCATTAAATATATTTTATTTAAAATATAGTCACATTATTATTATTGAAAAGGATATACTTGGATGAGTTAATTTTTTCAGGTAAAAATTATATATTTAATGTTATAGCTACTACAATTAGTGTTTGTGATTTTACATTAAAGACATTTCAGATATCTTGCAGGCGCTTTGTATTTATGTAAGATTTTAATTAAATTTATAATAACAGTAACCTGCAAGGACCAAGAATTGACTAAAAATTAACAACATCAACCTCCGTGTACTTCAATAAAAATACTAAACTTAGAACAAGTAATTCGAAGTACGCTATTCAATAACAAAGAAATTAGTAAAAAAAAATATTTACAAAAGTAAATATCATAAATGAAACATCGCTTAAAGGTTACATCTAATGAACATCTAATATTTCATTAGTAAAATGATAGGTTATAAAGCGAAAATTCGAACGCGATAAAATTTTCAAAATTTCAAATATCGAACAAGCAAAGAAAGCGCGCGAATCGTCTTCGCGTCACGAGTAACGCGACGGAGACAACAAAGACGGAGCGAAATGACGCGAAAGCAGCCATAATAATAATAATAATAAAGACGAGAGAGAAAAAAAACACAACGCACAGAGACCCCGAGCCCGAAAATGAGGTCATTCAATTTCGGGCCGACGGCGAAAGCGGGCGGCGTGCTCCGTTTTTTATTTTTTTTGTTTTTTCATTTTCTCCCTTTCTTTTTTTTGTTCGCTCTTTTTTTCTCTCTCTTTTTCTTTTTTCATTTCATTACTTTCGTCTGGAGGACGCGGTCAATGTGCACTTATTGTTGTCGCCCCGCGTTAGGATGCGTTCGGACTGGTGACAGATTTCGGGCGTTTATCGATTTCGAAAAGAGAACGGCGGTTTTTTTTTAATTTTCGATTTTTTTATGCCAGTTACGCGTAATTTTAAAATTTGCATTCCGAATTTGAAATTCAATTAGATTTTTAATTAAGTTCATGTCGTTTTTATAGTGCAACACATGATAAATATGTCAGTCGGCAATTATAAAAACTGTCAAAGCGGTTTAATTGATTGAACGACCGGATGTGACGATTAACACTCGAGATTAAATAAAGTCACGAGACGACGCGAGCAGGAGACGTTCACCTTACCTACGACTTGAGTAATTGATGATGGCGTATTGCATAGAAAAAATTTCTAATCTTACGCGTGTTAAATAAATTGCTGTACGATAGTTTAAATAAGATGATTATGGCTTATGCTCCGTTTTGTTATTATGCATGCCGTATCTTCGACGTGAAAATAATTAAACCGGTTTATATTTTGCATTATCTGTTATAAAGTATGCGACGAGCAGATGATAAGGCAAATATTTAGAAAAATTATAGTCCAATGTGAGCTACATTAGATATAAACGTATACTTTAATATTGAAACAAAAACAGTTTCAGTTTATTACAGATATAAAATTAAATAAATTATTTATCAGGTCGTTATAAATTTAATTAACACAATATCGTTATAATTAAAACAATTAATAACTTTTAATTCATGATTTATCACTCGGTTAGTTTTATAGTCGCAGACAAAACACAAATTAATCTAATGGCCAATATCTTATAATGGACGGTAATAATTTTTAAAAATATACACTTGAAATAAAACCAGAAATAATGATAAACATTGTAAATGACAAGTTAAAGAATAGATAATCGTTAACATTAATTTAATTAAAGCGTTAATTCTTATCACAAAGCTATTAATGTCTTTGCAATATAAAACTGTTTTTATAAGCAACAGCACTTGAAATTGCAAGAGCACTGTTTTAATCGAATAATTTATGTTGTTTTTTATATGTTTTGTTAATTTCAGATAGTTGGAACAATAATTTATAATATAATGTCATTCACCATTGTATCTTATTATAGTTTATTCATATAATAATGTAATTTTAAATAAATGTACAAATATCACAAGGCTATAATGTATCTTTTGAACAACAATCAACTAAAATACCTTAAAATGTTGACAAAATCTCACACTTATTTTTAGAACATAATTTTTATTACTAAATTAATAATGATAAATGATAATAAATATGCTCAACCTAAAGTTTTGACATAATCTTACGTTTTTCTAGCATTTAATAATTCTATTGTAACTTTAAAAATTTAAAAATCTTACAATATGACTGTTTATAATTGCTCGATTATTATAAATTAAAATTTAATTTCTATTTTAGCACAAGTGTACGCGTTGCCTTACGGGATGTTAACTGGGCAGATGTTTTTCGTACAAATTGAGTTATGACCACTGCAACGGGGTTTAATATTAAATGGCACATTAATTTAATACAGACGTTTTAATGAGAAAGCATGAAAAATTGAAAGACATCTTGAGTGAGATCGGTTTTTGGTTGTAGTGTTAACTATATTTTAGGTAACTTTTTAGTTAAACGGAAAATAATATCCTCCTAGTCAATTTAGTCAACTACGTAGGAGTTATTATAGTGCACAAGTGTACGCGCAAACACAGGTCCTCTCCTTCTTCCTTCACTCTCACAGTCCGATGGGACGGATAACCGACACAACCAGACAGAGATAAGGTGCAGGACCGACTTTTTACATTCCCATCCGAAGCATGGATCATCGTTACTTTTCAGACAATCAGATGATCAGCCCGCAGTGCCCTAACCACCTAGGAAACAACAGTAAAAACTTGTCGAGTCCCCGCATTCGAATCCACGACCTCTAGTTCTAAAGCACACGCCCTTACCACTAGGCTACGGAGGTAGGTTTAGACTACGGAAATGGATTATGTGATGTTTTTTTAGGTTATTCTAGATATTCGTTATGTACAGATAACAAAACCCGATTTTAGAGATGGCCAATTATAAATCAGTTGCCGCGAAAATATAGCGTAGGAACTTTTCTCATTTATATAATATTAGTGAGTTTTAATTTCGCTTCGATACCATTAGAGGATCGTGAATGCTAATTTAGCAAATGAGTTTTCGACGAGGTGAATTGAACATGGCCGCCCTTTTCGAATGTGGACCGCGATTTTAGCGCCCCCTGTCGGTTGAAAGTTTTTTTAAACAGGCCATAGAAAAGCCGTTATGCGATTCGAATGAAAAATTGTAGTAAATTCACTACGCAATGCGGTAAGAAATAATATCCAATTTTAGCGAAATACTTATCATGTGGATGGGTACTGAAATATATTTTTAATTTGCTATTGAAATATTGTAAATGTGTATTTACTGATTGATGTGTATGAATATAAATTGAAAGGGATTTGATTTGTTTAAAGAACTAAGCAAACTTGATGTACGAATTATTATTATATATGTTTTTGTTAAATTAGTTTTTGCAATAAAATTTCAATTCAGCCTTAAAATTTTGAGTATTTCTCTCTTGCTATAATTTGATAATTTCTGTGAAAATATTGTCCGCAAAAATTCAGAATTCGGGTAATTTTTGTCGCAGGCGTCGCGAAAAGATTTTAGCAAAATCTTTTTATTTACATTTCGCTAAAAACTAACAGGCGACGTTGAAAAACGAAATGGCGCTAAATATTTTTATAAAGATTGTTTCTGATGATTCTTCTGAAGGACATATTATAAATTGTCCATCCATAGTAAATATACGGAAATTAAAAAAAAAGCGTTTTAAACATACATATTATGATTATTATACCATACAATAATTGTAGAAACTTACTATTACACTGAAAAGAAAAATTTATTATTAAAATTTATTATATATTAATAAAAAAATTATTATAATTATAACGAATCACTATAATTACTCCTTATTTAAGGATGATATATCTTATTTGATGATGATATTTAAGGAGGATCATGGCCTCTATTATATGTTTATGCAAAACGATAATAAAATTTTCAGGATAATTAAAAAGAGCTCCTAATTTCAATTCACTTTTGTAACAGCTATATTAACTGTTACTTAAACTGTCAAATAAGACGACACAATATTTTTTTATATGAGAAATTCGTAATTTTGTTTACACATCTTTTATAAAAATCATTGCAATATGTATGTTTTACATCAATTGAAGGTAAACAGATTTTAGTGTAATATTAAAATAGCTAATATAATCATTCATAATTTTGTTAACAAACATGAATATTTTATAATTTTAATATCCCTATTTTTTCGTCGGATTATTCCTTATATTGTTATCACTGACATCTTTTTAGCTTCCACTTCAACGTTGCCTATAGATATATTAGACAATATAAATTGTAGTGAATGTATTATCGTAATGCATAATCTATTTTATTTAATTATATAAGCCCTAAAATTTGTCGTATATGTAGCTTACATCATTCATATAAAAAATAGTATCATATGTATGTACCTAGATTCGGATATATAAATAAACAGTATTAAAATTCCTAGAATTAAAACTGTGTGTAGCTGTCCAACATATAAATATGTATTACAGATTCTTTTCAGTATATATGTTATTCCCACATATATTAAGGGCCAAGGTTATTATTATTTAGGGCGCGTAAGAAGGCGCCGTGACCCCATTAGCTCAGATACCTATCGGCCGTCTTTAATTCAGTGGGATTCAGGTTACAAGCTCGCGTTTCGTATGTTAAAACCGGCCGCGGAAACGTTAGCCATGTGAAACTAGTTTAACTAACAAAGAGAGTCGAATAAAATGTGGTATGTTTGAAAAGTTTTAGTAGAAACTAATAATCTATTTGCATAAATGCCTGGTTTTGCTTTACTAAAGATAATGATCATGATTTCTAATTAATGAAGTTTATACAACTGAATTTAGATTTAGATTACAATTATTAATGATAAATACACTAAATCCAATACATAGGTTGTTTTAGCACAATTTGCTTATAATCAAATCGTTTAAATCTTTTACAGATAATTAATAAAGAAAAGCCAGCGTTTATCACTCAATACAATATACACATTTGAAAATATTTTATATCTTTTTACATAAAATATGAACCACTAAATTACGCATGAACGTAATAAAATTATATTCTAATAACAGAATGTAATCTTACGCACAATGATCACGTAGAACGAGCGATTCAATCCGCACAGAAATTATCTAGCAGTTGACCGAGCTAGATATCGCATAATCTAAACAGCATAAACGAGTATAGAAACGTCCGCGCGTATCCTAAGTAAAACATTAGCAATGCGATATAGCCTTCAAACTAGTCCTAAAGCTAAGATGGCCGCCGACCGACTGACCACCGAGTAGGGCTACCGTTTTTCTTTTTATATCGCTGTTCGACTGGCCAGTGATAAACGAACAAATTAAAAAATAAATATATATTATATTATTTTTACATTTCTTTATATTTCTAAAGTTGATAATAAATAAATGTTCTCAATTTGAATTTTATATAGCGCCGCATGTATTAGTTTCTAACAAATGGTAACCCTACTAGTGGAGCGGTTGTAGGTTATGTAGTAACATTGACAGTCGCCGGAGTTGTGTAAGCGCTCGCCTTGGCCGAGCGCATGCGCAAGGACTCGCGCGAGCGCCGCGCTCGAATTTCGAATGCATCCGAGGGCGCGCACTTGAACTTTTTGAATTTGGAACGGGTTTTTTTTATTTCTTTATACTCTTACACACGTCCAATCCTTTCCGTGATACATCCGCTACGGAACTTTCGGTTATTGCTGGCCGAATGTAGCGCGGTGGCCTTTTGAATTGTTCACGGATAAAAATAAACGACTGCAATGTTCTGTCCAATTTTAAATATAGAATGCGTGTGTTTTTGATACGTTGTTTCTTTTTAAGTTTTGATTAAATTTAATTCTTTCACATTCGAATTGTATGACAAGTTTAAACTAAATGAAAGTCAAATATGGTCGGGAGACGAGCAGAGGAGTCAGAAGTACGTGCATCGTTCGCGTGCGAAATTAAAGTTATTTTTAACTCAAACATTTAGGTTACAGACGCAAGTGCATATCATTCTTCCTGTGTGCATTCGTGGCCTCATTTGGTTTTGAACGAACATAAAGGATTTTCGTTCTTATTGAAGCATAATGTATAACAACTTGTGAAATGAAGGTTTTAAAACGGTTACATAGCATTATTGTCGTGAATTTAATGCATCCACATCAAAACTGGTAAAAGCTATAAAAATATAATGTCTTCTAAGTAAAGATTGAATAATAAATTATAAGGAACTACTTTAGACGTTTAGTTATTTAATTTAAACACCTTTGTAATATATCAAACGGGAAAAAATCTTTTTGTACAACAAAACTATTCTTAACACAAATCTTCGTTAAACTTTTATAAAACTAAAAGGAATTTTAAGCGATATCGCATAGTTTTAGAGCGAGTAATTCAATTAACAAAAATTTACGGCGGGAAAAAGTACCGTCGGTAAAATTTTAGCCTACAAGCCTCCGTTGCCGCGCATAACTAACCGAATTAATTTAAATTATAACTATAAAAGCACTTTATTTAAACATAACCTTAAATAAATATTTATATTTGTTTAAATCTACACTTTTAAATGAAAATCATAGACTATATCTTTATTTTAGCAAAAGAAAAAAATCACGACGAAAATAACGTTCGAATTTGATAAAAGTCGACACTGATTTTAAAATCGAACACATTCGATCGTCGGTCTAAAAACATTTCGAAAAAAAAAGAACGCTCCTTTTTCGAATTTAGCTTTTTTTAATATTTCACCAGGCACTCACACACGCACACACCCCGATAGGTGGGGCGGAATGCACGTCACGCGGGGTGGGGGGAAGGGGGGCTCACGCACAATTTTTTTATACGTGCGTACAACACACGCAGCACGCAGGCGCACGAATACACGCACATTATATATCCCATGTTATACTCACATGCGTCAGAGGTGGCCGGTTCGTCCTCCTTCCAGTTTGACACTTCGGTGGTAATTTTCGCTTATTTCACAACTTCGGCGTCACGTCAAAACTGTATCGCAACGATCTATGTCCGAACGCACTGTCTCGTCCGTCTGTCTGACACTCACGTATACATTTAACTAGCGGACCCCAAAAACACGCACACTCAAGGATGCATACCACATAGCGTTCACATACACAGATAAATCTCCCTTGTTTTTGTACTCCTTTAAAAACTTTAGTTTTTTTTTATTTTGAAAAATAACAGCGGTCCTATGTCCTCGTCGAAATTCGAAAAATACAGGGTCCTAAGTTTCCATTTGATATGTGTTCGTCGCGTCCGCGGAGCGTCGTCTCGTTAACAAACTTCGAAATGATCGACACGGGCCGTTCGGCGCGAAAAAACATAAAAACAAATCACAAAATTCCTCGTATATATATCAAACTGGTCGCTTAAAAAATATCTAATATTAACTCTCGATATAAAAAAACCACTGTTCGCGGGCGATATGAAATATTTGTACAAAATATAGTCCGTAGTGAGAAAATAGAAGATTATTATTTTTTTTTCTGTCGTCGATAATAATTCTTGATAATATTTTTTTTTTCACCGATTCTCGCGGGCGTTTTTCGGTTTTTTAGCGGTCACGTCGCGTGTTGTGGTCCTTCGGTGTGCTGAGAACGGAAATGCGACTCTCTAGCGATTGTGCATAGGCGGGACTGCACTGACGGCGCACACTGCACTAGACCGCGTGCGTACTTAGCCATTACCTTGTATTTACTGCGACCGGGGGCGGCCGACCGCGCCCTCTTGGTACTTTGCGCGGCGAAAAAACTACGAGTTTTACACGGAACGATGAACGGTTCTCATTTCTTTGCTATTTTAACGTAACAATTTTCACGTTGGAAAATTAATAATAAACCAAAATTTGAAAACATAAGAAGATTTTCCTATAATATAGCGTTAAGTCTATCTTATCGATGTCTATTTAAAACGAATCATATGAAAAACATAAATAATGGTGAAAACGACTTTAATAATTACACTTAGTTTAATTTATCTTGATAATTAAAAAAAATTAAAAACAGCAATTTCTATTTCCGCGTTCATCATAAAGTGTAAACTGTTATCACTTGTAAACAAAAAATAAAAAAATCAATAAAAAAAACACTTCAACGAACATTAAATAGATATCCGTGCAAAGTATCAAGAAGGTTCGCGACCGCCACACTCACATAGTAACAGAGTGCAACGTCGTACGTACACAGCGCGTCTGTGTGCGTGCCCGCGCCTGTGCGGACCTTGAGCGTTTTGTTTCACTTACTTATCTTATCCGCGGCAACAATTCGAATTGGATCTCATTACTAAAACTGTATACACTCTCCACAATTTTTTTCGCGTTTCTCGCGACCGTCTAAGATCAGTTCTATGATATTTCGTGAAACGGAACGGCATTATCTCGACGCGGCTGTGTGCGCTGTTCTGTGTGCACGTGCTTTTTTTATCGTTTTTTTCTCGGCGTGTGAGTGCGTTTGATTGTGTAGCGATGTCCGTGTTCGCGTGTGTGTGTGTCGCGTCGTGCAAGCGTCGTGGTGTGCGTTGTTCTTGTAAGAAAATGCTTCGGTGAAAAATGTTCGCCCGATTCGGAATAGATGGCGGTTGTGGCGCGAACGTCGAAAAATACAAGCGCGATGATGCCCCACGGTTCGTGGCGTGCGACTGCGTGCGATTTTGAATATCGAATGGACGGAGCGGGGTTACTTTTTGAAAATCGAACGAAACTGTTTTTTTCTTTCATTTTGGTTGACTACAATTCCGTAAATGTTTTTAAATAATTGGTTAATAATGTTTAAGAAGAATGCAAAGCAAGATATGCTAGGTAGATACTTTAAACTCCTTTAAAGGTTTAAAAAAGAGTTTGAAGAGTATAAAATGTAAAATTTCCTTTTAGATATTTTATGATAACGTCTTTTAACTTATATTTTACATTACAAATTGAATTTTTAGGAATGAAATTTGTCAGATTATGAACGATACCAATAGGTCTTCTACAGCAGTGGCACCTTGTTTACAAGAAGTCTTTAATATTTCTTTGGGTCGGGTATTTATTTTTAATAAAACTAAAGTTCGGCGAAACAAAAACATTTTTGTAGTCCTTTTGCTTGTTTTCTGTAATAATACTGTTTAATTTTTTCTAAAAAAAAGCTTTCTTGCCCTTTTTTGTTCCTAATTTATCGAAGAGTCGGTCTGTACTTAGTAGATATAATCTGTTATTCATAACAGTGTTTTAGCAACAGCAACTAAACTGTATAACCAATATCTTAAAGTAAACCGCTATGAAAATACTTTCAATTGTTATTAAATGTATTTTCAGAATTCGAACTTACGACCTCCGGGTTCCGAATCTACTAAACCACGGTTAGGAGCAGAACCTTACGTGTCATAGATTAATTTGA
Source organism: Lamproptera curius (assembly GCA_029286875.1). Classification (NCBI taxonomy): domain Eukaryota; kingdom Metazoa; phylum Arthropoda; class Insecta; order Lepidoptera; family Papilionidae; genus Lamproptera; species Lamproptera curius. The sequence goes on along the minus strand of JAGSMT010000105.1, from coordinate 3,316,402 downwards.
TTTTTATAATGTCATATTTGGAATATATCAATAAAATCTAGATTTCCTCATCTTTAGGGTCGTTAGTTTAAAGTAGCCAAGTAGAATTACAATTTTTAGATGTAATTACACCGAACGCCGGAACTTGTGTCGGCATTTCGTGATTTTTGCACAAGACAATAGTGTTTTTACACGCGAAGCGATAATTATACATTACTTGCCACGTCGAACCACGTTTTCAATTGGACCAGTGTGATGTTTGGCGTTTTTTAATTTTTTCTGTCGTAGACATCGTGCGAAATGAGTACGTTGTTGTTGTTGTTTTATGTATAGTTCAACCAATTAAGATTCGGAATGATTGTAAACACATCAAATGTTATACACTAATGGCGCCAGAAGCGAATAGTGGCCCGCCATCTTGAATCTCAACGCGTTGTTTTAATTATGCTGATTTTCTTTACCATCTCTATAAAGATAGAGATGGTCGGTCTCCTGTTTACAGGGGGCTTGGTTCCATCGCGGTTTCCATCTCAGCCGCAAAGCTGTAGTGTGAACAAAACTATTGTGTTCTAACAGACGTGGTATTTAGCGTTCACACGCCGTGAGGTAAGTTAAATCTTCTAGCCATTATTTAAAATCTATCTATTCAATATCTACTAAGCTGAAAATTATCTCAGCTTGATAAAAAAAAACGAAAAAAGTATATTTTTTTTTTATTCGAAGCAATTAGATCAGTAGTCCACTTGATGGTAATTAATACCTCTGAAAGGCAGCTTAAGACCCTACATCTTCGCTCATCGTCAGCCAGGAAGCCCTTCAAACCGGAAGACGAAGGAACCAGATTTTCGATAGAAATAGATGCTAAGATGACCGTGGTGACTTCCCCAAACGGCCCTTTGTAATCTATAGAACCTCCAAAACGTAATGTATTGCAAACGTAAGTTTAGCGATGTATATTTACTAAGTCGGCGGATGTCCAATAGACGCCATTTTTTATTGCCTACGCAGGCGGACGAGCAGTCGGGCCACCTGATGGGAAGTGGTCACCGACGCCCATAGACATGGGCAATACTGGTATCGCCAACGCGCTGCCTACCGACCTACCGTCATAGGATGTTAAGTCCGTCGTCGTTTACCCAGTAAATACGCTGGCTACGGTGCCCTTCAAACCGGAACACGCTAGTGTTTTCACACAACTGCTTTGCGGTAGAAATAGGCACCGCGGTGGTACCCACCCAGACGGTCTCCTGTACACCGGGACCTACATAACACCGGTTTCATCCATTTCTTTTAGACTCCACATCATATTTGGCTACTGTATTAAAGTTAGTCTGCAATACATCTCGCACCAATCACGTGCGGTCGTAGTTTGTCAAACAGCTGCATTCCTATGCGTATAGTTTTGCGAATAACTTCAAAGTGCTGTGAAGTTATTTGAACTTCGCTTGCAGGGTTTGATACACAGTTTAATATGAAGGTCTGACGGATATAGGATATTAACTTTTGTGTAGTTTCCTGCTAAATATGTTTACAAATAAAGGTGCAAAAATCTTTTTCCTTGCCCTTGTGTGGTATTTTTCGCGTAGCAAGATTTTTGTTATCTGACTCTAGAAAACTATTCGATTGGAATAAGTGGAAAAAAAAAGTTACATAAAGCATTATTCTGAACCTTGGCTTTCTCTAAACGACGAATTTCCACATTGACACTCATCCCCACTTTAACCCCTTGTTACGGCCTAGAAACGGCGAAATTTCTGAAAAAACACCATTATCTCGTGTCAAGTAACTGGTCATAGTTTTTTTTCACCCCTTTTATCGCAATTTTTGTTAGTCTTTCTCCATTCTTGTTACCTAATTTAAGTATGTACAAATTTTTAATAGTTCAATAGTTTAGACAGAAAAGACGGACAGACAGACGGACAGAGTTTACATTACTATGGATAAAAATAACAAAAGTTTTACAATAGCTCTTTGCTATTGTAAATCGTTTATATAAAAAAGTCCCTTGTGTTACTGTATTCCGGCTTAAAGGGCATCTTGTAATTGTAATTACTGCATAAAAGATACGTTACATACTACAAATTAAGGTCGTAGTCACTTTACTTATATAAAATTTTGGTACACTAGAAAAACGATATAACTTTCTCATTTTTATGTACTCCACGTATCCCTTGCCGAAGACTTGATAAGTTTTTTAAAAACGTTTAAATCTTCACCCGAAGAATTCTCACTCAACACCATTAAACAATAGCTATTTCAAGCACTACACCAGTCACTATCACTCTAACAAGATAGTTAACCTTTGATAGTTAGGGAGGCGCGGAATTAGCGCATGCAGCCCAAAGTTATGCGGCAACATACCCCATGACCACACGGAATGCAATAATTCGTTTCCTAGCAATACCTTTAATTATCCAGAATCGTGCAGCGTTAAGATATTGCGTTCCTACATTAGCCAGTCGGTGGATTCCGAAGATTTAACGTGCGTATACAATGGCGAATCGAACCTGTTACGCCTTTCATACATTCGGTGCGAATTTCTCAACGAACATCATGCCAAGTTCACGTACTGTACGGTTTAGGTTTAAGTTGGGTCTGTTGACGACGAACATTTGATGCTCAGCTTGTTTAATGTATACGCACTTTAATGATATCCAATTTGTACTTGTAATCGAAACCGGAGTGAACTATAAATCATTCATTGATTCTTCGCGAATATCTCGTGCTCAGTGTCCGTTTTAAAAATGTTGAATCGGATAAAAAGGTTAGTGTTAACGGTTTTTCCAGTTGTTCGATGTTTAAGTGAGCTTTTTTCGTTGATAATCATAGAATTTTTGCGTGTAAAGCTTTTGTATTTAGAGGTTATAAACATTTTAAAAGTTAAGTGACATTTAGGTTGAAATTTCGAGATATTTCACATGTTTAAGGTTTTCATATTACATAAACTAACAAAAAATTAAAACGCGACTTGTTTTTTCTAATCACATCCCTAAGTACCGTTGAGTCTACTACTATATGCTCGGTATCTCTCTGCGTGGTAAAGTGCGTAACGTAGCCATCCGCAGAAGAACCATACCGCAAAACTAACAAGCTGAAGTGGCAATGGGCCGGCCACTTGGCTCGTAGAACCGATAACCGTTGGGGAAGAAAGGTTCTCGAGTGGCAGCCTCGTACTTGGCATCGCAGTGTCGGACGACCCCCCACGAGATGGAGTGACGACCTGTGCTGTCGGTGGATGCAGGTCGCACAAGAGCCTACCTCTTGGCGACTTATGGGGGAGGCCTATGCTCAACAGTGGGCTCTGACAGGCTGATGATGAGGTGACAAAAAAGGTAAATCTCTTGCTAGTAAGTCATACGCTCGTATAGAAAACGCAGCGTACTACGCCGCGTCTCCGCTCTTTACCTTAAGACAAGGGGTGTTACTGGATTGGACCAGCGTGGTGTGATTCGGTCCAAAAACCTGCTAATGGAGAAGGCGTGCATTAGGGGAGGCCTATGTCCAGCAGTGGACTAACACAGGCTGATGATGATGATTATGACGGGGCTCGGTTTGCGCGACCCACCACGTTTTCACTTTACCTATATTACGGTTACTATGTGTCCTACCGTTCTTTTCTATAGCCAGCTAGCTGTTGAATCATTGCTGCTGTTTCATCAGTTACCTAATGAAGGTCTGTGTGATCAGGCCGTACTTCCGTTGAAATATTTTACTACTTTATTCACGGATAAAGGGCGACCACAATCAGAGATCGTTTCAGCATGCCCATCTAGAGCATTTACCATTTTCACGCTATTGTTTGATGAAGGTTATCTCACAAATAAGCAAAAAAAAAAGCAAACAATTTTTTTCAATCACAGTATTTGGACATCCAGTTCCAAAATAAACCTTATGTCATTAATATCAAAGTGTTACGTTGTAAAACTTTAACAGTATACAGTATATGTACACTACTGCAAATAAATCAAATAAACCACCCTACTCTACTTCTTTTCACTTTTTATGTATTTATTTTATTGTCAAGGCTTAAAATCTATAGTTACCCAAACTATATAAATCTTAAAAAAGGAATTGACTGTAACTACATGGTAGCGGTAAAACTTACGAAAAGAATCACAATAATTCAAAATCAATCAAAAAGTTACAAATTTCAAATCAATTTCAAGACTCGAACCTAATAATAACACGTTAAAAATTGGCAATCGCAAAGGTCGATGAACTCGGTGTCATTATTCCCAAATATAAATTGTATTGAGAAATTTCGCGTAAAATCGCCCCGGTCGTCGACCCTTCGGGTAACATTGTGTTGCAACTTTGGGAATATTTCTAAGTCTTCACACTAATGGGTTCCCTTCGACGAACGTAAAATTAAAGACAGAATTAATTGGCTTAAGCCAAAAACTAAGTTACTTAGTAATACAAAATAATTCAGACGTGTCAAAGATTATAAAAATCAGATGTTAGGACTTTTTCTAATTGGCTGCGCTGGCAGACTTGCACTCCTGATGCCTGCCTGTCCTGGCCACCTGATGGAAGGTAGTCATCGACGCCAATACCAATGGTATCACCAACACGCTGCCTACCGTGAGACATAGGATGTTAAGTCTCGTTTAACTAGTAAATACGCTGGCTACTGTGCCCTTCAAACCGGAAGACAGTAGTGTTCTTAAACTACTGCGGCACCGCGGCAAAACGAGATAAAATCTAATATGTAAGACAGTTTCAGAACTTAATTCCGACTAGCGTACTTATTCGCGAACTCTCACTTAATCAATCACTTAATTAATCAACTAATAACAGCATACGGACGCTCCAGCTATACATAAATTGTTTCCAATTTTTCGGACGTTTCACCTCAGGCTCACCTGTCGTTCTGTCAATAGCAGCCTTAATATTGGGAGGTCGTAATAATTTTAAGAAGTCCTTGTCAAGTGCAGAACACCCACGCGTTTATGTCAGGAGCAATTTTTGTGACGCACCTTATTGGCGTCTCTAATGTCTGGTCGATTAAACATTTGACAGCATCCAAATGTTGGGTATATTCGGATTTTGTTCGCTTAAATATATATAAATATATTTATTATTATAAATGTGAAAGATTTTAAGAATGAATTTGTGTTTCTTACTGTTTAAGACAAAAACTACTGAATGGATTTTCATGAAATTGTTTTATAACGAAGCCTATTGGCTATAATTTATAATGATATAGTGTGAATATCGTTTGAAAAAGTTTCATAAATAATTTTAATTCTAATTTAATTTCGATATGAATTAAAACCATACATATTATATGTTATGATGAAATTACTAATTGCTGAATAAGACATTTTCTTTTGTAATAAAACTGTTATCTTAATGTAATTACAAATGTTTAATGCAAATACCAGACGGAAGTATGAGACTTATTTTACACATTTGTCTAAGACCGAGTTTCAAACTCGGAAGATTTTCCTTCGGGTAAGTTTTCCATTGTCTAACTATTTGCTACAAATAATTTTACAGAACGTTATTAAATTAGCTTGGTTAATTTCATATAAATTATTGAGTTAACCACCAAAAATGTACTATCTGATGGCAATTAAATACAGCTCATAATGAATGTATTCTGTTAATGTAAAAATTTCAAGGGTTTTAATACATATTGATATGTTTTTCTTTACTTAAAGTGCTTCTAGTAAATTCTATGAACATATTGTTTGAGAAGAAAATATATCCCTTCATTAGCTCTCGTACTGCGATGGGACGAATAATCGACACGACCGAAGAGAGATCGTGCACATCAACTTTTTACCAACCATCTGAAGCATATATCCTGTTATTTCACAGGCAATTGAGTGATCAGCATGTATTGATTTTACTATAATTACTTAAACAAGACTCTGAAACAAGAGTGGACTCTTATTGATGAGATGTTAATCTCTGAGTGAGATTCGAGTAATAACTACACGTAAGACTAAACTTAGTTGCTACGGGTTTCCTTGTTAAAATCTATACCTAAATTAAAATCCATTCCTGGTCTTATTTGACATCCAGACATATCACAAAGTTAAATCTCCACTAGTTCTAACGCAACACCACCAATTTTTTTTTGCTACACAGCTGAATTATGTAACCTATATGAAAATAACGTTATTGTTACCTCATGATTTCTTATTTCTACATATTTCACCGTAATCTGTCTAATGATAATGGACGCTGTGACGGCCCGAAACGTCGTGAATGAAATAGTTAAAATAACTATAACTGTATTCAATTTATAATAACTAATAAAAAATATAGATGCATTATCACTGAGCTATAATCGAATTCCTTTACTTTATAGTTTTTAATAGGCTGAACTTCAAGTCATTCTGTACACTGACATCAATTAAAGTAGAATGCTACTAGACATGGAATTGATCTAGAAATCTGGCTCAAAACGTTAGTCTCTCCGGCCGTAATCAGATTGCCCATTTAAGGCCTATCTCCATCCATTTGGGAGGTCACTCTCCTGATTTGGTCTATTGCTAAAACTATACCAATGAATGCTTTAATTTCTTGATACAGCAGAATTGTAAAGGAATTAACATATAATTAAGACATAAGATATCCGTACATTTAAAGCGGCTTTAAAACATTTGGAAATTTATTAAATAGTTTTTGTCATCTAACGGCGTTTGACATAACACCAAGCTAAAATAACTCATACATTAGAAGCTTATTTCGTGAGCAAACCACTAGTTTATTACCAACTTTATAATAAACTTAATTGGTCCCAATTGCACTCAAAGCTTCGGTAACAATACGATATGATAAATGTTTACCTTTATCGAATAAATATTATGTGAAATGCATCATCATCAACATCTTCAGCCTGTGTTAGTCCACTGCTGTACATAGGCCTCCCCTAATGCACGCCATCTCCTTTAGGGGGTTTTTGGACCGTATCCCACCACGCTGGTCCAATGCGGGTGCATGGGAGGACCGACTTTTACATGCGCACCCGACGCATGGATCATCTAACTTTCCAGAAAAATGTAAAATGTCATTTATACAAATTATAAACATGACAATTACGGTATAATATTGACATTTTTTTTAAATGTTAGAATTTAGCTAGATGAATGTTTGTAACGACAAGTTACGTTTACAATATCAAGGTAACTAATAATCATATTAGTTTCTTAGTAGTTTTATTTTTGTATCAAAGAGCTTTATACAAATTTAAAGCACCCAAATAGATAATTAAAATCTTACCAACAAATAATTATTGTCTAACAAAAATGTGAACGTTCGTAAAAGTGGATACTTGTAACGCGAAAATTAATTGAAGGATTTCGATGAATCGTCGCAGTATTATAGCTAAGTTAAAGTAAAAACGTAAATTATAGTTATAAATAATTATACGTAATGTACGTAATTTGAATGAGCAAAATAAGAGTAAAACACTTGCAAAATATTTATTGAGAAGATAGTCTTTTTCAGTTAAGCTACAGTGTTAGGAGTTGTCCAAAGTTTCTCTTTGTCTAAGGTTATGAATGTCCTTTCGTTAGGATTTTTAAAAATGTTTTAATTTAAAACCTAATCTATAGAAATGTGTTACAGCGCTGTTTCCTTTGCGTCTATATCGGTATATAATCTTAGTTTTACTTCAATTTGTTTTGCATTACTAAATTTACTACGCTAAAACTGCTACAACTTGTATTTATGTAACTTAGGTCCAGCGAGCTGTGTGCCTAGATGTAGCCTAGATTTTTGTGCGAGCGTTCGGAATATTCCCAAACTGTGCCTGAAAACATAATGGTTTAATCTTGTTACCGTGTTTGTGCCCGCTAACTGAACAATACGTTCACTATTTTCACTAGTTTGGTTATTTTTAGACGTCAAAGTCGTTTATTCAGGTATTTGGAATAAAATGGAACGTTTAAATTTGTTTGAGTATTAGTTGTTATTAATTTATGGTCGCCTGGTAATAGAACTAATCTTTTGCTTTGCAACATATTCCATTTTTAATGTATATTGTTCGTTATTTTTATTATGTAGTTTCAGTACAACCTATAAACTTTTTGAAAGTAAAATCTCGTTGATTATGAATTATAGCGCAAGCGGATGCGGATTAATTAAAAAGTTTTCGGGTAAATCTATTTCAAATTTAAAAACACGATCAGGTATCCATTCAGCATGTTAGCTATCGTCCAAACAATGTGCTGAAAATTCACAAAAAATCTAACGAAAATTTCCGACCCACATTCTTAAGGAGCTAAACTGGAACAAAAACCTCTCATGGCCGCCATGACAGTGTTTTTTTGTCTAACCAAGATGGCGCGTGACATCGGAAGCTGTCTAAAACAAAAGGAAGCCGAAACCCGCCCCACCCATTTTTAGACGGCTGGTAAAAAACCGGCTAGCGCTGCGACGGCTGGTAAATCTGGCATCTGGTAAATCGGGCATCTGGTAAATCTGGCGTCTGGTAAATCTGGCATCTGGTAAATCTGGCAACTGCTAAATTCGCACGTTCGAATCCATCCAATTTCCCGGGCGACGGCTCGCTACGCGGCAACATGTTAACGCGGGCATGCAAACGTATTGGAACATACCGGGGAAGGCATCTGACGACCACCTGTTGCTCGGATCCAACTTCTGGCCTGCGACGAACTCCGCTTACTCGGCCCCAACTTTGCCGTGCACCAACCGACTTCGTTAGACGACGCTCCGAAATCGAATTAGCCAATTCACGCCACTACTTAAATTCAAATTTGGAATACGCTAATTGTTCTAATTTAGAATACAGCAAACTCCTACGTAGCGATACTGAAAGTTACGAGAAGCGATAACGCTAAGCCGCGGCACAATCGATACGAGCTTATACTATTTAAATCCGTCACATCACTGCACCGTCTTAAAACTCGCCCGAGACGTCGGCAAGAAAAGCTACTTAGCTCGCGAGACGTTCACACCGAATGTTGGAATAAAACGCGTTCGAAATTTGAATTTGGCTTTTTAAAATTTAAATTACTAATTTCGGCTATTTTTTTTTCTAACCCGCACGCGTTTCGGCCGGCTTTATTCGCGAATAGTCCGGTGATAACAGCGCGAGTTGCATCGGTGCACGCCGGCCGAGTTGCAACAGGTTGTTTGGCGGAGAGGCGACATCGGGCGCATGCGCGTCCAACTACCGCCGGCGCCCCGCAGCGGCGGCTCGCGATCCTCCAAGTTTGAATTTGGAACGTTCGCAACGTTGGACTGTTCCAATTAGTTGAGATTTGAAGTTTCATATTTGGAACGTCTAATGTTCACGTACAATGTTGTATATATATTCGAATATTTTTTTTAATAAAGCATTTTGAAAATGGAACGATTTACGTGACTTTATTGAGCAACTAAATAAATGTTACCGTATTAAATAAAAATGTGACAGTGTTACAATAAGCTTCTATAGTAATTTAATATGCTAGACATTTTTAGACAAGAATAATACGTAATTACTTTTCGATCACTTATGTTATAACAAAACTGTAATTAATATAAATCAAAACATACATAACTAATATTGAACACTGAGGTTATGATAAGATTTCCTCGATCGTTAAACAAAACGACGCCATTGTGTAAGGTCCGCCGCATCCGCGCTGGAATTAGGCTAGACGCGATCCGGCCTTTATCCAGGAGCGGAATCGACTTCTCTATTGCATTGGGAAGTGCACCGCAGACACTCTATTGCACTTGTAATGCGTGCCGGAAAATACCTTGTAATAACAATATCAACAAATATATTCGTTACAACCGTTTTTTTATTATCATTATAATCGTTTAATAGGAAAGAACAACATAATGAAAATAGTAGTACACGTTGTATTATGAAATTCATTTTATCTCTTTTCATTTGTTATCTGTCAGGATTTTACTCCGTGACAGATCGTTTAGTCTTAAAATTAAAAGTTAAAATTGAAAAATAAAGTTATTTTAAATTTTTTTCAGAGAAACATTTAACAGTGAATATAAGCTTACAGGTCCCAGACAATCTTACCATACAAGGCTAAAGCTTTAGTAGTTGCTGGTTTAGATGTACAAACCTTTAGTGGGGACGGGAGCTTCCCGCGAACTCTTTATTAGACGAAGCTTACCAGAGACAAAAGTCTGGAAGCATAACATTCATGTAAAAAAAGGCGTGTTTCAACCAATCATTTATGGATATACTGATGTAATAACAATACTGAGTTTTGATTCGTCGATACGTAAGTTGTTTTACCTTTTGTAACCAACTATTGCCTCCGAGCCTAGTGGTATGGACTGTGCTTTAGAAACCGAGGTCGTGGGTTCGAATCCTGCGGGACACAACAAATTTTCATTGTTGTTTCCTAGTTGGTTAGGCAATTTGGGCCGATCACCAGTTGTCTGAAAAGTAAGATGATCCATGCGTCGGATGGGCATGTAAAAGTCGGTCCACCCACCAACCCGCATTGGACCAGCGTGGTGGGATACGGTCCAAACCCCAATGGAAAGGGGTTTATTAGGGAGGCCTATGTCCAGCAGTGGACTATCAAAGGCTGATGATGCATGATGCATGCATGCATGATGCATGATGCAACCAACTATTGAAGTAATATTTATCACCAAACTAGGTTCAAAGGTGAATTTTGAACTAGTTTGGCAATTTTCTTTTAAATATATCTATATTTTTAATTTTATCATATCATGTTATTAGCTCAATTTTGGCTCGACGTGGATAACGGAGGTCAAAAGTTCGAATGCAGCGGGGTCAGTGTTTTCTGTTTAGTTGCTTGACTATTATTTGGAGTTGAATTGGTTCAAAACTCCAAGGGCTTAATATTTATAAAGCAGAGATTGTGCTATTACTACTGTATCGATTTAATACAATCTGTACCTTTTTAAGACGATAACAATAATTTTTGCAGAGGATTTTCTAATGTCGTAGTTATTAGGTCATGTTTCTTGAAAAGTATTAGTTTTAAACACTACGAACACTTAACATCTACTTTTTACGTGTTTTTTTACACAATATATTACCGGCAAAGCGTATCAATTCGAATAATTTTTACCCAAAATAAACTACAACTAAACCATCTAGACTTTTTTTGAGGTATCTTTAGAGTCATTCCAAAAGGTACCCCACCTTTGGCATGTGTTCGACTTGTAATCCAACCAAATTCACTTAAATATCTCCATATCTCCATAACCTAAAAGTAAAACTGCATTAGACGGATGGATTACATGTCAGATGATTTGAAGTCACTGACATCCCATTACGACTACCGAAGACGGATGACCGGTATCGCATTTTCCGTGTCTATCAAGCTTCCTTTCTAGATAATTGAATGATTGGCCAATGTAGCTACATTCTAATTAAACAAAACACAACGATAAGTAATAAACCGTTTTCCCGAATGATTCGAACCTCAGTCTATACGGTCTGTAATACGTATGTCACTGACTCACGAAGGCGGTTCATATTGAACATATTCAATTTAACTGTTGTTTGGAATTCAAACCTTCCACATCATAAAAGGCCAATTGAGACCCTAAAATGTATACATGACTCACACAAATACATGTGCCGAAATGTTGTAATTGGTTTACGCTGTCCAATATCACGCGATTTTTTACCAATGAATGGTATCCGCGTAACGTTTTCTCGCTCACCAAAGTTTACCATCAAACTGTGATTAAATAACTTCCGAATCTATCCGTCCACCATAGTTAACGTCGACCGTGAAACGTTAACGTGTAAGTAGCTTTATTAAATACTCAACATTACCACCCAACTGGGTATTAGCAACGATATGGCGTAGCGCATAAGATATATTATCGCGTATTATTCGTACTTTGATGCGAGATTTAATAACGAAGCCAGTGTTTGTCTTGTGCGCGTGGGGCCGTTTTAGGGTTGCCTAGTAAAACAAAACTAAAGTACGTACGGGCGAAGGAAACTGAGGGGGTATATTGCGTAAAGTTGGACCGTTACCACGTACGCCTCTTTCGAGTGGCAACTTTGGCGTCTGGGCGAAAATGCGTGTGCAGCTATGCGCGTTATTAGAATGCGTCCGGCTTGTGGGCTCCAGCGCTTGTTGTGGTTTACGATTTTGTGGACAACTTTCAAGCGGTATGGCGTTTCGAGTGTTATGTACATTTTGAACTGCATGGACTGTTTATAGCTTAAGCTTTAGTTAACTAGGAGAGCTTTGGAATTGGAGAAGACAAAGTAATTTCAAAGAAGTAGCGAACAATCGTTCTTATTGTTGACTTATCACTGAGATGTCAATCAATGTAAGAAAGTCAACTTTAACTATATCATACTTAAAAGACCGCTTCTTTGCAATGAGTCACTTTGTTTTTATCAATTACAAATCTAATTAGAAGTAAATTCAAAAAGTAATGATATTTATATATCATTCTTCTTTCTAAATGATGTAAAAAACACTTCCTTCGATTTTTAAGGTACATCAAAGAATGGAAAGCGTTGACTCAACCTTTGCCCAACAGTGGGATTAACTGGACGGATAAGAAAGAAGTACGACCACTCACCTAATATATAAACCATGTTCTTCGTCCAGCGCTGGAGTTCCTTTCGTATGGCGCGTCTTTCCTGCTGGCATCGGGCGAAGGAGCACTCCGCCATTGCATACGCGCAAACCTGCACACGAAACATATAGTTTATTACAATTGCTTTAATGTTCTAGTATTTTTTTATGATATACGCAGACAGATGAGCAGTCGGTCCACCTGATGGTAAGTGGTCACCGACCCATAGACATTGGCAATACCAGTGGTATCGCCAACGCGCTGCCTACCGTGAGACATAGGGTGTTAAGTCTCGTTTACCCAGTAAATACGCTCGCTACGGTGCCCTTCAAACCGGAACACAGCATTGTTTTCACACTACTGCTTCGCAGCAGAAACACCCACCCAGACGGTCTCCTGAAAAAAGGGGACCTACAACCGGTGAAATTATTTAATTATTAATAATAGAAGTGACGATAGCAGGTCTCATGCTAATAAGTCATACGCTTGTAAAGGAAACGCAGCTATACGCCAAAGGTCCTCTTTTTGCCTTAAGACAAGGGGTGTTGCTTGTCTACGTCTATTAGTTACGGTGCCCTTCAAACAGGAAGATGGCAGTGGAATACATGCTACTGATTTGAGGCAGAAATGAAAACTATGGTGATAATTTCCGTATAAACATGTGAAAAGTTTAATGAAGAAAAATTCAACAAATAATTCAAATTTCAGTCGTATTATTTAAAATGATATAGAGTTGCATTCTATGTTCTATTCAGTCAAATTGTATTGTAATCATAATCATCATCATCATCATCATCATCGTGTGTTAGTCCACTAGTGAATATAGGCCTCCCCTATACCCACCTATAGCACACGCCTTCTTCATTTGGTGGTATTTGAACCGTATCCAACCACGGTGGTCTAATGCGGGTTGGTAGGTGAACCGACTTTTTATGGGCATGAAATAAATGGAGGAGGCGTTCATTAGGGGTGGCCTATGTCCAGCAGTGGACTAGCACAGGCTGATGATGTATATATGATGTAAGCTTTTACTAAAGAGTTCCATCATAAAGCATTAAGTATTCTTCGTAATAATATGCAAGTATATAAATAAGTAGTAACAAACGTAAATACATATCCACAATCTTCGGAGTTGGCTTTGATCAAACAGTTTGATGAACGCTTGGCGTAGTGGTTAATGTGTCTGACTATTGCGCCAAAGGGTGTGAGTTCGATTCCCACCACGGGAAAATATCGTGTGATGAACGTAGCGTTTTTCGTTATCCGCGTGTTTGTATCTATATAATATGTATTTATTTTCAAAAAAAAGTAAGTTTATATATTTATCAGTCATCTAGTTGCCATAGTACAAGCTTTGCTTAGTTTAGGACTAGATCGTGCTGTGTTATCGCTCTGAAATATTTCATCATCATCATCATCATCAGCCTGTGATAGTCCACTGCTGGACATGGCCTCCCTAATCACACCCTATCTATTAGAGGGTTTTGGACCGTATCCCACCACGCTGGTCCAATGCGGGTTGGTGGGTAGACCGACTTTTACAAGCCCATCCGACGCATGGATCATCTTACTTTTCAGACAATTGGGCGATCGGTCTAACTATAAAACAACAACGAAAATTTGTTGAGGTCCCGCAGGATACGAACCCACGACCTTCGGTTTCTAAAGTACACGCCCTTACCACTGAGCTTCGGAGGCAGTGAAATATTTATTACATATTATAATTGAAGCCGAAGAATAGTTCAACGTTTGATTGTATTTTTTTCTGTTAACTTGAAGTCAAATAAAACAGTTTTCGGATTTATTCGCATTACACATTACATAAATTGTACCTCTACACACACGAAAATAAGTATTACACAAAAACTTTTTTCCGCAGGATTCAAACCTACGACCCACAGTTCGTAAAAGGCGAATCACCAAGCCACTAAGGCAGACAGCAATCCATTTTACGACCTCTTTAAACTAGAAACACACTGAGTAGCCGAGTCGAGCATCGACCCTAGATACAAAGAAGGATTATATTTTCTCAATATTATTTAGAAAAATGAACATTTTTCGACTTTACGGTAAACTGCAAAAAACAAAAACATTTAATGTAGACAGCCTGTATATAAACTATAACTAAAAGTGACATAAAATTGTATATGGTCATTTTTTAAATGGAACACTTGTAAAGTTCAAACAGCGGTAAAAAAATAAATGAACATTTTTTTATTGCATAAAAAATACTTATTAAATAATTCTTTTATATGCATAATAATTCTTTTTACATCTTGCAATCTATTACAATACTTTCGTCAATAAGATCTGTTTAATACAGTTAAAAAACTTAACGAACTAGAAACGCTACCCACAAAAACGTTCATCAATCTAAAAACGCCCACAGAGCAATAAGTACGAAACACGAACAATCGAGCTGAATCGATAGAATCGAGTAAAAAGAATCGCTCGATCGCGTCGAGAATCGATGAAAAACGGTTAGCCGAATAAGTGAATCACGTTAATTAAAGTCTAAAGGCTAAAAGTGGGATTCGATTTCTCTCTTCACTCGCAGACACTGAAATGAAACGATTTTGAGGGTAGTTCGCGAATTTGGAATGCGCGATTATTTTCTCCGTATGACATATATTAATTACAATTTAATTTTCAAAATATACGATCTGTAACTGCTAGTTAATTAATTAAGAAGATGATATAACAAAATCCCCGCTGAGTTTCTTTCACTGGTTCTTCTCGGGTTAGAGGCGTATTTCGGTGATGTTTGACGAACAATAAGCAAGTGTAAATTTCTATATTGAAAGGTATCTGAATTTAATTATCTGTCAAAGCTAACTATGATATAATATTGATCAAACTAATATACAACTGCTGAGGTAATGATTTGTATGGACGGAGGATTACTCTTCGGATCTTATGTTGCCCTGGTACTTTTAAGGTTACAAGCATTGAAACTTAACGAGTTTCAATGTTATTTTGTATTTGTTTATAATGTTAGTAATGTTTCATGTTTATTTATTTATAAAACTTGTTGGTTGCAAGAAGTTAAGATTTATAAAAAAAACCTTTTACCGCTCTTAAACATTCCTGATAAAAAAATTGCAACTTCCAGTTTGTCTAAAGTGTGCTATACTTATATTATAAGTTAATATATAACAATAACAGTAAAGTAGAGTTATACACCATGTCTGTTAACAATAGTCGTTGTTGTGGACAGTCAACAAGTAACAACGCAGGTCGTGCAACTTTTTTCTGTTCTCGTTCGTTTGAAATCTTATTTGGCTCTGATATAAAGCTTGACACCACTTTACCAACACCAAAAGTGCCAGATTGTATGCAAGCATTGCCTAATGTAAATATAGGCAGCAAAATATTAGGCTTTATCAAAAGTCAAATACCTACAGAAGTATAATTGTCATTTGGCAGCTGAAAAAAACCAGAATCCGGTCAAGGTAAGAAACAAACATTCATTGTACAATAATCAGTATAACAACGATTTATAATAAACCTGTGATTAATATAAAATTAGTATTTATTAGAAGCGCTACTTACCGTCCATAATTAATATCTTACTCTTAAATTTAACTCAAACGTTTACTGAAAACCGACACGGCATTGAGAGTAAAAATACAACAAAGGGAAAGAGCTCATTTCGTCTGCCGTTCCCAACTTTAAAGTAAATTTACAAACGTCTACTTTGCTCGGCTTATTAATCAAGTAATTTAAGTGGTAGATTGAACCAAAGAAAGCATACCTATGTTTACTAATGCTTGTAAACAGAGATTAAATACAATTTTAATATATTTGAGAATTTGTTATAGACACATAGTTAAATAAAAAACAATATAAAACAAGAATGGAAAGTTTGAAGGTAGAACTGCCCTTAAACACGATCTCCATAACCAACTAGTGGGAAATACAAACAAAGGCAGTAGCTATTAATGCCGCAAAGCAATAGTGTAAAAAAAATTCTGTATTCCGGCTTGAAGGGGCCCGTAGTTATCATAATTACCGGATTAATGTAACATCCCATGATTCAGTGCGCCGAGCGCATACATGCGCATACAATCAGGTGGACGTTAAGCTCATTTTGTCGCTTTATTATATTAAAAAAACATATCTTAACAATTATTTACTAACCACCAAGCATTCGATAAATTTGTGTTCACATGCTAAAAGGTGGTATTGTGTAAAAGATTCTTTAGATTTATGTAAAAATAAAAAATTATGAGTACATTATGGATGACTTTTTTATTTTATTCTAGTGAATAACTTGTTATCAATTGACAAAGTACAATATTCGTGTTATAACAATATAGATACCAGAATATTTAGCGATTAAAAACGATACAGTTGTATCAAATCGGACGTAATAAGATATTCTACAGTTTCCTTCCAATTTCCCCCACAGGTTCACTCTCCAAAAAGGAAATCTATACCTATCTTAAGGGTTCACTACATCCCTTTTAAAAATTCACAAAAATCCGTCTAGCGTTTTAGCCGCGAGCTGAAACTAAACGTTCTTAAAGATGTAAGTTAAGAAAAATGCCTTACTTATTGTTATAATATTATTTATTAAGGATTTTTGTGTCAAGTGTCAAGGAAAAATATTGGTTCCTAGTTTTATTTAGTCTTCTAATGTAGGTACACTGAATTTACTTTAGGCAAGCATATTTTTTAGGAATTTTCACTGTTGTAGTTTCATCATCATCAGCCTGTGATAATCCAATGCTGACATAGGCCTCCCTAATGCACTGCTACCCATTAGGGTTTTTGAACCGTGTCCACCACGCTGGTCCAATGTAGGTTGGTGGTGGACCGACTTTTATGCCCATTCGACGCATGGATCATCTCACTTTTCAGACAACTGGGTGATCGGCCCAAATAGCCCTAACCAACTAGGAAACAACAATGAAATTTTTTGAGTTTGATTTTGAGTCCCGCAGGATTCGAACCACGACCTCCGGTTTCTAAAGCACACGCCCATACCACTAGGCTACGGAGGCAGTGTTGTAGTTTAATAAAATATTAGTTGAAATATTTTGTTTCCTGATATAATTATACTTAAATTGTTTTTTTTTTATTCTGGAATATTTCACAACTATCGTTGTGAAATCAAGTAAGAGTTATAATGCTTTATTTAAGCCTTCCAATCTAGTAATACTAAAGCTATGTTAGTATTAACATGTCGTCGTAGAGCTAAAAAGTACCAGGGCATCATAACATCGGAAGAGTAATCCGCCGTCCTAACGGACCGTCGCCCGAACCCGCACCAATTACTACACTCATCGGTTATCGAAGCCGCCGGTCGTCGCCCCCAACGGAATTCCACGAAAAACCTCTCATCAAGTGCCCACCCGCCGGGGGCACGAGGGGGCACGGGGCCCCTAAACTCCCAAATTCTTATTTCAGACTCCAGACGGGGGCCGAAGGGGCACGAGGGGCACGGGAGGGGCGCGGGAGGGGCAGGGGGGCATCGCGAAACTATTCTTATTTGAAAATCTCTCTCCACGGAATATGCCACGAAAGAGGTTCTTATTTTAAAAATATCACGCTCCACCGAAAATTCGGTGTGCGTCCGATCGGCGTGACCTGCTTTAAAATTCACCTATTAAGTCGTACCACCAAAAGCTAGCTCTAAAATAAATGCTTTCCTAACATTTAAATTATTAATTAAAAAAGTGACTTCACTAATTGTGAGTTAAACCTTACAACAATAAATTTACGTTAAGTTTACATCGAAATTACGAGCGGACGTTTCGGTGCGGACGCACACGGAATTTTCTTATTTTAAAAAGCCGTGGGTGGGGTGCGAACGTTCTTCCGAAATCCACCCCCGCCCGAGTGGCCAGTTATGATATTCTTATTTTAAAAATCGCTCGCGGCGTTCCGATTCTGTTATTAAGATGCTGGCTGGTGTGTGCTTCGCTTTTTGAAACGGAGTTCATAAGCGGACTGCTTGGGACTGCGCTAAATGCGAATCGATTCCGCGTATTCGAATGAGTCTCGATGTGATATTTACAGTAATTACTGTGATTCGATAAAGAAATAAATTGCTCTTAATTAAAGACAAATCTAAGACGATTTCAATAAATGTATGAGGGCAGGGTATTTTTCGATGACAAAAGTTCGGTTAGGAAAAAAAAAATTAATCTAGCATCTGTTGTTCTGGGGAGAACGTATTGTCTTGTGAGTTATTTTTATATTTTTGTGCTGTCACCTTCTTTATCAAATATTAAAGTGAATTATTTTAAACGTTATTTTCGTATCTACCCCAGTAGAATAAAAACTTAACTTATGTATATTGCCGCAGATTAAGCCATCATCGAAATCATGTATTGACCACGCACATTCGAATAAAGAACATATCGGAGCGGTGAAACTAAATTACGAACTCGACGGCAGGACTTTCGTAACGTAATCTAATATAGCGACAAAATGGGACGACGGCCCACGTCACTCCCCTGACCTACGCCGCGACCCAGTTATCGAGTTTGTTTACCCAATTTCGCATCACTGGGACACGGTAGGCCCAATTTGTATGTCTAAGCCTTGGTGCGGCCGAAATTCTCCTTCATTTGTTCCTTGCTCTTTAAACGGGAAGGTTATTACCAAGTATACGATTGCTGTATTAATGCTTTATTGTGGATATTTTCGTTTTCATACGATAGTGTCTGAAAATGTCATTAAGTGAAAAAAGTGAACTAATTGAGTATGGAAGACGATATAGATGTACAAAAAAAAAATTAGATTACTGTTCGGAGACGGAATTAAACACAAAATAAAAACAGAGAGCTCTACACGTACACGGACCGATCACCTAATTCCAAATAGAAATATAAATATTGCTTACGAAGAGTAAAAATTTGTATGAATCAATCAACTAATTCCAAATTCGAATATAGAAACTGTCTTTGAAGGGAATGTTAAAAAAAATAGATATAAAAAGAGCATAAAGTCGTCGCGTGCACCGATCGATCGATTGCCAATTCTACGGAGGAGTAATTAAAAAAAAGGGAAGAAAAAGTAAAAAGTCAACCCATCAGCTAATTCCAAATCCGAACATGATTATTGTCTACAGATGGAAAATTAAAAAAAAATAACAAAAAAGCAAAACACCGACGCTCGCATCGATCGATCGATCAGCCAATTCCGAATTTGAATATGACGAGCATTGTCTACGACCAATAAATTAAAAAGAAAAAAACACACAACAGCCAGCAGCATCGCGAGCGTCGCCGCTCCCGCCCGCCGACCAATAATCTTTCCCGCCAATTTCCATCGCTGTCAAATTTGGAAGCGTCGCCGCCACCCCCCACCACCCCTCACCCCCCCATCCCGGATCAATTTACGATAACTCGGTTTCGGTGCGCCGTCCCGCTCCGCCTTAAGACGCGCTGCTATGGCCCTCTCCGCCCGGATAACTTCTAGAACTGGGACCCACGATAGCTATGACGCGGCAACTGACGTTACATGTGGAATTAGTCAGGTTCCTTATTAAGGAGGGAGATGTTATGGAAACATCGCGTTACGACCGGCGGCGGTCATTTAAAAATGACCCTGAAAAGTTAGGCGGTTTTTGTTTGCTTACATTCGACATTATCTCGCAATTGGTAAGAATTCTCTTCAGAGGTGACCTAATGCTAATAAAGACTAATTAAAAAATAGTAGTTCTTAAGAAAAATACAAACTAAATAAACAAAAGCCAGTTTATTAGACTATGAAATCGTGGAAATGTTAGTTCCCCGCCCACTCTTTCTTAGTAAAGAAAATGTTTTCAACAGAATGAAAATAAGGTTTAGTACCTTCTTCAGCTGTATTAATAATAGTACCGTAAGATCGGACATTAGAAGCTGAACATTTTATGAAATATCTTCTAAATTACTATTGCCAGTTACCCGGTTATGCGTCGGATCGTCGCGGGGCCCATTCTCTCAGGCGGATATGGCCCGGGACTTATTTTTAACTGTTGTGTGCGTCTAACGTGCCACTGTGTGAACGGGGGTCGCGTTACGCGCGTGTGCGTCCGTTTGAAATATTCCCCCGTACGGCGGCGGGCAGAATTGATGTTTTTAATTAGTTTGAAACACATTTCGAAGGTGGCCAGCGTTGTGCACCTTTGTTTGTGTACCTTTTTTATCCGATACACGCGAGCGTATCTAATTAATCGGGGGTTTCAGTACTATCACGAAATTTTGGACATAACCAAATCCGCCGGATACAATAGCGCCCGGTCGACGTTCGAAAACTTTAATTGAACGTAGCGTTGTTCGGCGTTGAGCAAATTTCGTCAAAGTTTACACTTTAAATGTTTTACATTTCGAAACGTTGTAGCGGTGCCGGTAACCCGCGCGGCGTTTCCTGAAAACTTTCCTTTTGTACGCGAAAATTCAATAGGCGGGAAGTTAGTGCCGACACGGACCGCATCTCATTGTCGCTGGGTTAACTAACGTTTAAAGCGGCACTAACAATAAAGCACAATGAGAAAAGCGCGCCCGAATAAAATAACTCGCAATCGTAACGGACGTTCGACCGTTCGAATTTCGAATGTGCGTTCTTTTTTCGAAATCCGAAAGCCGTTGTTTTTTAAACGCAGCACCCGCGGCCGGATTTAAATTCGGAATCTGTTCCGAATCGCTGGAATTTCATTTGAACATCACATATCGGCGCGGAGTAGACACGATTGCTTTTATCTCGCCGCCAGTCGGCCCCGCAAGTTTCAGTTGCGGATTCGCCTTATCTGTGGGTCGTTCGAAGTTAGTTCTCAGTGCACGTGTATTACGGGCGTATATTTATTGTAGGTCGGAATACCTGTTGCTCGCGCAACGGCCTTTGTTTTTGTTGATCGTTCAGTAGTTTCGGCGAGGCGTCGGTCGGTCGGAGTTGGTACGAGTTTATTAAAGCCACGCGGACGGCTGTGCCTCGCTCCATTTCGGGGATGCGACGTTTCGAGCGTCAACAAACAAAATGAGCGTTCCATTTTCGAATGTAACTCTTTAATCGCTCATTCACTTTCATATACCACAGATAAAATTATAACTTTTGACGGTTATGTTTTTTAAATAATTTTAAAAGTAACCGGCCAGTGTTTTTTTTGACAATTTTCTTTTTAAATTAATTCTAAACGCAAACGACCAGTGTTTTTTTGTATGTGAATATCTCTCCACCGGTTCCAATCACCCCGGTGGATGGAGACGCCGAAAAAAATCTTACACCCGTTTATCCCAAGTTCCGTTGGGGGGTGGGGGCGGATGGGGGGTGCTCCTTGCGCCTGTGTGAAAGAATGCCGGGGAATCAATACAGCGGTGCACATTAAATTGGCCTGGGTACAGCGCGGATGACCTTAATTTTTTAGGCGATCGCTTCGAGTATTAGGGATACTTTGTGATTATTCTATGATTATTATAATTGAGTGTCGACATGTTCTTTATACGAAAGAGTATTCATAGTTTATATACTTCTTATATTTATGATAGTTTAAGAATAAAGTGTATCCATATTTCTTATACTACCATGTGCATTAAGCGCATGTAATTAGTTATTCGTTAAGGAAACGTCTCATATAGTGAAAAAATTGTATTTAGATAAATTTAGTTGAGTTTCATTAGCGGATGGCATTAGCTAGGAACGAATAATCTTCGATTTTTTTAAATAAAAATGGAGTGCAAGAAGTCTTTTAGATTAACTAAGATACAGTGTCAAATAAATAAAATTTCGAAATCTTTTTTCGAATGAATACAGAATTTTTTTCTCAATAAATTTGTAATTTTTTTGTTTCAATAAAGTTTATGTTACAAACCTCACACAGAATAATTAACTA
This sequence comes from Lamproptera curius, assembly GCA_029286875.1. Taxonomy (NCBI): domain Eukaryota; kingdom Metazoa; phylum Arthropoda; class Insecta; order Lepidoptera; family Papilionidae; genus Lamproptera; species Lamproptera curius. The sequence continues at coordinate 3,294,084 of JAGSMT010000105.1, read as the reverse complement.
AAGTAGAGGATATGATATCTTTATAACTATTCCACAAGTGAGACCAAACCAAGACCAAGGTTTCGGTTCATTTATATCGCTTATTGTCCTTCAGGCGAGAAATAACCCTTAAGTAAAGGTCGGCGGTCTTAACAAAAAACTGCAATGAAAGACAGAAATGAGCCATCAAGACGTAACAATGGTTAGGAAAACAGTGGGGGTGGTAAAATTGGTCATAATGAGTCACCCCCCCTGCTACCACCCCATTGGGTCAAGCGGGAAATAAAATTTTAAATTGGTGCCGTGAAAAAGACAAAGCGTCGAGACTGACAACGGTAAGGGTGAGCGCATATTGGTTAGGTTTTAATGTTTTTAAGTTATAGGTTGGTTTTGTATTCTTGAGACGTCTTAAGATTTATGATGTCCTGGTAGTTTTGGACACTTACATCGTACATCCACTGTGATAGTCCATCCTCCCCTAATACACCCCTATCCATTAGGGGGTTTTGGACCGTATCCCACGACGCTGGTCCAATGCGGGTTGGGGGACCGACTTTTTACATCCCATCCGAAGCATAGATCAACTTACTTTCAGACTAACTAAGAAACAACAATAAAAAATTGTTGAGTCCCCGCAGGATTTGAACCCACGACCTCCGGTTTGTAAAGCACACTAGGCTACGGAGACAGTTGAGATTATTCAATACATTCAATGAATGAAATACTTTTTCCTACCTTTCTTCAGCTAATTTTTACTGAAACTGATATTTAACCCATGTAACGCTTCTTAAGTATGCCGGACGTTCAACTCGAGAGAAATTAAAATCACAACTCTAAATTATACACGCGCTGTATCCATACAATTACTTGGGTCACCCGTTACGTACTTTACGTTCTGTACCACTTTTCTGTATTATAAAGTCTGTGTGAAAATCGAATGGTTTTGGTGACTCTAGCTTTTATGCGTGCCTGGTACTTGAAGTAGGAAACATATATATTTGCTAATTTTTTGAGTTCATAAATATTTCCGTTTGTGTGTACATACAAACGGTGAAACTTGATTTACATGTGTTTGTCTCGTAATGTAATTAAGCAAAAGTAGAATGCGAAATCCTCAAACCGGAACACGTATGAAGTTTTATTCATCCAGAAGTAACCATAAAAGCTCTTAACATAGTAAAACTTTTTATCTGTAACTCTATAGAACCTTTTTGATACAATGTTATTATTATCTGTAGTCTGAAATTTCGTCACCATGGTAAAGTATAAAAAAATCAAAAAAGCTAGCCTATGATACTCCTAGTTACTTCAGCTATTTTATAGTAAAAGTCTCGTAAAAATGGACTAGTCGTTCCAGATATTAGCTAGGACAAACAGACAGATCGACAGACAATTTTTTTTTTTAAATATTGTCTTGTTATATGTACTGGTTACATGTCATAATTTATTCATTTCAAAATGGTTGTTTTAATGTTAGAAATACATACTCCATTTTCATTAGAATAGATTAAAGAAGTATATTGTTTAATAATGCTTTGACTAATCACTTTATAAAAGTAAATATGTTGTGATAAGAACATTTTTTATACGACTAACAAAGTAGCAAAGACCTTAAATCAACTTATTGATTTTGAACTTAACGTATACTTATTGGACACTTTAACGATGAAATTTCAAGGCACGTTTTCTTTGCGTTCCGTGACGTCAGCAAGGCAACAGATATTATTTCCTAGAGAGGGAGAATATAGATTTTTCATTAGCATTCTAAATTTAGTCTGAAAATATGATATAGAAGATGGCGTCTATATATTACAAGTTAAAATAAAAAACGACGAAAGTATTGTTAATATAATGAACAATTATTTCTAAAATTTATCACTTGTATTTTATGAAGATTTTAAGGTGACAAACAAAATTACTTTTTAATATTTCTCTTTCTGTTTGATGAACAAGAATACTTATTTTTTCGAGATAAAATAGTGTATCCGACTGAGTAATTCCCAATCGATAATTAAAGTAAAACAAGCGAGTGAAACATCAAAGCGTCAATTAAAATACCAGGCTAACATAAAAAAGGGGCATCATTAACATGTTGAACTCATATAATTCGACGGGGCCGCCCACACCACCCTATCGGGCACACCCGGGCACCATAAGAGCGCGGGCGCTATCTTCGGAACACACAAACTAATAATTAATCATCCGGCGTCTTCCCACCCCACCCTAAGTTTAATTCCTGCAACCCCCTCCCTGCCCGCTTTTTTCCGAGGCGTGTTTTCATTTTGTACGTCTGCAGCATTTTCTGAACGTGCAAATTGAATTTTGTGGTCTTTCTGAATATTTTAGAGACGGATATTGGGTGGTTTTGCCTCCTTGTAACGCGGCGAGCTCATTTCTTTTTCTATCCGGCTCGCGCTACTGATTTACGCCACTTTGTTAGCGAATGTTGTTATTTCTTATTTATCAGAGACGTTTCTAGATCGATTCCGCGCGCTTTTATGGTGTTCTTAATTTGAATCACCGTCTAGGTTTTACGTTTAAGAGAAGTACGAACAACTTACGCTCAAAAACAGCGGGCTTGATAATTTTGTGGCAAAAACTCCGCGACTCGCTCGTTTCCGTCATTCAGGAGTTTGTCTCGTGAACTTTTTCGGTTAGCGAGTTTGGAAATCGGCTTTGAGTCGCTTAAAGAGCTAAGTAAAAGGCCTAATAGCTGGCCTATTTGAATCTCGAAATAATATGCTGGGAGGGTTCTGAGACAAAAGTTTTTCACTCGACAGTTAAAGAATGTAGGCCTTTCTAGACATCCTTTGTCTAGTCGCTTCCTTTGGCCGGAGGTTGAAAAAAGGCCGGTTTCACGGGAAGTCAAGTTCTGACCATAGTTTAGCAAGTGGACCATTGATTAAGTTTCCTTTGTTCGCGACTTATTAAGAGATTTTTTAGTGCGACTAGAAACGGCTAAGTTTTCTGAATGGAAAACGGAAAACAAATGAATATCAAAAAAGTCTTTTCTTCATTATTTTTAGCATTATATTTATAGCTTTATTTACGAGATTGAAATAACTTATTTAAATTCCAGCTAGAAATTCTAATTAGGAAAGTGGATATCAAAATTTAATTAACACTTTTTAAACAAAATAGTTCACGCTTCTATTCTATCCAGAATAAGTTTCAACGGTGGGGAATACTTTAGTTTCTGGCATGGTAATTAGATGTCTCAACGAGTATTGATTTATTGAAACCTTGTGAAATTACAAATAACAAGTGAACCGATGCTTTTCTAGGAAAATGTATAAAACTGTAGACTACAATACATTTTAAGCTTATAAAATTTCACTGTTTTGTTATTTTTTATATATATGAGTTACACAGAGCCGATTTTGAATATATATCGTATTGTTTTGGTATATTTTGAAATATTAAGTGAAATGTATAAAGTCGGTAAAGTTTATCAAAGAAAGTGCATCGACACTTAAATGTGATATCATCATACTATAGATATAAATGTAAACATGTACCTCTTCAAACATTATACAAATGTATATAATCGAACCATAAATTTTTATACGTGAAATGATTTAAGTTTTTTATGTTATATTTTTTCTCATTCACGTTATCACGACATATTAATGAATTTAGTGTATGTTTATTGCGTTTTTTTATGTTAAATATCCTTGATTCAGAACAATTTTTAGCGATGTTTTCTAACATAAAATAAAGTTTTTTATATTCCAAAAATAGTGTCACTTCCTACTGGATAAATAGAACACACATTTTCCACATGAAAGTCTCTCGTCTGATCAGTACGACATTTGTAAGGATTCGAACCCGCTGTATTCGAATGCGTCCGAAATCTAATTAACCGGTGCACCAACAAAGAATCCTTTGTAACATCTTACGTTCAGCGGGCGGTGGGTGGTGTACGAGAAAAATGCACCCCCACATGGGGGGATGTCTCCCCCAAAGGGTGGCTGTATACATTTTTTCTTCTCTTTTTCTTAAGACGAAAATTTGTTACGCTTTTTATACCTATATACAGGGGGTGGCAGATCGATAGTGGGTCGCGCGCCCTCCTTATCAGGCGCTCTTTATCAATTTTTCCTTCTTCGCGTTTATACTTGTATGGTGCGATATTTAATTAACGGAGCTGGTATGCCTAAGTCGTTGATTACTCTCATTTCGTGTGATGTAAACATTTGTATAGGTTTATATGACAGGTTATGTTCGTTAAGAATAAGTGGCTTATTTGTAGATTGAAAATAATTGTACTAAAAATATAATTAGATGTATAGTCGTAGGCAAATGGAGACTATAAATATCTTTTGTATAGCTATCTAATGCACATAATTATATGAGATTAATATGAAGCTATGCATTATGGATGTTTGTTTGAAATTATTAATAAAATCTTGGGAGTAAATGAAAGTACAAAACTTTTACTCAATTACAAAACCTTACAACTATTTGTGTGTTTATTTAATTCAGTAGTGTCTAACAGAGCCTAAAATAATTAATATTGTAACAGACTCCAGAATAATTTGATCACCAAGTTTCCACTCTGGAAAATTTTGACATTTTAAAGTGTTTATTTTTATATTGTTGTTAGGTTGTATTAATTCTAAGTTTTATAATCGCATAACTAAATACTGATGTTTATTTTTGAACAGTTTTAAAACGAAAAAGTGCGTCCCCTTCATATGATAACTGATAAAAGTAAAATGTGTAGATTTTAAAATAGCATTCAACTACAAATTGCTAATCACAAACTAAACATTATAATGGACAACAATGAATATGACATTGAAAAATTGGCATATTTAATCCAAAAGACGTCCAACAACGTCGGATTTGACCTCGGCGTTGGGTCCATATGCTGTAACCGTGACCCATTGTAGGAGTTGGCAGTGTGCCATTGGGTATACGCGTAAGGAATTCTTTGTGCTTCTGATATACTACTTTGTACTTACTAAAATAATATGTAAGGACGTATACGAATATAGTAAAATATGAATATTACATTAATAAGTACTATCATAAATTAAAAACATTGAATATAAATTTGTTTGTTGATGGTTACTTAAATTTGGATGTGTTTCGTCTAATTGCTACTACTGCCGCCTCCGTGGCCTAGCGGTATTAGCCATTGCTTGTTAAACCGGAGGTCGTGGGTTCAAATCCCGCGGAGAAAAAACTTATGGTTGTTTACTAGTTGGTTAGAGCAATTGGGGCCGATCATCCAATTGACTGAAAAGTAAGATGATGAAAATGGGAGTACTTCCCAGTTACCCCATTTTGTCTTAAAGTAATAGTTTGGAAACACTAATGTTCCGGTTTAAAGGGCCCTGCAATTATTGCAATTTTAGGTAAAAGCCCTATGTTTCGGTAGGAAACAAAAATTTGTAATAAAAATATTTCATAATATTTATAACAATAAAAAAACTATAAGTAGATATAGCCCAATTTAATTAAGCTATTTTAATAAGAATATTTCATTGAACTAATAAGAAAATTTGTTTCCAAATACCAGGATAGCATGAGCAAAGAGCGTTTATTTAAGCATAAAAAAAGGTTAAAGCCCTATGTCTCGGTAAGGGTTTTTTGGCGCCTCACTTTGCATTTATTATAGACAGCGCTTATTATTTACCATTATAAGCAACTCGAGACACAACGTTATTGCCTCTCATTTTATGTGGACAAACCGAGTTCAATTTACTTCTATTTTTACAGAACCAGTCAAGTTAATGTCCGAAAATAAGTTATGTATTGCCTAAAAAGGTTAGTCAAGAAACACACCATAATTAGTTCATTATATAAAACAGCGTTATTTGTTCATTGTCTATAAAAAATTTACGCACCTTTCAACTGTTTTTTTTATTCAAGCCACAACAACCGTATCTCATCATCATCATCATCATTAGCAGCCTTTATCCGTCCACTGCTGGGCATAGGCCTTTTTCAAAGAACGCCAAGACGGCCGATCCCTTCCCACTCGTATACAACGGTCATGAAACTTCTTACTAATCTAAATACCCTCTATATAATAAACTGTAGACATCCTAAGCTGGGTTCTGACCTAAAAAATCGGCAGCCCCAGCACAAAGCAAGGAAGTTATCTCCGCTGCCGGTACCACAAATTATCTTCAAGTCTCGGACCCTTTGACGCTAAAGTGGCGGTTTTTAGTTCGCTTTTTTTTCGTGAAACGTCTCCCCGGTTTCCTTTAACACCGTAAAGGTCGCCGGAGGTGAATTATAAAGATTGTAGGGATATTTATTAAATGCTGCATAAGAATATTTAATGGTTCCGAGCGTCTGGATCTGACATTGAGAGTTTAAATAAATATCATTCATTTCTTGTTTTAACGACAAAGATTCATCTGATATGTGTTTGTGGTTTATAAAATACTAGATTACTAGATTATTAGTAAGTAGATCTACTTGCTTTTTATAAATATTTGCTGTACCCCGCAAAATTAGCCAACGACTTCGTTTAAGGAGATGGTTATAATTTTTTTAAAGAAATGAAAGAAATTACAATGGATATTGATTTAACGTTTGTGGTATTGTTGGCTTGACGTGATAATTTATGTGTGTTTGTCATACTCTATATCTTTTTGATAATTTCGCTAAGTAATAATAAAAATATATACCTTAAATAGAGCCTGTAGTGCCCGAGATTAGACAACATAGCAAATAAATGAACTCGTTCAAAGTACTCTTCTTTATTATATAAGTCATCATTATCATCAGCCTGTGATAGTCCACTGCTGGAAAAAGCCTTGCCCTAATGCACCCCTATCCATTAGAGGGTTTTTGGACCGTACCCCACCACGCTGGTCCAATGTGGGTTAGTAGGTGGACCGCCTTTTTTACTTGCCCATCCGACGCATGACCTTACTTTTAAGGCAATTGGGTGATCGGCCCAAATTGCCCTAACCAACTAGGAAACAACAATGAAAATTTGTTGAGTCCCCGCAGGATTCGAACCCACAACCTCCGGTTTCTAAAGCACTTGAGCCTATACCACTAGGCTACCGAGGTAGTTATTATATAAGTGTAGTCTATCAATTTCATTTATGAGTACTAAAATATTTTCAGTATTACGTAATAATACGAAAGTAAATCAGTTGGAAGCTGACTCCTACGTCCCGGGTTCAAATTAGTTTACAACATTTCGCGTATCCACTAAATAACAAGTTAAGTTTAATAAAAGCCAAACTACACTTGCGTTTGTTAAATATTATACAATGTGAAACTTAACGAAGCCTTATTAAAATAACTTTGGTGTTATTTGTCAAAAGTTTAATGTATTTCATTGATTCAGAATATTGTTGGTATTGGAGACTTTGTTAACACTCGATGGCTTCAACGTGTATGGCGTGTTTATTGGTTCTTGTGAATTTTTAATTTATTTAAACTTTATGTACATCAATAATAAAAATTAATGTGTATACAGGTCGATTTATTGCCGATGGTTCGGCGGTCAAAACTACCGAACCAGTGGTTGATAGGCGTTCATAAGAGAGCTCGACATATCCTAAAGTAAAGAATTTTTGAATTCGAATCCGATGGAATTGTTTTTCAGTAAACCTTTGGGTGGTAAAGAAAATTGAAAATAAGGCAAGCGGAATATAAATATTAACAAAGGTATCTTTGTGTAGTGTTCGGTATCCTACGCCAATGGATGTGGGTTCGAAACCCACCACGGGAAAATATTATGCCACAAGAGTGTTTTATATTGTTTGAATCATATAATATATAAAATAATAAGGTTTTATATAAATATCAGTATCCATTTTTATAATTACAAGGAAGATTAATTATTTACAACATGTTGTGAATCTTAAATTGACACGCGCTGTTGAACCTGTCGGTGTGGGTTCGATCCCATGATGAAAAAATATTGTTTGACATTGCATTTTTTTTAATGAAGCCTAAGTAATAATCAATAAATGTTTAGGTACGTTTGAAATATAAAGATAAAAATTTACGTAAACAATCCAACATACAAATGAACATAACTCCACTAAAGAAATAGACATACGTCATCTAGCCAGCAATCGATCTAGACTTTTTCTATTCCAGTAACTATTCAAGTTGTAACCCACTCATGCGTACATCCTGCGTAATAACATTTCTAACACCAGTATCGATGAATATTCCTAAAAAACAACCAATCAATATATAAGTTATACGTTAAAATTGAAAACAAAGTGTCTAGAAAAATCGTTACAAGTCCATATAAGGACTTCGAAAAATGCCACGCATCATCAAACAAACAGCTAAAATGCAAACAGGGGTATTAATACGTCAATTGAGCTCAGCTGATGGTAAAACGTAAGTTAAATTGCAGTGAACAAAAAATACTAACAACTATTAATGTATAAAGAAACATACAAAGTCGATATTTAACACTAAAACATTGCAACAAAGTTGCATCAGTATTAAACACAATAGTTACATGTATATTTCTGTATATACATGTAGGCTTTGGGTTTTCTGACGAATTTTGGATGATAAAAACGTCGTAATATTAAGACTAAAAAAACTTATTTGTACAATAGATTTGTAATTTCATACGTTAAAAATTAATATTTCTATCGCTTTTGATTATAGAAGAAATTGTTATAATATTATACACGTCTAATAAGACGCGACTCTAAAAATAAACCGAACAATGGACGCGCAAGGCGACCGACGAATTCGAGTAGATCAAGCGTTTGAAAATCGAACGCCTAATTGGCGGGAAACTGACGTTGCGCGCGCGCCGCCATCTTGTACCGCTCGGCCAATGGGAGCGCGGCGGCAAGGTCGCGGGCAATGTCAAATTCGCTTCCTAGTAAATTGTCTAGGCCGCGGCTGTTGCTATCGGCCATTTTGTTTTGATGCGCTCACCTATTGTCTATTATCGTGTTGATAAGAGCACGCCGTCCTCGACGATAATGGCTGAAAAGTTGATAAAGTTGTACGCAAATGCGTTAGATACTAATGCGCACTTGTAATGGAAGCTAGTTTAGATTTCGTGTGTTGATAATTTTGTGGGGCGTGTTTGTGTTATGACAACAATATTTTATTTATTTTTTACACATTATGTATACTTGTTTCCCGGTCAAACTTTGGATGATTTAGAGGATAAGTGATAGGAGTATAAAATTTTAAAAAAGCTACAGACAATAAAACTAATACAAAACAATGTACTTATATTGTAAGTTACGGATTTGAAATTATGTTGATTTTTTTTTATATGAGTGTTTTAATCATACAAACATTTATATATACCTAATAAAGGAAATTTTGGAACTATCGGGAAAATAAGATTTCATTACTACGACAAAATTTTGGTAGATTCATATTTAAATATGTTTCCGAATACCAGGTTATCATGAACAAAGAGAGTTTATTTAAACATAAAACGTTTTGTTCCCGACGAAACCTAATCGATAACCATCGAAGTCGGACAATGGCTCGGGCTAAGCGAGTCATTATACAGGAATGGACAGAGTTTCTAAGGGCAAAGGTCGTACTTTCACTAAAACTCATTTGCGGAGGGTCAATGTGAGGTAATCACATGAGAATTGGCTTTCGTAATATGTGGAAATGTGAACATAGTTATGGAGATCATATCAAAAACAAATAGTAGACATACTCTAAAATAAGTTAGGAACGAGGCAAAAGATATTTTACAAATTAGAGATCGTGGATTCGATTATCAACGGGAAACTTTTACGTGTTGTAGTTGTTTTCTGGTTGTTTAGGGCAGTAAAACAGGTGCAATAGGCATGTATCGTTTATTCATAAGCTTTGAATAGCTACAGTTGTTAAAATGATGATGATAATATATATATTATATGACTTAATGGCTTTTGTGGAACGTTATACAAATAGTATTGTACTTTAGATAATAATTATGAACCTGTCAGTTTTCACAATTATTTAAGTTTTTTACGCACGCTTGACTTTTGAGAGTTACAAAAAGTGTGATCGCTTGAGACGAACGGACTATCAGAGAGATTTAGGTCAATGAATATAGAAAGAGTTAAGTTTAATCTGTTAATTGAGTATTTATCGAGTGAAATTTTTAAAACACTGATAGTTGTGAGTAGGGCACACCCCTGCTCACAACTATTCTACACAATGCTCGTTTTGTACTATATTTACACTAAAATTATTTAACTTTTCAATTAAATTTTTTAACTTTTGCAGTTAAATAGCACACTGTTTAATACTAAATTCAGGGCAGTAGTATAAAATCACTATAATATTCTGGTTTGAAGTGAACTGTATTTAGTATAATTCAGTAATTACTAGTGGTAATGTCTCGAGGTAGAGCAGACTTATGGCGTTAATACATCTTATAACATCAACTAACTTTGTCTGTTTGTCTCGTTGAATAAAGAATAACAACATTTCATGATTTCCTTTAAATGAATACAAATATTGTTACCTTCGGGTGAAGTATTCTGTACATTTTGATTTTCTATGTTTCATAATTATTTATTGCATACTTTATTTTACATTACATATTTCTATTGTTTGCGCGAATATTATACCTTATTAAATAAAATGACTTTACGGATTTTATCGCGTTTATTTTTACATTTTAAATTCCCGACGTTTCGAACACTTTCCAGCGGCCGTGGTCACGGGGTAGACTCAGTCTACTTCTATGTTTCATTTTAAAGTCTGATGTTTTATTCCTAACCGTAACCTGGAGTATATACCGTATCCCGTAACAACTAGATAGCTTCAATAGGTATCACATTCGTATTGCTGGACTCTCTCCAAGTTTCTAATCACTAAATGATATTCGACCAATAGAAACGCAATACTTATCGACGCCGTTTCTTTTTAAGGTTATTCATTTTAAGGGTCTTTTAAGGGTTTTCCTACAAAATGTCAATAAATTTATGTTTTGGTAGGATTTTTTAATTGTATTTAATATATTTGGCAACAGAAATCCTGTAACATTAGTGTAAAATTTTATTAAATTAATTTTGGTAGTTTCGGCGTGAACTGTATCCGTAGCTTGTGGTAAGGGCGTGTGCTTTAGAAACCGGAGGTCGTGGGTGCGAATCCTGCGCGGACACAACAATTTTTTTTTGTTGTTTCTTAACTAGTGGTTAGGGCAATTTGGGCCCATCACCCAATTGTCTGAAAAGTAAGATGATCTATGCGTTGGATGGGCATGTAAAAAGTCGGTTCGCCCACCAACCCGCATTGGACCAGGGTGGTAAGATACGGTCCTAAAACCCCCTAAATCTAAATGCAGGAGGCGTGCAGTAGGGGAGGCCTATGTCCAGCAGTGGACTAACACAGGCTGATGATGATGATGATGTGTTTCAGCGTGAAAGAAGAAAAATATCCTCACTAGCTGTAATCTACGTTATTTAAATAAGATTAAGCTTAGTGTAGTTCGGTTTATTTAACGAAATAACCATATTATCATTATCAGATACAAGGAATAAAAAAAAAAATATTGTTAATTCGGCGAATATTTTCTTTTTGTGAGGAAGAACTTTCTTTTTGAAAGAACTCTTTGTCTTTTTATTTAATTTATTAAAAATTGAACATCAATTCAACTTTTTAGACGTTTTTTTACACAGAAATAAATAACAAAAATCACTCCATCAGTTGTCCTTCAGACTGAGTTTAAAGAACGGGATTACAAACATATCGTCTGCATTCATAGATCGCGTAGCATTAAATTGTAGCGCCCCGCTACGTATAGTTAAACCGTAGCATGCCCGAATTGCGTAACGAATTGCTACGTCGGTCCGGGGATTAACCGGGGCTGACTAAATGGGAACGATATTCGAGGATATAAATTGTTAGACACAATAGTATAAAGTTACTTTTGTATTTTATGCTGCCCTGGTAGTTTTGCAAATCGTAACAGGCTGAAGCCTAAGCTGAATAAAATATAGGCTCGTTTTAAACTTACACATGGCAAGGTAATAAAGAACTATTTTTATTGTTTGTCAATTGTACAATAATACTTTATAAAGTTTTCGAGAATGAATATTTTTATAAAGACTTGCCAGCTTATTATGTGTGCATAGTAAAGGTGATACTAACTATTTTCGTTTTAATTCAGTCGGGATAAGTTCCTAACACGTTAGACTTAATAATGCGAGTTTATTCCTAAATGGAAACTAACTAGGTGTTACTTTAAAATAATACAAATAAACACGAATCCTATACTGTAATGTTTACGCGTATTTTTGTGTGAAGATTATTACCTTCAACGATGATATAGAAATAGCGTCATACACTCACAACTAAACAGATTGACTGACAATCACAGTTTTGCGAATCGTGGCATTCCTTTAGACACAGACCAAAAATGATACAGATAACATAATAACACACCGATAAAGTTATCGATCGTCTGCAACTTGGTCACGTAGCCATTTATATAGTATCGTTATTACAATCGGAGGCTAGCTCGGCGTTGTGCTGTACACTTTTCAGCGGTTTAACAATGGGTTTTCAGCCACGAAATCCCAGGCCAATGTGGACTTTAAGCAGTCGGGTTACCAGTCGTAATCTCCTGAAGACGCTGGACTTTTCTATGTTGTTTTCGGATGCAAGTTATTTGTGAAAACACGGTGGAGCGAGAGGCACGTATTGTTGGTCTGCGGTGAGTGGGAGTGGGATGGAAATACGCTAAATTTACGAAGCCACAGGTGGTGTGCCTCGGGCACAGGCGGAGGAAGCATTGGATCGGTTCGAGTGTCTTCAGATTTCTTTTAAAATTAAACTCTAGCCGAGTATATGATGACGTAATAAAGGTTAAGATAATGACGTAACTGATGATGACGTCATAGCATACTTTTTTGACGATCACCGAGCTGCCAGTCGCGTGTATCCATCAATTACACTACTTTAACTGCCTCTTAACTTCAGTTCATTTTTCTACGGGCGGTAAAATTATAATGATTTTTATATATCACATTCAAGATTTACAATATACATATTATATCACAGTCCAATAAAACATTGAATTTGGGCAAGCAACGACCGTTAGCATCAAGACATTACTACAGCTATTGGCTGATCGCATGGGGATGGATTATGGTAGCGGTTCACTAAGTTTCGGGGCATTAACATTTGATATAAGAGTTCGTTTAATTTCCATGCACTTTTTTGGTTACCGTATCGGCTCTTTTCAAAACTATCATATAAAATTATCAAGCCAAATCAAACGAAATCGATTCACCGCCGGTTAAAACAAGACACTTCCGTTTTATCAACAATTACGTCACTATCTGTTCCTAGTGCCCATAATAGAACCAAGAGAAGGTCTGTTTTTAAACACTTTTCTATTTGCGTTCAGCGCGGACTAATTGCTATTCCGAGCGTTGCGTTTCTGGTTGTCCTTAGTTAGCCATTCTGCCGGTGTTGAGAATAGCCACGTTTAGCATTATACGCGGCTGGTACAACTAAATCGAGTAGCGACACATTGTAATGATAGAATAGTACGGATTATAGTTCACCTCTAGGTTGCTTGTTTCTGCCGATAACCGATGTTTTGAGGAAGCGACTCGATTTGTAGTATCTTACGCTAGGCACGACTGTGAATGACGTGCTAGACTATTTTCTGTACTATATATCACATCATCAGCCTGCGATAGTCCACTGCTGGACATAGGCCTCCCCTAATACACCCCTATCCATTGGGAGGTTTTTGGACTGTATCCCACCATGCGAGTCCAATGCGGGTTGGTGGGTAGATCGACTTTTTACATGCCCATCCGACGCATGGATAATCTTACTTTTCAGACAATTAGGTGATCGGCCCAAATTGCCCTAACCAACTAGGAAACAACAATAAAAATTTGTAGAGTCCCCGCAGAATTCGAGCCCACGACCTCCGGTTTCTAAAGCACACGACCATACCACTAGGCCACGGAGGCACATCTACTACTACTATATATAAAAATATTTTAATTCCTTATTTTTTTTAATTAAACAAAGCTAAGAGTTGATGTCCGATTAGACTCTCGTACTCGTTAGGCCTCAAACAGAATGCGCATCTATAAAACACAACACATCTCAACAGATTCTGAATGTAGATGCCATTACTGTGTTATATGTGTATGTATAACTCCTCCCTTCATAATTGTTTCGTTTCTTGCAAAAGCGACGCCAGGTGCGGAGCTAGTATGCATTTAGATACGGACAAACCTAATCAGGGCCAAAGGCGAACAAAGGGTGAGATAGACATAAAAACGAGTTTACAAAGTGCAAGATTGCTCACTTGAATATTAAAAAGGTCACGTTGTTTTAGAAAGCATTTGTAAATATGCTTAAGAACAATGTTTTTACAGAGACAAGTCGTAAAGAATTTTTTATTTAATAACCACCGCTGTGATCACAAAGTTCCGTCAGGTGTAACAATTAACTGCATTGTTGACTTAGATTTCAGATCAAATTCGGCTCAGGGTTCAGGTGTAGTTCATATTTGTTTGTAATATAGCCTCTTTATTTCCAATCAAAGGTTTTGAACGATATTTTTTTTTAAATTTTACTTAAATGTATATACTAACAGTTTTATAAGAAAATCAGTAACAAATAATAGATAATGACATATTTTGTTCTAATGTTCGATGCTACTATTGATCGGAATCCTTTCGAAGTTCTCCATATTTTTCTAAAAATAACTGTAAGTTGATCAAAAACAATGTAACATTTTTCAGGATCAAATTTAATATTGCTAACAAAGCAGTGCGGAAACAATCATGTTGTATAGTACAAAATGTTAAAAGCCGAACAAAACAAATCTTCTTTCAGTAATTAGTATGACTAATGTTATATTATTGTTACATGGAACCCCATGTACGACCCTCTAATCGAGAACACGTGCATTAGGGGAGGCCTATGTCAAGCAGTGGTCTAACACAGGCTGATGATGATGTCGATGATTGCTACATGATTTTTTCAATAGGAAAAAATATAAATACGCTACATAAATTTGCATCAATTTCTAATTCCCACGTCTGTTATAAAGACATGTTAATTATTTCGGTAATTGGTTACGAATTCATGTGTTAAACATCTAAATCTCTATTTTAAAGAACTATGATATATATTGTCAGCATTCCCCTATATACTGAAAATGTACAGTAAAAAAATGCATTAGCGCGTAACGAGACATGAAAATTAATAGCGAATACCATTTAATAATTAATAACCGATCATGTGCCCGTTCCAATTAATTCAATTTTTTTTACACAAGTGCAATTAACTCGTTACAAACTAGTTATTATTAAAAGTTAAACCGTACCTTTACAAAAAGCTCGTGATCTATTCAAATGCGAAACGCAGACGTTCTAATGACATAATTCGAGGCTCGATTAAGCCCGACGACTTTAATGACGTTCACGTGGTCGTGTCGTTGCAATTATGTCGCGTGACGTTTAATCGGACGCTTTTTACGATCACAAAGGGTATGTCATTTTGTTAGAATGAATTTAGCATTTTTATTTGTATGTATATTTTTTAAGTCTCTATCAACGTGGCTTCTTCCGAGAGTCATTAGCGAGGGTAAAGTTTAAAAGAAGGAGGAAACATGTGGGTTGTAAGCTTACTGCTTTAGGTATTTTTTAATTATAAAAAAAGTTAAGATGTATGAACTCATTTAGGCTGCTTTGATTTGTCATTATTTTGTAGCAAGGCATATTATTTTAATTCAAATATGTTGTGCTTATGAAGATAATTCTTTCACTGTCGACAACATAGATATTTATTTATATTGAGTCTTTTAAGTCTGAGTAATCAATATCATCGTAAAATTAAAGTTCTATTTATTTATTTTTTAAGTTCCTAATTTAAACCATTATTAACCAAGGACGTAAGTGAACTTATTATCATAGAAAGTTAATAGTATTTAGTATATGTGACACTTGTAAAGTTTTGCATTGTCATTAACCATTTTCCACAAAATCATTATAAATCGTCGCCTATATCTGATTGTAATGTAAGAGCTATATTATTAATAATTTTCATCAAAACACGTTTAATATTTTTCAGACGGACGAGCAACAAACTTTCATATTTGCGTATGTTTACAATTGTTTCTCATTCTTTATAGAAAATGAAAAACTAACAAATATCCGTCTTTTATTCTATTGTGTCAAAATGAATTAAACAATTAACAGTTGTTTAGTTTACGGCCCTTATATTTATTGTATATGGTCCGTATATAATTTTAGTGAGCAAAGGTTAAAAAGCTTTTATTGGGAAATCATCACATCATCTGAATGAATCATTTCATTTTCATAATTTAGCGAATAAGTTCATTTGTTTTTCAAGCTTTAGAAACAAGAACAACAGACAACCTACCAGTTAACCTTTGTTAGGACAGAGTAAATTTGGTAGTTTAAAAAAAATATATAAAGCAGAGATTTCATATTTTCTTAGGGAATATACTGTTAATATACAGAGTATATATACATATATAAGTATACAAAACAATACTTCTAAAAGAAGTATTTGAAGTATCGGCCCTAATGTTATAAAACAGTTTAAAGGTTTTAAGAAAAGAAATGCCTGAATTCAGTCGATTAAAAGTAAATTTTCATTTATTACATCGCGTTTACTACACTACTGCATAAAGTTCACTGCAATAAAAAAACTTTTGGCTGCCTCTGTAGCTTTCCACTAGGGAAAGGGCGTGTGATTTAGAAACCGGAGGTCGTGGATTCGAATCCTGCGGGGACTCAACAAATTTTCATTGTTGTTTCGTTGTTGGTTAGGGCAATTTAGGTTGATCACCCAATTGTCTGAAGTAAAGGATAAGACATGATCATGCTGGATGGGCATGTCCGAAGTCGGTCCACCCACCAACCCGCATTGGACCAGCATGGTGGGATACGGTCTAAAACCACCTAATGGATATGGGTACATTAGGGGAGGCCTATGTCCAGCAGTCCACTATCACAAGCTGATGATGACGATGATATCGCGTTTACTAGCATACAGTTCACTGATAAATTATTGTTGAAGTTTGTTTTTTGAAATTTATTATCTGTATAAGTTAAAGAGTATTTTTTTAATTTCTGCATTGGCCATCGCCGGCTGTAAAATTATAGACTGAACATCGATTTAGCCTTCGTTCATCGAATGATGCGTTACGTGGGAACATTGACAAATGTCGTTTGTCCGTCCGTTGGGTTGTAATTATTTTTTTATAGAGCAATGTGCATCGTCAAAGAAACTACCGCGGTATCGGCACTGTAATACAATGTAAGTGATCGCCTAGGTTTAGTAGGTTCAGTTGAAATTGGAATGGAATTCACCTTTTAATTTTCATAGCAATTATTTCGTAAAATAAAAATTTATGTACATAATCAAATTAGATTATTTCAAGAAAAATTTTCTGAGAAATCTGGTGAATTTTTTTCAAATAATTTAATAAATCATTTGTATTATTATAGATTGTGCAATCTTATTTTCGTTTGCATGAAGAAAATCTTTATTGGGTATTTTATTTAAAAAAAAAGTTTTGCGTCCTACTTTTTTTATTTTTCAAATTTATTTTGTAAATGTTTTTTGCTTGCCTACATAATGCTCCATTTTGAACATTGATATCACGTAACTAATAAAAAGTGATGTCAAAGATTAATTTGCCAACCGTAAATTGGTTTTTTATTTCACTAAAACGGTTAATAAACGATTGTAATAAACTCTAAAAAAAAATGATTTTACAAGATTTAAACAAACTTTGGGAATTACAGAACGAGATGTGATAAATATCTTATATATTTTATTTATCTGGATCCAGCTGTTTTAATAAAACTTTAATATAAGACTGTTAAAAAATTAAAACTTGCTGGCAACTTTCAAAACCAAAAATATATAAAAAAAAGAAAAAAATCTGTATCCATTTCAAAAAAGAACAATCCCCGTCAGTGGTCCTTGACAGGTGGTCTAGTAAACAGCTCTTCCTTTGCATACGCACGAGTGCGTCAATAGCGATGGCGGTGTCGGCCCCGCTTTGAAATTTAATTAGACCTAGTTTCGCTGAATTAGCATTGGCCCAATGGCGCGATCGCAAGGCTATAGACTATGGGGACGCGGGTCGGAACGGTGAAATTGTTTTACTACGTATGGTAATTGCACGGACATCGACTTATCTAGCTTGTATCGAAAAGGTTGAAAAAAAAATTATGTTCAATATTACAGAGGTTGACAGAAACAAGTTTGGAATCAAACCAAAAATAAAGAGGAATTTATGAGGAAGTTCTTTATCTCGTAGTACAATTCATATAGCTAATGAAAAAACTGTTATAGAAAAATCCTAACCATGTTATCGATAATCTCCTAGTATTAATCAATCGAATAAAAAATCTCTTTCGTGAATAATATCTTAATATTGTTCGTCCCCTTAGATCAGATGGTTTCGTCAAACATAGCGCTGTTTCGACAGTCTTGTGCTGAAGGTATTCGTTATTTTCTGGTTGGTTAGGGCTAATAGGCTATTCACTAAATAACCTCAAGAGTAAGACCAGCATGTATAAAAAGGTCGGTCTAGTCGTCAAGACCATCTTTGGAAGCCGTTATAGGACGTCGGCGTCTTCAAATTTACTGATAGCTAATCCACCTATTGAATGCAGCTCACCTTTTCGGGTTGTCGAGGTCAAACGAGGTAAAAAGTGTAATTCAGGCAAACCTGAATAGATTAGAAGCAAAACTTATATTAATTTGTTACGTGTAAAAGAACAAAATAACGTTAATGCTTTCTTTCGATATAATTTAATAGTCTTTTAATGCGTTACAAAAGTGGTAAGATTATTAATATTAAGGTTTCACTAACAAAGTCGAATTTCAATGCGTATTTATACTAAAACTTAAGTGTTCTGATTGGTTTAAATTCTACCATTACAAGGGCGATATGTTTCGTCAGCATTATAGTATATCCTGAGATATACTATAATGCTGTCGAAACATATAAACATAGCGGGAAGGACAGGAAGTCCTTCGCAATATAGGTAAGCAACAGCTAGTCAGCTAGCTGTTGCGACTTTGTCCACGTGGCAATATAAAATAAATAATTATGTTGGTTGCCTTTTTCTTTAAAAAAATGTAGCCTAATATACTCCTAGTTACATCAGTTATCTTTTACTGGAAGTCTCGTTATCATATAAATCGGACCAGCCAATTCTGAGATTAGCCTGAACAAACAGACGAACAGCCAAAAATGAAATAAAATATTGTTTTGTTACACATATAGGTTATATATCGAAACGTAACCATTCAAATGGCTTATTTTTACGTTACAAACATACACTCCTGTACACTTCATTTGTATAGATTATCTTTAGCTTTTAGTTAAAATATCACCTCCCGGTGTACGCTAACTGTTGCATCGTCCTACGTCTACATCCAGCCATACGGACAGACGCCGACGTTAAAAACACTTGCATTGTATTGATTTTGCCGATACGGAGACGCGGACGGCTCAAGACACGGGCACGTCTAATAATGTTATTCTTTTGAAATTTATTATTTCGTAAGGAAATTATGTTTGAAACAACTCTACGATTTGATAATTTGGTTTGGAATAGTTTCGTTGTAACTTATTGTATTATAATTATATATAATAATATATTGATAAAGCTTTATGTGTTGTAAGAGTTTTCGTTAGTGCATATGTTCTTAATATCAAGTGATAGTTACATATTAATGAGTGCCGCTTGAAAACGCGATAGATTTTTTATTGTAACTTATAGATACATTTCGTAGCTAAATCTAATAGGAACAAGATAATATTTTATGCTCGTGTTAAAGGAAATTTAAATTTAGGCAGTATATGATCTCATGGTGACTTTAGGAATCAGTTTTTATTCAGATATTTTCTCTAATTGTTAACAACTGACAAAAATGGTATCGTTGGTATTAGTTTTCATTTTTAACCTCTCATAAGTACCTGTAACAAGAAAATATAAATTTATTAAAATTTACTTACAGACATATAACTAAAAATCACACGTTTAGCGTTTTCATAAATTTTCTTCAACAAAACAACATGTTAAATAGCGCTAAATAAATTGTCAGAATAATATTTTGCAGAAATTACTTTAAATCCAGTAAACGATTTTCTATAGTAGTACATATATCTCTTAAATCGTATTAAATCATACTTTTAATTCGTATTAAAATTTTGATAGTTAAATTTTTAAGGGATTTTTATCATTACGTAAATTAAATATGCTTAGCAAAAGTGTATATCTACTCACAGTCGTGACAAACGTAAATTAGCTCTCCTAAGGTCTAGTACTAAGTGCTATCACACCGTCCTACCTAGATTGTCCAACTCAAAACCTAGTTCACTTCCAGGATTCCGACCTCCCCATTGTCTAGATGTGGACGTTTTAAAAAGTGGGGTGGTCGGGCGAATGTGGGGCGAACAAAATCAATAGGTGCCGCCGGGGGGGTTGCTAACCGAGTGAAACGGATCGACTTGGCTACGACGGAGTACGCGAC
Organism: Lamproptera curius; assembly: GCA_029286875.1. Taxonomy (NCBI): domain Eukaryota; kingdom Metazoa; phylum Arthropoda; class Insecta; order Lepidoptera; family Papilionidae; genus Lamproptera; species Lamproptera curius. Next base: position 3,273,621 of record JAGSMT010000105.1, on the reverse strand, counting down.
GTATTTCGACACGTAAACGGTTACGGATTGTCACGTGAACTGTTACCGAAGTTACGTTATTAACGTGTGACGTTAGCGGATGTAATAAAGTTTACGGTGCTTTGACTAAATTCGATGATTATCACTTACCATTAATTTTTTTTAATGGTTTCGCAGGCAGAGGTGCAGTCAGGCCTCCTGATGAAGGTGGTCACCAACGCCCATGGACATTGGCAATAATGTGGTGTCACCAACGCGCTGCATATCGTGAGACATAGGATGTTAAGTCTCGTTTACCTAGTAAATACGCTGGCTACGGTGCCCTTCAAACCGGAACACAGTAGTTGTTTTCACTCTACTGCTTTGGGCAGAAATAGGCAGAAAGGTGGTACCGCCCTACGGAAACCCTTTGGGTTGTGAAAGTAGATGCCGGTCGCGTAAAAATGTATTTAGGTAAATCTGGTTGGATTACAAGCCACTCACAATAACTTGGAAAAAATAGCTGCGTGAAAGAAAGGAAGAAGAAAGAATAAAGTTTATTACGTTTTCATTCACATTCATTAATTATTACAGCTGCAATTTTTACAAAAATTTATCTGCGTATTTGTGCTAATAGTAATAGATATAAACGTAAAATCGTTGCCTTTTGTTAGTACAAGAAAACCCACTTAATTTAATAACGCCTACCTGCATCTAAAATAGAAACCGTAACGAAAATGCATTTTTCATATTATGATTCGCCTTTTTAGCCCACGCTTAGTACTGGCTGGTAATCGGGCGGTGCCCGACAAGTTTGCATATTAAAATATCAGCTGATAGGTATTTGCAGAGACAATTAGTGTGTGTAATATAGTGGACCTGAAATTAAACCCTTAGTTAGGCCTCGGTCAATGGAGATTCTGACGCACACCTCCCAAAATTACTGTGAGGTTGGCTTCATCTTAACCAAAAGGTATCTACTGAATTACTGTTTTACACAAAAGCAACCAAAAGCTAAACTGAATTTGAAGACACTAAATTTGAAGGTATGACGTCCTATAACATGGATGGCGAACCTTAACGTACCAACGTGCCATTTTTCTAAAGAAACCTGTAATGAGGTCATAGATGTGCCATGAAATTATTTTGAATATGTGATTAAATATTAATAATAAATACGATCAACTCATTATTAAGTAAAAAAAATAAGAATATTTTGAAACGGTTATTAAAGTAAAATTTATGTCACTTCTGTTGTTGCAGATTAGATAATAAATAACATATGTTAGACTTGTAAATGTTACTTTTAGCAGCATGTATGCTGAACTAGATTTATCTTTCAAACGGTTTCTAATCGAGTCTTTGATATGATCATCTCTGAAAACAAAGACTCACAGGCATAAGTTGATTAAAATATTGTTAAAATAGCATGAGCCAGCTTTTTAAACAATTGAATGTGTCTGGTAACGCATTCCACGTTGCCAACATTTTGTTGTTAGAACTTTCGCTTATATTATTAGTATGTACTTGTCAATCTTCCGTTTCTATTAACTCCAAGTCCTTCCTTGTTGCAATAAATTTTTGAATCCATATTGAACTAGACGGGAAATCAAATTCTTCTATTTCCAACTAATCGATCGTCATGTAATGTCTAGCTACGTGCCCAAAATACACGCGTGTCGTTGGTTCGCCATCACTGTCCTATAACGCCTTCAAAAGTTGGTTGTGTCAACTTTTTACATGTCCTTCCGACGCATTGGTTATTCCTTTTTTAATCTATAGGGTTACAACAGCTCATATTGTTTTAGCTAACTTGAAAATAACTATAACATACAGCTATTTCTTCACAGGATTCAAACCCGCGAACTCCAGTTTGTAAGGCAAATGCCAATACTGTTTGTCCACGTGGATCATAGTGATATCCATTACATAACGCTGTCTACCCACAAATGTGAATACTATCAGCGTTCGTAATAATTCTCTTCGTAAACTAGATATAACAATCTATGTTCTAAAATTGCAACGGATAGTTGGGGACTTAATCGAAATAGCCGCTCGTGTGTTGGTTTGTTTATCAACGGATACGGATGTCCGACGCAATGGGGATTACTGGAGCATTTAATACTGTATCTATACAAGTGTACATCTAATATAGTTTAGTTTTCTTTTGATAGAGTTACATAACGTAACAGTAACTGCCTCCGTAGGCTAGTGGTAAGGGCCGGTTGCTTTAGAAACCGGAGGTCATGGGTTCGAATCCTGCGAGGACTCAACAGATTATTATTGTTGTTTCATAGTTGGTTAGGGCAATTTGGGCCGATCACCCAATTGTCTGAAAAGTAAGATGATCCGTGCGTCGGATGGGCATGTAAAAAGTCGGTCCGCCCACCAACCCGAATTGGACCAGCGTGGTGGGATACGGTCCAAAAACCCCCTAATGAATAAGGCGCGCATTAGAGGAGGCCTATGTCCAGCAGGGGACTAAGACAAGCTGATGATAATCAATAATTATGTGACTAAAGATGGTAAGTTCATTTAAGAAGAGCAAAATTTTATTCATAAAGCTATAGTATATGTATGTTATAAAATCTATCTGTATACCAAGAACCTATTTATCTGTATGTTTATTATAAAACTGTATAAACAAAGTCTGTATCCATTTATCTCACATAATTGATTGAACAAAGTCCTAGGTTAAGTCCGTCTTTGTACATAATTTGTAAATAAAGAGTTAACAAATAAAATTATTCGTTTACAATTTTTGTTATAATATCAAACATTGGACTACATAAATGGAAGGCATCGTAAAAATCCATTGTGGCCGTGCGAACGACCTCGTAGAGGGTGGGTGTCATTCTACGAAATGGAGTTCGTAGTCGTCATTACCTTCCAGATAATGGCTCTTATGTTATCCATTTTCTTAGCGATACTATGCGAAAACGATATTCGGTTTTTGCAACTTTTTTATTTAATTAAATAACAACATTAATTTGTTGATTGATTAACTTAAGTATACCGAATTGATATTTTAATGTTTCATTTATTTACTGATTAGAAGGAAACACTTTTTGACTGAACAATTGTTTTAAGCAAGTGGTATATTGTTGCACTTTTCATTCTGGAGTGCGTAGGTTCGAATCCTGTAGTGAAACAATTTTGTGTTGTTCTTTCCAGCCGTCAGTGCAATACGGTGTGTTGTTTTGTGATATCTAATAAGCATGTAAAATCTGTCCTTACAATTTTTCTTATATATTCTTGTCAAAAAAGACCGAACACTACTGCGTCTGTATCACTATAATAAAAATACTTAGACATCCAAAATCAAATATGATTGTGATATACTCCATAGGGTAAAGGGAGATATATTGGTGATATAAGTAATGTGGTGATATTTTTTAAAACACTTTTGTATGACCGCGTTAGCGAATTGCTACAAGTGTAAACGGTATAAAACCTTTTCACTCGCTCCGTGCTTAATTTGTCTCAGCGTTTGGCGATCAAAGCAATTCGCTAACGCGGTCAAAGTACTTATATCACCAATATTCTATTTAGATCTTTCGTCATCTCTTACAATCAATACTTATTCAATTTACGAAACATTTATCCGTTCCGACAATCGAATCAACTCTCCATCAAGTTAATTACTAATCTCCATCTGAATACCTTTTCTGTATATTGTATACGAATATATTCGTATATTTTCAGTATTATGAGCGAGTTTTCGATGTACGTCGGGTTTTAGTATTATAGTGGTAGTCTTCCAGCGCAGGTTACATCACGTTACCGATGCCTGAATCAACAAGTATGACTCCAGCGACGCGTATTTATAGTGTCGAAGAATTAAAAGTTAGGTTTTTGCAATTCTAATATATGTTACCTTGGAAATTTCCTTTGAACAGTTAATAATATACAAAATATATTACTGTGTATGTATTATAGTGAAGTTTTTTAGTGACTATGATTATATTATATTCATAACGTTTTTTAGTTTCGTTGTAATGTTGTATTAATGGTCATATAACAAATTAACAGTCCGTAATGACGTAAAAATGGTAATCTATTGCACTAATGTAAAATTTAATACATGTTACCGGCTCACACAGATGTATAGGAAACAGTCAATACTTTGGGATAGTAAGAAATTCTATGGTGCTAATTTTTGTGAAGTTTGTTAAACTTTATTATATATTAACATTAAATACATAGATTTGACAAATTCATACTTCCTTACCCATATAAATTTATTGTTTTTTATGTGGTAAACCCGAGGGTAAACGATATACCATGAACGCTATAATCAAGTTAATATATAAATGGAGACAGCTCGTTTAGTATATTTTAGCTATTTTCATAGTATTATGTCTTATGGCATTCTACTGTGGGAAATGCGGCAGATACTAATACGATCTTTGTCCTCCAAAAACGCGCAATTCGTGCAGTCTATAACCTGGGCCCTGAAATAAAAATAATGACCGTTAGTTCTCAATACATATTTGAAAATTTAATGTATGTGCAAAAAAATAGAGATGATTTCCTAAGACATTGTGATGCACATAACATAGATACAAGGAACAAACATAATTTAATTCTTTCAGCAACTAGACTGCGAAAGAATAAGTAAGTCTTTTATGGGACAATGTATACGTTTTTACAACAAAATCCCAGTAAACGTTCAGAATTTAACTATTAATAAATTTAAAAGGTAGTCAAGGAACGTTTATGTGTTAAAGGTTATTACGATATTAATGAATTTTTAAATTATAACACAGCCTGGTAATGGAATGCTCGCTCCAGGTCCTGTTTCAAAATTGCATAATATGTAATGGCGAATTATCAATTTGTTTGTTATTTTTAAAGGTGACATAAAAAATAGCCCGCTGAGTTTCTTTCGCCGGTTCTTCTCAGGTCTGAAGCGTCCTTTTCCGAACCGGTGGTAGTGTGTTTGACAATCAATAAGCAAGTGTAAACTTCTATATTGAATAAAGATATTTGAATTTGAAATTTGAATTTGAATTTGAATTTGAATATTCCATAGTAGTTTATCCCAAAACTATTATCACAAACACCCTTCTTAACAGAAATCCGTAAAATAAGTTTAGTCAACATGCTTATCATACACGCTACAGTCATAAAGTATTCAATACCTAATTTGATAACTTGTCTATAATAGTAAATTATCATCAAATGAATTTCTAGTCATGCACTATGAATCGGGCCGTTCACCCTTGGCTGCAAACGCACGCTCACATACACACCGCTATATTGGATTTTGTTTATGCAAAATGGCTTCCCTTTGGTCCTATACTGCGAGAATTCCTAATAAGTGTTGTTTTTCTGTTTATCTTCTCTCCTGGCTTTCCTAAAGTAATTTAGTTCGTATAGCAATGTTATCTTTGTAAGAATTATGCGTCAATTAGAGTTTTTTCGTATATTAATTATAAAAGGTATAGCTCTTTTTGCCTTAAAAAAATTGAATATTTTAGTAAAAACAGGATTAAGTTTTACGAAAAGATTGTTTCCCAAACCACGACAGGTTCTATCCTCAATCAAAGCTGTTTTTTTCTAATGACTTAGTCCCTGTAAATAGTTCATTGCATTACCAAATAATACCTATATATTTTTTAAAAAAGCTAGCCTAATTTTTAATTAGCACAGTTAATAGAGCAGTGTACAAACACAGTTAGTTGTGTTCCGTTTTGAAAGACAGTAAAAAAGCAGTTTTCACTAATTCACCATGAATGGGGTTGTGAGCATCATCAATCTGCCTGTTATTATGGACCCTGTAAGGCTATAATACTATACTAACCTTAACGGCAGGAATAAATGTAGAGAATTAACGAAAAATCCGTAAAAATTATTCAATTTTTCATATTAGTCTCATTACTTCATTATAGCTAATGAATTACTAATTAAGCCGATAATACTCTAATTAACCAAATAGGTTATACCATCAAAAGATAGATAACAATTCCCCAGCGAACGATAACAACAAAAAAGGCAAAACAAACGCGAAGCCGATTCTCAGAATTTTGAACTCGCAAGTGAACGCGTTTGCTGAAAAATCGCACATCAAGCGGCGCCAAGAACAAAGAGCCATTTGCGACGTATGTGGCGGTGTCGGGTTCGATACCCGGAAAAGATTGAATTGGGCCAATGCAAGGTGTTGTATGATATAGAGCGGTAAAGGTCTAGAAAGTTCCTAAAAGTAATAATATAAAATGGTATTAATAATTAATCCACTTCGTCATTTTTTTCTCGACGTTTCGTACTCTATCTAGCGTCCGTGAAATAACAGTCTGAATTTTTATTAAAAATTTGTCACATCTTACTAGTTTCTTAATTTTAAATATTATTTTAGCAAAAACTCTACATATTGTCTTTTGGATAATCAAATCAAACCAAAAATACTTGCAAAATATACTTTATAGTAAGGATTATTCGTGAAGCTATATTAAAAATATCACTTTTATAGCGAAGATGTTTGGTTTACCATCCGTAATGGTGATACAATAATTGAAAAAATTAAGCTCAGTGATATAAAAACAACAATGTCACATGCTATTTCTTATATATATATATAAATAAAAAAGACGGCGAGTTTCTTCGCCGGTTCTTCTCTGGATAGGTCTGACTTTGAACCGGTGGTGAATGGTTAACTTATAAATGCTTAAGCCTAAATGGAATAAATATTTCTTCACTTTGATATAAGTACGTTAAAACGTAATTTCAGATGTTTCTAAGATGATTACTGCATCTAATAAATTATTATTTTATTTGAAATACGTGTTTAGCAGTAATAGATGAAGGAATTATGAATATATATTGTATAAAATACCCGCGCTGACGTATCTATTAATACTTCGAGACAATGTTGAAAGTTCAGAGCACTGTAAATTGACGTGTAAAGTGTATCGTGAAAATTTAATCCCGCTCCTATAATAATTTGTTAAGTTATAAACTTGAAATATTGGATACCATTTATAATACGAATTAGGTTTATCTGTACGGAATATATATTGCTAGCCGTATAATCTACTTCACCATCATCATCATCATAATCAGCGTGTGTTAGTCAACTGCTGGACATAGTTATTCACTAACGCACGCCTTCTCCATTAGGGGTTTTTGGACCGTATTCACCACGCTGGTCTAATGCGGGTTGGTGGGTTATATTACTTACGACTTAAATGTCTTCGTAAAATAATTATTTCTTAAATACGTAGACTTCCTACTTAATAAACTAAAGTGCCAATAGTGCCAACATGCAAGTAAAATTAATTGCCTATTAATAGTTTCTTTTTCTCCATAATTATTCTCTAAATAATCGTGTGCCTCATGACGGCTAACGGACTTGTAGTTATACGCTACATTTTTTTTATATGCAATGCCTATTAATTTCTAGCGGGTTGAAATCCTGCTCGTTTCAAAATCATCAAAGGGCCAACCACTAAGCGTCAGATATTATTTTTATTTTATCTTACGTCGGCCACTTCAACTTAAATATATTTTCGTCGCCGTGGCTTGTGATGTTAGCCCTTCGCTTCACAAACCGGAGCTCGTGAGTTCAAATCCTGCGGGGAAATAAATTTGTTTTCGTTAATGTCGTTGGTGCAATATTAGCAGGTCTCCCCTCCATCCGTGCGTTGGATAAGCATGTAAAAAGTCGGTCCTGTTGGTCAAGACTATTCGGCAGTCTTTATAGGATGTCAATGCCTTCAAATTCGCTGGCAACTAATCCAACTAATGAATGAAGTAAGACCCTGAAAAAGCTGCTATTCAGGTGAAACTAAATGAGTTAGAAGTTGGTCATTTGCAAAAATGGCTAGGAAAATATTTTATTAAAGTTCCTTTTGTATTATATATATAACAAAAACACAATCGAAATCCGTTTCGACTTTCCTATTCATCCATTCAGCCGGATTGTCTAGCTTCAAACAATAGACAGGAAAGGGACCGACCAAACATTTATTCACTATTATGCGAAGGTCACTAGGAACATTGGTTATCTGTTTTATAACAAGCCGACCGTGTGAATGGGGCGTATTGTTTTGATGTCTAGTCGAAAAGTTATTCCTAACTAATTCTATTATAATGGTGATTAGTAAAACATCCGATCATTGATTTGGATCGTGTTGAAAGCGCCTTTGTTCGATGTGAAATGGGTATGATTATAACCCAAACGAATAAATTGTGCAACTTGAGTAAGACGCGTAATGAAAAACTGTTTAAACGGCATTTATAGCACCTGTGTTGTTGTAACGTTGAAATTGGCGGCGGTCTTTTAATGGGTTACAATTGTTATTTATATAGAATTGTGTACAAAAATATTTAATTTTTAGACCTTCACTAAATCTACACAACGGCTAATCAAAATCTAAAACAAAAACCTATATCATCAGAGTATTGTCACACACATCACACATCATCAGCCTTTGTAAGCCCACTGCTGGACATAGGCCTCCCCTAATACACCCCTATCCATTAGGGGGTTGGACCGTATCCCACCACGCTGGTCCAATGCGGGTTGGTGTTGTCACACATCCGGCGTTAAATATAGCATAGCGACGTGACGCCTATTTAAACACGTATAGTAGCATTTTTCTTTAAATACTTATAATGTTTAACTAGTTAATTTACATGTTACTAGCGACCCGCCCCATCGCCGCACAGGTGCAATACTGATATGTGTAAAATGTGTGAAACATACATAAATATTTCTGCGTCTCTCTATCTATTAAAAAGGAAACCTCATTAAAATTCGTTGCGTATTTATCAAGCATACATAGGGATATAGGGCACAGAGAAAGTGATTTTGTTTTATACTTTGTAACAGGGGATATTATAATGAAAAGTTTACATGTAAAAATAGTTACACTCCTTCATCCTTCACTGTTATGTCCGAAATTAGGTATACCCGACACCACTAAAGAGGTCAGGCCCAACAAACACTTCACATGGCAACTGGATCAACTGGTGTTGCCATATTCAACTAGGAAATAACGAAACTCAAATTCACGACCTGGACAAAGAAGGTAGCTTTAAATTACCACAAATAACACGTGATCGAATAAACACTAGAAAAACTGACCTACTTTTTATTCATACAACATAAATTCAGTATCGCCGACCTTATTTCTTGCGCGTTTTTTGTGCCTCCATAATGTTATACGGTTTAATATTCGTCTGACGAAAACTGCAGCCCAAGGCTGATGGAGATTCGAGTGCCGGAAATGAGCGAGGTAATCCAAGGAGTGGCTCAAGTGGCAACGGCCCATGTAACGAATCGATCAAGTTAATGTTGTTTATTTTATTTATTCACACTTTATTGTGAAAACGTAAAATTAAATCTTAAAAGGAGGATTGGACATTCTCTCACAGACAACTGATTTATTATTTTAGTATTTGTTTAGATTAATATTATGTATTTAACACAGTTTAAAATTAATCATGTTGTAAATATTTAATGAAACAATCTAAACAAGTTGTGGATTACTGTTTTTTTAATGATTATTTTATTTTGCTTTTTAGCTAGATGTTAATAACATGAATACTTAAATGCTTAACCTAAAACATTTATTGAACATTTCGTAACATAAAACTATATTATTATAAAGTTTTATCCCAATTTTATTCGAAGTTGTTACAGGAAAGTGTAAGATATATTAATCGAAATAAAGATTTTGAAATTTTTATATCACTGACTTCTTCTTCTTTATTTATAAAAATCTTTGCCAATTATTACTTACATCCTATTCTGGTGCATAATCTATAAAACTATACAGCATCATCCTAATCGGTTTAGCAGTTTTTACGTTATCGAGTAACAAACATTCATACTCAAAAACGTTTACAAAATCAGTAGAAATATTATAACAGTTTCTGAGCACGTACAAAAAACGGGAATTCCGAGAAATGATTCGGCTTTAAGGAAAAGTTCAGTCATGGACGCATACAGACAATTTGACGTTTAAGTTGTTTTGCTTTCAATTTGGTATTCGATAAAACTGACAATTTAAACGTTTGGCATTCAAAGAGAATGGGCAAGCTGATGTGGGTTTTGCTAGGATGATGAAATATTTTAAAATAATAACCGTTACAAATACATTCTTAACTATGATAATGAAGGCAAGGCAACCATTATCATCATCATAATCAGACCCTGTCAGTCCACTGCTGGACATAGGCCTTTTTAAATGAACGCCAACACGGCCGATCCCCTGCTGCTCGCTGCCAACTTACTTACAACCGGATATCGGTATATATATATATATGCTACTCGGTGTGTATGTATATATATTTATGCTACTCGCTAACAACCGGATATCGCTAACCATGTCGGGGGTCGCCCAACACTCCGTTTTGCTAAACGTGGCCTCCACTCTAGAACCTTATGGGCCCATCGGCCATCCGTTCTTCGGACCTCGTGACCAGCCCACTGCCACTTCAAAGAGCCAATATATTTATAGTACAATTCCCGCGAATACTATACATTATAAATAATAGAGTTTTGCGGATTTTATTGCGTTTAATTACTTTACAATTATTTATAATTGTATCCGACGTTTTAACCCTTTCCAGTGTCCATGGTCACCGGCTTGTTGATAAAACTTACTGTTTTGCCGAAAATCACGAAAAATCATTTTTTTGACCCATGACCTTGAATTAAATTTTCTTCACGGGGAATGATGGGGAACTCATAGACATTGTTTATAATTATATTTTGAACAATTTCACTGAAATTCAGCTTGTTGGGACTTTATGTAACTTCACTCTCATTTTTTGGTCTAAATTGACCGGACAATAATGATATTTAAAGTATTTTAAGATGTACTAGCATATCCTAGACGAATACCGTAGGCATTCAAATTATAATAGCTCTTTTTCGTCTAACATGGCGTGTTGATTGACTGTTACAGCTGTAAACTAATAAGCTTGATTAATATTAAAATGATAAAACAGTTCGTTATTTGACTTTCGTTACTATATTGGAGTATTTCTAAGCGAATATTTTTAGTGGTGGTAGACTTACGATCAAAAAATAAATATATAATCCGAATAATCTATAATGTTACTTTGTAACCAACGCTTGGTTTACAATAATTACTTGTTTGTTTTGTGTTTAAGTTCATTTATATTGTTTGCTTTTACTGAAATTTGTTTGTGGTACATTTAATAATTTAAAAATAAATCTTCTCGCTTGTACCACAGCCTTATGTGTTTTTACAATATTCGTTGGTCACCTTATCGATCCGCCGTTTGACAAAGTTGCTTGCGAACTATTCCAATTTTAATGCCAGTGTCCGACGGGCTCATTTAAGTGATATATCGGATACGTTACTGTGACCAAGTTGAGCTATAGGTTTCTGTTATGGCCTAGGTCTTTTGTTGGGTCTGAATAACTTTAGGTGAAATATGTGCATGAGATTTACAAAAATGAATAGACGAGTTTTCGACTGTTCTGTTCTGTACTCAGTTTAAGTATCAGCATCAGTATATCAGTTATAAAGATGTAATATCATATATATTACTTTAGATTAGTTTATGGTAACAATTGTTAATAACTCTTCAGAAATGAGATGCTATTTACCACTGATACCAAAGTTTAATGCGTCATTTACATTTAATCTAAGTATAGAAAGAATTTTTATTATTATCATGGATTTTATCACTGAAATTTTGTATTTTTACGAATATGAAAATAGATCTTATAATTGTTATTTATATTTTGGTTTTTTCATGGTTAACCAAGGTTTTAACAACGTTAGGTGTGTCTATATGATTATTTGTCTCTAGGTGTAACATTAAATTCCAATAGACTCAATCTACCGAAACACTGCTGACGCAACACTATGACATACAAGTCATAGATCATTTGATGACTCAGCATCGACAAACGCGCAATCTTTACATATTTGCTTGACCCGGATAACACCTGGCCTTATTTAGCTGGTGGTGAATTATTTTCATTTAACAAATCCAAATTTGATTTAGAATATTTTGAAAGTGACCCAAATTTAAATGCACTAACGAGCGAAGTCACAACCATGAAGATATTTTTTTAATTGCCTACGCAGGCAGACGAGCTGTCGGGCCGCCTGATGGGAAGTAGTCACCGACGCCCATAGAAATTGGCAATACCAGTGGTATCGCTAACGCGCTGCCTACCGTGAGACATAGGGTGTTAAGTCTCGTTTACCCAGTAAATACGCTGGCTACGGTACCCCCAAACTGGAACACATTGCTTTTTACACTAATGCTTTGCGGCAGAAATAGGCACCGGGACGGTACCTGTCCAGATGGTTCCCCTGTAAAAGAGGGACCTACCACCACCGTGCTTATGCATTGAAGTGTTGGAATGAGTTGATGTTACGAAATCTATTTGTATATTTAAAACGTCGACTAATAGCTAGTGTATTTATTGGTTTAACGAGACGTAATATCCCTTGTCTCACGGTTGGCAGCGCGTTGGCGATATCACGGGTATTAGCTGAGGTCCATGGATGTGGATGAGTTGATTTAAGCTTTGTGACTATTGCAGTCGCATCTTCCGGTTTACTGGATTTTTACTAGGGTAGTAGGAAGCAGAATTTAAATGATATTTAAATAAATGTCCTTTCAATAATAATTTAGATAAGCCTGACTTTGCTTCTTTTATATTAAAGCTGTCAAAAATAAGAATATAAAAATATTTTGCAAAACTACTTTAATGATTCCAACACTGTATCCGACTTTTAGGAGCCTTTGCAGTATCCGTGCTCGAACAAATATATTCAACAAATAATCAACATAAGGTAAAACGTAACTGTCCATGGAAAGCTGTTAAAAAAGGTAATAGTAAGAGTTATTTTTCATCAAAACATTTAGTTATAATCAGCTCGAAGTTGTCATACTTTGACATTTACCGTGCTTTTACTTGTAAATGAGAATAACCTGATTTCCAAGTAGTGTACCACTGCGGTGCCTACTTCTACCGTAAAACAGTAGTGCAAAACAAATGACGACCCAACCCGAGGTCCCCCATCTGGGGGCCCTTGGTGAAGTTAAGTCAATCCGTAGGCAGACGCGCCTGTGGCAACGGGTCCCCCACATCCGGTATGTTCTAATAAGTTTACTCCACAGAGCAAGAGATGTAGTCAAAAAAAAGTAGTGAAAAAACACTAGTATTTCGCTTAAGCCACCGTTTCATTCATTCAATAAAACAAAATGCAATTGCCACCATTGCGTTGTCAGTACACTCGTCACAGCTTTAAGGTGTCGTATATTCGCTCGCGGCGATTTTTTTTGCAACGCCAGGCCACTGTAGAGATAAACAAAATTGTGGCGTCGTATGACGTGTGAATACGCGACGAAATAATTTCGCATGGAACCCGACCTCGGTGTATTAATCAAAAGCTGAGCTGTTTTATTTAAAAGAAAAGCCAAATAGAATGTGCAAGAAATAGTGCGAAGAATGGACAAGAACATTGTTAAATAATAGTGAGTTGAGGTTTCATCTTGTTTTCACTTCTTCACAGTGAAACTCTACACAGTATACAACGGTTCCTGACAAAGACCACTGCTGAGCAAAGGCCTAACCAATAAGTCACCAAGAGGTATGATCCTATGCCACCAGCATCCACAGGCCGGAACATTTGCACAGGTCGTCTCTATATCACATCAAAGACTGTACACATAGTCGTCTTTTAGTATTGACAACATTGTAAATTAATTAGGCTTGTACTAATAAGAAATTTTTGTTAAAATCATGAGGTTATTATCAAGTTACGCGCTTATTTTGGTTTTAATTACTTTAAAAAGAAGTTGAGACTAGATTATTATTATTATTATTCAGTTGATACTATTTAATAATTTTCTTCCGCCTTTTTGTAAGTTCATTATACATACATTCAGTCGACAATTTATTGAGTAAAAAATAGTGTTGTCTAACGACTTATTGGCATATAAGGGACTATGACGTCATACACATGTGTAAGTACAATTGCATTTATCCTTGGATTTCTGCGTCATACATTACAATCGCTGATTGCATTCTCATATAGCTCATATTGATACTTTCAAAATTTATTGATTTTATTCATAGTGTATTAAATATACAAATTTGATCAAAGCTGGGGTATAACTTTCTTTAATCTACTTAGATGGTCGTAGTTAAATAACGTTACGTCATAAACAGTGGATACATATTGACCGTAAACGTGTTAATTTCGTGTTTTCTTTATCTAATAATTAACGATATTTTAGCCAAATTATAGTCTAATTTGGCTAAAATATCGTTAATTATTGTGCATATAAAGCAGCCCAAGGAAAGGGTGTGTTGTTACCGAGATGGCAACCACTGAGTGACATTCGATAACCCAATACGTGCAACGCCACTCTTTGCTATATGAGCTTTTTGTTTACATCACTTCTAACTCTATTTTGGCTATAGGTCCAATAAAAAAAACTCGGTTTTTTAATGCCAACGCAGGAAGACGAGCAGTCGGGCCTGCGGATGGAAAGTGGTCACCGACGCCGATAGACATAGGCAATACCAGTGGTATCGCCAGCGCGCTGCCTACTGTGAAACATAGGATGTTAAGTCTCGTTTACCTAGTAAATACGCTGGCTACGGTGCCCTTCAAACCGGAACACAGTATTGTTTTCACACTACTGCTTTGCGGTAGAAATAGGCACCGCAGTGGTACCCACCCAGACGGTCCCATGTAAAAAGGGGACCTACCACCGGTAATAAGCTTATATATGTAACCTTTAGCATAACAAGTACTTTTGTATACGTGCGATGATAATACGCTTTATTATTAAGAATCACTACATAGTATAAAACAAAGTCGCTTTCCCTATATCCCTATGTATGCTTAAATCTTTCAAAGCATGCAACGGATTTAATGCGTTTTTTTTAATAGATACAGTGATTGAAGAAAAAGGTTTATATATCTCACACATGGCTTAATATTGTATGTATACTTCCTATCAACATAGCTCCGAATCACGGGTGGGTCGCTAGTTAAATCATAAAAAGAAAGATTTATTTTTTTGTTTGTTTTAAATAGGCTCCGAAACTACTGAATCGATTTGAAATATTCTGATAAGAAAGCTTTTTTAACGTCGTAACATAGACTACCTTTTCTCATAAAATCCATTCCAATAATCTAAAATAAAATGAGCAGATCCGTGGACGGCCTATTAAATATTCAAATGAAAAGTTTAAAATATTTACGAGGTTATATATCTAATGTATTAAAACGATATGCTGTAGACTTGTTATTAGCATGTTTTTGAACTCAATTCGTTCGCATTCCATTTTCTAGTAAAAAAAAATCAACTAAAAAACCTAAAAAATTTAAAAAAAAAAGACCATTAAAAACTACAAATTCAATTTTATCTTTCAACCATCAAATACATCTAATCTAACGCTACAATTGGACAATCCATTATTACCAATGAAATACGGTACGATACCTAAAAATGAATTTCCAAAAACGAAAATCTATTTCAGCCCCTCGTAGCATTCACGGGCTATTCAAATGTGCACAATTCAACTATTAATTCGGTACCTGAATTAGGAATGGCATTATAGCTAAAAAACTGAAAAAACGCTGCAAAAATTTGAATACCAAATAGCTTAGGCTAAATTAGGTTCGGTTTTTGCATCGGCAGTTCCACGGAAACGAGGTCAGTGGAAAAACTAAATTCGTTGTACTAATAGTATTGTTTAGAACGCGTTTTTAGAACAAGTACTATTGGTTCAAATTTGCATCGGAAAAAAACAACCATTAGAAGTGAAATAATAAAGAAATTTTCGTAATAAAACTGTATTTATCACATACGTACATACAAAAGTATTCAATGTATTCCCAACAATAAAAAATAACAGAGGAGATATGATAAAAAAATTTAAGACATATACTTTCTATGAATAAGTTAATATTTCTTTGGTATAAGGACACGAAAACCCTTTAAAGGGATAAAATTCATTATACCGTTAATGCAAATGTATGAAGCAACGGTTAAAAATACCTAATAATATATTTAATGTTAAGGGTCATATCAATTTAAAACTTAACATTACTCCTGGCATATTACACCCGCGTATTAATTAAAATAAACTCACACATTAAATTTATTTAGTATACACTATACACACATACAATCAATATATGAAAGCAGACATTAAAAGTTCACTTTGTTGTAAGTGACTAAAATATTTTTATTTCCAAAACGTCTAACTTTACACTGTAAATAAAATCAATTGAACATTTTCGATCGGAACATTCTAGAATGAAACAGTAACACGATGAAATGAAATCGTCCTCTCCAATGCCTAGGCGTAAGGAGCACAAGGTCAGGCAAATCTAGGTCGTTAGACCAGCGTTTTGGTACCTAACTCTCGTTCTATCTAGGTTATACATTATGATTCGACTTTTGTTTTTGTGATTAGGTTACGTAATGCCGTGTTGCATTTACTCGGCTTTATTTTTAGATTAGAACATTATGTGGATTATTTTGAAACATACTTTGTTTAACATTTTAATGTTCTACGATAAAACAATGTTTGAATAAAAGGACTTTTTAAGGATTTTATTGCGTTTATTTTATATTTTTGAATTCCCGACGTTTCGAACACTTTCCAGCGGCCGTGGTCACGGGGTAGACTGCCACGACATCAAAATGTATAATTAACGCGATAAAATCCGTAAAAAAACTCCTTTTATTCAATAATGTGTAGTATTTGCGTACACAAAAGAATTAATTACGATATAATAATGTTTTTATCGTCAATTTCTTATTTGCGATACTGTCTGATGGGATACGGCTGACTTGAAATTAAGAGTGAGACCTATATTCATTTCACTAGTAACAGTTCTGTCTATCCCTAAAAGGTTAGCTTTGATAATAAATTGTTTCTAGACATAAGTTTTATTGCCTAAATGTTAGATAAATAATCACTTTTGCTTCTGTTTTAATAAGACAGTTTAACTATAACTAAAGCCTTTCCTATAGTAATAATAATTTTCTCCTTAAAGAAATGAAGTCTTATTATATTCGCAATAAATTTAACAAACAAGTTAAGCTCAGTGGCAAGTTGCACGCAAATTGACCGTTTAAAGCACCTTAAGGGAGTTAGCACGCGAAATATAACTATTAGC
Source organism: Lamproptera curius (assembly GCA_029286875.1). Taxonomy (NCBI): domain Eukaryota; kingdom Metazoa; phylum Arthropoda; class Insecta; order Lepidoptera; family Papilionidae; genus Lamproptera; species Lamproptera curius. The sequence continues at coordinate 3,256,516 of JAGSMT010000105.1, read as the reverse complement.
CAAATATCAACCTGCTATTTCGTTAATAAATAGCGAAAAATGTGGGTTAATGGTGAAAAACGTATGGGTTTTAAGGCTGAATTTTAGTAAAAATACTTATATTGGTAGGTTTTCTAATGAAATAGTACAATAATATAGATATACTATCTAAAGAACTCAAACAACTGCGTCCGTAGCCTAGTTGTAAGGGCGTGTGCTTTAGATACCAGAGGTCGTGGGTTCAAATCCTGCGGGGACTCAACCAATTTTCATTGTTGTTTCCTAGTTGGTTAGGGCGATTTGGGCCGATCACCCAATTGTCTGAAAATTAAGATGATCTATGCGTCGGATGGGCATGTAAAAAGTCGGTCCACCCACCACACTGCATTGGACAAGCGTAGTCTAGCAGTGGACTAACACAGGCTGATGATGATGATGATCCAAAGAAGACGGTTTGAAGAGCGTTTATTATAAAGTAACTTAGAAAAAAATTTTACGTATCAACGCTTTACTGTGTTTTTTTTATTTTTTCAGTAGAATCTTTTTAAAAAGATAAATTTATGTTTACTTTAAATTGTTGGAATAGTACCATTATTAGTATAATTTTGTAGATTTATAAAAAAGTAGGAATAACTAGATATACATAAATATGTGATATGGTGTCATTACAAACAAAACCTATTAAAATTAATGATAACCGTTAACGCTTACCATGACTGATACACAAATCATTAACCTACCACCTTTCATTAGAAGAAATAGCCAAATTTATCACGATCCCACAATGATTAACCGACCTTTATGATTACAAAAAATTATCATTAAATCATTTTCCATTAAACAGTTAATAAAATCATTACTCGATAAACGGTTAACGAAAACGCACCGAAAAGGACGAACCGAAAAGAATGACGAACACATTCCAAATAGCGTACGGGGCGCGATGACTATGAATGAAAAATGTGGAAAAAAGGGAGTTTTCAATTGCGGGACCCACTTACGGCGAGTCAAACGGACGATGACTGCGTCGTTTTTTAGTCGCTCCCCGTCGCTCCAGTCGACTTTAGTCGCTCAGTCGTTTCGCGTTAGAGTCGATAGTCGTTTTTGGAGTAGGACGCCGGCCGTCAGCTTTTTGTTTTCCACGAATTCGTAGTTAGGCTAAGTTACGCGAAAACTGTTTTTTAATTGTGGAACATCGAATGGAATGGAGTAACTCTCTTTTTTAAAGTTATTGTTTTTATCGCAGGATTGACTTGGGGAGTAATATAGTGAATGTTTATCGAATGCATTATTAAGAGTGTGATCGGGTGAGGCGAACGAACTTTAAGAAGGAGATATAATTTAGTGAGAATAGAAAGAAAAACAGAGAGAAGCTTCCGTGTCTCTCATTGAATACTGTGTATTTTTTAGATTGTTAAGTAAGCAATAATATACTATATTTTTAGTTTATAAAATATATACTCAGGAACGGCTCGGGTGTTGATTTACCTGAAACCAAAAAGAAAATCGTTAGTTAACTATTACATTTTCTGAATAAGAACCAATAAAACTCTAAGTACATCACCGAGTAATAAATTTCCATTCTTCTCATAAAAATGTGCATAACAATCGAACGCCGCTCCACCCCTCCCACTGTTCCATACATTTCGGCTAACTGGCTACCAGGACGGACGGACACTGTCGCGCTCACGACACGAGTACGCGACACGTCGACGACACGGGCACGACACCGTCGCGTCGCGTCCCATTCCCCGAAACGGGCGAGATAAAGCTTCCCTTTTCAATTGCTCTTCACACTTCGCGGTGCGACTGAAAATGCGGATGACTCGGCGCCTGCTGATTCCAGAGTTCCTTTTTTAAAAAACACCACCCCCCACCCCCTCACCCCGAAAGAGTGAACTTCACGCCGCGATGAAGTGTTATGTTTTTGTTTTTGAATTTCGAATTGCGTGTTCGTTGTTTGTTCTCGTTGTTTTTTTTTGAAATTCGAACGTTAAGCTTTTTGTTCTCGTGTTTTGTGTGATAGTTATGTTGTTGTTCTAGATGTTTTGGATCATCACACAACCAAAATAAGATTGTAAACAATAAAAAGAATAAATATTACGTGGTATAAATTGAGAATACAACTAAATGTTAGTACAAGGCTTAGTCGTATTTGTACAAGCTTGTCAAATTAAGCAAAAACAAAAATTAAGGAGTATACGTCTTAGACATAGAATTTATATGAACAACGTTACCTAAAGCAGTTAATGGTATAGGACAATGATTGACAGATCTCAGACAGTTTATGAAAGGTATGTTGTGTTTGCACTCCACGTTTTTTCTACAGACATGACACAACATGACATGGCACAACTTTAACTTGTTTTCTTTTTAATTTTTAACCTGCAATAGGTACATAACTAGAGATCACGGCATATAACCTTTAGTTTCGATAACATAGGAACAAATATAACTTGTGTACCTATATGTATATTTAAGTACAAAGTCAAGTCAAAATCAAAGTCAAATATATTTATTCAATATGGAAGCATTACAGTTTCTTATTGATTGTCAAATAATCTACCACCGGTTCCGAAATGGAGCCTCTGACCTGAGAAGAACCGGCGTAAGAAACTCAGCGGGACTTTTATTTTTCCTTTTTTTCAATAAATTTTACAAAATTTTTACATAATACCTTACATTTTACTACTTTGAAACAGCCTGAAGCGGACAGTTCATTATTCAGGTTAGTTTCATTGCGATTTATAAATGTTGCCATATAAAACCGCGCGAACAGAGGCTAGCAACACTGATTCGATAATAAACGTAAACTCGTTTTAAACGTGTCATTCGAACGTACAACGTATCTCATCGCTCGGCCATTTTAAATTCCGCCCTTTTAGGGATTTTCCTCGTTTTTGACTGGTTTACCGCGCTGGAAACTTACTATCCGTATTAACTGAACGCGAAATCGGCGCAGTTAAAGCCCTAAAATAGTAATCAGCGGTAATTATACCTTGGAACGGGCGAAATACGTATCGTTGCAGTTGGAGAAACGTCCCTATGTAAATAACAATCGTACGGTTTAATTAGGTGATATCAGGGATCGGTCCAACTTAGTTGATAGATTATTCGTTAGGAGGTTGTCGCAGGACATAAGCGATGTATGATATGATAATAAATAAAACATCGTCATCGGCCTGTGATAGTCCACTGCTGGATATAAGACTTCCTAATACTATCCATTAGAGGGGTTTTGGACCGTATCTCACCACGCTGGTCCAATGCCGGTTGGTGGGTGGACCGACTTTTTACATGCCTATCCAACGCATGGATAATCTTACTTTACAGACGAATAGGTGATCAGCCCAAATTGCCCTAACCAACTAAGAAACAACAATGAAAATTTGTTGAGTCCCCGCAGGATTCGAACCCACAACCTCCGGTTTCTAAAGCACACGCCCTTACTTCAAGCTACGGAGGCAGTGCAAGCCGAAACTACCACTGAGGCACTTTATTATAAAGTATAGAGTAACCAGAGACATAGTCCAACAAACCAGGAAACTACAATATAATAGTAGTTAGTTCTCGTAAACTTTTATAATATATTTTATTTTTACAAGTTTACCAGAACCAGTCCCTATGTCAATTTTCCTTGAATATTGGTAATAAAAATTATATAAATATTATCGCCTTTATTGCCGTCTAGCTAATGTTACGTCAAAGAGGAAATGCTAGACATAGTTTTCTTTGACCTTATACAGATATAAGCACTAAGTTTATATCAAATGCCGAGTTTGTAATGCGTTAAGCAACAATGTGAAGGATTACTGTGTTTCGGTTCAAAGGGCTCAGTAAGAGTGTACATACATGATCCAAGAGTACAAGAAAATAATGATAAAAAATTATAGCACTGCATTGCATTTGCTAATGATATATCTTTTACAATAAAGGAAAAATACATTTGGTCCGGTCGCTTTACTAAACAAAGAAATCCTTTGCTTCGTTACATTCAAATAACTCCGTACATATGCACTGCTATAATTTAAATTGTTACCAAAAGCCCGGATTTTAGTGAATTGGCTTTGGTAAGTAGAAGGAAACAAATCTGCTCTGTTGCAGAATTAGAGTTCATCATATAATGTTTGTTGGGATTAATTATTTCAAGCTTAACATAACAAGTTGTAATAGCATACATTCGTACATACAATGCGACATTGATACGCAGATGTCCTTTGTTCAACAGTTGATCGGTCAGTTTCGATTCCAATCCGTGTCATCTGACAGGTATCGCTTGGCGTTAATGTCGCAGCAAACCCAAAACGTGGTGAATGGAAGAAACATCAATATATCTAGTTTTGACACACTTTAGTTTAGCGAGACCTTGACAGCTATTTTTACAAACCGAGCACATCGTTACTATTAGTTGTACGTTTTGTTAGTCAAGAAATTTCTTACAATGAAAATATTTTCATCACATATTACCAGGCAAACAATATATTATTATCAATACCTAAATATATTACTGTAGGCTATTTTTGTCATTATAAAACGAATACTGTTAATTTTAAGCCAAAAGTCGCCACCTAAAGGGGTAGCGCGTGTAATTAAATACGACATTTCCTTATCGGCCCATTTCCAAATCAGATAATATTCAAAAGAGCATTTCCTGTGTCATTTCCGTGAATAAATTCAAAGGCTCCGAGCTGGTTGGACACTCGGCGATAGCTTATTTTAATTAAATTCAAGGTATTGTATAAGCAACAACAAATTTATAGATAGTCAATTAGTAACATCATCAGTCTGTGTTAGTCCACAGCTGGACATAGGCCTCCCCTAATACACCCCTATCCAAAGGGGTATTAGGGGAGGGGAATATTAGATCCATTTTCAGACGATTGGGTGATCGGCCCAAATTGCCCTAGCCAAGATGTCATATATATGTTCTGTAGAACTCTTGCTAGAGCGCCCTTCAAATCGAAACACAGAAGCGTTATTGCATATATCACATCAGAAATGGACACTATCACGTAACCTACCTTTGAATGTTCTTTTATATATAAATACACACTCCTAGTTATTTACAAAAAAGTAACTAAACTTTGTTTAATTATTATTCAAAGACGTAGCAAGTAATTTTAGTAAATATTACTTAGCTTTAGATCTGCCTTTATTTCAAGCTACTTCCATTCTCCACCCTTAAGCGTTGGAATGGGAATAATTGGAGAATTATAAAAACATACTCGCCATTGTTCTCGTCTCGAACGCGTGGCGTTAGGAAATTAAAGTTCCGTTTACGTATTTAAATAACGCACGGACACTGCGGTGTTGCAGAGAGAGGGGTATTGTGTGCAAAAACGTATGTGTCGGTTATTCAATTTTGAAGGCTGAACTAAAGGCATTATACTGCCAAAAATGACGGGACTACGTATCGTGCTCGTAGAAAATCGCGCTAAGTTTGCTGACAATGCTTTATTCTGGTTTGAAGGGCACCGATATTTACTGGATAGATTATGTACTATTCCACGTTTGGACGCGTATCATAATGTCAATTTGAATTGAAATTATTTTATCTATATATTTACATATAATTCTACTGTACGTGTGTTGACAGTGAACTCCTAAACGGTTGGACCGATTTTAATGCTTTTTTCAGGTAGTTCAAGTGAACTCGAAGATGATTCACAAATAAGCCCTTCAGGTGGCGCTGCAGACGGTATCTAGGTTGGTTACGGGTAACAAAAGGCTTCAATTGTTAAATTATTATATTATTCGTCTTCCTTTTCATAATTTATAATGTACTTATTGCTTAAAATATCATGCAGGATAAAGTCTGTACCATTAGCTAGTTAAATATAAAGGTTTGCATTATCTTATTGATTGTCAAAGCCACTACCAGATTTGATTTTTTATTTTTATTTATTTATTTCATAGAACCACCAACAGAATAACATGATGTTTTGTTTTAAATGGTAACAATGTGACTGTAGTAAGAAATAACATGATGCCACTTATAGGTAGTTACAGCGTGGATAAATAGACAAATATTACGATAACATCATCATTAATACTTGTGGTATGGAGTCGTCTTTTATTTTACTTTTAACAAACTAAAAAATTATATTACAAAATAGTCATTCACCCATGGCCCAAGATCACTTTTTTTTGGATGAAACAACACAGCATCATCTTGTAGCACAATTTATCCCGTAGTGGTAATCGAACCTACACCCTTCGGCGTAACAGTCGGAGATGTAAGCCACTAAGCCGGGCGGGTCGTCAACTATATATACTGAGACATCAGGGCAGTTATAGACTTTTCATAAAAGGCGTTTCATATGTAACTAGCGACCAACCCCTGCTTTGCAAGGGAACTAAGCTGATAGAAAATATACCTACTATATTAAGTATGTGTTATACATATAAGCCTTCCAGTTCAATCACTCTATCTATTAAAAAAAACCGCATCGAAATCCATTGCGTACTTTGAAAGATCTAAGCATACATAGGGAAATAAGGACACAGGAAGCGACTTTGTTTTATACAATGCAGTGATATCTATAATAAATACCTACTTTGGGTTGACAGTTTCGTTAAAAAATACCACAAGATTCGTCAAGCCGAGTCGACTCGACTCGCATTTACACTAATATCAGCTGTCAGTTGTTAATTTCAGCCGCCATTACTATAGCATTTGGCGGGAAAGTGCGCCTTTCACCGGACGCGTTCCATCAGACGCAATTATTTCGCATTTATTAGACTGAGGTTTTAGACGTTGGGCTTTTGATATCCGCCTGCGATGTTATGCTGTCGAATGTAACGGTATTGGAAGCTTCTAGAACTTGGAACGGAACGCTGTGATTGTCGGTTGTTGGATGGTTTTTGTCCGCTCTAGAAAGATCTATGGGTAGGATATGTTTTTAAAAGGAATGCGAGATTTTGTTGAGTTCCAGTAACGTTTAATATTCGGAGATTATTAATTGATCTATTTCGGGTCTTAGTTTCTTATAACGAAAGTTCATATCATAGCGTCAATACAGTAACTCCCAGTTATTGGATGATTGTAATTGTGTTCTTCATCATGCGAAATCCAGATTTGTGTGGATCTATAATAACAGTATATATTAATAACAATCTATATTAATATTATAAAGAGGAAAGATTTGTTTGTTTGTATTGAATTGGCTTTAAAACTACTGACTGGCTTTAGATCATTCTTTCATTGCATTATAGAAAGCTGTAATATACTTGAGTGACATCAGCTTCATTCTAGTAACCTCAAAACAACTAAAATTTACATATTTTATTATTTTTTCTTAGATTGAAAAACAGTACCACCACTACATATATTGCACACTCGATAATTTGCTATTATCAATTACTGAAAATTCCAATCACCATAACACTACTTACGAATCATAAGGAGGATAATTATCTACACATAAATGTTGCCCTTTACAATAATACTGACAAAAAAAATGGTTGAAATTAAACTGTATATCGATTTTTTACAAATTTCAGTATACGGGCGAACTTTATACCAAAAGGCATACTTTGTCAGCAATAATTTAACACGGCAGTGACTTTAACTATGTTAAAATGAACCAACAACATTAGGGGACGTCCTTATATTCGATAAACATCAAAGCGTTGTCGGCTACTTTCATCTTTCGGGACATAAACAGGTTAAATTTGCGGACCTGGGCCTGTAATTCAGGTATGACGTCACATAGGCTTTGAAATTAGTTTAGGCTGTTCAAAAACTCGGCTAAATAATGTATTTATTTCTAAAATGTATCAAAGTTGTTACTTAAAGAAAATTTTGTCTAATTAAAAAAAATATTTTAAATGAAAATACCAAGGTTTTATTGGGTATTTATTTACACAGGGATAAGTTTTTTGGATTTTAAACTCAACGTAACGAATGTTGGATTTAATTTGTGTTTAATGGTCAAAATTTTGATCACAAGATACATATTATTGTATAGTATAATTATAATTACTTAAATTTTACCTATGTCTTCTAAACATAAAATAACAGTAATTTTTAAAATATTTTTTTTTTATATAATCAACCGATGACTTAATATCGATCAAATAATCGAATCCAAAAAAAAAACATTTTTCTAATCATCGATTGTCCCCTTTTTAAATTTCGAACGCATCGAATTAGCCGCCCATCGATCGGGCAGCGTTCGCCGTTCGCGCCATTTTTTTTTCCACTCGCAAAGTTCATTCAACGTTACCGTAACAAAGGGGATATCACTAAGTCCCGGGCGTAATCTAATTATGTTAAAAGGCTCACGCGTCTGAGCCGGAGTTGTGGAGCAATCAGTGACGCGCTACGGTTTTTAGAGTTATTCGCGGGACGCTAATTAGCTTAATTGATATTCGCCTGTGCGTATCACTTAAGTTAGATGAATAAGTTACATTTGCTTAGGAATGACGTAAGACAAATATGGACGTCTGCGGACTTTGTGGGATACTAGCGGTCTGCCCCGGCTTCGTTCGGGTGGACTTTTCTATATATATAAAAGAGATTCCCGCCTGTATATTGACTCATCACGATATCTCTAGCACCATAAGGCGTAGCCACTTGAAATTGGGCAGGAATATCCCTTTCGCCGAGTAGAGGTCAGCTAAGAACGGATTTTACGAAATTCCACCCACCAGAGGGGTTGGGGGATTACTAGTATGGGATATATGGGATTTTTATTTTTAAGTTATTCGCAGATTGATATGTTTCATAATATTGTACGCTTTTTTATTATCAATGCTTATGATATATGTAGCGGATACGAATACATTTAAGAGCTAATTGATTTTTAGTAGTGATAAAGATAGTGTATACAACGTCTGTGAATAATAGTTTCAGTGATAATGTAGACTTCTAACGGCAAAACAATTTTGGAAGTCAGCATATTCAGCAACATTTTTATTGTTTTCTCTTTATTAGGAGAAAACAATGGAAATGTAGTGAATATAATGTCAATAAAAAATTGACGTTGATTTTTTTTCACAGATACCTATTACTCAATTAAAAAACTAGAAGATATCTTATTTTCTCGACATCCTCCTCTAATAATCTTTAAATTACTAATAATTCTAAGTTACTTTACTTTAATTATCGACTTATATCAAGACTTGATGAATGTACGCTTATGTAAATGTATCGCCATTCCAAGGTAAGAATCGTACGCATAGAAACGTAATTAAAACAATTAATATTTCTAAGAATAATAAAATACGACTTGACTGCCTCCGTAGCCTGGTGGTAAAGGCGTGTGCTTTTTAAACCGGAGGTCGTGGGTTCGAATCCTGCGGGGACTCAACAAAATGTCATTGTTGTTTCTTAGTTGGTTAGGGCAATTTGGGCGACACCCAATTGAATGAAAACTAAGATAATCCATGTGTCGGATGGGTATGTAAAAAGTCGGTCTACCCACTAACCCGCATTGGACCAGCGTGGTAGGATACGGTCCAAAACCTCTAATGATAGAGGTTAGGGAGGCTATGGTCCAGCAGGACTAACTCAGGCTGATGATGATGATGATGATGATTATAAAACTATTTTTGGTGTATTCGTTGAGCAACGCAGCCTGTTTACCATTTATCTATAAAACATCCATTACGTTGCTATCCATTACATTATTTACAAATAGACCATATCTTTTTTAGATACAGAAACGTATACGTTAAAATAACAAATAACACATCCGCGTTTGTTTGTCTATAATTATGTTACAAGAAGTGTTCACTTGGATAAAAACACGGCACGCAACAATGTTCTAATACCGGTTGCTGTCTCATTATAATTACTCGAAATACGAGTACAGGTGTAGTGTCCTTAAATGTCGATGCCCGTTTAAAACGTTAGCTCTAATTACCGGTTAACCCTTGAAACAGTTAAATGCGCTTGACCGTTTGAGTTCCTTTGAAAGTTTTATACGAATAATACTCGGAAAATACTCAATAGGGTAGTTGTAGATGTGGTTGGTGTTAATACTGGAGGTAAAGGGGTCTAAGACGTGACGAAAATAAAGTTTTCTTCTAGTTATTGATAAATGTTTAATTCAAGAAACTAGTTCTAGTTTTCATTCAAAGGTAGCATCGTCAGCCTATGTCAGTTCACTGCTGGACATGGGCCTACACTTTTAGGTTTGACTGTCACTCTGATCAATGCTTAGTGGGTAGACCGACTTTTTACATACCCATCCTTATATTATCTTACTTTTCAGACAATTGGGTGATCGGCCCAATTTGTCCTTGCCCACGAGAAAACAACGATAACATATAGTTGTTTTCCCGCAGGATTCGAACAACAACAAGCTTAAGTTTATAAAGCAACGGCCAATACCGCTAGACCACGGAGGCAGTCAAAGGACAGTTTTGAAAGTCAGGTGCCAATATTATTGCTTAAAACTGAACTTGCATTATAACTGGACGAGTGATACATCAAAGAAAAATGTTCAACGACCCGCTTGGCGTAACGGACTCTGACTGCTGCGACGGAGGGAATAGGTTCGTTCCCAACCAGGGGAAAAAATATTCTAAAATGAACATGGTGATATAGATACTAATGCGTTACACGTCCAAATATCCTTACTTCCCCACGGCTTACATTGTTAACATCAATTCTATCTTTACTGTGGCTCAGCTATACAAAAATGATATTGAAACTCGACAAAATCGAGCGTAATATTTCGCCGAAAGCGTTCCAAGCGAAACAATGGCCGCCGTGTCCTCGGCTGTAATGGCGCTGAAATTTTTGTTATCATCTCGTGTTCCCTGAACGGATTTTGAATTAAGCAGCTAAGATGGCGCCATTTTTAAATGTTTCAACAGTTTTTTTCTAAGTAAAGAGATGAAAGAAGCAGTGCGTTTACCCGATGATAAGTGCGGAATACAACCAATCGTTTTATTTCGTAACCATACTAGCTTCGGAGCCCGCATTAGGAATAGGCACTGTCAGTACCTTGCAAATATGTCCGTAAACCAGTATTTTTTTGTTTGTAATAGCAACCACTTTCAAGCTTATAGCTTTATTAAATAAAATTACTTTTTTACGGATTTTATCGCGTTTATTTTACATATTTAAAACTCCGACATTTCGATCACTTTACAGGGGCCGTGGTCATGGGGTACACTGATAGCTTTGTTTTTCAAACTAAAATTATTTTCTGTCACGTGTTAGACGAGCTCAGCAAAAAACACCCTTCGTATTTTATTTTCATTATACATCTTTAGTCGATGCTCCCAATATTGTGGCTCTTTCAACCTTGTATTTTCATCGATTTAAGATTGTTTCCTCCTTTAAAACCTCGTTTAAAACAAGTCGCTAATAATACACCAGCGCCATCTTTCCGGGGACCTTCGCAGGATGTTTAATATTCATCAGGACGGCCTCCACGCAATCGGCGGAATGCACAAGGACTATTACGTGTCATGTGTGCATTGTGAACGAGGCTTAGGTCGACGTAAATTTATAGCAACATCTGGTATGTTCGTCGACAGACCATTCGTTTTATACGTGAATGTTTGTCAACGGACCATACGTTTTTTCTTTAAATGACAATATACAATTCGTAAGTGAAATAAATAACGCTACTTTATCAGTTTTGATTTAAGGACGACGTGACAGATTTTAGATTATAACAGATTACCGCCTCCGTTGTCTAGCGGTGTTGGTCGTAGCTTTATAAACCGGAGGTCGTGGGTTGATTCCCGCGGGGAAAATACTTTGTGTTATTGTCGTTTTCTGATTGGTTAGGACCATTTGGGCTGATCACCCAGTTGTCAGAAAAGTAAGATGATCCACGCGTCGGATGGGCATATAAAAAGTCGGTCCACGCACCAACCCACATTGGACCATCATCGTGGGATAGGTTTATGGACCATAAACCTCCTAATTGAAAAGGCGTTCATTAGAGAGGCCTATGTCCAGTAGTAGAAAACACAGACTAATGATGATGATGATGTAACGGATTATTAAACAGACGCCGCAAAAAATACCAATAAAAGTACATAAAAACTCGCGGATCTTATGATTATTAACACTTATGGGCTATGTATACTAATAACTCGTTTGGTATACTATCATTTAACGCAGAAGTTGAGGTAAATAATGAAAGAGGAAAACATGACGCTTTTTTGTGGGTTGGAAAAACCTGAGGGCCTTAAAAACCTAAATTATACCTAAAATTCCGAAAGTGTCAAATTCTGTCCTTTTTGATCTTTCATAGTTCGCGTCATTTACTCGTCATCTTGCTATTTAAACTAGTACTACATCTAAACATTAAAAAAAATAGAATACTCCCTATAATATTTCTGATGAATATCAGTCACGTATAAACACCAATGTGTTCCGGTTTTAAGGGCACCGTGGCCATCAAAGTTGCTAGGTTAACAATACCTAACATCCTGTGTCTCAGCGGAAAAGGAGTCAAATAAAAAATATGCTAACAGTTAATCAAATTCATCAAAAGTTACGTGCAGCATTTTAGCGTTGCAACCTCGCATTGTGCTATAATCGCGACTGATAAGAGTGCATTGTTGCAAAATAGGTTTCGATTTTCGACGTGTTTACGAAACGGTTGATCGATTTTCGTGAAAAAAGTATTATTCCGATTATTGTCAATCTTTTGCTAACACTTTCAGTAACTATTGATTTTGGCGCACAGTTTGACTAGCATTGACTAATAACCAATTATATGGGTCAACTTTAGACTTTTTTGCAAAAAAATTCACTTATATTGCTTTGATAGAAACGTAATCAAGCAAGCTCTTAGATATTTGATTTCTTTGTTCAACAACTAGGACGAACGACACCAAGTAATCGACCAAGAGAAAATCGCTAAGCTATACCTTTACAAAAGTCTTGGTTTTACCAGGTCCACAAAAACACCAGAAAACATTACACATTTCAAAGTGGAAAATAATAATTTTTAAAAGAATTTGTTGATCACCATTAGAACCATAAGAAGATTGCAGTTGAAAAATAAAATAAATCAAGCTGTGGTATCAATAAATTTTATGGTTTGAATCGTGAAACATGAATAACTAATATTTGTGTTTATTTCAAAGAAAACCAGCGTAATCTATACTAGTATTACGAAAAGAAAGATTTGTACGTAACAGATAAACTCTAAATCCCCTAGAATGATTTCGTAAATTTTGGCCACATTTATTTCTAGAAAAAAGAAAACTTCACTAAAACCAACTCTAGGTGTGTCTATGTTGATGCCGAAATGTTAAAAAATGCATTGTATCAACAAAGTACATAAAGTTTTAAAACATAGGAACATAACAAATAAAGTAAAACTTTGGTGTAATAAAAATATTTTACTCAAAATACGTTAAATCTGAACGATAACCAAACATCGAGCGCATCGAACAATCTCGAACATACTAAGACGTCAGTCGATTTTCGAACGGCGAAATTCGAAATCGCCACATCACCTCACGAACGATTCGAAAATCGAATCGTTCAAATTACAACAAAACTCATTTCTATAACCGCGCAAAGGCACAACGACCCGGGACAAAAAAAAACTATTACCCCGCGAGGCTTATTAAAGCGCGGTAATAGAGAATTGAACGCATCCGTGAGAACAACGCATCAAACGCATAGCTAAATAATGGCCGGGCATCGGCAAAACATCCAGAGACGGAATTCAATGCAAAGATCAAGACCTTTTATTACGGCCAGCGTAAGAAAATGACAACCGGCCGTACCCTATTTGCGGCCGTCAAAATTAATTTCAACCGCATACATTCAAAAACCGACTCTATTACAAGGGATTAAGGTTTATAACATCGGTCAAGTGGCTTCGGTTTTGTTTAGAACGGTTGGAAATGTCAAACCTTAACCTCAAAACCGTGACGCTCGCGACCGCCATTTTAGAGCGCGTTCGGGCGTGTTCGGCGACCGTCGGGTTTGTTCGTCGTCCAGTGTAAAATGAACTCCCGCGCGTTCGGATACCGTAACGTTTTCAAAGTATTAGTTAGTATGTCGAGGGTCGACTTATATTGGCCGTTGTAATAGTCAAATAGATTGCCATTGAGCTGATAAGGCGCCTTGTATCATGAACTATCAGATGGCTGTGGTATGTTATACTTGAGACCTTGCGATGAAGTTTGACGAGTTCATCTGTGTCACTGCTCGTTTCGAATTGTATTATGCGTTATTATTGTATGATAACATTGCCCTTGTGGAGATAACGAGTGTTGCAACTATTTCTTAGGACCATATCGCAAAATTTTCTACTTATTATATTAAGGTAAGACTAAAAATATGTTAATATGCGTCACATTTAGAAAACTATTCCATTCTAGTTTGAAGGATAACTACGTAAAAATTACCGTGTAAACGATGCGTAATCGTTACTCGAACTAATTTGTAACGACTTACGTGTTCTTTCATATAATAAATAACGTACTATTCAATTCTTTCGTTGTCTGTCATAGAAAAAATATCTTACACTCATACTTATATAATCATCTCTAACGCATTCTAATAAAATACATTACCAACACACTCCAACAAATCGAAGCGACGCACATTATATACATACACATAATGGCACGAAATAGACACAAATATAACATACTTTCGAGCGATGTCATTGCTCACAGCTATCTATGGAGGGGAATGTGGTGCTGTGACGAAAATTCCTTTAGAGCACTACAAAAGACGTATGTACATACAACACTCAAACTAATTTAAACTTTATCACATAGCGATAAAGTTCAAATTCGAACGAGTGTAATGCCCGTTGCGTCGATTCGATTCCAAATTCAAAAATGACTAGTCGGGCCTAATGACAAGGTTAAGTGCAAGAAACTGGTTCTAAACATTCGCGCGGCCGTTAGAGCATAGACAAAAAATAACGTCGGCCATCTTGGTTGGCGTATGATGACTTTTCTTGCTTTTAAATTGCACTAGGAACTATCTGTGATGCGATTTCTCACTGCGCGAGTGTTTTTTGTGTTTTTTTTATTAGTGTGTGTGGTAATAATAATTCAGAATTGATTTCGTCCGGTCTTATATAACATATAATCTTTTCTTATCTGTTTTAATAACTATATCAAAATTTATAGGTGCAGTTTAAAATTCGAAACTAATAACTATAACAAGTTTTTTATTATACTAACTACTGTGTAATTTTTTATAGTTTACAAGAATAATCTTTTTTTAAAAAACATTGTTAGCTACAAATAAATTAGTAATATAGAGTTACATTATTATACATATAAAATATTAAATAGCGAAATAAAAGATGAAGTTTATAGCAGGCTAATTTCAAAGCACTCAAACGTCTGGGCTTCCAATTAGTTAAATATCGCGTAGAAATCAAATATGGCGGCACTCCACCAATGATAACGCATTTTCTTTTATAGTACTAGTTTTATATATAACATTTTACGCTTATGTAAATGACTTAGGCTTCGGACGTTCTTGGCTAGTTCTTGTAAGGTTTTTTTCGTTTTTTACATAAAAACTAAGTATTATTTTGTGTTTGATATACATACATTATCAGCCTGTGATAGTCCACTGCTGGACATAGGCCTCCCCTAATACACCCCTATCCATTAGGGTTTTGGACCGTATCCCACCACGCTGGTCCAATACGGGTTGGTGGGTGGACCGACTTTTTACATGCCCATCCGACGCATGGATCATCTTACTTTTCAGACAATTGGGTGATCGGCCCAAATTGTCCTAACCAACTAGGAAACAACAATGAAAAATTGTTGAGTCCCCGCAGGATTCGAACCTACGACCTCCGGTTTCTAAAGCACACGCCCATACCACTAGGCTACGGAGGCAGTGTTTGATATAACTAAAGCAAATTATTAAAAAAGGAATCGTAAAATAGTATTCATTGTTTCTACAATAAGAAAGTAATTCTATCAAAAGGTTGCTACATACTTATACTAAATTTATTTTTAAAAATTACCATTTCTTTCCCTATTTAAATATCCTCCGTGAGCTTATTAAACGTTTTGTACAATCAATTTTAACTATAGTTATGTTTTAATTCAAATACTATTATAATTAATTGGTATATATCACACGTAGACGCATGATCAGATATTATAACTTATTATCGAGCGTCAGTTTTAACGCAAACTTGTTATATAAGCGCATGCCGAGGATAGCGACCGTAATAGACATTCCTAACGAGTTATAATAACAATTGCACAGGTGTAAGTCAAGTTGCGTGTAAGTTGAGAAAAATAACTAAAATTGTATGAACTTGCGTCAAATAACTACACTATACATACATCATCAGCCTGTGTAAGTCCAATGCTGGACATAGGCCTCCTCTAACGCACGCCTTCTCCATTAGGGGTTTTTTGGACCGTATCCCACAACGCTGGTCCAATGCAGGTTGGTGGATCGAATTTTTACATGCCCATCCCACACATGGATCACTCTTATTTTTTAGACAATTGAGTGATCGGCCCGAATTACCCTACACTACCATTGATACTCAGTCAGAGGACACCATCTTACGCCAAGCGGTGTTGACAATAACATTAAATTTGTGTAAACAAGTCTTAAAACCAGCTTTCTTGACACTAAAACTTAAAGATATAGAGTTCATTTAAGTAAATTTCATATTTTGTTTGGTTCAGTATGTGGTTTATTCGCTCAGTACTTTCTTATAGACTGACATCTAATTAATTTATAAAACGGTTTTTTTTCTACGATTATTGCTGAGTGGTGTGTACAGTGGAGATGAGATGTTGACACGAGGGTAAATGAAAACGCTGCTAATACATATAATAATAATGTCCTCCTAGTCGTGTCCGTCTATCTCGGCCGATCCATATTAAAGATCAGCCAATTTGCGCAGGGGCTGTAATAGGGCACAAGGGTAAGTGCAAAAACAGGTGCACCTCCTCTTTGTTCACTCTCACAGTCTGATAGGACGGATAACCGACACAACAGGACAGAGATTAGGTGCAAGACCGACTTTTACATGCCCATCCGACGCATGGATCATCTTACTTTACAGGCAACCGGCTGATCAGCCCACATTGCCCTAACCAACTAGGAAACAACAGTGATTACTTGTTGAGTTCTGCGCAGTTCGATATAATACTAACTTAATCTGTATATTAAACTATAAATTTAACACATCTTTAAGCATGCCGTGCCATAACAAAAAACACATTAAATGTACGACACCATACTTACATTAATAACAAATTTATATTACAACAAATGCGATCAATACGCTCGCAAGATTGTATTGCTTATAACGTTGATATACTAATGCCTGTCAGGTACACTAGTGTTCAAACACTATATATTAGAGTATCAACTACATAAAAAAAGCTATGAAAACATACTATGCAGGTGGTAGATAGCAGTCTGCTAAGGTTAGCATGCATATCCAATTAAACGCTTTTTTATACTACACGTATGTACTAGCTGTTGCGCGCGACTTGCTCCGCGTGGTGATATAGAAAATATATGTTCGGTTTTTTTTGTAAGAAAAAGGTATCCTAAGTTCACTGCCAGTTACATCAGCTATCTTCTAGGAAAAGTCCTGTCAAATTCGGAACAGCCATTAGAGATTGGCCGGAACCAACAGACAGACAAATTTTTTTTGTTTGTTATATGTACAGGTTTTATAACACTATGTAAACAATTATTTCTTTTATTTACTCGATTATTATACATATTAAATCCACTAATTTATGGATTTTTCGCGTTAGTTATTATTCCCGACGTTTCGGATTCTTTTTATGTGGATTTGATACTATGTAATCATTTAAAAACGGTCACTTAAATGTTACAAATAGTCGATCTAATTTTACTTATTTGTATATTTTGCTTTAAGTAGAAAAGCTTGTTACCGGTCCAAATATTACATAATATAATTACATCCTCAAACGAATTGCATAAACTAGGTACTAGGTTACATAATGAAATGATTTTATGTTAAATGATAAAATAAGCTTATTTTATATTCGTTTTGCTGTTTTTCGCCAATTTTCACAAAAAAACTTTCTTTTAAGGACAATAACCGTTCATTATTTATAATATCATGCGGTATTCGTGTAAATTGAGTAAAAATTTGCACCCGCTAAGTTTGGGCTAACTGCAATTTCGGTTATAACTGGGTATTATAACTGAGACGCTAATAGTTGTTTCGCATGACGGAAAGTTTCGTGAAAAGTGTTTTAACGAGTTCACATTTTAATTGCCCAAAACCTCGTTACTCCGATAACAAAGGAGGGTAATGGCGGATATTAATAGTCACTCGAAAGGAAAAATATGAATGGATGGACGTTTACGATGGTATATAGATTGAAGATATTACTTAGGGTTAAAGAGAAATTAAATAAGGTAAAGATTCAATATAAATAAATCCTAATAAAAACTTTAGTGTCAAACTGTTATCCTATAGGTGAATATTGACTAATAGTTAACGAGTTTAGCATTCAGCTTTCTTTATATATATTACAGATGTAATTTGTTCCAATATTACATACAATAGATATTTGTGAACAAAGCAATGTCATGATATACCGGAGGTCGCAGGTTCGAGTTCAACGGGGACCCAAGAACTTTTTACAATTGTTTCCTAGTTGGTTATGGCAATGATGGCTGATTATCCAATTGAAAGAAAAAAATTAACATTGAATCATTGTCAACGCTAAAAAACTAACACTATATTAATGCAGAAACTGAGATTTTAACACTAAAAGGCTTTCAATCACACAACCGTAGCAGTCTGGCTCTATCGATGTTAATTAAACTTCGCATTGTTAGGAATTTTTCAGGAAGGTATGTAACAGCACCGCTATGTAACCTAAAAGTGAATATTTCATACTGTTTTAAATATAAGTTTACTCCACATAGAAGTATAGAAACTGGTTATGGATAAAAGCATATAATACGTCTGAAACTAATAAAAAAGGTTTTACTCGTCGCATAATGGTTTGAAGCTCATTAAACCACTTAAAATGCGATAAATTGTGTGAAATCTGTTTCATTTGACCTGCCCGTGACCATAGATAATGGCAACTCAAACGTCGGGAAAACTGTAAACCAAATTAATCGCGAAAACATCTGTAGTCTTTTATCAAATCAAATAATAATATTGTCGTCCTAGTCGATTACTACTATGCCGGCCGATCTATATTAGAGATCAGCCAACTACGCAGGAGATATTATAGTGCACAAGTGTACGCGCAAACAGGTGAGCTCCCTATTCCTTTATGCTCTCAAAGCCTGATGACACATAACCGACGCGACCAAAGAGAGATAAGACACAGGACTTTTATATCTGAAGAATAGATCATATTATTTTACAGGCAATTAGATGATCAACCCGTATTACCCTAAACAACTAGGAAAAAAACCAAGAAAAGTTGTGTCCCCGCAGGATTCGAACCCACTAACTCCGATTTCTAAAGCACGAGTCTATACCACTGGGCCACGGAGAGACAGTTAAAATAAAATGGTACAGTATCAAATAGTTAAAAGTCACATGTGCTTTTACCATGTCGCTTGACCGTAAGTGTGTTTGGTCACGTCAACGAAAATTCGTGTTCTAAAAAGGTTTTCCGTGACAAAACGTAATGGATTCTTTGTGTAAAACTTAAACTCGTTTATGTAATTCGGACTGGTCTTTTAATTTATACATAAACACACATAAATAAACACATACAAAATCTATTTGTATTCTTTGGATAACATTGTTAGGATAGATTGAATATTAATGATTGCGGATTGAATAATTTATGCAAGTTAACTTGTATCCTATAATAATGTGTTGTTTTGTTAATCTAATAAATAAGATTCTATTAACGTGTGTTCGTATTATTTTTACTTTACAATATGAAAACAAAAATATAATATAATAATACATTTTAAATAAATAATAATTTTTGTATCAAACTGAGTACAAATATATATAATAATAATCATCATCAGCCTGTGATAGTCCACTGCTGGACATAGGCCTCCCCTAATACACCTCCATCCATTAGGGGACTTTGGACCGTATCCCACCACGCTGGTCCAATGCGGGTTGGTGGGTGGACCGACTTTTTACATGCCCATCCGACGCATGGATCATCTTACTTTTCAGACAATTGGGTGATCGGCCCAAATTGCCCTAACCAACTAGGAAACAACAATGAAAATTTGTTGAGTCCCCGCGGGATTCGAACCCACGACCTCCAGTTTCTAAGGCACATGCCTATACCACTAGGCTACGGAGGCAGTTATATAATAGTTATATAGTTATATAATAATAAAATACTCTATTACTTATATTATTATGATGCACACTCCTGAGCAATTTCCCCTTAAGGACAGTCTTAAAAGCAAAATAGACCATCAAGCATTATCAACGCGGAATGGATAACATAGGACATTTTGAAACCATTTTGTCAGGACAGGATCGACTTCCAATCTACTCAGATTTACCTGAATAATTCTTTCTTCCTCCACCTAACCCATATATTGAATGCAGTTTGCATTGAATTAATGGGTTCATTGAAGTAAATTTTAAGGTACTGATATCCTATAACAATTGCCAAAGATGATCTTGACTACCGGGACCCACTTTTGACATGCCCATTCGACGCATGGATCATCATACTTTTCAGGCGATTAGACGATCCTCCCGTATTGTCGTAACCAACTAGAAAACGACGATAACAGCCTCACGTCCTTAGATCTATTATTCACTCACCGACATGCCACGATATCACTAGATATCAATAAAACTAAATACCAATACGTAATAACAATACATTATTTTTTTCAATTAATCAACAACGAATCATCGAAAATTATTAAAGTGAAGTTGACGAGTCTAAACGAAAACAACCATTGTTATAACAATGGTTGTTTTTCGCAAATATAAAGAAATTGCAATATTATTATATTGCAATTTTAAACTAACACGCTTTCTTGTGAAGTAAATTAAATTAGTCTTATAAACATATTTGTCACCTTCGTAACTTTAACGTAACAATTTAGACACAACCAATGATGTTTAACGTCAATTAAGCCATTAAAAAATCAACGAAACAGCCGTTTTAAGCACTAACGCAAAATCTAAGGGATTCAGGCCTTAGTAGCCGTGGCCTGATTGCATGTAATTTCGCAGAGATCATTCGGCGAGCGTCTGCTTACACAGGCAAAGGATTTAATTCAAATACAGCTTTGACATTGAGGAATACATAAAAATGTATTAGAAATTGTCCTCATTAAAATGTATTAAGTTTGAGTACAGAGAGGTTTTTTTTATCGAAATGAAAAAGTTATCGGTGTCCATGGTAACAGTGAACTGGTTTTTTTTTTAAATTTGTGGCATAAATAAAAAATATTGTAATCGAAATATAGCAGCCTGTCGTGTTATGTAGGTAATAAGTGCATTTAATTTTGTTTTGTAACAAAATTGTATGACAAATTTACAAAAACAACCGAAAACGTCAACAGTGACATAATGAAAGTGCAATATCAATTAATTTATGTTTTTTTTTATAAATCTGAATTATTTTCCGATACTTTCGAGATTACGTAAAGGCCGATAAATATATAAAAATATTTTCGAAAGGTACAAATGGTGATCGGGATAAAGCACTGTATGAGTTTCCTGGTGGAATGTTGTTTAATATTACAATTGTATGTTTTATACTTAGATTCGTGTAAGTTATATTACCGGTGTAAGCTACGTTTTTAGTGTAGTTCGAAGATGTAGGTCTCTTGCCAGTAATAATTATCGTGATAGTCCTTCTTCTGTGAATCCTTTATCCTGCATTTTCTAGTTGTCAGACAGCGAAAGAGTAAACAAAACCTTTTACGAGAGGTGTTGCGGGGACTAAGCCTGTGGATTCCAGGGACAAGTGATTTACATGTCCCTGCAATGTATGGTTATCTTATTGGTATTCATGGCCGTGCCTAGGTTTAAGGTTTCGAGAGAGGTCATTGCCAGAGAATACGGTCGGAGAGTCCTTCTCGATTTAGCACCATAGAGGTGAAATGGTCTATAAATGGGATTGCAGTATAAAGGGTGCGAGTCCGAAATAACCTTGCACCAAGGTGGAAGTATCAGTTTGTCCACCTAAAGTGTGGATCTTTGCCTTGGACGAAAAGTGTCTGAGAATGGACCAATTACTGAGTCAGAACGAGAGGAACTAGATCTGACCACACAAAGGAATAATGTCTATTAAATGACGCGATAAGGGCGAGTCTGAAATAACTCCTCAGAACAAAGGATGTCAGTTTTGATTGGCTTTTCCTACTTCAAAAAGCAAACCGTCATTATTTAGAAACATACAGGCTTGAAAGGACCCACTTTACATTTATCAATACTTCTGTATTCATAGTCATCACCGAATAACTTTCAAATGCGATAAGGATTACAAACAACCTCTATAAAAGTATGATTAAGATGTTAGTAAATTAGTTTATCCTAACTTAGGCAATAAAGCAAAACATCGCTCTTGCATTTACAATGCCATCTTGAAAATACACTCTTTTTACTTAAATCTTATATTGTTCAATTTCACCTGAAAGCATCTGCTTCACACAAGAACGATACACAATCCTAGCGATTAGATAAATTAGTTCTATCCTAACTTTATTAGGTAATACGCAATCCGGCCACTGGACGATTTACATGTGCCATCTGAATGCTGATTTTTAATTGTTAACTGCAAATTCCGACAAACTAGCTACGAACGATAGCAATTCAGGAGCTGAACCATCACCAGCAGAATGTACGTACAGGGTTGAATATTCCAAGACACGGGAATTTAGGGCAAGTCCAAAATCCATATTAAATTGACGAATGAAACTCCGCAGTGCGAAACATTCCCGCGTGTCCGCTGTTTGAAATTCAAGAAAGGATGCCGGCAGTCACAATCAATAATCGACGTACGACATGACAATCTAGAAGATTAACTATCTGTTCCCTTGTAACATATATCCCCGACCGATAGCTGACGAAAAGAAATAATTTATCACTGTTTCTATACAATATCATGCATGAATTATACATATAAACCTTCCTCTTCTATCACTCTATCTGTTTAAAAAACCGCATAAGAATCCGTTGTGTAGGTTTACAGATTTAAGCATTCATAGGGATGTAGGGACAGAGAATGCGACTTTGTTAATAAAACTAATGGGCATATTTATTCGGTTCCAGTTGGTAGGTCCTTTTGACAGTGGGTTGAAATTTTCTGATATCTAATTCAATCATCGAAGGCAGTTGGTCCTTTGAGTTGTGGATGTCAAATGACAGTCATTCTGGTAGACACTGTTATTCGCTGGTGGATTAAGTACCATCTTTATGATAACTTGGAGTTATCTCACAAAACCCTATACACTAAAGAAAACGGAGGGTTTTGCTTTCAGTATATTATTATTCTTATTACCAAATTATAATAAATACTGAAACTACACATGATATTATATTACAGTCGAATCGAAATTCATAGAAAAATTGTTGCTGTTTAAGGCTATTCTGGTGTCATATTAACGTAAAGTTTTCAAAAAAGTCCATTACGTAGATTTGGCGTTTATTACAAACAGAAGCAAAAGTGTATAGTATAGATAAACAAACTTTTACATTAAAAATATTAAATAGGATTTCATCACCATCGCCCGATTTGACTAAATCCATAGACGGTAGTAAAAGACGAAATTTCATTTAAAATATAATCCAAGAAATCATATTAATAACGCACGAAGCCTTCTTGATATGATGGATTTACGTAATCGGCGCGTTGAAAGCTATTTTTAACTGTTGTCGCGTTGATTTTTTTAAATGTCACAACATACAAAAGCGCTAAAAATAATTTTTCCGTTGTTATTTTAAGAAAGCGTACAACGTTTATTTTTAGACGAAGGCGACATGTCCAAAACAGGATTTTGTTGTATTTTGGTACGCTCTTACGTACGCCTTATGATTTCAGTGGAATCCGAATCCGCTAACGTGGGCATTCACCACTGATCCGGCGGTAACAAATGTCCTTGAGTGTTGTCGATTGATTTCATAATTGACATATTTATACCGATTTTGGGTTGTAATTGCTTTTTCGACAAATTTAATTCGGCTCGCCGTATCGGAATGCCAAAATTATACTTTCAGAGAAATCGTTTTTAGCACCGAAATTGCTTTAAATAAACTTTGTGAAGGTTGAAGACTACTTTTTATGCGTTCGTTGAAATAACCGCGATTATCAAAACAAATTTTAATCACAGTGTGAATAGAAGGACAGCAATCACAGAAACTTTACATCAGGCCGAAGTATAAGGGAAATCTATATAAATAATATATATAACCTATTTATTTTAAATTTACACCACAGCAGCGAAGTGGTGTCATACACATATGCATATTTCATTCTTATTGATAAATTGTCAATCATCATCATCATCATCAGCCTGTGATAGTCCACAGCTGGGCATAGGCATCCCCTAATACACCCCTATCCATTAGAGAGTTTTGGACCGTATTCCACTACGTTGGTCCAATGCGGCTTGGGGGTGGAGCGAAGCATGGATCATCTTACTTTTCAGACAATCGACTGATCAGCTCAAATTGTCCTAACCAACTAGGAAAAAACAATGAAAATTTGTCGAGTCCCCGCAGGATTCGACCTCCGGTTTCTAAAGAATACGCCCATACCACTAAGCTACGAAGGCGGTTCAATTGTCAATATATTAAATCAATGAGCAACAAAAAAAAAAGGAATAATAAAAACGCTACGTACAATGTCACACCGTTGCCATTGGTTACACTATTACATAAATTTAGACTTTACAGTGGCTCAAACATAAATATATACTTCTTTTACTGTTATAAAACGGTGTTTTTTAATCTAAATGTGGCGGCGTATTAAAACCAAATTTGATTTCGTAGAGAAAATCGAGAGATTATAGAGCTGAAACCGTTGTTTCTTTTGCCAGTTCTTCCTAGAATGAGTGCTAGCTTCGAAAATACATAAAAAGTAATTTTTCTATGCTGCCATAATAAATATGTCCACTAAACCGATTTCGACAGGTACACCCCCTCTTCCCTTTAACTCTCATAGCCCGATATCCGTCCGGCGGTTATCCGTCCCAACCGCCACGACCGGAGAGTGTTGTGTCCCCAGGATTCAAACCTCACGACTCCCGGGTTCTTGAACGCAAGTCTACTAGGCTACGGAGAAAGTTCATATATGGATACTTTAGAGTATTTAACTCTATATATGTATCCATATATGAACTTTAATCTTCTACTCTTTAAGGATGAAAAATATCATCTATTCGTTGTAAACAACAAGAGAAACTTCGCTTGATCTCTCTCCATTCGATTCATCAGATATGGAATGAAAAATGAGCCAGTGGTCTGCATTGACCTTATATGTAAGACGTCTGAAGAAGAAGCGGAAATTCATTTATTTGACTATTATTTGAAAAAAGAAAGATTCTTTTAGTTAGCCCCCTGTAGTTTCACAATTATTCATAAAAACAATGACATCGATGATAGATTGTCTTCATAGCAAGCAAGCATTGCAACGAAGTCGCCATTATCAATTTGCGATATTTTTAAAATAAAATATCAATTGTTTTTACTTTTCTTTGTAGTGACTGAATTGTTTAAGGACTTTTTTCGCTTCCTTAGAGTGTCGCGAATAATTTTATTTATTTATTTAAACGTGGCAAACTTAATAACTATAAACAAAGCCGTATAAGCTGTTTGTTTGCACAATTCGGAATAAATAAGCGACGTTTAAACTTTAGAACGGCGCTGTCGCCTTTCAAAACACAACCGAATTTCGATCGAGATTCGGCGTGAGACAATCAAGGTCGAAATTAAAATAATTGCGCCTTTATTATTTTCGAGCGCTATTTTAAACGACAGTTACAGTGGTAAGGTCGCGTATTGGTAAAAATAACGATATCCAAAAATACACGCGCCGTTCATGAGGAAATGAGTTTAATAACGAATCGAAAATGTCATGTGCCGATGACTCGAATATATGTTGAGGGGATCTTTATAACGAAATGAGAAATTCTACTGACGTTGCCGTCATGTCATCATCAGCCTGTGTCAGTCCACAGTTGGACATAGGCCTCCCCTAATGCACGCCTTCTCCATTTAGTGAGTTTTTGCACCGTATTCCACCACGCTGGTCCAATGCGGGTTGGTGGTTGGACCGACTTTTTACATGCCCATCCGATGCATGGATCGTCTTACTTTACAGACAGTTGGGTGATCAGCCGAAATTGTCCGAAGTAGTCCCTGCATGATTCGAACCAACGACCTCCATTTTCTAAAACCCATGCCCTTACCACTAGACTACGGAGGCAGTTCTCGTACCAATTGTTTTTTTTAACCCAGCAATTTTCTCAGGTTATCATAAGTCGGCTTATAATCCATTCAGATTTACCTGAAAGCCTGTTTTTACGAAGAGCCACTGGCATCAGTCACAATCCGAAAAATTTATTCCATTCAACGATACAATACATACCATGTTCTGTGAATGAATTAGTTATCAGCTAATTTAAAGTCACCGACATCGTATAACGCCTGCTAAAGATGGTTTTGTCGACCGAGACCGACTTGGATCTTACTATTCAGATTATTGAATGATCGGCCCATATTGTACTAATCGACCGGGAAACAATTTAAATACAAAAGTTACATCCCTGCGGGATTCCAACCCACGAACTCCGTCCAGCTATTCTAAAGCCTCTCATTGTTAACAAAGCATGTAATGATCTATAATGTGAAATATTCCTATTGGTAGAATAAAGTTGATTGTCAATTTTTCTAGAGGTGTCTCTTATCTAATATTTCTCTGTCAATGATTTCTTATTGAGAAATTTTTTTAACCTTAACTACCTAAAGGTCTTTCGATAATTAAATACCAAATATTTAAATCCCCTAGGAGCCTTGCTTGCTTTAATCAGGATTTATTTTTTCTGATTGGTTAGGAAAAAATGTCCGAATCCAAATAGCCGGTAATTTTTATATTATATTATCATATTATAGCTACACTTGAAATTACACAGTTGGTAAAACATGAAAGAGAACTTAAGTTTACATTTAGATGCGAAAAACTCTTTCTTAAATTTAGCTAAACGTTAGCGATGCAAAAAGTAATGTCTTTTATAGATATTTTATTCGAGCCGATTTACATTACACTTTTAACTTTTTTTTATGAGCAATCGCTTCTTTTATGTATAACAATTTAAACTATACGTTGAAACGTTTAAAAGAAAGAAAGTGGGTTTTATACAAAAAAGTATAAAACTAACTTTAATGCACTTTTGTAAAGAAAACGTAAGCACGAAAAAATATATTTTTTTTAAAATGCAATAACATTAGATTGCATTTTTCAAAATAAAAGTAACATGTACTAAAGGTCGAGATGATATGTAACATATACCATATACCATCGCCTTTTAAGGTGAAATCCATAACGTAGTTTTAAAGATTTAAGCAGACATAGAGACGGACAGACTTTGTTCTATACTATGTATTAATGAGTCAACTGCCACTGAAGGATTGACGTCTCAGTGACTTAATAAATAAGTACCCTAAATGTATGACGCCACTTCTTTGCCATGGTGACAATCTTTATGTCTAGATAGGCCAAACTTTTAGTATCGTTGTAATAACAAATCCATAGAATGAAATGTATTTTAATTAAACATTACAAATACTATTGTACTATAATATAATAGTAAATTATGATAGTGAATAGTTTAGTCATTCCTGCGTCATAGCAAATGGATTTTCCGTATAACAGATTTTGCACGCTTCCAGTAGTCATCATCTCGTAAAATCATTATTACGTAAGAATTGTTCTAAACAAAAAAAAACATAATGAAACTATAATCCCAATACATTGAAGTTTTCTTTCCAATCTGA
The DNA here is from genome assembly GCA_029286875.1 of Lamproptera curius. Classification (NCBI taxonomy): domain Eukaryota; kingdom Metazoa; phylum Arthropoda; class Insecta; order Lepidoptera; family Papilionidae; genus Lamproptera; species Lamproptera curius. Next base: position 3,228,644 of record JAGSMT010000105.1, on the reverse strand, counting down.
GAGCAATTTTGACTACATTGGAGCTAAGAAATAAAAGGAAATAATAAAAATAATGTAAAATAATGTTGCTGTGAAACAAGGAGCGAAACGACTTTACGTTCACCGTTCTATTAAACAAAGTCTTATATCAAACGATAACAGCAAACGCGTTCCTATTGGTGGACCGCGGCCATCTTGAATCTCAACGCGGTGTTTAACCAATAAGAGATCGACTTTAAGGGCCTAATTGAGTTTGACATTGGACTTTTTATGTTAATTCCAACTCTCCTTTCGGTATAGTATAAATGATATTTCAATCATAGACCGACAATTAATAAATAACACATATATGTGCTACGCCATGTCGTTGCAATTGGTTATATTGATTGCATTTCTTTTATCGCTTACGCTATGTATATATCCTACTAATACTTTAATTTAAAAGATTTATGGATGGATGTCTGTTACCCTTTCACTCAAAAACTACTTAACTAACTTATAGGCTACATTCATAATATTTATGAATATAGCGTAGTTAATACAAAATATAACAAATTATATAATTATACAATAAATAGCTATTACCGCACGTAATAAACTTGGGGCATATAAATATACGTATTAAATATCAAATCATAAAAACGCATCGGGTGGAACCGCAGGGTGAAGCCACTATCACGCACGTGGCTTCATTATCATCATCAGCCTGTGATAGTCCACTGCTGGATGAGGCCTCTCCTAATACACCCTATTGGGGTGTATTAGGGAGGTATTCTGGACCGTATCCCACCACGCTGGCCCATTGCAGGTTGCAAAAACACACGACCATACCACTAGGCTGCGGAGGCGGTTAACGCCACGTGGCTTACCATAAACAATTTCATTGTTACGACTACGGTATTACGATTCGTAACGAAGTATTACGAAAACTATATTAGAAAATCATAACATTCATCTAGCATTTCTTTGCGAGAGCTAGGAATCTAGATTTCTAAAGCAATCGAGGGCATTGATTTAGTCATTAGACTTTGCCAAATACCATCGCTTTTTAACGCAATTACGAAACTATTAACAGCTGACAGTACGAGTATAAAGGACATAATCTTAATTACTTTACAAAAATTTTGGACAGCTTTAGATTAAAACTAGTAATAAAGTTGAAAAGTTTAGAAACGGCATAAAATAAGAAGTAGCAGGATATTTTATATGTATTTTTATTGTATTTGCTTGTGTTTTTATGACAAAAAAAAAAGTTTTCTGTTCTATGACAAATTAAATTTGTTCGATGTTAATACCCAGTAATTGGACTAGCTCTTGCCCTCCACTATACACGGTATTGCTAGTGCACTACTGGTAAACGTTGGGCGAAACACTTATATGTTGTGATTATTCGAGTAGTAAAGGTTCTAATAATTAATTAATTCGCAAATTCGAGGCCGGTGTGGGTTGGATACGAGTTGCCGAAGATCGGAAGAGGTAGCGAGCATTATGGGAGGGCTATGTGGTGTGTATATATACCAGTGGACTGACAGAGGCTGATGAAAATGATGATGATGATGATGATGAGGTGATCACCCATTCGTCGGTAGGAAAAATATATGTATATACATCTCTATTATGTACATATATATTGTACCGAGAAATTTAGAACTTTTGCTAAACAATTAACCATTGAATTAGGGAGTTATACATCAACCAACAAACAAAATCGGTTTTATATAACCGCAATATTTTGTATTGACAAAATATATGTTATAAAAAATACTATTTCTGCGGTTTGCCCTAAAAATATATTCACCAATATTGCTGTGGAATTACATCAGTTTACTTTGTCATAACAAAACAAACTTTTAAACGAATTTATATAATTAATCCCTCCTTTTGATAAAATGAAAATATTAAATGAGGTAAGTTTTAATATAATTTATAGCAACTCTCGTGTTTATTTTATCCTAGCAACATTGACTCAGGTATTAATTGGGATACCCTAAAAGTGTTTGATGTGCTCGTTCGCTTTTCCGCGCCATTTTTAATCCGATTCGTGAATCATAGACAAGCAGGAAAGTGGCAATTTGGTCAGAAAATTACCTATTGTCTCTGCTCTGAAGACGTGTCCGTTTTTTTAACATAATTTTATTAAACAATACGCAAATTATAATTTGACCTAAAAATGTTATGCAATCCGTGTATAAGATAAGTTTAGCCAATAAGAATTAAAATTTTTGTAAAAAAGCCTAAAGTCAAGTGGCGCTAATAAGCTCTCATATTTGGCAAATTCAAAAACTAATAGGCTAAAAGCATACCAATTCTTTAGCTAAATTGGCTAAACTATTTATATGTTTTTGTAGTTGTTTTTGGACTATAGATCGACATTTGTTAATAACCCCTAAACAATAGATAAAAAAAACTATACTTCTATAATAAATATGTTTCATGTCACATTTCTGTGATCATGTACACAGTAGAAGAACTGTAGAGTCACCAAAAACCATTTTACCTATCTATAGGTACCATAAATAACATTTTAGGCCCCGGCGACTATAAAAATAAGTAAATTTCAAGTCCCCTTATTATCGTACTAATGATATTTTCTAGTTGAGATGTATTCCTGAAATGTATACTGATTCAAGAATCCAAAATATTTGTGCCTACCTTTTGAGGATTCACCAGCCAATGTTTCCATTTTTAATAGAACAGAAAAATTCTGCTTTGAACTGGTTTAGACTTGAAATAACCAGTTCTTGATATAGAGAAAACAAAAGAATTGCTAAAAATGGGTTCGTCAATAAGTACTTTATAAAGTAATTTTACGATGCATCCACTTCTATTTTACGAATGACCTTTAAGTGTGTCTTATATTTAGTTTCCTATTTCAAAATAATCGTGAAATAAACTTGATAAAGTCAGTAATTCCTTTTCACTTAAATTCCTGTAAAAGGGACAGAAAAACATCTTAAAGGTCAGTGGGATCTACAGTTTGATGTCATATTATTACGCAATAACATATATCCAATGTTCAGTGCTCAGTTAAACATGTTTAGGTTTTACATTTACCTATATATGTTTATTTAAATGATCATATACGTATCGTAGTTAAATAAGTTGCAGTGTCCTTAATTTATCGCTAATGTTAACCTAGAAAGGTTAGCATGCATTGTCTCATTCTATAGTCGAAGATACAAAAGGTTATTGTCATCGAATCCAACTTTTTCACTCGCTCAACCTTATATTTATTACGTAAAATAGATAATTGTCATGAATGGTCGGACACGAGCGACATGTTCTGTATAATAAATTCAAAAACTTGTACCTACCAATGAAATGAGCTAAAAACTTGTCAAGGTACAACTTGTTTATCGCGTTCGCCATATATGTACTATATCTGCTATATATTTTTCATTGCGACTAATTTGTACATCCGTCGAGACGAACTAGGCATAGTTTCCTATATATAGCCGGCTGATGTTATCCGACTTTAGCTAACACGATTCGCAAAACAAGGGACATTCGGGCAATATTCAAGTGCGTCTTTAAATACGAAAATATCTCTAGCAAGTTCGTCAACCCAAAATTGACAAGTTCACACGAGTTTCCACTTGAAGACTTGAGAAACGACACGTTCATAAAGGCGATATTCGCCCGCACCGCGATGGCCACGCGAGTGAAGTTGCCTACGTTTGACTAGGAATGCAGCCGACTCGGCGACGCTTCACGCGTATGCAATCAAGTTCATAGATTAAGATTGGCGTTCCTTCGGTATGATTTAAATTATAACAGTAATTACGGCAAGAATCGAGCGCTACACGTAAGTATCCACTCACCTTATTGGATATAAGCAGTATCTGTCCATAAGAATCTTGAAATAAGTAACGTTCGTTCGGTCCCACTAGTAACACATACACATGTAAAAAAATAACTACGTCTATCTGACTTTGCACTATGTCATCACAAAAATTCCATTACTTTGTACAGGGAAGGCACTATGTCTACATCACAATAATTGAGCAAAGCGAAGTGTATGTTTCAGTTCATGAGGTGTTCGGTGTACGGCGTCTCGTGGGCCGCTTTCCAAAATGGGCCGTACGTGGCGCACACGAGGAAAGTTCGAAAATAAAGTTCGGCGGGTACAGCGGTTGCGTCGGCGTCCATTCGGCGGATTTTCGTCCTCTGCGGCGGATGCGGCGCGAAGCGCGTGCGGGGCCGCTCGCGCGCAACTGAAGATTGTCGTAGGTTAAGTTTCGTCGGAATAAAAAAAACAACACGAACGGCCGACCGCTAGTTCAATTTTCCGGTATACGGTCCCGCGACAGTTTCACCGCGCCAAAAACGTGCCGCCGCCCCGCGCATCGTATGTGCCTCCGATCGCGAGGTTATTACTATTGTTTTGACAGCTCCGCCAAATACAAACATGTGTACTATGCGCCGTCGGTATATAGGACACGTGCAGATGGCGCCACGGACGCGGGATATAGGTGCAACGGCGGGAGAGGGAACGCGAAAAGACGAAAAAAAAAAACCGCAACAGTAGCCAACAACCAAACAAACTAGCAACGCGCGTAAACACAACGAAATTACTGAATGCCACTTTTCATTATTTTATTTCGCTATGCACCGGACGACGTCACCGAAATAGCAGACGCGGGGAGGTATGGCCGTCTCTTTCGCGCGCGCCGTCGCTCGCCGTTTGAGCGGGAGTTTCACGTAGCAATTTGTGCATTCGGGCGGTCGGTTCTTTTTTCTCTTTAGGCGTGATTCGATTTTTGAAATTTTCTTTTGATTTTTTTTTTTAATTTATCGTACAAATTTCGCGCCTTTTCGTTTTCGCGCTATTATTGTCGGCGTCGCCGCGCGTTGCATAGGTCGTGTGTATACGTTCGCAGAACTGCAGTTGCACTGAGCCTAGATGACATTCGCACAGGCTTAAACTCAAGTTCATGCGGATGCGGCGTCAATAAACTGCCCATGCTCGTGTTACGAGCGATGTTATTTTATATACGTACGCATTGACAACTAACACAAATAACTTTATAGCCGTTATAGCGTTAACTGACCAAATAACGCTAAACCGTTGCTATCTAGCGCCGTTGTGAAAAGCGTTGTTTCTAACGAAATCGAATCTGAAATCGACTCATTCATGTAGGTAGTATGGTTTGCATGAATGAAGTACGACTATGCATATATGCACTTTAGTCATAAAGGTGTTAAATAATCAAAAGGACAATCAAAACAAAGACAAATTACTTGAAAGTATGATCGAACATCCCTATATTGTTATTATTTAATGCACTTAAAACGAAATTCTATATTTAATCTTTAAATATTACAATAAAAGATTGTAATAAATACTGTGTGTAATTGTTTCAAAAGGCAACGACTGTTAATTGAACTAAAGTTGTTAAGTAAAACTTCACTTGGAAAAAATAAAGTACTAAGCGCTCATAACAAGCTAGCGACTAAGCCATAACAGTTCCACCTGTTACCCATTACAGTCACTTTTCCGTTCTATTTCTTGTTTGTGTCGTGTATTATTAATAAAATTAAATCGTATGTAGGAAAATTCTATCTAATTAAAAGCCAAAATTGAACCCTTTATATATGTTATAATATAATTAGTCATCCGTAAACTGAAATAGTTTTCTGTACTCACAAAGTTGTAAATTTAAAATCCCTCCAAAAGTAGATAATAAATATGTATGTAAATAAAAACAATAATTTAAATTAGAACATTTTGTATAATAAAAACGATACTAGCAATGGAAATTCATCGTTTATTATTAAAAAAATATAGATATACACAATTAGAATGCTTGCAATGAAAAACTATATTCGATTATAAAATAAAAATAATTTTAAGAAATACAAGAGTAAGAATAACTAGAATTAAAAAAAGAATTTTTTGCAAAAAGCTCTTTTCTTCAGTGTACAATTACAAATTCAATTTCCATAATTTTTTACATAAAACAAAAACATGATTAATACTTTAAGTTCATCAACCAATTAAATTAAAAAAATATTCAAATTTCGAACAAGGAAACATTAAGTCACGCGTTTAAGTTTTAATTTGCTTTTTTCGTGATTTCTTAACAATTCCTTTTCCGGGACGTTCTTTTTTCGAATTTAATTTTTGTTTTGGAACGCGTGTAGTTGTTTTCGAATTTTGTTTTATTTTTGTTTTTAAGAACAAAACTCGCGCGTCGGGTGTAGGATTGCTTATAATCCCGCAACGGTAAGCTCGTTCGGTCGAACGGTAGCGAACACATTAAGCGGACAGGTGAACGATCGATGCACGGACGGGCGGCTTTTTTTTATGTAGTGTCGCGGACACCGAACTACGTTACGGCCAGTTCTAGAATTGTTTTCAGTTCGATGTTCGAGCTCGAAGATGTTGTTCTACGTCTTGTTCTATATATCTAAGAAAAAATGTTTAAGTCTAAAAGTTATATAACATTTAGAAAGTGATTTTATTTAGGTCTATATTTAGGGCAGCAAAAAAGCATGTTATTGTACTGGTTTAATGTGCGTCGTGTGACTTGAAGTGTTACTACTGTAAGGGAAAATAAAAAAAAATATTTTTTAATTTTTGCCTCAAAAGACGCAACGCACTTCAAACCAGAACAGTTGGGTACTTTCTTACACATTCTTTGCTTGAATGAGACTTGGTGTTATTTGGTTAAGCAACAGAACTTTTGTTTAAACTTATATAGTTATACAATAGTTTTTAAAAGGAGACGTATAATTACAATTGTGTTTTACTATGCTATTTGATAAGCCTATACAATATATAAACTAATAAATTTTTTACCGCAATTATATGTCCTAGGCTCATAAAAAATCTTACTTTTGCTTTATTCAATTTTTAAGAACTTCTGAATGTTTTCTGTTATAACCAACAAAAGGTTAACTTGAATTTAATGTCTTCAACCATATAGTGTGCTTCTTTATCTTTTATTGTATAGCGATCTTTCTGTACTTTAACTTTTGGCTTTGCGACACCTAACTAAGCGCTTATAGTGCCCGTATTACGTTACGTGCATTACGCTACCAAAAAAGATTTTAATCATAATAAATCAATTTAATTAGTATACGCCGACGGATATTAATTGAAAAAGAGATACGTGCGTTTTTATTTTTTTTAATCGCGTTCGAAGGCAGACGAATAATCGGGACTACGGAAAGTGGTCGTTTATCGAAACACGCTACGGTGCCCTCATAACGGAACACGTTTCGTTTTTGGCAGAAACGCAAATGCAGCGCGGTAATAGCGCCCCAGACGGCCATTTGTAAAAAGGTTACCTAAACTTTGTTTATTTATTATAACAATATTATCTTGTTCTAATCATATTAGACTGCCTCCGTAGCCTAGAGGTATGGGCGTGTGCTTTAGAAACCGGAGGTCGTGGGTTTGAGTCCTTCTGGGATTCAACAGATTTTCATTGTTGTTTCCTAGTTGGTTAGGGCGATTTGGACCGATCACCCAATCCCCTGAAAGTAAGTTGATCCACGCGTCGGATGGGCATGTAAAAAGTCGTTCCACCCACCAGCCCGCATTGGACCAGCGTGGTGGGATACAGTCCAAAACCTCTTAATGGATAGGGGTGTATTAGAAGAGGCATGTGTCCAGCAGTGGACTGTCACGGGCTGATGACGATGAATCATATTCACTCTAGTACTTCCGCGGTGCCTATTTATACCCGCAATATAATAGTATATAAATATTATAGTCTTCCGGTTTGAAGGGCATCGTAGAAGTATAAATACTGGGTAAAGTAGACGTAGCTTTCCATGTCTTAAGTAGGCGGATGGAATGATAACATTTTATGTTGCTCTTCTTATAGGCAGGAAGTATCAGTTACTCATTTATTCAGGTAAACGGAGAAGTTAAGAAAAAACTTAGAAAAATGCAAAAATAATAAAAGTCGTTTTATACACATATCGGTCTTTTGGCTACCATAATACAAGCCGGTGTATATATATACAGTAATATAACACACATACAAGAGAAAATCTTCCCGTGGTAGCATCGAACCCGAAATATTTGTTGTAGGACTGTGTTATTCGCTACTTCGGCCAGTGGATCGCCAAATACATATCATTCATGTTTACGATATACACTATTATGTTTCATCAATTCGGTACAATATGTTACAGAAATAATTTCAAATAACGATGAATTTAAAAGGAATACAATTTAAAATTACAATCCAGATCTGGCACTCCGCTTTATCAATGGCAACAAGTAACCTGACCCATAAATTTGTTGTCCTAAAAAAGTTTCGAAATTCGCAAATTAAAATTAAAATAAACGCAACAATTTCTTTTATTTCCGAATTTGGAATATTCCTTCCTTAAATATGAGTAATAATATCAATATAATTATCAACACAATAAACAACGATTTTGAGCAATTTTTTTACCTCGACTATCTCATTATGAGTACGGTCGTGAACTTGTCTCGTTATTTTTAAATTTAGAATGCCATCTTTATTCCAATGGCGCGCTCCAAGAACGCATTACGTGACTCTAAAAATTTTGCTCATGCACCGCCGTTGCACATACAACTCGCTGAGATGCAATAAATATGTGACGGAAATATATATTTTGAATTACCAGCCAATAAACGATTATGATGAGACCTTAAAACAACATACGTGTGGATCGATAACTCTTCGGTAAATAATCGATTCTTTTTTTATTAAAACCTAAGACAAATATATGTGTATAAAACTCGAATAAATATCATCATAACTGATAAAAGAATCATTTACGTATATATCTTTAGGATTGTTTAGGTTTCAGTGTCAATTGTCGAGTTTAAACGAATAAATAATAAGAATAGAAAGTGGAAATGAAGTCATTACATCCATTGTCTAGGTTTCTGTATCGACAAAATGGCGCGTAAAAGTAAACAAGCTGTCAATTTCGATATCATCACAAACAAAGAGCACACAACATCGCGATCAAGCGTAAACAAAACGCATCGAACGTTCTCGAATTTCGAATCTCGGCGATATTCGAATTTCGAACGTCCGACGCGTTCGATTTTCAAAATCCGCGGCCGAGTGCCGGATTCGCATTCAGCGAAAGTAATGTTTTTTTTTTCGTTTGTGTCGAAGCCCCGAAGCCCTGCCAAATGCACGGCCTCGACGCCGCGCCGGTGTCAACGACCCAGCGTATTGGGCGATGCATTAAGTTGGGTAAGGTCAGGTTTGTGTTTGTGATGTGCGCGCGCGTGTGTGTGCGTGCGCTTTTACTTTCGCGCCGTTTCGATTTCGAAAATTGTGCCCTGTTTTTTTTTTCTTGCCTTTCTTCACTCGTCTCGCATTGTTCGGACGCGGCCAGGAAGCGGAATTCGGCTGTGCGGCCGATCGGGCGCATTCGCGTTCGATTTTTGAATTTGACAGGAGTGGAATTTTTCTTGCAGAAATATTTTAATAAATGGCCAGCTACTGATTTTGACATTCATAATCTGATCGACTATTATTAGCTTTGTGCGTGTGACGAGATGACACAGATGTTTAATTTTATAAATAACGTTGTCGATTCAGAACCAATACTTATTTTGTAACAAATTTCCATTATTTAGATCTCGACTTGTAACCAACAAGTGACGTTCACAAACGTTTATTGTAGTTTAGTTTAATTAAAAGAGTTTTATTTATTGTAAAAACAGTTTTTATTTGATATTTTGATTACTTGATAATCTTGTCGAGTCTTCGAGTCTATTGCGTCCCTGTTATATTCTAATAAGTTTACTGAGCCATAAACTATAGAATTTGTTTCATTCGTCATAAATAGCAACTCAACGTTTTCATGTACAGAAACTTTAAATTGACATGTTATATTTCAATTTTAACCTATCTTCATGTAAATAGAACTATATAGGTTTTCGCATATATATATCCAACCCGTTATTTTATTTAATTATTTCTTTAATTATTCTATATTAAAAACTAAGCAGTAACAACTCAAAAAAACGTCCAAGACGTTTCGATTCAAAATCTCTGTGTTCTGTTATTTTATTTGACGTTCCATTTTCGAAAAAATCCCGAAGGAAATTTCAAAAATGGAACGTCGCTCTGTCGGTTCCATTTCTTCGAAGCGTAATTACATTTCGTCTCGAACGTACTCAAGTTCTCGTTTCGCCCGAAATTCGTATCTTATCGCCTGTATCGTGTCACTGACCTGCCAATTCTGCGCGGCTTGTCTGAGGTCATGGTACGATATCGCCGTCTCTTTCGCGCGTACGGCGAGATATACTTCCCTCTCGCTCGAGCATTATACAATGGTTTGTTGACACAGGTGAATTTCGGGCTAAATGTGATTATTATATGCAAGTAAGTTCGATGCCGTTGGCAAATATAAACATGCGGTTTTACACCTTATTTGAAATATAAATAAAAGCCAAAGTAGCTTGAATTTGTTTTAGCTGAGTGATATAATACGTCGCTTGAACAGTGATCCCGAAAGAACACGCTATGTTTACGATTAAGTTCGTATTAAACATAACATCCCTTCGTGGAATATAAAATTAATATTTGATAAGTGTAATAATGCTGTCATTTAATATTTTTTAAAAGTTTATGTTTACTTTTAAATTTTATAATGAATTCCGCTAAAGTCTGAAGTATGAACTATCTTCTATCTTTCTTCTGTATATATAAAGAGAATTCCACCTATATATTGACTTATCGCCATATCTCTGGAACCATAAGACGTAGCGACTTGAAATTTGGTAGGAATATTCCTTTATCTGCGTTAAGGTCAGCTAAGAACGGATTTTACAAAATTCCACCCACAAGGGGGGTTGGGGGTTGCTATTCATATATACCGATAAGGAGTAAGCTTATGCAATCGTCAAGTGCACATATTAATTTACACATCTGAAGTCGTAGGTTCGAGTCCTGTCAGGACAACTTTGCATTAATAATAAATATTATATAGGATAATTGTTTTCCCACTGACAATGATACTCTGGAAAATCGACCAATTGGCGTAATATAAGATAATCAATGCTTCAAAAGAAATGAATCAAGGTAATCAAAGACATCAATTTGGCCTTAAATTTTCTCTGCAAATAATATAAGGGATTTATAGTGAAAGGCTTCTAATAAAAACGATTAAAAATATTTTCGCTAATCTTATCATAAAAGTTCGTTTTAGAAGACAGACGTACAATATGATATGAGTAAATTTAATAACTTATTATTATTATTTATTAATAAGTGGCGTCTTTAACACAAAATCATTACAGGGTGAGTCACACTTCGCACAATATGCCGTTGACCAATTTATCTTGGAAACCCACCTAAAGAAGATTAATTCTTACATTTGACAAATCATAAATCAGCTCGGGTTTGGTTTCTTGTCATTTAAAGCTGTAAAACTTTAAATACATGCGTTGCCTTGAGATGGGATATTTAATTTATAATACCGCAGCTTGTCGATAAGAAACCTAAGTATAATAAACAGATTAGTTTGTCTCAAAAATCTGTTGTTTCCGCTGTTCTGCTTTATCAATAATTAAAAAGAAAATAATTAGGTAATACTGTTTGGATAGATTTGTAGCTAAAGTAACTTAAAGGCAATCAAATCGCAGAACGTACAATTCGAGGACTATGTATGTTCAAATCGCAGCTGCGACTTCAATGAAACAATTTTTATTGTTTAAATATGCATATTAAGCACTGTTCACTGGTGGTAGGTACCCTTTTTCAGGGGAACGTCTGGGTGGGTACTACCGCGGTGCCTATTTCTGCCACAAAGCAGTAGTGTGAAAACACTTATGTGTTCCGGTCTGAAGGGCACCGTAGCCAGCGTATTTACTGGGTAAACGAGACGTAAAATCGTATGTCTCACGGTAGGCAGCGCGTTGGTGATACCAGTAGTATTGCCGTGTCTATGGGCGTCGGTGACCACTTCCCATCAGGTGGCCCGACTGCTCATCTGACTGCGTAGGCAATAAAAGTAAAGAGTTTGATCTATTTAGCCTTTGTACTTCATATTTGATAATAAAACAGTAGGTCTGTTCCCAAAGGAAAGACACAAATAATCATCATAATCAACATTAACAGCCTTCACCAGTCGTGATAAACAAATACGATCTTAATATATAATAACTGTTTACCATCAACCGGTGGAATTCATTCAACAAAACATTTATATTAAAACCGCATAAATTATTGTGAAAAAACGCTATGACGTCAGTGCCCACTCTAAAGTATTCGTCAGCTATTGTGAATTAAATTATCCATTGAGATTTAACCAAAAACCAATTAGTCACAGTTGGTCAAAACAATTCGCCGTAGGCCGATTTTCGGCATGGGGAAATAACATCGGTAAAACGGTTATTGTCTGACAAGCTTGCCCCGTGAGTTTACAAAGCAGGTGGCGTTGTAAACATATATTATTTGCTTCTTAGCCTAAGTTTTTCCCTTTACACGCCGGAATAAATCATAAATGGCAGGTTTTTCTCTATTCACAAGACACTTTTTATTTTGTTTTAAATTATTTTGTTATAAAATATACAAAGTGGTTTTTGGCTAAAATGTTGACGAACATACATTCATTATTTTAAGCTTTCGCATTGATAACGTTTCCTTTTCGTTTGTATAACTATATAAATACATAATATACCTTTTAGAAAATAAAATTGTTTAAAAGCGCAAAAACGCACTTTTTTTAAAAACCGAATCATAACTTGATATTTAAAAGTAACAATTTTTGAGCGCAAATATTTTGGAGTTTTGGATGGGACTAAGATTTTTGAGTTTTTTACGAATATCTTTTGTTTCGTTTATGTTGTGACCACATGTTTTCTAAACTAATGAGGCGGTACTAAGTTATTCCGGTTAACTGATTTAGATTTATTTCTGAACGTTATAATTAAGTTTCTTTCACATTAAGAATCAAACGTACACCCTCCAGCAACAGTCTGACAGCATACAAGCGGCACTTCAGTTATTATCATTTATTAAATATTATTATTAATCTAAAATTATAAAGTATCGGTAAACTATTACCCACAAAACCAATTTAATACTTTGACTATGGAGTCGGAAATAATCCAGTCATATTAAAACTACCTTACGATGCTCGAGTATGTTTTATAGATATAGAGAGAAAAGATTTTCCTTCGTAATTCTTTGCTAAAGTTTGTATTTATCGTGCTCTCTCAAATAACTTCAGTACCTATACATCTCTATATTATACAATGACATTATTCATTTTGACATTTGACAGTAAACAATAAAGTTTCATATTAATGAAAATGACACTAATTTAATACGATTATATATCGACAGTTCTTGTGTCAACGTATTCCGAGTTTCCCGAAGGAAATTGATTTCTCAAGACATCTTTACAACTGTTTTAGTATCTATATTTTGACGACCCGCTTGGCGCAGTGGTAAGTGCACCGACTATTGCGCTAGAGGGTGTGGGTTCGATTCCCACCATAGGAAAAACATTGTGTGATGAACATAGTGTTTTTCTCGTCTCTGGGTGTTTGTGTATATATTACGTGTATTTATAAACAAAAGAAAAGTATATTTTTTTATTTATCAGTCATCTGGTTGCCATTGTACAAGCTTTGCTTAGTTTGGGACTAGATGGTGTTGTATTATTGTCCTTAAATATTTATCACTATTATTATTATTATTACATCTGATACGGTTTCGCAAATAGATCTATGTCAGTGGTATGACATTGGGTTGCAGAATGTACGATAAGACATTTCTTTTATCGGAGCGACTGAATAAACGCTGTTTGACCGATAAACGTAAAGATGTTTCGTTGTTTGTAAAATAATTGCAAGTTACAACAACTTAGAATAGATTCACTACTGAGTCGTTAATCTGTATAATATTTTTAATACGTAAGTTTGTCTGCACGTTACGTTTGTCACTATATGCACTGAACGTTAGGGTTCTCCATTATGGGGTTTTTGGACCTCATAACACCACCCTGGTCCAAAGCCAATGGTGGGTGGACTTTTAAATGCCCAACCGACGCATGGATCATCTTACTTTTCAGACGATTGGGTGGTTGACGTTCCTAACCAACCAGAAAACAACGATAACACTATTATTTCCCCGCAGGATTCGAACCCACGACCTCCAGTTTATAAAGCACCAATACCGCTATACCACTGAGGCGTTTATGTATCACAATGTAATCATTGAACCATTTCGATGCAACAAACACACCAATTTTATGTATAAAGATTTTAATACATCGTTTCACGTGCGTCACAGCGTCATCGAATCAATATTCGGTGACAATGAACCTCTCTATCGTGCGTTCAACAATCAATCGGCGGAATTAGGGCTAAATTTGTATACGCAATTAATATTGTTGATATATCGTACGGTTTCGCAGTCATTGGGCGGGTCAGTGACGTCCGTTTATCAAACGGCCGCTACCAACGTGAGTCGAACGAGCTCTAGATATAATATTAAATCTTAAAATTTACTTAGAAAAGGTGTGAGAAATATTGAATATATTATCAGTGGATTATAGCTAATCTGTACTTGCTATAGATAGTGTTTTTATAAAAATATAAAAACTTACAGATTAGTTTACTTGTTTTGATTACATTTAAAATGATTAGTGAGTATTTGATTAACGTATAAAAATTATATTTTATTATATCAGTAGCCAAAAAAAGCCTTAAATGTTAAAGATGTGCCGTCTATTTGGTAATAAAAGGACAAAAACTTTGTCAGGAAATAGAATAACGTCACTTTTGGTTACCATCTGTTGTTTAATTAACGTTCACTAATTCTTGCATTTAACAAAGATTTACAATAAATTACAATGTTGGTGTGATAAATACAAAATGGTGCAATTGAAACTAGCATCAAAATGACTTTTAATAATAAAACGGATAATATTCGAACAATAATTAAAGAAAAAATACTTACAAATATTGTTTAAGAAGTACTTTAAGTCCAATGATTAACGACATTAGTTAAGCATTTAGTTAGTACAAAGTACGCGTCAGCTACAAACAAAATATTTTTTTTCAAACATTGATAACATTACAAATTTTCACGAATAACTAGTAAGGGCTATAATGCGACGTACCGGACAAATGGCGTTTATTTTGTGGCGAAACGATATTTAGGTCATCGACGCTTAACACATTTGTAAATATTAATCACGCCGAAATGCGGTGCGAGTAAAGCTAATAAATGAAACAGGAATAAAAAGATTCATCATCATCATCATCAGCCTTTGATAGTCCACTGCTGGACATAGGCCTCCCTAATACACTTATCCATTAGGGGTTTTAAAAGATTAATATTCCAAAATATCTTTTTTCCAATTCAATCAGGTCATATCTCAATTATATTTTAGTTAATTTAGAGAGAAAAAAATTACGGTAACTAAATTTAAACTAAAAATAAATTTTATTGGCGCCTAAAAGTCAGGCACTATTATTGCGTGTGAATTCAAAATGGCCGCTGTCCAGCAATAAACACGTGTAGCTTCTGGTGATATTAGTTTTTGACATTAGATTTGGTTTATGTCAATTCATACTAAGGGGGGCGCTTGGTGTCAAGTCACATAATAAGGTGCAAGCTGTGCACACACTAAGTGCATAGCCACCTCCAAACCCGGCGGAACAGTAGAGAAACAAGGAGGAACAGGGAGGAACGGGAAGAAACAGGGAGTTATGTCAACTCTTTCTCCAATTTGGCGAAACTTATCATTTTTATAACATAACTTTGGGAATCCAAAGCAAGGAAGTGGCGTCATACATATCGCGTTGTTACTAATCGACTGTCAATCAGTGGTTGACATCTCAGTGGCAGTTCATCAATAACATACAAGATGTATGACTGCTTCGTTACCATATACATCATATATCACCAGCCTGTGTAAGTCCACTGCTCGACATAGGCCTCCCTAATAGAGAAGGCGTGCATTAGGGTAGGCTCTATGTCCAGCAGTGGACTGACACAGGTTTTCGGACCGTGTCCCACCACGATGTTCCAATGCGGGTTAGTGGGTGGACCGAATTTTTACATGCCCATCCGACGCATGGATCATCTTACTTTTCAGAAGATTTGGTGTACGGTCCAAATTGCCCTAACCAACTAGGAAACAACAATAAAAATTTTGTTGAGTCCCCGCAGGATTCGAACCCACGACATCCGGTCTCTAAAGCACACGCCCATACCACTAGGCCACGGGCTAGTTTTAATAGAATAAACTGTAGTACTTATAGTTTAAAATTACGGTTTAAATGTCCTGAATAAACTTGACATCGTATCAGGGCACGTTTCCAAGTGGAGGACAGATTCGCGTTGCGGTTTCCATAAGCAAGGGGTATCGCTTACCATCAGGTGAACGGCCTGCTCCTCTCATCAGCAGTCACGATGTAATACCACTCCTCTAAATGTCTAGGCTAAATATATCACATGGTTTGAAACCTGGTCTAGTAACTGATTTCTTGCTAATCACAGAATGCATACAGACCTTTCGGAGCGACTGCGACACGATGCGAGGATTATTAATATTAATTGTTTAATCAACCACTGTTATCGTTACATTTATCAAAAACTGTGGCAAGGTCAAGAAAACACCTTAATGTATCATCAATACTATCATTATACATCAACATAGGCCTTTGGTTTAAATTTGCTGGCTAAGCCCTAATGACTTTCATCTTCGCATGAATTCATCTGCATCATTAGTATGATCACAACAACCCAATACGACACCAAAATTGTTCACATACTGCTTAACATAAAGCTTCTCTCTGGTAAACTGCTGTGTTCTGACATTTTCTGTTATCATCCTAGTATCTTATGCGTTCAAAATATACTTTAAATTCAAATTAAATTACATTTCATCCACCTGGAAGTACATCTTAGACTAGCTTATTGTCAAGAATGCTACCTTCGGTACGCTATAGAAACTAAGGATTTGTGTTTTTTGCATGTGCAAGAAGCGTTTATACGAGTACAACGTAATTACATCTGTAAGTAAAAGTAAGGCAAGTTTACGCAAAGAGGACATTGTGCTAAACACTGAAATATCATGAAGTTTATCATTTATCGTTCGGCTCAAGATAGCGGCGTTCGAATAAAGACTTGGACACTGGGATTTACAAGCGGCACGTTGTCATCGTGTGCACTAATGTGTGTCTCGTCAAAATGTACGGTCGTCGAACCCCGTGAATCACAGCTCGCACATAATTTTATTTGTGGTACTCCGTCTCTCTCGCACTTACCTTATCTCGTGTATAGCTATCTCGCTCCCCCGTTACGTCACATCCGATTTCGGCCGCTCGCAGCGATCCAGCGCTTTAAAGCCAAACAATACCGCCCGTACGAATGGCTGATTAATATAATGCGCCGCGTAATTCGGCGATTTTAAGCGCTGCCGACGATGACGCCGCTCAAGGATTAAAAAGCGAACAACGGTGGGGCTTTGTATAATCTGTGCTCTGTTTGCGATGACGAATTTTGTGCGCATTTCTCTCGCCATTTTTTTTATTTTTTTCGTGGCTATTTATGTGCCGAAGTCTTTAATCATTCGTATTGTCTGTGATGCGCTGTTTTTAAGGATTTTTGTACAGGAGCATCGTAATTACTGGTACAATTAGTCAAGTCTTTTTGCGAAACACACGAGGTCTATTACTACGACGATTATTATCATCATCGTCCTCAGCCTGTGTTAGTCCAATGCTGGATATAAGCCTCCCTAATGCACGCCTTCTTCTATTAGCGGTTTTTGGACCGTATCCCACCACGCTGGTCCAATGCGGGTTGGTGGTGGACTGGCTTTTACATGCCCATCCGACGCATGGATCATCTTACTTCTCAGACAATTAGGTGATCGGCCCAAATTGTCCTAGCCAACCAGAAAACAACGATAACCAACGTTGTTTCCTCGCGGGATTCGAACTCGAGACCTCCGGTTTATAAAGTAAGGGCCAGTACAACTAGACCTGGTATAGGTACACCATATATAAAGTAATCGATACAACGTATTTACTACCAATAAGTCTAGATATATTTGTATCACTGTAGTGGCCCAGTAATATGATATTAAATTCCATTTCCTAAAGTTCTATTCGTCCCATTACCACCTATAAAATAATTAGTAATATAGGTAATATTTAATAATTGTCTTATATCTCCTTATTTTTACTTTACCACAGCAGATGAAGCGTCATATAATAAGTTATCTGCGAAATAAGTTGACTTATGTTTTTTCATCAAATTTAGTTATTGACGTTAGCGCGTTGAACCAGACATATTTAAACCAAATACAACAATTTAAAGCTTTATATAATAATGATTACTATATTGTATGTATTAGTATAAGAACACATAATCGCAGTATTTTTCCACTATCTTTTAAAGTTTTTTACGTCCATTTGTTGAGGCAAACAAAATGTTTGCGAACTCGCTGGGGCGAACGACCGCACCGGCTGATAAAGGATTCAGGTGTCAATATTGCTAACGCACTCAAGTTTTACTTAAAAAATACCTTATTTACCCCGAATATTTGTGAGATGTGGCGTATTTGTGAGCAAACCATTTAAATTTCAACTCAATGCTGTTGATAAATATCTTATAGTAGTGTGTGGTCTTATTTATTGATCTGTACATCAGTCGTTAAAAAGCATTAGTAAGCTAAAAATATATGTAAGGAAACCGTTTTTCTACCATTTTTTTCCGTGATTTAGTAGCCGAATAACACATACTGTTCAGCCTAATACCGAATACCAATAAAATGGCCGAATAGACGGAATACCGAATAGTAGCCGAATATTCGGGGCATGAAAAAATTATCTTGAAATGATGGCAACAAAGTTTTCGGTTAATCGTAATAGTCTCGATCTGAGACATTCGGACAATGTAATGAACAAGAGGTCCTGATATAAACAATGACAACTTAAATACGATTCGGGCAAAATCATAAAGTATCAAAAACTCGGCGTAGGCCGAATGAACTCTGACCATAACGTGACTCAGATATAAATTTGTATGATTGAATGCGTTCAAATAATAATAATTGTTCTTTGCCGATTTACACAAAGATTTTGAAGAGTCAACATGCAAAATCTTTAAAAACTTTAAAAATTTACAAATTTCCCCATTAAAAATATACTTTAGTAATAAATAAAAGTTGCGAAAAACAGTAACTTAGTTTTACCGTTTATTAGAATGAATGGACGGACAAAAAGATTTAGTGATTCTAAACAAATGTATGCGTTTAAAATTGGAGAAACTAAATTTCGATTAACTCTATAACGAAACTGTATATTATAGAGCCAATTTGGCATTGGACCATATCTAAAAAGGGCGAATTCCCATTGTATTACTGTTTCAAAGCATCGATTCTTTCCCATGTATAAAAATAACGGTAATCCTCAAAATAATCTAAACCTTTTCAAGCATGTCTGAAATACTTATAGTACAAGACAAAATTGCATTTTACGTCGACCTCTGCTTATTTAAACAAGGATATCGGTTAATCCATAACGTTTACCTTGTTACTCCAGTCGTCGCGATCAATGTAAATGGTTTATTGAACTTAACGCGGAGTGTCAAGTACGATATTTGTAAGATATTTAAGGTGTTTTAACATACATCAAGGATATAACTATAAAGAAAATTCATATACACAATAAGTCCTGTGCATACATACATAAAGTAAAATATATACTTATTCATGTGCTGAACAATATTTCATCGATATATCAATTATATTATCCATCATTGAAGTCAGACAAAGAAAAACAAAATCAGAAGACTGGCCGTTTATAAAAGATTTTCGCCAGAAGAAAAAACCGCTCGTCACGCACAGCCGCTTCCGCGCGTTCCAAATTCGAACACAAAGGCCGGGGCGGGCCGCGTCACATTTCCCGCCGAAATTCGCCGCTGCGTTCAAGGTCGCCGTGAGGCAGGTCAGCGTGACGTCACCGGCGCCCTCCAAAAGCGAGCCGGGTCAACGGCCGCCGCCATCGCGGAAATTGTGCTGCGCGCGTTCGGAATTCGAATTGGGGCCGCTTGTGTGTGTGTGTGTGTGCGTGCGATTGTGCGTTTCGGTGTTTGTGTGTGGGTGTCGTGTGCGTGTGCGTGTGTGTGTCGTGACTCGAATTGGGGGGCTTTTTGTTTTCGCGCCATCGCTGCAAATCGCCCGCGCTTTTAAGATGGGAGTCGCATTGATTCAACGACCCTTTGTTGGAATATATAACGTTACTTGATGAACGAATGTCGTTAAGCTCGATGTTCGTTGACGTCAACGAAAATTTAAATTGTATTTGTCTCGTTCGATGCGTGAATTTTGTAAAGATCAACTGAATGACTGAAGTATCTAACACGATAATCGAGGCCTTTTTTGGTCATATATACTTACCTCAAAATTTCGTTATAAAAATTGTTTTTGATTTTTTTTTAATGCCAAGTAGATAATTGATGTAGGCTAAAGGACCACGTTAAGAATAATGGGAGTAGAGTAGAATAAGATATCTAAAGTAACTTATTCATCTTAACGCGTATATATTTCCTGCTACTTGTATGTTAAATAACAGAGAGTGAATTTCACATTTCATACTGTGGTATTACTTACGTTACTTAAAAAAAGCTAGAAGCTAGTACCTTACAAGTTAAAATAACAATTGACGGATTTATTGCAATTGTTTTGTATCAGGACACTACGCAATCGAAAGAAAAATCCGTTGTAAGCAGCTTCTATTTAAAACGCATACTCTTCGAGTATCTACAAAAAACATTAATAAAACTAATCACTTATTACTAACCCTATGATTCCACCATCATTAAAGCGTTGAAGCTATGAATCAAACTGTTTGTATTCGATTACCAATACTCGTACAAATATACGGACATCGTGCGTCAAAACAAAATGTCCGCCACATCACGAATCACGGGGTCGAAATGAGAATTTAATTCTTTTGTCCTCGCGTCTGTCGCTTCGCGGCCAAGGTCACTTTTCACATGTCGCCTTTTGCGCACTCGTGTCCTTTGTTGCGAGGAATTATCATTCCGAAAGCGTTATGAATGGTCAAAAGTTAAAATGTTAAATGATAAAATTACAGTCAACTGATTCGTTGTGTCGTAGTTTGGTTTTACTATGTATTATATGGTTGTTAAATTATAATTGTTGTTTCCTAGTTGGTTAGGACCATTTTGGCCGATCACCCGATTGTCCCCAAAAAGTGCGATGATCCATGCGTCGGATGGGCAAGTCACTCCACCCGCGAACCCGCATTGGACCAGCATGGTGGGATACGGTCCAAAAACACCCTAACGGAGAAAGGGAGGCCTATGTCCAGCAGTGGACTTATACAGGCTGATGATGATGGTGACATGGGTTGATTACGGTTAACGTATTGCCTACGTGTTATATAGTGTACCAGAGGTCTATGTCTAATGTTAAACTGTAATGGTCGCCAAAATACAAAACCTTCTTTATCGGCTCCGCCAATAGAAATCAGGTGTATTTTTGGCGTCATTAGAGATTAATATATCAGTTAGTACACATTTATCATTGAATAGTAAATCGAATAGACATTCGCACTCCTAAGATAGCCCTCAGATTAAGTTATCTAGGTTGTAGCTATAGATGCCTATGTCCTCTTATTTTTTAAAGTAAATGCACGATTGACATCATGACATCACATGACATCATCAGCCTTTGTTAGTCCACTGCTGGACATAGGCCTCCCCTAATACACCCCTATCCATTAGGGGGTTTGGACCGTATCCCACCAAGCTGGTCCAATGCGGGTTGGTGGGTGGACCGACTTTTTTACATGCCCATCCGACGCATGGATCATCTTACTTTTCAGACAATTGGGTGATCGGCCCAAATTGCCCTAACCAACTAGGAAACAACAATGAAAATTTGTTGCGTCCCCGCAGGATTCGAACCCACGACCTCCGGTTTCTAAAGCACACACCTATACCACTAGGCTACGGAGGCAGTTAAATGCACGATTACTAAGATATTATTTTATGTTTCGTCTACCTCATTCTCTTAGCTAGCCGAATACTATTATCGGTTCATAAACGAGGAGTGAGCTAATCAGCCTTACTATAGCGTGAAACCTATTCAAATCAAGCTATAATAGGCTAATCGAGAAAAAAAAACGGGGAACGCATTCACGCAATCCCGAACGCACCGCCGCTCCCGGCTAATAGTAATTACGCGGGCCCCGAAACAAAACGACGTCGAGGGCCTCCGAAATCCCCCCAGCACTTGAGACGCCATCACCCGATCGGCCATTTACAAAGGAACTAATGCCCGGACCGGATCGCAACGCTCTAACGGCGAACGTGTCAAAATGGCGGCCAATCGTCTAACGCCACAAATTTCGGACGCGCAAGAGGGGCGATGACGTTAGACGCACACTTGCGCACGCGGGCTCTTGTGTGCGCTTATATACGGAAGCGGACGGTTCATTTATCGTCTAATGTTTTAGGCATGTTTTTGTTTATTTTTTTTATTACTACAGTAATAAAAAAATTTAATCAATACAATAATAAAATTAAAATAATTTCACGAAAAAGTTATTTTTTATTATTTTAATAAAATAAAAAAAAAACAATTTATTTAATTTCATTATAAAAAGAAATTTGATTAAATATTAAAAAAAAAAGAATTTTTAAAAATGTTTCCTTTTATAAAATATCAAGATATATATATATATATACATCATCATCACATATGTAATATATGTAATTAATATGCAAGATTTGTAATTTACCTCTATGCGCCTTACGAGAAAATACCTAAAACTCCAACGATATGCAGCTAACTTACACATTGCTATAACATTTCCGACAACCAAAAAAAACAACAATCCACCCATTTTATTTCGGCACTACGGAACGGCGGCCATCTTGCCTAATTTTTTCTAACGCCACGCTAATCTGTGCAGACGTCAAACGTACACAGAAACGCTCGAACGCCATTCGTCAACGTATTACAGTGCCTTCTAATTTTTTTTAATACGCGGTAACAGGCCAATCGCCGAATTCGGATGCGCGGGAGTGGCCGAAAACTAGACGCACACTACGAGATATTTAGTGTATTGTGCGAACACTGTGCTCGGTGGTGTGTCGTTGTGTGTTGTTGTGTGTGTGTATTAGCATTTAGTGAATAGAAGTGTCGACTGTGCGCTATGAATAATTCATTCGGTTTTCGGCTGTTGGGGTTGGACAATGGTTGTTTTGCATTGCTTTATTATATTAAGGCGCTATTGTTGCGTTTTATTTTGATGATAAGTGCGCGCTTTGAGTTTGAATATTGAATTTGTTTTTGATGTTATAATTGTTATTATAATAACATTTTAATTTGATTATTTGATAACAATTTCAACATAATCATGCTTTTAGAGTAATTTATCATTGACTACAAAAAAGTACAGTTCGCTGGTAATTTTTTTTAAGGAGCCGAAAAGGAGAGTACCATAAGTTGTGCTTTCGGTTTTAAGGACACTGGCAATTAATTTGTTAGGTCTTATTCTAGTTTTATAGGGCATCTTGTCTACTATCGAACCAACGTGATTGCTTCATTTAATTAATATATTTATTTCGAACCTCATTGTAGCCATTTATATTGTTACAAATAGGAACCTAGGTATACTAAGATTCAGAGGCTTGTAATTTTTTGTTAGTGGCCCTTCACCTGATGGTAAATGGTAAGCCCTGCCTATAAGATATTTAGGTATTACTTTACAATTCAAGTGACAATCTCGAGACATGTAATGGTATACCTTGCGTAATTACTGGGCAAAGTAATTCCACTAGTTACAACACCCTTTAAACTGGAACCTAGTATCGTACCCGCACTGTTCGACAGAATAGATCTACCTTTATCTTCATCATCATCATCATCTGCCTGCGTAGTCAACTGCTGGACATAGGCCTCCCCTACCGCACGCCCTCTCCATTAGGGGGTTTTTGGACCGTATCCCACCACGCAGGTCTAATGCGGGTTGGTGGGTGGACCGACTTTTTACATGCCCATCCGACGCATGGATCTTTAACTTTTCTGACAATTGGGGGACCGACCCACATTGTCTTAACCAACTATGAACCTCATGACCTCTGGTTTCTAAAGCACACGCCCTAACCACTAGGCTACGGAGGCAGTACCTTTATAGCACACTACATCCAACCTCTCGCCGCTCGCGTAATCGTCCCATCGGATTATCAGAATGAAGGGAGAGGAAGTTCAACTGCATTTGTGCGTACACTTGTGGACTATAAAATCTCTCTACAGTACAAATCGACTTAAAAAAAATACCATACGTAGGTATTACGGATCGAACCCACATAGCCTGAAGGACACTAACCACTGAACCGGTGTAGTCTCAATGTTGTTGTTATACCACAGATTAGAGTGGAACAATTACGTTCGCGAAGAACTAGGTGCAAGGAGCAGATGCATCCCGCTTATCTATCCTGGGTTCGCTTACAGCGGACTAGTTGAAATGGTACAGTCGCTTACGTAAAGCTTATCGATATATCAATATTGTTCAAGTATTAAAATATATATGTATTTCATTTTTGTTATGTGATAAAATTAAAAAAATGGGTATGTCAATAAAATAAAATAATTATAAATGGAAGCATAGAATAAGGCTTTTTTATTTTATTAGTAAAGAATATAGGTAGATAATCAAATAATGATTCGTAAACTTGTTAATATATATATGTTACAATATTATGAGATTTATTTAAATTATTTGTTGTGTATTAGCAATTTTTGTTACATGATTACACTACATATTTAAAGTTATACGTGACAACGTCTTTCAGTGGTAGTAATGATTGTAATGTAAATATTACTTCGTATAGACAGACGCGTGCCTCTCACTTTCTCTTATGGTTGCTTACGGAGAGCGTTACGTAAACGGCGCTTGACACAGTTTTTTAGAGTGCTTCCATATCTTAAACCAATTATACGTTGTCACGGCAAAAAACATCACACTATTAAAACAATACATCATCATCATCAGCCCGTGATAGTCCACTGTTTGACATAGGCCACCCCTGACCATTATAGGGTAATGGACCGTATCCCACCGCTCTGATCGAATGCGGGTTGGTGGCTGAAAGATCAAATAATTTAATAAAATAAAGATTAAAATAATTACCGTAATCATATTTTAAAACTTAATAAAAAGCATACAAATCAAGTACTTAATTAATACAATTGTTAAGTAATAAACATTTACGTTACAACTGTACAGGGCTGGGCGCAATTTTTAAGACTAATTATCGCCGTCCGTCAGTGTCGCTCCACGACAAGGGACATTTGTCGCCGCGACTCCACTACGCGACCGCTTGTTTTGCACTTTTGCACCCGTTTGTACATCAAATATCTATATGCTGAGCATATCATTATGTTAGTATATAAAACAAGAAGTCGATAGAGAAATTTAAACATCCTTGAAATTAATGCAGTTCCATCATTGTCAGCCTGTGACAGTCCACTGCTGGACATAGGCATCGCCTGATACACCCCTATCCATTAGAGGGTTTTGGACCGTATCTTACCACGCTGGTCCAATGCCGGTTGGTGGGTGGACCGACTTTTTACATGCCCATCCGACGCCGATATACGATTTTAAAATGTTTTAACCTATATATACAGGCCATCACATTAAATAAACACTGCAAGTCGGCTTTTAGACAATACCTAAGACACTAAGCTCACATCCATTTGGGCAAAAGATTAAATCGCCATCAATATCATCAGCCTGTGTTAGTCCACTGCTGGACATGGGTCTCCCCTAATGCACGTATGCATTTTCCATTTGGGTCCACGCTGGTCCAATGCGGGTTTGTGGCAGAAAAACTAGGTAAATAAGTAAATATAATAAAAATAGAAAAATTATATATTATACAAACCGGTTGCCATTTCGTTCGAGATTTGAAATTCTCCATCAAACTGCAGACAATCGTTGAAAATGGCTCCATCATTTTAAAAAACTTAAAGTAATGTTCAGACAATGTAAATCATACTCTAGTTAGATGGCTCCGTTTCCTAATTCAAATTTGCCACCAAATTGCGAATCGGTCAATAAAAAAAAAGTACCAAAAGACATTCAGCCAATTTCAATTCCGGTCATTAAAAAAAAACCAAAGGCAAATAAAAAAAAGGTCCTAACCACTTCCGGCTCTATGTCCGATTCGAAATTCGAAATCGAGACCGGCTAATAAGCTGAAAGGCGTCCGCCACCGACGTTTAGTCGGCGACAGACAATTGCGACCGAAACCGTCGGACAATTCCACGGAACCGCTGGGTATTGCTTAATTAGCTTAAAAGCCTCGATGTGCCCTAGGTTTTGAGCGAATAGCGTATCTGTTTAGTTAGGTGACCTAGGTACATTAACTCTTTTCGATTCAAGCTTTATTGTTTTATGTAACATAAATCGTATAATAGTACTAAATAATTTTGTGTGTGAATTTAATCTACAAAATAATTAATTTATAGGGAAAAGTAAACTTCTTAATGAATGTATTAAAAAGATTTTTTGCGTATGGATGTTAACATCTTGATACTCATTAATAAACTTTAAAAAACCCTTTATTTACGAAAGATTAAACACTGAGCAAAATAGGTTAATAAACAATAAGAAAGTTATATGTACATGACATATTATAGATCATTAAGCAACGCCTCAACTATTTTAAATTTAATAAAATACACGATGTATCTGTATGTTACCTTTTTAATTTTCCTACAACAAAACGCCATAAGCTTATGACTCGCCCCTTGTCCGTTTTATCGCTCCAAGCGGGGACAGATGTTGATGGGGGCCGAATGCAAACCGAATTAAACAACGGTACGCTCCTGTGATAATAAATAATTATGCTATCAACGGTCCACTCGAGGAAATGGTGTCGAGTCAACAAACCCAAATGGACTACTGTAAATTTGTTAACTCGTGTGCTGCCAGTGAATTTGTTTACTCGCTTCCAATGTAAGTGAAATGCTTTTACTGTAACATTACTAACAGTTTGTTAAAGTTTGAGTTATACCTTTCTTTGACTTCCTTTCTATGCTATATAGACGTACATAAAGACGACTGCCTCCGTAGCCTAGTGGTATAGGCGTGTGCTTAAGAAACCGGAGGTCGTGGGATCAAATCCTGCGGGGACTCAAAATATTCTCATTGTTGTTTTATAGTTGGTTAGGGCAATTTGGGCCGATCACCCAACTGTATGAAAAATAAGATAATCCATGCATGGGCATGTAAAACATCCACCCAACAACCTTTTATATTTTACCCAACAACCTTTTATTTACCTTTTACTTTTATGCGTTGGGGTATATTAGGGGAGGCGTATGAGCAGGTGGGCTATCAAAGACTGATGATGATAATGATTTTATTGGTCGTTTGATTTTATATACATTTATTTACCTACAGGAAACTTGTTTGCTTGTACCACTATTGGTATATGACCTTAAATTAATAACGATGGGTCAGCTATCTGTGCAAGAGATATTATAGAACGAGTGTTTGCACTCTTTCACTATACACTAAAACCCCCTGATGGATAGGCCGATGTCCAGCAGTGGACTATTACAGGCTAATGAGATGAGACTATACACACAAATCGGAATGATAACTTTGACGCCCGGTGAAAACTCACACAGAGTATTCTGACTTAACAATGGATCATCTTACTTTTTGGATAGTCGGCCCATATTGTCAAAGTCCACAGGAATAACGAAAATATAATGTTATATCCCCGCAGGAATCAAACCCCGACCTTCAGTTTGTAAATTCAATATCATTAGGTCATGGAGGCGACTTGTATAATATAAACTAATAATTTAAGTATGACAGTGAAAACATTTTGTGAACCGAACAAAAGTACCTCATGACTCGCCTGTAAACCGGTTATATTAGTAATATGATTGATGGTTCCTCGGTTCCCTTTTTAGGTCACAACATAAATCATCTAATCTTTAAACGGATCTGCCAATACCATTTACTTTCAATGGGATTATGTTGCTATTTTCGGTCTGTGTCGTTTACAGCCAAAATGTGCATTTAAATTGTATATTGTATCTGTGCTGTATTGTGGCCATTATAATTATGTAGCCATATTAATTAATGATTTAACTTGATAAAAATATACTTCACATATATTTCTATCGAAATTAAAATTTCAAAATATTTTATCGTATAAAAATGTTATTCGAATAGATTCGAACTGGAACTCGGGTTCCAGACCACTACGCTATGACCTCTGATACCCTAGTACTTATTAGCAGCTTACATTATAAACCGATTGAGCGTTACAACTTGTAACCAGTTACGAATTCACGGCCCCGTCAAGAGGCAGTAATTTACCTTGCAAATAATGGTGTCGGCCGCGACCGCCAGGGGTCGCGCTTACTATGTTTTGTAGGATGCACATACTTTCGTCGAACCGTCTTTTCCCCTGTGTCAAATCTAATATCGATGTAATCATTGTAACTGCCTCCATAGCCTCGTAGTAAGAGTATGTGCTTTAGAAACCGGAGGTCGTTGGTTCGAGTCCTGCGAGGACGCAACAAATTTTCATTGTTGTTGCCCAATCGTCTGAAAAGTAAGATGGTTCATACGCCGGATGGGCATGTAAAAAGTCGGTCCACCCACCAACCCGCATTGGACCAGCGTGGTGGATACGGTCCAAAAACTCCCAAATGGAGGAGGCGTGCATTAGGGAAGGCCTAAGGCCAGCAGTGGACTAACACAGGCTGATGATGACATCGTAGCCCATGGCAACGAATCGGCGACATACGCCTTATGTTCTTTATGATGAATTGGGATAGAGAGGTCAACTACGAAGTGATAACTCATATAGTACCATATGTACGTTGCCTTTTCGTTGATGGGTTACTTTGAATCAATTTTAAATCAATCCCGGGCCTGATTTGGGTAAAGTATATTTATTAATGTCAGAATTAGGTGTAGGGTTATCATGCTCGTTGTATCGTACTTTGTCTAGTGTCAAAACGTCATGTCATAAATGAGTATTTCAATTTCGTAACGATACAAAAAGCTTTTTTATAATCATTTATTCGAACCAATATATATAATACAAACACTATCCATAAACACTTGTTTATTTGAAATATCACGCTAAAGGTTTGTTTTAAATAAAATATAAACTGAAAAAATAACAAAGTAGATAGAGGAAGAAAAATCTGTTAATTTTTTTAAAGAAGGTAGGAGAAAGGAGAAGGCAATAATACACAAATGGCTATTTGTTTCAAACGTTAAGAGCAGAACGCACACCTGATGGAAAGTCCTTACCTGTAAAAATCGCACCGTGAAACGCCACAAATTACCTCATCGCCGGACGTTACGTCTCGTTTACCCATTATTCACTGGCTACGGTGCCCTTCAAACCGTAACACAAGCGTGTTTACACTCTCCTGATTTGTGGTAGAAATAGGCACCGCCATGGAACAACCTTAGACAGTCTCTTGTAATAAGGAACTCACATCATCAGCCTTTGATAGTCCACTGCTGGACATATGCCTCCCCTTATACACCTCAATCTATTTGGGAGTTTTGGACCGTATCCCACCACGCTGGTCCGATGCGGATTAGGAACTCGCCTACCTTAAAACAATTCTTAATTAAACTTAGCTAACATGAACCACAAATGTTACTGAATACTTAAACTGAAGTTAATATGAAGCTGTTTTGCATACGGCATTATGAAGCTAACAACAATATGAAGACTCAAAATGCGTTATAAATCGCAAACCTCAGGACCGTCCAAGCAGCATCCCGTGTACCCACACCCTAATCGCAGCGGGAGAAAGTCGTGACGGTGCCGGCCAATTAATATCAGCCCCACAGACGCCGATGTAGGGCCGTCCACACACCGGGAGCATTAATTATTCACTTATTAGCGACCACGCTGCCGTCGTTACTTAACTGGGTATTAACATGAATTTGTGGATGTAACCGTGCTTATTTAACTGACAGTTACACGGGAACTTCGTCCTGTTAATAACCTGCGGGTATACGAATGTAGTTTAATACAATAATTTTAATTTAATACATTTAAAAAGTCGGTTCACCCACCAATCCGCATTGAACTAGCGTGGGATTCGGTCCAAAAAAAAAAGCTCAAGTCGCAGATGTTACACCTTTTAAGGCTATGTTTATTCCACTTCTGGACCTGACTCCGTTCTTTACACTTAATATCCCGGGCATTCCAAATCCAAAGTAGACGTTGTTACCAAACCATCCCAAATCTGTGCAGAAGCCACGAATAAGTTTTTAAACAAAGCCTATCACTTCGAACGCAGGAGATGGAAAGAATATTAGAGATACTGAATCTACGGTGAGATACTCCTAGTATTGCTGATGTTCATGGAGGTCGGTGACCACTTTTACTCATATTGAAGGCAATAAAAAGAATATTTTCTCTAACGGAGCCTCTTAAAACATGTACGTGGCGCTGCTTCGTAAGGATAGCGAAAACCGCTTACTTAATACAAACATTTCTCTTCTCCGTGATTTAACGCTTCTGTTGCGGAAGTAAGAGGTGGTCACACATATAGAAGCTTCCACCATAATAACTCCACACTCTTCCGAAGCAGCATCATCACATAGTTCAGCTGCGTCACCAACCGTTGCAACCCTCTACTACCGCAAAATAAGAACTAATTCGACGTCTAAAATGACGACTATTGCAGTTTTGCCGAATTAGACACGATAAATAGATATTAAGGGTGTGACGTCATACATCAGCCGTTCTTATTAATTTGGAGTATTAGCCAAGTAGTAACAACATCTTAGCCCTATTATAGGACTATAGGCCTTTCGCAGAGGTAATATAACCTCCTAATGGATAGGGGTGTAT
Source organism: Lamproptera curius (assembly GCA_029286875.1). Taxonomy (NCBI): domain Eukaryota; kingdom Metazoa; phylum Arthropoda; class Insecta; order Lepidoptera; family Papilionidae; genus Lamproptera; species Lamproptera curius. Next base: position 3,197,790 of record JAGSMT010000105.1, on the reverse strand, counting down.
TGGGGGAGGCCTACGTCCATCAGTGGACTATCACGGCCTGATGATGTCACCTAATTTCCGCGGTGGTTAAGGTATTTTGCGCTTATAAATAGACTGCACTGCACTCTTTAAAACATTAATCTTTTTCAAAGGGCATTTGTTGATTTGGTTCTGAAGGATATTAACAATATCCAGAGAATTTCCGCCACTAACTTTATACTATTTTGTCCACTACTTATATAGACTATGTTGTCGCAGAAGACTGCGAAAGCGTTCCTGTGGCCGCACATCTCAGGCGCCAGGGAGAAACAACATGGTCCTTGCTCCTCACAAAGGGGAGATATACGTAGTAATAACGAACAATAATTCCTTTTTATGCATAGTACTTACCCTACATTGCATAGTGGGCTATATTTAGCCTAAATCAGTGTCTGTGTCGAAGGAATTTAGGTAGCCAGAAATCGATTTATCAGTCGATACATAATAATGATTTATTTGAAATTCATTATTAAAATTGAACGTTCCGACCCAATTTCCATCACCTCAAATATTTTCGGCGCTGGAAAAAGATATGAAGCCAGACTAAAGTAATTCACTTAAAATGTCTTAACAAAGTCCGGTGATACAAATTAAAAAAGATTGTTAACCATATTTCAAGCAAAATATTGCTGGTTGCTATAAAATTTACACAGGCGTCCGTGCGTGCATAAATTACGAAATAATTATGCACGCACTATCTACAATATGATTACTTTATTTGGACTTGTAGGATACTATATATATAGCTTTAAAAACATCTTTCCCATTAGGTATACAGGTAGTGACAACACCAATTAACTTTCATCCATAAACAAGGGATGTCTTGTTATCTACTTAGATAACAAAATTATCCTCCTTGTAATAAGTTAGTTGATCTTTAAAGTCGAATGTAGAAGTGCTCCCGTACAATTTAGCTGTTTTAATAGGCATCGCGTTGCAACTTCTAGTCGGTCTCTTGAAACAGTAAACTTACTATGTTGCATATTAATATTTTATAATTTTACAGTATTAATAATATCGATCCCAGTATTAAGCGTTTGCAGGAGACATTTATTTGTCGGCTTTTTAAAATTATATTTTTAGCGTGGTTGGAATTAAACCCCACACTATGTTGTTCAACTTGGATTTATTTATCTTAGTTAAAAAAAAAAAATGGAGTCGTCAAATATGTTAAAAAATATTACAGTTGAAATATATAATATATTCACATATTGTAGTATACGATATAGTTTAATGTAAATTAAAGATTCTAATTTCAACTATATGTTTTGATCTTAATAAAAATAAACTTGATTATTCCACCAAAATAATTAGTTTCTGCATAAAAAGATGCTCTCAAAGCGCAAATTTAAAGTGCGCTTCAACTCTTTATGCCTTTCGCTACTTAACTAGTTCCCTTTGTAAAGAACTGCAGCTATTAACTTTACAAAGAACATTTTTCGGGAATCCTTTTTTAAGCATCTTGTAACAAGAGCTCGTGTTTTTCGCGTGTTTAGAGTAAAGCAAAAGACCAGACGCCGTGGAAACGCGAAGACAAATACAAGGGGTTGGATTAAAAACGCTTTTTGTATTTCGTTTACAATCGGGCGGTTTGTTTGCGTAACACTTGTTTTGGGGAACTTAATACGTAACATTTCAACTCTAACATTGTTTGAAACTAAAATTTGATTTTATTGCTTAAAGCGAACGATGCTGACCAAATGTATGTGATTATTTTAGTAAAGTTGTCGATATTTACAAAATATAATGGAAATAATATATGTATTGTACATACATATATATATGCTTCCGTACCCTAATGGCATGGGCATATGTTTTAGGAACCGTAGTTCAGAACTCGACAACTTTTCATTGTTTCTTCTTAGTTAGTTAGCTAGAGCAATTTGGGCTGATCGTCCCATTGTCTAAAAAGTAAGATGATCCATTTGTCGAATGGGCATGTAAAAAGTCGGTCCACTCACAAACCCGCATTGGAACTGCGTGGCGGTGTACGGTCCATAAACCCCTTAATGGAGAAGGGCAGGCCTATTTCCAGCTGTGACTTACACAGGCTGATGATGTAACCCGAAAATGAAACTGGCGAAATAAATTGAGTACATGAAATTGGCGCAAGGTTTAAGTCATTTCAAATACACTGACGTCCTAAAATGATATCTAAAGATAGTGCTGTCGAACAGATCGGCATTTAATTATATGACCAATGCATAGAACTTAACTTTTGCAGGCTATAATGTGATCGCCGCGTATCACCTTTTGAACTAAAAAATCTCAATCAGTTTCAAAAAATTTTGATTCATATCATTTGTGATTTATATTCAATGCTATTTCGTAAATAAATATTTTTTTTACAGTGCAAAGACAGCAGTAAATTATCCGCATTATAATATGTTTAATTATTTTTGTTTAAACCATTTTCATTATGGCATATGAAACTGTGCAGAAATCTTGTAAATCAGAGTATGTAAGCCTTAAGTCTTGATAAAATTAGTTTTGTAATTCAGCCTCCGTAGCCTAGTGGTAAGGGCGTGTACTCTAGAAACCGTAGGTCGTGGGTTCGAGTCCTGCGAGGACGCAACAAGTTTTCCTTGTCGTTTCCTAGTTGGTTAGGTGAATTTGGGCCGAATTGCTGGGCCAATTATCTGAAAAGTAAGATGATTCATGCGTTGGATGGACATGTAGAAAGTTGGTCCGCCCACCAACTTGCATAACCCCCTAAAATGGAGAATGCTGTAGAGGGACCTATGTGACAGCAGTGGATATACACATAGGTCTATGATGATGAATTGCTTTAAAATACACACGCCGTCTGCTTTTTTGCTATACTCTAAACACGCGAAAAACACGAGCTCTTGTTACAATATGCTTAAAAAAAGGATTCCCGAAAAATGTTCTTTGTAAAGTTAAAAGCTGCAGTTCTTCACAAACTCTTTAGTCCTTTAGCTGCTTAAATACTTCCCATTTAAGCAGCTAAAGAACTAAAGAGTTGGGAAACACTTTGATCTTGCTCCTTAAGCAAGCGCGTTTTTATTTTTCAGGTGGAAAATAAAAATTAACTGACTAGGGAATATTAGACAAGTTTTTAATATACGAATATGTTTTACATTTGTAAGAAGATTCAAGCCATTTTATGTTTTTTTTTTGACTTGAACTCGTGCTCTGTGGAATAAACCTATTAGAACACCCCGGATGTGGGGGGGCCCGTTGCACAGTCATTTCGTGGAGAGCCACGGAGTGACCTAACTGCACCAAGGGCCCCCAGATGGGGACCCTCGGCTTGGGCCGTCACTTTCTGGTACCCGTTAGCATGTTGAATCCAGACACTTGCTCTAGGATAATTTAATAGCTAGAAGAGCTCTATCTAAACTTTAAAGTGGGCCATTTTGTGATAATGGCTTATTTCTTCGTAATAAATATGTTAGTGTAGAGGACGAGTTACAAGCCGAGCATATGATAACTTGGGGAAATGGCTATGAAAAAGCAAGCACTTATTTTTTATTAGCAAATTCCATAAAAACATAATATATTCGAGTTATTATAATAACCATCATTGTAACAGAGTTTCAATCGATCAGGACAAGAATACGATAAGCAGATGTAGAAGAACTCATGATTGCAGGTCCTATAGGCCTATAAAAACTATGCACTTAGTTTTAAAAGACAGCATCGTAGCCTAGTGGTATAGGCGTTTGCTTTAGAAACCGGATGTCGTGGGTACGAATCCTGCGAGCACTCAACAAACTTTCATTGTTGTTTCCTAGTTGGTTAGGACAATTAGGGCCGATCACCCAATTGTCTGAAAAGTAAGATGCTCCATGAGTCAGATGAGCATGTATAATGTCGGTCCACTCACCAACCCGCATTGGACCAGCATGTTGGTGTACGGTTTAAAAACCCACTAATACATAGGGGTGTATTAGGGGAGGCCTCAGTCCAACAGTGGACTATTACAGGCTGATGATGTGTAATGATTATTTAATGATGTTGCTATCACTTACGATATTTACACCAATCTTTCATCCATTCATAATCTAATTAAAGACGCAGACACAAAAGTGTCAGTCATTGGCACCATTTCATAAACCGTACAAACGCATCGCGTGGGCGCCAGACTATTTGTTGCATTCCTACCAAATTGCGACAGACGGACAGTCCAATATCGCCTAGACAACACTTTAATGTAGTGAATTGGTAAATTGGCACGCTCCTCGTTGACAAACGACCGCTGACATGATTTCTGCTGTGGTCGCGGAGATCTGCCGATAAAATGATCGCTTTTTGAATGACACTTTGTCGTTTTAGTTATAAAATAGCTAGACTTTAGGCGTATTACCATTAGGATTGATCTAATCAAAGTAACGTATAGCAACATTTATCAGTCATAATAGAGAAATTGGATCTAAATTGAATTGCTTACTATCCCGTTTCGAACGCTGACGCTTATCGGCTTTGTAAAAAAGTACCTAACTGAGGTCGTCAGTCAACAATCAATGGGAAAGTAAAATTCATAAAAATATTTGATGTTACATGGTATTGTGCAAAAGTGACTTTCACTTTAGCCCTCTACGGTAGTTCTTCTCTTTAATCGATCGAAACTAGTCGGTCGTTTGCTCGTATCGATCGTTCGTTCGCTCGTATCGATCGTTCGTTTGCTCGTATCGTATATAATAAGGAAGTACATTATTGGGCGGTCGAATCGTCGTCACCGGGCATTCCTTTGGGCGGAGGGACGTAGAACGGTTCAGTGCAGTCGGCATTAGCGGCACTTCGGCGGCTTCATGCGCTAAGTTAATTTCTTTTTCGCTAGCCGAACATGGTAGCTTCACTCCTGAGTTCAAAAATATTATTCTTTTTTTATTTGTCTTTAAATTTCTTCGATGGTATGCAGTGTATTTAGTAATAGACTAAATTTATGATATTTGAGAGGAGTTTTTAAATTTACTTTGTATTACAATAATGTACGTTTGTATGCGAATCATAACAGCTTTTTATTGGTGTTACAAATGTGAACTCTAGTTTTAGTTTCTGTTTTACATTTTTTTTGTTTTATTCTTGCAATTAAGTTAACGTTTTCATCATATAAAGGTTTCAAAATTCATTCTTATTTATGAGAATAATATTTAATTACGTATAAGCGATTATAAAGAAATTCTTAATTATTGTTGTCTCCATTGTGTAAATGTCCATTTGAGATAAAAAAAACTAAATTTTGAAACGAGAACAAGAATTATTTAGAAGAAATACTAATAAAAAGACAGAAAAACTAGGACCAAAGTGGCCGGTGTGGGCTGGATGAAAATAGCCGAAAATCAGAAGCTGTGGCGTGCATTAGGGGAGACCTATGACCAGCAGTGGACCGGCACAGGCTGATGGTGATGATTATGATGAAATACTAAACAAGTACACAAAACACGATATAACAACGCATATTAAAATAATTTCTCCTAAAATACGCATACATAAAAAAAAATTCGTGCCCGGTAATCGAATCGCAACCCATCGCGTCACCTTTTAACTACTACGTCACCGCGTACCAACACAAACGTATTTTGTTCAGGCAAATCTTATTAAGCAGCTTCGACGTACCCGCGCGGGGTTTCCAGGCCCAATGCACTATCGATTCGCCATTGTGCACGTTAATTAGTTTAACGCGAAGCGATCTCAAATGTTAATTAATCCGTTAACGGTTACAGTTGAACGCTTGTTGGGAATCTCTGGGAATATAATAACATGCTTAGGTTTGACGACGAAACGCCGTTCATTTGAAATTAGCTTGAGACTGTAGTTTCACCAGAAGAGGTATACTACATTTATATATAACTCGTTGGTAACAGTTTTTTGTGCACACTCTTTTTTATAATGATACTCGCTATATGTTTGTGAATCTATGGTATATATATATAATATAATATTATAAAGAGGAAAGACTTGTATTTTTGTGTATATGTTTGCAGTGAAACAACGCTAAGACTATTATACCGATTTGAAAAATCTTTTACCGTTAAAAAGTTACATTCATGTTGAGTATCATAGGCTAACTGCTTCCGTAGCCTAGTGGTTAGAGCGTGTGCTTTAAAAACCGCAGGTCGTGGTTTCGAATTCTGCTACAAATTTTCATTGTTGTTTCTTAGAAGGTTAGGGCAATTTGGGCTGATCACCAAATTGTATGAAAAGTAAGATGATCCATGCGTCGGATAGGCATGTAAAAATACGGTCAATCCACCAACCCACATTGAACCAGGATGGGATACGGTCCATAAACCCCCGAAAGGGAGGCCTATGTCCAGCAGTGGACTTTCACAGGTTGATGATGTAACAAAGGCTACTTTGTACGACAAGAAAAGCTTCTTGTAGTCTATTAAATAGTCTCATGCTCAAGGTCTCTTATTGTAATGTGAAATTAAGATAAATCAATTTCTGCTTAAAACCATACATCTAAACTCATGCGTTGATGTTATTAGCAGGATTAGCAATTGTTTATAAGGTTTTATACAATTGTTATCATAAACAAGAGATTGTTTATAGGAGAAACGTTGTGAGGCAATAAGAAGAAATGGAAACTCAATTGAAATACATCATTTCTATGTCAAAGACTAAAATTCTTTATGTTAAAAGGAAGTAGATCCTCATTTGACAAGGATGGGGAAGTACCAGCCCATTTCTTCTCACGAATTGAGGAGACGTTTCCGTGTTCCGATTTGAAGGACACCGTAGCCAGCTCAATTATTGGGTATACAAGACGTAAATCCAATGTCATGGAACTTGTATCTTAAAGTGTTTCATACACTATCAAGTCTCAACGCCCTTAGCAACTGATTAAAACAGTCGCCCGATCGTCGGCTTTCTGTTCCGCTAACCGATCGTCCACGATCCTTAGGAGACATAACAAATGCCTAACTCACGTACCTTCTGTACGTGTGGCCTTCACCTTTGGCAAATAATGTCGGTCACCTTGTTCGTGGGGACAGTAGCGTCCCGCAAACTCTGTGTTAGATAAAGCTTACCAAAAACATGTCTGGAACCATAATACCCTCGCTAAGAAAAGCAAATCGAATCAAGGTTTATTTTTATTCATTCATTCATCATCAGCCTGTGTTAGTCCACTGCTGGACATAGGCCTCCCCTAATGCACGCCTTTTCCATTTAGGGAGTTTTGTGGCCGTATCCCACCACGCTGGTCCAATGACAAGCAGTGGACTATCAAAGGCTGATGATGTCCTTTATGTCCTTTATGTCCTTTATGTCTCCCACGAATGTTTGATTAACTTACTAAACCCGCCTAAGCTGTCTAATCTGTATTAATATTTTAAAGAGGAAACATTTGTTCTCTTAATTAAGCTCCAAAACTAATAAACTGGTTTATATATCTTATTTACTAATAGGAATTGCATAGTATGTTATACTTGAATAACATAGTGTACATTTTACCTTAGGAAAATCCATTCCAAAAGTATAAAAATTACAAGGGGGAAGTCATGGACGGATTATATAAAAGCAGTGACATGAAAACTGGAGTAAAACACGTTCTTGACAGTAAAAACCGATTTTTTTCGAATAATATCTCATTTCTGATAATCAGCTATATAATTACGTGATATTCCAACCCAGTACCTTTAGTTTGTGAAGCGATATACGTTCATCATCATCATCATCAGCCATTATCCGTCCACTGCTGGACATAGGTCTATTCAATGGATCACCAAGACGGCCGATCCCTTGCTACTCGCTGCCAAATCGGTCCAGCTCCTGCACGGAGATCGACATCCCACCTGGTGCTGGCCTGGTGGCGGCCTCCACTCCAGAACCTTATTGGCCCATCGACTATCGGCTCTTCTGACTATATGCCAGGCCCACTGCTAAACAAATACATGATTTTCGCCATCCGTCATATCCAAAAATATGTTTCTTTTATTTACGAATACACGTTCAGCAACTTTAACGTGCGTTTCGACTTTATTGTGTGAAAAGGTGAATCTGTATGTGCTAATAAATTTAGTGATATTACTAATAATGGAATGAATAAATGAAGCGAAATAATGCATAAAAACGGTCATCCGTACCGCAGATAGGAAATAAAGCAGGTTTCGATACACACTTTAATGTTAGACGCGCCGCGATGAGAATACCCTTGATGTTTGAATATTGGAGTCGACAATTTTATTAATTGCTTTTAAACCACCTTCGGGATCTAGTGGTATAATGACTGCCTCCGCAGCCTAGTGGTGAAGGCGTGTGCTTTAGTAACCGGAGGTCGTGGGTTCAAGTCCTGCGGGGACTCAACAAATTTTCATTTGTTGTTTTCAAGTTGGTTAGGGCAATTTGAGCTTATCACCTGATTGTTTGTAAGGTAAAAGTAAAGAGTCTGTCCACTCACTAACCCGCATTGGACAGGGTGGTGGAATACGTTCCAGAAACCCCCTAATGGAGGAGGCGTGCATTGGGGAGGTCTATGTCCAGCAGTGGACTATCACAGGCTGATGATGATGATCTAGTGGTATAGCTTTGCTTCACAAACCGGAGGTCATGGGTCTGAATCCTGCGAAGAAACTACGTAGTGTCCACTTTTGTGGTTGGTTAGGGCAACAAGTAAAACTGATTAAACAAGTAAACCTAGATAAATTGGAACTTTAGAACTTGAAAAATTTTCTAGGGAATATAAAAATAAATAGATAGTACATTGCATTGATAGCTTAATGTTATTTGGTGAAAGGTAGAATTTTATTACCTCTTTTGTTTTCTGCTTATTATAAAATATAAAACATTATTATTTAGATATGATAAATCGGCGAAACAATGGTTAATTGTATTGTTTTAAGTAGTGTTTTAAGTGTAATAGTAACGATTTCTTAAGCAACAAGTATAAAAGTTATATTTACTACTTTCGGGGAAAATACAGTTACAATCGAATAATTGCTTTTTCCAATTCCTTAGACCTGTAAACAGTTTAAATGAAAACACGTTAAAATTTAGTCTAAATTTAATATCACTTATAGATACACCGCATCCATTTATTCGTACTCCTCTCAGCCCCTCTGGAAAACCATAGTTTCGTTCGCCATTTTCACATGGACATTATCGCCCACTGTCGGAAGTCGTCGAACAACTTCGTGCGTTTCCGTACGTGGAGGGGGGGTTGCTAATAAAGCGTTATTATTTTCGATATCGCCTAGGCTGACGTTGGAATAGATTATGGGTTAGGATGCCGAGGACGCTCATTATAGCAATGGTTTGAAATACGGCATGGTGTCAGTTGCTAGAACTAACTTAAGAACGTAGAAAGATTGGGCAGCAGATCTTTTGGTGATTTCTCCGAATATAGTACGTGAATGTAATAATCGTTATACTTAGTTATAGGTATATAGGTATAATTATAATTTAGCAATAGACTCGGAATATTGTCATCGAAATTTCAATCAAAAATAAATGTAGGAAACATTTATTTTACAATATAGTCCCATTTATGGGCCAAATAAATATTCCAATGACTTTCCAATTTTTATCTTTAGCGACCTTCGAACGCGAAGTCAGAGACATACAATCCTGCTAGAAATTGTAAAAGAATTTAATAAACAGCCCTTGTATTCAGTCTTACGACCTCCTGGAGGTTTGTGAAAAAAAATGTGATATCGTTGTTTTCTAGTTGGTTAGTACAATTTTGGCCGATCACCCAATTGTCTGAAAAGTAAGGTGTGATCCATGCGTCGGATGGGCATGTAAATAGTAGGTCCTTTGGATCCAAATCCGCTTAATGGAGAATACGTGTATTAGGGGAGGCCTATGTCCAGTAATGGACTGACACTGCTGATGGTGATGATGAGTCTAAAGTGGCTACACTATAAGAGGGTAATAAATCAGTCCGCAATTAAAATATGGCAATTTAACGCTTTTAGAAACTTAATTTATAGTTTTTTTAATAAAATTATATAAAATATCACTTAAATAAGTAACAAAATTATTAGCAAAGTTTAATCAAACAACAACCAACACAACGCTTCGTTTTATAGATAACTAGCTGTTGCGCGTCTTCGTTCGCGTACACCCCCGCAATCCCCTTTGAGGGTGGAATTTCTTAAACCTAATAAGCTGATCTCTATTTCGCAAAAGAAATACCAAATTTCACGTCAATCGTATCTGCCTCTGTAGCCTAGTGGTAGAGGGGTGTACTTCAGACACCTGAGGTCGTGGGTTCGTATTCTGCAACCAACTTTTTTCATTGAATTTTCATTCAAAACAAATTTTCATTGTTGTTTCCTAGTTGGTTGAAGCAATTTGGTCCGATCACCAATTGTCGAAATAAGATGATCCATGTGTCAGATGGGTTTAAAGTCGCTCCACCCATTAACCCGCATTGGGCCAGCGTAATGGGATACGGTCCGAAAACCTTCTAATGGATAAGACGTGCATTAGGGGAGGCCTATGTCCAGCAGTGGACTAACACAGGCTGATGATAATGCAAGTCAATGGGCCTTATAGCTTCAGAGATATCGTGATCAGTTCAAAAGCGGATCTCCATATACAAATAAATTACATTCTTTAATTAGGCGTCTAGAGTGTTCTGTTATAAATCATAACATGACGGTGACCATCCCATACTAGGTTTAGATTCGAGAAGGACTTTTGTTAGCGAACAACGCCCGAATGGTATAAAAATTTTAAACCAAGCCATCTAACACGCAGCGCTTCGTATTACGCGCAACCACTGCAACTCGAATTTGTTTCGATAAAAAAGTATGTATTGTAAAGTGACAATTAATAGAAATAAATAAATTTGGAGTGTTCGTAAGTAACATCAAAAAAACATTTGTTTTAAATGCTTACAATATGATTGTTTTATTGCTTACGCAGGCACACGAGCAGTTGGGCCACGTGATGGGAAATGGTCACCAACGCCCATAGACATCGGCAATACTAGTGGTATCACCAATATGCTGCCAACCGTGAGACATAGGGTGTTAAGTCTCGTTTACCCAGTAAATACGCTGGCTACAGTGCCCTCCAAATCGGAACACAGAAGTGTTTTCACACTACTGCTTTGCGGCAAAAATTGGCACCGTGGTGGTACCAACCACGACGATCCCCTGTTACAAGGGGACCTATCACCAGTATGACTTAACTAAACAACTTTTTAAAAATATTTGTACGTCTGTCTGTCTATCTGTTTATTCTTTCTAATCTCTGGAATGGCTGCTCCGATTTTGACGGGACTTTCACTGGAAGATAGCCAATTTTTCTGGAAGAAACTTAGGCTTAAAAAACTTTACAGACATTTTTTTCATATTACCAGGCGGACGAAGTGCAACGGCTAGTTAATAGTTCAAAAGCCAAGTAACGCCTGGAATTTCAATTAACAAAGTAAACACCGTAATGATGTCACTGTATTATTTCTGCGGCCATTATAGAGTAACTAGTAACATTACTATAATTGTCTCTTGAAAGAAAACGTAATTAGTCCTATTTAATTGGTGTATTTCTATATATATATATATATATATACATATATATTCTTTATAATCGGAGTATGTGAAGATTATGGTTTGAAAGATTCCAATGTGGAAAATAAAAAGGCTACATTTACTTACTAAAAAACGTAACTACTTAGTAAGCATTTACCTAAGAAGATATACCAAGTGTATTCTCTTTAGGATGCCTTACACTTGCAAATATTTACGGCTTCCAGTTCAAAATATTCCATAGCTAAACTTATTCATTTATATGTTTGCACGTACGTAGATTCATACTTTAACTAAAGTTTGCTTCTTGTCCCGTCGTATTCCCTTTTTCCTTTGTAAATTAACATACACCAATGTTACAAAACCAACAGTTTTTTCGGGTTTTAAAAAAAAATTCTATTACTGCTAGAAGACGACTAGCGTTACATTATATAAGCTTGATTCCAACTTTGATCAATATCTTATAACCATATTTTTGTAACATTTCGAAGAGTGTATTTAACAGACGTAAAAATAAATAAACCCTTCGATTTGCAATAACAGTTTATATGTTTTTTTTATATATTTATTGTACTTGTGATCGAATCACACTCGAACGAATATACTAGCGGGTGAACTATAATAGTAGCTGTATCGGTCTAATGCCAGAGGCAGTTACGAGCACTCTCTATTTATGGCTGGCATAAACTGGAAAACGCTCAGTCGCACCTAAGGCGCCACCCCACACCCCAAGTCACGGCATCTAGCGGATCTCCTCAGTACTGTAGATTGACAGTAACCTCTGTACGCTGCCTCCGTAGCCTAGTGGTAAGGACGTGTGCTTTAGAAACCGGAGGACGTGGGTTAGATCCCGCGGGGACTTATCAAACTTTCGTTGTTGTTTCCTAGTTGATTAGGGCAATTTGGGCCGAGCACCCAATTGTCTAAAAAGTAAGATGGTCTATGCGTCGGATGGGCATGTAATAGTCAGTCTACCCACCCACCCGCATTGCACCAGCGTGGTGGGATACGGTCCGATAACCTACTAAAGAAGTAGGCGTGCGTTAGGGGTGGCCTATGTCCAGCAGTGGACTATCACAGGCTGATGATGTGTGACTGTAACCTATACATATCGGATTATAAACTACGACCACATCGACGAAGTTCAGCTCTTAATACTTTCTAGATTAATTAATTAAGTTATTATGATTTAATTTATTATTATACTAGTATCATCCGAATTACAGTTTATACACTAAGCCACTATTATCTATATTCCACGACCAAGAGATATGAACTGTATCTGCTTTACTCAATAAATCAGGCCTTACCTTTTATATGCCATTCTGACGCATCGTTTTTGTAGGATGACTATAATAGTAAAGAATAGAAACAAAACTTTGTTGTCCCCGTTGCTTGAACTAAGATACATCACTAGAGATTTTCAGCTTCACGTAGTAAAAGCAAGTTTAATGTAAACAGGTAGAGGTAATTGTAAAAATTAAACCGTGTTTACGTGATAAAACAATAGATTGTCTCGTGATATCATGTAACTATAGAGACACCTTTACTCTTACAGTTAGTTTTTACCTATAACTAAATACTAAATAAGTCTGAACCCGACTGAGCTCAGCTCGTTGTATTTAAGGTGAAGTACAATTACAGCATTGTTTAATTACCACAGTTTCCCTAAGAAAATACTTATTAAAAGAATAGGATACTGACCGACAACTTTAGCAATCAGTTTATTATGGATAATCTTTGTATACCAAACGTTGCATCATTATTAAATGCATACGAATGGATGTGAAGAAATTCTACCACCTGACTGAATGTTGTATGACTAATATAATAATTGATTGTGTCGTTCCGGTATAATAAAGATATAGAATATTGTAATGAAACTGACACAATCATTACGTACACTATTTTTAATAACGATAAACATATTTATCAGATATCATTGAGTGAACGTTAGTAAATATAGATTTGTTAGTGACTATTTGAAATCCATCGTAACTCTCTTAATATCCCATCAGTTAATAAAGACGCCTAACTAATTAAGAGTTTAGTTGGCTTAATCTGCGTTTTGTCCCGCTTTATTGCTTGTAGACGAATTTGTTTAACAGACAACTGAGTAATTAAATTGCTTCTTAACGGGATGCACCTTAAGCTCAGTGTCTGAGGATTAGGAGAACTTGTGAAGCAAATTGGAATCCTGATGTTATCTTATAAATATTTTATAAATGTTATTAGTTTTTATTGCTTTATTCTTCCATCAACACAAGAGGCGATTAAGAATGAAATGAGGAGGAGGTTCTAAGGTTATCAGCTCGAATTCTGATCTTATAGAAACTTGTCATAAATGTCCATTACAGAAGGGAGTCGTAAAGTAAATGATTCCTGTCTTGAATGAGCATTAAACAGTCAATCTAGTTTATAATTACTGTCCCTTGAATATGCTGTTATCAGATCCACACATCATATTAAATTTAAACTAACACTAAGTAAAGGGTGAAAACGGTAATTCATGTAATAAGCAGCTTGCATAAAAGTAAGCGAGCTATGGAGAGTTCTTGAAGTATCTCTAAAGGTCCGCATCAGAAACGATGTGATCCTTCAGACAACCAGAGTCATCGACGTAGCACACTGGATTAGTTATCTGAAATGACAGTAGGCCGGTCACATAAGCTGCAGAACTGACGACTGCTAGAGTCGTAAAGTTCTTGAGTGAAGACCGAGGTTCGGTAAACGTAGCGCGAGACGTTAACATCATCCACATAAGGCTGTGTTAGTCCACTGCTGGACATAGGTCTCCCCTAATGCTCCCCTTCTCCATTAGGGGATTTTAGGTCCGTTCCCCACCACACTGGTCCAATGCGGGTTGATAGGTGGTTTTAACGGGTGGTAGGTCACCTACAGTAGACCGTCTGGGTGGGTACCACCGCGGTGCCTTTTTCCTCCGCGAAGCAGTAGTGTCTAAACACTGCTGTGTTCCGGTTTAAAGGGCACCGTAGCAAGCGTATTTACTGGGTAAACGAGACTTAACACCCTAAGTCCCACGGTAGGCAGCGCGTTGGCGATACCACTGGTATTGCCAATGTCTATGGGCGCCGGTGACCACTTCCCATCCGGTGGCCCGACTGCTCGTCTCGCTGCGTATGCCATAAAAAAAAGGTGGACCGACTTTTTACGTGCAAAAACAATGAAAATTTCTTTAGTCCCCGTGGAATTAGAACCGACGCCCTCCGGTTTCTGAAGCACACGTCCTTACCACTGGACTACGGAGGCAGTGGGACGTGGGCACTGACATCCTGTAACAGCTACCAAGAATGATTTTGACAACCAGAAACCTTTTAAACGTGTCCATTCCCTGTCGTGTAAAGTGCGTCTTATTCTCCGGCTCCTATCACCCAAAGGAGAAAATAACGAAAACACAAACTTTATACCCGCTGAATACGAAACACTATCTACAGTTGTATAGATGCAAAATTTATAAGCAAATCATAATCATTAATTATTTCCATACCCAGACACGTCAACACGACGATAAATTCGATCAAAATAAACCTCAGTGGAGTTCAAATTGGATTATCCCTCCGCGATGACTGACTGAACCACTGTGCAGTATTAAAGGAATTAATGCACACGTTACATATGCCATGTAAACATGCTTGGAACGGAACGGTGTCGTCGACCCATAACCGGCACGCCCGATTGGGCAATGCGACCCTGTGATCAGGCCGCGGCAGGGTAATTGCCCAATCGGTGCTTCCGTTTCGGCGCACACGAGCGTTCGCAGCTGAAGGGGCTGAAATAACTGACAATTGATGCTGCTTACCGATTATGAAGGCCTGAGCCAATTATGATGCGGGCTTTGGTAGGTTAAGAGTACTTTTATTGGCCCGCCACGCATTTGGAATGTTGTTAAAAATAATAATATTACTTACGTGCCCCAAAACAGTGATGTATTCCGATTTACAGGGCATCGTAGCAAGCGTAATAGACGTAGCCTCCTTGTCGACAGTGTCTTGGTGATAGCGCTAAGCACCTGTGATTAGGTGCCAACGACGTAGAAGAAAATATGAAGCTGGTCAAGGAGAAAGTCGCTAGGAAAGCAAAATATGAAGTCACTAGGAAATAAAAAGTCGGATTGTGATAAGCTACTCTCCTTGAATCACAAGGAACTTGCGTTGCAGGAATGATAGGAAGGGAGATTTAGCATAATGTCGATTTTCTTTTTTCGTAGTGTTGGTGGATTGTGAAATTGAGTCTATCGTTTTTGGATAGAAGATTTGCTCATGGATACTTTTGGATCTCCTAGCTTCAGCGTATCCTGGGTAAATTTTAGTTAATAAACTTTAGTCTATTACCTAGGTAATAAAGGGTAGTAAAGGTTTAGATGAAGAGTAGTCCAGAATAAAACCCCCTAAGTGGAGGAGGCGTGTATTAGAGGAGGCTTATGTCTAACACAGGCTGATGATGATGATGATGATGAAAGGTTTAGATAAAGAGCGCGTCAGTTGCAATTTTGGGTTGAAAGATATAGTGTATTTATGCCTGAGTAAAACCGATAAAGCAATGATTCCGTGACAACGCGTGGTAACTATGTAAAACCAGTAATGAAACAGTGTCGATGATTCCACTTAAGTCCAACATAACTCGTCTGTATTGTCAAAATGACCGATCAATAGAAATTAAAGAAAAAGAAATGTATTATTGTTACATTAAGAAAAAATAGCATTGTCTCTTTACGTTACTTTTGGGAGATTATCAATGATTGACTGCTTAATAAGACTCTACCAATAAAGTTAGCTGAACGTACAGCTCAATAATTACAAAATTATACGTTTTAAAAGCGTAATACTTATAATTCCTAATTAAAATATCATAATCATTTCCTTGTCATTGACTTTGAAAACTAAAGCTATACTTTTGTACGAAAACCCCATACAATTCTTAATGTTTTTATGGCATAATCTTTTGTTGTCCACAGCTTGTTTTTCTTACAGTACCCGCAAGGGAACACGCGTGTCACTGTAGTAGTGGCCTGTAACTGAACACGGTTAGTCGAGCGCTGAAACCCCCACAACATGTCGAACTGTCGTTACGTCGAACACCTGTTGGACGGTCATTCACCTCTGTACGACCAATGGCCTCTTTACATTCATGAAATCCTGGTAGATACTGTTAAAGATGACTGGAACATATCTGGGTCGAATCTAAAGCAATTGTTAAACTCGATTGCAATCTGTACTTAGATATCAGGTTTGATACAGTTTCAAATACAAATATAATACCAAAATATTGCTAAAAAAATAATATTTAACTTAAATAAAACTGAAAATTCAAGATTTATACAGCATCAAGTAATGTAATGATACAAAAGCTTCGAAGTAAGTATAAGAACAGAAAAACCTCAGAACAGTTTAGTGCATGAAACGTGACACATATTTTTATTGATTACAGCGTTGAGAATTCACTAAGTTCATCTGATGGTTAGTGATACGCCATGCCCATAGGATACAAGGTTTTGTGCAGTGTCTCGTTTACCCAATAATTAGGCTGGCTACGGGGCCCTTTAAACTACAAGACGGTAGTATATAAACAGTTCTGCCTTATCACGACAATACTTACCCACAACGATAATACTTAAAAAAAAAAAAATATTTGTGATAAAGTCACAGTTGTTACAATGAATTTGTGTCCATCCTAATTCGTATTTCTTGTAATTAAAGTTTCTTGCATTTTAGACATTATACGTAACGATAATAAGTTTCGGTTTGACCTAGCGGTAATATTGTAAACATAATGATATGCGATTGAATTCGTTGTTTTAAAACAAAAAAAATTGTATGCTAATGAAATACGAAATTATGAGACAAGCACTTGATAAGACCCAGGCCCACAAGAAAATTTAAAGTTATGCACTAAACGCCCACTGGCCACACTAAAACTTTCAGTTTTACATATCTTTTACTTACCTGCACTTGCCTTTGCTTGCCTGGTACTTTTCAAATCGTAAAACGTTAAAATATGCACAGTGTTTTATATCAGAATTGGGCAATCTAATAGATAACTCGCAGTTGCTATTCTGTGAATAGAAATGGACCTTTATTATGGATGGTCGTTGCTTTTGACCGGCTTCCCAAAGTAGGAGGTACTCAATTCGGAACGTAACTATTATATATATATATATATGTGTGTTACCTCATTGCTCCGCTCCTGGTGCTTCCATTTTGATCATTCTTGTTTTAAATTAGAGGTCCCATTGTCCCATAATATTTTGAATTTTGCGATAACGAGTTTAATGCATACTTAAGAACTTAAGATAATTACGGGGTCAAAACTCAAAAGTCCGTGCGATTAAATCGCAAACACGGGCTCAACCTTTAAAGATAGACTTAAATTATTGTGCTACTTGAATTGGCTTACAATAAAATCCGCGAGAGCATATATCTATCATTTAAGCATAACTTACTATACGCATTTTATTGAAAGCTTTTTAATAATTACTTTCTTCCACCTAGCCAGTTTCCAGAGTTATCATTCTTAAGCAGAGCGACTGGCATCTGACCTCCATAACCCAAAGGGTAAACTGCATTCCGAGGATGAATTAGCTGTCAGTAAATTTGATAGCACTGACTTCATATACCGACTGCCAAAGACGGTCTTGACAAACCAACTAGAAAACAACAATAACACAAAGTAGTTTCCCCGCGGGATACGAACCGCGACGTCCGGTTAAGAAAGCAAGGGCCAAGATTGCTAGGGCATGGAGGCATTTTTTTCATTCCGATATTAATATAATATGGCTTTCAATTTAATAATCATACATGCGCAATACCAACTGTTTGCATATAATCCACAGTTTGATCAATATATTTTTCTTATATATGTAAAACCACAGTCACAATTTCTTTACTATACAAGCTAGAGTACCGGTTTTTACGTGTTAGTATTTATAGTGAGCGTCTAATGTTAGGTTCAGCTATTAAAATGGCAGCTGCTGCAGGTGCTAGGACTTGTTCAAACCGAATAAGGTCCCTACAACCGGTAACTATTACTCCATAGATTGTCAGGGGCAGACAAATTCGTTGTAACAACTTTGTTTTGTAAAATATTGCTGTGTTATTAACATATATTTGATGCAATAACGATTTTGAATGAGTTACGTTTTTAAAAACTAGTTTGTCTGGTCCTTAAATGTATATTAGTGCTAGAAAAGGTATAGAATTTAAGAGCTTAGTGTTGGAAGTCATATTGTTGCTTTTGATTTTTTTTTTTTATATTTTATTACTTATTTTTCTTTTGTATAAAATAGCAGCTAGTTAAGATGAATAACTGATCTTAAGGGCATTTATTATAAAATCGCGAAGCAGTAGTATCTAAACACAACTGTGTTCTAGTTTAAAGGACCGTAGCTGGTGTTACTTCTTAAAGACGTAAAGCAACAAGTAAACTGCCTCCGTAGCCTAGTGGTATAGGCGTGTGCTTTAGAATCCGGAAGTCGTGGGTTCGAATCCCGCGGTGACTCAACAAATTTTCATTCTTGTTTCCTAGTTGGTTAGGCAATTTGGGCCGATCACCCATTTTGCCTGAAAAGGAAGATGATCCATGCGTCGGATAGGCATGCAAAAGTCGGTCCACCACCAACCGCATTGGACCAGCGTGGTGGGATCGGTCTAAAACCCCTAATGGATAGGGGTGTATTAGGAGACGCCTATGTCCAGCAGTGGACTATCAAAGGCTGAGGATGATGAGAAGAGTAAAAAAAATGTACCCAAAGGCTAGAAAAATATTGTACTAATTACGTAATAACTAACTAATAATGGGTATCGAACCTACACCCTCTGCCGCAATAGTCCGGGACAACGTCCTAGGGCAGTCCTTCTAAGATAGTGTAGTTTAGGTTATCTACGTACATACTACCACTATTGTAGTTGGTCAACATGTTATAATAGTGCTTGCATCAAAAGAACAGCTTTCATATTTTCATTGGAAAGTCGATGATTTACTAAGTGCTTCAAACTATAGGAAAGTGGATTGTTTAAATGGTGAGCTGTATTAAAATTAGGAATAAAGTATTTCATTAAAAGTTAAGTTAAAGACTTTGTAAGTTGTCTTTACAGATGTAGTAACTATAGTTACTTTCTCATTAGGTAATTTTTAATAATTTAAGATAAATCTTAAAGTCTATTACGCTAACAATTGTTAACATATGTTGAGATCCAGACTTCATTTATCGGTGGAAATGTTCTAATAAACGTAAAAAAATTGATATAAAACCCTAAATGTTAGCATAAGCTTTGGATCCTAAGTAACTTTAAAACGACTAATCGTCGTAATTAGCTCGTAATAAATCAAAGTATATAATATAATTGTTAAATCACAAGTTTCGACTAATCCATCAGTTTATAACAGAGTCAATAAACTATGGTACATAATAGACGTATTCATGAAAAAGTATTAAGCATTAGTAACAGTTGAGCACTACCAAAGACTGAACGAACAAAGTTGTATTAGTTGATATGACTAGACTGATTAATGTTGAGTGAATGACTTCATGAAATAAATTAGGTAAAGACTTAGAAATAAACTGCCTCCTAGCCTAGTGGTATGGCATGGCTATGCTAGAAACCGTGTGTGGGTTCGAATCTGCGGGACTCAACAAATTTTCATTGTTGATTCCTAGTTGGTTAGGGCAACTTGGGCCGATCACCCAATTGTCTGAAAAGTAAGTTGATCCATGCGTCGGATGGGCATGTAAAAAGTTGGTCCACCCACCAACCCGCATTGGACCAGCGTGGTGGGATACGGTCCAAAACCCCCTAATGGATAGGGGTGTATTAGGGGAGGCCTATGTTCAGCACTGGAATGTCACAGGCTGATGGTGATGATGAGACGTATTACAATAGATATATGCTACTTCGTTACAATAGGCTTACCTATTTTACATCAATATACTTATAATATATTTTTGGGACAGCCATTATGCCATGGGTTAAGCAATAAAATAATATTATCATTATTAACAACATGTTTTAATTAGCTTGGATATGTTTTTTTATTTACCAAATTATACCTACTTTTCTTTTATACATAAATAAACATTTTTGCCTGCGCCGTTTACAAAGACGGTTAATACATATGTTAATCTTGAAACAGCTCAGAAAACAAAAATATTGTAAAGACAAACGTTCTGTTAAGGACGATGTACATCATACATTATTTCTTTATCTAGTACGCATTACTCTCTGTATTTACTATCACTATATTAGCCTGAATATTTGTAATAGCATTCAACAAATTTAAATAGCAAATAAATACAATATTTTATTAGAATAATACCGTTTATTTTATTCTACAATGAAGAAAAAGAATTGTATTACTTCCGGTTTGCAATATATGCCACCTTACACGCCTTCGTTACAACTAAGAAAATATGGGCACTATTTCAGCGACCATATTTCCCTATTCCTGCCTGTCCCATATTTTCAAAGGGAACACTTTGACTAACAAGTATAAGGCAGGTGGTCGTCAAGTAAGTTTTCTAACATTTTATCACTTAGAAATTATTAGTCGATTTTACGCAGATGTCTTGCCAGTTGGCTAATAAATGAAGTCAACTAAACTTGCACAATAAAATATATAAATACTAAAAAATCGAGTAAAAATATCAATTAAGATTCAAATAAACGCTATATAATGCAATAATACCTTTCATTATTATGTTTTTCAAGTTTAAATTACTAAATTCAATGAGTAAGTTAGCCTTCATAACAAATAAATACAAACATATCAATTATAGTGAGTACAAATCATATAAACTACATACATACTGCATATAGAATTATGACAAATTATGCATTAAAATCTAATTAACAATTATATATCTAAATATAAATACATATATATGAATACCCGTAGATATTTATTAACACTTTTTCGTGAATATAACATAATCTATTTCTTCTTAAATCAATTAAAACACCTAATAAGAAGAAGTGATAAGATTTTAAAGACTGAAAGAGAGTAGAGTAGAGTAGAAGACTTGATACTGAGTTTTAATAGCAGTCAGAAACAATATTGCCTAACTTGAAAGAAAAGATTGACATACGTTTTATTTTTTTCTTACTTATTGAGCGTAATAATGCCTGAGCCTTTAAACGTGTCGACACATTATTTATCAATGTTAGGTTATTCACATTTATTTGATTTACTTCATCATCATCATCATCATCACAGTCTGTGTCAGTCCACTCCTGGACAAAGTCCTCCCCTAATGAGCCTCATTACGGTTTTCGGACCGTATGGACTGGTCCAACGCGGGTTGGTGTGTGGACCGACTTTTTACATGCCCATCCGACGCATGGATCATTTTACTTTTCAGACAATTGGGTGATCAAATTTCCCTAACACGAAACAACAATAAAAATTTGGCAGGATTCGAACCCACGACCTTCGGTTTCTAAAGCACACGCCTATGCCACTAGGCTACGAAGGCAATACACACACATATTGACTTCAAATTTGTGTACATACATAGACAAGATAAACAACTATACCATAACAGATTACAAATAGTTAATTAACTTTTATAAGTTAGTTCCTCTTTTCTGGTCTTTGCGTCGTAAAACAACCGTTAGTACCTTCTTTTTATTCGTATAAGAACTCCGTATAGTTTTAAAAATTTTATTGCATTAAAGACTAATGCAACGTTTATCTTGAGAACACGTTTAACGCTCGTAAAAAACATAAGCATACGAGATATTTTAACTTAAACGAAGATTAGGCGCCCAAACCGAAGTTATTGTACTAAAACTAGTCAAAACCAAAAAAAAATACCTTTACTCGAAAATTTTAATCTATATAATCTATATCTACTAATCTAGACTATTATTAGGACTGTCCATTAATACCCAGAAAAGAAAACTAAGAATAAAGCAAAAAAACTAAATTTCTTTTCAATTTCCCCTCCGCTAGTACTAAGGCGTCTTGAGGTAGTCAATGACCTATCCCAACTGGTTGAAAAAAGTTCAATGTCAATGACCCGCGTACGCACACACGCACACGTGAAACGGGATCCGACGCACACACGCGCAATACGTGCGCGGGCGACGAAAACGCACACGGAATGTGCTCCGCAGATATTAACGATTAAGATTCGACTGCATCAAATTGCATCTGACTTGTGTTAATACGAAAACAACTCTACTAGCTATTGGTTAAAGTCTATGTTGCATTGGCAAGTGGTTTCGGGTCGTGTATAATTCTGTACGTAATACAAAATCAACTTTATTCCTTTGTATTAAAGTCCATATTTATTGACAAGTAGATTGAGGCCGTGTATGAATTCAAAGTCGTGATGGAAAACCAACTTTATTACATTGACATAAAGTTTAAATTGTTCTAATTACGGGAAATTGCATTGCTAGAGACCTTGAACTCAAAATTTAATTCAATATCGCTTTACAAAACTATCGACTGTTTCAGTTTAAAATAGTCTAAAATTTTTTGTTAATGAGTATATCGTACGTGTGAGGGGAGCTTTGTACTTTTGTATATAAAAATGAAGTTTGATTAATGCGTATTCAACCATATTCTTTTAGAATAAAGTGCTTATTCCCTTGGCAAGATTTCACTGAATTCACTAAAGAACCTTAAACTCGAAATTGTAGATGAAAATTCGCCCCACGTGATCAAAAATAACCCTTAACACTTTCACATAAAGTCTTAATAATTTTGCAACAGAAATTTTATGTTGAGAGAGAACTTAGGTTAAGTTATAAAAGACTTTATGTTATCTACGTAAGGTTCTAATTACCTTGGCAAACATCAAAGCAGTACATGAAACAATCATCGAATGGCATACGAAAATCGTTTTGCTAAACAAAAAAGCGACTTTATGCCAAAATTTTAAAGTCCTCAATTCCTTGGCAAGATATTTTTGCCTTTAAATAGATAAAAAGCAGTTCGCCTGCAAAATTTTTAGGACGACATTGTCTCACGTACCGATCTACATTAAAGTTGTACCATCGCGATGCTTCTTTGCCGACGCAAGGAAAAAATATTTTGTCACAACATTTCTAGACTTATTTAAGTAATTGTGGCAACACAAACTGTAATTTTAAATACAGTGAACAATTTAATTAACCTGCATTGTGATCCTAGTATTCAAATTAGTATACGAAAGTTGTTATGTATGTTTGTTATATATATGATTTTGATGAAGCTATATAGTTTTGTTAAAATACCGTACAGAATGTTATTAACAACGATTTGGTTTAATGGCATAACTCTAAAAGCCAAATTATAACGTAACATATTGAACATCATCATGTTAACGAATATATATGTTATGTTAACCATTGTGTGCGACTTTGTCCGCGTTGTAAAATAATTCCGTTTTTTTGTAAGAAAATAGTGGCCTAAGTTACTCCCAGATTAATCAGCTATTTCCTAGTGAAGTTCCCTTCAAAGTGAAAGCAGCCATTCCAGAGATCAGCCGGTACACCAACAGACAGATGGACAGACAAAATGGAAAAAAAAGGTTTGTTGACCGTTATATATCACATTACACTCATTTAAAAACGGTTATTTCAATGTTACAAACATATATGCCAAATACTTTTAGCCAACAGGCAGACTCTCCTGGATCTCCTTCTTATTTGGAGTGCTCTTCGTCTTAGTTATATCTAAATTAACTTATTTTATCATTACAGCCGCAGTGGAATACTACTGCCGGCATAACATACATAATAATGCTTGGTTTTCTAGATCTTATTTAACAAATAAGATCTGAAACCCTTCAACTGCAACAAGACGCATGACATCTCAGTCTACCCCGTGACCACGGCCTCTGGAAAGTGTTAAAAATAAACGCTATAAAATCCGTAAAAAGTCCTCCTATTCAATAACGTGCAGTATTTGAGTAAACTGCCTCCGTAACCTAGTGGTATAGGCTGAGCTTAGAAACCTGCTGCCTTCGTAGGCTTATGGTATGCCCTTTAAAAATAGAAGGTGGAGCGGTCGAATCGCGTGGACCGACAACTTTTCATTGTAGTTTCTAGTTGGTGAATGCAGGTTGATCACCCTATTGTCTGTAAGTAAGATGATCCATGCGTCGGATGGGCATGTAAAGTCGGTCCACCACCGACCCGCATTGGACCAGCGTGGTGGGTACGGTCCAAAACCGCCTAATGGATAGGGGTGTATTAGGGGAGGCCTATGTCCAGCAATGGACTATCACAGGCTGATGATAAATGAATGAATTTGAGTAAAAATAGAATTAATTAACAACACACGCAAAGAAATGACCTCGCTGCTAGCTCGCTGTTACGTATGCGGAAGGAAAAGAGATAGATGTCACCATGGCTGCCTTCGTAGGCTTGTGGTATGCCCTTTAAAAATAGAAGATGGAGCGGTCGAATCCGCGTGGACCCAACAACTTTTGATTGTAGTTTCCTAGTTGGTGAATGCAGGTCGATCACTCTATTGTCTGTAAAGTAAGATGATCCATTCGTCGAATGGTAGGTAATAAAATCGATCCGGCGCCTTATCTTTCTCAAATATTGCCGGTTATCCGTCCCATCGCACTTTGAGAGTGAAGAAAGAGAAAGTGCACCTGTGTTAGCGCGTACACTTGTGCCCTATAATATCTCCTGCGCATTTAGCTGATCTCTGATATAGATCGGTCGCGGTGGTCGAAATTGACTTGGAGGACATCATCATTATCATCACCATGACAGATAAAGATAACAGAAAAACTGTTTCACAGAATATAGCCTGCAGGATAACTGTTCCACAGTTACTTTACGTTACTTTCAGTGGATAGAGGTCAACTGGTATACCAGCTTCCACTACACACTCCTGTAGCGTTTATATTAGGCTTTATCAGCCCGCTTGGAGCAGCTTCCACGGCCAGATTTACTCCTCAAGCTGGCAAAGTACCTTTAGGCATCCCCGCAGCTTGTCCGTTTATAAGTAGAAGTCAAGTAAAAACCATGCGAAGGGGATAGCTATAAGGGAAGTGATGAGGGAGGATTATTAGGTATGTCTACTTTCAAAAAAATATATTTTAATAATCTTTGCAACATCAAGTGGTAAAAGGTAGGTCCACTTGACGTGATTTGAACCTAGGTCATTGATTTTAAAACCTTAATTGTCTTTGATGAATTCCATCTTAAACATTTGTCATTGTGAGAATATGTATTTAGTAAACAATTAACGGTAATTAAGAATTACCATCAACAACAATGTAAATGAATTTTACGTTCTAGTATTTTTGCTTGATAAGTTCTGTTTTCAATGAATCAAAATAATGACTATATTAAAAGGTCAAAGTCAAAAGAGATAGTCATTTTCTTTAATGCCCTCTTTTCTTGCATGCTGACGTTATTTGTTAAGTAGTTTAACGTGCGTATACGAACTACTATACAACTGCAATACTTAATGTTTTGTGCTCGCTAGTGTATACGCCACTTAAGTGAGCTATACGTCCTTGAGAACGGTCGCCGACCGAAAGCTCGCCTAAGCTATTTGGCGCCAAAACGCGAGGCACAAGTTTTTAGCACATACAGCCAATGCAACTCGGTTCGATCACCCCTTCAGTTGTGATAGTAAATGCATTGGACAGTTCATACAACTGGTCTTTAGTCATGAAATTATGTTTCCAAGAAACAGTAAGTAAAAGTATTCTGGATGTTTGTTTTAAAAAAAGGTAAACTGTGAATAATTCATTAGTTATTTTATTTACACAAATACTGTAAGTTATTTAATAAGATAATGCTTTATAAACGCCTTACGGCGACTGTAATAACGGATCAGATTTGCAAATGTATAATTATTTTAAAAGCATTTAATGTAATTAAAACTATAATATCAGGTTTTAAGCGCCTGTTTTTGGCATAACATTGGTAGCACTAACTGCAAATATACATGCCTTTATATTATTGTGATAAAAGGAGGTTATTTTTATATTCTTGTACATTTCATTTGCTTTAAAAGTTGCTTACTGGATATTCATTTTTCTTACATAAGTACGTAGCATTGTTTATTAAAAAAAGTTCAATCTCATAGAATTCACATGCGTAAAAAACGATGAATATTAAGTCTTGTGACTCTTATAACACTTTATATTCTATGACGTTGATGTTTTCATCACAAAATGGCGTAGTTTTTTAATATAAAACTGATTCCGATACACAACTAACACAATAACCGCATTACACAGAAAGGTATGCTGGTAACTTATAATTATGTTTATAAATCAACATTTTCTTTTCTCCCATACGCTATATTTTGTAAATAAATTTAGATTATTTTACAAAAATGTATTTATTTCATAGATTCTTTCTTGTGCTTTAATTTTATTATTTGAACTATTACTCTTGGATAGAAATTACAAATTCAAAACCGCGTAACGAAACGGAAATCGTGAGTCACCTTGTACCTTTTACTTAAGCACATTACTTGTGTGTATAAGAAGAAACAGTTTTAAGAGTTTACCATGAAAAAATATGATAATTAATAACAATTATCGTAATAAAAGGCGGCTGCTATATATACAAAAGGTAATTATGCTCCAAATTTATTTTAACACAAATGACAGACACTTATGCGCTAAATTGTGTAGTGATTTTATTGGTGTAATTCAGTAAAATTTTGATTTTAAAGTTTATTAGACTTTTCTATTCATCGTCATCATCATCATCATAATCAGCCTGTGATAGCCCACTGCTGGACATAGGCCTCCCCTAATACACCCCTATCCATTAGGGGGTTAGACTAGTCTATTAACTTGGATGTTTTAGTACTAAACCTTTAAAGCGGGCTATGGAAAGGGATGTTATCGATAAAATAACTATGCTTAAACGGAGTTTTATATTCAAAAAACGTTTAACTGTTTGTTCATTTGCACAGAATTAATCTTCGAAGAAGCGTTATGATAAAAAAAATATTAATAATTTGTAAATTACAATGAATTACTATTAAAAAACTCTGGCACTCCCTTTTCTCAAACCGAAAATAAAGTTAGTATATAAACTTACACGTAGCCGCGTTTTGAGAAATTATCATTTTATTACGGAAAATTAAAACTTTATTAACAAGCTTAAGTTCTATTTCCAATGCTGGTGTTGTAAAAACATATTAGCTACAGCTTTAACAAAAAATTCTATTCAATCAAACAAAAGGACAACTCGCATTAACTTGACTGTTTGAAATGCCACCAACTTTTTTTTCGCTCCATGCGCATGGACATGTAATTTTATCTTAAGTCCCTGACTAGCTTGTATACAATTCTTTTCAGCTATAAATTCGCGTTTTATATAAAATAATTAATTTATGTATTATGTACTTTAATTAAAAAAACTGGTTAATGTATTTGTTAGTTACTTAATTCGGAACTGGATGATTGTGTCACTGTTTAGATATTTTTTTTTACTTGCAAGGGCCACGGGCAACGTGTTGAATTAGGTAAATAAAGAAATTTAGGTTTTTAATTTCATCAATAAAAAAAGTCGTTTAAAAAATAACAATCACGATAATACGTAAGTTAAGCATTAAAAATAACCAAATTGAAAAAAGATATTTTAAAAACTGCCATAACATGTGAGTTGACTGAATGCACTTCTGAGAGCACTTGGCCAAACGGACTGGCACAAACGACATCGGCGAAAAAAAATAAAAAAAAACAGCCCATCGTCCAAACTGCGCTCGCTCTTAAGGTCAATGGCCTTAGAAGCATCATTCTTATATCGGACGCATTTTGGCCGAACGAAACAAGGAAACTATCGCCGTCCCTCTCCCCCACTAGCAACCCCGCAACATTTTCGCGTGATGAATACCGATTATCTCATTCGGCGTTCGCTTTTCGAAATTCGCGCGCGCTTGTGTGCGTGCGTTTGCACGAAAATTATCTGTTTCGACGTCTGAATGCGTAACGTCCGCTCCGTACGGTGCGTGAATCCTTTATAGGATGAATGTCGAACGCGGGGCAAATTTTAAAAAAGGAAGCATTTTTCATCCTGCCCGTTCTGCGTGTTAGTATTTATGTAACGCTCATTTTTGATAAGCCCTGTTGCGGTAGGTCGCGATGGCGGCGCGCGTGTGTGCGTGCGCATACGTGTTTCGAATTCGGCATTCTAATTTCAAACCGGATCGCGTCGGTTTGGAAGCTTTTTTCGTTAGCGGCCCGTATCTCGCCGGCCATTGGTTAGCGATGCGGTGCGATTTTATTGGTTTACGACCAACGATCGAGGTGAAATAGGAAAGTGTTAGAAACCGGTTCTCCGAATGATGTTGATTTATGTACGCTTCGGATTCTGAGAAGCGTAAAAAGTATGTGGCCTACGTTTCGAATTGTAATAAGCTTATGTGTTGTTATAGGGATGTCTCCGTGATTTACGCATGTTTAAGATTTTGTCGAATATTTAAGTTTATTGGAGAATCTTATACATATACATATTAGATAAAATTGTCAAAAAAATAATAATTGAACTGGTTTACATGATGTATCAATGGCCACAAATATACTAAAATGGGTTATTTTTTAAAAAATATTCGAACGATGCATTTTCGCAAGATAAACAATTTTTCAAAATTTACTACATAAAAATATTTACACGGTTTTAAAATTCATATCAATACGCATGTAATACCTTCAGTACGTAATCGAAATAGAAGCAAATAATACATATCATAATCTATATCCAATAATTTCCAACGATATAAATATAAAAAATAACAAGACGCAAAAAAAGTCGATGCGCGCAAACGTCAAAACTCCCGCGCAAACCTGACGGCCGGCGGCGCGTTCGAAAAACGCGCGCGCGCATAAAGCCGTCCGCGTCGAATTCCGAAAGCGCGCGCGAAAGGTCACCGACCCCGCGCGGACGAGAGCATCCCGTCACCTGCCCGGCAAAAAGCCCGGCCGGGGACCGGTCCGGCGGATTTAATGATATGAGACGATTTTACAGATTTTGTCTCACGGTGGCCGGCGCACTGGCAATTAGTTCGCGGCGGGCGCGGTGAAATAAAAAAAAAAACCTTTTCCCTTTCGATTGCTCGACGACGTGTGCTAGAGTGATTTTGAATTTGGAATCAGTTATTTTTTTTGTAATATGAGGCGATTTGACATATTTTTTCTCGCAGTGGCCAGCGTAGGTACTGGTACCTAGTTCTTGGCGGGCGCGGTAAAACTAAAATAAAACCTTTTCCCATTCGATTGCTGAATGTCTGATCGAATGATTTTGAATTTGGAATGAGTTTGAAATTGGTTTTTCTCTTAAATTTTTACGTTCCATTGTAACGCAATGTGTCGCGTCAAAGTCGAAAGTTGCTATAATCTTAAAAGAAAATTAAGGGTATTTTTTTGGAAATATATTTTAAACATGTGGTGTAATCTAAGTTAGTGAGGCTTTAATTTTACACATACTAAATGCTGTAATTTTAAAACTACAGGTCAAGCCTACAATTAAAAAATATATATAAAAAAGAAACATTGCAAAGTTTCCACTTATTCAGATCTCCTAGGGCCATTAAGATCGGGAGCCACTCTTACCAGTAATTACCAACCCCTATACGGGGATCAATTGGTCCAGCGCAGGTCTTTGTAGGTCGAGTGGTAATTACTTAGGAGGCAGGATATTAAATTGGCCGCATCGTCGCAACCTCTACCCTATATTACACCCCAGGTCATTGCCCCCGGGCCCGCGGATTAGCACTGGGAAAGAGCTAAAATGGCGTATCGCATTGTTTAAAGCACTGTTGGCACAAAGGGTGGCTTTTCCCGATTTCACTAAGGAAAACGCCGCGGCCCAGCCAATCGCCGTCGACCCCGTTCGCAATAGATAGGGGATGCTTTCCAATAAACAAGCGGCAAGCGCTTAATAGACGAGCGAAAGCGCTTCAACTTCCATAAAAAACGTATTCGCGATAACGCCCTTACGGGAAAGAAAATTATTTTTTTTATTAAATTACACATCTCAAAAAAGAACCTGGCAGCTTATAAAAAAAATTAATAAAAAAAAACATAAACGCACCGATTAAAAAAAAACCTCCAAACATACAGATCACACAAAACGAAGAAATTTTCGGCGCGAACGCAAAACGGAATTGGGCAGCACACGGCCGACGCTAAATACTGCACCCTAAAGCGC
Organism: Lamproptera curius; assembly: GCA_029286875.1. Lineage (NCBI taxonomy): Eukaryota > Metazoa > Arthropoda > Insecta > Lepidoptera > Papilionidae > Lamproptera > Lamproptera curius. The sequence goes on along the minus strand of JAGSMT010000105.1, from coordinate 3,167,183 downwards.
TAAAAGCGTTCACCGACCAGCCTAAAAATAAATGAGGCTCAAGCGAGGCGTGATCTATCCAGCGCTCGAGCGCTGAACGCACTCAATCGTCCCCTAGTCCGCATCTAGGAGCCATCTCGGGCCTCCGTTTACCCACATTATTACAGTTTGATGAATTACCTAGCGTCCACGCTGCCTCTATGCGACGCGGTCATTCAACTCGCGCGAGGGAAAAAAAATATTAATGACTACCAACAACGCTCCTCTGATAAATTGCTAATGAATTGCCGCGTTGGAATAAGCATCGGAGATTTTTTTTTTATTATCTATCTATCGTTAAATGATTTTGTTGTTAATGCCGCTGCTCCGATTTCATTTAAGAAATGTAAATACTTAGATTACTGTAGATATTAATGATTCGCTTAAATAAATGACGAAATGTAAATGATGTGTATATTTTTTCTTCTTGGCAGAAAATTCCTCTATCATTTTAGCATGATGTAATGCTTTTGTATAATTTAATACCGAATACGAGACGAATTTACTAACTTATATTTATTATTTACCCACACATACAACTATTTTTTTATTATGTGATTATTATACATATCAAATCCACTATTTTGCTAAGATTTAAGAGTTTAATTGTACCACTTTAGCCTGCCCGTGATCATGGATGCTGTAAAGAGTCCGAAACGTCAAGATACATAAGTAATGCGAAAATCCGCAAAATAGTGGATTTGATACACATAAAACCGCTGATATTTTATATGTAAAAGGTATCAAAAATATTTTTAATTACGTTGGAGAAACACTAACTGCACCAAATTAAAAATTATTTTACAATCGATATTTCAAATCAGTTTGAAGGGCAATTTTTAAGACTAAATTATTTCGTAAAAGGAACATATTCGTAGGCAGAAAAAGATAACAGCATCAGATATTCTAATCTAAATTCAATTTATTACGGATTTTACGTAGACAGATTGAATTGTGAAACTCAAGAGGCGCCAAAACTTAATACAGCCTTATTTATGGACTGTCGCCATATTTGTCCATGCGATCTTAAACCACAACAAAATTATCTTTCGTGGCGCCATCGCACGCTTGACATGGTACTATGTTATAAAATACAAATTGTTTGATCGATTGTGTCGCGTATATATTTATATATGTTTAAAAAAATATTTCCAACGCTACGAATCTTATGCGTCCAAATCTGTAATGAAGTTTCATTCAACACGCTCAAAACTCGCGTGATCGTCAAATATTATGCAACATCATTAGTCAAAACAGAACTATACCCATCAAAAACTTCGTTAGCAACTCGTAAAACAAATAGATTTCGCATTTCATTACGCGTTCCCTCGCACATTCATTCGTATTCGTCTAATTTAAGTTAACTAGATCCATCCGTATATGAACTACTATACGCCCGAGAATGCGCACGGATTATTTTGTTTTCTGATACGTATTTTGCAACTCTCAAATTTTGAGTTTGACTATGAATATTAAACTGATTCCAGTTATTGAATAGCGTTGTTATATCGAATTGATAGGTTTGTTATGTCTATGGTGTGTTTAATGATCGTTGAACTGACACGCTAGCAATGGGCAGGATATTTTGTTTTGGATTTTATTTTGCAACGATTGTGTTTTAATATGTTTGATGTCGAATAATTCGTAACGTATTGATTTTGTATATTAACGTGAGTTTAGTTTTATTGTATCTGTGCATATTGCTAAAAATGGTAGTTAATTTCTTTTGATTTATCGTACCGATTGAGTTCAGTTTTGGTAGTTATTTGTCTTGACAGACGTACATTCAGTAAACGAACGTTTGTATATAAAACGTGACGTTTACCAAGTCTTAGTTGTTTCTGTGCAAAGATATTAGCCAAATGAGTAATTTTACTTATTTTCGATCAATGTTTTTTGCATTCCTGGTTATGCATGTATAATGTCTATAACATAACTAATTTTACGAATACAACTTAGCACATGAAATTATATGATATTTTTTGCCATTCTAAAGCTAGTCATACTAAATCACGTGTTTAACATTTACAATCAGAGAACAGATATAAAAACGGACGCATGATATCTTTTTGTTCAGATATAGAATAATACTCCCGAATTAGTAATTGTCACCACAGTCTCTGTTAACCAAAGAATACTTAATGAGTTGCATTCTTGAGTCATAATTGAGTATTCTTTGGTATTATAGTATTTAACCTTTTATCGAGAATAGTTAAGGAAGTTGTTGTTACATTCTATAAACGTACATCATCAGCCTTTGATAGTCCACTGTTGGACATAGGCATCCCCTAATACACCCTTATCCATTACCGTTTTGGACCGTATCCCACCACGCTGGTCCAATGCGGTTGGCGAGACCGACTTTATGCCATCCGACGACATGAAATTCTTTCAGACAAGGTGTTCCCAAGAGTTCTAACCAACAGGAAACTATCGATAATTTTGAGCCGCAAGATTCAACCACGACTCCGTTCAAACACACCCCAAACACTAGGCTACGAACGCAGTACTGTTTCATTATAGCAAAGATAATCAAACTTAATGTATTGATACTGCCCAATTTTTCTTCTTTGTTCTTTGCCATCATAGCAAGGAAGAACTTGATGTACTGATTATTAGGCGATGAATATTGTTTAGCCGACGAAGGGAGCTTCCTTCGGCGAAGGAAATAAGACGCGACGGTGTTTTCAAGTATTCCGCGTAACTTACCTACGCCAATGTCGTACGTCGTGTGTGTGTGTGATCGTTCGTATTGGTGTGTGTGTGCATTTCGTAAGTTCGTTCACCCTGCCAGTTGGGGAAGTTGGGACCAGGGAAGATGTCGAGCGTCTGTTGGTCGTAGAATTATTAATAATTGAAAAAAAAACTATGTGTATATACTATAGGTGTGCTAACGCTTGCCTTTATATATTTCGATTAAGTAAAGGTGGCAATTAATCTCGCTCGATTAATAAAAAAAAATATTACCAAGTTAATTTGAAACTTTCGCTTTAAATACAGCTTGTCGCTTACTGTTTGTAATAATACTACTAATACTTTAGGACGATGGTAGTAGATGGTACTTCTGGGGTTGTACCACCGCGGTGCCTATTTCTGCCGGCGGTGGCGTTTAAAATATAACAGTGTTCCGTTTTAAAGGATACCGTAGCCAGCGTATTTGCTTTGTAAACGAGACGTAACATCCGTCAGCATCGCATTGGTGATACCCTGGTACTGTCGATGTAATTGCGCGTCGGTGACCACTTCCCATCAGGTGGCCCGACTGCTCGTCTGCATTTGTCGGCAAAAGAAATACTAGAAATACTCTCTTAACTTTTAAAACAAAATCTTTCATTCGCAACACGACTCCACGCGTTTTGGAAACATCCGATGTTTAACCAAGTCGCGCAGTTGCATTTTTGCCACGCACCCGCACACGCAGACGCACGCACTCATTACGTGGAAATGGTCCAACGTGCGGAGTGCGTATGCTAAAATCCTTTTTCACGGCAGTTCGGGGCAGACGGGGCTTTATAAAAGATGTGTACGCTGTCGCACGATCGATAGCCATTAGTTTGGGAACGGGGTACGTACGATGTATGACGAGATCAACCTTAATATAAGTTATTGTATGACAACACTGCTTCCGTAGCCTAGCGGTATGGGCGTGTGCTTTAGAAACCGGAGGTCGTGGGTTCGAATCCTGCGGGGACGCACAAATTTTCATTGTTGTTTCCTAGTTGGTTAGGGCAATTTGGGCCGATCACCCAATTGTCTGAAAGGTAAGATGATCCATGCGTCGGATGGGCATGTAAAAGTCGGTCCACCCACCAACCCGCATTGGACCAGCGTGGTGGGATACGGTCCAAACCCCTAACGGATAGGGTGTATTAGCGGAGTCCTATGTCCAGCAGTGGACTAACAAAGGCTGATGAGTGATGATGTGATGTGATGTATCACTGATGTTTTGAATCTTTTTCAGTGATCGTTGCTACGCGGCTGATTGTCTCTCGATCGCAGATGAGGGTTCAAGTTTGTCGGCAATTTTATTTAATTAAATTTATAACCAGTGTCAATAAAATTAGTTACTAGATTGAAGTTCATTATCAAATCTAGCAAATAAGGTCGTCAAAATATATTTTATTAAGAACTGAAATCACGTGAAATCGATGATTTGGGGTGGACAGTGTCGGATCAATCGGTTCTTCTTCAAAGATCCCTAATTATTGGAGTACAAGATTTTTAGTTTACCAAGCAGCAGTCATTCTTGTCTATAATATAAAAAGGATTGCATTTCGGTAGTCTCGCTAAAACTTTCGAACTGGCTAATTTTGGTCTTTAATTATAAGGTTTAAAAGGTGAATAAATACAAAATATTCCTAAAAAAAATTATATCCTTCTACTGGAACATGTTTTCTCAAGGGGAAACAATTTAAAATAATTTCAACTAGTTAGTTACTATTTTTAACTATCTATCAAATTATTTAAGATCTTTTAATTATTAATTGAGGTTGTACAAAGTCTGCTTGGTCGACTAGTAGCTTATAATAGTAAACTTTTGTTTACGATTTGTTATAAAACAAATCTAATGTCAATCATTTGTTAGGCCAGGCCACAACAGTGCGTTGCGGCGTCGCATCGCAAAAACAACATTGCACAGCTATGCGATGCGATGTCGCAACGCAAAAATTTCATCGGATACGACAAGACGTTAACCGTCAATTCAGTTTCTAGTGAGACATGGACGCACTGCGCGTGTTCTACTTCTGCTTGCGTTAAGGCGTATTAAGAAAAGAACAGAAAAGAAAGTACTGGTGCACCATTACTGACAATTATGAATAAAGATGGAAACCACTTCAAAAGCAAATATGAGGCGCTAAAGTGGACGAGGTTAAATTTTTCGATTACTTTAGGATGAGTGTAGTAAGTTTTGAAGAACTTCTTAGTTTGATAAAGCCTCATTTACAAAAGAAATACATATTTAGAAAACCCATCGAACCTCTGGAGATGCTGGGATTAACTGTAAGGTAGAAAAAATAAACTATTTTTACTATAATCATACTGTTTAATCATTTTCATAATTTAGTGTTATTCAAAACTCGTATTCCGATTGTGTGTCATTCGTCAAATTTGTTAGTTCCTCATCGAAATGAATTTGTTCTGGCTCATTTACATCATCATTCCTTGGCGTTTGTGGAGACGATTGCATAGGTGCCGGTGATGTTTCGCATCCGCTTTGGAAGGCACTGCGTTGAATGGATGTTTGATAGCCACTCTGCATAGGCATTTGAGCTGATTGGTAGCCACTCTGCATAGACATTTGAGCTGTTTGATAGCCAGTCTGAACAGTTGTTTGATAGTTTGCTTGGACGGATGTTTGTGAAGTTTGATAGTGGCTGGGATAGTATGATGGTTGGTGTAAATCACTTAATATCTGTAGGACACGACTTTGGAAAATTATTGTTTGATTATCATTCAATTTTTCCAATGATGGCAAAATTCCTTTAAAAAGATAAATGTCTACTTTCAGGTGTTTTAAAGCAGCTATAATATTCTTCTCAAATTCGTCTTCGTCAATTTTTCTTTTACGCGATGCAGGCTGGTAACGTGGCATGACAGGTTGCTGGCTTTGTTGGGTTGAGGTGCTTGGTCTTATTTCTTCATCGTCAAGACTTGATGTTGTTTTATTTTGAGAAATCTTTTTCAGAAATAGGAGCTGGTCGTATAGATGATATTGTTTAATTTTTTTGGCCCCAGCTCCGGATTTACATTGCTCGTTTAATTTTTTTTCGTATTTTGTAAAATTATCCTGATTCCTCTCCATTTCTTTATGACATCGTTACCTAAAAAAATATGACGAATAATGATTTATTTTGTTTTCTTTCAGGTACCTGGCGACGGGAAATACTTTTAAAGATATGCATTTCACATATTATCGTGGAAAATCTACAATAACAGGAATAATAAAATTTGTTTGTCGTATTGTATGGAACATTCTTAAAAGGTTGGAATTACCAAAAATTACAACAGAGCTGATGGAACAAATTGCTCAAGAGTATGAAAAAAAGACCAACTTTCCTAATTGTATAGGAGCGCTAGATGGAAAACACATTCGTATATTGAGCCCGGATCACAGTGGATCCCTATTTTCAATTATAAAATTATAATTCCATTGTTCTATTAGCACTTGTTGATACGAATTACAAATTTATATATGTCGATATAGGTGCATATGGTAAGGAATGTGACTCCACTGTTTTCAGAACTCAAATCTATACGACTTATTAAAAAGGTCAATTATCTATACCTCCGCAAAACCGTTACCTGGATTTCAAAAGAAATTCCTTTTGTCTTCGTGGCGGATGAAGGATTACCACTGACAAATAATATAATGCGCCCATATTCTGGGAAGTTTTATCGATAGAAAAACGAGTTTTTAATTATCGTTTGAGCCGAGCCAGACGATATGTTGAGAGCGCTTTTGGCATACTCGCAAATAAATGGCGCATATTTCATCGACCCATTAATGTTTCTTACGATTTCACAATAGACATTATAAAAGCATGCTGTGTATTACACAACTTTGTATTGAATCGAGATGGCGCACAAACGTTAGAAGAAATGATTATTGACGATTCTTTGCAAATTTTACACGAAACAACACATGAAAGTAGAACAGGAGCTAACATAATCAGAAACGAATTTTGTAATTATTTTAATAGTAACATTGGAGGTCTTAGTTGGCAGTTAACAAAAATATAAATGTTTATAAGTACTTACCGAGTTTTGTTTTTTCAACACTATTTAACTCCTCAAAATTTGAATATAAAATTGTACACACTTCCCTCCATGCTTCTGTTTTTAAAAATTTGTCTTTGAATTGTGATATAGTTTTGTCCCAAAGGACGGGACGTTCGTAAATTAAAGATATCAGGTGGTCGACATCGTACTGCGCCATATCGCTTAAAAAACACGTGCAGGTCGTTCAAAGTATGGACACCGACTAAACGGCAAAGCGTTGTCGCATCGCAGATTTGTACGTTGCGGCAGCGCATCGGAAATTTCCACGATGCGTTGTGCGGCGTCGTTGATTTTTGCGATGCGACGCCGCAACGCACTGTTGTGGCCTGGCCCTTACGCGTTCTTATTGGACAACGGGGGCCATTTTAAATCCCCGCGCAATGTTTAACCAATAGCTGACCCCGACTTTTTAGTTACAATCGAGTATGCCATTAGATTTTGTTTACTATCTCCTTGGCTTGGCTGAAATGTGTGTTCGTTATACAACAACGCACTACGTAGTTCATCATCATCAGCTTCCCCTAAAGCACGCACGCCTTATTATTAGGGTGGTTTTTGGCCCGTACTTTTTACATGCCCATCTGACGCATGGATCATCTTACTTTTTAGACAATTGGGTGATCGGCACAATTGTCCTAACCAACCAGAAAACAACGATAACACAAAGTTGTATCTCCGCGGCATTCGAACCCGCCAGCAAGGGCCAATACCGCTAGGTCACGGAGGCTATTATAGGAACTATATATTTAAATAACGTTATCATAATATATAGCATAGCTTTAAGTGACGACAGATAAAATATAGCTTTCGCTGTGACACACGCTTAGCATAACCACTTAGCACTGATTCAGGTCGTCAAATCGAGCGGGTATCTGCCCACTGAGGCGAGGTATTGGGGTGCCATTCTATCCCAATCCGTCGGAATAGGGACAACAAATATAGCTTATGAATATATATACACGACTATAGCGTATGAATATGTATACACTAGGTTTAACTCGTTTGAATATGAAGGTTGAAATCATGGCGTTTCCATGCTTATGTTACGTATAATGCAGCCAGTATGCTTAATTTAAGATTATATTGCAGTAAATACATATATAAAAGCTTGTATCTAAGTCATGAGTCACTGTGAGATATAATCGATGCTTCGGTGTTTTACAAATATCGATGTATCGGTCATAAACATAGATGTTTGCGTCGATGTTTTTGTGAACGACTATTTATGAAAAAAATTGGCACACTTATACATATTCATATATCATATTAACTTTTATCTATACCATTACATTCCTTCTTCGTGGTGCCTATTTTTTTGGGTTGTTTGACGCTTACATGTTATTCCTACAGGAGCGCTGTTCTAGTCTTCTTCGGGCTTTTATGGGATTACACATACTAATTTATTAAACAAACATTTCTCTGAAATCATAACACCGTATGGATTGCGACTTAGTATTAAATATTTTCGTCGAGTAGACCACAGCCAACAGTCGTAAAGACACAACTGTGTTCTGGCTTAAAGGGTGGGATATAGATATACACCTTCAACGTAAAAATCGGTGTATTTTACAGAACTTTCCTCGTAAGCAAACGTTAGCGTTGAATAATAATATTACCATAAATTCATTAGCATATCTTTGCTCGCCTCCTTTTACAAATACGACTCAATCGTTGACGAGAAGTGTCTTTTTTATGTTAACTTCTTGCGCAGGCAGACGAGCAGTCGGGCCACCTGATAGGAAGTGGTCACCGACGCCCATGGACATCGGCAATACTAGTGGTATCACCACGCGCTGCCTACCGTGAGACCTTGGGTGGTTAGTCTCGTTTACCCAGAAATACGCTGGCTACGGTGCCTTTCAAACTGGAACACCGCAGTGTTTTCACACTACTGCTTTGCGGCAGAAATAGGCACCGCGGTGCTACCAAACCAGACGGTCTCCTGTAAAAAAGTGACCTACCACCAGTAAAGGGACCTACTATTCTAAGACAAAAGTACAAAATAATTACAGCGATCTTAATAGTGGGTAAAGACTTCACTTTGAAAGATTAATTAATGAGAAACATATATTGAGTTAAACGCTTTCTTGGGCTAAGAATGATTTACAGTGACATGATACTTAATAGGCGTTTTAAGGGGACTCAACAAACAATAGGACCTATGTGTCCATTGATTGCGATTTATGTGCTTACAAGTAACTGAACGTTACTGAACATTACTTGTAAGTCTTACAGACGAAGGATCGCTATATGTAAAGGTTGCATTTGAAGCCGGTAACAACTTGGCGTTTGTCTAGGCATATGAAGATAATTTACAAATCGTGTAGAGACAAAAATAATTGCCTTATATATAGGTTTGAATATATATATTTTTACAGATCAAGATAAAGTGACGACATTCGCAAAGTGCCCGGTTTGGACTGGATGTGAATAACCGAAGATTGGAAACGGCAGCGTGCATTAAGGGAGGACGATGTACAGAGGCAGTACTGACACAGACTGATGATGATGATGATGGATTAATTAGTTAGAGTAAGAATTAGTTTTTTTTTGCAATATTGTTCGTGATAAAATCTATTTAAAATAATAGCCCTATTCGGTCTTCCTTAACAAACCCTTTTAGTTTTCTCTTGTAAATTCATAGCATGAAATGACAAAACACACGGCACGCAACCATAAGTATCAGATTTTAATATATACCTATCCTCCGAACCGGAACAGTTGTAACCACTTGTGATTTGAGACAGAATGAAGTAGTTATACACGAGCAATATTCGAATAAGAAATCGTTGAAAGAAAGTATACTGACAAATTTCAAGAGGATTATTTTTGTTAAACATGAAGTTATGTTCGCGAAAAGCTACCGTTCCCATGAACCAGGTGACCGACACATTGCTAAAAGTTAATTTAAAAAATTGAAGCGTTAGCAAAAATCGATTGAATATAGACATCAAGACGGTCGCGTTAAATTAATAATTAAAAAATAAATTCCATTTCTGGTTTATTTACAGGTACTTTTAACTTTTTAGGTTATTTGCTAAAATGTTATACAATGCTTCCGTTTAATATATGATATTTATATGATTGGATCGTCCGCCGTCTCACCTGTGGGCAAGACAGCGGAACGAACCCACGGCCTCATACATATTCGGGTAGTCCCTTTGTCCCCAGTAATTAGGACGTGTTGAGTGTGGCCCAAGAGTCGAATCAGACGATCAAGCCGCGGTGCAAGTCATAAGCGGTATTATTTTCATCAAAATATTGACGTCAACAGTTTTTGTTTTGTTTTAAAAAAAAAATTAAATTATAAGGCCATTGATTTTATATAATCAAGATGCCTAATTATTTTAAGTGTATTACAGAGAGAGGCAAACATCTTTTCAAATCGTACAGGTATTAGTGAAATTTGTGAATAGTAAAATAATAATTTACTCTTAATAGTAATTTACTCTGCTATTATACTCCACAAGTAGGCACCCTACTGATACGTTCCTATGTGTGGGTCACTTTTCTTACACCCATAACTAATAGTTAATATTGTACTACGTTCCTGTTAAATAATTGAAATGTATATGCAGAAGGCGATACTTTAAAAACCTAATTGTGAGCCACTACCCTTTTGAATATCATTATAAAAAGGTCCCCATAATGATCTCCAATGAGTGATAGTTTACACTCATGTACAGAGATGAGTACATGATTTGATACGGAAATTAATTGCTGCCTAATTAAATAATATACGTATTTATATCCAAACAAATTACGATTAAGCCTTCGACAAGTAGGAACAAGCTGTAAAGATGATAATAAATAAATAACTAATCCGTCTCCGCTTATGCTTTGCGCTGCACTGAAGCAACGAGACCCCTTCTATATTTGGCGGTGTTTCGCCCTCGTATTTTGGTTCTCCAATTAGTAAGGCCACATTAATTGTACCGTAAAGCGAAATTAATGAATTCCACTACTTTGGCCCGTTGTTTGATGTAATAATACATTTGTTTTAACTAGTAAAGTCCCGCGGCCGCGCTCGTCTATGGGCCGCGGAGAATATTTATTTCGATACCCCTCACCACTATATTCCTATTTGAGTGGTTGAATAATAAAAAGTTTGAAAGCATTGACATTTAATGACATAGCACGACGTAATAATGAAATCGACAATCAGCGCCATCGAGCGGCGCAACATTACACTAAAGTCACAAGAGGCTCTTCGCTTATTGTACCTACGAAGTTTGATTTACAAAATAATCAGGAAAACCTTTTTTTATTATAAATATACTCTCAATAAGGTTTCTCAATGTACATCTAGAAATTTTACTAAGATAACCTAAAATGGAAACCGAAAAACATTCCTCTATAAATTTATATAAAATTAAAAACTTGTGCGATCTAATAACCTATCGTATGTTTAAACAAATTCAAATTCAAATATCTTTGTTCAATATAGAAGTTTTCACTTGCTTATTGATTGCACACACACTACCACCGGTTTGGAAAAGGACGCCTCAGACCTGAGAAGAATCGGCGAAAGAAACTCAGCGGGCTATTTTTTATGTCATCTTTTAAAAATAACAAACAATTTGAAGGCATAACATATTATGTAATTTTGAAACAAAAACTGGAGCGAGCATTCCATTACCAGGCTGTGTTATCATTCAAAAAATCATTAGTATCGTAATAACCTTTAACACATAAACGTTTCTTGAGTACCTTTTTAAATTTAAATGATAGTCTAAAAAACAATATCGTTGTAATCTTTGTTCCTACACTTATCACAGCAGCTTATCTATCTTTAAATTTAGCTTGTTCAGTTTTAGATTTTTCATTTGGTTTCGGTATCAAAAAGAATAAACTGACTAATATTTTGTGCAAGTGCTGCGAACTACACATGATGCATGTATTGAATAGTATTCTACAAAGGATCTAACGACTTATAAAAAGTAGCAAAGCTTGTATTGAAGACTGAGACCAACTTTTTGCAACTCTGTCCGCAGTATTAAGACTGTATTAACAATTACCTCTGTAGCCTAGTGGTAAGGGCGTGTGCTTTAGAAACTTGGAGGACGTGGCCTCGAATCTTGCAAGGCCTCAACAAATTTTCTTTGTTGTTTCCTAGTTGGTTAGGCCGATCACCCAATTGTCTGAAAATAAAGATGATCCATGCGTCGGATGGGCTTGTAAAATGTCTGTCCACCCACTAACCCTCATTGGACCACCGTGGTGAGACATGGTTTAAGAACCTCCTAATGGAGAAGACGTGCAATAGAGGAGGACTATGTCCAGTAATGGGCTAACCTAGGCTGTTGATGTAACAATTACCTTGTGGACTACATAGGGAAATTGTTTATACTAACTTTAAAAATTACTAAGCAATAAACGAAAAAAACACTGGTATTATTTTAACCTATACTAAGATACCACATGGCCATGACAGTTTCTCCTTGTGGCAATATCATTGAAAGTTTAATGTTAAATAATCTTTGTTACGGATTAACGCGTTTATTGTATATATTTTTAGTCCTGACATCGACGATATGACTGCATCTCAATATGTTTCAAATAATTGTAATAATTTTAACATATAAATTTGTTCTTTCAAATCTTGACTACTTTTTCAACTTGCAATTGTTAAAATATATAAGAGCTCTGAAATACATTATCGCTCAGTTTGTTTTTTCGTTTCTGTTTTTTCGCCAAATTTAAACTTAGGTTAGAGCCTGTTTTACTTTTTATATTGTTTGCAACTATGACATTACTGTAAATAATTTAATGTTATAACCTCTTTATCAATCAAACTGTCAAACGACACACAAAACGTCATTATGACTGTGTGAACTGTTTAAAGATTACTTAAATTGAAATAAAACGACTACTCTACCATGACCTCTTACAGAGTAGAAAAGTCTCATGTTTCGGAGCTCAATCGACTGCTCCTGGAATCTGGACTTGCTTGCGATAGGCCTGCATCAGAATCAGAGGAAGTATCGATAGAATCGGAAGAATCCGTGAAAAAGGTAAACAACCTTTTTAGGAACAACGTCATAGAGTCTTCCTTATTGCGTTCTGATTAGTTGTAATGGTTGACCAATAGTGATCATCGTCTCAAAATGTCATTGCTATGCAATAAGTACAAATATTCTGTACTTATTACATTAAACTGATCTGCCTTTTGTATGATTTATCATACAGAAGATAGATCAGATGTAAAAGTATCCATCTCGTGATGAGACTCGACTTTCCTAACATGAAAGCACTTTACATTTCGAGTATTAAAAAAACCTTTTACACACATCATCAGCCTGTGTGTGTCGTTTGCTGGATGTAGGCCTCCCCTAATGCACGCCTATTACAATAGGGGGTTTTGGACCGTATCTGACCACGCTAGTCCAATGCGGGATGGTGGGTGGACCGATTTTTTACAGGCCCATCCGACGCAAGGATCATCTTACTTTTCAGACAATTGAGCGATCGGCCCAAATTGCCTAAACCAGCTAGGAAACAACAATGTAAATTTGTTGAGTTCCCGCAGGATTACCTCTAGGCTTCTTAGGCCTTTACCTCTAGGCTACGGAGGCAGTATATTTTTGATGTAAATATGTAAAGTCAACAAATAATCTAGCTAACAAAGTTTCATTGATCCAGTGCACATAACAGAAGCAGAAAGCGTCTCAACAGAGACGATACCAGAAGAAGCAACACCAACAGCAGTAGAAGAGATTGAAGAAGAACTCCCAAAAGTCTTTCCTACACCGTCACTAAGAAGGGTGTTACCAGATAAGATAAGAAGCATAGAGAAGGAGAACAGAATTCACGTTTTACCAGAATCGTTTAGTAAAGATATAGATCCTTTAAAGATACCGAAAATCGTCTCTACACCTCCTCAGGATTATATTAATGTGTTGGCTGAAATGACAGGCTGCAAGAGCTATAAAAGCAGCTTAGCAGAATACTGGTTTCTTGATACCCTGGCAAATTTGTTGAGACGAGCGCAGGAAGACCGTTTGGATAAAGGTACGCCCTTTTTAACGAAAAGTTTTATTTGAAGATTTCAGTCGACCTAGTAATTATTAAAAGTAGTTTATTTTGTTCTACTGTTTTGTAAAGTAATCTGTATTACTCTGTATTAAAATACAAATCTTTGGTCTTTATAATATTTATATTTATGAAATATTATGAACAAAGCTAAAAAATTGGGTAAAGCGGTTTGTTGTTGGTTCATTTGATAGACGTTCTTGTTGGTTTGTTTTATGATACGAGTACTTTAAATGATTCAAATTAAGTTTGAATTAAGTTCTTTGAATTTTCTGGGCAGTTATAAAATGTCTGAAAAATATTTAATTTTTTCAGTCATAGTACAAAATTTTAATAATATTTCGCAAGCATATATAACCGAACTTTTATAGCCGCCCAGGTTATCTTAATAAGATGGTACTGCGAATGGATGAAAGAGATGCAGCAATTCGACGCGGCCAATCGAAAGAGGATGCTGAAGAGATTCAAGGTAAACTTTACGAAGCATAAACAATATACATACATTTAGAATATGACAACACTAGCCCTCCGGTATCTTAAAAAGCAGGGAACGCTTTTGTGCCTCCTCTATTGAACTAAATGTTTATTAATAACAGTAAACTATACCTTTAGTTCGAGCTCTTGGCTTATTGTGTTATAAAATATAAGGAATACGGTATCTAATTTATAAGGTTTCAGAGTGATAAACCGTCTGTTAGATTGCAATAATGTTGCGTATGTGATGCAATCTTTAGAATGTTTTAAAATACGCTTATCAGTCTGATTTACCTTATTTTAATACAGTGACCAACGATGTAGGCGTAGGGATGTGACGACCCCACCGCCTTCTTGATGGCGGCGCTCCTTCAGGTGCAATCAGTCATTGCCAATCCGCCTGCTCAGCGTGGCAATTATGAGCAATATTTTGATGGACGACAACAAACCAAAACCGCCCCTGAGTTCCCGGTAATCCCGATTATTCCTGGCCACGGTAGCGGCCATGGTAACGGTGGGACAAGGTGCTAAGAATCCGGCCTACGGATCGCTACCATCAAAACTTGACCTGGCTCGTACAACGGACGAACGTTAAGACTTAGCGAACACCTGGCCGAGCTGGAGGTAGAACTGGGTAAAATCCGGTGTACCCTTAAAGTGATACAAGTGTACGCGCCAACTTCAGCACACCCTGACAACGAAGTGTCAGCCACTTACGAAGAGGTCTCCTAGGCCTTGCATAACACCCACAAGGCCAACTAGAGTGTTGTTATGGGGGATTTTAATGCCAAAGTGGATATACGAACTGGCGTCGGATCGTGTTTAGGACTCACGGTGTCGGCGAGTCGAAATAGGGGACAAATGCTAGTCAACTTCCTCGAGAAGAAGGGCTCTTCTTAATGAATGCATATTTTAGAAGAGGCCTCACAGGAAGTGGACATGGCAGAGTCCGATACTGCGACAAGGAATGAGATAGATTTCATCATGACGGACGGAAGCACATATTCAGGGATGTTCTGTGATCAATAGGTTCAAACCAGAAGTGATCACCGATTGGTAAGAGGCACCCTGAATTTGGGTTTCCAGAGAGCGGGCCCGCTTTGATGGATCTACTCCAACCTGACTTCCGACAAATCGTGAGGGACTCGCATAAATTCCAACTGGAATTAAAAACCAATATGATGACCTTAACATGTCGGAAACCACAATGGAGTTGACGAGGCACTGGATGCCGTTGTGATAGACAGATGGGTAAAGGTTTTGCGGGAGTAAGCGTACTGGCAGGAACTCTCAAACTCTCCGATGAGACGCTTGGTCTTATGGAAGGAACGTCGAAAGCATGAGGACACCACTTCGACAGATGTAAACTTCTTCAAAGCAGATCCGCAAACAATACGCCGAGACCTTCGCTGCTCAAATACGCAACGGATAACCGAAGCGATTGAGCAGAATAGAGGGTCAAAGGTTTTGTGGAGAAGCTCGAAGAAGCCATCGTCGAAGCTTAGGAACAGTTCCGGCTCGACACTTTCTTCTAAGCCTAAGATCTTATCTGAGATAGAGATCTGACTTATACTACTAGACTTACTGGCACTTCGATAGCTTCACCGTCACGAGAGGTTAGTCGACTCTGAGGCAACCTTAATGGAAGAGCTCCTGGAAGGATGAATCACGGCGAACTGTTAGGTCAGTGATACTGTTCTAAGTGAGCTGCAAAAGCTATTCGATTCCACCCCTCAACGAGGCATTTCCCCCAAGCGTGGCTTGAAAGTGAGGTCGTTCTGTTCTTTAAGAACGGTGACAATACCCGCTTAAGAATTACCGACCAATCTCACTTTTAAGCTACATATACAAGTTGTCTCTGAGTCATGACGAATCGTCTCACTAATAAGCTGACGTTCCAGCACCGGAGCAGGCTGGATTTCGCAAGATTTGAACCAATTTACACCTAAGGGTTGTACAAAATCCACGAGTACAATCGCCTTTGTGCCTATGGACTATGAGAAAGCTTTTGACTCTGTGAAACCGGCTGTTCTGGAAGCTCTAGCATGCCAGGTCGATCATCGATACGTCGAGGTGCTAGAGGTCTATAAGGCTTTATGTCCAATTGATCCGGGTCACAGAGACCAACCAATTGCATCGAAAGTGCGAAGGGATACATTTCGGAAACTGTTCACAAATGCTTTGAGGACGTCTTTAACACCCTAGACTGGGCTGGATGCGGCATAAACATCAATGGCGAGTACCTCTCACACCTCCGTTTTGCCGACGATATCGTAATATTGGCCGAATCGTTGAGTGCTTGCAGGGATATAGTTCGCTTAGCAATGAATCCTCCGACGTGTTGGCTCTGCGATGAGACTTGGAAAGACAAACAGTCCAGTTCAACGAACATGTTCTCCGGGCATCATAGTCGATGGGTTCCGTTGTCATGAGATGTTCTTGATAATGAAGGCGAAGTCACAACTCGAGGAGCTGATAGAGATTCAGTTGGACCGGTCTCGCTTTTAGCCAAGCTGCAGCATGTTCTCTAAGTCGGTCGCCTCACTAATAGCTCAAATGTTTGAAGACGAAAGTCTTCAATCAATGTGTACTCCCCGTGATGACGTACGGGGCCGAAACGTGGCCTTTGACTATAGGACTGGTCCACAAGTTTGCCGTTGCTCATCGCGCTATGGAACGCGCTATGCTCGGAGTTTCTTTGTCGGAAAAAATTTTAATGAATTAATCCGGCAAAGAACTAAAGTCACCGACATAGTGCAAAGGATGTGCTGCGTTATGGACAGGCCGTACGTGTCGAAGAAACGATGGTCGATGGGCTCAAATGTTTGGATGATGAGCCGTGTTCGAAGACGTAGTTGTCGATCGACTAGAGTAGTAACCCGATTCCTGAGAAACTGGACTCATTTCACTTTGCACTGCATGCAGATAGTTAAGAATCTGCTTCTTCTTTATTGAGAAAGCTCCAGTCCAGGCAGTGGACGGATAGGGCATGCAAATGGATGAGATGATGACATGATAGTTAACAGGCAGTTGACATCAAAGTTCAAGATTCAAAGACACAGTTCTGCGAAGATGGACTCATTTTCCAGTTCTTAACGCCTGAGCAAATCACTTCCTATATGAACTCTTACTTTTAGAGAACATGCTAGCAAGTGCAGTGTAACTGTCACCGAAGCACATCAGCCAACACCTCGGAAATAGGGTCCTATACCCCTAACCATGGCGTGGACATCACCACTGTCAATCGGTGTCGTGACATTTTGCCACGAGATGGATCTCATCAGACAATGGGAGACTTCCATGCTCCTAACTAGGAACACTGAGAATTTTGCTCCCATATTTAGCGACCTCCGGTTTCTAAGACCTTATACCATAGTAAGGATCAAGTTAAATATAATAGTTCACCCAAATTAAATTTGAAATTGATGTATGCAAAGTATCTCAATGCAACAAAGTGGCATCGTGCGTATAGCATTGTCATTAGTTGATTGTCGCTCAGTAATTGATATCACACTCAACTTTGATTGCCATTGGCTACATTGTGCACATCAAATTTAAGTCTTTATTGGCCCTAGCATTGGATGTTCTCTGTATACAAGAAATGACGGCAAAACAACACAATTACTCTAAGACGTAACAGGTCTGATATTGAGTGAAGATTGACAAAAATAACCACTGGTACTATCCAATTCAGTTACATGTAAATAGCGAACTTATTGGGTTTATGTTCGATTGTAATCTCAATATTAGTTTATGTTCGATAGTAATCTCTTGTATTTAATAATGCATACGATTAATTAACGGAGCAATAATTTCTAACACGTCTTAAAGTTTTAGCACGGATCTGCAGTACGAGCTGGTCAGATCAGT
Source organism: Lamproptera curius (assembly GCA_029286875.1). Taxonomy (NCBI): domain Eukaryota; kingdom Metazoa; phylum Arthropoda; class Insecta; order Lepidoptera; family Papilionidae; genus Lamproptera; species Lamproptera curius. The sequence goes on along the minus strand of JAGSMT010000105.1, from coordinate 3,149,009 downwards.
GTTTACCTTTTCACCGAGTACTCCCACACCCACGCCCCACATCAGCTCAATACTCCGAAGAAGTTGTACGTGCCATTGAAGGGGCGACCGAAAACGGCTAAAAAAGAGCCCAAAGCAGTCAAGGGAAAGAAGAAGGAGGTGGAGAATGAACAGTATTTACATTTACTGCAGGTAAGTGACGAGTGAAGTGCCAACAATGTATGTTTTGTACTGAGACTGAAACTAGATCGTAAAAGTTTAAGCCGCATTTACAAAATTCCCTTTTTATAGAATAATAGCATTTTAATTACAAAGGTGCGTGTGATATAATGCGTAGATCATTTGCAAATTTATTGCTTTCGTTTTGATTCTTTATTTTTTTATCTTTGTGGAAGCGATTTAACAATTGTATATTTATTGAATATTTGATGATCACAATTAGTTTCCTGTTTGTATTTATTTCTTAGCATAAATAATAAGATATCTTGTTACGTAACTCTTTAAAATAAACTCAATCTTTTGTTTGGAAATGATTATAACTAGCTGCAAAGTGAGCTGGAAAGGGAACAGGAAGAACAAGAAGAAAAGAGCAAAGAAGATTGGAACCGACGCAGTCATCTCTTACCGCTTGCATTTGCTGTTGAAGACAGTTTCTTCGATAAATACTGGCCTCCACCCCCCGTGGAACAACTTGTTGAACAAGAGATGGAAACCAAAGGAAAGGGAAAAAATAAAAAGAAATGATATATTACTGCTAGTATACTAACTTAAAATAACTTCTAATAAATATTTCCGAGAATATAAACATATTCTCTTCTTTAGAAACAGCACCCTCTTACAGTATTTATTTTAACTAAATAGACACCATGAGAATGTCCGATGTAAACAAACCGATTCTTCAATACGTTGCCTTTTGTCATTGAAAGATAGTGTTTCTTAATAATATGGATAAAATAAATGAGCTCTATTGTAAAAATACCTGGGTTATTGGTTATTTGTTATTTTTAGAGAAATTGCTCTAAAAGAAATGTTTTATAATTATGCAAACTACTTTAAATACGAGGCATGTTTTCAAGAAATTTTCTTCATGAAATGTACCTTAATCTACTTTTCTAAATAATTTCTGTGAATATAAAGGCACTTGTCATAACGGGGCACCAGTTTTTAAATACCTTCCGCATAAAATTCTGTCGGCTGACTTGTTAACCACAGTACCATAAATGTTTCGACTACTTTTTCTACTATCTTTTTTCCTAACCATTTCCCCTATCCAAACTCCACTAATGTTTAGGCTATTATGTGTATAACTGATTCTACATATATTGTAATAGAAAGAGAATATTGCTCAGTATTTAAACTATTAGATTTATTTTTTAAATAAAATCAAAGTTTTATATAAAGCTACAAGTTAATAACACCTTTAGTAGACACATCTGTAGTAGGATTGAAGCAAGAAATTGGATAAGTAAAAATAAAACATCAGTTGCTGGTTACATATTTTTATTACTTTTCAATTAAATATCACTACACACATACAATTGTAAACATTTTAAGATGATATAAATTATAAACATGGCCTTCAATTTCAATAAATATAAAGATCACAGTGTAATTCATGTTTTTGATTACATTTCATATTCAATATGTTAACATTTTTCATTTAGTTAAAAAAGCTTTAAGAATATTTTTTAATATCATTTTTGTTCTTATTAAACGACTTTCTCATGAAATAAAGATTCGAAATTTGATTGAAAAAGATATGTCTTCTGAGTTAAAATTCCAATGTACCTTACATAAAATTTTAAGCATAAATTTTTGAGCTCTATTATAAATTACTTTTTAGTTTATATCATAGAAATATTAATTAGTTAATATTAATTTAAATGTTTTCTGACTTTGTTACATACAGTTTATTAATTAAAATTTTAAAGTATTTTGCATTTATTTTATTACGACGTTTTTTTCACAAATATAATTAAGGTTTTGCCCTATTACTTTATTTTCAGTTAGTTAAATTACATTCAGCCAAAATTTCAAATAACAATCTATTTTTCAACATCTACAAGTGATATACAAGTGAACTTTAAATATAACGAAGAGGTTTTATAATTTATCACCGAAAATAATTTTTAGATGTTTACTTTCTTCTCCTTCCATTTCCAAGCAGCCACTCTAAATATATTATGACACTTTTTATATATCCAACATAATGATAATCAGAATAGAACATAAAATATTTTCAATTCAGTTTAAAATAGAAGATATAAACATGATAGTCTAATGTCCAAGATTTGTGATAAAATAATGTGTTGTTACTGGTGCGTCAACGCCATATGCAATTCTTATGCTATATTCAACCAATAAGAACGCCTTTCTCTTTGGCGCCAAAAGACATAAAACTATGTTTATGTAAATTGCATTTTTTGGCTTTTTTATGACATTGAATGGATTTTGGTCAAATTTATGCATAATTCACTAGTTGGTATATGTTTTCAGACAACGTTTAAATGCATGGAGATTTTACCAACAGACAAATAATAAAATTTATCGTTAATATCGATATCACTAGTTTTGAGCTTATCTTAGCCTAAACAAACAAATCTATAGACTATTCGCTACATCAGATTATATAGACACATAGAAAAGTTCGAAAATATAATTTATTTACACATAGTTATATAAAAACTTTTTTAATATATCCACCGGCAGTTGAGAGATTCAGTGTTAAATGCAATGTTTTTGAAACAAAATACAAAAGTTCTAGTTATTTCAAAGATGTACTAGAACAGTTTACAAGATCAATAAATTCATAACAAGGTAAAAGATACATTTGTGTAAATCCACATTCATGCATCTAAATATTGAAACTTGGTAATTCTTTTACCTCTCAACAGATATCTGTCAAATAAATTTTAATCACCAAGTTCAGCTTGCTTTTATAATTTTAAAATAAATAAATCATATATCATATTCGAAAATTGGTAATGAAATAAACATTACAAAGAAATTCTCCAAACTTCAGTGTTACATTTCTTAAAACATAATATCAATTATTGTATAATATCCAACTGCCGATATATAACAGCATGCTTAATACTAAGATATTTGGTACTATATTATTTATGCTAAATGGAATTATGGCTATTGGTTAATTGTCAAAAACTGTTCTCACATCGACATAATCACTATTTCTACACAGAGCGTCTGAAAAATACAAAAACTGACTTAATGACAGCGACCAGTAAGAAAATTCAAACAGACATCCGTTTCGAACAAAACAGAAGTCTATCAAAAGCACATTTTCAGTGTTAATCTTATTATTTACCTATGTTCGGAGACTACTTGTGTAGAAAATTTATTTATTATACGTCTTAACAATAATCACTATGGAAGATAGTTAATTTTAAAATGGCAGTCCAAATACAAGCTTAAAAGAGGTTATAGATTTAGTGAGAAAATATTTTCCGTCAGGAATTCATGAATCCTTGTCAGAGTACAATGACACACTAACTGTCAATGAATCATTGTAGTAAATGAGTGACATTTTCATATCCATCAATATGAAAGTTTATTGTTTAGCGTTCAATGTCAAAGTAAATGTCATTGTATAATAAAGAGATGAATAGTTACTGAAGCTATTTAAGATAGCACGATAAATACAAACTTTTTCAAAAAATTACGAATGAAAATCTTTTCTCACCATATCTGTACATTTATATTATAATTCACGACACACATCGACCTATCATATTGTAAATGCTTTTAACACACAGAATTTATTGTAATAATACGAATATACTCAAAAATGTCTTTTCATATCAGAGAATGATAAAAACTTAAGATATTTTTTAATCAACGCTATTGAGTTTGGAATTTCTTTTATAATACCAAAAAATATTTAGTACCACAAAAGTAATCATCTCAGCACCTTTATAGATTTTAATGTACCAAGATATATAAATAACTAAAGTTAGTTATTTTATTTTATACATATAAATAAAAGTATCACTTTCATATCAGTAACATGCCTAAAGAAATGCATTAAACAATGATAACTTATAAGAAAATGTGTAATATTAAGCGTAAAAGAAAATGTTACAAGTAATAATCTTGTTTACATGTAAATAGCAGAAATATGATTAAAAATTCACTATAATTGTTGAATTCGGAAAAACGTTACGGAAGATTGTTGTAAATGATCAAATACAATATTACAACAAATCACAATTGTTAATTTTAATTTTTATGCATATAAAAAGCGAAATATCTTTTTAAAATTTACTGACCACAGACTATTAATAATAGCAATTAATTAATTACTACACTACATGTGTATATAATAGTAAAGTAATTAAAAATATGAGAGAATTTTTAATATACATCGGCTTATTACCACACAGTTTGAGATTTCACTTCTCTTTACAAAGTATAGAGCTTATTGTACATCTCTAACAGAATCCCTTATCCCATTAGTATCAATATCATATTCACGCAAATTAAGTTATACAAATATGCAATGATAACCAAAGCAACAAAGTAATATCATACATCAGGCATTAGTATCAAGGGATTGTCGTTTAGATCACATAGTACACACATTGAATGTACTTATCCCAAAAATTGAAACTTATGTTTTAGCAGAATTCTCTATAAAAATGTCTGTCACAATAATAAATTAAAGATTATCAGAGAAATATAGAAGTATATTAATAATAAGTCCATGTCAATATGACAGTTAAACATTTGAGCTTGGTAACTGTCATCAGTAGCACCTGTTTTGACTTCTGACAGCTATTTAAATGCATAAAAATATTAAGAAATAGATAGAATTGCATAATTATAATCATATTTTAACTTAGTGTTCTTTAAGAAGTGACACCTTCACTTAAATGTTAAACGTAAGACTAATGGAATATCGGAATAGACTTTAAAATGCCTGGAATGAGAATACTTTTAATTAAAAACATGAGCATTGAAGACTGAGTACAGTTAAAACTATTTTGTGAAGTAAATAAACAAATATGTAAAAATGAACGGAAGATCAAACCCAAAAATTCGCAACTTCCATAGTTAATTGCCTTTGAGAAATAAGACGTAACGTTAATTTATGTTCGTTTGTAGATATTCTATAACTTATTTGTATTTGATATAGACATATAGAATTTAAAGTACATATTATATACCAGGATAAGCTTTCAGTACATTGCACACCACAGACACAATTCTTAAATACATCTGTACTTCAGAAGCATTAACTTAAAATAACTAAATTGTACTTTGAATAATATTTCTATGTAAAAAATTAGAAATATTACAATTGTGCATTACAATTTTAATAACAATTTACGTAATGATAGAATAAAGTCATGACTATACTCCAAAACCTGAAATTGACTTTTACAATGTAACCCATTGCAACAAAAGGGTGACAAATTTTCACCTACATGATAATCACTAATGACATCGACAAACTTCAAACAACACTTCGCTACTAAGGGTTACATTGTGTATATAATGATTTACTTTGTCTGATGTATAATTAAAATTATTAAAGAATCAATTTCTTATTAATATACATCTGAGGTACACATGTATATTACCTGCATATCCACACATACCATTATATATACATATATAATCACATACACAAGCCAAATAACTTTGTTGCTTAGTATTGTGAAGCTTTCAGATGATTATGTAAAACAGAGTTATCCCCCGGAAATTCTGATAACTCTATGTATAACAGTATTTAAGGGATCAAATTATCGAAAGAACATAATGTTTGCAAACAACAAGATAGCAACATTATCCAAGTTGTCACTCAATTGAATGAACACCACTGTTACTAAACATACATTTATCTACCACTTCATTACTTCATTATAAGACAAACACAGTTTTATATTAAAAACACCGGAGCACATCCAATACACTGAACTAATAGCAATAATAACACTAGATATGTCAACCACTGGTTCGCACTGTTCACGAAGGTTCTATAGGCCCGTCCGGCTCGAAGGACCACCAAGGTATGCACTATTCACTACTGAAGACCCATTCTGCTTCAAGAGCCCTGGGATTAGTATTCAAGGTCCCAAGGCCTGGGCAGGTCGCAGGAAAATCCGGCTTGAAGGACCACTAGATAACTTGGAGGACTCTGGGCCTCAAGACCTGAGGAAGTCACTGATTGTTCTGTCTTGAAGGGCCCCAGGGCTTGAAGTCTGTGAAAGCTGCTGGGTTTTCCAGTATAAAAGTCTTCAGCCACTGGTAGTTATAAGTAAAGAAGCCATATTGTGTCCTTTAGCCTGGAGAGGTCATACAGAGGCCTGGATGGGTCACTAAGTGTTACAGTGTGAAGGGCCCAGGGCGTGGGTCCTCGAGCCTGGGCAGGTCGTGCAGCGTTCCGGTGCGGAGGGCGTCGGGCTAGTCGCGGGCGCTAGAGGTGCAGCGTGGAGCCCGAGGGCGGGGCGGGCTACAGCAGCGCCCTCCTCGACTCGTCGCGGTATGCGCCCGCGTTGCCCCTGTTTCATGTTTGCCATCTGTAAGGAGAGATATTTGTTATATTCAACGCATAATTAATACTGTGTAATATTATTAAATAAAATGACTTTACTGACTGTGTCTGTAAAGTCTTTTTATTTAATCTCTGTGTTTCAGTCTACCCCCTGACCACGGCCGTTGGAAAGTGTTCGAAACGTCGGAAATTTAAAAATGTAGAACAAACGCGATAAAATCCGTAAAGTCATTTTATTCAATGATGTTTAGTATTCGCGTAAACAAAAGAAATAATTACAGTGTAATATGTCAGAAAGAAGTTATTTTATCTATTTTTTTATTCACCAAGCAAGCAGACGAGCAGTCGAGCCACCTGATGGGAAGTGGTCACCGACGACGCATCTAATCAATTTTACTTGTTGGTATTTTAATGACCATGCAACTAAAACGTTAAAATTATGTTTTTGATAGTCATCATTATCATTATCATCATCAGCCTGTGATAGTCCACTGCTGGATCTAGGCTTTCCCTAACACACCCCTATCCATTAGAGGGTCTTGGACCGTATCCCACCACGCTGGTCCAATGCGGATTGGTGTGTGGACTTGTGGACATCTTACTATCCAGACAATCGGGTGATCGGCCCAATTCACCCTAACCAACTAGGAAACGACATCGAATATTTGTTGAGTCCCCGCAGGCTTCGAACCCACGGTCTCCGGTTTCCAAACGCAAGCCCATTCCTCTGGACTACGAAGGCAGTTCTTAAATCCATAACTAACATAAATTAATATCTCACCTGGCTTTCTGCAGCTCAATCTGTCCCTCCAGGGTCTTGGCCAGGTATATGACGAAGAGCTGCGACAAAGCCACCCCCAGGGCGACGGAGGCTATCATGTACAGGTTCCTCTCGGCCCACGAGCGGACGATCTCTATGCAGCCGCTGGTCCATACTCGTTTGCTCGCTTCGGCCACCTGCCAAATGTTTCACACCGATTAAAACTTATTATTATTAACTTGTTCTTCAACAAGACTGTGAAGAACAGTTAAATCTTTTACGGGCAATTTATATGCTTCGCAATAATATCACTGATAACGTTCTTTTTACGCTTTGTTTGTTTATTATTACAATTATATTGTAAAAGATGACAAAAAAACAAGTCCCGCGAGTCTCTTTCGCCGATTCTTCTCAGGTCAGAGGCGTCCTTCTCCGAACCGGTGGTAGATTTTTGACAATCGATAAGTAAGTGTATCGCTCCCACGTTCAATAAAGATATTTGAATTTGAATTTGTTCAGCATTTGTCCGTTGATAAATTTAATAATGTTGTAGAAGAACGTTCGTGTACGAAAGCAGATTATTGCTGTAATGACTGACAATAACGACAACACACTTTGGTAATGAATTATTCGCTCCAACGCTATTTCAATTCTGAGAAAATCTAAAGATGTGTTGTATTGACTTTTTTTATTTGGTGAAGAATTTGTTGCAAGAAAGGAAAAAAAATTAAATAAAATAGTCCAGCTGAGTTTCTTTCGCCGGTTCTTTATAAGCCAGTGTCTTCCATTTCCGAACCGATGGTTGATTAATAGACGATCACAAAGAGAGTGTAATGCTTCCATATTGAACAAATACATTAACTGCGAATATTTTTATCGTCGCTTTTAAGTAATAACCAAAATACTTTTTTTTCTCAATTTTATGAGTGCATATGTGTGTAACGACACCTTTCACGCATTTCCAATTTGGTGTCAAAAAATTTGATGTTAGTCAAAATATTGCTTTACGTCTTTTTTATAATAGGAATACGACTTTATACGTCTCGTGAATATTCATTTCATTTAGCCCTTTTCCCAATTTATCATGAGGTCGGCTTCCAAAACATCCGGATTTACCTGAATAACAGTTTTACGCAGAACGACTGGCATCTTGACCTCTATGAATGAATTAATTTTTAGTAAATTTTAAGACCGACATCCTATAACGAAAGAAATATATAAACGAAAGATGGTCTTGACAACCGAGACCTACTTTTTTTTTGCCTATCCCACGAATGAACGATCTTACTTTTCAGACAATTGGGTGATCGGCCCATACTGTCATAAACAACCAGAAAACTATTACGACACAAAGCCGTCTCTCTGCGGGATTCAAACCCACGACCTCGCAACGACGTGAGCAATCTACCGCGTTTTACGAGTAATCACTTCACTTCTATGCTAAATAAAGATTTTTCACATGGTACGTAGACAACTCACCGGCGAGTTTTGAACCCCGTACCCGCACATGATGTTGACGAGGCCCGAGCTGATGTCGGTGGCGTTGATGCAGCAGGAGAAGGGCACCCCGCAGCGCTCCACCGACGGCGACGAGCAGTTGAAGTACTCGTTCTTGGACCAGTCCATGTAGCCGTCGGAGGTCAGGCCGCAGCAGTGGAACTGAAACATATGATCAAATTAATTGATCGATCTTAAACACTTCAAGATTAATATTATACATTCCATTAAACTGAGTCTTACCATGTGATGCAAAAGCCGGTCCATTTACCAACCAGCATTGGAACAGCGTGGTGGGATACGGTCCGATAGCCCTCTAATGGAGGAGGCGTGCATTAGAGCAGCCCTATGTCCAGCAGTGGACTAACACAGGCAAATGATGAATGATTGAATGAACATATAACAGCATTTTATCTAAATTTTTTGACTAATCTTTGGAACCGCTGGTACGATTCCGACGGAACTTTCACTGGAAGATGGCTGATGTTACCGGATCTAATTAAGAATTTTTCTTAATTAGTATTACCACTCATAGGAACTTGCGGGCAAGAGCCAGTGGGCAATAAACAATAAAAAGCTCATAACTATTCACTCACGTCGCTCTGTGCGAAATCGATGAAGTTCTGCAGGTCAGGATCGTCTCTATAGGCGTGGACCACTGCTCCGTGAAACTCTGCTCCAAGAGGCCGTGGAGGCTTCGAGGGAAGACAAAACCGCATACGGCACCACCCATCTCCACGAGGAACAGTATCAGTAGACAGAGGGAATACTGGAAGGAAGCATTTGGCACGTGATTATAAAACCTAAATAACAGCATATTAAACCAAAATAAATAATGTTGTATCGGTCTTTTCTTAAAACTAACAAACATACTTTTAAATATAATGACAGAAATAAATAAAAAATTTTTTTGTTGCCGTTTTTTAGTTCGTTAAAGTAATACTGGCCACACGAAGGCAACCGTAAAGTGAGATGATCCATGCTTACAATCATCATCATCGGCCTGTGTTGGTCCACTGCTGGACATAGGCCCTCCCTTCGCCTTTTCCATTAGGCGGTTTTTGAACCGTATCCCACAACGCTGGTCCAATGCCGGTTAGTGGGTGGACCGACTTTTAAATGATCGTCATCTTTTCAGACAATTGGGTGATCGGCTCAAATTGTCCTAACCAACCAGAAAATAACGAAACCGCGCAAAGTTGTTTTCCGCGGTAATCGAACACACGACCTCCGGTTTATAAAGCAAGGGCTAATACCGCTAGAGCATGCCTTCCAATGGTCTAATAAAACGTTGGTCCTACGCCTGATATCTCGCCGCTCATGTTGGACATCCCATCGGATACGAGAGTGTAGGAATAGGGGGCGTACACTGTGCACTGCGTAGTTGACCTAAATGTAATACAGATTAGCCGCTGTATTCGAAATCGGCTCGAAGACCGTTATACCTTTTCTTCGTGACATTAAAGTTACGCTTCCAGACTCTTGTCTATGGTTATCTTCATCCACCAGAGTTTTTTTTTTTTTTTTTGCTTACGCAGACAGACGAGCAGTCGGGCCACCTGATGGAAAGTGGTCACCGACACCCATAGACATTGGCCATACAGGTATAACCAACGCCTGCCTACCGTGAGACATAGGATTTTAAGTCTCGTTTACACAGTAATTACGCTGGCTACGGTGCCCTTCAAACCGGAACACAATCGTGTTTTCACACTACTGCTTTACGGTAGAAAAGGCACCGTGGTGGTACTCCAGACGGTCCCTTGTAAAAAGGGACCTACCACGGTTATATATATATAGTTTGCGGAAGCTATCGTTCTCACGAACACTTGGCTAAAAGTGAAAGCCGCACGTACAGAAGGTACTTGAGTAAGGTATTCTTTAGTCTCTAAAGGATCGTCGAAGATCTGGCGACTATTTTAATAGGTCATACTTACAAACTTGAGCAAGCAAGTGTTCTCCCTCAAGGCGCCGACGCATCCCGCGAAACTGACGATGAACACAACACCACCAAGAAGCGCAATCAGAAGACTTATGTTCAGCATCACATCGTATATCGTGTCCAGCTGGAATAAAACGCATCATAAACTTAAAGTAAATACAGTTTGATATTTATGTAAACGAAAAGAAAATGCCGCAATAAAGCAAGGTTTGTTCGTGTTCTGTATAAAATCGTACTAATATTTGTATGAATGTGCAGATGTTTGTTACTGTATCACGGAAAAACAACGGCATGGAATATGATGATATTTTACAATAACATAGCTTATACATAAAAATTATAACTGCCTCCGTAACCTAGTGGTAAGGGCGTGTGGTTTAGAAACCGGAAGTCGTAGGCTCGGTTGGGGACTCTACAAATTTTCATTTTTATTTCCTAGTTGGTTAGGGCAATTTGGGCCGATCACCCACATGCGTCGGATGGGCATGTAGAAATTCAGTGTGGTAGGCTACGGTCCCAAAACGCACTAACACGGAGGCGGCGTGCATTAGGGGAAGGTTATGTCCAGCAGTGGACTAATACAGGCTGAAGATGTATGTTTACATAAAATAATACATTGCCTGATATTTGCATTATCAAGTGTTAACAAAAAACTTAATAAAACGTGTCGTGCATGTAAAAATACCTGAGTATTTATATTAATTATCACACACAAAATCGCAGGGCAAAGCTAGTAAGATGGTGTTTGCTTTGAACTTAAAAAAAGTACGTTAATTTTAACAACTTAAGTATTAATTCAAATCTTCATAAGAATGTCGTACTTATGTATTTAATTGGCGAGCCAATTATAATAATTTTATACAAAAAAAAAAACAACAAACAAAACAATACAACAATTTAATATTAAATAAAGCAACACCTTCTTATTGGTGAAGAATTAAAAATATCTTATTGGTGGTAAGTATCACCACCAAAAAGATATTTTTAATTTTACATTCAATGTTATAAAAGGAATTAATAATTATGTTTAAACAAACGATAACTATGATCATTGTACACATTATTACTTTTAAATTTATGAAATTTTACAAAACATTTTTTTCCCTAAAAATTATACACGCAAATTTCCTGCGTGTGTTTCGACAAAGATAATTGTTCCAACCGATAGACGGTGTATAACGAAAACCACAGTTCTGATAAAACTTTTTGTACATCGACGCTTTGAAATAAAGAAAAAAAACTAACTTATAATGCTTTAATTACAAAATCTAATCAAAAAGTCAGCAAAGCTTATTACGTTAATAAGACGAACGATACATACACAACACGCTGCCTACCGTGAGACATAGGATGTTAAGTCTCATTTACCCAGTAAATACGCTGGCTACGGTACCCTTTAAACCGGAACACAGTAGTGTTTAACACTACTGCTTTGCGACAGAAACAGGCACCGCGGTGGTACCAACCCAGACGGTCCCCTGTGAAAAGGGGACCTACCAGTAAAATCTGAGAATCTGCTCAGCGTGCCAATTATGACCTTTTTGAACGGACGCTGTCTTTGCGTTGATTAAAAAGGCTTTTCCACGTCACGCTTGCATACATCGCCTAAAGGACAAATCGATGTCTGATTTTTAATTCGATAGGCCGTTGCATTTTTATTTATATGTGCTAAAATTATCATTAATTATATCGTGTTTTAAGAATTAGATGCTGATTAATTAATACATGAAATGTATGTTCCTTTTGCCTGAACTATGCAGCCTTCGACTTTACTCGGGTGAAATATTAATAAATGTTATTGCATCGAACCGTGTTTTGATTAAATAGATTCATCGTCATCATCATCAGCCTTTACTAGTCCTTTGCTCGACATAGGCGTCACCTAATGCACGCCTTCGCCATTAGAGTGATTTGCACCCATCACAAGCCAATGCACAATGGAGAACGCGTGCTTATCCCCTAATGCAGGCTGATGATGATGATGAAATTCCTTAGCCCATTTCAATTTAGCGCGTCATAGATCGCCTTTACATTTCTATCATTAATACCTATCCCTTTCCCAAAAGTACAATGAACCAATGATCGGACATGATACCATTTTTATCAAAGCACTCCAAATTTCTCCATACGGCTATGCTCGTTAAAACTCAGACGACGATAAAGATATAACAGTCGCTGTAACTCAAACGAGATTTACCATTATAACAAGGGTGTATACAAAGAGGTTTTAAAACGTACAAGATTAAGCACGACCCTTTATTACGTAAGTAGTAAACGTTGAACGATAAAAATGACCCCATAATTTTATGACTATTATTCTAATAATAATAACAGTTCCGGATTGAATTAACATCATCCAGTCCCAAACAAAGCAAAGCTTTTACCATGGAACCCAGAAGACATAGACATAGACAATAACGACTCACTTTTATTATGTAAATAAATACATCACTACACAGTATAAAACAAAGTCGCTTTCTCTGTCCCTATATCCCTATGTATGCATAAATCTTTAAAACTACACAACGGATTTTGATGCGATTTTTTAATAGAGTGATTGAAGGGAAAGGTTTATATGTATAATTCATGCATAATATTGTAGAGACACTATGATAAATTTATATATTTTTTCATATATTTGACAGACATCAGTATTGCACTCGTGGGGGGCCGGGGCGGGTCGCTAGTATTATAAGAACACAAACACCAAGACAAAAGAAAGACTGAATGTTCATCACACAACATTAGCCCGTGGAGGGAATCGAAGCTATACCCTCTGGCGTAAAAGTGGGGGTCATTAATCACTACGCCAAGCGGGTCCTCCGCTATTTATAACGCATTTTTATATTAACCGGTTCGTTTAAAGCAGATTTCCCCAAAGTTTTTTGTGTCGTAGACCCCTTGCCATGTTTTTCCATATTAGGTATACCCCCTACCTTACTACCCTACTTACCTGATATTGATTTCCTGTAAATTTCTAACTGCTCTGAGACTGGGACCTTTAGGTTTCTTCAAGTTCAAAATGTAATGCGACCGCAAAGCGAATACCAACATACAACTTACACAATTTTATAAACATATATTTTTTTACTTCACAGGTAATTTTATAAATAATGTATATGTTTTGATATTATAAGATAGTATGATGTAAGTAAATAGGTACTATTAGTGTGTGTGTTGAGAAACACAATCGTGGACCCCCCTTTTTGTTTCATGGACCCCCAAATTTTTTTTCGCTGACGTGGAACTCTTGCAGATCAAAAAGCTCTAGGGATCGATATAGACCACTTTGGGGATCACTGGTTTAAACCATAAAATAATACAGAGATCTATCTATCTATAATCTACTGTTTTGTAGTTATACATATATTTATATCGATATATATATATTTGTTTACTCGAGCTAGACTGCGTTTTAATAATTTATACAAATTTATATCGACTCCATCATCTGTCTATAATGACTAACTATAAATACGAAGGCGATGATATTCTGTACGATAAATTCAAATCTGTTTTGAATAAATGGATAAATTGAATATTTTAAAACACTTTCGCAAAAAGAAAAAAAAACAAATTTGCATTTCTATTATTAGTTAAAAGCTTTCATTAACTTTGAACTTTCAATCACTTAATATATACTTTTTTATTAAGAGAAATAATTTGATACCGCGATATTTTGTTATGTGTGACACTAAAATGGTGATACAGAGCGGGAATAGAATTTAGCTTTATGAAATATTTCCTGTTTGTTCATTGTGCCCGGTGTAAACTATATCATATTTTCTTATAGATATTTCTTAAAGTAGGTCAATATTTTTAAAATACTTTTTAATGGAATCCAAATCCGCCCCGTGACCATTGGACGCTAGAAGTGGTCTAATACGGACCAAATAGTTTAAAGTAGTTACGAGATAAAAATGAAATAATAAATCATCTCACATGCATACTGCCTTAGGAAGGCTATAAGCATTATTTTTATTATCTTTCCGCGATCTTAATGTTACCATTTCATTCATATTTTGCTATATTACCATGAAAAACTAAAGCTAATAATAATTTTGTAATCTACTAGTGACCCCGCCTCGGCTGCACACAGGTGCAATATCAGTAAAATCTATGGAAGAATATATTAATCATGGAATTTATCAGCGTTTCTCTTCAATATCACATATGAATTATATATACCCACTCTTTAAAAAAAAAAAACACACAGAAATCTGTTGCGTAGTTTTAACGATTTAAGCATACATAGGAATATAGGGACAGAGAAATCGACTTTGTTTATACTATGTAGTGATTTTATCAGAATAACGGTTCTAAGCAATAAAATTACGTTAATAGTTCACCCGAGTAAAGTCGCAGGAGGAACAATGCAAATAGAACAAACGTTTTATGTATTAATTAATTAGTAGCTTATTCCAAAATTCACGATACAATTAATGTTAATTTTGCACATTTAAATAAAAATGCAACGGGCTATAATTCGATAGAATTATAATTCAGACACCGATTTGTCCTTTAGGCGATATAAGCAAGCGTGTCGCGGCCGAAAGTGGGAAACAACTTTCTCGTCATTACGTAAAAAATATAAAGTGGCCAGTGTCGCTGATTGCAAAATCGATTTCCAAAAACAAAATACTTTTCGCTTATCTGTATGTTTTTGGCGCTAAAATTGAAATAAGCGCTACATTGTGATTATGTGCGATAAAATTACAAGACTTATTTTTGATTAAATTTTAATTCTTTCTTAAAATATTCAATGAATACAATGTAATATATGAGTGCATAGAACTTTAACGGTATAAAAAGGCTTAACCATTTAAACTAGCTCAATTTAATAAGTTTTTCTAGATTTTAAAGTAAATTAAACGGGGAATACGTGAGACGGCTAACCACAATATTAGGTTAATTACAAGTAACTTGAGAAAAATTGTTAAAACAAACAGATTTTATTGTCTTCAATAATTGTTTGAGTTATGCGTGCACTACCTTGTTGAATTGTACGAAAACAATTTTACGAAATTTACTTATTTTACTTTCAAAGTTTCGAACCCAATGAAGCTTGTTTTATAACATCACCTTCTTATTCCACGGACAAAATTGTACAAAAGAAAAAAGAATATCGATAAAGTATAAAGAAACAAATGTTTTAGGAATTGAATGTAAATATAATGCAAGTAAACCATCGCATAAGAGCGTTAATTTTGGCAAGGCCTAGACAACTTTGTTCAATACAGATCAATCACATCTTTGTTGACACTCGAAATTGTACTACTGAGGTGAAGTATTAAAGTACTTGAATTGAACCAACGAAAAGTTGATATAGATTTAGGAAATTTACATCATCATCATCAGCCTGTGTTAGTCCACCCTGGACATAGGCCTCCCCTTTGCGCGCCTCCTCCATTAGGGGGTTTTTGGACCGTATCCACCACGCCCGTCCAATGCGGGTTGGTGAGTAGACCGATTTTTTCATGCCCATTAATTTATATGATTTTCAATAATTTTTAGTATAAACGCACCTCCCAATTAAAATAACTTAATGGTGAATATGTTTTAACATTAAAATACATAAATCGTTTGCTTATCTCTGCGCGCGTTCGGCGCCGACAGATATGACCTCAACATCATTCGTCTCACTGTATTATAACTTATTACATACAAATATGTGCAAATTGTTACAGGATGTTGATATGTTCGCATCAAACGCATATGTTATTTACATGGAAATCATAGTTTATTAACAGAATTGAATAACAAAATATGTTGTAACCATCTTTCTTCTTTAAAACATTTTTCCCTTGTTATCATTGAGTCGACCAAAAATTTAAAAATATCATCAATATACTTTAGTCTATTTAGACTCGAAATAACCGTAAACCAATGTAATGTCGAATACACGAATGGCTGTAGTAGCGCGTTTTTATTGGTGGACCACGGCGATGTTAAATACCCTTGCAATGGGTATTTAACATAAAAGTCACGGCACCAATAAAGTTATTTATTATTAGTCACTCTCTCTACAAAAAAAAGTCAAATTATGTGTGCCAAATTTACATACTTATGTAAAGAATGTAAATTTAGCACACAGAATAAACTATTTAAGGTACAGGTTTTGTCCCTAGTTTATAAATCATGGGTTGTATCAATTGAGAACTTGTTAATCTGTCAATAAAGAATTATCATTGTTTATTATTATTATTTCTCTATCTTTTTAATGTGTCTGTAATTTACGTTTTCTACAAAGTAATGGTAATGGTGTCTGAACTCCGCAACCTGGAAGATAAACTGTATTCGAAGAATGGATAATTATTTCTCTATGCATACTTGGGTCAAACAAGTTATGGAGTTTATTACAATATTGCAAATAATCAATAAGTGGCATAAGTATAGTTTTCAATACATTTAAATAGTTTAACTTGTAATCATAATTAAAGTAAAGAAGTAGAATAATAAAATCACTGACATAAATAACAACACTGTTTAATTAAAACACTTGGAAGTAAAATAATTTGTAAAACTATAAATTTTAAACACTCAAGATATTTTAAAGTTTCTTTCATATACATTGCACTCTTACTGAATAATAAATATGTTATGATTTGTAGTAATGCTAAATAGGAATGCAAAAATTTGAGTGATACAAAATTCAACGACGTACTAAGAAGAGGACAATCACTCCATTCAGTTGTTTGGAATTAAATTGTTTTATCAAATTTACATGAAAAGGCTGATTAATGCATTGAAAATGTAATAAATAAGGAAAAAACAACTTATTTTATGAAAACTCATAATGTCTGAACAATAAATTCTGTGCAAATTTATATTATCACACAAAACAAAGTGAATAATTGCTTATAAGAAAAATATATAACAAAAATTAAATCTGCAGGATTTCTCATAAATATTATAAAGTGATAATAGTTCATACCTTAATTAATCCAGTCGCTTGCCATTTGTCGATGAACGCATAAAGACCGATCGCTATCATCAGACCTCCGAAGAGCTGCAAAATTTAAAAAATACATGGACTTCTGCAGAAGTGGAATAAGCACATAATGCAATACTTGGCACAAAAACAAAAAAATAATATGAAATTTACAACAGCCAATAAAGCCTTAACGTTGAACACTATATCTTTTACATCACATTGAACATTATAACACCCTGCATTATTTAGTGTTTTGGGTTTTGTTATACTATTTTTTGATCTTTAATAATTATAAAAATAATAATCTATAATAAATATGAAATACTAGACTATTGAAAGCCTAATACTAGACAAAGAGCACTTCATACAAAGGAAGTTCATAAATAAGAAAGTAAGCATATAAATAAAGTCTGTAATCTTTATTAATAAAAGGACAAGTGAAGAAGAAACGATAAGCATTCTTTTTGTTAACTACTGATTTCATGATATCCTAGTAAGTGAGCCTAGGTGCTTAGTATGACATAAGTTCAACTTAAGAATTTGTATACTTATATTGTATAGTTAGAATACTTATATATAGAATGTAAAATAAATTACATGTGCCCCGATAGCAAAACGAAATATCTCGTAAATAGTTCATGTTTTCATTGCTTCTCTTGTCATACTTTCTTATGTGTAAGTGGAATCCGTGGCAGCCAAGATCTTTTTTTTATTAAAAAAACTAGCTGCAAAATCTTTGTTTAATTAGTCCAAACATACTAAGAATTTGTAAACAATCATTATGTTGGCAGTATGAGATGTACATAATAGTAATGCAGGGAAATAACTCAAACAAATTACATATTCTCCGAGACAGGACCACAGTTCTGTGCTGGCAAGGTGCCCCTCATACCAGAACATTATTTGACCAATTAATTCAGAAAGTCATAACAATAAAATGAGACATTTATACATTAACTCTGAAACTTTTCACTAAACCTATTTGCATTATATTAATTAAAAGATATACATTTTTATTCAGCTTTCATTAACACAAGAAGAAGGGTACTCGACATTCTTTTAAAAAAGCCGCACAGGCAATAGCAATATTGGCACTTGCCAAATAGGTTTAATTTTTTGACACAATCTGTGGAATATGTCATGTAATGATAAACATCATGTATAACATAATATATAAGTATACAAGGGAAATAGACGAGCATACCAATATCTGCTTCCATATGAGCAAAATCCAAGTTTATCTCTAATATCCAAAATAGCATCATAAATAGATTGTATAAATAAAGGAGCTTTTATTTAGTCATCTAACTGAAATACAATAAAAGCCAGATAAGGTGCTAAAAATGTAATGATCTAAAAAAATGGTTTAATTTTGCTAATATTATGTCAATGAATTTGTATTTGAACATAAAAGAGTTGGATTGAATGGTTTTTGATAATATACCAGCTTCAAACCAAAAAATGCATTTACTAAAAATGTTTCATAATATACTAAGATATAGTGGAGTAGAAAAATTAGTTAATCACATTTCCTGTAAAAAAGTAAACTACAAATAATAATTATTTAAATTCATATTAAACTTGCACTTTTTCTTTAGTGTCACCACTCAAATGAATGGGTCTGTTTATTAAATGTATTAGCATTAGATAAAATTTATGATAGATAATAAATCAAACATTTTTTTTCAGACAATATCACGAACGGAAACACGAATACGTGACGAATACCATTTCAAAGCCATGATGCGACTCACAACTGCAAACATATTCCCATACGAATTCAATGTATTTTCAAACAATGCCCCCGAGTTTTACGAACAATGAGCGAGATGTATCAACAGTGTGACAATTTCACACTATTAGAAAGTAAAGGTATTATTAAAACTATTTAAAATAAAAAGTTAAAAATTACTAACACTATGGTACTCACCCAAAATATGAAATTTAATACAAAAATCATATATTTCACACAACCGCTGACATAAGTAAAATTCGGTCCCCTACGCCGATGCATTTTGTTGTTTTATTGACCCATTAACATATACACTAAAAATGTATTTCCGCTCAGATCCTTTGAGAGCTTTTAAGATTATAATAAAAAAAATAATATAAACATTCACAGGATGACTAATAGAGTACACAACTGATAGAGACAGACAGAGTCAGTCAGCACATAGTCAGAATGGTGACTAAACTAGGGATGTTGTTTGCATATCGATATTTCTGAATATTGACGTCCCATAAATCATCGATATCGATTGGGATTTCAATAAATTTATTCTTTCATAATTACGATTTGTTAAATATATATTTACTATGTTTATAAAAAAGTGTAGAAAAGAGTCTTGCTCTTACAAGGACACTCTGCCCCAATGCTCTAATCGTAGAAGTTACAGCTGGCTCGCAGACGTTCAAATATTTTTACCATTTAAAAAAAAGAATTCTTGAATTCCTATAATAAACCCTTATGAGCTTAAAAAATTAAGGTCCTCCCAAATAAGCATAACGATTTCGTTTTAACTGCGGCACATAAAACATCTAAGCCTTAGTAAAACAAGCTATATTTTCACTGTTAATTTGTAATGTTTCGCTATATAATGATTATATGAAATTGTAGTCTTATATTTTAAGATCTTTTGTCGCATATTTTGTTATAGTAACAGTAATAAATTTTTGTGATCATACTTAATTAGAGTAAAAGTCTTTAATAATTGGTCGTCGATCATTTCAGGTTTTCGTGTCAGTATCGATATGATTCGACGATGATTGCAATAACGCAACCCTATATTATGTCATAAAGCATAAGTTTCAAACATTGATTGGCAGTAAGTATTGCCAGACGAAAAGTTCAGTTTAATGTCTGTCACAGAAAGTAAAAAAAAAAGGTTTAGCTAAATCATATATTAACAAACATACTCAAGCTAAATAACATGTGATTAATTTATTGAATAAAACTGAAGGGAGAAAATGTCAATTGCATTTTGACATTTTCTTCCTTTAGTTGTTGTGTTGTATGTTCCTGATATGTTAATTTATAACAACGATGTGATTTTTGATGCAGTAACA
This sequence comes from Lamproptera curius, assembly GCA_029286875.1. Lineage (NCBI taxonomy): Eukaryota > Metazoa > Arthropoda > Insecta > Lepidoptera > Papilionidae > Lamproptera > Lamproptera curius. The sequence goes on along the minus strand of JAGSMT010000105.1, from coordinate 3,128,317 downwards.
CACAATGTAAATCGTCATACATTGTCAGTATAGGTAGTGTATAATTTAGAGAAGTATTAAAAGAGACTACGATCAGATAAGTTATTATTCTCAAACTTTTTACAGCTTTTCATCGTGATGTGAATATCTACTAGTGTACTTTAGGTAAATAACATTTAAAGTTTCTTATTAATTGGAAAATGTTGTCAGTTACTTATTTCTTGATGTCTGTTTTGTTTTTGACGTTTTGGCGCATGTATTTGAGTTTGACATTGCACTTTGTTTATGTAAATTGTGATATATATATTTTTTAATATTCATGTTTGTTAGCCATGTTTTCTATAAATAAAACTCCTAATAAACACAAATCATCATCTAAATCTTATAACACGATCTCCCATTTGGTAAGACGCGACCTTTGTCATTTCAATACGTTCTCGATACAGAGAGCTATTTAGCAAAACCGGGGTTCAAAGACTTCTTACAGCAACTTGGAAGAAGCCATCTCAAGCTGACCAAGAAATGGAGAAGTCGTCATTTCGTGACCAGAGGTTATCTCGGAGGTTGAAAGCTTTTACAGCCGGTTAGACGCGTCGCCGGCCATATGTCGGAGAATCTTCCAGAATTCGGCGTAGACGAAATCGAGGGGGCTCTTGAACAACTTAAAAATTAAAAAGCCCCGGGAGAGGACGGAGTCGTGACGAAGCTTCAGAAGGCCGCCGGTAAATCGGTTCTGATCAGATTCCGTCGTCTATTTAACTCTGTTATTCTTTTCGGGACAACTCCTGAGACATGGCTTAGGGTTTTGGTCGTATTGTTCTTCAAAAAAGGTGATAAGACCCTATTAAAGAACTATCGGCTAATATCAGTACTGAGTCATGTCTTTAAGTTGTTTTGAGATCATCTCGAATCGTCTTGCACGAAAACTTGACAAAGCGCAGCCTCAAGAACACGCTGGGTTTCGAAGGGTTATTGCACCATAGATGACATCCACACAGTGAGGCAGGTTATACAGAAGTCACATGAGTATAACCAGTCCACTTGCATGGCATTTGTGGACTATGAGAAGGGTTTTGACTCCATCGAGACCTGGTCCTCGATTCTATGCGGACATCTGACATCCTGAAATTATTCATAAGGATAAGTTCAGGACGCTCTGACTGGAAATCACGGCATAAATGCGAAGGAAAGTGTATCTCGAATCTGCGATTTGCGGACGATATCGTCATATGGCTGACAGTGCAAAGGACCTGCAGAAAATAGTGAAAGCCTGGCTGAGTCTTCTAGCATCGGTCTCCGAATGAACTTTGGAAAATGGTCATGGTCATGTTCGACCAGCACGTTGATCCAGGTCTGGAACATGTCACCCATCCCACAGTGCCTCAAATCGAAATTATTCCATCAGTGCGTCCAACCTGTTATTACCTACGGTGATGAAGAGTTGGACCCTTACGGTTCAACTGGTTCACAAATTTAAAGTTGTTAATCGAGTTATGGAGAGGGCTATGCTCGGAGTATATCTAAACGACTGCATCAGAAATGATTTGATCCGTCAGAGAACCAGAGTCACTAATATTAATCATCAGCCTGTGATAGTCCACTGCTGGACATAGACCTCACCTAATACACCCCTATCCATTAGAGGGTTTGGACCGTATCCCACCACGCTGGTCCAATGCGGGTTGGTGGGTGGACCGACTTTTTACATGCCGGAATATAGTCCACCGGATTAGTAAGCTGAAGTGGCAGTGAGCCGTAGAACTGACGACCGCTGGACTCGGAAAGTTCTAGATTGGAGACCGAGGCTCGACAAACGTGGTGGCGTTACTACGAGCCTCGGTCTCCTGAAGCAAGATGGAGTGACGACATTTATGGCCGGTGTGTGCTAGATGAGAATAGCCGAAGATTGGAAGCGGTGGCGTGCATTAGGGGAGGCCTATGTCCAACAGTGGACTGACACAGGCTGATGATGATGAAGATGATGCAACACAAATCGCAATTTTGGGTTCTATTTTTTTTTGTTTTCCTATTAAGTGTTCCTTTAATTACAGTAATCATTATTATAAAATGGTTCATTTATTATCTTTCCAACTTAAATATGCCGACATAACTCGAACAGCTAGTTTTTTATTATTCTGACAGTATAACATGTCGGCCTCACTGACGATGAATCGCAGGAAGTTCTCCGAAAACTTCCTGTTAGTTACATATGTCGCATCTTTAAAGATTCTTAAAGGAGAAAATTATAATCTCCTGTACTGATCATACCTTAAATTACGCATGTTATTAAGTCAAAATTAATAAACCAGTTATACCTTGGCCTAGGAGAAGGCGTAATTAATAAACTCCCTTGCAACGGAGTGTCGTCATACCTTTGGCAATGTTCTTTTTAATTAATTTAATTAATTTTGATGAGTATTGCTCAGTGTTTGACATATGCGCCGTATGTCACTTCGTTGCTCATTTTTCGATTGTCTGCATCAATTTAGCCTTTTCTTTGATTTAGATATGGTAGCGAGTTTTCATTGTAGTTCTTTACAAACATACATAAGTGTTATGTTGCTTTTTATGGTTAAATCAACTTGATATGATCTGCCTTTGTCGTAGTGCTGGGGCTCCGTACTTATCGAGCCTAGTTCGATTTAAACGCCGTTGTAGACTTCCCATCACTCTCTTATCCAGCGTGGCCTCAAATGCACTGTGGAAGAGCCGTGGGAGTGCGGAAGATTGTGTGTAATATTATTATTATCTGTTTCTTTAAAGAAAAAACAAAAGCGGTAAGCGTTAGAGCTCCTGCAGCACAGAAGTAACAGCAAAACTTTTTAGGCCTCATTTGATATCTGTCAGCTTTAGCCAGAGCAGATATTATGTATATACATCTGACGCAGTAAGTTTGGCCTTCACCAAATTAACAAGGAGTGTAACACCAACGTGTTAAACGTTGGTCAATTTTTGACGTAAAATGCTGAGGGGCGAATTATTGTGTGGTATTGTGAAGGAAGGATTACGGTACAAGTTAGAGATATGTACAGGCGAAATTTAATGTAAAGTAGTGACATATTTGATAGGTGACTGACTAATAAAGAATCTGATAGAATCTATATAGGTTTTTGATATTTTCCGTTTACGATATAAATTATTAGTTTTAAAAACTGTAATCAATGAGTATACTGCAGGGATATTGCACCAATAAGCTTTATGCCCGATTGTATTAATTATTATTTAATATTCAATGACTTATTTATACTATTTTAGCGCCATCAATCTTTTATATTTTGACACTTTTTTATAATAAAAATTACTGTTCTTATTAAGCTGTTGTTTTAAATAAAACAATTTTATTAAAAACCTGTTACGTGGTTCAATGCATATCATATTGATAAGTGGTAAAAGCCTTGTATGAATTGAGATACCAATTTTTTTCCATCTCTTATCAGTAAAAAGCGTTACGTATAAACTTTTAATACATCATCAACTATCTGAGTCGCTAGATCCCAAGGCAACTATCTATTTTATAAACATGTACAATATCCGTCATATACTATTACTATATAACTATTTGTTTATGTTTAGGATAAGTAGGATGTTGTTCTATTTGCCTAGTCTTAAGGGTAAAGACGCTCGAGATTTTATTAGATTTCTAAATATAGCTTGTATGAAATTACTGGTGGGTGTGCATCACGTAACGTTTACGTTTGAACAAACAACAAGATGTATTCAGCAACGTTGCGTAAATATACATGATTATATTAAAAAATAATGCTTAGTTCATATCAAACTTGGTGTGAAAAAAGTAAATAACAACCAAATTTTAAATCTGTATGTACAAAACCAAATAATGAATAGAATTTTATGTAAAAAAAAAAAACAAATTGCACCTGAAGCAAACGCGTTTATTGGTCCACTTTCAGTCCCCTCGAAATGTTTAATGAATAACAGTGCCTGATTTTTTGATGTCAAATGATTTTGACATTAAACTTTCTTCATGTAAGTTGTTTTTTTTAATGGTATACGCAGGAAGACGAGCAGTCGGGCCACCTGATGGGAAGTGGTCACCGACGCCCATAGACATTGGCAATACCAGTAGTATCACCAACGCGCTGCCTACCGTGAGACATAGGATGTTAAGTCTCATTTATCCAGTGAATTCGCTGGCTACGGTGCCCTTTAAACTCGAACACAGCAGTGTTTTCACACTACTGCTTCACACTACAGCAGAAATAGGCACCGCGGTGGTACCCACACAACGGTCTCCTGTAAAAAGGGGACCTACCACCGTGTATTCTTCTTTTGCTAGGGTATTTAAAATAACTAAGCAAAAATGTTATGCCAGAACAATGCAAAATAGTATCATTCGCCTAGTATAGACACAAATTTTAATAAAACACTTAACGTAATTTGAGTTATCTCTAATACTGTTAAAGGTTGATTAATAAATTACAGATCCAAAAACGGAATAAATAACAACTATCGTTTAAATTAATTGTTTTTAAACATTACGTTACACACTGTTAATTGTCTTTATAATTCTTAATACGATGTAAGACATTAATTAAATATTTAAATATCAATGTTTTTATATTGTACGAAATAACATGATGACCGTTTGGCTAAACAGAATGTTCACCTGATGGCTAGTGGTTTACTCTACTTATAAGAAAAGGCTTGTTACGGGAAATGCTCACCATCATGTGAATGTCTCGTTCATATCATGGCTTTAACTAATAAACAAGTGTAATTTTAACAAAAAAATATGACCGCCTTCAAACAGTGTAACAATGTCCCTCTTCACGAAACTGTCTCTCGACTTCAGCCACCGCCTTTTAACTCTCTAGTATATTTTAAGGTATTCATTAAATCAAAATGTTGTGTATAACATCTTTTATCACATTCAATGAAGAATTTTTTAATGCATAACTTTTATGTCATGTTACAGTGTATTGCCTTAAATGAGCTTTGAATATGGTTTATTGCAATTTCAAAATTATTGAAATTAAAAAACTTATTGTAGGTTTTATTAAAATATAGCTTCTGCGGACTTTATCGTAGGCAAGAACTACAATTATGTACAGCATAATTTAGGTCGATCTCTTGAGGTAGTGCCAGCGTTTGTAATTTAATCGCGCGAGGTTGTCATTTTTGATGTCATAATATTTTCAATTTCTTAAATACCCAATAAAGTAGTTATCGCAAAATTATTGAAAAAAGAATGGAACATGACAGCACTATCATTAAAAAAAGAATACTAAAATCCGAGTAGATAATACGAGCGAAGTAATGAGGCAACATATATAAAAAAAGATACGCTTCGAATTGAGTGCCTCCTTCTTTTGGGAAGTTGGTTAAAAAAGTTATGGAATTTATGTAAACAAAGCTAATTTCTAAACAAACGATGCAAAATTATGGTAACAATCATTAATCCGCGAGGTTCATCTAATAAGACCCGTTGACTTTAGCTTGACTTTGATATTAGACGTTTTTTTACTTAAATCCTGCCTTGTCTAAAAACGTCTTATTTCTTTCGGTAAACGTCAGGTTTGAAAAAAGTAGTTTCCTAATAAAAACAATGAAAACGGGTTTCCTATTTAATGTTCTAAAACTTGAAATAGCATCGCAGAATAACCCGTTAAATTGATTTAAATGTCAAGTTGTCTTAGATAAACTCTGAGTGGTCCGCAGTATCGTCAGAGAAGCAGATAAAGGTTGATCTTGCTCTATATAAGTTCGTATCGCAGATTGCTGTTTGCGGATAACGAAAGGCGGCCACAATGAGAATATTAGCGGTTGTTGGGTAAGATCCTTTCATTAACTAAATCTATTTAATAAGCAAAAATTAATAAAAAAATTTTATGATCACGAATCAAATTTCCTTCTAAAGCTATATAAAAGTTAAATAGATAACAAGAATTTTTGAGTTATCAATAATAAGATTTTTTTCAATAGACAAAATGTATATTATAGATGTCTATTAAATGGAAAATTGGCATCATTCAAAATATTTTTTTTTTATAAGACAAATCAAGCATTTACTGTTCTTAAATTAAGTTAGATTATAATAATATTTTATAATCTGAATATAAAAAAAAAACTTAAATATAATTTTTTTCTGTTTAACCGACGATATCACTTGGAGTTCGAAGTAAATTTTTAAAACTTATCATCATCAGCCTGTGTTAGTTCACTGCTGGACATATGCCTCCCCTAATACACCCCTATCCATTAGGGGGGTTTAGATCGTATCCCACAACGCTGGTCCAATGCGTGTCGGTGGGTGGACCGACTTTTTACATGCGCATCCGACGCTTCGATCATCTTACTTTTCAGACAATTGGATGATCGGCCCAAATTGCCTATACCAACTAGGAAACAATAATGAAAATTGTTGGTCCCCGCAGGATTCAAACCCACGACCCCGGTTTCTAAAGCACCGCCTATACTACACTAGGCTACGGAGGCAGTTAGAAGACTGATGTATTGATGATGATGATGATGAGATAACATGTTTCGAAACGTCGACACTTGTAATAACTTATTAAAACTTACTTGAAGCCGATTTGCTTACAATGCTTAAGTCCATGAATATCATTTTTCTTGGTTTCACAATTCTTTTCTAGCGCTACAACTAAGACGATATCCTGATCACCCGATTGTCTAAAACGTTGATGATCTTAGCGTTGAATAGGCATTTAAAAAGTCGGTAACTGTTTTAACTACCTGCGTAGCAGTGGTGCGCGTGAGTTTGAACGAGATCGTTCGACTGGGGACTTAACAAATTTTTATTGTTGTTTCCTAGTTGGTTAGGGCAACGCGGACTGGTCACCCAATTGACTGCCTATAAAGGAAGATTATCCATGAGATGGAGGGGCATGTGATCTCTCTCGGGTCATGTCGGTTATCGAGTAAAGTTCTAGTGGCTCTTGTAAAACTATTATAAAGGTGATAAAATAAATAACTAGAATAAAAGCTAAATTTATTTCAACTTAAAATTGCTAAGAAGAAAAATCTTCATCATTAAAGCAAACCAATTTGCTCAGTAGGCTTACAAAAGTCTAGCAATTCGCTTCCTAAACACGTGAATAACAAGCATATAAATACTAAGTGACTTCACTTCTATTTACTAATTCACTAGCCCCGACTCTTATACATAAATAATTAACGGTCGCTAGTCGTCTTGTCTAGGAATAGTTTCACGATAAAGATTTATATTATTCAAAAGTTATAAGATTTATAACAGAAACACGAGTATACCGTACTGTAAACAACAACCGCGTGAGGCTAAACACGTGTCTATTTAATCTAGTATTTTAGCTAGGTTTAATTAATCTATACAAATAAATGTAATTGGAGTGTATTTTGTGTTTGTAACACAAATCACATCATCATCAGCCTTGTTAGTCACTGCTCGACATAGGGCTCTCCCCTAATACACCTAACCATTGGGGTTGTAAATCTGTATCCACAATTAAACCGTTTTAAATGATTACATTGTGATTTATAACCGATACATATAACAACTTTTTTTTTTAAATATTTGTCTATTCATTTGTCCTGGAATAGCTATACCGAATTAGGCCATAGCCATAGGCCTTTTATTGGAACATAGCTGATGTGATTGGAAGTAACTGAGGCTACTTTATTTTTCTAAATTACATTATGTTACTACTGTTCAATACTCACTTACAACAAATACTTAAGCCTAATTAGACTTTGCGTAAATGTAAACATTAAGATGTAAGATACATATAACAGGACATTATTTATTGTCGTCCGTCCGGCTATTATGGCCAAACTTTTAAATGGCTGGTCCGATTATGACGGGACTTTCACTGCAAGATATCTGATGTAACTGGAAGTTATTTAGGCTACTTAAAAAATCCAGCTTTTCTTTTATATTACCACGAGAACGAACTCGCGGGCGTCAGCTAGTTATGCAATATATGTGTCCTTAGCTCTCCTGGTTATGAATTCAGTAATGATAATTTTTTCGTTACAGCTTTTGTCTCGTGAGCTGCAGTGCTTTTAGCACGAGGCAGCAACGCAGGTTCCCTGACGACTTCCTATTTGGGACGGCAACCGCGTCCTATCAAATAGAGGGGGGATGGAACGCAGATGGTAATCATTACATACCTATTGCAATTAACTGATAGAATATATGTAAACAAAGCCTACAGTCATGTTAAATTGGCGCCAAAAGTTGGTCTCTTATAGGTTGCGTGTAGGAATACAAAATGGCTGCCGCCTGCAATAAGTAAAGGAGCCATTAGGTAGTGTTAAACATTAGATTTGTTTATAACTATTCCGATTTTAAGCCGTCTAAGCTATAGTTTACATCTATAATTACCCTAAAGTACAATAGTGCTAAAGCGAACGGCGTAATTATTGTGGATTATCTTTTAGTGATTGACGCTTGGCACTGGTCCCTAATAAGACCAATTTGTTTTTAAACTTTTTATTCCAAATTATTAATGTCATTGGCATTAAGTCCGCCTTTGTACTAGTCGTGCAAGACGAATAAATAGATAAGTAAATAAATTCATCGTGAAATTGTATTATTGGTTGATTGTTACAAAGTTTAAAATCAATGCTGCAAGTAAATTAACCGAATAGCTTAATGATCGTTGTAATGTTAAGTGTCTAAAATAACGTTATACGAAATTGTAGGATTAATAAAACTGTTTCACTTGCCCATAATAATTGCGGTATATTTATATAACAATTTATGTACCAAATCTATAATACCCACAACCATCCTTTAATTAGGCAATCGTTTACAGACAAAGGCGAGAACATCTGGGACCGTATGACCCACACGAAGCCACATGTAATAAAGGACCAGAGCAATGGGGACGTCGCTGCCGACACTTACACCAACTACAAACGGGATGTAGAGATGATGAGAGAGCTGGGTTTGGACGCGTATCGCTTCTCGCTCTCTTGGTCCAGAATCCTTCCCGATGGTCTTTCCAACAAAGTCAGCGAGGCTGGCATCAGCTTCTACAACAACTACATCGATGAAATGCTGAAGTACGACATCACACCTATGGTCACCCTCTACCATTGGGATCTGCCACAGAAACTACAGGATCTAGGTGGCTTCGTCAATCCCCTCTTCCCGGATTGGTTTGAAGATTATTCCAGGGTAATATACGAACACTTCGGCGATAGGGTCAAGCACTGGATCACTTTCAACGAACCCAGGGAGATCTGCTACGAAGGGTACGACACAACAACCAAAGCACCCCAGTTGAATGCGACGGGTATTGGCGCTTACCTTTGCGCTAAAAACCTAGTTCTTGCACACGCGAAGGCTTATCATGCTTATAAGAACGATTACGCACCCAGCCAGGGGGGTCAGTGTGGTATAACCATCAGTGTCAACTGGTTTGCACCGGCGTCCGATTCCGAGGAAGATCAGTTCGCTGCCGAGCTTTACAGACAGGGAGAGGTGGGTAGCCTTGTTTTTTTTACTCCTGTCTATAGTAAGTTTTATCTAACACGGAGTTCGCGGGGAAGTTCTCGTCCCCACGAATTAGGTGGTCGACATTTTTGCTAAAAATGAAGGCCACACTGTACTGAATTGTTTATGTCTCCTGAGGATCGTCAACGATCGGTTTACGAACCGGGACGCTGACGGTCTGGCGTCTATATTAATCGGTAGCTGGGTGCGTTAGGACCACCCTGAACGCGGGGTCAGTGTTTACAGTTGAATGTGTGCTATCCCAACTTGTTTGGTGTGTAAGATGGGACGTCGGGACCCCCGTTGGGACCGGTGACCGTTATATTTTTGCTTTGTTTAATTAATATGGAGAATCGAATAGTAGTAATTTTCCTTTGTATTTATTTGAGGTCAGCTTTAAAGCGTAACTACTTTCGTATTTAAGGCGTCGAATGTTCTTATTCGAAGTAAACTAGACAGGAGGTGCATCATAATGAGCCTGTAATAGTCCATTGCTGGACTGGGACTGTGTGAATAAGCAAAAAAGCGCTATGTAATCTAATCTTTCAATACAGTTGGTAACACTGAACGCTTAACATAGGCAGGACATTTTTATAGACTTAACAGGCTATGCTTATAACTTTATGTTTATTCGTAACGTTCAATGTTTTATTTACATAACACTCAAACTGTTGATTAAGTATCTGTTATAACATAATTATTGTTTCAGTGGGGTATTTACGCTGAGCCAATCTTCTCCGAAGCGGGTGGCTTCCCTAAAGAGCTATCGGAAAAAATCGCACAGAAAAGCATGATGCAAGGCTACCCAAGGTCCCGAATGCCAGAGTTCACTGATGAAGAGAAAGCCTTCGTTAAGGGCGCTGCCGATTTCTTCGGGGTGAATCATTATACAGCATATATGGTGTCCGCTGATGGTGGTGACTTCGTTGTTCCGTCGTTGCGTGATGATGTCGGCTCGACACTCACCGTGCCTGATGATTGGCCTAAATCTGCATCCTCGTGGTTGACAGTAAGTGAAAGTTTAAATATTTCCATCCTTCATCATCATCATCATCATTATGATCATCACCACCATCATCATCATCACTATCATCATCATTATCATCATCATGGAGGATGAAAATCTTTAGTGAAAGTTTCAAGACTTTCATAAAATTATTCCTTACAGTTTTCTTATAAAACAAACGACTACGAAAGGACTTTTACAAATTTATAGCCTTACTAGCAATAGGCGCATAGGTGGGAATCTCTTATATTTATATAGATTACTAAATATTTTTAACTGACCAAAGATATATCCGGCGACCAATGCCACGGAGTAGAGAAAATCAAAAGTAACTAAAATACACTATATTTTTCTTGGCCTTTTTTATGTTATCCTGAAGTTAGCTACTTTCAGCCTAGGTTGACTGATTTCTATGTGTAGTTAGATTACGCCTTAAGCTTTCGATGGGCTCACTTTTAAATCTGCTTATATTGCCATAAACAAACTTTTGGCTTTGAAAACAATAGCATGTATTTGTTCCGCCACATGATTGGAACCCCCAACCTCTTATTCATAGTAAAAAAGACGACCACTAAAGCAAGAACTACACTAATACAATTGATGATAATGATACACGACTGAAAACTGTAAATTATCTTGTTGTCTGTTCGTATTGCTGAATCACTATTATATAATACGATGTGATTGCATCGTCAGGTGTCGATAAATTCAAGATTATTATGACAGTATAGACATATGAATATGTTGTTCGATGACTTTCAAATGTACTGTAAGTTAGTATTATAAGTGCAAACTCATTGGCATAATAAATCAAAAATTATTTCTTTATACAATATTTAACAGTTACAAAAATCCACAAATTCGGGTAAAAGCAAACTATACCTTTTAACAAGAATATAAACAATACCGCTAATGATGGTAAAAGCCTTATTAGCGGTCCATCCGTCCCATCGGGATATAAAGGAACAGAGAGTGTGCCTGTGTTTGCGCGTACACTTGTGCACTATAATATCTCCTGCGTAGTTGGCTGAACTCTAATATAGATCGGCCGCCGTAGTCGTAATCGACTGGACAACATTATTTAGATACCGTTTTCGTTATAATACGCTATTTGACCTTTATTGAGCAACTAATCCATAGTTTACTAATTATTAGTTAAGTAGTGTTGTGACTAGTCTGCAGTAATTCTGTGTTACTTTTAGTGGCAATTGATCAATAAGAAAGCCAGATGTATGACGCCACATCTATGCTATGAGTTGCATTGTAACATTACGTTTCCACATCATCATCATCAGTCTTTGGTAGTCCACTGCTGGACATAGGCCTCCCCTAATACACCCCTATCCATTAGGGGGTTTTAACGTTTGTACATCGGAATCTTATTTGGATAAGCCATAAGTGCCCATGCGTTTTGTATAATTTATATACCTCCACTAAATTTAAATTAAACCCTACCTAGCTGGCACCGGATAGCATTCTCAACGCGCTAACCTTCCTGAAAGAGAGGTACAACAGTCCGGTCTTCTATATAACCGAAAACGGCTGGTCCAGCAATCCTGATGCTGCGCTCGAAGACGACGACAGGATCCAGTATTACCGAGCTGCCTTGGAGAGTGTTCTGGATGCCATCGATGCTGGCATCAACTAAAAGGCTACATGGCCTGGAGTCTAATGGACAACTTCGAATGGATGGAAGGATACACGTAAGTAAACGGTCAAGGATAAAATAGTTGCTCGAGAACTGTATCAAAGCTCAATGAAATTCATAATTCTTGTAAATATAGTTTTATGTCAAACTATTTCTACTCTACAGCAAAGCAGTTGTGTGAAAACGTTACTGTGTTCCGGTTTGAATGGCACCTTAGCCAGCGTAATTACTGGTTAAACGAAACTTAACATCCTATGACTCACGGTAGGCAGCGCGTTGGTGATATCAGTATTAACAATGTCTATGGGTGTCGGTGACCACTTTCCATCAGGTGGCCCGACTGCTCGTCTGCCTGCGTATGCAATAAAAAAAACTGTTACAGCGACTGCTATATATTCTCCTAAACTATCAGTTCTAATACTGATCATATATTGCGTGGCATTTTTAATTTTGCGATGAAAACTAGTAAACAGTACATTTTGGCGATATTTAGATTGGCACGTGTCTTTATTTCGCAGAAACCCAGACTTTTATACATCTGTTACCGGTCTATATATAATAATATTAATAATATTTCTAGACGAATAACACAACATCATCTAGTCCGAAACTAAGCAAAGCTTGTACTATGTTATCTAGTTATAGTATCAGTTATCTAGTTTCTTATCTAGTTATAGTATCAGTTATCTAGTTTCGAAACTAGATAACTGATAAATACGTAAACTTATTTTTCTTTTGTAAATAAATACATATTATATAGATACAAACACCCAGACACGAGAAAAACACTATGTTCATCACACAATATTTTGCCCCGGGTGGGAATCGAACCCACACACTTGGACGCAACAGTCAGGGTCACTAACCACTGAGCCAAGCGGGTCGTCAATCTGCTTATGACTTGCATTATTCTTGTAATATAGCCATTATTAATTAATATTTAATATTATGTCGTGTAGGTGTTAAACTTTTATTTAGGAGTTACATCACTCACAGAATACAGTATTCTCTCACTACTAAGTGCAGCACTTGATGCAATGGCACCGCGCAGGTGTTAAGGGGCTCAGATTGCCATTCCAGAGTTACATTGGGCTGTGCCACATATATATTGACTCATCACGATATCTCCGGAACCATAAGGCGTAGCTTTCCTTTCGCCGAGTAGAGGTCAGCTAAGAACGGATTTTACGAAATTCCACCCACAGTGGGGGTTGGGGTGTTGCTAGTAATAAATTAATTATTCTCAGATACTTAAAAAATGATGCCTCATTTAATGAAATCTAAAACTTAATCAATTCAATCTCTTTATCTGTTTCAGTGAACGCTTCGGCCTATACCAAGTGGACTTCGAGGATCCAGCAAGAACCCGTACGCCGAGGAAGTCGGCATTCGTGTACAAGCGGATCATCAGCACTCGGGCGATCGACCACGATTACGAACCGGACTCAATGACTATGACCATAGACGAGGGCCACTAATGCCAATAAAAAATAATAAAAAGAATACTTTAAATCCTACTTGGTATTTTTTGTTTTGTGTACTTGTTAAACATATATTTATTATGTAATAAACTGCCTTCGTACCCTAGTGGTATGGGCTTCTGCTTTAGAAACCGGCGGTCATAAGTTCGAATACTCAATTTTTTCTAAGACGTTTCTTAGTTGGTTAGGCTAATGCGGGCTGATTATACATTTGCCTGATTACGATCTCAGTAAGTTAGGAGGCGCCAAAGTCGACTGCCAAAAACGATATTAATAACCGAACCGATTTAAATATGAATACAACATATGAATCATTTTGCTAATGATGCAATTATGGGATCGGTCAACATAGACCTAACAAACAAAGAAAAATTGGTAACATGAAGCTTGTCAATCTGCTGGATTCGACTCCACAACCTCCATAAATAGGGCTTGGACAAATAACACGCGACTTTAAGGTCGGTCTTTTCTCTCCATTATCTTATAGTGCTAAATCTTATAATAAACATGATGTTAACGTGACGCTTACTCCTAAAAGGTATTAATCACACCTAAATTTAAATAATATATGAACATTTTAGGTATATCATGTACTAGCGACCCGCCCCGGCTCCGCACGGATGCAATACTGATATCTGTAAAATCTATGGAAAAATATGTAAATTTGTCAACGTTTCCCTACAATATTATGTATGACTTGTACATAACCTTGCTCTTCAATCACTCCATCTATTAAAAAAAACCACATCAAAGTCCGTTGCATACTATTAAAGATTTAAGCATACATAGGGATATAGGGACAGAGAAAGCGACTTTGTTTTATACTATGTAGTGATATAGATATTGCTAAAGTATAGCTATAAGCTATAAATTTGCCAAACATCTACGATCGTACTAAAATAAAAAAAACCAATTGTTTTAAGAAATAACACACAGCTTATGCACAAATCTCACCGTAGTCTAAAGGGATATATGTCAAAAGATCGAATTTTTAATAACATCGTTGTCTCTATCTTGTCGACTTTATACAATACGATAAACCGTTGCCCTTAAGATCTTAGAGTTTGTAAATAAAAGGAAGTTAAGCCTGCGGTTAAGGTATACTATCATTGTTAGTATATTATTATTCAAAGAGGAATACATATAAAGAATTATAAGAGAAATACTTACTTTTTTGGAATGCCAACGACAAGCTACATTTTTCTCTTACACCTAGTCATTTTCCCAAGATATCGTGGAGCTATTCAAGTTCACTGTAAGGATGAGAAGCCATCTCATCCTTACAGATTAACCTGTATAATAGTCTTTACGCCCAGTGTCTGGCATTTGATTTCTACGTGCGAATAAGTTGATACTAAAATTTTAAGGCACTGACATCCTATAACGGCTGCCAAAGATGGTATATAGACAACCGGGACCGTCTTTTTACATTATTAGGTGATCTCATATTATCCTAATCAACCAGATAACAGAAATAACACGAAGTTGTTTCCCCTCGGAACCTCTTTTGTAAAGCGAAGGCCAATAGCGCTAGGTCACAAATGCGAGCTACATTATAAATCAATGGACGTTTCAAAGTTTTTGCCCTCTATACGCAAAAATCACATAAATGACCGTGATTAATCACAATAATCTAGCATAAAATTATCATTTGTATTTGTAAAGATGCCATATGATACATTTATAGCCAATAGTATCTATCGTTTTAACAACTGGGATTATGGTTCGCAATATTTACGATTAGATAGTCAATCTGAAATCTAAATAAATATTCAAACATGCCTCATAGAGGGATCAATTATTTGCAACTGATCGTATAGTTTTATTACCAGAATTTATATTGAAAATACCCTCCTTCTGCTGCCCTACGCACTTAATTTGCGTTAAGGCCCTGCCGAGTCGCGCAGGATACGGACAGTGGCCTACAAAATACCGACACTCCTCTCACCCCACGACACAACTTTTGAAGGACAGGAAAGGCAGCACGCCTAGTTGAAGGTATTCATCTTATCTCCAGCACTTACCCAGCGATCCTGAGGTCTGAGCCAGGTCTCCTACCATTCCCACGACCGGACCTTGACGCTACTGAGCCACAATACTACGACAAAGTAGGAACCAGGGACGGCTTAATGACCACTGCACCGAACAAGTCAAACTTAAACAAGCGCCGGCTTAGAAACTGCGGAAATACATCTGCAGTTGTACACACATTACAATTCTATCGCGTTATTAATGCATAAACTTTTAATAACTCCGACGTAAAACCCTAAAGCTAAGAAAATCCTGAAAAGAATATATTTTAAGCTCTTGATTAGATAGCATTTTTCGTATATTTCAATTTTAAGTTCGCGTTTATCTTAAGAGAAATTCATCGTGGATTCTTCTCTCATCAATTCATATCAGAACCGGCAGATAAATCTTCAAGTATCTTTTTATCTAAGATTAAAACTTCTTGGTGGTATATGAACAGAAAGAAACAAGTTACATAATAGGATTAAGATACTATTCAAGAGAAATGAGACTGGTGATTTTTATCGGGTACGTGAAACAATAAAATTATATCAAGTCAACTTATGAGTTCTGACATAAACTTTAAAGTGCAATTGTTGAATTTTCATTATTAAAAAAAATTAGGGGGAGCTCACAAATTTAAATCCCAAGCGCAGGCACTGCTAAACAGGAAGATAAAATAAGTTTCTATAGCATAACATATTAGATTGGAGCAATGCCTAATTGTTTTAAATGTAATCCCGCTTTGCATATCAATGTTGCCATTCATGACATTGAATGTTCCTTATACGTAGTTATTGTTTCAATATTTATAAAATATAAGAATTGACAACTGCAAAGTTACTTGCCGGCTTTCCTCTGGACAAGTAAAAAACCTTCCAAACCGGTGGTACATTGAAATTCGGTTTTTTTTTCCGTTGGAAAAATCCAGTTTACGGATTCCCCGCCGCCAGAGCAGCAGAGGGCAGCAGGGATATGTGGCGCTCCCTGGATCAAGAAGGAGCGGCCGGTATACCTACTAAAAACCAACGGTTATTCCTTTCTCATGTCGCTGTAGCCGGGCCGCGGGCGCTGATCACAGTCGTCGAGCGACCCGGCGCGACGTGGCCCTCGCTCTCTCGGCCTTCTCTTCGGTGTGTTGGGACACCCGGACCGTTACTAGGCGCCGTGCCGGAACAAACAGCACGGCGCGCCTCTGAGCCCTTCTCTGGGCGGCGGGCACCCTCTTGCCGGCCACCCAGAGGCTAAATGTCAGGGAAAGGTTGCGCGCGTACGCCACTCTTCGGCGCCCTGGCCTTCTTCTGCGGATAGCCAGGGCGCTGTAGGCCTCCCTGTCTCTTTCCGCGGCTTCCTTCCGGGCCATCACGTCCTCGCAGAAAGCAAGGACGGCGCCCCACGACCTTTCGCTCTCTAACATTGACATTCACCTAACCTAACCTATATTAAATAAAGAACTTTAAAATTTTTAAACAAACATTTGAATACCTGCCTAAAACAATCCATTCCAAAATACTATTCAATGCCAAGGTTGCATTTATCTTAAGAGAGTTTCATTGTCAAATATATTATCATTTGATATCCGAAACAGCAGATAACTTCATAAGTACCTATTATCTATGATAAAAAACCATGGTGGTATATAAACACAAGGAAAAAAAACAAGTTGCATAGAAAGGTTAGTGCAGAATCCGAGAGTAATGAAGGTGCTGATTTTATTCGGGTATGTTAAAGAATATAGTTAATTATAATTTTTATAAATCAATCGAGGTTCTACAATCGAAGCACAAGATTTATTTACGATCCGAAACGACGTCTACACATTAAATTGTACATAACAATCACCATCATCAGCCTGTGATAGTCCACTGCTGGACATAGGCCTCCCCTTATGCACCCCTATCCATTAGGGCGTTTTGGACCATAATTCCCATATAACGTACATAATAATACTCACATAACTGTTCATAAAATCGTTAATAATTATTATAATTATATTTAAATTTACATAAAACCAAACCTCTATCATAACCAATTATTAATTATAAAGTAGGTTTGCTTTAAAACATTTAGGCAGTTTAAATTCATACCAGTCACAAATAGGCTATGGGATTCATCTGAGATGTTTGTTTTTGGCTTCGTTAGTAGAGGAAAAGGCAGGCATTTATAAGATGCGTTTTATTTCTTTGCTGTTTATTAAAGAAAATACGATTAACAAGTTATTTGTTTTTTTTTATTTGTTTTACATTAGTTTTTTTACCCATAAAAAGGTCCTGTTTGAAGACAAATTAACGCATGCTTGTAAATCTTCTGCCGATTCCCTGGTCATTTAATAAAACCACGCTTAAATCCGTTTCGACTGACACAATGATATTGCCGATTTAAATTTCATCGTTTAAAACAGCTGATAAATATACCAATGTGCAAGTAAATCGAAATACTTAAAATGTTTACGTTACTACAATTACTTTCAGCCTGCTGGCCGTAGGATGTCATGGAGTTACGAAACAGCAAAGAAAATTCCCGGAGGACTTCATGATGGGCACTGCAACAGCGTCCTATCAAATCGAAGGAGGCTGGAATGCAGATGGTAATGAATAAAACTATAAGTGGTTTTATATTTATGTTTATTTCCCAATAACTTTACCTCACGGTGTCATCCGCGCGGTGATGGCAAATTTTGTAATTAATATCATACAAAATACTCTTGTAGGCCCCCAAAAATTTTGCGATGCACGCCGGTATAGATTATAAATCGCAAGTTTTTTTTACATACATGTCGCTTTGTATTATATTTTGATTATACACATTGTATTTTTATAAATTCCTTTATACTATTTTGGTTTGTAAGCTATGCTCTTAAATCAAACAATGAGTAACAAACATCCTCATATACATGACTAATGTATGTACATTCATACCAATGAATAGTTCTTTAACGCACACATTTATGATATCTCCTACATAAGTTCTCTGAGACCGATGGGTCGAACAAAATGAACCCAACGAAATTTATCCATCTAATAATTTGACCAATCCACATTATATTTTTTACGTTTTCTGCTTATGTTGGTATAATCAAATGTGAAAATGTCGGTGTTTTGTGACATTTGATCGTTTCGGATATATAAATAATTTTATATAGATAGTAGTTCCTAAAATTATGATTAAGGGAAATTAAATCGTGCAAAATGATCATCATCAGCCTGTGATAGTCCACAGCTGGACATAGGCCTCCCCTAATAGACCGCTATCCATTAGGGGGTTTTTGGACCGTATATCACCACGCTGGTTCAATACGGTTGGACCGACTTTTTACGTGCCCATCCGATTATGGTCTGAAAAGCAAGATGATCCAACGTGCAATATGATAAACTAGTGTAATTAAAAAGCTGACTAAACCAACCAACAGACAAAAATCACGTTCCATTAAATTGTTTATCTGTAATTGTTCTAGGTCAGGTTATTCACATTGAAATTCTCTATCATTTAATATTTCTAATAAAGCGCGGATGTAATCATATTCTTATCTTCAAGGACGCCAATATTAACTTTTTTGATACGAGGGCGGCACTGGAAGTTTCGGGAATCAAGGAAGTAGCACATTACTATATAAAAATGTATTGACGACCCGCTTGGCGCAGTGGTTAGTGACCCTGACTGTTGCGCCAAAGGGTTCGATTCCCACCCGGGGTAAAATATTGTAATATAAACAGTCGTGTTTTTGTCGTGTCTGGGTGTTTATCTATATAAAATGTATTTATTTACAAAGAAAAGTAAGTTTATGTATTTATCAGTTATCTGGTCTTCATAGTACAAGCTTTGCTTAGTTTGGGACTAGTTGATGTTGTGTTATTCGTCCAGAAATATTATTATTATTATTTATTGCTTTTCGAAGTAATCTACGCGAAATTTGACACGTTTTTTCATACGATAGAACAAACTATTGAAGCAACCATTCCATTCGGAAATTTCGGTCTCCAAAATGCCCGCTTTGTAGACGACAGCTTCTTTAGGTGATGAAAATCTCTGACCATACAATTTATTCTTTATTTTAGGGAATGTATAGAAGTCATTAGGGCTTAGGTCGGGGCTGTACGGGGGATGGTCTAGTAATTCTATGTTTTCTTGCTCTAAAAACTCTTTTGTTCTGTGCGCGGTGCGAGAGCTCGCATTGTCGTGATGGAGGATGATCATATAATTTTTTTTTAACTTTTTTTATATTCCAAGACTTATAATAGATCCCAACGCGGCTTTTTGATTTTATCGCGTTTTTACTAACGTTATTATAAATTTTCATTCAGACAAGAGCGAAAACATCTGGGATTACATGACCCACACAAATCCGACCGTCATCAAAGACCAAAGCAACGGTGACATCGCTGCCGACAGCTATAACAACTACAAGCGGGACGTCGAGATGATGCGGGAGCTTGGTCTGGACGCGTACCGCTTCTCCCTCTCTTGGTCCAGGATACTCCCGGACGGCTTCTCAAATAGAGTCAGCGAGGCTGGCATCAATTTCTACAACAACTACATCGATGAGATGCTCGCGTATGGCATCACGCCCATGATCACCTTGTACCATTGGGACTTACCCCAGAAACTTCAAGATTTAGGAGGCTTCCTCAACCCTCTATTTCCCCAGTGGTATGAAGATTATGCTAGAGTTGCGTTCGAGCATTTTGGCGATAGAGTCAAGTACTGGATCACCTTCAACGAGCCGAGGGAGGTCTGCTACCAGGGCTATGATTGGTATACAATGGCACCGATGCTTAACGCTACGGGAATAGGCGCTTACCTATGTGCGAAGCATTTGGTGCTTGCTAACGCACGGGCATATTACGCGTACAAGAACGAGTTCGCTGGTGATGACGGTATTTGTGGAATCACTTATGCAGTGACCTGGTTGGGACCGCAGACGGATTCGGAGGAAGATGAATTTGCCGCAGAATTAATGAGGCAGGCTGACGTAAGTCAATTTAATATAATATTAGTATTCAGTAGATATTTATGTGAATTTTGTGCCGCTTTTCATTATATTCCTTTTGTTGTACTAAAGAGATTCAAGACTCTTCTAAATTAAGACGGTTTTTTAGGCACTGTCACATTTGATAATACTATCATTATCATCAGCCTGTGATAGTCCACTGCTGGCCATAGGCTTCCCTTTTTTACCTGGGAAATGCTTACGCAACCCGTCCTCGCGGGCAAAGACGGGTTATGTCGGACTCGCACCGACTAAAACCACCGTTGTTCCTTCCTGACGCCTTTAGGGTGGGGTTGCAGGAACGTTTGCACTCATGCAACCCACCTGCGCTGCCGCCAAGCAGCCCATTCTCGGTCTTATGCCTCAACTGGCGCGTCGAGCTAGCGCCCTTCGTCTCAGCCCTTTGTTAGGTAACAGACTGCATAGGCTTCCCCTAATACAACCCTGTCCATTTGGGGATTTTGGACTGTATCCCACTACGCTAGTCCAATGCGGGTTAATAGGTAGACCGACTTTTTACATGCCCATCCGAGGCATGGGTCATCTTACTTTTCAGACAATTGGGTGATGGGACCAAATTGCCCTAACCAACTAGGAAACAACAATGAAAATTTGTTGAGTCCCGCTTGCAGGATTCGAACCCACGATTTCTAAAGCACACGTCCGTACCACTAGGCTACGGAGGCAGTAAGTAGATAATACTATCGCTACTATAATGTTCCATTTTTAATTTAAAATATTACAATAACAGTCATGAAAGGCACTCAAAAGCTTTTCATTATAGTAATGTTCAATTACAACATCAGTAACATTATAAGAAATCACTTATTTTTTTGATTCGAGGTACGTCTTTTAGCCTTTAGTTGTAGTCAATAGTCAACGAATAAAGAATTATTCCTCTGAAAACATATCAAACATCTTGTCTATGAATAAACAGAAACAAAGGACGTACATTCGTATAAATTAATTGTCTTACTTTTCCTACAATTGTAAACTCACTGTATTACTAAAACTAGCTTTACCTACAGTTATAGTTTTGAGAAAGAAAAATGTAAATGCCTTATACTCATATCCTTTATAACCTTCCTTTTGCAGTGGGGTCTATACTCTGAGCCAATTTTCTCCGAAGACGGTGGTTTCCCCAAAGACCTAAAAAACTGGTAGACCA
This sequence comes from Lamproptera curius, assembly GCA_029286875.1. Lineage (NCBI taxonomy): Eukaryota > Metazoa > Arthropoda > Insecta > Lepidoptera > Papilionidae > Lamproptera > Lamproptera curius. The sequence goes on along the minus strand of JAGSMT010000105.1, from coordinate 3,106,581 downwards.
AAAGAGTGCTGAACAAGGCTACCCCAGATCTCGTATGCCCGAGTTCACGGATGAGGAGAGAGAGTTCGTCAAAGGCTCGGCAGATTTCTTCGGTATAAACCATTATACAGCTGTGCTGGTGTCAGCAACGGAAAATCTGATGGGTTACCCTGTCCCGTCTGTGTACGACGACATTAGTGTTGGATATATGATACCCCAAGAATGGCCATCCGCGGCATCGTCATGGCTGAAGGTAAGACAAGGAGTCGCTGTAGAATTTTTATTTTTGTCAAACATGTGAAATGACGCACTCGGGTTTTTTTAATATCGTTTTGAATAGGGGCAAATAATGTGGTTATTAACCTCATTATAAATTTATAATTTCACATGTTTTACTATCTATAATTATTCATCGTCATCATCATCAGCCTGTGATAGTCCACTGCTGGACATAGGCCTTTCTAATACACCCTTATCCATTAGGGAGTTATGGACCGTATCCCAACACGCATATCCCAATGCGGGTTGGTGGGTGGAATGACTTTTTTCATGCCTATCCGAGGCATGGATGATCTTAGTTTTCAGGCAATTGGGGGATCGGCCCCAATTGATCTAACCAACTAGGAAACAACAATGAAAATTTGTTGAGTCCCCGCAGGAATCTAAAGCGCACCACTAGGCTACGGAGGCAGTTAATCTATAATTAATCATATTGAATTATTTTTTTGATATGTTCCCATCTTAATTTTAAAACAAATTCCAACGTAGCATCAATAGCCTCGAAATATCAGAAAATTTTTAAAAATATTTTTTAATGTTTACAGCTAGCGCCAGACAGTCTACTAAACGTACTTATGCACATTAAGAATAAGTACAACAATCCAATGGTATATATCACAGAGAACGGGTGGTCGACTACTTTAGAGGAAGGTTTGATAGATGATGATAGGATAAGATACTACAGAGCGGCATTAGAGAACGTTCTAGACGCATTAGATGCTGGAGTGAACCTGAAGGGTTACATGGCTTGGAGCCTGATGGACAACTTCGAATGGATGCAGGGTTATACGTAAGCATGTTCTACGTTTATATTATGCAACATTTTTTATGAGAAAGCTTGTATTCTTTACGGAAAATGTCAAACAAATAAATAATATACAGTGTTTGACTACCTGACCGAAAGATAAAACCAATCTAAGAATAATAAAGATAAAATGACGAAAAGACGTGGCTTCATGATTCTTATAGAATTGTAACGAATTTGCGATTTACGAACTGCGCGACAGTTACTAATATATTATGTTACATACACGCCATTTTAACTTTATACATTTTAACTACATCTGGTATTTTGTTATATCCGGCATAATAGTAATGTTCATCTAGTGAATTCCGAAGACCGAACTTCTACGTGCCCATCCGACGCATGGGTCATTTTACTTTACAGGCAATCGGGTGATCAGCCCGCATTGCCCTAACCATCTAGGTGACAACTCAGTAGAGCAATTAATTCCCCGCAGGAATAGAACCTGCCACCTTCGGTTTCTATAGCAAGTGCAGCTGATTTAAATCGTTTTTATTATCTCAGGGAACGTTTCGGCCTGTATGAAGTGGACTTTGAAGACCCAGCACGCACCCGCACGCCAAGAAAGTCTGCCTTTGTTTACAAACAGATCCTGAAAACTCGTGTGATCGACCATGACTACGAGCCTGAGACTATGACAATGACCATTGACGATGGACATTGAATATAGAAAGCAAAAGCTCGATTGAAAATAAATAAAAAACGAGTGTGTTAATTTTATTTGACCGCAATTCCTTTTCTTTATTTATTTAAAGCTATCACCGTCGCAAACACACTAAGATTTAAATTTGTGACTCAATTAGATAAAAGATAAGGTAGTTTTCCAATTATAGTACTAGAGCGCATTATGTCGCATAATGCTTAATATTGAATGTTTCAACTCCAGTAACGCTAGGCACAATCGAGCGCTCTCCAAAGTAGTTTTTTCGCTTGGTGCTTCTTAAAGTTGACGTTGATCGAAATATTTCATCATCATCATCATCATCATCATCTTCCTCTGTCTCCGTAGCCTAGTAGTATAGGCGTGTGCTTTAGAATCCGGTGGTCGTGGGTTCGAATCCTGCGGGGACTCAACAAATTTTCATTATTGTTTCTTAGTTGGTTAGGGCAATTTGGGCCAATCACCCATTTGTCTGAAAAGTAAGATGATCCATGCGTCGGATGGGCATGTAAAAAGTCGGTCCACCCACCAACCCGCATTGGACCAGCGTGGTGGGCTACGGTCCAAAAACCCCCTAATGGATAGGGGTGTATTAGGGGAGGCCTATGTCCAGCAGTGGACTATCAAAGGCTGATGATGATGATGATGATGATGATGATGATAATACTTTAAGAGCTAATTTTAAAAAGTTACTAAAAATCTAAATTACTTAAAATGAACGTAAATAGTTTTCAACCAATTATTAAGTAACTTAACTTACGCATTAATGAGGCTATTGCTAAGACTATATTTTTTTTCCACACTAAACTTAGCGGACTCTTACGGTGCATTTGAAAACTAATTCACGTTCCAACTAAGTTTCAGCATAATTCGGCATTGTGTGCCAAAATGTCGCACTATACTCTGTAATTGGAAAGCTACCTAAATGATTACATAAATGATAGCGCAATGTTGGGCGACATTTATAAAAAATTCTTGGCTCAACGAACGATTAATTTGGATAAATGATTTCCCGATATCTTATACTATGCTGCCATAAGTTGGGCGTAAGTATACATTAATTATTATTTTTCGGAAAGTACTGCATAGAAAGATAATTTCAATGGAGTATTCAAGGAAGATATAACCAGCATTATTCGATTACCTCGGCAACTTTATTAACGAACAGTCATTCATTTAAGATATTAAGAGCTAGAAACTCAGGTTACGAGCACTAGTTTATGTTATATGTTTTGACCACAAGAGGAAGAGAGAACGACGACACTATGCTAAATAGGGGATATTCATTCCCCCCTATGGTCCTTCCACACCACATCTGCGATTCGCATGAGAGGAAGAGAGCCTATAAACCTACGGACACTATTTTCCTTCGCGAGTCCTTCTGGATGCTAAGGAAAAAGATGGCGGCACGTCTGCACCTCCAAAGCGGGCTTATGCAGCCACCTTAGAGCAGCCTTCACGACCGGCTTTACCGCTAATAAAATTCTAAAAATGATAAAGTTGGAACTTATTTTGGGGGATAGTTTAAGGAATTCAGAATAATTTAAAAAAAAATAAAAAGGCCATTAATAATAAAATTATAAAAATTCATACTTTATTACATTTAATGTTATTCTCATCCCTAATTCCTTTAAACTTTACCGTATTTTGTACAATCATAATGTTTGTGTAATGTTCTACACTCATATTAAAAAAGTAAAAGAAAAACCCTGAAAAACAGGCTGACACTGTCAGCTTATGGTTAGTAAATATAGCTGAGTCAATTAAGTGCGAATTAAGAGTAATGAATGGGTTTTTGAATACAATTATTGTACTTTACACATCATTTTTAATTGTACAATTAATGAGGGAGTTGGGAAAATTTTATTACAATTGTAATATGATATAAATAAATTGTTTTGTTAAAATCATGTAAGATAATCAGGATTATCTTCATCTCATAATTTAAATCTTTATTTAATATAGAACATCCTCCAAAGAAGATCCCACCGTTTTAGAGTAAGCCACCTCTTGCCTAAGAAAATCTACAAAAAATACTCTGCGGGGCCGTCTTTAGTAATGTATCTATATAGTTTTTTTTTTAAATACAATGAAACATCATCCTCATCATATCATCAAAGGTTACGTTTCTTGTCCTAATTAAATTAATACTATTTTTTAATTATCTTTCATAAGCAACTGACTTTTATATTTTATTCAATAAATTCATTTATTTTACGTTATAATTTCTTAGTATTTAAAAACCAGTTTTTTTGTCGTTTTCTAGACTGACAATGAATTGTCAACGTCACCGTTAATGTCACTTTGACATTAATTTTAAGTAGCGCAAAATTCGAACTAGGGTTATCATATTCATTTCAATGATCTAATAAATATGCAGATAACAGAATTGACTCCGATTGGATTTAGACTCCTAATAGATATGTTAGCTGTATAGATAGTATTAACACAGTTTACGATATATGCAAAGTAAATATCATCAAAAACTAATTTTTACACGATTTTGATAGGATAACATAAATTGAAGTTTTGTTCTTGAGAAATTGTCAATATTTAGAACTACATATAGGAGTATGTATTTGTAAAAGACACGAAATGTTTTAAATTTTAAGCGATCGTATTTATATTTCCTGTTATCAACCATGGAGTTTTTTTGGCTTATTATCTGTTTATTGTAAGTAGTTATTATTTAATTTTCCTAACTATTTGTATAGTAATTATGAGCACTGTTTCTTATCCAAATAAATCAACAGTACTGTTTCTATGATTGTATTCATTTGAATTTTGTTCTGGTTAAACATTAAAAGTTTTTTGTATAATGATGTGCTTTAATGTCTTGATTCTGCAAGCTTGCATTAATTCTTTGCCTCTCTTTAATGCGAATTACTAAAGATTGTTGGATCTGATTTCTTTACAGTTTTAAGTAATAAAATAAGTTAAATAATTTCACAACTACTTTTCAAGTATCACTAACAACAATACTACACATATTGTGCGTTTGCTCTGACATATGTTACTTTAAGTCTATTTTAAGGCTAAATTGGTTAGCTTAAAAAATATTGTAATATTAAAAAATAAAATTTTACAAAGAATTAAAATTAATACAGGAATTGACTATCAAAATTTTTTTATTCACTACACTATAACTGATATTAAAATATGATACTATGAGTTACCTTTTGACTTTGCTTTTTAAGTAGTTTATTTACATATGAGATTATGATTTAGTTTAAATATGGAATAAATTTAAATCATCATTATCATCAGCCTGTGTCAGTCCACTGCTGGACATAGGCCTCCTCTTATGCACTCCATCGCTTTCTATCTATAAATTTATATATAATTATACTCTCTCTCTTCCTAGCTATGAATCCCACATGGTGGTGGGGTCAGCTTTCCTTGTTTTCTCCTCCATCGCTCTATCCTGATGTCGGCTTCAGAAACCTGACATTCACTCACTGTCCTCAGCACTCATCTTTCCACCTTGTCTTCGGTCTTCCTCTAGGTCTTTTTCCGGGGATGGAAAATTGCAGTGCTGAGTTTCCTATAGTCCAGCGCTTTCGTTTCACGTGGCCATCCATCGCAGCCTACGCTCCTGGATTTTATATATAATTAATACATGATGATAAAACAATGTTTTATTTAATCAATTGCAATAGTTTAGCTATTGAATGTAAAGAATTACTCTATTTTTTTGAATAATCACTTGATTTTCAGCCCACTGAGTTGTGATGCATGGTCTGATAACAAGCAAAGAAAATTTAAAAGCAATTTCATGTTTGGTGTTTCCACATCTGCATATCAGATCGAAGGAGCGTGGAATGCTGATGGTATGATGAGTTAATGTTTTTCATAAATATGAGTTGAAATATAATATATTTCTGTTTTAATTTATTAGTATTTTGACTTCCTGTTTTAAAGTTTCTGTTCAGAAGTCTAGGTAATTACTTGTTGTTGTTGTTCCGCCCTTAAACTGATGTTTTAGACGATAACTTAAACAATTTTATTTTTGCATTGATAATTTGAGTAATTGTGTAAGATTTGAATAATATGTAAACAAAGTTTAATGTTTAACTCAAGTGATATCAATGTTTGACATTTTTTAATTTTGTCTATTGTTTTATGGTATAGTTTAAAAAATACTTTTTTTAAGTGCAGTATTAAATTATTTTAGGTAAAGGTCAAAGCATATGGGACAGGTATGTCCACGACCACCCTGAGGCCATAAAGGATGGTACAAATGGTGACGTAGCCTGTGATTCTTATAACAATTACAAGCGAGACGTGGAAATGCTTCAAGAGCTTGGCGTAGATCATTACAGGTTTTCAATATCATGGTCTAGAATTCTACCCTCAGGTTTGATTATTATTAATATTTAAAGTTACAAGGTGTTGATTTTTTGAACGCTTAACATTTTGCATGGAACATTTGGTGAAAAATGATTGAAGATTTCTGGACAATGCCCTTCCCCTTTCTTATATGTTTTTAAATATTATAAATGTCCTTTTTATTTAAAAACTTTTTAATCATATATTGCTATCAAAGAATTGAATAAATGTTATATAGTTGGCTAATTCAATAGGTTAATGGTTTATTATAAAACACACACAAAGACATAAATAAAAACTTAATAACACAGTGTAACATTAAAAGTTTGAAAACTTTGTTTTAGAATTTTTAATCTGCTTAGTAATCATCATCATTATCATCATCATCACCAACAGCCTGTGATAGTCCACTGCTGGACAGGCCTCGCCTAATACACCCTTTTCATTAGGGGGCTCACCATGCTGGTCCAATGCGGGTTGGTGGGTGGATGGACTTTTTTCATGCGCATCCGATGCATAGAAAATCTTACTTTTCAAACAATTGGATGATCGGCCCAAAATGGAAATAACAATGAATTTTATTTCCAATTTGGGCATTCGCCAATATCACTAGGCTACGGAGGCAGTTACTTACAAATAAGCATTTCGTTTTTATAAACACAGATAACTGATCCTTACAAAGTTTTATGATGTTTGATGTAAGTCTTATAAAGTTACTTTTACATCTAAGTGTAAAGGATTTATCTATGTTATTCAGGATTTGCCAACAACAAGAGTGAAGAGGGCCTTCTATACTATGAAACACTAATAGACGAACTGCTTTTACGCAATATAACACCTGTGGTTACCCTATACCATTTCGATTTACCCAAAAACCTTCAAGATTTAGGCGGATGGGCAAACCCATTGTCTATCGAATGGTTCAGAGATTATTCCAAAGTTGTCTTTGATAGATATGGTAGTAAAGTTCGATTCTGGGTGACTTTGAACCAACCGGATTCAATTTGTATTTCTGGTTACGGCGGCAGTGAAATGGCACCCGCTTTAAACGTACCGGGGGCGGAGTATATGTGTCTGAAGAATGTTCTACTAGCCCATGCGACTGTGTATAGGCTTTACGAACGGGAATACAAGCAGAAATTCAAAGGTGATAACAATTTTTCTTAATACTTTGTTATAGGTGATTTATTATGAAGAAAACTCATTTTCCGGTTACCATGGGCATTTTTCTATTAACTTATAAACGATCGTAATTACACCCAGAGACTAGAAAACTGTAAATGGCTCTTTTTTGTATTAGTTGGAGCAATGGAACAACGAGGATGATTAGTGAAATGCGTTGACCATGAGAAAAGCAGCGTATGATGCCTAGACTCTTAGACGTGAGACGTTACGTCTTGTTTACGCAGTAATTACGCTGGCTCTGGTGCCCTTCAAACCGGAAGACAGTATTGTTTACACAATAACTATCCTATACAGTCTCTTGGGAAAAAGAGACCTACCACTTCAAAAGGCTTTGCTCGTGTTATTATCGTATTTTTAAAATGGATTTTCATGGTGTCAAAAGTAGATGCTAAGGTGAACGTAGCTTTCTAATATTGAAAGATTTTTAATCGATAATGAGTGTACATAAAAACATACAAAATACAAATCTTTACTGTTGATAATATTAGTCAGAGACAAGATGTTTTTCAATTGCGATTTCAGGTTCAGTTGGTATATCGATGTCTCTGAACTGGGCAGATCCTATAAACAACAGCACAGAGGCATTAGAAGCCACCGAGAGATTTCGAGAGTTTAACGTGAGTTTTATCGGCTGATATTATTTTGATATATTACACTGGTTTAATTTCCAATCTTTTATGTTTGTTTATGGTCATGTATGCGTTGTTATGTGTATATTTTCGGTTAGGTTTTCAACATTATGGCATACCATGACCACTATTTATGTACCCCATTCATATCTTCAGTGTTAACAAAAAATAACTTCTTTGTACCTATTCATAACTTCATAGCGAACAATAAAAAAAATCTTTTATCTACCTATTCATAACTTCATAGTAAACGAAGAAAATAACTTCTTGTACTATCAAATCCACTAATTTGGTGTTTCGCGATACTTAAAATATTTATTTCCGATATTTATTATTTATTTATTCTTTGTACCTTTAATAACTCTAGTTACTAAAAATAACTTCTATTTATCTAAAGGTTGTACGAACAGTTGATGGTGTTAGCATCTTTAAGCTGTGACCATAATAACAGTCGGATTTGTTTGGTCTCTAGTAGAATTTTGGCGTAAACATTACTCAAAGGCTTATCTTTTTTTCAGGCAATTACACACTGTTAAATATTACATATTACTATTATACATATTTAATATAATTTGTATCATATTCCAAGTATTAGTAGCTTTACTAACAATAAACCACCAACCTGCATTCACAGACTTCTGTACTGCTTGGCCTATTGTAAGGCAAAGGTTGAACAGCTTACTAAAGACATGAGTCTGGAGCATAAGTTCAAGGATAAAAAAAACTACTTTGGACCATACTGTGGGATACGTCCATAACTTACTTATGGGTAGGATGTGTATTAGAGGCCTATGTCCAGCAGTGGACTATCACAGGCTGTTGATGATGATGACTAACAATAAAGATAACTAGCAAACAAAAGACCTAATATTGGTCTAGAATTATAGTCTAGTTTAAGACGGTACTATTTTCTTTCAGATTGATTTATTTCTGCATCCGATATGGTCAAAATATGGGGATTTCCCCTCAAATGTCAAGAGGGTCGTTGCGAATAGAAGCAAAAAGCTAGGCTATCCCGAATCTAGACTGCCTAGTTTAAGCACTGAGGAGATTAAGTTGCTAAAGGGTGAGATTTACTTAGAATTATTAAGTCTTTATGTTTTACTTCAGTTTTGTATTGTCTATAAAAAAAGCAAAGAGATATCTGTAATTTATTTCATCCTATTAATAAACATTTATTGTTCCTATAGCGGTAACTCACACAGTCTGACATAATTTTAACCGTATAGTAGTTCGTAGTATATATATATCTAACCCTCTCCATTAGATACAAACGGACAGATAGCTGATTATTAATAATAAGGTTTTATCCTTTAACCTTAAAAATCTACACGATCACTCATTCAGAGTGAATTGTGCTTAGTACTTCTAAGAAGTTACTAACGACCATAACTGATGTGCTGCCTCCGTAGCCTAGTGGTATGGGCGTGTGCTGTCGAAACTGGAGGTCGTGGGTTCGAATCCTGCGGGGACTCAACAAATTTTCATTGTTGTTTCTAGTTGGTTAGGGCAATTTGGGCCGATCACCCAATTGTCTGAAAAGTAAGATGTATCCATGCGTCGGATGGGCATGTAAAAAGTCGGTCCACCCACCAACCCGCATTGGACCAGCGTGGTGGGATACGGTCCAGAAACCCCTAATGGAGAAGTGGTGTATTAGGGGAGGTTATGTCCAGCAGTGGACTATCACAGGCTGATGATGATAACTGACGTGATGTGATATCAATATACAATGTAATTTATATTATACCTATTATAGGTTCTGCTGATTTTCTCGGAGTGAATCATTATACCACGTTATTAATAAAACCGAGTGCGCGTGTCCACGGCGCCACTTTTGACGGGGACGTCGATTCTGAGATCGTGTTTAACGAGAAATGGAAAAGCTCAGAGTCTCATTGGCTAAGGGTTTGTAAATCTTGGTATTTTATTTTAGTAAATTCATTACGGTGTGAGTCTATGAGCATGATGGACTAATCAACTAATTTTAAGGAATAAGCCCTAGCCTGAGCAAGGTTTATTGGTATAAGTGAAATAAATGTCATGAAATGGTTTATGTCCCATATATTATGGTACTTATTGATTAGCAATATTTTGACGTGACATCTTATAAATTGGTTCAAGATACGGAGCAGGGAGAGACTCTCGTGCACTGTGTCACAGCGCCGCTCACGTAACACTCCATTAGCGAGTACAAGAGAGAGTGAGAGGTACGCGTCTCTCTTGCTCGTGCGCAGTTGGCCTGCTTAAGTTAAAGAAAAACAGAGAGAAAGAGAAAGAGGGTTGATCCTTCTTCCTACTATACGAATGAATATTCACATTACAATCATTCTACCGCTAAAAGACGTTGTCACGTATAACTTTCGCCCGCATAGCGATTCAACAGGCAACCAATTCTTTATGATATTCCCTATACAATCTATTATTAATAATAAATATAAAAATTAACATTTTGTATAATCCAGATCTTTGGATTGTATTAAATATATTAACTACTTACGAAATTTTAATTTATTCTTGATTAATTTTGTAGAGCGCCCCTTATGGACTGTACAAGCTATGTTTGTACCTGAACAAGAAATATGACTACCCCACAATATTCATCAGTGAGCATGGCTGGTCGACTATAGCCGGATTATGGGACAAATCTCGCGTATCCAATCTAAAAGAGTACTTGAAAGCATTGCTTTTGGCTATAGAAGATGGGACGGAGGTGCTTGGTTTCACTGTGTGGAGTCTGATGGACAATTTTGAATGGATGGCTGGCACGAGGTATGTGAATGCATACATCGGCACAATTACTCTACAAATATATATATTCTAGCAACCTCCTGTTGTGTGTGGAATTTCGTAAAATCCCTTCTTAGCTGACCTCTACTCGGCGAAAGGAGAATTCCTACCAAATTTCAAGTCCCTACGCCTTATGGTTCCAGAGATATCGTGATGAGTCAATATATAGGTGGGAATCTCTTATATGTATATATATATCAATCAATTTATTAAACAACAAATGCACCGGACTGACTACTCCAGTTACTTGAAAAGCTCTTAAAGTAAGTGAAACGTTAGGAATATTAATAAAGTAATTGAACGCGAAAAACTGAAAACAATTTATTTTGTGTTCGTATAAATGCCAAATGCTGATAAAATATGTATATGAGGAAGGAAATAACTGTATTGTGTAAGGAAATATCCATCATCATAAACAGCCTTTAGCCTGCCACTGCTGGGCATAGGCCTTTTTTAATGAACGCCAACACGGCCCACCTTGACGGCGTCCATAAAATTTAATATAATTCAAACTAAATATCATTAAATTATTAACGTTAAATATTCATTATTAATTATTTGCATGCATTTTTAATAATGCCAGAAGTATAACTTCTTACGCGCGTCGTCCAATAAAAAGAGTGGTTCATAATTGCCACGCTGAGAGGCGGATTGGCAATTGACTAATTGCACTTGTACTGCGGATCTGTCTTACTCCCAATGTAAGACAGATCCGCCGTCAAGTAAGCGGTGGGGTCATCACATCCATACGCCCGAAACCAGTGTATATGAATCAATTTAAAAGAGTTAATATCAAATTGACTGCCCTCGTAGCCTTGTGGTATGGGCGTATGCTTTAGAAACAGGAGGTCGTGGGCTCGAATCCTGCGGGGATTCAACAAATTTTCATTATTGTTTCCTAGTTGGTTAGGGCAATTTGGGCCGATCACCCGATTGTCTGAAAAGTAAGAATATCTATGCGTCGGATGGGCATGTAAAAGTCGGTCCACCCACCAATTGGGATACGGTCCAAAACCCTAATGGATAGGGTGTATTAGGGGAGGCCTATGTCCAGCAGTGGACTATCACAGGCTGATGATGTGTGTAATATCAAATTGTAATATTCTTACAGCGAACGCTTCGGTCTGTATGAAGTTGATTTTGATTCACCACAAAAAACAAGAAATGCCCGGATGTCAGCACTTGTTTACAAACACATTATTGAGAAGAGAGTTATTGACAACTGGGAGCCGAAAGATTTAAACATCAGTCCGAAGCTAAGAGTTGAATTGTAATCTATAGAGCAATTATTTTAATGATTTGTAATAAACCATTTATACTATTTGTGTTTTTGTTATAAAGTAATGATGCAGGTTGCATATTTTCCGGGTGCTGTCAAAGTAGTAGTGATAAATAATTATTGTGTTCCGATTCGAAGGGCATCATAGTTATCGTAATAGTCAACAGGACGTAACACCCCATGTCTCAGAAGTTTAAGTGGACTTGTGATGTCCTACGATTTTCTCCTTGTGGAAGATGTTTAAAGCCAGTCACCCCGGTCGGGACCTGGTCCGGACCGTATTTTTAACAAAACATTAAAAAAATTGCCAGGCTCTATCGTCTGTGTATTGGTCAACATTTTGAATACATTACTATCCAGTTGCCCCTTTTTTTTAAACCTACCAACGAGTTATTAGTCTAATTAGTGTGGTAAATTTTTCGGGTAAACTATAAATACGCATAATTCTTTTACGTAAAAACCATGCCCTTTCTAATAACCTCACCCCAGACGAGAAATTCGGTTTCCGTCCGAAGCACTTGTGACCCGATCAAACTTATCACCTTTCGGAATTCATTTCGAACGGCTTACATTAAAATAAACCATACATTACAGAGGCCGTCTTCATCGATGTCGCAAAGGCATTCGACAAAGCCAAAAAAGCTATAAAAATTATATCAAAATAAAATTATTTTATAGAATAAAATTGCCATCTACCGGGGCAAAGATCAAACTTTTGCTTTAGAATGCAAGTAAAAGTTTTACGAACTTATTTAACAGAATTGGCCAAGAGATGACGCTGTTCTCATACATTACTTGTACTCATCGACTAACAGATGGCGGTACATGTTCTTAAAACGCAAAACAAATCATCGTACCAAGTACATAGCACTTTATTGAATAGATAATTGATATTTTTTAAATATTTAAAATTAAGAGTAAAATTTAATTATTGAGTACTAATTCGACTATTATAAGTACGCCCAACTAATAAATTGTATCTACTGACAGCTTTTTTCAATCAACCTCGTAAGCGTTTAGTTCGAAACCTTTTATAAAATTCAATGACCTTTGTGGACTTTGATGAGGGATTAACTTAATATTTATATACATATTAATGTCATATTTTTGTTGCAGTATCACCTATATAATTAAATTGATTAATATATTAATTTTTAGCATAAACACTTGTAAATAAGCGTTATTTCAATTTTGAAATAAATGTGTCTTGACATTTTCATTTAACTTTTATCAAGTAATTTATTATGTATTTTGAATTTTCCAAAGTGGAGTTGACATAAGCTTTAGTCAATTCAGATGTTCACTAAGTTACAGGCTTTACAGTAACATTCATATAATCATTGTATGTAAATCGACCAATAAGGTTGTTTGATGACACTCGTCCATTTACAATTAATAGTCTACGTTTCTGCCCGTTTTTTTTAAATTTTTATTTTTTTTTAAAATTGATAAAAATCGGCACAACAGTTTTTCTGTTTCTTCTTTATAATATTGGCATAGTATAACGATTAATATGTTTTTTTATCTATCGATTGTTTCACCTGCTTAAAATTAACGACGACATACTATCAGGATGTTGCTTGTATGTCGTTTTTTATTATAATCAAACTTAAACGAGAGAAAAGAGTGAAATTAATCACTTAATCATATTTAATGTTTATGTTATAATTAATGTATATTAACAGATAGTTACAATCGTAGTTTTTATTGGTCTATAAATTAAAAATATTTTTTACCTGTGTTGGGAACGACAATGCACATGTAACAACAATTGCATGGTAATACAAAAATTTAAATTGAAGCAGTTTATTTAAAGAATTTGTTCATGAAGTCCCTCTATTACAATGAAATCCTCTTTTTTCTTATCCCTTATCTCTTCTTCTTGAAATCATATTCTACGTTATCATTCAATTAACTCCAAGACCTTGTGCGCCTAAATAAGGTTTGCTCGCAGATATCTAATCTTCATAATATACAACGAATAGACCGTTTTTAAGCTATGAAACAGATTATAGTAAATATTAATTGACTGTCGAACGCTAACGACTTCCAAAGATGGCCAAGGCCATTGAGATTGATTTACATGGATAAAAAAATTGGTTTATCTTACCTTTTCATGCTGCTCTGCTTTACAGATATTAGGTCAGGGGCGTCCTATTCCAAACCGGTGGTAGCGTCCGCGACAATTATTAAGCGACACTAATACTTCCATATTGAATTAAGATATTTGAATTTTTAGTCATATGAAGTAGTTATATTTTCTTAGCTACCAGGAAACAACGGTAAAGTCTTTATTAACCTAATTCAATCCAGCTTATAAAGCAAAGGCATTAGGACACGTAGGCTTAAAGCTATTTTAAAGACTATTTAAAGTAAAATTGAAAATTTCTATTAAAGGATATTCGTTGTGATTTTTGTCAAAAGTTACTGGCAAGAATTTTGTGCTTGTTTTGTTTAGGACGTAGCAAAATATCGGCAATCGAGTGCTATTAATTTTAAAGATACAGTAGGTAATATACATTTGTAGCCCCGTTGCTTTTAAAATTTATTCGTTTAGAATTAAATAATTTTACTCAGTTATCTCATTCCTCATCTGCTATCAATACCATCCTCTTACAATAAAATAATAAGTTAGGTTCTTTTTTAAGCCCTCTTTCGTTGACTACCAAGGTAGTATAACAAAATATTTAAGCCACTTTTTAAGCCAATTATGGTATAGATTTAAAAACCATCCTAGAAACGTAATAAAACACGTAAAAACTTCGAACTGTTTCTAATAAAATTATTTACTGACCATTCTTTTATCGTTCGTGTGCCTCCTACAAGTATTATTCATATAAAATTTCGCTATACATAATAAAAATATACTCGAAACGCCCCTCATACTGTTCTATTGACACAAATCGTTATTTTATTTATACGCGAAATCCAAACATCGCCGACGCACAAAGAGAACAAATATGACAAGCCCCCAACAATGCATTATCCAATTTTTAAACTCATTATGAACGGTATTTAGTCCGCGTACGATAATAGAATAATGAAAAAAAATCGAACAAAAGTTACACGGCATTACTCAAACAAACACCGCGGGTGGCGGAGTATAATAAACAAGTAGGTAACAGTAGTTCTTGCTCATCAAATGGCGTACAATCGAACAAAAATATACTTTAACTCTTTCACATACAGCATACATTCGATAAACTAGTTGGACATTTGCAAATAGAAAAAAGATCGGCGAAACTAACCTCTATTGTGAACTGCACATAATCGAAAGTCGTGAGTAATAATACACAAAGGCTTGTTTAAAGTCAATGAGACGAAGAACTCTCGATGGGTACTTGCGTACAATATAATCCAAAATCGGATCGCATCGATTCACCTCGGTGTGGTGGCGGCGTTATGAAAACATTCCACGTGGATCACGTGATCGTTTGAATTTCGAAGGCGGTAGTGATGTATTTGTTTCTTTTCTTAAAGTATGCCAGTTAAAGAATAATGTTTAGTAATTAAAAAAAAATATGTAATAATTATATTCACGCATTTACTTAAATAAACTATTTTGTATATTTGTTGCGATTTTTTAAAATTTAATAGAACAATTGTAGCATTTATAAACGCAACTAAAATTGATAACTATATATTTAAAAGATAGGGCTCGAAATATTCCGTTCAAACCTTTATTAAGTATTATTTAACATGTTTTTAGTCTGTGTTTATATTAAGACAGCTGCAAATTGAATATTTCCGAATGGAATCGTTCCGATTTGTGTCAATACTTTGTAGGTATACAGAGGAACTATACAGTTATGTAACATATTGGAATACCTCCGTATGTGCCGAGGGGGTGTCTGAGAGGCTTTTATTATATTTGCCGGTTTGTGTAAAACACCGACGGGATGTGACGGCGGTGGGACTATTAGGCTACGAAGTTTTGGCGGGAACTTTTTATTTTTTTATCTTTAAATTGCCAGTTCGAAAACCATAGAATTGGGATTGATTTAGAGTATTTTTTAAATACATTTGTTTATTTTTAATTTGCCAATTTACGCGACCAATTTTTGCGTGATAATATGTTTTAGTAGAAAAAAATGTTTGATTTTTTTTATATAGAGAAAGTAGCTTAAGTTACTGCTGAAATCATCAGCTGTCTTACAGTTAAAGTTACAAAAAATCAAACTAGCTAAGTCCGAATTTCACGGCACAGAGATACCGGAGATTAGCTAGTACGAACAGACAGACATACATTTTTGTTATATATATAGGTCATATCTGTATTATCACAATGTACGCATTTAATAACGGTTATTTTAACATTAAAAACGCTTCAATTTTATTTATTAGTATAGATTAAAGCTACGGTGTGACAAAGCAATTTTTATTTATTTTAAAATAGTTGTTTACTCTTTATATGATAGTGTTTCTTTTAACCTGTTGCAAGAAGAAATAACAAATTGTTTGTAAGCTTAAATTTATTTAAAAATAACAATCATACGTCTATTACAGCATAAAATAACTAAAAAAACTCTCACGCGATATTAGCAAACGGTAAGCATACAAGCAAGGGAGTGATAGTTCTGTCACAATAAAACTTTTTTTTAATAAAAAAAGCCCCTTTCACACTCCGTAACCCAATTCTTCAGTTTCCATCATCCGTGATACGGTGATATATCTCGGTTATACCTACATCTCGCCCCTGCAGCATCCCCTCAAAACTTCAGCCCCCAAGAAATCCGCTAAGTAGCGCCCGTATATATATTGTCCGCCTGATAGACGTCCGTTTGTACGTCAATGTTGTCAGAATGGGACTCAAGTAAAGCTATAGAATTCATATTTTAAAGGTAACAAAATGATAAATTATTGTTCGTTTTTTATTTATTAAAAAGTATATTTATTACCAATTAACTTTTGCATTTGAACAAAAAATAATCTGATTGAGATGACTAAATAAAAATTTACGATATTGCAACAAAAAAGTATTTAAATACAGTAAAAAAAGTTATGATTTTTGTATTGTATTGTTTATCGATATCCTATAAATACGAAGTGTTATAATCTTTATGCATTGTTATCATTGCCTGTTACATTTTATGATCAAATAATATTACCACTTTCCGTCTACATAATTAAAACGAAAATATCTGAACAGATATACAATAGACGCACCCCGGGGCGAAGCGTTCGTCACACGTAAGAGGCAAATCCAATTTTCTAATAGCGGCATTATATCGCTGCGTCGTATGAAAATGCCTCGCCTTTGATCACATACATCTCCCTTTCTCCGAGTGGCTCGCGAGCGCCGCGGCGGATTGATCCGGAAGCTTTTGGCGCCATTGTTTCCACTTTTGGCGGAAGATCGATTATTTATCTGTGCCGGTAATGGCGCGGAATTGGCTTAGTGTTGAGCATTGTTAACGGTTTTCGTTGTTTATACCTGTCAAATTCTTAAGTAAATTTAATATATTATGTATCTATAATATATTATATATCTATCTTCTATATATTATGTTATAGGCCTGTTAATATTGTATATATAAGTTTGTGGGGATAACTAATTATTAATTACGGAGCAGATAGTTTTAACACTTCAACCATCATAATAGATTGTTATATAAAATACTAACAACCCCCCAACCCCCCTTGTGAGTGGAATGTCGTAAAATCCGTTTCTTAGGTGACCTCTACTCGGCGAAAGGAATATTCCTACCAAATTTCAACTCACTTACGCCGTATGGTTCCAGAAATATCGTGATGAGTCAATATATAGGTGGGAATCCCTTTTATATATATATAGAAAATACGCAATAGTTTCTTAGTTCCCATTATTATTATTGTAAAATTTAAAATGACGACTAGAAACATTACTTAAAATGATTCTGATATTTTAATTTTTGTTAGAACCATTCAAATAATAAAACTGGCGGAAACATTTCCAAACTTATTTTATTTGGATTGTTTGTGAAGAACGATACGACTTCATTAAATTTAAATTTTTGAAATGGTTTTTCCTGGGTTTACATTTAAAAAAAACTGCCTATTTTACTCGAGGTATCTTTTTAAGTTTATTCATGACAAACATGAACACAAAAATACATATATTTCCTATTTATGATATTTGTAAAGATATAGATTTCAAGTTGCCTGTTATGTGTTAGGAGTGTTAAAAAATAATTTGTGTATCGTAATATAAATATAATAGCTTAGCGTGTGCGTGTGCTTTAGTCGTGGGTTCAAATCCTGCAGGACTCGATAAATTTTCATTGTTGTTTCCTAGTTGGTTAGGCCAATTTGGGCCGATCACCCAATCGTCTGAAAAGTAAGGTCTAAAAGATCCAGGTCTTGGATGTAAAATGTCGGACCACCAACCAACTCGCATTGGACTAGCGAGGCGGGACACGGTCCATCACCCCCTAATGGATAGGGGTGTATTAGGGGAGGCCTATGTACAGCAGCGGACTATCACAGGCTGATGATGTGACGATGTGATAGTATCGTAATATAGTACGTAGGTATCGGAGAAATGATTTCATAATTGACGCTTGTTACTATTTCTCTAAAATCAAACACCAATCTGAAGTAAAGTTTTTGTTTCGAATTCCAATTGCAAGGGCGTAAGTGGTGTTCCGTGGTCCTTTTAGGATTAATCCCAGCCGTGGTCAATTCCACAATGGCGCTGTGCCGCCGTGGACTCTAAGTGTGTCTCCCGTTGACGCTAATCCCGCAAATCGTCTTATTGAAACGTTTTTGTCGAGCTTAAAGGCACTTTCAGACTGTCTGTTGATACAGTATTTGATCATTTTTCGTTGCGTAGTTATTATTATTTCTTTGGTACACTTTATAAACATGTTGAATACTCTTTTATAGAAATAATGAAAAAGTATTCCATATCCACCCAGAATTTTTTAATTTATCCTATGTAATAACTATTACGGCTATTTTCTTGTGAAATTTCATTTGATCAAAATATAATGAATTACCGAAAATAACCCAATATGATAAGTATTTAGGTCCAAACGGTTTTGCCCTCTGTCTTATATTTGTGAGTTTATTAAATGCAATAAACTCCGTATAGATGTTCAGAAAAATATGATTAGAGTAAAAGGAAATATTGAAAAAAATTCAGAGCCTTAGTTTTGTAAAACGAATGCACAGACAAGATTAGATAAGTTTTTTAAGATAATAATTTATATATTACTCTAAAATAATAGTTACAATACGAAAACAAATAACACAATATTTAATGTACTGTACAAAACTCGTATTTAAAATAAAATGTGTCGTGTGAAGCAGCTCTTACACAACACACTCCATCTTATAGCAAATACAAATGATGCAAGCGTCCATTATAAGGTTTTTTCTGCTTCAAAGATATTGTCCATTGGAGTGTTATTATAATTCGATGATGCCCTCAAAAGGCATTGTTGCCATACGCACGCTCTGAAGATCTTTAAGCTAAATCGCCGTATTCCTCTGGTCAAATGCGTGACTATACTGCGTTTCACAATTTTACGAAAATTAAGGCCGACTTGAGATTTAAAAAATAATGTATGCAGAGATTTTTAGCGCGTAAATTTTGGCATTAGAGATTGGCATAAGAGAAATATTTTTAAATTAATATTTTAAATCGCCAAATCACAGAAAGTTTTTGGAAACAATAGAAGTGTATATTTAATAATGTATATAGGTATCAGCTAACCATTATTAATATTGATATACGACTATCAAACTAAACATTACCATTGAAACATGATAAAACAAGCTCGTTATATTTTTTGTGCACTTTTTTTAATTACGAAACATGGGTAAAGAAAAATTAAAATTAAATTAGGACAAAACTTTTAAAATCTTTTATCTTTAAAAGTACACTCAATCTATAGATCGTCCTAAATTATTATTGTATGACTAAGACATGTGTGTCAATAAATAATCTTAGAAATGTCTTACATTCATAAAAATTCAATCTATTAATAAGTTGCATTTATTTGTTTTAATTTATTATATAAATATATCTCATAATATTAGCACAAAGTACTAATATCATATGAAAAAGTCTAACAATTTTGGCACAAATTAAGATTTTTTTTATTTTAGTTTATATTATTAATTGTTACTATCAATATAAAACCTGCCAATTTATGGTACCGCAATTATGTTATTGCTTAATTCTAATGGTCGCTTAGCTTGTACGCATTTCTCAGAAATTTTCATCAACCATTAGTCAAGTGTCGTTACCGTTCAGCCGTCCTTCAACTGGCAGGCCTAATCCGTATATTTCCTGCGATAATTCCCTTCCTTAAACATTAATGGTTGTAACTACAATTCGTTTCGCTAATTATTAGTTGTTCACTCGGTCGTAAGCGTAAGTGTCGCATAAAGATTCTCTGAAACTTTGCGCAAAGTTATTTCACGGATTTACTTCTTAGCGTTTGGAAACATTGCACACGCACTAACGCACACCGATAAAGCCCTTGAGAGTGTTGCGATTTCAATGACATTGTTTGGTTTTTAAACTGTGCTCGAGTAATGTGCCCATGATGTATTCATTTTGACGGTTAAGTTTATTTTAAAATAAAATAAGTTCGATTTATTTAAAATTTTGTATTAGGCTTATACGTAATAATATAATGAGAAACTTTAAAAATAATATATTTTAATTTTACATCATATTTTAAAAATATGTTGTATAAACCTGTTAATATATTTGTTTGATATATTAATAGTATAAACCTGTTAATATATTTGTTTGATATATTAATAATATAAAACAAATAATTTGGTTGTATTTAAAAGTCAAAAGTCAAAATTTTTTATTCAATTTAGGCTCTACTGAGCACTTACAAACGTCAAAAATTTACCATTTATTTTAAGTAGCTACTATTGATTATTTTATCATGAATATGCAAAAACCTTTAAATTTTTCTGCAGGTGTACTTGCCATTATAAAAGCACCCATCCTTTGACTTCCAATAGTTATTCTGTTCGTCTTTTATACTATTTATTAAACATAATTAGTATTTATATAAAATAGGTATTTTACCGAGCCAAGGGTCTCTGTTAGAATGGATATGGATTTACATATCTATTAATAAACAATACCTTTGTAGATCTACTTTGTGACATCTTTAGCGTGCCTCTTCGAAATCTTGTCACTGAGATATTCAATTACTTATTAATTAGTTGCATCTGTATGTACTGTATAACATATTATTTGTGTATTACAATACTTATAATACACTAATAATATGATGTACACTTATACCGCCTCCGTAGCCTAGTGGTATAGGCGTGTATCTGAGAAACCAGAGGTCGTGTGTTCGAATTCTGCGGGGTCTCAATAAATTTTCATTGTTGTTTCCTAGTTGGTTAGGGTAATTTGGGCTGATCACCCAATTGTCTGAAAAGTAAGATGATCCATGCGTCGGATGGGCATGTAAAAAGTCGGTCCATCCACCAACCCGCATTGGACCAGCGTGGTGGGGTAGGGTCCAAAACCCCCTACTGGATAGGGGTCTATTAGGGGAGGCCTATATCCAGCAGTTGACTATCAAAGGCTAATGATGTGTATAAGTATTAATGTTAATAATATAACTAACAAAATAACAATGACAAACAAGATTCACAAATTATTAACAATTACAGTTTTCTCCAAGTCCATCACTAGTCGTTTGCGCGCGAACCGACACACAAGATGGCGGATCGCTATCGCGTCGCATCGGTGTCGCCAGAAACACTTTTGCCGCCATTATTTTGTAACACAATCCACGAGTTTGTCCGCAGGCTTCCGCGTAACAAAAGCGACCATTTTACTTTTGAGATTGCGTAAATCTTTAGTCGGATTAACGCTTTTGTATCTACTAAAGTGGGATATGCATCGATAACATTGTAAAAGGGTATTTAGTGAACGATTGTTTTCTTGGAATAAATAATAGAGTTGGTGATTGGAATCTGATATGTTGTGTTTGTAATAACAATGGTTATTTTTAAGTAAGCGTTATATTATGTTGAATATAAGTGCTAAGCCGACTTCGTTTTTGAGCTAGTTAAGACTAAATGGACTTAGGTTTGGGATTATTTAGTACCTTCGTTCTTCAAATGAAGAGACTTTATTGTAGTAAGAAAGCTAGAGCAGATCTATACTATAGATCTGCTCAGCAATCGAACAATATAACAATATAGGATAGTATACTTTCTACTATGATAAGGTACTATTTATATAACGTATCTATATATATATAAATGACATTTCCACCTATAATAGGTAAAGTAGTACTGAATGTTCTACATTTTAATTATTACTTAATGCAATATAATTTTTACATTAAATTTGGACATTAAAGAATGGTTTTGAAAAATATTTTATAGTAGTAAATTTGCACCAGTTGATTAATTAGTAGAACAATATGATATGCGCTTGTACCCTTTCTTTTTTTTAAGTTTTACTTTCAAACATTGTAAACATCCTTTAGTTCTATAGTATTTTTTTAAAGTTTGGCCAATGTTTTCTAAACAGAAGTACATTGGTCCGACTTCGCTATCCATAAATTGCACGGCCCACTAAAAAAATCCAGAACTTTAATGAGAAATGTATAGAAAAAAATGTTTAATTTTTTAATACTTATTATTATAACCGCCTCCGTGGTCACATTGGACCAGCGTGGTAAGATACGGTCCGAAACCCCCCCAATGGAGAAAACGTGCATTAGGAAAGGCTATATCCAGCACTAGATTAACACAGGATGATGATAATAATGATGATGATGCAACTTATTACAGAATTTAAGGGTATATTAATCGAATAAAAAGAATTTAGCATATCTAATAAATTTTGCTGGCCGTTAACAATTTAAAATAGAGAAAAAAAAGCTACAAACATTGTTATAGACCATTTAAAAAGGGGGAACATAACGCAACGAGCCCACGAGCCCACTCGGACGCACTTACCCGCGGAAGGTAGGAGCGGGCGGTCGCCACGCGCCGCCCATTACCGCTTTAATTAAATGTAACGCACGAATATGCGCCCGTGTGAATTCTACCTCATCGGTGAAGTTATAAAAGGGAATAGAAAGACTATATAAAGAAATCAAATTAAGCTTTGATAATAACATAAAACATAATAATCTGCATTTACTGATTATTTTTATACAACACTTCGGATTTCAACGCGAAATTGGAAGAATTACATTAAAAATTAGCATCACATCATCAGCCTGTGATAGTCCACTGCTGGACACAGGCCACCCCTAATGCTTGCCTTCTCCATTAAGGGGCTTTTGGGCTTGCGATAACTTTCAGTTAATGTATACTAGAATTATAAAAGGGAAACGTTTGTATATTTGTGTGTATGTATGAGATGAATAAACTCAAAAAGTGCTGTGCTGATTTCAGAAATTCTTCCAATGTTAAAAAGTTACGTCAACATACTTTCAGTCACGAAAAATTTCATATCAAAAATCTAAAAATAATCCAGGCAGAGCCGTAGACAGCTAGTAGTTATACGGGTATAGTAAAAAGTCATTTATGCATCTATTCGTCAAATCGTAATTTAAAATATAAGGTCGCTTCTATTTATTTCCAACTCTATAATCGTTCGAGTACTTCGTATAGATACTCCACTCGGAGGGTTACTCGACTCGAGAGCAAACTTCAATGTAATCATTACGGTAAAGCAACAATGCGCCGAGTCCGCGGGGAATCCCTGACCGCGTGGGAGCGGCCTATTAACTGGCGGTACGCCGGTTCAGTTCCGGATCATGGTTTTAAGTGTGCACTTTTGATGTTTTTTTTTTATTCCGTTTCAATAGGTTTTGATGTGGCCGTACAGTTTTGGTTGTGATTTTTTATACTTGTTCAAGCTAATCTGATGGAGATTGTATGAAATCTATCACAAGCGTATTAGCGCTTGTTTCATAAACTGCTGGTCGGGGATTTGATTCTTACTGGCTCTGATATTTTCTGGCTGATCGTTTAGTTGCTTGGGAAATAAGATGATTCAAGCGTCGGTCGAGCATAGAAAAAGTTGTCAGTGCCTTTGAATTTGCTAACAACTAATCAATCCTTGCAATTTACCTTTCGGGTCGTGGAGATCGAAGGCTAATCCCTGTAGAAACTGGAACACATGTAACTCTGAAACAAGCCGACCCTATGATAAGTGAGGAAAATTGCTAGAAGAAGAAAAATAAGCAATCTCTTAAGTGTAAGCTAATAATAACCCATAAACATTTAGCAATTATTCTAATCATCAAGTAGTTATTTGACAAAATTACTTTAATGAGGCTCTATAGGGACGTAAGAAAAGATTGTAATTTTTTTCCGCAAAGCAGTAGTGTGTAAAAGCAAATGTATTCCTGCTTGCACCTGGGTCTCCACTCCAGAACTATTCGACTCCAGAGGTCGTCAGTTCAGCGGCTTATATGACCAGCCCACTGCCACTTCAGCTTACTAATCCGGTGGACTATATTAGTGACTATGGTTCTCTGACGGATCACATCATTGATGCGGTCTTTCAGAGATACTCCGAGCATAGCCCTCTCCATAGCTCGCTGAGCTACTTTCAATGTTGGGACCAGTCGAGCCGTAAGAGTCCAAGTCTCGGCACCGTAGCCCGGATGGGTGACGAGAAAACTAAACAATAAAGTTTCATATTAATAGAACTGCCTCCGTCGCCTAGTGGTAAGGGCGTGTGCTTTAGAAACCGGAGGTCGTGTGTTCGAATCCTGCGGTTAGGAAAAATTGGGCCGATCACCCAATTGTCTGAAAAGTAAGATGATCCATGCGTCGGATGGGCATGTAAAAAGTCGGTCCACCCACCAACCCGCATTAGACCAGTGTGGTTGATACGGTCCAAAAACACCCTAATGCATAGGCGAGGCCTATGTCTAGCAGTGGACTATCACAGGCTGATGACGATGATTTATGGATAGTGAAATGTCACTATAATACGATCATTCATTGACAGTTCGGATGTCATTGTACTCAGATACAATACCGAATTTTCCCGAAGGAAGTAATTTCTCGCTACAGCTATAATATCGATATTCGTTCGTTTATAACAAGGTCGCATTTAGGCGGGAAAAGTGGCGTCGCCATTTTGTCAACGAATTACGCGCAGACTCGCAATCTCGCCCTTAAGCCCTTGCTCGGGTGTGGGGCCCACTTCCAATTTAGGAGGTAATGTAAAAGGCTTTAGGTAAATCAGAGGTGTTGCTTTGTTCTGCACGTACAGTGTAGGTTTCTTTTCATAATCAGATATGCTGTCGAGAGATCTTATTAAGGAATGAAATTTTATTTTGAAAGCTCCGTTCGTAGATGAAGATTTCGTATTTGAAGTGTGTGAATATGATTTTATTGCGTGTATCGGATAATGGTTGGTATTTTTTTATGTAAATTGTTTCTGATAGTGGGGTTGATTACTTATTATGTATTACACAATATAGTGTTATTTTGTTCATTATCAGAATTTTAAATAATTTTAAGTGTTTAGGTTCACCTCGTATTTAGGTCAGGTCTCAGTAACGTTTTCACTCTTCTTCTTTGCGACAGAAATATGCTACGCAGTGATAGTTGCTATTCCAGTACCACCACGGTGGCTATTTCTATCACAAATTGCTATCTGAAAACACTGCCGGCTTCCGGTTGGAAGGGCATCGTGGCCAACGCACTGGGTAAATGAGACGTCACATGTCTTATTAAGTAAACGAATTTTTTGACGTTTTACGGTGCGATTCATATGGCGTTTTAGTTACCATCAGTTAAACGATTAGCTAGTCTCTTTACTATAATAGATTTTTTTACGCAGGCAGACGAGCAGTCGGGCCACCTGATGGGAAGTGGTCACTGAGGTCTATAGACATCGGTAATACTAGTGGGAAGTGGTCACTGAGGTCTATAGACATCGGTAATACTAGTGGTATCACCAACGCGCTGCCTACCGTGAAACATAGGATGTTATGTCTCGCTGACTACAGTGCCCTTCAAACCGAAACACAGTACTGCTTTTCGGCAGAAATAGGCACCGCGGTGGTACCAACCCAGACGGTCCTCTGTAAAAAGGGGACCTACGACCAGTGAGATGAGAATGAGAAAAGAATCCTTTTTTACGATTTAGGTTTGTAATAGGCACTATTAGGTCTTTACAATCGTCATCTACCCTCAAATAAGATTCTTATTCGCGTATATCCAGTACATGTACTATGAACGCGCACAATAAACGCGCGTAAACTAGTTTTATTACGACGATATATTCGGCTAGATCCCCAACCGCGTTGTTTCGCCGAATTGGCCGCCGCGGTGGAGAGGACGCGGATAATTGGCGCGAAAGATGGCGGTGCGCGGGAAAATACGCGCGTTTGTGAACGTAGCGTTATGGAGGTTATGTTTTCGGTTTGTAAAAGAGTTTGTGGGTATTTCGGCTTGGTTTCGATATAATTATTTCTTGTGTTTACGCGTATACTATACAATATTGAATAAAAAATTTTTACGGATTTTATCGCGGATTATACGTGACCACGGCCGCTGAAAAATGTTCGAAATGTCGGGAATTTAAATATGTAATATGAACGCGATAAAATCCGTAAAAAATCATTTTATTTAGTATTGGTTTGGATAGTTTTACGTTTTTATTAGTCGTTGTATTGCTGTTGGTAACAGTTTTCGGTTGATGCAAGATGTTATGGTGTGCGAACGATAAAAAAGAGGTTACAAAACTCTTTTGCTTGCAGCTATTCCATTTATATGTAATATGGATATATAGAAAGATCGAAATAATATAAACACTATTATGGTGTGATGTTTTTACAAAATGAGTTGATAATTATTAAGGTAAAAGAAAAAATTTACATTATACGTGAAAATTTACTAAGGTAACAACCATTAAACTACTTAGGGTTACAATAAAAAATTCTATGTGCCGTAATGATTATAAAGAACTTTATAAATATTTAGATATAATTTTTACAAAGCGGCTACCGCAAATATTATTAATATATGTGAATGAATCAGATGATTATTATGAAACAATACAGTAAAGAAATATTTAGCAGGATTAAAACTAGCGGTTGCACACAATATACTTAAAATTCTTGTTAAATTCATTTAGCACAAAAATCTGCAATTGTGCCTTGAATCCATTATTTATCATCATCATCATCACCGGCCTATGTTAGTCCACTGCTGGACATAAGCCTCCCCTAATGCACGCCTTCTCCATTTTGGGGGTACTGGACCGTATTCCACCAAGTTGGTCGAATGCGAGTTGGTGGTGACCAACTTTTTACATGCCCATCCGACGCATGGATCATCTTACTTTTCAGACAATTGGGTGATCGGCCCAAATTGCCGTAACCAACTAGGAAACTTTTATTTTGTCCTTGCAGGATTCGAACCCACGACCTCCGGTTTCTAAAGCACACGCCCCTACCACTAGCCTACGAAAGTCGTTTCATTGTACATTGTTTATAGTACAACTTAATTCATAAACCTTGCAAGTTGCGTTATAATACTATATGTAGGTTTTTCTCAAGGGGAGTAAGGAAGTTCGAATTCATGAGTTAGGACGACATTGCCAATCTTAACTACTAATATAACAGTTGAAATGTGAATTGACAACCTCACAGGGAGATACCGACCATACAATATCATTAACTTGTAGAAGATCACATTAAATGTCATTAAAATCTATGTTTAGATGTATAATTTGGGGCATAAATACCTCGAAATCTAATATTAATAATTCATTCTCAAGATTGATTGATAATGAAGTGAAAGAGTATTTCAGAAAGCAGTTTAGGTTTTAAATTAGGTGATATTAAATTAATTTACGAAATTTATTTGGTAAACGGATTTGGACAATCCATGACTTTTTTCTTAAAAAGTAGACAGCAAGGCAATTACTGGTGGTAACCTTCATGATTTCTCTATCTATCAATATTTTTTTAGTTAGGGGGTTGTTAAGGGCTTTGGTACATGGGTATATGTTTCGTTTACTTAGTAATTACATCAATAGTGTCGCCCTTCAAACAAGAGCACAAGACTTTTTGAAAAGGCATTAAGAGTCGTGATTTAATTTGAAGAGTAAAAATTGTCTTTAATATAGTTATTATATACGGTTTAGTTATGCTATAATATAAAAAAATGAATTTTATTACATTAACAAATATTATGTACATCATACACCGAGAAATTAAGTCAAAGAGTAATTGTATCCATAATCCAGGAAAGCTTTTAAAGCGCGCCAACTGGCAACACTCGTAAACGACAAAGTTCCACGTTCCTTTTTCAAATTATTCAAGTATCATCCCGCGCCCGACGCGGTAACGTGATAAAATGTGAACGAAATAAATAAATTCCCTCCTAAACGGCGAGCGCGGGAACAGTGAAAGTTAATTTGAAAATGGAATGAACCGGCAGCCAATGGCGCGGGGGCCCGGGGGACGGCCGGCCAATGGCGGCGCGGGGATTTTCGCGCGCTGAATTTTTATTAGCGCAGATAATAACGCGCCATTTTGTGACAGGTCCTCTTTTTCGTTTCGAGTAGGCCCACCACGCTTTCCGGATGCATTCCGCCGGCGAAAAGTTTGTGTGGATATGAGTTTGGGGAAATAGGACTTGCTTTTTCGTTAAGCACGACTCTAGCTTCTGAAATGTGGCTGGTTAGTCAGTTTACTTAGTGAACGTGACGTGAATTTACAGAGACATTTTATTTTTTGCTAGTAATAGCTAGGTCTATATCGCCGGCCATTTTCTTTGTTTTTTTTCTTGTTTTTAATTTATTTATAAAAATAACTTATTAAATGCGACTTCAAATTACTTTTAATACGATATGATAATATATAAAATGTACTATTGTTTTAATTATAATAAGAAAATAAGGAGACGAGACAAAGGATAAATGAAAATATACTATAATTGTTTCTTAATAAATCGAATTGAGCAGGCTCAAAGTCTAATTACTAGTACAGTGACTTATAGCAACTTATAGTTTTACTAAAAAAATATTTCTGAATTTATTTGACATATAATAATAATGTTGTAAAAAACTACATATTGCAGCAAATTTTGAATTGGAAAATATAAAAAGGTTCTAGAGATCGATCCGGAGCTTTTTAGATTACATGAAGCTTATATGAATTGATGTTATATAACGAGCAACATTTTATGTTTTAATACATAATATTTTATAGCATTCTATAATATTTTTTTATTATAATTTAGCTAGTAAATTAGGCAAGTAAAACAGTCTTTTTACATAAAGAAAGTTTAGCGTATACAATTTTCTACCGTATACTTATTACTTCATATCTTTTTTCTTCTTCTCTGTCTTGTAACGACTTCTAAGTCTGACTACTGATTGACTAATGATCGCTGTCAATTATCCACTAAGAGTTATGACTAATTTAGTTATTTTACATCTTTTGCTATATCCAATCTCTTCTATTTAATATATTAGGGTAAGCAAAGTAGGGATACGGTCCAAAAACCCTCTAATGGATAGGGGTGTATTAGGGGAGGCCTATGTCCAGCAGTGGACTAACACAGGCTGATGATGTATGATGATGTAAACAAAGTAGACATGAGGCACATAGGCATCATAAGAGCCTTAATACACTTGCAACGTAGGCACTTTATCAATGACAATTGTGTGGGGCTCGATCTCGCGGGTGTGAATGTAGAATTCAATGTAGTAAAAGCGGCAGTGGTTTATCTTTGTGTTCTGGTTAGGTAGAGTAATATAGGCCGATCACCTCATTGGCAAAAGTGTGTGTATGTAAAAATTTGCCAATTTTACAAAACAATATTTCACAGTCGTTATAGGACGTCTGTACAATTAAATTACCGAGAACAAATTAATCTTTTCAAGTACTCTTTTGGCTATATTTAGTAACTAACGGATTAGCTTTGGAAAAAAAAGCTAGAAGATAAAGCGCCGCCATTACAATACTTTTCTTATTGATTATAGTTCAGCCAATATATCCAGTTAAAGTTTATAAGCTTTAAGCGCGACAACTTCAATTGCGATAGACACTATTTTTCAATCATGACACAAACTGAATATGACACAATGACAATTTATTAATTTGAAGTTAACTTCACGATACCCGAAAACTTTCTTGATAGATCAGCCCGTGATAGTCCACTGCTGGACAGAGGCCTTCCCTAATACACCCCTATCCATTTAGTGGGTTTTAGGCTGTATCCCACCACGCTGTTCCAATGCGGGATGGTGGGTGGAGCGATTTTTTACCGACGCATGGATCATCTTACTTTTCAGACAATTGGGTAATCGGCCCAAATTGCCATAATCAACTAGGAAATAACAATGAAAATTTTTTGAGTCCCCGCAGGATTCGAGCCCACGACCTCCGGTTTCTAAAGCAAATGCCTACCATATAGCACTAGGCTACGGAGGCAGTTTAAAGTACGTATAAAGTAATATGATTATTATTCTTGAGATAAATCTTAAACAATAAATCGCTCTTAATATCAGTACATGTTTCGTCCTGTTATTCTCAGTGGAATCATGGCCATCCTAGCAGCAGGTCGAAGTTGCCACTCGAAATAGAATGCGACATAAATGGCATACGTGACCGAAAATACGAAATCGCCCGATACTCCCCTTATCGGTTGATGCAAGGTGATTGCTTTGATCCCAAGGATCTGTGTGTATTAGATAGCTCTCAAGCCAAAATGGGTAGAGACCTAATATAAACATCTGAAGCTTTAGGAGTCTAATTTATATAAAAACGATGGAAAAATTTTAAAAATTAAAAAACCTTACAACTTCTTATATACAACAAGGTATTTTTGTAAGATGAAAGCTGCCTAAGTTTATTCTTATTGTATCAGCTATTTTTTAGAGTAAGGCCCGTCAATATCGAGTCACATATATTTCACATCACACATCACACATCATCAGCCTTTGTTAGTCCACTGCTGGACATAGGCCTTCTCTAATAAACCCCTATCCATTAGGTGGGTTTGTGGATCGTATCCCACCACGCTGGTCCAATGCGGGTTGTTGGATGAACCGACATTTTACATGCCCATCCGACGCATGGTTCATCTTACTTTTCAGACAATTGGGTGGTCGGCCTAAATTGCCCTAAACAACAAGAACCAAGAAAATTTGTTGAATCCCCGCAGGATTCGAACCCACGACCTCCAGTTTCTAAAGCACAGCCCATACCACTAGGCTACGGAGGCAGTCTATCTATATATATTTATTATATATATATATATATATATATATATATATATATATATAGATAAATATATATATATATATATGTATATATATATATATATATATATATATATATATATATATATATGTATAAAAATAGATAAATATATATATATATATATGTATATATATATATATATATATATATATATATATATATATAGGTGGATTCGCTGAGTAGAGGTTAGCAAAGAACGGATTTTACTAAATTCCATCCACAAAGGGGGGTTGCGGGGTTGCTAGTATGTTATATTTTAAAGTCAATTTGGCTACCAAAATCCATTTTGAGGTTGTTGTAACAGACAATCCAATTTTATTTATGTTTATATTATTCAATTCAACACGAACAATCAACAATGCTTGAAAATTAATAAATACGATTAACGGATCTCGTAAAGAAGTTTATACTCGTTGAGAGCGAATAATTGAGTGTTATTTAATTCTTTGATTGAATGGAGCGACCGACCGAAAAGTTTTTACCATTTAGCATAGTATATACAGCTTATTATGCCTAAAGAGCCTTATTATGCCTTGAGAAATTAGATGTCTAGGTCATGTCTAGGTCTCCTAACGTTTCACTGGCCCCTGTAAAACTGAACACAGAAGTGTCTTTACACAACTGCTTTACGGTAAGATGGAGTAACGCGGTATTTTTACTAATTATTATGAATACGAGGCCTTACATGTAAAGAAATATTAGTTTGTTATAATCGATGTCCAAGTCATTACAGTGTAATCATATCAAATCCACTTATTTACGGATTTTTCGCGTTACTGAATATAGGTATTTATTCCCGACGTTTCGGATTCTTTTCAGCATTCATGATCACGGGCAGACTAAGTTGGTATATACCAACTTAGTCTGCCCGTGAATAAAATATTTAGTAACGCGAAAAATCCTCAAAAGTGGATTTGATATGTATAATCGCGTAAATAAAAGAAATAATTATGCTTTAAACATATTTAACCTGTTATCCGGACAGGGCGCATAAATACGTCAAACGGGAAGCAGTATAATTTCGCTATTAAGATATAGTTCATAATCTTTTTATTAATTTAAGGAATAATCTACGGTCGTGACGTACTGAAACTGAAGTAAAATAGTTTACTAGTACTCGCGCTCGTTTTATTCTACTGCTTTTCTGTGATTAAAAGGGTATTCCCCAGTTAAAAGGTTAACATACGAATAACATGTAATTTTTTAACGCTTTTTAAGTATTTATTCCGAGAGAATCATAATAATCGGTTTCGCAGTGTCCTATAATCTACTCGCAGAACGATTCAACCAGATTTTTCCTCTGCCTACGGCGTGAGTTTATTGTCAGAAAAAGGTGTTAGGTCATACAGATTTCTAGCATCTGTATGACCTAACACTTTTTTTTTGTTCACGTAAATACTACGACACGATAAAAAAAAAACTTTCATTTTGTCGTGTCGTATCATTCATGTGATAAAATTATACAATATGAAAATGAAATTATTACATTTCTTAGTAATACTTTACTTTAACTTACTTTGCTTTACTTTAAAAGGCTATAGGAAATCATCTTCAAGAGAACGAAAGGCATTCCATGTAAATTATATAAAATAAAAGTACCTTATAGATATTCGTTAAGTGAATACTCTATAAATGTAGAATTTGATATCTTCGGTATAATCCATTAACAAATTGTATCATATATTCTATACATAATCAATCGAAATTATCATCCAATATCAGCCTGTGTTAGTCCTCTGCTGGACATTGGCCTCCCACCACGCTGGGATAATGCAGGTTGGCGGGTGGACCGACTTTTTACATGCCCATCCGACGCATGGATCATCTTACTTTACAGACAGTTGGGTCACATCACATCATCAGCCTTTGTTAGTCCACTGCTGGACATAGGCCTCCCCTAATACACCCCTATCCATTAGGGGGTTTGGACCGTATCCCACCACGCTGGTCTAGTGCGGGTTGGTGGGTGGGCCGACTTTTTACATCCGACGCATGGATCATGTTACTTTACAGACAGTTGGGTCACATCACATCATCAGCCTTTGTTAGTCCACTGCTGGACAAAGGCCTCCCTAATACATCCCTAACCATTAGGGGTTTGGACCTGTATCCCACCACGCTAGTCTAATGCGGGTTGGTGGGTGGACCGATTTTTACATGCCCATCCGACGCATGGACCATGTTACTTTTCAGACAATTGGGTGATGAGCCCAAATTGCCCTAACCAGTAGGCTATGGAGGCAGTTAAATTATCATCCAGCTTATTAAAAATTATTTTAAATAAATCAGAACGTATACAATAATAATATTTGTTGTTTACGTCAATTCTGATTAAAAGGAATATTTCGAAACGTAAATATTGTTATTATTATAATACTGTACGTCTTGGTAAAAAGCGCAAAATAAATACACAGCGCGGCTATGGTTTTAACAAAGTTGCCAAAGGTTTAAATGGCAACATTATATTCAGATAAAATACTTTTATGCCACACTTGTCGGGGCGATTTGGGAGTTTTGTTTATAACAAAGGAAACTTTCGCTATTCACGTGGGGCACTTTAATTTAAACATTTGCGTTAAACCCGATGTTTTAATCTTGATTCTCGACGCTCGCGGGTGGAGAGGTGCTCTTTTATAACGGGAAACGTCGTTTTGTTCTTTTAATCATGTTATTATAAGGTTTAATAATTCCGCAAAATAATATTTTTTACGCGGTTTAATAGAAATAAGCATCTTGAAAACGTAAATAGTGATGACAAAAGTAAATGAGATACTTTTCACTTTTCGTTTCATTTAGTAATAAAATATTTGTATTAAAAGCTGTTGAAATTTAACCTAATAAATATTTTTGCCTGTATGACGACTCCGCTTCAAGTCCAATGATATTGTAATTAAATAAAATATAATAAAAAAGAGACATGTTAAGTTCACCTAAATTAATTGCACTAGCTACGATGCTCTTCAAACCAAATGTTGAGCCAATTTATTAGTTGGTGAGTCAATTTGGTTAACAATAGAGGCGCAATGGAGCATTTAATTTGTGATTTTAGGCAACCCATACAATTTTGGGCGCTTGGGACATGAAGGTATTATCAATTTTACGTCAAGATTAAGTTTTTCGGAGTGCTTTTTAATAAGATCGCTAGTTAATTATTGACCTTCCTATAAGTAGTTTCATCCGATAACAGTTGTTCTAATTTAGAATTATAATCTGACGTGTCCATGATCACCGTAGAATTACCTTTGTCTGCTCGGAGAATTGTTAGTTCTTTGTTGTTGCGTAAGTTGTTAAGTGCAATAAGTTTAGGTTTTCGATTAGGTTTCGGCACTTTGCTTCGACGCAACATTAACGAAATATCTTGTCGGATAGCCTCCAAATCTTCCTTTCAATTGATTTTGAACAAACAATCCTCCACAGTACATACAATTGCTCATACGTTTATATTATTTTTCGCGGTGCAATTGCGAAATTTAAGCCTTTTGATAATACTTTCAATGTCGATTCATCCAGTGATTGTTGTGACAGATTACAAACGCGCGTACGTCACAGAACACCGATTCCTACCAAGGATGATCCGTGAGGCTATTGAGATTAAAAACATCCAAATTTCAATAGAGAAGATGGTTGGTTCTACCACCTGCTTGGGATCCCATAATTAATAAATTAAAATTTAAACCCAAGCATAATACCACTGCCGGCTGTACAGATAAAATCAGTTCATTTTGCATAGGTCGGAGTACAGATTAAAAATAATTAATAAAAATTAAGATCTGGAAACTCGCTTCAGCACTGGCAATGAAGACGCATGACATCTCAGCCTACCCGTGACCACGCGCTGCAAAGTGTTCGAAACGTCGGAATTTAAAATGTAAAAAAACCGTAAAAGTAATTTTATTTAATAATTTTTTTTCACTTTCGTAATTTTACATAAACATTACCGTACGTTTTTAAGAAAACAAAACATTTATGTTCATCATAAATTTCTTTCCAATTTAAATCATAACACCAAACAAATGTATCGATTTAAACTAAAGCTGAACGCATTCAAAAAAAATAAATTTCAAACCGACTTAAACCACGAACGCATCCATAAATAAAGTCGGCGCAGTCTAGATTGGCTGTATGTCGCGTTTCCTTCGCCCCAAGGCGATGGCGCCGAGCGAGGCGGGACGCGGCTAATTATTTCCCGCCCTTTCCGCTCGCCAGATCGGCCGTTCCCGAGCTCACCTATTTGCTTATTTGACGTGACGAAAATGTGATTTCATTTCGCTTCGGTTAACAATGCGGTGTTGTAATTTAATGTTTTTTTGATATTAGTTCTGTTTGAATTATGGAGTCTTTGTTTATATTAGTGAAGTAATTGTGAGTTTATGGAAAATTTGTTTTTAATGTTTGTAAACATGTATGGGAGATTTTCATAAGGTTTATGTAAAGTATTTGAAGACTTTCAATTGGTAACAGCATATCCTTCTAGTTTTTTTAAACGACTTTATTCGTTTTTGTTGATGATATTTTATGGTTTTCAACACAATTATTTTTAATAGCATATGTAACATATGACTACGGACTGCCTCCGACAGACTAGTGGTATGGGCATTTGCTTTAGAAACGGAGGTCGTGGGTTCGAATCCTGCGGGGACTCGACAAATTTTATTGTTATTTCGTAGTTGGTTAGGGCAATTTGGACCTATCACCTAATTGTCTGAAAAATAAGATGATCCAAGCGTTGGATGGGCATGTGAAAAGTCGGTCAACCCACCAACCCGCATTGGAACGGCGTGGTGGGATACGGTCCAAAACCTCCTAATTGATAGGGTGTATTGAGGAAGGCCTATGTCCAGGGTTGGACTATCACAGGCTGATGATAATGAATTAACATATTGGCTTTATTATGCATGATAATTAGAAATTACTAAATGCCTATGGTACATTTTTACATACATAATAATTTTTATTATAATACTCTATTATAACTCACATAATATTTTGAGAAAGTATTGCCTATATGTTTTTTTGATGTATAAGCTACGTTATGGTGAAATTAATTTAAAATCCATAGTGTAGTTTTGCGTAATAGAGTAATAAACGCCCATACATAGAAAATTTCAATTTATAATATTAGTAGCATTAGTAGGAAGCTAACTTATTTGAGTGACATAAAAGTTTCGGTCTACTACACCTTAGTTGCTGCCTCCGTAGCCTAGTGGTATAGGCATTTGCTTTAGAAACGGAGGTCGTAAATTCGAATCCTGCGGGACTCGACAAACTTTATTGTTATTTCGTAGTTGGTTAGGCAATCTGGATCGATCACCTAATTGTCTGAAAAATAAGATGACCCAATCCATGTGAAAAGTCGGTCAACCCACCAACCTGCATTGGACCAGCATGTTGGGATACGGTCTAAAACCTCCTAATGGATAGGGGTGTATTAGGGGAGGCCTATGTTATGCTGTGGACGATCATAAGACCAACGGGCATTGTTCCTGAAGGTAAATGATATGTGTATATGTATTCTGT
The DNA here is from genome assembly GCA_029286875.1 of Lamproptera curius. Taxonomy (NCBI): domain Eukaryota; kingdom Metazoa; phylum Arthropoda; class Insecta; order Lepidoptera; family Papilionidae; genus Lamproptera; species Lamproptera curius. The sequence continues at coordinate 3,069,893 of JAGSMT010000105.1, read as the reverse complement.
TAAAGTTGAAGATGGACTCTCGGGAGTCTAGGCTTCGTATTTAAAGTATGAAGTATAACTACTATCAATAATCAGTATTTTATCTTTTTTATACAATTCTGTGACAATCCATTAATTAACCACAACTTCATAAAACCACGGTAACTTTATAAATTATTGATAAAGAATACAACTTTATACTTTTTATGGGTACAAGTTTACAGTCAGAGTTCTAGTATCGACAATTGAATGAATGTAACATAAAAAGGTCGGTTTTTAATTATCCTTTAATAGTCATTCATTTATACGTATGTCTTTTTCCTTTGTTAGCTACAGCCTCCCTCCACATTACATTCAACGAACATTCCAGACGAGAGAGCGAAATTTCGGATCAACTCCAAAACCGAACGCACAAAAGACGCGCCAAAACTTCATATCGAGATGTTGCGCAATTCGAAATTCGAAAGCGCCCGCATTCCAAATGCCAAATTCCAAATTCGAAAAGTCCGCAGCGACCACAGACGTATAATGAGCGCGCGTAACTTTTTCGAATGCGTCACGGATGGCGGGAAAGTCAGAAGCGCGGTAAACTCACAGAGGCGCGACCCATTTCGTAGCGATTGCTTGTTTTTCGTTCGAGCGGGAAGTTATGGCGGCAATACGGAACAAAGATGCGCCGCCATTGAGAGATGTGTGATTAAAACCCGACGGGGAACTCATTTCGCGGCGTCTTGAAGGGATATTCGTTGCGCGTTCGCCCGAGCGTGGCTGGCGGCAATCGCGGCTGGCACAGATTATAAATAGCTCACCCTAAATCGTAGATAATGGAAAATGCCTAGTACTCTTATTAAACAAATGTGGACAAATATAAAGTCAACTGTTTTTTAGTTTTCTCATAAATAAATATAAATAGACTGTCTCCGTAGCCTAGTGGTAATGGAGTGTGCTTTAGAAACCGGAGGTCGTGGGTTCGAATCCTGCGGGGACTCGAGAAATTTTCATTGTTGTTTCCTAGTTGGTTAGGGCAATTTGGGCTGATCACCCATTTGTCTGTAAAGTAAGATGATCCATGCGTCGGATGGGCATGTAAAAAGTCCAGCGTGGTGGGATACGGTCCAAAATAATACGGTCCTAATGGTGTATTAGGGGAGGTTTATGTCCAGCGATGGACTATCACATGCTGATGATGATGATAAATTAATGAAGTGACAAGAGCAACAGAACATTAATTTGTCAGCAATAGCAAAGGCGCTTTATAACCTGCTCTTAGCCTTAACAGTCTTATATGACTTTTAGTCGCCCTTATATGACTAGTTTAAAAAGGCTTGATTACTTTATGGTTCACCCAAATTAGATAAAGACTAGCCAACGTATTTACTAGGTAAACTGGACGTACCATCCTATGTCTCACGGTAAGTAGCGCGTAGGCGATACCCCTGGTAATGCCGAGGTCAATAGGTGCCAGTGACCACTTTGTGGCACGACTGCTCGTCTGCCTTCGTATACATTAATAATTAAAAAAAGGCTTAACATACACTTTTTCTGGTTTAAGCGATAAGAGAATCTGTACGTTTTCCTAGTGGTAAGTGATATCTGCCCTGCCTATAAGAAAAGCGGCGTAAGATACAAATCCGCCCACCGCCCTGAGACATTATGTTATGTCTCATTTAGCCAGTTATTACGCTTGCATCGTTGCCCTTAAAGCCGGAAGACATTTATGTTGACACAATACTGATTTATGTCAGATATAGGCACCACAGACGGTCCCTTGTGAAAAGGTCCTCTAATGTCCAATGTCAAAATCAATCAGGAACTATTGTAGTTAACACGAGTGGGAATCGAGAATGCCTAGATCAATAAAAAGGCGATCGCTTCTGTATTCCTTTCTGTTTAATTTGTTTGCAATTACTCCGAATGTAAATTGGTTAAACTATGGCTGGGGTGGTTTTTAAACCGGGTTTTTAATAACCAAAAATTAAGAGTTTCTACTATTTTTTTTATTTTAGGCCTTGTGTTGAGTATTGAAAAGACCCAGTTTACGTCTTTAACAATCCTGACTCTGATGAGACTAGCCCGATTTCCATCGACGGGCAGTCAGTAAATTCATGCGATCAGTATAAATATCTGGGCAGCATGATGCATAATACTGGGAACGTGGAACAAAATATTCAACACCGAATAGCCGCAGCGTGGCTAAAATGGCGAGAAGTGACTAGGTTACTATGACAAAAGGATGCACGTAAAACTCAAAGGCCTAGTATATAAGTCTATAATAAGACCAGTCCTTATGTATGGTAGCGAAACGTGGGCCGTAACACGGAAAAATACCTATACCATCCAATGTGCCGAAATAAAGATGCTGAGGTGGATGTGCGGCGTCACCAAGCTCGAAAGGATCCGCAACGAGTACGTGAGGGGTAGCTTGGTGTAGCGACATCGCCGATAAAATGCAGGAGAGTAGGCAGCGATGGTATGGCCACGTGAAACGAAAGACGCTGGACTATAGGAATCTCAGCACTGCAATTTTCCATCCCGGAAAAAGACCTAGAGGAAGACCGAAGACGTGGAAGAAAGGTGTAGTGCTGAGGGACATAAGTGAACGTCAGATCTCTGAAGCTGACATCAGGGATAGAGCAAATTGGAGGAGAAAAAAAAGGAAAGGTGACTCCACCACCATGTGGGATTTATAGCTAGGAAGAAGAGAACAGAGTTTCTACACCTTTACGATTAACTTATCCTACTAATATTATATCCTGGATATGGATGTTGGTTACTTTGACATCGAAAAACCACTTTATTGATTTTAATAACATTTTGCAATTAATTATACATCAGAATAACTTATAGGCTTAAATATTTAAGAATATATTGTAGTTTTTAAGATGTAATAAATAGTGTCTTGTATTTAGAAAAAAGTCGGCCATCGACCAGCTACTTTGACACGAAACTCTAAAACATTCAAGCTTTTGAAAATTTTATGTTTACCAATTATTATCTGAAATCACAACAACCATGTAGGTTAAACGGCGGGCGAAGCTAGTATGGCATAATTTTTGATGTTCAGATAGGTATTGAATTTTACATTATTCAAAATGATTATCATATGATATCACTAGCGACTCGCCCCTGCTTTCCACGGGAACTATGCTGATAGAAAATATATCACTTCAATAACTCTGTCTTTTAAAAAACCTCATCAAAATCCGTTGCGTAGTTTGAAGATTTAAGTAGACATAGGGATATAGAGGCAGAGAAAGCGAATTCGTTTTATACTATGTAGTGTTTATATTTGTACACTAATAGACTGTGTAATAATACTGGACTCCTTTAAGGGTCTGAGAAAACTCAGTTCAGCTTTTATCTGTAAATAATTTTAAAAAAGTTGTAATGGAACGTATGTGTGTTAAAGGATATTACTGTTTTAATGACTACTTGATAGATAACACACTCGGTAATGAACTGTTCGCTCCAGGCTATTTCAAAGAATTGAAAAGTGATGTATTAATAAAAAACATTGTAAAATTTATTGAAAAACAAGGAAAATAAAGTCCCGCTGAGTTTCTTACGTCGGTTCTTCTCAGGTTAGAGGCTTCCATTTCCGAATCGGTGTTAGATTATTTGACAATCAATAAGAAAGTGTAATGTTTCCATGTTGAATAAGTATATTTGACTTTGACTTTGATCATCGATTGAATGACTCTTTTACACAGACAGTGACAGGCTTAGAATAAAGATGACTCAGAATATAATTTCTAAAGCGGGTACTGTAATGTCTGTCCAAGATCCTGTATAAAAAACGGGTCCAAAATATATCGAGACAGCTTCCTATAAGCCGCTACCCGGAATGGATCTCTCCTCGTGTGTGTTAGAGTGTTGAGTGGTGTTATGCATCGACTCGTCCGTACGAGACAATGTGGCTGTTGTCGGGGTCACGTGAGTCTCTTTAATGTTTTTTAGTATAAGACGCGTTCAGTCATCATTTTTACTTTTTCGAATTCTCTTTGAGAATTCTGAAATCAGGAGTGGGATAAGCAAATTGTAATCATTTTTACCTTTTTGGAAATCTCTTTGAGATTTTAAGAAGATGGTTTTTCTCGCATACAACTAAATAAAATCCAGAATTTAGATTATCAATTGAAAAGACGATTCTCCATCGAAGTCTTGCCTAATATCTTCTATAAGCACGTTAATAGAATATTTTAAGAGGAGCTAAACGCAAATCCATCATGAAAAACTTTTGTTTTTTTTAGTTATATGAACAAAATACTAAACCATTATCAATTAGTTATTAGGGAGGTAATATATTTTGTTCAACCAGTTATACCCGTAAATAAAAAGAAATGGAATTTACGAAAGCAAAGCGAATGGGTCCACCATTTCCCTTTGCTTTTGTAAATACCATGGAGTTCTTTTACATAAAAAAAAACAGATGATTTTGGGCCTGGATATAGGTATGATTACCTTCAAACAAGAGTACAAAAAAAATGTCTTCCAAAAATATTATGTATATATTATATATACATATTATTCTTTCCTTTATAGTAACTATATATATATATAATAGCTACTGAACTATAAAACTATTTAAGCACCTTAATCCTGTCACTGGAAACAACACAAATGTCACCCTCGTACCATTCGTCTAAGTAATTTAAATTTGTTTTACGGTAATAACAAACAACTTTTAGATTAAAACTTAGCATAAGATTAATGTTCGAGTTGGTTGCGACTACGGCAGACGCTGTATATTAGAGATCAACCAGCTACGCAGGAGATATTATAGTGAACAAGTGTATGCGTAAACTCTGGACTGCATGCACTCTATACACCTTCACTCTCATTGTCCAATGGGACTGACAACCGACACGGATGTCCGTCCGACCGGACGGAGAGAGATCAGGCGCAGAGCCGACTTTTAACATGCCCATCAGACGCATGGATTATCTTACTTTACAGACAATCGAGTGATCAGCCCGCATTTCTCCAACCAACTACGAAATAGAATTGAAAATTTGTTGAGCCCCCGCAGGATTTAAACCCACGACCTCCGCTATCTAAAGCATACATCCTTAACAAATTACAAAGACGGATAATATATCAACTTAGTCATCATCATCATCATCAGCCTGTGATAGTCCACTGCTGGACATAGGCCTCCCTAATACACCTCCATCCATTAGAGGATTTTGGACCGTATCCCACCACGCTGGTCCCATGCGGGTTGGTGGTGGACCGACTTTTTACATGCCCATCCGACGCATGGATCATCTTACTTTTCAGACAATTGGGTGATCGGCCCAAACCAATTTGCCAAATTGCCCTAACCAACTAGGAAACAACAATGAAAATTTGTTCATTCGAACCCACGACCTCCAGTTTCTAAGGCACACGCCTTTACCACTAGGTTACGGAGGCAGTCATCAACTTAGTATTAAATAAAAAATCTTTCAAGTCACACTTCGATGTTTATCTCGCTACGGGTTCATTCTCACTCACTGTTAAGACCGTATTAAGTTAATTAAAAGATAGTTGACAAATTGAGGTAACTTTGCGCTTGTTGGGACCCCCACCCTTCCCCCCTCACAGCGTTTATGAGCGGAGTCGTCATATAAGTTCTGTATAGGTAATTAGCGAGTCTCTCTTAAGGCGTGTTTATTTATTTGGGCAACTCTTGGCTACGTTTGAAAGGAGTGACTTTCACCGCGATTTAAGCGTTTTGATACGTTTAATATGTGATTATATCAGTTTCCGATCCTCAGCCTCTGATAGTCCACTGCTGGACATAGGCCTCCCCTAATACACCCTAATCATTATGGGGTTTGGACCGTATCACCACGCTGCTCCAATGCGGGTTGGTGGGTATATCAGTTTACATTTAAGTCATTGTTTGCTGTACGTACACGAAGACACGCTTATATCGCTTACTGGTATTGTGATGGCTTTAGTTTTGGAGAAACGTAAAAATTAATATCGAAGATAAACTCCTGCTACTTCTACTCCCGTCCCTCTTGTGTGTTTTGATAAGTAGGCTATAAATTAAGAAGGTTTATGTGTATTATGACGTTGTGAAACAATGCATATAGAATCAAGATATTTTTTTACCAATCAAATACCCGTGATTGTAGCCGCCTACACTTGATACAAAGTGAACACGGCTCATGACAATAAGCGGTATTTTTTTTATTTATTTCCAATAACCCTATACGCACGTGGAAACCACAATAACCAAACGAGACAACAATTTATGTGTGACATTTATCGTAAATTTTGTGTCATAGATAATTTTCACTTTGAGGCCACAATCAAATTAAAAGTTAGGCTTTAAAAACGACTACACTATTAGTAAGTTAACCTATTCGTAACCAAATACACCTAGGATAAAAATATTGTTTGGCAATTAAATACACTAGATGCAGTGTCCTTCAAACCGGAGCACAATGCGTTTTCGCTACAGAAACAAGTTCATGAATGTTTCATTCAATATCGGTTAAGTACTGATATAGAAAGAACCTTAAACCTTAGTCTACCGTTTATTATTTTAAATTTTTTCATTCCTTAAAGCATCAAGATTATATGGTTGCAGTATAAGAGTTTATTCATGCTCTTTAGAAGAATATCTCAAAGGTGTAGGAAAGTTACAATGTGCGGTACACTCGCGTACAAAACGTTTTATTAATTTTTATAATTATATTAATCATACCCTCCTATTATCAATATAAATTTCATCATCAGCCTGTGTTAGTCCATTGCTGCACATAGGCCTCCTCTAATGCACGCTTTTGTCCATTGGGGGATTTTTGGACCGTGTCCCACCACGCTGGTCCAATGCGGGTTGGTGAGTGGAACTACTTTTTACATGCCCATCCGGCTCATGGATCATCTTACTTTTTAGACAATTAGCTGATCAGCTCAAATTGTCTCAACTAATCAGAAACGATAGCACAAAGTTGTTTCCCTGCGGGATTCGAACCCCCGACCTCCGGTTTACAAAGCTAAGGCGAATACTGCTAGGCCATTAAGGTGGTTTCACTACAAATGTACCTACACCAAATAGCCTAGATATTATCATCGTCATCTGCTTCTAACACTCCACTGCTGAACATATGCCTTTCTCTTACTTGTCTCTAACTTGAACCGGGTACTGCATAGCCTAGGTATATTTATTAATTTGTCGACAGAATCTATAGGTTCCTATATCAAGCAATGGTCTATCAAATACAAATTTTGGCTAATGACGTTATCGTTTAAAAGCCTTATTTATAAGAATCATTAAAGCCAAGATTTATCCAAAAATAGGTCACGTTATTTCTACATCTCTAGATTTAGTTCGTTGGCGTTAAATGATTTCTAAGAAAGAAGATGAACAACACAAATGCCGTGTTTTTTGATAGAAAGCATCTAAGCAGTAAAAGATACTGTGCTTGTATTGATTCCAGAAGCAAAATTAGATTGACTTTAGAATGGGGTTTTCGATGATGGTTCGTGTGATTGTAAAACATTGTGCATTAAAAACAAAACTCAAATTAGAAATTTTATTTTCTGTAATAAACCTGGCTTGAGCGTGACCATGAATCTTGGTAAATGTTTGAAACGTCTGGTATAATCTATCTATATATGTGAAAATCAATTGCTGTTCGTTAGTCTCGCTAAAACTCGAGAACGGCTAAACCGATTTGGCAAATTTTTCCTTGAATTGTTTGTGGAAGTCCAGGGCAGGTTTGAAAGGTAAATAAATATAAAAATTACCGGAATTACAAAAACTACAGCTGTTAACTATCTATCGATTTATTGATAAATCTTATACAAAAGTATAGATCTTCTATTTATCGATTGTGGTAGTACGAAGCCTGCCGGGTCAACTATTTTTAAATAATTGTAAAGAAATGAAACCTAGGGCTAACGATATAATTACGTAGAAGAAAATTTGAGGGAGAAGCCTTCAGAAGAATTTGGCTGGGTAGGCAGCTTTTCATAACCTTTGTCCAGTTTTCTCGTCACCCATCCCACGGTGGTTCTCATCAAAAGTTTTCCACCAAGTGCGTCCTACTGGTTACCTACGGTGCCAAGACTTGGACACGGCTGGTTCACAAATTAAAAGTCACTCGGCGAGTTCTGGAGACTACTATGCTTGGAGTATTTCTGACTTGACTGCATCAAAAATGATGTGATCCGTCGAAAAACCGGAGTCACCCACATAGCCCACTAGATTGTTAAACTGAAATGGCAGTGAACTGGTCACATAAGCTGAAGAACTGACGGCAGCAGTTCTGGTGAGTTACCGGGGCTCGGCAAACGTAGGACGCCCTGCTTAAAGATAGAGTGACGACATTCGCAGTGGCCGGTGAGCTGTATGAGAATAGCCGAAGATAGGAAGCGGAGGCGTTATTAGGGGAGGCCTATGTCCAGCAGTGGACTGACACAGGCTGATGATGGGGTTGATGATACGTGATAAATTTCACAAAACTGTTTTATACGTATACTACTTTGAAATGTTTCGTACCCGACTGTATCTTATACCAAGATACTTGTCTCCCGCAAATTCGGCTGGCCGTTCTTAACATTTAAATGCTAAGCCATCCTCTCTCCAAACACCCTCTGGGTAGATTAATGAGGATAATACCCCGCGTTTTTTTTTAGACCCAATGTCTAGAACATTCCGTAATGAGTTGTTGTGGGTAATTAGCTAAATGTCGGCGGGAATTATTTGACGTATTGTCGTAGAGCTTTCGGTTTGTACCGTCTTAGTCTGTGCGCTAACACAAATGTACTGGTTAAGATTAAACATGACATAGTATTTTTTATAGGGTCGTAATTTTGGTGTCAATAGATGAAAATAAATAAATAGTATGATGTATTAAAATGTTTTCGTAGACATTTTCATTACAAAATTCGATAAGCTTGTGTACTTTTTGTGTTATTTGGAATATAAATGGTGCGAAATTAAAATAAATAACTGTAGATATTTTGTTCTTGATAAACCAGATTTAATTGGCATTTTTTACTGTAATGATTTCATAAAACTTTTAGTTTCATATGGAATACAAAGTTTGAAGTAATTATTTATAATCTTAGAAATAAGAAATATGATATATAAACGCATTATGCATTCAATAGACATTTTATAGTTAAAGAACTGACGAATAATGTTTTAAAATATTTAATAAAACAATGATTATATTCCATACCATCGCATCCTCAATTCTTTCCAACACCCACTCAGGACCAAAAGTAAAGAAAGTGGGAAGGTTTTAAATTAATTATGGGGCGTAATAAAGCCCGTCTCTTAATCACGACGAATAAGTCCCGGTCGGTCGCGGGCCCGCGAGCCCCTATCGCCGCCCCGATCCGGACGCGACTGTCGTTTGAATTTCGAATTATTTAGTTTCGAAGATTATTTTCGTTTACTTCTTAATTAATTTGTTTGCCGGACACTTTAAATCAGACTTGAGTTTTTAATATCGGTATTTATTTTTTTTTTTTTTTTTGTGCACGCAGACGAAACCAGTCAGGCCACCTGATGAAGTGGTCACCGACACCCATGAGGCCATGGGTACCCGCGCCTGCCGGGACCGGGATTTTGTCTCGTTTCCCTATACGCTGGCTCGGTGCCCCTTCAAACCGGAACGGTGTGTTTCCTATTGCTACGGGAAATGGGTGGTATACCAGACGGTCCCTTGTAAAGGGACCCCCGTGGTAAAAGGGACCTACCCCGGTCCAATTTATATATTACTTTAATAATATTCAATTTAGTTGTTAAAATAAAATGTCCTTAGTCTTGGAATGTTTTTTTATTTTTTAATATTTTGTATTCCCAAACCAACTCCCTTGATTAAAGAAAAATCCAAAATATTTAAAATTAGAATTATACAAAATTTCTTAAATATCAATGAAATTTTTGTTTAAAATTGGTGAACGAAAATTAGAAAACTGTATAGGTAAGTGTTTTATATTATTAAAATTTCTATTTATTTCAAGTAAACAAAGTATCTCGTAAAACATTCTCAATCAAATTTCTTTTCGACTAAATTATTTTTTTAACTGCGCATCTGCGTCTATAAAAATATTTTTTAACCAATTCTTACAAATAATGGTTCTCTTCGATGAGCGTGTATCCTTAATTGCTCAATAAATGAGTTATCAAGGACCAAAAGCTTTGGGTATTCAAGTTCTATCAATAAAGGTTTGGGAAATCAACTGTTCAGCTTGCTTGGGAATGTCGTGAAAGTTTGTCGATTGCTTTGGAAAAGTCCTTTAAATAAGTCACATCTCCCCATTGACTAAAAGGCTAATAACTTTTTTATAAAAACTTTATAACACTACATAAAATACGTTTCCTTTCATCAAATTAGCAACATTCGCATATGTAATGGATATTTTGGAGCTGTACCACTGCGAATATCCCTTCCAATAGCATTCCCTAGCGCGTGGAAACATCTAGAAAGGCAGACAATCCATTTCACTTACTGCACGCAACAATGACGGCCGATTCGATGGGATAGGCGTGTACCTTTGAGATCCCATCGGCGGTAACCTTTGTGACGCGCTATGTTTTGAGAAAAATCCAATACCCCCTGCTCCCGCCTGTCATCTTGCTTGGTCCAGGCGTATTAAAGTGATTGCTCGACTACTTTAAAAGCTGTTTCTTAGTTTGTTAGGCGTGGGACATCCCTTGCCTTGGTAGGATATCCAGCCGTCGGATGGACATGTAAAAAGTCAGTTTTGCGCCTAATCCTTCTCCGGTCATGTCTGTTATCCGTCCCATAGTGTGAAGAATATAGAGTGCACCTGTCTGCGCGTACACTTGTGCACTATAACATCTTCAGCGCAGTTTGCTGATTTTTAATATAGATCGGCCGCCGTAGTCGCAATTGACTCGAGGGAAATTATTATGAGATTTCTATATGTCAACATATCTATTAAATGATGCTGTATAAAAATGTTGTACAGCATCACTAGCGATTGTCAGCGATGCTTAGACTCTAATAGCATGTGTAAACAACGAAAAACTAACTACGATATTACTCTAATGTACCTACTAGATGTATTCGTCTAGTTTTATCCAAAAAATCTATAGTTTTTTGCTAAGAGTAATAAACATTCGTTAATCTTTTGTATATTATAATTAATCTCGGGCATTTAGCAACTTAGTAGCGTTATACGTCTAGCAGTTGCCGGCGACTTCGTCCGCGTGGTAATATATAAAAAAACGGCAATCTTATGATATATTTTTTAAAGAAAGGTGGCTTAAGTCACTTCCAGTTACATCAGCTATCTTTTAGTGAAGTTCACGTCAAAATCGGAGCAGCCATTCCGGAGGTTATTCAAAACAAACAGACAGACACACAGACTAAAAGTTTAAAAAGCGTCATTTTGTTCTATCGGTACATATTATATTAATATAACCGGTACGTAGAATCGTGTAATAATTTATGAACGTTTATTTTAAGTAACCTTAAAATAACGGACTACAATTTTATTTATTTGTATTGATTTATAGAGTCATTATGCGCGCTTAACGAATGTAGCTATTTAATTTATTTGAGTTAGGTCGTGCCAGTTCTTGTTCAAAGTCCGAGTCAAAGTCAAATATCTTTATTCAATATGGAAGCATTACAGTTGCCTATTGATTGTCAAATAATCTACCACCGGTTCGGAAATGGAAGCCTCTGACCTGAGAAGAACCGGCGTAAGAAACTCAGCGGGACTTTTTTTTTCCTTTTTTTTTCAATAAATTTTACAAAGTTATACTATAATACCTTACATTTTACCATTTTGAAATATCCTGGAGCGGACAGTTCATTACCAGGGTGTGTTATCTATCAAGTAATCATTACAACAATAATATCCTCTAACACACAAACGTTCCGTTTGTTGCATTTGCTTTTGGGATAGAAATATGTGTAAATATAAATCAGATTACTTTATCGACAATTACAAACGCAAAATTCGTACAGTTAATAAGTCGACTTGAGTAGTAAATAACAGAATTTATGATTATATATACACCCTTATTTGCATTTACAACAAATTAAGCCCTAAGTATGAATCGATTCGAGTTTGCACCTACTTAATTTTCTCTTAATTACCCAATGGTTCACTGGTAGAGAATGCCTTTAGTATTCTGTACACTAGTACTGTACTAAACCCCCTTGTGGGTGGAATTTCGTAAAATCCGTTCTTAGCTGACCTCTACTCGGCGAATGGAATATTCCTACCAAATATCAAATCGCTACGCCTTATGGTTCCTCAGATATCGTGATGAGTCAATATATAGGTGGGAATCTCTTTTATATACATGTATATAGTGTAAAATAAAATGATAATAAATAAATTAAACGTGTCCTTATTTGTTTTATATCGCACACGTCACCGCACAATGCTGCCAACATTGCACTATGTCGCCTAGTGCCGACATAAAGGGCCTGAACTATTCGCTTTCATGCCCCATTTACAAGGGCCGCCGGTTCTTTGAGCGTCGGCCATCGAAGCAAACGCAACGGCGTCAATCAGACAAATTGGAGTCCCGCCAAAGAACGGGACGCCTCCACTCGATTGTGTGCCATTTTAGACGTTACTGGACAGTCCTGCCTTTATACTACATTATAAGAAGGTTTTAACTCATCATCACCATCGGCCTGTAATAGTCCACTGCTGGACATGAGCCTCCCTAATATGGGGTATCCATTAGGGGTTTTGGACCTTATTCCACCACCAATCCAATGCGAGTTGGTGGGTGGACCGACTTCTTACATGCCCATCCGACGCATGGATCATTTTACTTTTTAGACAATTGGGTGATTGGTCCAAATTGCACTAACCAACTAGGAAACAACAATGAAAATTTGTTGAGTCCTCGTAGGATTGGAACCCGCGACCTTCGGTTTCTAAAGCACACACCCGTACTACTAGGCTACGGAGGCATGTTTTGACTATTAAAAATTAAAGTAACCCAAAGCAATTAAATGGCGTTAGAACTTGTTATGTTTTTTGGATTGAAATGCTTTTTGGTAGCGTCCTTGACAATCAATAAGCGAGTGTTACACTTCTATATTGAATAAAGATATTTGAATTTGAATTTTTGTTCGACGCCATTGATACAATAGCGTTGTGAGCGAAGATTTGAAAAGGTGAAAAAAATTGTTTTACATTTTTATGTTGTTATTATTTTTATTTGTTTTTATAAGGGCATTTTATGGGTTTCAAGTAATTTAAGTAACGTAGACTTTTAACAGTTAAGAAAACTTAATTTTTACAAGAAATACACATTAATTGTAACTCTTACCAGTGTTTGTATAAACTAAATTACTGTAATGTTTTATAATTAACATTTCCGTAGTTTTTGTGTAAAGAGCGTAGAATATCTATCAAGTGGTTAAACTGTAGCAATCAAATATTTAACGAAATTTCATCATCATCATCAGCCTGTGTCAGTCACCTTGGACATAAGCCTTCCTAATACGCCACCGCTCCTATCTTCGACTATGACACAGATTTGAATATCGTTTAATTTAGATTTTCGTATCTTATTACATGAACTTTTTAACAGTGCCCACGTAAGGTTTCTGCTGAGTATTGCGCTTGCTTGGTAGGACCAGCGGTGAGACATCGTCCAAGCCCCTTAATGGGAAGGCGAGCAACAAAGGAGAATTTTGTCCAGCAGTGGACACAGGCTGACGATGATACATAAGATATTTATAACATAACTCTTTCAATTTTTTTTTCGGGAAATCCCCGTAAACAGCGTGAAATACTGGCCACCCCATCCCCGATTCCGATTTCAAATTCGCCCTGACGTTTGTAATTTCGAAATGAATAGACGCAATAGCACGATGCGCCTTCTGTCTTTTTGATGTTTTTTTTTTTTCAAAAATTTCGATCTATCGGGGATTTGAAAAAAGCACTTTTTCTTTTATTTATATTTTTCAAAATACGTCGAGGAATTCAAGTTTTTTCGCGAGCGAGCTCTTTGTGGGCGATCTGTATTAAAAATGATATCCGAAGCGATATGCGATAATGCTAAAACTGAAGGCCTTTATGCGTTCGAACTGAATGTTAACTGAAGCTATGAAAACAGTTAGTTGTAGTTAGTGTTTCGGTTATTTTATTATTTACGTATAAAATAGTTTCTTTCATTTGCGTGTGTACACATCATTACATAGTATGGAATAAAGTCGCTTTTTCTGTCCCTATATACCCTATGTATGCTTAAATCTTTTAAACTACGCAACGGATTCTGATGCGGTTTTTTATTTATAGAGCGATTATAGAGGAAGGTTTATATGAATAATCTAGATATATAAAAGAGATTCCCACCTATATTTTGACTCATCACGATATCTCTAGGACCATAAGGCGTAGCGACTTAAAATTTAGTGGAAATATTCCTTTCGCCGACTAGAGGTCAGCTAAGAACGGATTTTACGAAATTCCACCCACAAGAGGTGTTGCGGGATTGCTAGTTCATGCATAATATTGTAGGCAAACGTTGATTAATTTATTCATTTTTCCTTAGATTAACTATCAGTATTGTACCCATGCGGAGCCAGGGGCCACTTGTGTTTTAGTAAATGACTTAACGGATTTTATCGCTTTTAAATTTGGTGCTCCTGTCGCCGGTCTCGTCATTAACCATTTTCCCTACGAAGGATCTGTAACGTTGGGTAATATTGAAAAGTAAATTTACCACGACAAAATCTGTAAAGAATTTTAGCAAATTATTTTCACATGTTCGATATAAATGAAAATGTTTTGAATGATTACTTTGAAATTATAGCCGTGCCGATGATGTAGCCTATAGTAGTAAAGTTGAAGATGTGGCAAAGCGTTCATTAACTAAGAACTAATTCATCGATAAATTTTAGTTGTAAACTAGAAGAGACTGATCTGACCTACATAGCCCAAATAGTTGTTGTGTAAAATCTGTTATACAGTAAAATCTATCCAAAATGTATGAAAAATCAACAAACCATAAAATTTTCGAGTATCTTGAAAACAATATAAGCCTATGGTTTATCCGGCCTACTGATGTTCAACATATAACATTCGTATTACGAAATTGGCGCGTCAATTCATTAATAAAAGTATTTGAAACATAGCGCAATCACTTTCGCATAATTCTCATCGTATATTAATTCGGTAAAAAGGACCTGCAGTCTACAAGTTCTGTTGAGGTTAACACCGTAGAATATCCAACTTAGGCTTAGAAACGAAGATCGTGGATTCGAATCCTGCAGTGAAAATCAATATTGTTGCGGTAATATTAGACTATCACAATTAAATTGGATAAAGAAAGGTAGAATAGAACTAGCTGGTAGGGCTAGTTCTACTCTACCTTCTTATATTAATATATGAAATAATAACAAAAGTAGGGTATACTTTTGTTATTATTTGGAATTTCTTAACCTTAAATTCATAATTTAATACAACTTAACGCATTATAAAGTGAATTTGAAGCCCAAAATGAAAAGTAATTGGACAGAATAGGAATATGTCCTGAAATTTCCGATTCTGACAACTTACTTGTCTCTCCTGATCTACCGATAAAGGAAAAAAGTTTATTAGTTCGGTTAGCGTTCCTATATTTTTATCTGTAATAGTATGCATATCCAAGAGACACTATTTATTCAATACAAAAGATAATAGTTTTATTTTTAATTGGATTCTTGTGTTTGAATGATATTAATAATTTCAATTAGCTTAATATAATCTTTTATAATCTTTAGAATAGATAAATGCCGGTTAAACTTAACTTATTAACATATATTTTACCCTTTGGTAAACGTTAGTAATCGTTTATTTACTTTACTAATAATAATAAGCCCTGATAATAATAAGCCTGAGGAGAACAGTTGTCGGTGTCATCACTGTGTAAACGACTTAACAAGGCTTTTGCCTTTGACCTCTGACGCTACATCTCTCTTCATATGTTTTATTGTTCAACTAGCAACCCCCCAACCCCCTTATGGGTCGAATGTCGTAAAATTCGTTCTTAGCTGACCTCTACTCGGCGAAAGGAATATTCCTATCAAATTTCAAGTCACTACGCCTTATGGTTCCAGAGATATCGTGATGAGTCACAATATATAGGTGGGGATCTCTTTTATATATATAGATTTAGCTCGTCACAAAATCACCTATTCAAAATAATTCCGAATAATTAACACTGTCGCCAAAATACTTCCCGCTCGTACCGTACTCAATCGAACTCGGTTCACAAAAAGCAAAACTGGAAACCAATCGAGTGTCGCCCGCGCGTCCCTTCAATCAAACGGAACGGGGCAAAGCAGAAGCCCGCTTTCCAATCGGCGCCCCATTATAACTGCACGGCAACACTAAATTACCGAATAACATGTCGACCACCCCACTAACCGTTCCCCCTCCGCCTTTGTCCGACCCCCGAATGCCAATCTGGGAAGATTGCTTTTTTTCTCCTTTTGTTAGTTTGAATAAGCGTATGTAGGCTCCGAAACGCGCAATACAACTCAGCTGGGCTCTTTGTAGGTGATTAAATATCTAGCATCGTATTAGCTGCCGTCTTTAATGGTAACGACGTTTCTATTACAACGGGATAAGGCTCAGATTGGTCTGAAAGCGATTTTCGCGCCTTTTTCGACGTTTTGCACTCTCATAAAATTCGGAATGGTTATTTGATGGTTTCTTGGCTCGTTCGCGATTTGCCCGATGATTAATTCGCCATTCATCGTCCCTTTGTACGCCCCATTCGATAGTTGATTGTGATTCCTGTTACGCGTTTGCGGATAAATGCGAGGGATTTGTTGGATTACTCGTGCGGCCGTCCGTCGTGCACGGCGCCCGCGACGCGTCTGTGCGTCAAATTAGGAGAGCGATTCTAATTTGATTTTACTAATTTTAAATTTGGAATATGGTACAAATCAAAATATAAAAGCTTAGCGGAAGCTGTTAAACGCATGTTGGTAGTTTGATGATAAAGGTTATACCAGGGCCTGAAGAGACCCCCCGTACAAGTTCTCGCTTTGTCGAAGCGGTGGGGCTTAGTACCTGCGGTGGCTCAGCCACGGGGAAGCTAAGAAGAACCTGGCAGGCCTAAAGCCGGCCGTGGAGGAGAATGCCTCAATCTGGCTTCATAAGCCAGCTTTGAGCAGACTCCTCATTGGATGCGCCCTGGATGGTGCGAGGGATGGGTTGTAGCAGGTAGGTTTGCCGCCCTTCCTGTCCTGGGAAGAGGATTGGTATTTCGCAGGGCCATGGAGGCAGGGACATTCAGCATAGCAGTTACAATCAATAGGGTAAACTGAATTTGATAAATGGATAAGTTGTTAGTTGCATTGACATTCACATCACATCATCATCAGCCACTTGTTAGTCCACTGCTGGACATAGGCCTCCCCAAGTACACCTCCTACATTAGGGGTTGGACGCATCCACCACGCTGGTCCAATGCGGGTTGGTGGTGGACCTGACTTTTTACATGCCCATCCGACGCATGGATCATCTTACTTTTCAGACATTGGTGATCGGCCCAGATTGCCCTAACTCAACTAGGAAAAACAATGAAAATTTGTTGCGTCCCGCAGATTCGAACCCCGACCTCCGGTTTCTAAAGCACATGCCCATACCACTAGGTTACTGGAGGCAGTTGGCATTGACATTGCCGTCCCATAATTGGGCGATTGATCCATTCGCTGTAGCCAAACAAAAACTAAGATAATATAAAGATCTTTTCTATCGGGGTTCGAACTCACGACCTTCGTGTCCTAGTATACATAGGGCCAATACAACTAGGCCAAAGAGGTACCGGTACCAGTAGATTAACTAGTTTAATGAATGAGAATAGTAATTAAAAATAGAAAATACTATGAAGCCAAAATGATAAATTAATAGAAGACGCGCTTATTTTACCTTGGTGTTCTAAGAAGATATAGAAAAAGCAAATTTCGCCACTTATGGAATATAACTTTATAATAGAGTCCGACTGAAACTGCCTTCCGGCGAAACCGAAACCGAAACCGAAACTTGGTCGGTTCGAAGTTTCGGCCGAAACCGAAACCGAAACCGAAACTCACGTGATCAAGTATAAAAATTCTTGAAATACCAAAATATGGAGCTTTTATGCCTATTTTTTTTGCTTTATTTTATCATGGTATGGGAGACAGTATATTAAACGTGGTAATCGATTATTTTAGTTGTTAATAATATTTTTATGTATCAGTTGCTAATAATGTTTTTTTTTTTTCAAATTAATTTCTTATAGCAATTTGAGTTATTAATAAATAAATTAATAATTGTGACTATTGCATTAAAAGACTAAGTATTGGTATTTTGTAATCTTACTAATTAAAACTTTGGTTTGTATTTGTAGTTCCGAGGGGATTAAAAGTAAAATGAGATAGAATATAATGACTATGATAGCTTAATTGTTTATTTTCTACATAACTCCGAGTCCACTCAAGTCCAGCGTTCCAAGTTTCCAATGTTTATTTCCTTTAAAAAAGATTGTCTTGGTCCTGCAAAAGGTCACCAGGCATCGTTTACTTGTTATATATACTTTTAACACATGTTTCTCTTCAGTATTGTATCAATTTGGAGAGAAGATGATGATGATAAATAGCTAGGCGCCAGATCTGGTGAATGAGGGGATGCTCAACCAATTGTACGCCTAGCATGCTGAACGGTGGCATCAGCTAATGCCAACCTATGCGCCGGTACGTTGTCAAGATGAAACAGCTCGCCCGTTTAAAGTTTACCTCTTTTATCATTGACGGCATTTCAACCTCGGTATTAAAGCTGCATAATCTGTAATGATGGTTCCATGCTCCAGGTAATAAACCAACAATATCACTTCTGAGTCCCAAAATATTGAGCTATACCCTGGCCAGGCCATATACCACGGCCACGCATGAAGAAGATCCTTCGGGATAAACCCGTGTTTCGTCCACTGTCACAAAACTAGATTTAAAGTTTTAGAATCTTCTTAAAACTTGTCCAACGTATATCTTCGAAGTCGATTTTGTTTCTGATTCTCGGCACCCATCTTGGGAGACTTTTCTCAGTGTACAAAACTTGTGTCAATTTGCGTTGAGATTCCTATATGAAATGCCTGTTTCTTGGGTTAGGTATCAGATGGTAATCTTTAATCACTTAAAATAGTTTTTTCGAATATGCCAGCATATTCTTATTGTTTCTTGTTGATTTCTGGCTTCGATGGACGTCTGCAACCATGTTCGTCTTCCGTATGTTCTCCTCACTGAAATTAAGAAGCTCCACTTAGCGACAATTGATTATGACATAGCAGTCTCTTTCCTCACGTTGCCTTTGAGCCGCAGTAAATCTCTTGCGCTGTTAACTTTTATAACAGTGGTTTTAATGACAAGGTCACTTGGGTTTTCTGTTTTCGAGAAATTCGCCATATAGAAAACAAATGACTACATTCAGAAAAAAGTAAAGAGACTATAAGATTTATTTATCAACACAACAAGTATCTGAGCTTACGCTTTCAGTATTATTTGTATTTATTTTTGGTTACTGAGGAGTATATATTTTGTTCTCACTACTATTTGTTCCCTCCTCGTCTTTTTAGAAGAGTCATCTATTTCTTTTGTCAAACTTGGAATGTTTGTCTGAACTAAAATCGACTGATCTGAGCTCGATTGTAGCAATGATACATTTATCTTTCGCTACTATTTTGAAATTGAAAACACTTCTAAAACAGTTTCGGTTTCGGCAAAAGTTTCGGCCAAATTTGGCCGAAACCGAAACTGCAGCCGAAACTGATTTTTAGCCGAAACTCGGCGAAACCGAAACCGAAACCGAAAGTTCGGTCGGACATACTTTATAACAACCTACTAGATTAACACCATCTTGTGCCTCTTGTATTGATAATGTGTTTGTAAATTGTAAAGTTATAGATCGGGCTGTCTTAAGCGGTATTCGTTCAGATCATAAAGCCTTAAAAATACAGATCCCTTTAAGTACTCCTATAAATAACTTTCCTTTCTTGTATAGACCTATTACCAGGAACAGAATTAAACAATTAAAGTATAGTGTAAAAGCTAAGCTTCCAAACCTAAACTTGACTTTGGATCCTGATAAAGACTTTGGAGCATTGTCTTATATTATTTCCAGTTACTACAATGCTGTTTTTACTAAGAAAGTTATTACAAGTAATAAAAAACTGAATTTCAGTGACTGGGCTTTGAAGAGAATCAGGAGTAGCAGGGATTATTTATATTTATTGAACGATCAAAAATCATTAAGATCTAATGTAAAATTCCATAACTATGTGAGAATGTACTCAAAATATTTAAACAAGTTTGTTTGATGGCTAAGGCAATGCATTTAAATCATAAAATAAAGTCATCCTCTAATAAAATCAAGACTACCTGGCAAGTTATTAATACGGAAACAGGTAGAAACACAAAACAGAGGAATGACCTAGAACTAAATGTACAGAGGTAAAACTGTTAAGCTGAAGGCTGCGGTAGCTAATGAGTTCCAAAAATACTTTACAAACATAGCTCATGAAACTACAAAACACTTAAATTCTAGTTCTGATTCAGCCGTTTCACACCTAAAACTATTGGATGGACAATGTTTCCCTGATTTTAATTTTTGTAATGTTAGCCCTATAGATATAGTGAAGGCGTTTAATAAAATAAATAAAAGAAAACAGAAGACTTGTGGGTTTATCAACATGTGCAATAAATTTAATAATTCAAGATATATCCCCATATTGGCCATAATATATAATGCATCTATAAGTACCTGTAGATTCCACAGTTAATGAAATTCAGTAAAATAGTACCAGTCTTTAAATCGGTTGTACAGTTAATATTGAAAATTATAGACCAATCTCTATACTGCCAGCACTTAGTAAAACTTTTGAAAAATTATGTTAGAACAACTTTTAGTACACTTTTATAAACATGATATTTTAAGTGATCACCAATTTGGCTTTACCAGAGGTAGGTCAACAGTAAATGCTGGTATAAAGTTGGTCTCTCTTGTTCTACGGCATGGGAGGATCGCTGCGATTCTATTGGAATCTTCTGTGATCTTTCCAAAGCCTTTGACTGTGTGGACCATGACATATTAATCAATAAGCTAAAGTATTACAGGTGTACGGGTTTGGTCTTGATTTTCTATCTTCTTACCTACGCAATAGAAAACAATATGTAAACGTAAATGACACTCTGTCATCTGACTCCCTTGTGCGGATGGGTGTTCCTCAAGGATCAATTTTGGGACCTTTTCTGTTCTGGTCTATATAAATGACTTGCCTCTGGTAGTGGAGAGGCTGTCCGAAGTTGTCCTTTTGCAGATGACACTTCTCTACTGCTAAGAGTAAAAAGAAATGACCATAACGTTGAGATACCAAATAGGGCAATTGATATTGTGTCAAACTGGTTTGCGTCCAATAGCTTAGTATTTAACGCGAACAAAACTAAATGCTTACGTTTTACTCTTTTGTAAGTTGCAGATTTTCAAAATATTAAAGTTGACAATGAGGTCATTCCTTCACGTAAGCTCTACTACATTTCTTGGATTTTCTATTAATTCCAAGATGCAGTGGGAGCTCATATTGACAAACTCTCTGAAGCTAAGTTCAGCAATCTTTGCCATACGCAAGATTAGGCAGTTGACCGACGAGGCAACTGCAAACTAGTTTATTACGCGTACTTTCACAGCCTTATGTCCTATGGATTATTATTATGACGATCTGCAGCCGGTTTGAACAAAATATTTATATTACAAAAACAGGCTGTTAGGAATTGCAATCTACAATCTGGGTTCACGGGAATCTTTATCTTTGTTTTTAATAAAACTGAAACTTTGTCTTTACTCTCTCTATTTATATTTGAAAATATTATGTACGCGTGTCGAAATATTCATATGTTTGCTAAAAAAGATATTAGGCCGCGCAGGGGTAGAATTGAGCCCCTAGTGCTACCCAGATTTAGACTGACCTGAACAAAAATCTTCATGTATAATAGTATAAGAATGTATAATAAATTAAATGCCTGCCAAACGCAACTGAATGATTCGAGCTTTCGTAAAGTTGTAGAAAACAACGCTTATAGAAAAAGCTACTATTCTGTAATAAATTATATTGAGGACCAAGATGTGTGAAGTAGTTTATATTCTGCGCTTGCAAATCCCCTGGTAACTTAAAAAAATAAAATGTATTGGTCAAATTTTGTAAATACTAATATTTAAAAAAAAAAGACCGCAGAGTTTCTTGCCGGTTCTTCTCTGGACGGGTCTAAGTTTGTGAACCGGTGGTAAATGGATAATTTTTGACGTTCATAAGTGCTCAGTAGAGCCTAAATTGAATAAATGATTTTGACTTTGACTTTGACTTTGAACATCGTCATGAGTTACTTTGTTCAAAGGATTTCTACTCTAGCTAACCAGCTATTTAACATAAAGATAAATCAGTTTTACACAGTCCAAGTTTTGTACAATAAAGGTGCTTTATTTGCCTGGAGTTATACAAGTTATACAAATTAAATAATATTAATAGATATTAATAGATATTATCATAGTTAAAATAAACTCAACCGATCAAACAAATTCATTCGCTTCATATACGAGTACTGATAGTTTTAGCTGTGGCAAAAGATAGTTAAAGACCTTATGATAGCTTAGACGAAATTCCCCCTGAACAGGATCTCGCTTTGTCGTAGCGGTGGGGATCAGTACCTGCCGCCTGCTTACCTCGCGGGGAAGTAATAGGAACCTGGCCGGCCTGAGGAGTAAGGCCGGCCGTGAAGAAGGCTTCTCCAAGCTGATTGGATTAGCTCACTTTGGATGCGCCTTAGAGGGTGCAGCGGACGGGGAAGAGGCGGTAGACGCGCTGCCATCCTTGTCTGTAGCCGAGGAGGAGTCGCGGTGGAATAGGAGTGTCGGTATTCTGTGGGCCGCTCTCTCTATCCTTCGGGGCTCGGCGGGCAGCATCGTTGGCATGGCTGATGCGGTGTGAAGGGGCCGTGGGAGGAGGGGATATTCGCCATGGTGTCATCGATCTCTCCTCTTTCTGCCGCCGAAACGGAGCTAGCGGCGGAGCTTATCATTGGGACCGCCTCTGGGGGCTGGAAGTCTTGTCCCTGCGTAGGCTGGGTACTCCTGGCTCCAATGGCCCCTAAGTAACAGAATTGGGGGAGTCTGTTACTACTGGGGCCGAGACAACGGGCGCGTTAACTCCGGCGCGCCCAGAGGTAGATTGGGCCATAGGCCAGAGACGGGGCTGCCTCGGCGGCCAGCGCTGGTGGGATCGCAGAAGAGTGTAAAACCGTTCCTGTGACCCCACCCTAAAGGCGACACGAAAGAACAATTAGGTGGTTTTAGTTGGTGAAAGTTCGATATAGCCACGCAGGGACGGGTATGCATAGGCATTTCTCCCTCAGAAAAAAAAAAGGTTAGATAAAATTGCTAAATTTAGAATACAATTTAAAGTACGTGGGTGTAGTTTTTCATACTTGTTTTGGTTCCTTAATAATTTATTTTATTAGCTGGTAAGTTGTTTGATGAAGATTTCTCAGCAGTGTTAACTTCTACCGAAAAGCAGCATTATCAGATTTTTCTGCATTCAATTTTAAAAAGTGTTATTACTGAATTACTAGACTTACCATTCATGTCTCTGGGCGGGCAATAGACTAGTCATCATCATCATCATAAGCATCATCAGCCTGTCTTAGTCTTACGCTGGACATAGGCCTCCCCTACCGTATCCCACCACGCTGGTCCAATGCAGCTTGGAGTGGGTGGACAGACTTTTTACACGCCCATCCGACGCATGGATCATCTTAGTTTTCAGACAATTGGGTAATCGCCCAAATTGCCCTAATCAACTAGGAAACAACAAGGAAAATTTGCTGAAACCCTGCAGGATTCGAACCCACGACCTCCGGTTTCTAAAGCACACGCCCTAACCACCAGGCTATGGCGGCAGTCAGTGGACTTGTGGCAATTTCTTTTGGGCAGGGTGGTACACTAGCAATCAGGTATTTACTGGGTGAACGAGATGTAACATCCTATGTCACGAGGTAGGCAGAGTGTATATGGTATGCCGATATCCATGGACGCCGTGACCACTTACCATCAGGTAGCCAGACCGCTCTTCTGCCTTTCGAATGAGATAAAAAATACAGTAAGCCGTCATATCCATTCATTTAGTTTAAAAAGTTATTTAATCTCAATTCCTCCATTATTTGACCAAATGAACTCCAGTATTTTTTAGAATTTTAATTTTATTAAATCTTCATTATTAAACCCTACGAAATCAACAATTGGTCCCAGTAAAGTAAGTTAACGCTTAGTATTTTACTATTGAAGTAGATTAAAAAAACATTTATCAATCGCCATGGTACGAAAAAAAAAACAAACCAATTTCGAATTAAGAACACAAACCGCGGCGACATAACCTTAAACATGGCGCATTATCCCGCCAATGATCATCGAACTCTGCCCGCGACATAACGCGAAACTTTGTTAATCAAACTAAAAGGTGAAGTGGGGACAAACAAACAAAAAATATATCCAATAACACCCGAAACTCATTAATATTTATTGGGAAAAAAGCCGGCGAGCGCGTCGAATGTTTAACAATTTCTGCGCGATGTCAACTTAGCTGAAAGATACGTTTGTAAACAAACTTTTGTCTGCCGTTTTATTTGCTACGACCCCTCGATTATAAACCTTATATCTATGGAAATAAAGACGACATAAATCCAACGATATGCAAATGGAATATTCGCGATGTATTCACAAAACCAATGTTCGTTTGTAATCGCGAAATGAAACACACGATATTTTGCTTCTTATTACCGAGCTATAAGGTTGAGAATAGAGATTTTACGTTTGACAATGGCAAAATGTATTTGCAGTTCATGATAATGGCATTTTTCATATTAAAACTTGCGGCGGAGTCTATCTGTTACAATGTGATCCCTCGCGGCGTTATGTATGTATTTGTTGTGGAAAAATGACGTTAAATAAATAAGATATATTTATTAACGCGTCAGCGTCGCTGTAAGGGGGGGGGAGTTGTTTTTTTTTAAATGCTCGTTCAGGTGTGAATCGTAAATGTTCTTCGATAGACTGTTTGGATATTGTTGAGGTTTTGATACGCATTTGTTTGTTCGGATGTGATTTTATATTCGGAATTATTGAATTGTGGACACTATGTTGATTTTGATGTGAGAAGCTCTGAGACAAAATCTAAAATTTTGTTTGTCTGTATTTAGTAGCAATATTGTTTTGAGGTTTTAATTTTTTCTTGAATATGTTTTTTTTTATATTTAATAATTAACCTAACTAACGTTTTTAATGTTTAAACAATAATCTTTTTTTTTGTCTATAGACTTTATGCCTATAGACCCAAAAAATATAAGAATGTAAAGTTTTTGTATTTTTATACTGTGCGTAGAAAAGTTTTCGTTTCTTCTATTATAACGTGATAATTTAAATACAGCAAAAATTGTTTGTTACCGCATAAAACGCACAGCCTACGCTGCAACGATCAATATAAGTTTAGACAAAACTGGCATAAAACAAAAAAAAACAACGAAAAAAAAATAAAACAACAAATCATCAAAAAGAGAACGCCCTTAAAACCTCCAAAGCGCGAACAAGCCCGCGTCCCCGTTGCGCGGGAAAAACAAATCGAAAATGGCGCCGTGTTTTTTTTTTCTTTCTCCCGCCCTGCGACAAAGGCCCAGCCGTCAAATGCCATTGCTTAAATGAGAGAGAGCTCAGTCATTTGGGAGTGTGGTGGAATGGAAAAAATCATCGGGCTAGAATGACTCGAGCCGTCGACGGGAGTGCACGCCTGATCGGAGCGCGTGACAATGGCGACATTGTCCCTCTCCCTCTCGCTGTTACGTTAATATCTTTATGTTTCGACGATTGTTGATGCGTATTCGCTTTGGAATGCCGTCCGCCTCCGATTTTGTTTGTAGTCTTAGTGATATTGCAATATTGTTGTATTTAATGATGAAATGATTATATTTATGCTTAGTAAGTACTTAACCACCCACCGGCATTGGATCAGCGCGGTGGGATACGGTCCAATACCCCCTAACGGATAGGGGTGTATTAGGGTAGGCCTATGTCCAGCAGTGGACTATCAAAGGCTGATGATGATGAAGTACTTACTACTAAATAATGACTTAAGTAAGTGATACACACTTTAGTAATCAGAAGTAGTGTCATTGCCTGCAAATGACTTTTTGTGTCATTGCTTAGTCGTTGATCACGTCCGCCTGATGGTACGATTATATTAATATGAATTACTTTATGAAATAGCTAGTTACATTGTGGATGGATGGATGATCATGACTTTCCGTGATAACTTTATGGAAAAAGTCATTATCACAAAGTCGTCAAATATAGGTAAAGGAGATATATGGTGATATAAGTAATTTGGTGATAGTTTTAAAACCTTTGTATGACCGCGTTAGGAATTGCTTGTTCGCCAAACGCTGAGACAAATTACCGGAGCGATTGAAAAGGTTTTATACCGTTTACACTTGTAGCAATTCCTAACGCGGTCATACAAAAGTGTTTTAAAACATATCACCAAATTACTTATATCACAATATATCTCCCTTTACCCTACAGGACCGGCTGATCCTAGTTCATCTCCATACAGTTTGCTAGCTAACTACAAAATTGCTACAAAAACACCACTTTTCGTTCCCCGTTTTGTTCCTTTTGACCACTTTTATCTCATTAGTTAATAGCCTATGTCCTTTCTATGATTCTATTCTAAGACAGAGTTACTTTTGCATTTATTAGTAGGAAGTTAGTATTAGTAGGATTGGTAGTTGTAAGCTTTATTGTCGATAAATTAAATATAAATATTTAAAGCGTAAAAAATAAGAACTTTGAGTAAATTTTGGAGTTAAGCGATTTTGGATTGATAGACTTACTCTGAAATCGCTCTTAAACCTGTTTGAATCCCTTTGTTTACAACCTGCTAGCAGGCTATCAAGAAAATAAGATAGCCTTATGAAAAATACTTATATTTCATTACGATAAGGCCCATAACCAACACACATAAAACAAAATACGACACATTTTTTTTTATTTAATACATATCATTATTGCGTAAAAATATCGAGTTTTATTCGAGTGTACTGTACAATAATAATATATAATGAATAAATTGTATATTTCTATAGTTAAACACAAAGTTTAATGGCTTAATCTTCAACAAGGACGAAATTTGATATTGACTTACATCTCCAATTTTTTTTAATTTTTTGTTCTTCATACAGTTTAAAATTACAAAATTTGTTAAATTAAATACTGATGGCTCGTGTCATATACACAAAATTTTATCGTTTCTTGTTTAAAAATGATACATTTTTCATATTAACTTACATCCCCATTTCAATTTTCAACCACTTTTATCGCAAGATTTATAAATGGCTTTGTCCTTAATTGCAATTTATTCTACGTAATAGCGAACAGCCTAGCTCCAGCGGAGCTATGCTGATAGAAAATATACCTACAGTATTAAGCATGTGTTATACATATAAATTCTTCTTCTTCAATCACTCTATCTTTTAAAAAAAACCGCATTAAAATCCGTTGCGTAGTTCGAACGATTAAAGCATACATAGGGATATAGGGACAGAGAAAGCGATTTTGTTTTATACTATGTAGTTATAAACCTAATTTTGTTACAATCGGTTTAATGGTTTAAACGGTAAATACGGAAATACAGACAGACACAGTTACTTTCGCATTTATAATATTAGAATGGATAGTATAGATAAGGCACGTGCAAGGTGTACATTGCCTCATGTAACATGTTGAATCTACCAAAAGTAACTAATAATAATAATAGGAAATTTAGTTCTATCAAATTTTGAGATTTTCCTAACCTTATGTGGAGTAAATAACTTTTTATGGATATTGCTATAAAGACAATGTTATGATCGAAAATGTGTCACGATACACAATTTTGTGGCAAAGATAAGAAGAAAAATTATATATAAAAACTAACGCTACACACAAACTAATTGCAGAATCTGCGACGCAAATATTTTAGCTATTTTGTTTCAAATAATGCCCTGAATTTTTTAAAACAATTTAGATAATGCAACGCAATCAATCGTCATCAGCCTGTAATAATCCACTGGTGGATATGGGCCTCCCCTAATACACCCCTGTCCAATAGGGGGTTTTTAGACCGTATCCCACCACGCTGCTAAGTGGGTGGAGCGATTTTTTACATGCCCATCCGACGCATGGATCATCTTACTTTTCAGACAATGGGGTGATCAGCCAAAAATTGCCCTAACCAACTAGGAAACAACAATGAAAATTATTTGAGTCCTCTCAGGATACAAACCCACGACCACCGGTTTCTAAAGCACACGCCCTTACGACTAGGCTATGGAGGCAATTCGCAATCAATAATGACACTTATAATTTTCAATCATAAGAAATTTGCCAAAGCCTATAAAAGAAAGAAGCAGGAATATCAGACGACATATTCGCGGCAGCCATCGAGCCATCTTTAGGTATTGAGCGGGAAAATAGTGAAAATTTCGTCACGCGTCTATGTAACGTACATATTTGGCGCCAAGACGAATCGCTTGAGTGGGGCGTGTCGTGCCTTTGGGCGAAATACTTTAAATAGGGTTAGGGTTGACCGAAATATTGTGACTCGTGAAAAATTGTATGAAAAAAGAATGTAGGATCTAGTATAATAGGATTTTATGATGGTTTACGGGTGTTACGCTTCCAGACTCTTTTCTTTGGTAAGCTTCATCTAACACATAGTTCTCGGGAAGCTCCCGCTCTCCACGAACTAGATTCTCGTAGGTTTCTTATTCATGAATTGATAAATACTATCATCAGCTTCGTGTACTTCTAATGCACGCCTTCTTCCTAATGACGCTTCTCCATTAGGGGGTTTTTGGACCGTTAATATTATGAAATATTAAGTATTGATAGTCGACTAATAACTACACCATACGTACGCCATTTCGTTGCTATAGTTACTATGTTTACAAAATCTCCGAGTCTTATTAAGCCTAATATAATACAAGACGGTGTCGGAGGATACAGCTCCACCGCGCAATCTTTAAAAAGTATCATATTCCTACTGAAGACATGCAATTCATCATCATCATCAGCCTGTGTTAGTCCACAGCTGGACAAAGGCCTCCCGTGATACACCACTATCCATTAGGCGATTATGCACCGTATCCCACTACGCTGGTCCAATGTGGGCTGGTGGGTGGACCGATTTTTTACATGCCCATCCGACATGCAATTAAACATTGTAAATTTTGGCAAGTTGCCTCTTAAATTATACTAGACAAGATAAGATATTATATGTCGGGTATAGAATGGTAGGCTGTTATTTTAGCAGCATTTAAGTAAATAGCTATCTATTGTCATGAGTTCATCGAGTTGGTACTCTAAGACCGTCAATATGTCTTCATTCGCTAAACGAAACTACAAGACCGATAAAAAGCGCTACATGTGAAGCCTTAACGACGCGTTGTTTATGAAAAAATCACTTCTTTTGTAGATAACCACCTATTACTTTTTTAAACAGTTTAGAAGAAAGGTCTGACGAAGAATGAAACAAGTCAGCCATTCTAAAACAGTATTTACACTCGATAAAGGATTTTATTTAAATTTGTGTATAGCACAGATTATTAATTGAAAAGATTATTAAAAAGACAAAATCTTTTCAAAATTATTGTCGTTCACATTATTTTACTCTGTAAAAATAAATATCTCAAATACACCGGTCAGTTGACTAAAGGTAACTTCAAGGTGTCAGTGCGCGCGTATTTGTAAATGATTACGCTCATAACTTTTCCTTAACGTACAAAAGTAAGCATTATTTAAAAAATAAGTCCAACATCGATTATAATTAAAGAGTTAGTCGGTAAAGTGCAATTAACCCGTATTCCGATTCAAGAATCAAATTTATCTACTAAATTGCATTCTAATTCAGTAGAATACAGAAAAAACGAGCTTCTGATGCAATTTCTTTATTGTTTCTATTACATCTACAACTATTTGTAGAGCTTACGAAATCAAATCAAGTACTCGAATACAAGGTAAATTAGATTATTGTAAAATAGGATATTTTTGATACCTGTGCCACCTACAAATTAGGGATATCATAAATTTCTTAATTTATATTGCTAATTGCATACTTAATTCTAGATGCTGAAAGAAATTTACTTCAAAGAAACAGTTCCAAAGATTACGACATTCGCCAATTTTAAAACTATTTGTGCGAGCTACACTCTTATCTATATAATTTTTTATCTGTAACAAATTAATATGCAAACAAAGATTTTGAAAGTTTTCCAACATCATCAATCAAAGTATCACAATACCAATAAAAATACTAGCAGTTTGTAGCCTCATTTAATACCACAACGCGTTCAGTGCGACTTCGGGCGATTTTCTTTCCTTCCCCCCGGCCAGCCGCGGCGCGGACGGAGCGGCGTGCCGCTGGGAAATCAGTGCGGTCGCGCCTCGTCGCGCGTATTTATTCGCTGTTCTGTCAATGGGCGATAGAATAATGGGAGAGTAGAGTATTTACTTCTTGCTATTCATATCATCATCAAACTGCCTCCGTAGCCTAGTGGTATGGGCGTATGCTTTAGAGTTGGTCGTCGTGGATTCGAGTCCTGCGGAGGCTCAACGAAATTTCATTGTTGTTTCCTAGTTGGTTAAGGCAAAGGCAATTTTGGCCCATCACCCAAATGCCTGGAAAGTAAGATGATCCATGCTTCGGATGGGCATGTAAAAAGTCGGTCCACCCGCCAACCCACATTGGACCAGCGTGGTGAGATACGGTCCAAAACCCCCTAATGGATAAGGGTGAATTAGGGAAGGCCTATGTCCAGCGGTGGATTATCACAGGCTGATGATGAAAAAATATCATTATCATCATTATCAGCCTGTGATAGTCCACACTGCACGTTTGCCGAGAATAGATATAAATAATTATTATTACTTCCCTACTTTTGCTATTGGAAAAAAACTGGTCTAGGATCAATCCTTTTCTTTACGCGAATATTAAACATTATTGAATAAATATTATTTCAAGCCGCTGAAGAAGATTGGTCAATTCCTACCACCTGTCAAGTGCAATATTCTTCTACAAGATCCAGGAGTGTACAATCTAGATTGTGACTGCGGCCTCTCTTTTATTGGACAAACAAAGCGAGCAAAAACAACCCGCATGAAGGAACATATAGCTGACATTAAACAGCCCAACAAGTCAAAATAGACAAAACAGTGTGTGACCATACTTTAAATCACCCAAACCATTACATCTGATTTGATCGATTCCTCGCTAAAGAACAACGATTCCTACCAAGGATGATCCGTGAGGCTATTGAGATTAGAAAACACCCAAATTTCAATAGAGAAGATGGTTGGTTTACCACCTGCTTGGGACCTCGTAA
Source organism: Lamproptera curius (assembly GCA_029286875.1). NCBI lineage: Eukaryota > Metazoa > Arthropoda > Insecta > Lepidoptera > Papilionidae > Lamproptera > Lamproptera curius. The sequence continues at coordinate 3,038,478 of JAGSMT010000105.1, read as the reverse complement.
TTAATAAATTAAAAATAAAACCCAAGAACAATACCACTGCCGGCTGTAATTATAATATAAGTTAATTTTGCATGAGTCGAAGTACAGACTAAAAATATTTAATTACATTTAAGATCTGCAAACCTCGCTTCAGCACTGGCAACAAGACGCGTGACATCTCAGTCTACCCCGTGACCACGGTCGCTGGAAAGTGTTCAAAACGTCGGGAATTTAAAATGTATTTTTATTTTTACATTTTTACTTCATTTTTACTTACGCGATAAAATGCGTAAAAAGTCTTTTATACAATAATGGTCTAGGATCCCCGCAGCTAAGTTTTACTCCCCGGCTAACAGCAGCACCCGTTAATATAATAGTCCACTGTGATAGTCCACTGCTAGACATAGGCCTCCCCTAATACAACCCCATCCATTAGGGGGTTTTTGGACCGTATCCCACCACGCTGGTCCAATGCGGGTTGGTGGGTGGACCGACTTCTTACATGCCCATCCGACGCATGGATCATCTTACTTTTCAGACAATTGGGTTCATCAATGCTGTAAAGGTCATCAATGAAAGGTTTTGTAAAAGATGAACATGGTTAAAAGATCGAATCAACTTTCTCACCGTCAGTATTAAATCAACCTCTGCCCCATTATTACTCTGTACAGCGGCGCGCGTCCCGCGAACATTGTCACCAACTGTCCGACCGAATCCGCGACGCCTCCGTACGAGATTGGAATCGGCCGGCAGCGGAGCGTTCGCGCCAACGGGATTCGGTTGAACGTTTCAAAATGGCGACGGTTTGTTAAGACATCTTGTGGTTTTAAGTCAGGGTATGATTGTTTGACTTTATGGCCTTTACGATATTATAGGCCTAGAACGATACCACGTGGCAGTTGGTGGCTAAAATTGTCCATTCGTATTATATTGGTGCCTTAATTTTATACTAGAATAAAAATCCATTAATTAGATTTGTAAAGTAACATATATGGATAACTAAAATTGTCTCATTGGTAATAATCCGCCTCCCTCTAAGGAAATATAGCAATCTTCGTCAAATCATAGCACGGCTAAAGCTAACCTCAAGTGCAGTATCACTTAACGGTAATTGCAACTCACCCAATAGTTAATATGTATTCCTGTTAACAATTATTGCAATCGGCTTCTGCTAGTCCACCAAAGAAACAAGGATATTAGAAATAAATTCAATGTATTAAAACTAACCGTTTTGAAAAGTTCAAAGAAATTTGTAGGATTTATTTTGAGTAAAACGTGTATCTCCTTAAAGGATGACAGTAAAACGCGTTACTTCACAAGTCTCAAGTAATTCTCGTGAACTTCTTGCATACGTACCATGTTAACTATTATGTCCTTTTGTTTTTTTGATGATAATGATAATAAATAATGTAAAGTCCCTCTGAGTTTCTTAATCCGTGTCTTCTCAGACCTAACGCTTCCATTTCCATTGACAATCAATAAGGGTTAGTGTCTTCTATATTGAACTAGCAACCCCCCGACCCCAAGTGGGTGGAATTTCGTAAAATCCGTTCTTAGCTGACCTCTACTCGGCGAAAGGAGTATTCCTACCAAATTTCAAGTCGATACGCCTTATGGTTCCAGAGATATCGTGATGAGTCAATATATAGATCGGAATTCTTTATTTTACATATAGATAAATAAATCAGACTTTGGTGCAAAGTTTAAAAATGTTTTAAAATCTCTTTTTAACACTATAACCGTTCACTACATATTCAGCGTATGAGGCTACACAACTTACTACAGACTCCTCAAACCCATAGGCCGGGCGTTAAATACTAGTTCGCCTCTGAATTTATAGGTTTATAATTTTTTATGAAACAAAGCGCCGAGTCCCGATGTACTGCTGTAGCAGGAAAAGATATCAGGGTAAAAATAGACCCACCACTTTTAAAAAGGAAGGCATATCGGAAACAATTCTAAGATAAAACGGAACTAATATGCTCGTAACTGTAACGTAACAGATAATGTAGCTTTAGTTCTCTATAATAAACTTTCATCTCCTCATTGACAGTTTTGCCCATTCTTTTAAAATCAGACTTAAAATAAAAGTAGCTATACACGAAATTTAATTCAGTTGTATGCAGTTAATTTGCATTCAACATCACAGCCACAAGATAAACACCGGTCCAACATTGTCACCCGACGCAATAAACGAAATTAAACATCGTTAAATCACTCCGACCCCAGCGCGAATATGCTCCCTATAACAACACAATTACATAACAAATGGAGTAGAGCTAAGCTAAAAATCATTCACTCATTCAATAACGCCACCCTCCGAATCGCCATTCAATGGCCCGCTAGACACATTTTAATTTACACGTAAACCCCAACGCCCTCGCAATTTTATTACCCACCGCATAAAATACAAATTCGTATATCACTACTAACGTCTTAATATTACAAGCATTTCGAACCGACATCGGAAATTGTACCGTATTCCGTTGATATAAAACACAAAATCGTTGAACGTAAAGTTAAATCTTAACCTCGTACAATCATTGAAATGAACGCACTCTATTTCCAAATGGAAAAAGGTGTCAAAGATCGAATTTACGATTCATTATACTTAATCCTTATAAAAACGAGGGTTGGTATCTATTGTTGCTTTTGAATTGTAGACCTTAACTGTATAGAGATAAAGTCTGTATTAGGAAGAGTGTAAGTTTGGTGTTCGAATTTCAAAAAAGCATTCCAATTGTAGATGTAAGTGGCCAGTGCGGCGACAGATGGTTAGTTCGTATTTCGAATTCCGAACGACTGTCATATTTTATTCACTGGCTAGTTGAAAGGAATGGCTAAAACATTTTTTATATGTGAGAGTAAATGAATATTAAGAACGAATCACCTTATGATTTGGTATGTTTTGTTTTTGCGTTATAATTGGTTTCATTATTGATATTTTACTGAAAAGATTTGATTGTAATTCAACATGTCGAAGTTAATAGCGGTACTTTTAACTTTTAATGATAAATATATTTTAGTAACACTATTATTAATTAAAAAAAAATTGAGTAAATATGAATTAATTACGTTAATCCCCATTTTGGTATTATTATTTATTTGACGGGAAAATCTATCTGAAACTAATAAGAAAAAAAAATAACCTAGAATTACATTGCACACTCGACTCGCTATAAGTGTTCCTGACAAAAGGTACAATGACACAAGCGTCCTTTGTAACTAGGGTAACAGGACAAGAGCGGAAAGGCTTTTACCGGCCGTTTTTTTCCATGTCAACACATCCATTACGTGAGAATAGACAGCCGCTGGCCGGTTACAATAAAAAAAAGATCCCCTGCAAAAAAAATAAAGTCTTCATTTATGCGTATTTATTTTTTTAATTCAAAACAATAAACTGTTGTATTATTAACGTTTGCTGCCCGTAAATGGGCAGCAACAGAATTGATCCGCGCTAATAGACCGCAACGCTCGGCCGCTAATAGTGGAATGAATTGAAAATATGTGTCGGGTCGGCGCCATTAGGCCGGCGGCCATTACGCGTCCCGTGGGCGATGCGCGCCGAGCCTAATGCGCCACAGAGTAGCGAACGGTGCAGACGCCTCGATAATGGAGAAAATAATAATGCATTAAATAAGTTGTTATCTGATCTTTATTTTTTATTGGCTACGTAGGCAAACGAGCATTCGGGCTATCTGATGTAAAGTGGTAAATACTAGTGGCATCATTAAAGCGCTGCCTACCGTGAGACATACTATGTTGCCTATCGTTTACCCAGTAAATACGCTGCCTATTGTGCTCTTCAAACCGGAAAACGGTAATGTTATCACACTATTGTTTTGCGGCAAAAATAGGTACCGTGGCGATACCGCCTCAAACGGCTTTCTGTAAAAAGGGGACCTTACACCTTCTCAGTCATCATATTTTTTATAAATAGAAGATTTTGATAGGAATTGATTCGAAAAGTAGAAACATAGCGTCTATTAATGCAATCATATTGTCTGCAAAAACGAATTATATCGCACGATGTGACATGCACTTTACTTGTAGTTTTTATAATGATGAAAATATAGCAATAGGTCGTTATTCTCTCACGATACAGTGCTATATTTACTACGTCATGATGTTAGTTTGCTATATTTACTACGTCATGATGTTAGTTTGGTTTTTAACCGACCTCCCAAAAGATAGAAAGTATCGATAAAGGAAAGAGGTACTCAATTTGAAGCGGATGTTTTTACTTTTATATATATATATATGTCTGTTACCCTCTCGCTCCGCATTTTTATGATAGATATTAGCTTCCCATTGGTCCCATTTTTTTAAAAAAAAAATTTGCGATAAGTAGTTTATTAGGTATTTGGGAAAAATTTAACACCAAAAATTGCGAAAAATTGAAAAATTAACCTCGTGCGATTAAAGTACAAACCTACAAACGCTGCCAAAATCGTAAAAGACAGACATAAAGTATGTCGTACGTTAATATAATTGACGTGTATCATAAAACATAACAGATATGTCATTCATAAAGAAAATTTAATGAGACAGTCGTAGAAATGGGAAGATATTTAAACGATTGATTGTCTGACCGCTTTTGCAGTTGTATAGTCTATGACAATCCCGCCCCAGTGTTTGGGCTCGGTCGAGAGGGTCGGATTTCGCGCCATTTGGCCAACCGGTCGTGTAATAGCTCTTAAGGAGGAACGCACACTGAATCGCTTTGATTTATAAAAACAATATTTAATTTAAATTTTATACATTCAGATCATTATTGTGACACACTATAATGAAAGAATGTAACGCCAGATTGGTATAAAAAATCTTAAGCAAAATGTATTTTTATATTAAGTAACAGGGTAATATTAAACAGTATATTTTTCCCTTTTATTGTAACAAAACAATTTCAACTTATTGTTGATTTTAAAAGTATATCTGCGTCAAAATAGAACAATGAACCTTTTCATAATAGCATTAGAGCCATTACCGCATCCGACTAGCGGTGCCATCATTGTGGTTTACGAAATTCACGTTATAATTAAAGGAGAGCGAACATTTTGTTTCATAATACAGCTCGTAACACGGACAAAGGAGATTTAATTCAAAATATGAAAAACATAACTATTGTATTTGTCAAGTACGCGTCGCGCTTTTAAATCTCTAATGTGCCTCTTCAGCCACTATTGTCTATTCGAATTCGGAATAAGCCAGTTCGAAATTTGAATTGAGATGTTTGTTTTCGATTCGATGGTTAAATTTGATTCGTGTCAGAGCTTTTCCGAGTAATGAGTTTGAATTTCGAATGGGGCACTTTTTGCGCGCGAAATGTTTGACGGCTAATACTGGCGGTTTGGGAATGGATGGCGGTTTTTTTTTATTTTACATTGTTTTTAAAAAATGTTTTTTGGTTATTAAATTTTTGCGTTCGTTTTTTAAATTGTATTTTGTGGGTTGGTTATAGGAAGTAGAGTCATGTATGCAAGTGACCCTTGCATTATAGCGTATGCGTTCCGTTTTACATTTTTAACTAATACATTTTTAAAATGATTTACAAGACTAAACAATGTTTACGCATACACACTGATTACTAGATGTAACATAAGATCTTTTCGTATATTATGATTTAAGGACGTATACATCTTAACCAATTATTAATTATTAATTGACACTACCGTCACTTTCACAATATTTTGACTTACAACTGACAATGTTTACCTCGTCCGCCGCTGAGGCGTTAAATTAAATGTCAAAGTACACTTTGACAGTTGCAAATAGGCCTATTAAGAGTGGATGTCATCAAAGGGCCACTGCAAGGGATGATACCCTGATACAACACCCCCTGGAGGTTGGGGAGAGGGTAGTTAGTAATTACTCCATTACCCGGTGGCTGCTCGGATTGGAGCATTCGGTCGTATTTATTTGGACTGTTTAATGGTACGCCAATTTGCTATTGTTTGTTGTTTGCAAGTTTTAGGATGAGTACGTGTATTGTTTTGTTTTTACGGTAATTATGATAATAGTTATTATCACATTAGACATTGTAATATATGATTATTAAATTTTCTTGTAATTTTAGTTTATTAATAATATTTTAATGGTTCCGTTTTGGACGGAAATAATTAGAGTTAAGATGAAATCGAGATAATATTTGAGATTATAGATTTAGGGTTCTATGAACACTTTTACAAGTGAAAGCTATTAAAATTAGGTAGATACAATATATAAGGTATAGCGTAGACGTACAACAAAAAAAAGTTCTTGAGATTTATCAGCTACGCTTCTACAGCGAAGAGGTATGCTTTGTGTAAAATAAATAGGATGGGTTTGAATCATATATCATTCATCATATAACAAATATCATTCTAAATAGTTTTGAAGTGATTTATCATCATCATCATGACATAGGCCTTTTCTAATGCACGCCTTCTCCGTTAGGAGGTTTATGAACTGTATCCCATCACGCTGGTCCAATGTGGGTCGGTGGGTGGACCGACTTTTTATATGCCCGTCCGAAGTATGGATAATCTTCCTTGTTAGACAATTGGGTGATCGGCCTAAATTGCCCTAACCAACTAGGAAACAACAATGAAAATTTGTTGCGTCCCCGCAGGATTCGAACCCGCGACCTTCGGTTTCTAAAGCACACGCTGTTACCACTAGGGTACGGAGTTAAATAAACCCTCGTAATATTTACTTTAAACGAGTTTCGTTATTACTGAAGACTGCCTACCAATAACTATTACCACAGGTAATATTAACGTGAAATACCAAAAATAAAATACTAAACCAAATCCAATCTATATAATCAAAAACACCAATAAATAAAAAAAATAATATATAAATAAACAATGTTTAAAACATGTTTTGACCGTCCATTGTCATCGAACGATCGTCAGCCGCAAAATAAGCAGTGTTTATAATCATTAAGTGCTTTATAGTGCCCCTGCTCTTGGGAGTTGGGTCCCTGAGGTCTTTCGGTCTCGACGGTCCCATCATGGTCCCATAAGACCCCATATGATGCAGCCATAAAATTGCTCATACCAGTTGTTAGGGCGATCTTTTTGAGTGCGGTTTGAGGTTTTTTACGCGATTTACGAGTCTAGCTGGAATGTTGATGTTAGATTATGAAGAATTGACAGATGCGTGGTTGTTGCGTTTTATTTGACAGTTATTGAAATTTAATGGTGCTCATATAGTAAATTGAAATGGAATTTTGTATTAAGAGAAAAATTTCGTCAAAATTTTCAGTGAGATGCCTACTAATTTTTAGAGATATTTTGCAATTAATAAAATCCTTGCTCTTTTATCTACATACATTTCTCGTGATTCAATTAAGTATTATTATTTATTTCACCTTGTTACACATTATCGGAATAGTTTTTAGAATAAAGTTATTTAGAAATTTTTAATAAATTTGAATTGAAATTGTATTAATCAGCCGCTGCATGTTATTTTTTCATTTAAGTGATACCGATGGTCAAACGTATTAATTTAAATAATAGTAAAAATGGCTATAAATAAAAGAGATCAGTTAAAAATTGCACCTGTATATATGTTTAATTAGATTCGGTCCAATATGAGCTTCATATTTCAATACTATAATATGATAATGAATCATCATCAGCCTATGATAGTCCACTGCTGGACATAGGCCTCCCCTAATACACCCCTATCCATTAGGGGGTTTTAGACCGTATCCCACCACGCTGGTCCGATGCGGGTTGGTGGTTGGAAGGACTTTTTACATGCCTATCCGACGTATGGATCATCTTACTTTTCAGACAATTGGGTGATCGGCCCAAATTGCTCTAACCAACTAGGACACAACAATGTAAATTGTGGAGTCCCCGCAGGATTCGAACCAACGACCTCCGGTTTCTAAAGCACACGCCTATACCACTAGGCTACGGAGGCAGTTGCATGATAATAAATATGATCTATATGATAATGATCTATAATGAATATAATGTCGTAAATAAACAATATGATAATCATAATGATATATCCGAGTTGAAATTAGCAACACTTTTCATCCACACTTTTTAACGATGCCGCCATATTTTTCGGATGCATCTTAATTAAGCGATACAACCCCTTAATGTGATACACATATTTGGGGCAACTACCCCCATTTACCGGGTTTGGTTACATGATTTAGCAATTACGCAGCCCCTCGTAATAACCGACACAAATCCCGGCTGTGCTTGCGCGTAGATTAGTGATGTTTCAGCCGGTGTGGTTAAGCCTTTGTAATTTTTTTCGGGTGCGTGACGGACGTCAGGTCAAATTTCATTGTTTTATGTAAATAACTACGCTAAACTACTTGTTAATGGTTTAAATAAAGTTTAATGTAGTTTGGCGATATGTGGACTACATAGTTTTAAATAAAGTCGCTTTCTCTGTCCCTATATCCCTATGTATGCTTAAATCTTTCAAACTACGCAACGGATTTCGAATTTTTGAATACATAGAGTGATTGAAGAGGAAGGTTTATATGTATAAAACATGCTTATTATAGGTATATTTTCTATCAACATTGCTCCCGTGCGAAGCAGGGGCGGGTCGCTAGTCTGTGATAAAAGTACCTAAGGAATGGATAATATTTATAGGTAATTGTGTAAGTATTCATCTACCAACCCGCATTGGACCAGCGTGGTGGGATACGGTCCAAAGCCCCCTAATGGATAGGGGTGTATTAGGGGAGATCAATGTCCAGCAGTGGACCATCACAGGCTGAAGATGATGATGTAAGTATTTGCGCCACGCTGTATCTAACTTATAAGAACAATAATACTATTTTCAAAATTTTAACGGCTACATAGTATCCTTAAACTAATGATCATAAATATATTTTTTACCGACATTGTTGTTGTCTTCTGGAACGAGTTAAATTTAATATTTTAAAACACAATCGACATTAAAGTTTCATATCTAGAATGTTCCTTGCCCTTGCCTTATATATCACGTAGTGTGAACTTTACAACACCATAATTGAAGAACGATACAATTAATTAAAAAAAAACGACAAAAATACATTAATAAAATAAATTGAACGCGTACGTGTGAACATAAAAACCACATAATCGCCAAAGGAGTGCATAATTAAAGCAACGTTTCAAGTTACCATGATTAAATGCGTAAATGAATGATGCAGGAGTGATACTGAGTGTTGCGTGTGTCGAAAATTGACACGAGCAGGATTTTAATTGAGTATCACTTCAAAGGACCCTTGTTAGCGTATTCGTTATTTATTTTAATGTATTAAATGATATTATACACTGTTTTATAGGACTTTTTCTCGCCTTTAAACCTGTATCAATCAATGAATGAGCTAAAAAGGTCGAATAAAATTGTAAGATTGTTAAGGCTGTTCGATTCTAGAACTGTGTGTGTCCACAGTAAATCGCCAATAAAATATTGCAACCATGGAAATGATTTAAAGACTTAGATAACAAAAGAAAGCGCTTGGTCTTTCAATCCTGTTCTAGATTTCAGTACTCATTTTATAGAAACTCCAGTATTCATCATCAGCCTGTGTAAGTCCACTGCTGGACATTAGCCTCCCCTTCTCCATTAGGAGGTTTATGGACCGTATCCCACCACGCTGGTCCAATGCGGGTTGGTGGGTGTACCGAATTTTTACATGCCCATCCGACTCATTTCACCGTGCGTTATAAGTATGAAATCTAGAAATATTTATGAACTCTTCACGTATTTATTAAAATTTTCCTACTACACGGCTTAAGCCTGCACCTAACCCTCCGTTTTCCTTTCACCTGGAGACATTTTAATTTATTTAAGGCGGTAATTTATCAAAGACCTTTTATATCGTTACAATTATTTTTTTGCTATTAATGTATGGTCTTAATTATAAGTCTGTACATTGATATATATTTCAAGAATAAGACAGAGTTTTGGGCTTTTTAATATTTATTACAACTACACTTATTAAAATCTTTTGCTTAAACTTTGCCTGATAAGTGTTTTCTTATCTTTCTGCTAGATTCTATAATATTATTCCGTACTACCTAGAAGACCTAACATCGGCCTTAAGAAACAGCTATTATCGCTTTATAGATACCAGGACCAAATAAAACATGGAGTTTAGGTAAACAAAGTGAAGTAATGTAAAGTGAAGTATCATAAAGTGAAGTTAAGTAAAGTATCAGACTCTTCGGCCGCTAAAATATATAGCGCTCTTACTAAACGCGTAAAGATTAACTGATACAATTGCAGTGCCTGCTTGTAACTTCGATATATACGTTTTTAAATGATTACATTGTTATTAATAACCGATACATATAAAAAGGCAACCTTTTTATAAAATCGGTCTGCCTGTGTGTCCACTTGTTCTGGCTAATCTCTGGAATAGCTTGACCGATTTTAACGTGACTTGCATCGGACGATAGCTGATGTAACTGTGAGTAAATCATGCTATAATGTACCTATATTGTAAATCCATTAGAGTTTGACATAATACTTTATATAATTTCCTTTACTTTATTTAATTGTGTTTCTGCCAACGTTTCCCGAATGTAAGAGTATCTAAGTCCACAATAATCCAAATATAATCTCATTATCCTCCATATGGTGTCACAGACTATACATCAAATGAAGGTCACAGTTAAAAAGCGTTCCCCAAAAATTCGAAGTTATCAGGTCACTCGATCGGTGACGAGTTGTGAGTCACGCTCGTGTCGTTACATCCACTGATAATGTTAATACTTGATAAGGCCAGTTTTATAATAAATGTATAGTATAGCATGCCGTGATATTTTTAAACGGATTGTAATTCCGGATTAACATACGAACTCCTAATAACATTTCATACAATCCTAAACAATAAAAAATTAAATTCGTAACATAGCAACGTTAAAAATATAGATTGATAGAGGCTATACAAAAACATACAGTACATCGAAAAACGAAAGTATAACTATTTATTATATTTATTTAGACTCACCGACAACAAATGTATTTACAAATAATATTATATAAAATATAAAGCAACGTTTCAGAAATTGATTTGTAAAGCGTTTTCAATAAAATCAAAAAACTAATATTAAAAAGTGTTATTCCATTATAGGAAAGAAAAACCAAAATGCAATTAATTAGTCCTACTTAGTTTTAAAACTACGATTTTATTTAAGTAACATTATATATTTTTCTTAATAACATATAAAGCATGCATTACATATAAATTACTTAATCAATTATATGTCAGGGATTGTACTATTTTACTCTAAAAATATATTATTCAGTGGACACCGAGTATACGCGTTGGAAACTTAACGATCGGTACAGTATCCGACCTCAATTATACAGATAGCGTTCAGCTGTCGAAACAATTATCGCACAACGTTAAATTACAATAATAAATTGTCAACAGATCGCGGCCCAATCGCCAACCGGCGACATCTGTCGCGATCTGACATCCCAAAGGGTTTTCGCGCGCTTTTGCATCTGTCAGTCGGCCATCTTGGAGCGTTTTGCGATTTTACGCGCCATTGATTGTTTTCGTGTGAAATTAGGCAAGAGGGATCCGTTAATTTCACTGTTGGTTAAACCATTAGTTATATTATATCCCGTTCGGATGAAAGTGACCGATACATTGTCCGGAAGATGATTATGAGCGATTTTTACTTAAGACAGGTAGTCGGGATGTATTAAATAATTATTTTGGGTTATCAAAATGGCACTGACAGGTAAATACTTTCATTTTAGTTGTGCTAATCATTCGTTTGGAGGTTTCGGCTTCAGATAGGGCGAAGTTATAACTTCATTATTGTGTCATCTTCAGCCTGTGTTAGTCCACTGCTGGACATATGCCTCCCCATATGCACACCTTCTCCATTAGGGGATCTTTTGTACCGTATCCTACTACGTTAGTCCAATGCGGGTTGGTGGACGAATCGACTTTTACATGCCCATCCGACGCATGAATCATCTTACTTTTCGGACAATTGGGTGATTCAGCCCAAATTGCCCTAAACAACTAGGAAACGACAACATTATTATGTAACTAACTTCAACCTACGGCGAAAGTATGCATTAATTCAACGTATGTAATTATGTGAATTCGGTATATATTTTAAAATAGTCATAATGAAAAACATATTCAGAGCACAAGGTTAATATTCGGGCATAAAAGCTAAAGGCTATAGGCTCGCGTTACAAATTTATCTTAAGGCTTGATGACACTATTATTTTCATTCTGAATAATTTACTTTTATAAAGTTCTCACTACACCTTTCCCACAATGCTTTAAATCCGAATCCTTTAATTAGTGCAACCTACCCATTATGGCCTACGGTACGGTGACTTAGTCATTTATGGTTTAACTGGTTTGCGAGCCATGGAGAGGGCTATGCGCGGAGTATCTCTGAAGGACCGCATCAGAAATGATGTGATCCGTCGGAGAACCGGGGTTACCAACATAGCTCATCGGATAAGTAAGCTGAAGTGGCAGTGGGCCCATAATATCAGCCACAGAATCGACGAACGCTGGAGTCGACAATTTCTGGGCTGGAGACCAAGGCTCGGCCACCGTAGTGTGGGACGCCTTGCGCAAGGTGGAGTGACGACATTCGCAAAGTGGCCGGTGTGGGCTGGATGAGAATAGCCGAAGATCGGAAGCGGTGGCGTGCATTACGGAGGCATATGTCCAGCACTGACACGTGAAGATAAATAAAATTATATTTTTCTGAATACTTCTCGAGTTTTAAGGTAAGAAGAAGGTGTACATACATCCAAAACTTGATCAAATTCATAAATATATATTCACTAAAATTATAATATCATTTATATTCGTATCCTACAGTAAAGTTCAATCAAAATTAAGAATTGAAATATTTGCAAAATTCAAACAAAACCTAACAGAAGTATATATATAAATCGCAACCTTTGCTTTCTAATAAAGACATACTTAATCCTAAGGGTGGTTGACTTTGAACTGCAAAACGAGCGATAATCTCGAATATATGAAGACAGTTCATCGATTTAAAACAATCGCTTTCCACATCAAGTTGCTAGTCAATACCTACTCCTTTGGGTTTGCTTGTCATTTAAATGGGAGCAATATTTCTAATAGAACACTTACGATCCTAGAAGAAACAATGTCTTTAACGCGTAGACTTGCTGTAGGTATGTTTGTCTGTAGCGTGTTGAGGCCAATCGATGGCAGCATTAACAATGGTTATTCAAATAAGCGCTCCCGTGTGGCTTAACTAGTGCGTTAAACGAGTGCATCGCACAAAAGAGCTAATAACTCGTGTGGAGTACCCTCGACGCTCTCCCAGATTGGCCCTTAAGTGACGAGAGCCAGCGGATCGCATAAGCGGAGCGATTGTGGATAATAAATTTGGTATTGTCAATATTTTAATGGTGTAAACGAGTTGTTTGAACTTGTATTAAGCGATACATGGTAGAAATAATAATGCTATTTAGGACTTGAATTGTACCAAGTAAAGCTGTTTTATTTAACGTGTTTTAAGTTAATTACAAAAATGCGGAAGGAATTTGTTAAAATTAAAATAATAAATGTTTAGGTGTTCCTAAGCATCTATAACGCTAGTTGTAAAGGTCCTTTAATCTGATTATATTCTGTGTTTTTTTTTGGAATAAAAATCACTAGAACCATCGAGTTATTATTGTGTTATTATCCGTTTGTATTTAGGCTATAAATATCCTTAAAACCGCTTAGATATTAAGTTCGTAACTAATAAAGTAATATATAATAAGTCCGCTAAATCTAGAAACTTAAACGTGAAACCAAAGAGCGATGGCTATGAAAAATATTATTTATCTATGGCAGCATCGGTAATTCCTTTGTCGGGGCGCAGAGCGAGGCAAAGACTATTGTTCGCCATAGACAAGCAGTTTTTTTTAGCGGCGTCTGCCACTTTTTTCGGTTGTTTGTTGGGAGCCGACTTGTTTGTTGAGATAGCCGCGAATTCTTCTATAGAATTATGGTTAGGCTAAAAAGATATAGATGTTACGCTTAACATAATCATAGACTTTCGAAAAGTGAAGTTGTTTTTTCTTGGGCTGATCACCCAATTGTCTGAAAAGTAAGATGATCCATGCGTCGAACGGCCATGTAAAAAGTCGGTCCATCTACCAACCCGCATTGGACCAGCGTAGTGGGATACAGTCCAAAACCCCCTAATGAATAGGGGTGTATTAGGGAGTCCTATGTCCGGCAGTGGACTATTACAGGCTGATGATGATAACAAGTAAATAAGAGGTGAAAGACGGATCCAAGGGACGGTGCCTAGACTCAACTATCTTTTATCGTTGTTTCCTAAGCTTAAAAACATCTTTAAAGCTAAAGATAATTGCATTAAAACGTCTATGAATACAAATAAAAAGTTATTTACAATTTTTAAAGAGAAGAGGTCTAATGCCATACTTTCTGTTTAAATACTGGTTTCCCGGTGATTCCCAAAGTTTACAACTGCCTTCTTGATAACTCTGGCTGCTAAGGCTGTTTAATTGATAGAACATGGGGATAAGTAAAGCGTAATGGGTAATGACAAAACGTAAATTTTGTTAAATTTCGTAGAACGCTATGTTACCGATTATTAAGTTCAATTTATTAAGGTAGGTAGTTTTTTATTGTACAAGAGACCGTCTAGGATTGCATCGAAGCGGTGCCTATTCCTTCCGGTATCAAGTAGTGTGTAAATACTACAAACACAACTTTAATGCCTCGGTTGCCTATTGGTAGTGAAGGCGTGTGCTTTAGAAACCGGAGGTCGGGGTTTGAATCCTGCGGGGACGCCTAACGACAAATTTTCATTGTTGTTTCCTAGTTGGTTAGGGTTATTTTGGCTAATTTATAATTGTCTGAAAAGTAAGATGATCCATGCGTTAGATGAGCATGTAATAAGTCTCACTAATAAATAAATAAAACCACCAACTAACCCGCATTTAACCAGCGTGATGGGATACGGTCCAAAAACCCCTAATGGAGAAGAGTGAGTCCAGTCAGTGAACTAACACAGGCTGATAATGATGATGATGTTTGTTAGTGTGATGTTGATGATGATATAGAGTTTCATCATCATCATCTTCATCATCAGCCTGTAGCTTCCATTTAGTTTAGAGAGCACTGTAGCCAGTGTAATTATGGGGCAAACGAGATGTAACATCTAAGGTCTAGAGCGATTTTTGTAATTTTTGGGACTATTGTCATTTTGGCTGTGAGCCATAAGCAAACGTCCACACTCTCATCGCTTTAACAAATAAAGTCAGCGTATTGGAAAAAAGTCTAAACCTATCGATAGAAATCTTTTTATAACACTTAAACTGCGATATAGTACAGATCAGAGCTAATTACAAAAAACCGCAATAACATACTGTTATTGATAACTTTGAGTCCATTTGTTCATTGTTGGCTCGCACATATTTAAAGAAAAAATACGATTTATGTGTCACACTTTATAGAAATAGTGGTCTGTAAGTGTAAGGCTGGTCGATCTAAGCTAATATTTCAATTATAGATTTGTTGGCGAGTGTTTCAGAATGAACACATTATAGTTCTGGAGCGTAGATCGAGACTCAGCAAATGTAGTGTGAATAAGAATCGCCGAAGATTAGAAGCGGTGGCGTGCATTAGGCGAGGCCTATTTCCAGCAGTGGATAGACACAGGATGATGATGATGATGATGATAGAATAAAATTAACCGATAGTGTATATAACACAAACATCGCAAAACATCTGTGACAAAAGCCAACATGAAATGTACTAAATTCATTAATTCTTTTATTAGAAATCGATACAAAAATGAATAAGATTTCATCTCGTTTGCGTATTTCAAATCATAACACAACACCCGTTTATATTCAGCCAACACGTTTTAGCTTTCCGCCATGACAGATTAGCTTTTTAAAAATGGCCGCCACAATGGCGGGCGAAAAAACAAAATGGACGTAGCGCATCCAGCTCGCGTAGGATACATAGGATATTCGGGCAACATTTCGGCATTTTTAGCAGCGAGCCGTAGTACCGCCGTAATCCGTTCAAAGCCCCCGTTGCCTTAATAACGTTACTTTGACGGTTTCGGCGCCATTCGACGTTGCTGTGTTACGTGTCTTTTTTTTTCAACCCATTTGCAACGCGCCACTTTTTTAATTCTTTTCGCGATGGGCGACGACACGCGGCGTGCGGCCCTGTGCACATTGGATGGAATTTGATTTATGATGAAATGTGCATTTTGTGTATGGTTATATTGGTTGAAATATGTGTAGGAATGAGAATAATTGCATCAAAACAACAATGTAAGTTTTTTCCCGGCTATCCATTCGTCCCTATATTGCTTCAAATTTGAAATCCCAGCTCATTGGTTGTCAATATAACCATTCACTTTTTTAAATACATAATACATATATTTCATTGTCACCGCCTCCGTGGCCCAGCGGCATAGGCCTTTGCTTTATAAAGCGATGGTTGAGGGTTCGAATCCCGCGGGGACAACAACTTATGTAATCAGTGTATTCTGGTCGGTAGGACAATTTTGTCTTAAAAACATCTGTTTGTAAGATGATCTATGTCGGATAGGCATGTAAAAGTCGGTCCACCCACCAAGCCACATTGGATCAACGTGGTGGGATACGGTCCAAAAACCCCCTAATGGAGAAGACTTGCATAAGGGGAGGCCTAAGTCCAGCAGTGGACGAACAGGCCGATGATGATATATTTCATCGGTAACCAATTCATATGTCTATTTTAGTATTTACTATATAAATAATTTAATTTACCGCCCCGCGTTAATTTTTTTTTTCTAATTAAGTGTCTTTTAAATTCGCAATTGCAATATTAATCGTATAAAAATTATGATTTCCGGTTAAATTATATTAAGTATTGTCTTTATAATAGTAATAAATGATAATAATTATCATTTCCTTTCTTTAAAACCTGTTGTAATGTGCCAATTGATAAAATGAGGCAATATTTTTACGTTCATAAGTAAAACTAGTTAGTCCTGGTACAGTCTTATTTGGCCAATTCTTTAAACTGCGTCCGTAGCCTAATTGTATGGACTAGCTAGAAACCGGAGGTCGTGGGTTCAAATCCTGCGGGGACTCGACTACTTTTCTAGATTGTTTCCTAGTTTGTTAGGGCAATGCGGGCTGATCACCCGATTGTATGTAAAGTAAGATGATCCATGCGTCGGGTTGGCATGTAAAAAGTCGGTCCCGCGCTTGATCTCTCTCTGTTGTGTCGGTATCGTCCCATCGACATATAAGGAATAAAGAGTGCACTTGTGTCTGCGCATACACTTGTGCACTATAATATCTCCTGCGCAGTTAGCTGATGTCTTATATAGATCTGCCGCCGTAATGGGAATCGACTAGGAGGACCTTATTAGTATTTCGGCATATTGGACCAGCGTGGTGGGATAGGTCCAAACCCCTAATGGATAGGGTGTATTAGGGAGGCCTATGTCCAGCAGTGGACTAACAAATGCTGATGATGTGTAACGTTATAATTATAATGTTTATCTTTTTACATGATAAAATATCTAAATTCAGTTTAAAAATGTTCCATGTAATGTGAGCAGATTGGTGAAAGCGTAGTGTTGTTAATCGTAACATACATTGTTGAAGTTCATCGAGAGTGTATTAGAATTAGATGGTTTAATAATCATTTGTTGTTATACTTCTTTTAAATTAATTAATCTTGTACATTGTTTTGTGTTCTTACTAGATATGCTAAGCAATAAAAATAATTTGTTTTAATAATAAAATGTATTTAATAAATTAATAAATTCATTGGTCACTTACGATTGAGTTTTACAAGTTATTACGTAACGATAAACTTAATAATCTTTTCGAAACTAGATAATGATGTTTGAAAGTGATTATAATTATTGTAATTTTCTAAAAATATATGTTACTAACAGCTGTGATATTTATACAGTTAAAGAAGGCAACTATGTAATTTGTTACCCGCTTAACAAAACATAACCTTCTTTAAACTATAAAATGTAGGACTTTTTAAAGTAAAAAGACACTATGACGCCTTAAGCACGTAACGGATGTATAATGACAATATTTCAGAAAGAAATAATTTTGAAGTGCCAACGTCTTATAAATCGGTTCAAGATTTATACATTCAGCACTCTCGAAAACCGTGTCACAGCGCCGCTCACGTAACGCTCTCCATAAGCAACCACGAGAGAAAGTGAGAGGCACGCGTCTCTCAAACTCGTGCAAAGTTGGCCTGCTTAAGTGAAAGACAGAAAAAGATGATCCATGCTGCTTAATTTATGCAATAACAATCATTCTACCACTAAAATACGTTGTCACTTACCTATAACTTTCTCCCGTATACCTACCGATTTTACAGGCGACCAATGTTTTATTAATACAAATATCTTTTAATTATAATAAAAAATATTTTAAATATTCTGTATGAGTCATCACTTCAGGAACAACGCGACACATATTCCTTAAACTGCAGTCGTTAAGTAATTTTCACCTAAACACTAAATCTAACATAATAAAGAACACAATTTTATGACTTTTGTCGCATTTGATTACTTCACAATTTTTTCTAAATTATTTCTGTCGTTATAAACCCTTCTTAGGCTACTCGGCTATTCCGTGATTTTCAAGTTAACAATAAGTAAAAAACGTTAAAAGCAGTTTGACTATTAATTAACTAGAGCATAATTCATATTTTTTATTGTATTATAACAACGTGATAACTATACGTATTTAATCAATTTTGTTAGTTTTTTTTATGTTTCATTGATATATATTTCATTCCTTGTAATGAGATTATCTTGAGAATATCCTGGTGTGAACGTCGCACGAACTAGCCATTCCTCAAACATTGAAAATAACAACGCGGCTCTCAATAATCTGCAGGCAGAGCCCTCAAGTTCTTCGGACACTGTCAGGGAAGACCCAGACATCCTGAAAAGGTTTAGTATCACTGGTAAAATGGAAGGAAAGAGAGCGCGAAGGCGGTCTCCTACAAGATTGACACACACTTCAGGACGCTACGGGACCCTACATACATCCATCCAAATTGCGTTAGATAGAAATGTCTGGAAAGAAATCGTTGCCAGGGCAACGCACAATTATTATAAGTTTACGACGAGGAAGAAGAAGGAGATTGGGATATCTCATTGTGGTCTGCCCGTTACTATGGACGCTGGGAATAAAATATTCACTATACATACATACATCATAGCCTGTGATCATCACCCCTAATACACCCCTATCCATTAGGTGGTTTCCATATCCCACCACGCTGGTCCAATGTGGGTTGGTGGCTGGACCGAGTTTTTACATGCCCATCCGACGCACGGGATCATCTTACTTTTCAGACAATTGGTTGACTGGCCCAAATTGCCCTAACCAACTAGGAAAGAACAATGAACATTTGTTGAGTCCCCGCGGGATTCGCACCTACAACCTCCGGTTTCACGAGGCGTTACATATAATAGATTAATAAATATCCACTATAAAAGACAAACGTAGAAAATCCGTAAAGTAGATTTAATGCTCAATATCAGCGCAATGAACAGAAAATAGAAAGATTATATTATAAAGCATATCGATACTACTGGCGTACGTCCCATCACTACGTACGTACACACACCCGCTTCGTCCATCCCGTGCCGCCGTGATATTTCATTTTTATCATTTCATCCCAATCCTTTGCCGAAACCATACTTTTAGAAGGTCCGCGCTTTTTAATTCGTTTTTCTATGATAACTGCGGAGCGGGAATTCCCCGACGTTTTTTTTTTCAACATTCGACGAATATTACTTTTCGGCTGTAACTGTATGGGTTCGTCCGATCGTCACTCGCGTTAAGCTTGTGCGAGTTGGATGCGATTGTTTTTGTTTTTTTGTTTGTTTACAGTTTTGTATGTGAATATTGAATATAAATAGATGTCGGACTGCCTCCGTAGCCTAGTGGTATAGGCGTGTGCTTTAGAATCCGGAGGTCATGGGTTCGAATCCTGCGGGGACTCCATAAATTTTCATTGTGTTTCCTAGTTGGTTAGGACATTTGGGCCGATCACCCAATTGTCTGAAAAGTAAGATGATCCATGCGTCGGATGGACATGTAAAAGTCGGTCCACCCACCAACCCGCATTGGACCAGGTGTGGGATACGGTCCAAAACCCCCAATGGATCCATCAGGGGTGTATTAGGGGAGGCCTATGTCCAGCAGTGGACTATCAAAGGCTGATATGATGATGATGATGAGATGACTGTCTTAGTTAATTCTGATCTTTTGATCAGTCATTTTCCTAGAAAATACAGTTTACAATTTTAGGCGCAGACACAGGTGCGTTTTCCGTTACTGCACTCTCATAATCCGATCATAAAGGGACGGATATCCAACATGACCAAGAAGACATCAGGCAAAAGAATAACTTATTACATGCCCATACGACGCATGAATCCTCTTGCTTTATAGGCATTGAGCAAGACAATCATCTTTATTATCTATCTATTCACGCCTTCTGTACGTCAGCAAAAAGTGTTTTTCACCTAGATCCGGGGGACGGTAGCTTCCTTCAAACTGTACTTAAGATGAAGCTTGCCATGGACAAGAGACTGGAAGCATAAAGTCAGGCAATACAATCGACACAATAGAGACTATCTAAAATCAATCATAAATCAATAACAAGTTATTAAGTCCTCGAAGACGTCAAAAAATTTCGAATTTTAAAAGTGCAAACCCATACCAACGGCTACGAAGCCATAACAATTGTGCAAGAACTAAACAAGGTATGGATTATCGCTACAAAAATGAACTGTCTCTAAATCGGACAGCATTCTATTTTTCCCACTTTGACTCATTAGTCTTATTTTTTAGTCTCCGGCAAGGATTAAACGTTTCTGGCAAATTATAAAAGTTGTATTTCCGCTGAATTTCAATCCACGGTTTGCAAGAGCCAATAAGCGTAGGGCACGTTAGATGGTTTTTTTTCGTTTACCTCTACTATAATTACATTTATGATCATTTAATCATGGAATAAATATAAAATTCGCCAATATCTATAAGCAACGTCGCTTCAGCTATCTTCCAGCCAAAATACCTCTTTTTCGTATACCCTCGGAAATTTTACAAATAAGGGTCAAATCTTTCGTTATTAACGCGAACCTCAACAATGGCAGGGAGTGTAAATATCAGTTATGGAGTCATTAGTCCGCGTGCACGCGGCTTTATTCCACTCATGGTCATTTATGGTCCTCGACCAATCACGGCGGCTGGATTCGAAGCTTTTCATCAGTATTTGCGGCAGATCTAAGCTTTAAAACAATGTATCATCATCAGCCTGTGATAGTCCACTGCTGGACATAGGCCTCCCCTAATATCCCCATATCCTATTTGTTAGGAGGTACATTGTATAATATTGTAAAATCCTGCGAAAATCAATAATTTTTTTTTATTTAGATACTTAGATCTAAGAATAACAGTAATGATCATGCAAATGCGTTATTGAATATACCGAAATAAATATCGGTCACTAATATAAATAAAAATATATTGCTATTAAAATAATCGATTTGCTATTGAATCGATGTTAGAGTATTCATGTGACATCTCTAAAACAATTGTTAACTTAAAATTTGCAATATGAACCTAATTAAAAAGTGATTAAATAAATATTATAATTGATTTCTTTCTCTGGCTATTTTCGCAATTGATCAGCGGCTCGGCTTTTGCTGCGTGTATTATTATTAGCATAGTAAGCAATACGTAACCTTCAACTGTTATAGTTTCTTTTACGTATTCCCTGATACCGAATAGAGAGAGCGGCAGAGATTCGGACCCAAATAAAACGACCCGAACGCATTGAACTAAATCATCTTCGCGATATCCAACTTCTAAAGGGAGACGAATACGGCAACAGTTGTATGTTCTTCGGACCACGTATAGGGAACCTCTAGTTCGTGGGGACGGGAGCTTCCCGCGAACTCTGTGTTAGATGAAACTTACCAAAGACAGGAGTCTGGAAGCGTAACATCCGAGTATAAAAAAATAATACGTTTAGGAAAACGGGAGTGTCGGTCGACCCCCGACCAGGTGGGATGCCGATCTCCGTGCAAGTTCAGGTTGGCAGCAGTAGCAGGGATCGGCCGTCTTGACGTTCATTGAAAAATGCATATGTCCAGCTGTGGACTGGTCGGTTGATTATGATTGTGATGCTAATTATGATGATGATGATAATGATGTTGTATGTTATACGTGTAGACACGATAGAGACAAAATAATAGTTGGTTGGTTAAATTTTAAAATTCAATTATTTTGAAGTTAGTGGCCTGTTAAAGTATTAAGGCTGTTAATGGAGCAAGTATTAGGGATAATTATTTATTTTATTTACGCGATTATTATACACATATCAAATCCACATTTAACGGATTATTCGCGTTAGTTATATATATTTATTCCTGATTTATTTCGCACATAACGACTATAAGAAACATACAATCAGTAGGTACTATGATTTTTATTATTAAGTGCGCGGCAACGAATACCTACGTCTAAATTAGTTTTATTTAATCTTTATAGAGTAAACCTAAGCTGGAGTTTGACTAATAACTAAGATTTTATGACCATTTAAAAAGACTGTAATGTTGTTTCAACAGGTTTTAATGGTAACTACAAATGTCTGTCATAAGAAAATGTGATTTTAAGATGGAAAAGTTCTATCTGACGGTCCTTGATATTGAATTAATCCCGAAGCATTTTATAACAACATAAAAAACGCAAAAACTAAATTTTAATAAATATTTACGTAATGAAATATTATTAGGTGTTAGGGGAGGCCTATGTCCAGCAGTGGACTATCACAGGCTGATGATGATGATGACGAAGAGTCCTGGACGTCTTATCGCTCAGATCAGTTTAATACAAACAAATGTTTATTGTAATTTATTAGGTCAGTCTTTGCGATGTTCCAGTAACAACAACGCCTAGCGTTTTATTGTAAACCTTACTTAGCCTCATTTTAATTCAAATTCAAATATATTTATTTTATATAGAAGTTTACACTCGCTTATTGTCAAACAACGCTACCACCGGTTCGGAAACGGACGCCTCAGACTTGAAAATAACCGGCGAAAGAAACAACGGTCTTTTTATGTCATCTTTTGAGAATAATTAATAAACAATTTTAGGCATACATATTATACAATATCGAAACAACGTCGAGCAAACATTCCATTACCAGGCTGTGTCATCATTTAAAAAATCATTAATTTTTAACAACCTTTAACACATAAACCTTTCTTGCCAACCTCTTTAAATCTTTTAATAGTTAAATTCGGAGCGTTTACTTGGATTTTGTTGTAAAAATTATACATTGTCCCACAAAATACTTACTTATTCTTCACAGTCTAGTCGCAGGAAGAATTGAATTATGTTCGTTCCTTGTACCTATGTCATATGCATCTTAATGTCTAGTTTTTGCACATACATTAAATTTTCAAACATGTAATGAGAGCAGTAAATATTTTTATGTCAGTAAACAACTTTCTTAGTGATTCATTGTATTATTATCATCTAAAACTCAACTAAAGAGCCGTTGTTATTAATTCATAAGCAATACATGACTCATGTGTTCGACAAGCATGGTAAGAATTGGTCAAATCGTTCGCCCCTCGCACCCCAAAACCGCCCTGGACGTCGAAAGCCATCCTTGGTGCGTATTTGAATAAAAATACAATTAAACAATCGCCGGGGGTTGTTTTGACCGCGCGTGCGTTAGATTAATTCACTTTTAACTGATACGCGCCCATCGCTCATTGCGCACGCTGTAGACTTGAGAATAAATTTACTATAATTTATTTGTTTTTATTATTTAACCATACGGACAACTTGAAATACTGCCAAAGCGTCGAAGTTATGCTGCAGAAGCGAAAGGTGTTCGTTTAAAAGAAAATATTATGGGATAAAAGTTTTATCTCGACGAAAACGGGAAAAGAATGAAGTAAGTTTTCGTTATTTTACGTTTTTTTTATGAGTTTACTGTAAAAAATTTAGAATAATAATAATATTTAATTGCTTTAAAAAAAAGTATTATGCGCTCTTTATGTGTCATCTTGTATTTGAAATGATGATGCTATATTTAATTTAATTAAATAAAGGCGCAAAGTGTGGTCATCAGCGTGATTTTTTTTTATCTCATCAATTTATATATTTGTGTCTAGTCGATTTAGTCCTATGCCATAATTCCTCAATTTATTCTCCCATCTTCAAAGGATAACAATTTTACATGCATGTAATTTTGTGAATATAAAACATGTTTTAATTTCATGTTATTTTTACATTCAAAAACATCGATCGCCTAGTACACTAAACCCTACATTCATAACATAACCTTAAAACTTGATATAAATAAAAACTAAGCATACATTATAGATATATACATTTTAAACAAAAAACAAATCGACTTCACATCGATCGTTTGAGCTATTAATTGTCCATTCCTTGAGCACATAGTTAATGTAAATTTCAGACTTTTTCAATTTATCCATGGATGCCACTGTCGGAACTGGACCAAATTGCTATGGGACCAAACGGAAGCACCAGCTTTCAAATAAAGGAAAAAAACATCCAAATCGGTTTACCCAGACGAAAGTTCTGAGGTGACGAACATGAATAAAATACAGACGAATCGAGAACCTCCTCCTTTTTTTGAAGTCGGTTAAAAATTATTACTCCACAGCTTCGGTGGTCGCCCCAAAAACGCAATGTGTGGGTAGATACGTATCTCACTCTTGTAGTAGGAAATAAATTGTTTAGACTCACTCGTTCGGCGTTCGTTTGTGCGCTTTTGAATATTAATCATCGCGTTTAATTGATTTAGTGGGCTCGTTACACGACGTTATTGCTTTAATGAATCATTACTGCGCGCCTTTTCATTAGCTCACGTGCCGTCAAAGGACGGTAGGAATTTGCGGTTGTTGTAAGAATAAAAATGGTTAGAAAGAAACGTAAGAAAAGTTTGTGGTATCTTAAATATATTATTTTGTTTGAATAAAAGTTCTTTTTACCATTTACGTAAATATCTCAGAAGCACTCTCTAATGACATAATCATTGAAAAAGATTTAAATAACAATCATTTTACCCTTTTTTAGTCACTATATATGAATTACTAACGACACGCCCCGGCTCCGCACGGGTGCAATACTGATATCTGTAAAATATTATGAATGAATTGTATATATGATCCTTCCTCTTGAATCTCTCTATCTATTAAAAAAAACACATCAAAATCCGTTACGTATTTTTACAGAGAGCTACTTTGTTTTATTCTATGTAGTAATAATTGCGTAAGACCATGGTCATCTCAACATTTCAACGTATGTGTTCTTTAGACTATAATTGACTTGTTCTGATGAAGTTGGCAAAATGGCGGCAACGTGTTCTTGTTCTTGACTTGTGGTATATTTTTTTTGCTAAGCTTCGACCACAGCATGATGCTCGTCCAATAAAAATACCCAACGACTTGGTGTTATTACTAACAATGATTTATGTTGTTCTCAAAGCAAGTATCTCATATAGTTGAAGAATTTTTATGATATCTCATAAGTTCTGCTGATTGTTCAAGTCTTTCGCAATATATAGCAGATGTTAAGACATGTTTTAGTTAAACAATGTAGCATAGTGAAAATATGCGTCAGCATTATTATAAGTGGATTATTGGATATTATTTGTAACTAACTGCCCCCGTAGCCTAGTGGTAAATGCGTGTGCTTTAGAAACCGGAGGTTGTAGGTTCGAATACTGCGGAGATTCAACAAATTTTCTTTGTTGTTTCCTAGTTCGTTAGGGCTATTTGGGCCGGTCACCCAATTGTCTGATAAGTAAGATGATCCATGCATCGGATACGCGTGTAAAAAGTCGGTCCATCCACCAACACGCATTGGACCAGCGTGGTGGGACACGGTCCAAAAACCCCTTAAGTGCGAAGGCGTGCATTATGGGAGGCCTATGTCCGGCAGTGGACTAACACAGGCTGATGATGATAATGTAATGTTGCTTAAACCCTGCTTTCTAACCTAAAGTACAAGACAAACTATCTTTTTGTCTGTCATACTCTGTTTTACCAAACGCAAAATCCAATATGGCGGCAGTGACGTAACAAATTGTCCATTCGCCGATAGCAATCGCCTAACACAGACTATACTCACATTGATAACGAACCAAAAAGCGTGGCATTAGCGGCAGATGGCGCACGTTGTCACCATTAATTTACGGGGACAAAGTTCACCCCAATTTGGCTGTTTAATTGCCCATCGCTCTACTATAATCCCATTATCTATACTGGAATACCAATTAATGTTACCATTTTTCTAATGCCGCGTAATGTCACAGCGATGTTCCATCGATGGCGGAATGCTTTTTGAAGTGTCATTTAGGCAAAGGTTTTGTAACGTGGCGCCATGTGAAATAAAGAAAAATATTTTTATTTAATTTTTCATTTAACTTATCGCTATGAGCACGTACGATGTTGATTGTACATTAAGGGTCATTTGCTGACAAAGCTGTGTAAACTTCAAAAAATATTTTTTGACCCTGTAATCGTAGTCTCGATAATATTACTTTTTAAATATCCATGCTTATTCTTGTATGGTTCGCATCGCCCGTAGATCAAAGAAAAAAAAACAGTTTCTCAAGTATAAAAAATTAAAAATACACAAGATACTTTTGTTACCGAATCATATCTTTTACAGAATCGTTCAATACAATTTAAATTAAATAACAGTTAAGCGATATTTAACTTTATAAATTATCGAATACAGTTGAGTTTAGTGTCTATTTTAAATTTAAAAACATTAACCATTCAAACGTTTTGCAACACGACCCGATAGTATTTACCTATTCATTTTTCAAAAAAGGAACTTAACGCCCAAATCGACGCGTTAATACTCTACAAAGAGAGAAATAAACGGCTTTGTCTAAACCCGCCAACTTTATTTTACCGTTAATTTCTAAACAATTCGCTCTTATCACAAGGGAATGGAGTCCATTTTCTAATTCTAAACGCGAACTGTATAGTTGTTGGTCGGAATCACAAAAAAAGCGTTCCCTTCGTTTTTTAAAAATGTAATTCGTAGGTTCGTATTGCGAATGCGGCGTTCTTATTTCAAAACATCAGCGAGGTGTCATTGGACACTCCCTCTACTTAAAGGACGCTGGAAAGTACGGGCTGCGTCAACTTTAAGTAATTCAATTCCGATAAGTTGTTACATTTATGCCGATCTTTGTCAAATTTTCTTACCATTTAGTCGAGAAAACAAATTGGTTATCACTTTTCTTTTTACAATTATTTAAGCCGTTGGCAGCGACATAGTTAAAGAAATCGGTAGATGAATAGATAACTAGGAAAAAAAATTGGATTTCAATGTTTCATTGTGTTGTTGTTCATTAAAATTTAATTGTAAATGAATTGAAATTTATTATAATTATCTTAAAATGCTTGAGTGTAGCAATTCGTAGACTTATATTCACGTTTAGGTTCAAAGTATTTTCATAGGAATAAAAAAATAGTATGTCATTATTGTGAACTTCGGAAATTGACAAATTTCGAGGCACCTAAACTCTGAAAATAGCAATCAAAAACATACATGAATGTAATTATCCTCGTTTTAAAAATGTCTAAAGAATAAATGTTAAACATAAATATATTAATTGTTTAATCTGCGTTCGTCGAAAACTATTCGTACCGTACTTTCGCGTGTGCGTACAACGCGTAGAGAATTTGTAATTGGAATCGAATGTTTTTAAATGCGACGCGTAAACGTCGCACGAATTGTAGTCAACTTGACGCTTCAGATTTCCAAACGTATTAAGTATTTACAAGCTAATTCTGCATACGTTACGTCTCTATTGCAACGCAATAAGGTGTGTATTGCTACGATTGGTTTGTTTTTTAATTCGGTACAATTTCAAATGCGTTAAAGGAATCGCTCTAGTTGTATGGCATTATGAAGTTTAAAACTTGTATTAAACTAATATTAACGTTTATTTGAAGTGTTTTGAGGGATAGAGATGGCTTATTTATATACGGAAACTGTAACGTGTATTAGTTGTTAGTTTGTTATGCTTTAATTTGTTACGAATATTACTTTAGTAGTATGGTATTTTAGTTTATTAAATGAATTTGCATATATGTGTATTATATCTCAAAATTCGATTTTTATTGTCAATTTTTATGTTAGGCCATTTTGAATTGAGATAATTTGGTTTCTTTAGTATTTCTTGCTAGGAGTATGTCTTGCAAGGGTACGAGTTTGCCTTGAATTTGTTTTTGCTAAAATTGGTCATTCATAGAATGCAGTTTACCCTTCGGCTTTTGAAGGTCAGATCAGTCGCTCTGCGTAAAAACTGTTATTAAGGTAAATCCGGATGGATTAATAGCCGATAATTAATTATTTCTTTCATTTACGCGATCATTATACATATCAAATCCACTTAATTTAGTGATTTTTCGCGTTACTTAAATATATTTATTCCCGACGTTTCGGATTCTTCCAGCATCCATGATCACGGGAGACAAGTTAGTAACTAGTTAAGATAACGATAATTAATTTAATATGTATTTTAATCTATTTTATCTTAATGCCCATTTGACGTGTGAATCATCTCACTTTACACGTAATCGGGTGATCGGCCCGCAACACCCCAACCGACTAGGAAACAATTTAAAAAAGTACTTGAGTCCCCGCAGGATTCGAAGCCACGACCTTCGGATTCCAATAAATACCTCTATAGGTACGTTTTGGCATCTCGGTGATATGACATCAATAAGAACGCTATACTTTAAATTCTACTTCGTAAAATGTCACTTTGTCTATTAAATTGTATAAACATAAACTTTAAACTAATAGCAAAAGGCCATTTATGTAGCGGCAGAACTATTAGCATAGTAATAACTTTCGCAATTAGCCCAGTGTACCAGGCGCGCATAAACCTCTAACATGTAGGTAATCTAGGTATAGAAATTAAATTAGAAGCGAAATGTTTCGAGCATAAAACTATCCCGTGTAATAAGTATCATTAATTACCTGTACCAGGGTCAAATAAAAGATGGAGCAATGGTTAATTTCAAACTAATTACGCTATTTTATTAGTTAAACAACGGATAGAAATAAACTTTAGCGACGATCCGTAGATAAGGGCATGTTAATTTTTAGGGGCACTAGAATTTGACATTAAACTCTGTTTACATAAGTTTCATGTCTATTCTCATGTCATTTGGATTTAGTATAGCAATAGTAATCATCATCATCATCGACATAGGCCTCCCCTAATACACCCCTATCTATTAGGGGGTTTTGGACCGTATCCCACCACGCTGGTCCAATGTGGGTTGGTGGGTGGACCGACTTTTTACACGCACATCCAACGCATGGATCATTTTACTTTTCAGACAAGTGGGTGATCGGCCCAAATTGCCCTAACCAACTAGGAAACAACAAAGTAATTTTTGTTGTGTCCCCGCAGGATTCGAACCTACGACCTCCGGTTTCTAAAGCACACGCCCGTGCCACTAGGCTACGGAGACTTCACAACCCAAATCGGAGTCACAGGAATGCATAAACTTTTACAGTTTAAATTTACTTTACATCGCCAATATCGTTAGCCCGTGTACTAGGAGCGCATAAACCTTAACCGTTTAGGCAATGTAGCTATAGAATGAAAAAAAATAAAATAGAGTATTCCACGGTCACGATCGTCGGCACCGAAGAGAACGAAATAAGAAGGAAGGAGCAGTTTGTAATATGCATAATATCTAATTAATAATCTATATAAACATAGAAAGTTCGAGAGTCTGTTTGTAACATTAAAATAACCGTACATTGCCATTTATAATCGATGCATAAAAGAAACCGACATTTTAAAATATTTTTTTTGTCCGTCCTCAATGTCTTTTTCTTGTAGCTAATCTCTGGGATGGCTGGTACAATAATTACGAGACTTTATCTGAAGATAGCTCATGTAGTGAAAACTCAGGCGACTTTTTTTAAATAGAAAATATCTTAAAGAATTTTTAGGCCCAAATATGAACAATGAAATAAAACATCACACCGTTAACAAAATAACGTTAGGGCGTTAGTACACAGGGTACTAGGCTCGCATAAACCTTTAAGGTGCAGCTAATCATGGCATAGAAATAAATACATAATAGAACACAAACAAAATATTAAGCTAAGTATGAACCAATATGACAATAGTTTTTACCTATCTTATAAGCAGTGAAAATACAGTGCCAATACCGTGAGCCTCGTGTACTAAGCTCGCATAAACCGTTGAAGCGGAGGTAAGCAAGATATAGAAATGTAATAATAAGAATTAAACTAGAGGCGGAAATATTAAGTATTAATTTACTATTATAACAAGTGTTACCTAACTATTATACTAAGCAGTGAAATTGTAGGGCCAATACCGTGAGCCTCGTGTACTAGGCTCACATAAACCTGTGCAGGAAAACAACGTTTTACAAACGTCCAATGCCCGCTTCCTAATTGGATTTGACTAATTCACGCCGACGCGCGCGCTTTACATAAAATAAACATTAGTCCCGGACACCCCACGTATTCGTTTCGTACGCTAAACAAGGGTGCGTTTTTAATCTTATTTTGGTAACCACTTGGCCTTCTAACTATACTTGATTGCCAATGTTTTAGGTCAACTCAAACACGTCGTATAGTATTTCTAGGTATAAATTGCGAAAATTTTACGCTTAACATAATATAAATGCTATTTTCTACACAAACTTCAGTAATATTATAAAGTGAAAATGTTTAACCTTTAAAAAAAAGAAATAATACGAAAATTACGTACTTCCAGGATTTTTTTTTGTCATTGCTGTCACTATGACAGAAATATTGAAAATGTTTACAAATATCTTCTAAAATCAACTGAATATCTAAATAAGAGCCATTCAAGTTTTAAATACTACTTGAATATTAAATAAGCGATTGATAACATACAATTCAACACAACATTTTTTAGTTCTTGCTACATATATTGTTGTATAAATGAAAAATACTGTACATATTATCATCGTCATCAGCCTGTGATAGTCCACTGCTGGACATAGGCCCCATCCTACGCTGGTCCAATGCGGATGGTGGGCGGACTGACTTTACATGCCCATCCGACGCATGGATCATCTTACTTTTCAGACTATTGGGTGATCGGCCCAGATTGCCTTAACCTAACTGGGAAACACAAAATACAAGACGCAGAGTCGCACTACATTTTAGCCAGCGTATAGCGTAACGCCACTAACCAAACGCACCATCCTTCATAAGGAAGTTAATTTATTGCCTAATTACACGTATACGGTCGAAGTTTTGGGCATAATCGATGCAAATTAATTCCCGAAACACAAAAGCCCACACGGAAATGCTTAGTAGTTGGCTTGTATTCAACGTTTTATGACCTTATCGATATTATCTCTTGTAAAATTGAGCGTCACAACAGGAATAATTTCTAAGAACGATACAACGCGGCAGTTGGTGGGTAAAACTTGTCCATTTGAAATAAAATGGTCCCTTATTTTTATACTGGAATCAAAATCCGTTATTTAGATTTGTAAAGTAACATGTATGGATAACCAAATTGTCTCATTGGTAATAACCCACCTCCGTGGTGTAGCGATATTGGCCTTGCTCTATAAACCGGAGGTCGTAGGTTCGAATTCCGCGGTTAAACAACTTTCGTGTCTATAATTTTCGTGGTTAGAATTCATGCCGATTGACTCAATCGTCTGAGTAAGATGATCCATGCATCGAATGGGCATGAGAAAAGTCGGTCCAATCAACCCGCATTGGACCAGCATGGTGGATACCGTCCAATACGCATAAGGATAGACCTATTTTCAGCAGTAAACACAGGCTGATGATGATGAAACAAGGAAGCAGATAACCTTTTCTCTTCAACTTCAAGCATAAATCATAAATTCTAGAGTTAAGTATAACTGAAAATATATTATAGAAATGGCTGAACTCACGTGAAATCGGTGCTGGTGCCGACTAGTTTCGGACTTAACGGAGGTCCTTTAGGACGAGGAGACGATCGCTTCCTGACTCGCATTAAGTACGTTTATAGAATATATTTTCAGAGCAATGTCTCAAAGTTTTTACTAAGAGGTATAACTGTTTATAGCATTACATGACAATAATATTTCATCGCATATTTGTATACATTTCTATCATCATCAGCCTGTGTTAGTCCATTGCTGGACATAGTCTTCCCTAGTGCACGCCTTCTCCATCAACATGGGTTTTTGGACCGTATTCTACCACGCTGGTACAATACGGGGTGGACCGACTTTTTACATGCCCATCCTCATACAGGATCATCTTACATTTCAGACAATTGGGTGATCGGCCCATATTGCCCTAACCAACTAGAAAATAACCAGAATCCACGACCACCGGCTCCTAAAGCACACGCTTTCACCACTAGGCTACGGAGGCAGTTATAGTATACATTAAGCTGTTTTTATTTCTTATTCACCATATACGTTACATTAATATCGAGAGTTCGTTCCGCTCGTCATCAGTAATGAAACAAAAAAAACGCAATGCACACGCGTTACCTTATTATCGCCCGAATATCGTATAACATCGTTCATTAAAATTTTTTCGCCAAATTTCAATGCCCTAAATGTTCGCCACCCCTCGCTTATCTGACGTCAAAGCGATCTAACCGAGATAGGCGACTAACTTTATGTCGGTCCGACATTTTTGTCGATGGTTCCACGTATAACATTGCTCGGCTAATATATATATTTAAACTAGCTTAAGGGCGCTGGAAAATGTAATATAATTACACATTACAACGCTCTATCCCGTGACCACGGCCGCTGTAACGTCACGTCGGGAATTTAAATATGTAAAATAAACGCGATAAAAAGTCCTTTTATTCAATCATTTATAGTATTCGCGTAAACAAAAGAAATAATTATGTAATATAATAGTTTTTTAAAATAGATTTCTAAAAAATTAGTCTAAGTTACTTCCTGATATATCAGATATCTTTAAGTACCCTTGAAATCTGACCAGCCCTTCCAGAGATTAGCCAGACAGATAAAGAGTTAAAAAATATCGTTCCATTGAATATATAATAATTTACTCTATAAAAACGGTTACTTTAACGTTACAAACAGACAGAGACAGTAATTATATATTAAGTGATGTTTCGCAAACATCACTTAGCGTTTCGTAGTATACAATAAGAGCTTAATATTTTTAGGTATTGAACTACTTAAGCAAAATAACATTAAAACATAACAATAGGTACCAATTGGATCGTGTTGTGCCATAACATACCAGTCCACATCGACCTCTTTCCGAGATATTTGTTTTATATATAAATAAATCTGAAACGAGAATATAATTGGAAAGACATGGACGTCCCGATTCAGATTATGACAAACAAATATGTTTATTCATAATGTGGGTTGGTTCCAGGCATCCTTAGTTTTTTGATAACTTTGGTTTTACATGTCAGATTGAAATCAAACTTACCGACATGATGATAGAGGTGATTTTACGTTACATTTTATATAACTCAGTTTTGGCCAAGTTGTGGCTTGGTATGATTTGGCACAACACAATCCAATTTTGAGTCATATTTCTAGCTCTTGAATGAATGGTCACAAGATCACACCTATGCCAAAGACACATAGCTGTCATCCATTTGCTATTAGGTGGTAGTAAAATTCTTTATTATTATTATTATTTATTCGTTACATCACATCTAAAGTAGAAGCATTCATAACTGATTATCAATAGTTAAACATGTGGACGGCATTTAGATGGCAGATTTTTTATACCTTAAGTTTTGAAACGAGACAAATAGAATGAATCGGGAACTTCGGGATATGACGTCCGTGAAGTCATATTGTATTGAGAAACAGTCCGTCAACGGCTCTGCCCGTCATATTTTGATATTTCCGAAGTGGATTTTTTGGGGGTAAAAAGTAGCGTGGTGAAAGAATAATTCAAAACGGCGCAGTACTTTTTGAGTTTATTCATGACAAACATACAGACAGATTACTATTTCTATAGTGGGTACTCGGAGAAAAGAAGTCTCGATATTGACGTTATGTCTGTATAAAAGACGGGTCGGAAATATAGCGGAGAGGGATACCGCTACCAGGAACGGAACTCTCCTCGTGTGTGATAAGTGTTGTGCATCTGTGATAGTGTTAGAGTGTTGAGTGGTGTTATGCATCGACTCGTCCGTACGAGACATCTTGACTGTTGTCGGGTTCACGCCATTTCAAGGTTTTCTAGTATAAGAGACGTTCAGTTGTTGTCATCATTTTTACTTTTCGAATTCTCTTTGAGATTTCTAAATATACATAAGCTCCACATTATTTATCGCAATTCAGAAGGTAACCATTCAAAATTAAGGCAGTGGTAAATCAATAGGCCTACTTAAAGAAATTTATGATTATAACTAGCGACCCGCCGCTGCTTCGCACGGGAGCTGTGCTGATAGAAAATATAGCTACAATATTGAGCATGTGTTATAAACAAAAACATTCCTCTCCCGTCACTCTATCTATTAAAAAAAACCGCATCAAAATCCGTAATGTACTTTAAAAGATTTAAGCATACATAGGGATATAGGAACGGAGAAAGCGATTTTGTTTTATAGTATATAGTGATAGTGATATTGAAGACTGCCTCCGTAGCCTAGTGGTATGGGCGTGTGCTTTACAAAATGGAGGTCGTGGATTCGAATCCTGCGGGGACTCAACAAATTTTCATTGTTGTGTCCTAGTTGGCTAGGGCAATTTGGGCCGATCACCCAATTGTCTAAAAAGTAAGATGATCCATGCGTCGGATGGGCATGTGAAAAATCGGTCCACCCACCAACCCGCATTGGACCAGCTTGGTGGGGTACGGTCCAAGAACCCCCAATAGGTAGGGGTGTATAAGGGGAGACCTATGTTCAGCAGTGGACTATCACAGGCTGATGATGATGATGATGATGATAGTGAAGATATAGTTGTCCGCTGTTACGTTCTTTGTATGTTTTCCATACAAAATTAGTCTCTACTTTGATTAAGCTAGCGTAAAATTGACAAAATAAAACATTTGCATCCCTTAAACAAATACGACTAAGTAAATGTCTTCATATCGGTTGAAACAAGATAACAATCCACAAGAGCATGTTATGCTAAAGAAATGGCTCTATAAGCATCGGTTAGCAACTTGATTGCCCATATTGAGAGCACTCCCGGCTATTAAGATAGTTAAGGTTAGGCCTTAAGGGAAGGTTGCGTTGTTTTAATATTAAGCAGCAGGGTTTTATGTACTCCTGGTACTTGAAACGTATGTTATATATATTTGATAACTGTTTCATATAAATCTATAGGTAAGTAACGTGATTTAAGTAACTTGTTTATACTAGTATTACTGTTAACTGCCTCCGTAGCCTAGTGGTATGGGCGTGTGCTTTAGAATCCGGGGGTCGGGGGTTCAAATCCTGTGGGGCTTATCATAATTTTCATTGTGGTTTCCTAGTGGGTTAGGGCATGTAAAAAGTCGGTCCACCCTCCAACCCGCATTGGACCAGCGTGATGGGATACGGTCCAAAACCCCTGATGGATAGAGGTATATTAGGGGAGGCCTATGTTCAGCAGTGGACTATCAAAGGCTGATGATGATGATGATGATGATGTGTTTAATTATTTATTGTTGTATCTTTCTTATCAATTGTGTATGTTGTGTTTATCTATAAGTGATTGTCACACTTACACATGTTATTTTAAATTAACATTAATCTCGCTTGTATTGTGTTAACAATTGTTGATAAGCCTTTAAATTAAATGAATAACAAAATAGTCACTATGTCTTGGAATCTGTTTTTACAAGAACTATACATATTTGTTAATGAAATACCTCACAAGTTATAAAAAATATCCGAGTGATGTTTATTTTACACATAATTATACATTTTACACATATTTTGGCTAAAATCTATATAATGATTTCATTTGTAATTTAATTTATCGAAAAATCCCTTTACGCTTCGCCTTAACCAGTCCGCTTATACATAACAAGCACGTGATACCCTCGTTAACTCGACTTCAATAAACAATACAAGCATTAACATCATTAAACTTAGCAGCATAGATAACTAAGGGTAACCTTAATAATTTAAAAGTTGCCTTAGAAACTAGACTTCTAAGAGAAATTTAGAAATGTAAGTGCTAAGAGTATTGACTGCCTCCGTAGCCTAGTGGTATGGGCGTGTGCTTCAAAACAGGAGGTCGTGGGCTCGAATCCCGCGGGGACTCGACCAATTTTCATTGTTGTTTCCTAGTTGGTTAGGGCAATTTGTGCCGATCACCCAATTGTCTGAAAAGTAAGATGATCCAAGCGCCGGATGGGCATGTAAAAAGTCGGTCCACCCACCAACCCGCATTGGACCAGCGTGGTGGGATACGGTCCAAGACCGCCTAATGGATAAGGGTGCAGCAGTGGACTATCTATGCTGAAGAGCATTATAAGTTTATTATATGACATACGAATGTGGGTTCGATTCCGGCCACTGAATAAAGTATTCTTCATCATCATCATAATCATCAGCCTGTGTTAGTCCACAACTGGACATAGGCCTCCCCTACTTCACACTAAAAATGAACAAACTCTAATTTCAAATATTAATGGTATTAAACGTGAAGCGTTTTGATTGGTTCCCGCTGTCAAATGTCCCACGCCGCGCTATTTTCGCCCAATAAGAGGGTTACATCTTCTGGGATCAAATTTCTAAAAAAAATTATAGTACAAACTGATTTTTCTTGGTTTTTCGATGAATTGATTTACCTCGAGATTAAAATTAAAGTTTTCATTTAGAGAAATGTCAAACTTACTGGCTACCTGTGTAGCGCTACTAATAAGAGGCTTATAATGATAAGTTTTTCTCAATGTATCTGCTTCTTTTACCATCTCCAGCGGTATTTACTTGTGCTTTTTAGAGTGGGGATTTTGAATTATAACCCAGACGGAAAACGGTTATATGATTTATCTCGGAAGCGCTTTATGAAATATTTAATCTTTTTTTTTAATAACGGCACAATTGAAACGCTTTTATTGCTAATCCACTAAAGATTTTCAATCGGTATGCGACAAAACTTTACCACGTGTCAACGCCTATAAATGCTTTTTTTCAAATCTAGTTTTTATTTTGACCTAATAAATTACGTAATACATTGCCGATTATCTTATCGTTCTTTGAAAAAATAAGCTATTTCGAAAATGGTTACACGTTTGAGAACAAATCAGTTGATTAATAGTAAGAAAAAATATAGATAAAAAAGGGCATTTGGTTATCTGTGGAATCGTAAACTACAACGAATAATAAAAATAAAGCACGTACCGATACCGAAAGCGTATTTGTCAATTTCAATGAATCCCACGTCTCATTAACTCCCATACAATTGTTATAACAGAAATAATTATAATTAAACAGTCCATTAACTGTTTTGTTGCGGCCGAAAAACTGTTACTCCCGAAATTGACACTGGCAATTATAATTATTAAAACAACAACACTGTACGAACAGAAAAGAATAAATTAGTCTTTAAGATTTACAATTTAAGGTTTACTTTTGTATAACATTAGTTTCGACCACCACCAAGTTATTATACTAACATTTGCAGTTGTGTTATACTCAAAATGATATTATTGTATATGCAATAAAGTCGATTATTGCGTACTTTTCAATTTTCAAAGTACATTTATAATAATAACACGCGCGTATAAAATCGATTAACGCTTCCGAACGCATCTGCCGTTCGAATTTTAAAATAATTACACGTTTCAAAAACAAACATGGCCGGACACGGAGCCCTCGCTCGGATATGTTATCTGTTACCAAAACTGACAGTTTGCGTAAATTATGACGTTGAAGACGCATTAAAAACGATGTACTTAGTATAACAAGGAGATAATTATTAATTTAATGAGCCAATTATTGGATACAATGTCAACAATGGTAATGGCTTAATATGTAATAATAAATCGCGATTAAGTTCGGACTTGTTCATTATTTACTCCATAATACGCAATATGTATTTGCTTTGTAAAATTCATAAACTGATGATTATCTTCATATAATATTTTTTGCCTTAAAAAAGTGGGATTACAATATTTTCACTGAGAGCGTGAATAGTTTATTAATAACCTAGATTATGTTTGGTTTTATTTAATAAGCTCACATTCATAATCCTTGGTCGCAAAGAAAATTGTATCCTGACTGATGATAAAAACTAACTTATTTTCCTAGGTAGTCATAAAATAATAGAAGCCCTTTTTAAGATTAAGCTGATCTTGTCATTGATGCCTCTTAAGCAAGGGCAGCAGGAATTTCGAGCTCGTTGTGCCCCATTATTTCTTCACATTATGAAACTCGGAAGTCAGATGTTTCTAGACAGATAGCTTATGCTCCCTGAAGCAGGGATTTATCGGCTTGAACAGGGTTTTTGGTGGTAGGAATAACCGTTGAGATTTCATTTGACTGCTGTCTTAATACATTATGGTTCAACGTGATATGAGAATTTCCAACGACAACTTAATCTCATCATCATCGGCCTGTGATAGTCCACTGCTGGATATAGGCCTCCCCTAATACACCCCTATCCAGTGGGGGGTTTTTATTAATCTAGAAAAAAACGGAAAGTTAGATCCACCTTAACCATGTTTGGGCTTTAAGCATTTGCTTATTTTTGACCACTTAAACTGTTTAAAAGACATGTTTTTAATAAGATAAATGTTTGGGTGTAATTAAGTGCTTTGGATCAAATTATTAAAAAATCAAATCCAACATAAGATTACTGCTAGACTTCAAGGTACAGAAGCTCGAGATGCTTGATTTGGATGCATGACCAACGCTTAGAACTGCTAAATGACGTTGGCTTTTGAAATGTTGTAAAGGCAACCAAAATAGCCTATTATTCTATTACATACTACATTGAAGACCAAGATGTGTGGAAATAATTTATAGATCACTAGCAACCTCCCGACCCCCTTGTGGGTGGATTTTCGTAAAATCCGTTCTTAGCTGACCTCTACTCGGCGAAAAGAATATTCCTACCAAATTTCAAATCGCTACGCCTTATGGTTCCAGAGATATCGCTATGAGTCAATATATAGTTGGGAATCTTTTATATATATATAGATAATAACTGCACTGGCCTAACTCTGCCAACTGCTTTAATAATTTGTTAAGTTTGGTAATGATGATTGTAATGTATTGATAAATATTTATAGAAAAAATTAAGACCACAGAGTCTCTTGCCGTCTTTTACTCTGGACAGGTAAAACCTACCGATCTGGTGGTACATTGACGTAAATAAAGCTTGACGGAGCCTTATTTGAATAATAAATATTTGAATTTTAATTTAATTTGAACCGATGGTGTCCTGAGAAAATCTTTGACTCCAAGACGAATAACATCTCAGTCTTTATCGTGACCTCTCTTCTTCTCTCATAGATTCTGCAACAGGGTTAAAACGACGGCAATATTATCAACTAAATGTGACACGATAAACACATACAATATTAAGCATGTGATATACATATAAACCTTCCCCTTCAATCATTCTATCTATTAAAAAATCGCATCGAAATCCGTTGCGTAGTTTTAAAGATTCAAGCATAAATAGGGATATAGGGACAGAGAAAGCGACTTTGTTTTATACTCTGTAGTGATTCAATAAGATATCAATGACAGTGTTATTTATTATGCTACCAAATATAAAGCAAGCAATCGAAACTAATATACACTTATGGAACAAATTATACATTTCAATATAAACATATTTAAATATTTAAAGATAATCATCGTTAACAATAGGTTGTATAGTTGATTAGTATTCTATGTTGGAGTGTTGTAATTAGTTGATGTCACCGAAATTATAACTACTGAGATTGAAATACAGAAAAAAATGTTTTATACATAACAATTACTTATTG
Organism: Lamproptera curius; assembly: GCA_029286875.1. Classification (NCBI taxonomy): domain Eukaryota; kingdom Metazoa; phylum Arthropoda; class Insecta; order Lepidoptera; family Papilionidae; genus Lamproptera; species Lamproptera curius. Next base: position 2,998,506 of record JAGSMT010000105.1, on the reverse strand, counting down.
TAAAATCTTAACGTCTCCGTAGCCTAGTGGTATGGGCGTGTGCTTTAGAAACCGGAGGTCGTGGGTTCGATTCCTGCGGGGACTCAACAAATTTTCATTGTTGTTTCCTAGTTGGTTAGGGCAATTTAGGCCGATCACTCAATTGTCTGAAAAGATGATCCACGCGTCGGATGGGCATGTAAAAAGTCGGTCCACCCACCAACCCGCATGGGACCAGCGTGGTAGAATACGGTCCAAAACCCCCTGATGCTTAGGGGTGTATTAGGGGAGGCCTATGTCCAGCAGAAGACTATTACAGGCTGATGAGAAAATCTTAACGTAATATTTATTTTGACTTTAAAGCTTTTCCACACGGTGCAAGTGCCATAAACAGCCGAACGACTCGAACGTGATGATAAAACAAAGTAAAATACGCATAAACCATGAACAGGACGACAACGTGAACACGTGAGGCGACCGAACATTTCCAATTTCGATAATTAAACGACAGTTGACGGTTTCGTTGTTTCCAAATCACCACGAATCGTGACCAATCGGAGCGTGGCAACACTTTGGGCACGCGCGATGAGGCGATAACGACCACAAAAAACATCCCAATTTTAATTAAATTACGACTTTGCCCAAAATGCCCGCCGCTAGATGGCGCTGTACAGTCCTATCTAAAACCAACCTTATGTCAATGTGCTAAAGTTCAATTTTCAATAATCGTAATTCATGCAGCTAGGTGATTGCGTTCCGTTTATAACGATATATGCTTTAACTGTTCGTAGTTAAGACCCATTATAGAGCATCAATGAAGTAGCGTGTTGATGCACGTATGGCGGTAATTAGTCTATTGCCGTGATAAAGCAATGTAATCTCTATCGCTTTGCAATAAAACTCTAATTGCTTTACAGCGACGGTCGCGTGATGGCGCGCAGTTTACGCGCCAATGTCAGCTTCGTAACTTTTTTACGAGCAGTAATAATCGAATTAATATCGCGGATCGCTTAATTAGGTAGATATATTTACAAAATGGCGATTTTGTCGGACGATCGCGGCTGTTGTGCCCGATGTGATTTGTGGAATGTGCATGTTACGTTTTTGTTATTGTCCATTGGGCGTAAGTTAATAGACTGCATTAAGTTAACTATTGATAATAATTTTTAAACCCGAGTTAAGTTGCTGTTGTATTTTGCGGGTTTAAAATATATGTGCTTTCGTTACTTTTTGAATCCTAATCGTTTTCTCTATAATATAACATAAGAACAAAACGTTATCGTTAGTATGAGGCTGTGATTTCTTAATTTTCTCACTGCTATATATTATCTTTGCATTTGCTGATGATGTTGACTCTACCTGTTTACATCTACCCTCTACCCGTCCTCCACACTCTCTAGGCCGCATTCACCACTGGCTTCTTCAGATACCTCTTTCATGGACGGCCTGAGGAATAAAGTCAGACCAGGCCACAAGTACTTAGCCTCACTACTGCTACAAAATGGGAACCTGGACTGGAGTTAGATGATTGTAGTTTTAATTTAAGTTATTTTTAACTTAGTTATTTTTAAGTCTGTTGCTTAATAAGAATTGTTTTACCTTATCTTAAATATTGAAGATGAAGTCAGTTAAAGCTGCCAGCTGACCAAAATATATTTACGGTCGCACACGAAACCAAGTTATTTTATATAGATCTTTATTAAAATGTAAATACGAATTTTTAAATTACAATTTATATTGCGACAGTTAACTGCCTCCGTAGCCTAGTGATAAGAGCGTGTGCTTTAGAAACCGAGTTCATGGGTTCGGATCCTGCGGGGACCCAAATTTTCAGTGCTGTTTCCTAGTTGCTTAGGGCAATGCAGGCTGATCACCTAATTGTCTGTAGAGTAAGATGATCCATTCGTGGGATGGGCAAAAATGCAAAAAGTCGGTCCTGCGCCTGCTCTCTCTTCGGTCGTGTCGGTTATCCGTCCTATCGGACAATGAGAGTCAAGGAAGAGGGAGTGCACCTGTGCTTGTGCGTACACTTGTGCACTATAATATCTCCAGCGCAGTTCGCTGATCTTCGATATAGATTGGCCGCTTATGTAGGAAACGACTAGGACGTCATTATTGTTGCGACAATGAGAAAATATATTATAGCTTGACTTAAGATAACTGGCTGACATATAAAGAAGCTCATCGCTTACAATAAAATTGCCTATAATTTTAATTGTAAATAATGAGTAAATTCTATAGAAATGTACAAAATATTATACTTATTCTACGCAGAGCAACTGTCATCTTATATCTAGATAAATGAGGTTCCATATACGAGAGTTTCTATATAAAGACGAACAAACATATGTCGATCAATTGAAGCCGCTGGCTCCATATAAAAACTACCAAAGATTGTTTCGACGACCGTTTCCGATCGAGTTCGGTCAATCGATCAGTCAATGCGGCAAAGTTGTGATAGAATTCAAATCGTGATCTATTCAATAACAACTATAAGAAATATAGTTGTGATTAAATAGTTCACGATTTAAACCCATGGTTTTTTGGCAACCAACTTTAAAAACCGTTGATAGAGTCGGATCTAACACGTTCTCGGTAAATCACTTTTTGAGCTCCTTTAAAAAGTAGAAATATTTTTCACAAAAAGTCTAATGGCGAATCGAAATGTTGCCGAATAGTAAGGCGATCTGTATATGTTATGTACATATCTATGTACATAATAAATCGCATTATATCGTATAGTTATCTATATATGTTAAAGCCATCCTCACCTATAACAACAATCAAATATAAAATTACACCTGCTCAACATTCCCTTAACCATCCATTGGTTGACTGGCAGAGAATGCCTTTGGCATAAATCCGCCATTGTACTATAATTTTGTACATAAAGTGTAAATAAATAAATATATTGTTGGCATCATCGGATTTTGGTTTGGACCTTGGGTTACGTGAATTCCAGATGTTTAAAGGTGGCAGGTCTCTTTTTCACATACGGTGAAATAATACCACCGCGGTGCCCATTTCAGCCGCAAATAATTCATACGTAAAAGTCTCAGTCTTCTGGTTTGAATGGCACCGTGGTAAGCGTTATAACTGGGTAAATAGGACATAATATCTTGTTGCTCTGCTCCAGCTCGTTTTATTTATCCTACGTTCTGGTTTAAAACATACGGCAGCTGTAAAACCGAGTCTATGTTAAGTAGCATTAAATGTCTTAGGACAGCAATTAAAATTATGTGATTTCTTTGTCTTTTTGTGAGTTCTTACGCTATGTTTAAGCTTAACCCCAGGTTGATACTTTGACTTTATTCTTTAGTTCGTTCGTTGTACGTTCTTAAGTTCATTACAGGCTTAAGGACTTAAATAATGTGTGTTAAAGATTCCTCCAAAGTACAGTAGATTTTCTGTGTACATTAGAACATATATACCGAAGCAGAAGAGGACCAAGATTTACATAAAAAGGTCTATTGGCAGTACTTAAATACCTTTTATTGTACTTTACTCTGGCAAATATTATGTTTAAAAGATTTCGCGTCGTTAAACGTTAATATTCCACTTTGTTTGTATAAATTCTCGATGTTATTTACCCACGACCTCCGGTCTCTAAAGAACATAACATAACACCAACAAAAACTTATATTTATATAACACGTCATAACGTTTTAACAAACTGCTTTTTTTAAACTCCTACATCTTATAAGCCTTATGACTTCTCAAAACATGGTTGTTTAACATTTTCGCGTGAAATACAACCCTTATAACGATCGTCTTAATTGACCGGAACACTCGAGTGATACCATGTAAAACTACCCCCATTTTCCGGACCGGAAGCGCGCGGTGGGCGCAGGAAGTGGCCGGAATTGGCGGAAGTGGCGGGAACGGGCGCGCGTGCCGCCATTTAGCGCGGTAAAACGCGAATTAATAAACGGTCAGATATAAAATTATTGACGTCGGAAGTTAGCTTTAAAAGTGTTTTGCATAAAACGCATAATTGAACTCGACTGATTAAACTTGGTCAAACTTACGTGAGTTGTTGTTTTTGTAATAAAGCACTCTTAATATATTTGTAGAGCACAATATTTGACTATGAAGAAGTTTTGATCGGAGCCAATGTCTAGTTGCTATTGTAATTGTTAAGTATTTGATAAAATTTTATTTATTGTCTAGCCTTTTAAAAAAAATATTCGGTCCACCCACCAACCTGCATTGGACCAGCGTGGTGGGTCCGAGTCCAAACCCTAATGGATAGAGGTGTATTAGGGAGGCCTATGTCCAGCAGTGGACTAACAAAGGCTGATGATGATGATGATGATCTAGCCTTTAACTTAATTCTTAAACTTTATGTGTTTATTTTTAATTTTAATAGACTGACAGAATTGATTTAAATAATTTTATAGAACTTGTGCTGAGTACAAAAGAATAAATGTAATTTTCTCCTCACCTATTTACCGTTCGGTGAATTGGATGTTTATCCATGTATTATTACGTTAAATTTGAAACATTTTATATACATAAATAAAATACCTACATATGAACCTTTAAAGCTATATAAAAGATGCCAACTAACAGTGTCTTAACCTCGTATAAGGTCAAAGGTCGGCCGGCGAACTATGAAGAACACTTCGGTACTTTGCTGCATTATACTATGCGCAATGCAGATTTCCGCAGTGAAACTAAAACTAAAGTGACCGACATAGCTTGAAGGATTAGCAAGCCGAAGTAGTATTAGGCCTAACAGCTCGTGGACAATTAGCCGTGTATTAGCTAATTGGCTGGAAAAGCGAGCTGTTACTGTAGTGGAGCCAAATAGGATCAGAAAATTATTTAAAAAGTCTCTGATTGGTTACTATCACAAAGTTTTAACGACACGTGTTATTCGACCAATAAGAGAGTCACACATTTTGACGTCATTAGAGTGAATATTATTCTTTTTTTATAAATACGGCACTTTATTAGCCGATTAAGTGCAAACCAAATGTTTAGTGAATAATGTTTGTAAGTGAATACGTAATATTTACAGTTCATAAGGATACAGACTTTCTTTAAAATATCATCATCATCATCAGCCTGTGATAAGTCCACTGCTGGACATAGGCCTCCCCTAACACCGCTATCCATTAGCGGGTTTCGGACCGTATCCCACCACGCTAGTCCAATGCGGGTTGGTGGGTGGACCGACTTTTTACATGCCAATCCGGCGCATGGAGCATCCTACTTTACAGACAATTGGGTGATCGGCCCAAATTGGCATAACCAACTAGGAAACAACAGTGGAAATTTGTTGAGTCCCCGCAGGTTTCGAACCCACGACCTAGGCTACGGAGGCAGTAAAAAAATAAGGATACAGTGAGTTATAATTAACATTCACACACGAATTGAGACTATCTGTAGAACATTTTTTTTCCAGGAATATCACTAGATACAGCGACCTTTAAGCGGGTAACCGATCACGCGGATGAATTTGTGATTGCGGCAGACATAAACACATTAAAGATGATTCACAGACCACTTGTAAATAAAGCAATGTAGCTGTCAAACATGCAGCATTTCTTTTGATTGTAAATATTAGTGAGTTTGCTATTGTACCAATGAAAATATCGTGTTCATGTCGCAATGATGTCTTTTTAATATTTGTTGTAAAGTTTTTTCGTGCAGATATACCTTACATAATTTTTTTTATTAATCAAAAGATATTATAGCTACTCCAAAAATTTGAAGTACCTATATATATAACTATGACCATTTCTTGAATGCCACCCTAAAGGATTGGTAAAATAATAAGCGTAGAAATCAATTAATTATTTTTTATTCATCGTTATACCTCAGCATAAATATAATAATGTTACAATGAAACTTTTTACGAAGATCCGTCAACTACTATCAATAAATAACATTAATTATCAAGCATCAAGGCTTCGTTAGACAGGATAATATTCAGAATTAATATAAACAAAGCAAATAATGCCGCGAAATTTAAAGCGTTCTGATTGGCGGAGGACTGCCAATCGTCGATCTACCGATGACAACGCAGCACGTGACGTCATTAATTGATTTATTTACGATAATTCTAGATATCATGTCTCACGTATATAATGTACAGTTTCCACCTTTTTTTATACATAGTTTTTTCCAAATCGCTTATTCGATCGCTTGTGTTATTTATGCTTATTTATTAACGACAAATTTGGTAGTATTTACAAATAAAAGCATTTCAAAATTGTCTATGGTATGACACTACTACACGCTGATTTTTGGGACTGAAATGTTTTATTTCATCTTTATTATTAGAATGATTTCGAAAAATGTAAATATCCCAAAAAGAAATATGATCATCATCGAAACGAAACGATATTCAGTTACTATAATTATACATATTTTTTATTAACAAAACAATATAAACATAATTATTGATTAATAAATAACATTTTTTTTTAAATCTATGTAAATTGTTTTTTTTTTTACAATCATAAGAAATAGTCCCAGAAATCTTTGTGCACATTGATCAAGGTATACGATTTAGACAGAAAAGGTCACTTTCTACAATTTCATTTAAATAAAAATGTTTTATTCATAATATCGAAACTATATTTAAAATTTCGCACTCGTTTCTTGATGGTTGAAAAATGATTATATCAAACTATTTAAAAAATACAATTTGAAATCGAATTTTATTTTATCAAATTTACATCCGTACAAGCAATGAGCAATTCGTTCCGCGTTCATCATCATCATCATCAGCCTGTGTCAGTCCACTGCTGGACATAGGCCGCCTTAAATTTAATTAACAATATTTCAAAACATGGAACAAGCCAAGACAATATCGAAAGCGGATTCATCGGTACACAATGGAAATTGTCGCTAGATTTATTTACAACTATTAATAATAATATTTAACTAACACTTACCGTTGAATAAATACAAGAAGACATTTAGTTTATTTCCTTTTATATAATTAAAACATTTCTATATACAATAATATACACGAATGACAACATTTGTACGTTACATTTACTATTATAATTGTTTACTGCTTAAACGAAATGAATGAAACAGTCAATACTGGTTTTACGTGAAACACGTTCTATATAAACTTTAGCGTTTACGTGTATGACTAGTCCGCGACCATAGACCTCACTTTTATTGTCCTTCCGCTGTCAACGCGACCACAGATAACACTTCGTCCGTCTACTGATTGTGACCGACCAGAGACTATTCCGCTGTCACAATGACCATAGAGCACACCTTTTGCTTCTTTACATTGAATACATTACGTTTGCCGCTCGCTGTTACCATAGACTTTCCCTTTTCTATCGTATTTCTGATGTAACAGTATAAGTAGCGAATATTACTTTTCTTTTATGATGACAATAGTGCTAGCAGCGATTCTTCTTGACATTTTTCCTTCAAAATCGATCCGTGTTATCGGTTACAGCGGCTTCATGCGAACACTACACTAGACTGGACAGAGGCGCTCTGGATGTGACCGGTGAGGGTGGCAGCGGTTGAAGCGGCTGCGGCGCTTGAGGCTGGAAGTAGACACTCTCGTTGGAGAACTGTGGGTGTATCGGCAGAGGGGTGTGAGGGATGGAGGGACGCGATTCGTGGTACAGAATCGGCACTCGGACCAATCGCTGGGCTGCGTGTGCCATGTTGGCCGCCTCGAGCTCGGCCGCCAGCTGCCTCTTCCACTTGTTCCTGCGGTTCTGGAACCAGATCTTTACTTGGGTCTCGGTCAGGTGCAGGCTCGCCGCGAGACCAGCGCGCTCGGAGCTGCTGAGGTAACGTTTCATGTCGAACGTCGACTCCAGCTGGAAGACTTGTGATCTGGAGAAGACCGTCCTGGTCTTCTTCTTCCTCTTGCCTAATCCGGCGTTGGGGTCGCGCTTCTCGTCTTTGTCGAAATCGTCGCTCTCGTCGACGTCGGCGTCGGAGTCTTGGGTCTCCTGCTGTTGCGGGTAGAGGGCTGGATGGAGCCGAGGGGAGCGGGGCGAGGAGCGCGAGGGGGAGGGCGGTGTTGGAGCCCTGGGGGGGCTGCGGGGTCGGGGGGATCCGCCGGCCGATCCCTCCTCGTTGGTGGTGCAGTCCTCTGAAAGAGAAAGGCAACGTTAGTATCGTTGAAGCCTTATATTTGTCAGGATTCTTTAACAAGATACAGGCGATTGAGTAGACGTAAAAAGCGGATATTTCCTGATACATCTCATGACACTTATGTAGTTTTATAAAAATCAAAGAATGAACCGAAATATATTTACCCGAACGTTTTAAATAAGGGGTATAGTTATTAAATTCGCTGTTATATTTTATGACCATTACACACCACAAACTCCACACATTCAGGCCTTGAAATTATTTTTATTTGTTTATGCGGAAAGATTACAATTTCTTATTGCTTTTTAAATAATTTACAACCGTTTAACAAATGGATAGTTCTAATCTAAGACAAGCCAGAGTAAGAAACTCAGTGACGTGAAATATATAGTTTTTCCATTAATTATTATATCTAGTCTTGCGTCAGTTACGTTTTAATCATTTATACTCTATGCATAGATAACAAAAGTAACGACACAACAAAAACAACGCACATTTTCATGATATACTATATATATGGTATCCTTTTCTTACATAACTAATATCGGTGTGTATGCGTTAGTTAGTGAACGAAATGTTTATTGCAAGTGCCTATGCAAAATTGTAACTAATGTACCATAATGCGATTGCTAATGGAAATAACTGAATAGGTGTTACGCATTTATATTTAGGTTAATTCGACCTATTTACTGTATTATAATAGTACTTTCCCTAGTAAATATTAATAGGATGTAATACATTAATAAAACCCCTATTTTAGTTAAATCACAGTATCATAAGTAACCACCAACTATATGTTTCGGGGTTATAATTTTTTCGCTATATTTTTTTAGTTAACAGTTTAACAATATGCATTTTCATCTTGATATTAGGACTTTTTGTAATAAAAATTAAAATAATAAAGATTCTTCGCTCACCTAAAGCCGTTTGCGTAAATAAATAAATATTAACTGCTACATTTATGTTCTTTATAATGGTGAAAATAAATTGCATTTATTTAAAAAATAACACTAAATACTATTAAAAGTCAGTTTAATATAACTGTTATTTAACACCAACTCAAATAGCAATATTCAAAATCGTATCACACGTCAGACCGAACAACCGTAACCGTCGACGGCATAATTCAATTTAAAAAAACAACAACACCTCGAGGCAGGTTAATAGCGTTTTAACAAAGAAGAATTATTCGAAGATTACAGCGGAAAGGTTTCATTGCTACAATACGCATTTCTTTTGATAATGTGCCCTATCCAATTAGGCGGCCGTATCGAGTTAATCCGCTAATTCTAATTGTTGCGCTCCACGCCTGTGATTAGGCAATTTTACGGACTGTCAAATTGGTTGGGTTTTCTTTTTTTTTCACAAAAGAGTATAATGTTGCTATGTATAAAAATTATTGACATTATTTTTACATACGTTTAATACTACGAAATTTTATAATTTATCCCATTTACTGTATAAATGTGCTCGTTTACGCTTTTTCTTATTAATTTTCAGAAATAAATTGTGAAAATAATTTTTTGTAATTATATCATAACTACTATTGTTTTAAATATACTTTTCTTTAAAGCTGATTTTAAGCGGTTAAATTGATGTTTAATTCACTCAACCCACAGACAAACAAAAAGTATTTATTTTTATAATACGCATATAACTTGCTAAAAGTATTGCAACTGCATAAAATATGAGAATTTAACGGTTATTAAAAACATATGCATAACAGAATCATAAACACTGACAACATATAAATAAATTAAAACAAAAACCGATGACCCAACGCGTAAATGGAAGCGGAGCAGATGTTTCCTATCTGTGCGTTTCACTTCGACGAGCGTCGTCGTTCGAAATTCAAAACCGAAATTCGAACACGTCAATGGCGCGAAGGCGAATGTCATCAACGCTCGTTACATGAATCACTACAATCGAATCAAGAGGATATCGCTCCAATAATTAAGCAAATTACGATTTTATTACTTAATACATAGAGTTCATTTTTACTCGACATTGAAATGATTAAGCAAATTACGACCCTATTTCTTTTACGTTACAGTTCATTTTGAATCGATCTTTAAACTGTATTAAAATCACGCAGCACATAACCACTGTTACTTGACCCGTTCTTGTATGCAACCACTAGGGATGTACGGCTCATGCTATTTGGATGTTTAGCACTTAGTGACCAAAGTAACTTGATCCCAGCGAAATAATCATAATGTAAGGTGTTAAAGCTCTTGTTGCTTGGCCAACGGACGCCGTGATTCGAATTGATTTTAGAAGCCGTAATAATTTAAGCCGTTGTTAGCGTTGCGTTCACAAACGCTTACCAGTTAAGCAGTTTATGAGTTTGTTGGGCAAATTGCGTTTAGAAATTATACAATAAGCATATGTTTTGTTTGAAGGCTTAGGTTAATTGAGCGTAAATGGACCCGACACGGCTGCGACAAGGCCTAAAATTGAACTATTATTCTGTTAATTTGTAAGTGGAACACGTGCCGCAGATGACTATAAATACTATATATTTGCAATTATATGCAACAGTAATATACAATAATAAAAAGGAACAAATTTTAAAATAAAATATTATTTGTTTCGTTTTTATTGCATTGACTATAATTATAATAAAATTTCTTTCGTCGCCATAATGTAGCTTGTTACTTTAAAAAATCTAAATTGAAATTAAGCTTCATTTTATTGATTTAAGGTAGAAACTAAAACTTTAATGGGAATCCAAATCCATACATTATATTGTAAAAAAAAATTTCCGATTTTTTTTTATGGTTTGGACATTTATTTTCTAATAATTAAGTTGTAGCCTTTTTATGGAAAACTTTTTTACATTGCAATAATCATAGAATAATGAGCTGTAATTGAACAAATAGATAAAAATAAACAGCTCTAAGCCAATTCCACGTACGTTTTCCTTATTAAAGTAACAATAGATCTTTGGAGTGAATGGCAGCTCTTGTGTGTACCTGAAAAAAAACCGACTCCAACCAATCGAATGCCCGTAGAGTGCAAATCCTGCCAAGGATTCCGTATTTAAAAACGCAACCTCGATTCGTTCGTTTCACTTAAAAAAAAAAGAAAAAAAAACCCGTCACATTTTCAATTTCCGAACGCTGAATCCGCAGTGACGTCATCGATCGCTATAAAAAACAAAAAAGGCCAACAAATCCACTAAAAGCTTAACGTCAATCCGGAACAAACCGCATTCGAAAATTAAAACAACTCGTGTGCGTCGCATGTGTAGCGAGCGGGACGGCTATATGCAAAAGCTGCGAGTGCGAGCGGGACGGGCGACGCTATACGTCATGCATAGATACGGCGCGGGCATTGTTCGGTCGGTTTGGGCCGCGTGAAATGGCGCCGCTTTTGTTTGCCACGAGATGGGTTTTGGGGAAATTAAAGAGAAACGAGCGGGGTTGGAGACGGAATGACGATTGCTTGTTCGCCGTGAACACGTCTTTCGCTATAAAAACACGCGGCCCTATCTCATTTCTGTTCTATTTCACTAAAAGGGTACGCTTAAACGTGCGTCATCGAACCGGCGTTTAGTTTGTTGTAGTGTCATTGTTCTGCGCTCGCGGTTGTTGCCTCGGCTCGCGTTCGAAATTCGAAATGGCTGCGATTGTTTCGATGAATTTGTTTAGTTTTGAAATGCGCTTTTCTTTTTCATTTTTCTGTTGTCCGCTTTTTTTGTGCCAATTGTAGGTTGTGATTTGAAATTTAATTTATAAGTTGCTATGTGCGCGTATTTTACACGTAACTTTAATGATCGTAGCTGACATAGAAAATAAAAAATTTATATCAGAATTCTACGCAATACAGACGAATTTATAAGTAGATTTTTTTGCGATTTATGTGCACATGTTTAGTGTCAAATTCGTAACAGCCTTCAATAACATTTTCCGATTGTTATTAAGGTTTAATAGTTATTTAATAGTATATAATAAAATTTTCAAAAAATTGATCTTCGTTTCTGCGACGGGTACATAAATTTGAGAAAATTGTTTTAAATGTTTTGTTTTTATTATAATAAAGGCTTAATTTTATTACGATATTCGCAAACGAAATAAAACAAAAGTTTAATATGTATATGATACTCCTTAATATATTATTAAATATTTTTCAGCGAGCTATTTGCGGCATATTATTCATTTTTTGTTTATTTTTTCACTGATCATCATCACAAAGTTATCGTCTTAATTATATCAGCAGTATTTAAAACTCTAAGGCGGGTTAAAAAATAGTTCCAATTATATGTTTAATTATCAACAAAATAAGAAACGATTCTTATAGTGTTTGTAAACACTTCAAAGCAGTAATCGTCGTCAACATCATCCACTTTCGCAGTCGGCCCATTAAATGGGATATAAGGTTTCCAGTAATTACATTTAATACGGCGCACAAATAGTGTGAATCTATTTAAAAATAGCACCCGACATATTTATAGTAACGAGTAAGGAGATTATTTCTAAGTCGATTAGCGGACAGCAGATGCTGTTATTGAAGCGAAAGATGGGGATCAGCCGACTTCTGAGATTCTAGTTTATTTCATCCCCTGTATTCCTTGAGGGTGAAGGGAAACCCCGAATTTCATCCTGTATTAGCCAAAGGGGTCACGACTTATTTTTTGTAATAAAAAGTAAAGCATACATATTCTACGCTACTTACACACCGCTGAAAGGAGATATTTAATTTCGTGATGTATTCAATATTTCTTTAATTTACGCGATTATCGTACAATATATATCAAAATATAACAAAACAAATATATCAAATCCACTAATTTACGGATTTTTCGCGTTACTTAAATATATTTATTCCCGACGTCTCGGATTCTTTCCAGCATCCACGATCAGGGGCAGACTGAGTTGGAATAACCGCCAGGGTTTTTATTTAAAATTGACATATCTTTTATTTTCTTAATTTTGAACATTGGTTTTTTTGTCAAACGTCATGATAACATTTTACAAACTTTTTAAAAAAGTTCGTGAAAAAAAGCTGGTAACCCTTCACATGAACAAAACATAAACTCGAAGCATTAATCGTTTCAAATTTAAAAATTCATCCGAAGACTAACATTCAAATTTAATCATCAAAATCAATACATTTTGTTCCAAATTGAAAAACTTCTCAAGACACTAACATTCAAATTTAATTATCAAAATCTGTAAATTTCGTTCCAAATTTAAAAAATCATCCGAGGACATTGACATTCAAATTTAACCATCAAAATCTATAAATTTATCGATTCGTTATTCAATTTTTAAAAAATCGATTCAAAAAAATGCAAACGCATTGAATTCGAAAACGTTCCATTTTCAAAACAGCCAATCGTCCACACGGGCCGGAATCACAGCCGGCGGGGCATCGATCAGGGGGCGCGATGCCTTAGCAGTGCGTAAGCTTGTGTAACGGTGACATGGTTACGCTTGCTACGCTAATCAAAAACGACAGTGCGAATTCGAAAGACCTCCGCACTGTAACTGTCTCCGTAGCATGGTGGTAGGGCGTGTGCATTAAACCGGAGGTCGGGTTCGAATGCTGCGGGGAATCAACAAATTTTCATTGTTGTTTCCTAGTTGGTTAGGGCAATTTGGGCCGATCACCCAACTGTCGGTAAAGTAAGATGATTCGTGCGTCGGATGTCGTCTGTCCTGCGCGCCTAATCGCAATGAAGCAATAAGGAGTGCACCCGTGTTTGCGCTTACGCTTGTGCACAACAATATCTCCTGCGCAGTTGGCTCATCTCTAATATAGATAGGCCGCCGTAGTGGGAATCGACTAGGAGAACATTATTATTATATGCAGTCGTGTGTATAAGGAAAACTATGTGCGTCTAAGATCTTTTTAACTCCAATGTCTCTAACTTGATGACTCCGTTCAGTACTCGACTATACTTTGTTATGCATAATCAAGTGAAAAAAATAGTTATTTCTTTTGCGTTTAATTTTCTACTACATCTGTATCAATATGTATTTTATCGCGTTTAATTTGAAACGAAAAGATAATACTCACCACGTGGTGGCGTCCTTTCGTGCGGTCGTTGCCAGTACCACGGTGCTGGTACTAGGCCCCCATAGCGTCCAGCCAAGGCACTCCATTGCGAGATGAGGCCGAGCCTAAGAAAATAAATAGATAATTATTTATCTCATTCTGAACTAGCCACCCGCCCCTGTTTCGCACGGGAGCTATGGTGAAAGAAAATATACCTACAATATTAAGCATGTGTCATACATATAAACCTGTTCCTGTTTAATCACTATATCTATTAAAAAAACTACATCCAAATCCGTTTCGTAGTTCGAAAGATTTAACCGTACATAGGGATATAGGGACAGAGAAAGCGACTTTGTTACATACTATGTAGTTATAATACATATTTTTTAATATTACATACGGACTGCCTCCGTAGCCTAGTAGTATGGACGTGTGCTTTAGAAACTGTAGGTCGGGGTTCGAATCCTGCGGAGACACAACAAATTTTCATTGTTGTTTCCTAGTTGGTTAGGGCAATTTGGGCGATCACCAATCAACCAATTGTCTGAAAAGTAAGATGATCCATACGTCGGATGGGCATGTAAAAGGTCGGTCCACCCACAACCGCATTGGACCTGCGTGGTGAGATACGGTCCAAACCCCAAATGGAAAGGGTGTATTAGGGAGGCCTATGTCTAGCAGTGAACTATCAAAGGCCGATTATGCATGTTGCACATACGGGACAGAAAAACACGTAGTTAGAAAACAAATAGTTGTCAGAAACTTAAGATTCTACTAAATCAACATTGTGAACGAAACCCAATTATGTCTATAGAATTAAATTTCAAGAGATTAATACTATGTTACTTAAATATGTGGGATAAGATCCAAAAAAGTCCCCTAATAGTGAAGGGGAGGCCTATGTCCAGGAGTGGACTTACACAGGCCGATGATGATGATGATTCTGATGTGGTTAGCACACATGAAAAATAATAATTATCAATGATCTATATAATGCTAAATGGACTTCTTCTCGACGAGTTCATTTAAAAAACTAATGCTTATAATTTGCCTACAAGTGCCACATAATTTTACTTTAAATTAATTAGTTCTTTTATTTACGCGATTATTATACATATCAAATCCACTTTTTTACGGATTTTCGACGTTAGTTACATATATTTATTCGCGACGTTTCGGGCACTTTCCAGCCCTTTAAATTATTCGTAAAGTAAAATTGTTATTTTGTAAATAACGCAGCCAAAAAACTTTATAACTGTATAAAAAACCTTAAACGATATCATAACAAGCAATGTTAGTAGTTCTTAGCTACATTTAAAGGATTTTTTAAAATAAATTCACAGACTAAATATAGTGAAGACCGCATCTTTTAAATGTACGCGTCTCCTTTTGCTTTATCGAGAATCGCCTTTTGACATAAACAAGCCCGCTCGCTTAGCCGTTATCGATGTCGATGTATAAATATCGATGTTCGGAACAAAGGGGATTGGGGGTGCTCCTTCTGGGAGCGTCTCGCGATAGTGATGTCTCGCGTTTATCGATATACTTTCAATAGTTTACAAAAAAAAAACGACTTAAAAGTGTCGATACCAAAACTGCTGATATTGTTATTTATTCAAATCAAGAATTTCTAAGTTTTATTAGTTTTATACATTGATAGTCTACATATTTAATGTCTAAACCTGTATTTTCTAGATCCATGAGGAAATTTTTATTTGTATTCAACCTAAGTAGTTTTGGTTGCGCAATATTCAATACCGTATATTACTAAAACAATTCGATATACTTAGCAAAAAAGGACTAACTCCTGATATTAATTAAACATTTAAAATATCAGGAAGCAGCAGTATTGTCCCTAGTTTCTATAACACAAAGGGACCTCCATTCGATCCTGAGTAATTTAAAACGTCCAATTGTTTTAAACCATAAAATAAAAAATGTCACTGCAAATTTTTCCCAGATGACAATAAAATAAATCGTTTTGTTTATAATTTCACAAAACAGTTCTTTACAAATGTTTTTCCCTTTCTTGAAAAACGCAACAATGCTACGCCGTAGCCGCTACGCTGTACAGTAGCAGTCGTAGCAGTCGCGTAGATAAGCGTAGCGCAATGTAGAGTTAGCGTAGGCATTTATAGACACAAGCGGTGTGGTTTTAAAATTTAACGCTATTTTGAGATCTATTGTCGAACATAACATATTTTTTTTATTTATCAAATCTCTGCATTTCTTAGTTTATTTATTATTTATTTGTTTAAACAAACAAATATATTAAACGGGTATAATAACTTATGTAAAAGCAGTGTAGTTGTCGACTAATTTAGGAGCTATCGGAGGATATTGAAAGGAGTTTTGGTGTATAATTCAGTGCGAAGTAACAAGAAAGTTTTAATACTGATAAATAGTATGGTGAGTGATTCTTTTTCAATTCATTGATGTTTCTTTATAATACAATCGCAATATTATACAAAAGTTACAATTATTTATATATATTAATTATAATGGAAACATAAAATGAATAAATACATATAGTACCTTCGCAATAATGATCGTTTATATTTTTCACCGATTTTTACTGAAAAAGAAGTTTTTAGCCGTTCACATCACTTCAGGCGACTCTTTGTAGAGCTCGCTCTATTTTGTGACGATATTGTAAATAACAATGTGCGATTGGCGCCTTTATCGCAGATATTTTATCGACAAAGCTCAGGGAAACGGTATAGACGCTAATGGAAAATTGTGGTAGAGTAGAGAATGGCGGGGACAATTTTAAACGCGCTTTGTACTGAATCACAAGTCTTTATCGAAACATAATACGGCTATTGTGTCTTAAGGGTGTCCTCTAACTTTTGTTTGGAATAAAATAGACTTTACTGTTAAGCTCACTAAGACGTTATCAGGTTAATTTTGTATTTGACACACAAATCCTAATAGTTAAACAGCCTGACTTGATTATTTATACGTGTAATGATAAGTAGGAATGAAATTGGCTTTGATCGGTTCAGTATTCCTTTAATGACATTTTTGTAATATATCGATTAGCTATAAATCTTTGTACTTCATACATCAATTAAATCGTAGCTCCGTGTGAAGCACACCGTCTTTTAATGGCAACTTTTCATTTAATTATGTGGTTAACAATGTATAATTAGTAATAGTAAAATCATCCTGTAACATCAAATAACATTGACATTTCATTATACTAACTAAATCAAATACCAACACACACACTTTAATAGCGCTACGAAATCGTATCGAATCGTCATCTTTAAACTGCAATTCTCAAACCGACCGCGAATCGCGAATCCTGAAAAACCAATCACAACCAAGTCGAAACCGAAGCCGATGTAAAAAAGCACCAACAACGCGCAACTCCGTAGCACCGATAATGGCACGAGAGAGTAGAAAAAAAATAAAACCAACGCGGCCGCATTACCAATTTGCATTGGTCCCGCATTTAATCCCCGCTACGGAGTTCCAAACTGAAATTCCATTACACGATAAAGCGCTGCTTCCTTTGAGTGCGGAAAGGAAGAGCTATTGGGCGGACCGCTCCACTATTGGCCCAGTCAGGACCACGCCTCTGGAGGGTATAAAAATCGATGCTCCCCGCGAGCTTTTTCACTCGCGACGCGTCCGCCCGACACTCCTCTTGTTAATAATGGCGTTTGTGGGCCCCTTTCAGGGCCGTAAAGCGTTTACTTGTGCCCCTTGTTCGTGGCAACGACACTGTGCCCCTTTGTAGTAGCCACGCTCTTAAAAGCTCTCAGTAGCGTCTTTCCACTTATCCGCGTCCGCTGTGAACGGTTTCCGTGGAGCTTTTGACGGTTAGCGTCGTAGCAATGGGAGCTTTTGGACACGCGATATCATTTCATTCGTCAGATTCTCTGTTGAGGTTCCTTCGAGCGAAGAGTTGAGAATTTAAATATTAAACCGTAGCAGCTTTAAAGATATTTGTATTGTACTTTGATAAAAATACATAGTACTAATTTAATGAAAATTGTAATTTTATAGCGTTCTGTTATATTTTAATATTTCATACTAAATGAAAAGTTTTGTTGTCATTACAAAGGTTTACTGATGAAACCAATTAATTAATGGCCAATCTATAGCGAATGGTTTATTAATTACAATATGGCATCGCCTTTAATATTTTACTTTATTATCACACATTTTGTTATGCGATTATATAGCTGATATTTTACTAAATACTTTCAGCTAGTAAAGATTAACTGAGTGCGTTTTTCTAAAACGCTTTCAGACAGACAATGCAAGATTCTTCTTACGGTTTATAGTATAGCTACGAAACGTTTATATGTTGTTCGTCTGGACCATCTCAAGTAGTTTCAGTTTATGATACCCTTAATCCTAGATCCTCTAACATATTTAACTTTAACGGTAGCTTACAAAAGACTACATTCGATTGTCTCATTCAAAATATCTTTAATTTAACATAGAGTTTCTGATGTTCATTATAATTTAAAATAGTAGATTATTTTTAACATCAAGCTTTTCTAGACTGAAATTGAATTTTTAAATATAATCATTATAAAGATCATCAAAAATAATGAAGGTTACATAGAACACTAATACGATGTTAATGTGCGGACATTATTACTTTCGATTCAAAGAATCTTACTCATTTTTAGTACGTTATTATTTTACAAAAGTTAACTCAGTTAATTTTTTGTGTCACAATACGTTTTGCTTCATAATTAATTCTTACATAATAAGCACTGCTAGCATAGTATTGTAGTATATATATATAAACATACACGAGTAGCAGGGGATCGGCCGTCTTGGCGTTCATTGAAAAAGGCCTATGTCCAGCAGTGGACGGAGAAGGGCTGCTAATGATGATGATGATGAAGCACTGCTAATTAACTTATTTATTGTTATCTTCCAAAAATATACAATCACGTCATCATTAACATACTACAAGCAAATAAACATCAACAAAATAGAAAAACACTTTCGCCCCCAATGTTGTTCCTAATTCAGCACTCAAACGTAAGCTCTCACGACTCTACGACGTATAAAAAAGATATAAACCTCCAGGCATACTGTGTGTATGGAAAAACCACAGCACATATCAAGTTACTTAAACGGATAAGTACGTAGATGCTTCCCCTAAACAAGTCAAGTACATAACTCGAGAGTCTTGAGTGTGTGGTACACTTCATGAGCGGAGCGGAAGGAAGTATTTTATTATTTAACTAATTATGTTTACAACCGTTATGTGACAATGTTATGTGTCAACGTGTAGAAATTGCAATCAGAAAAGAATACTTTTTATGAGAATTATAACAAGCGGAAAGGTTAAAGTGCTAAATTATATTGAAATGGTCTTAGAACAATTTGAATGTTATTTATAGCTACTATAAGGGCATAAAACCATATTTGATAATACCTTAGAATTTAAAGAGATAAAAAGACTATAGTCACTATGGGAAAAGCGCTGCTGTTTTAATACATATGTAAGCTTGTCGTCAGCTATGACGGCCTTAAATCGCCGTCATAAAAGTACAAAGTAACTTACTATGCTTTTTAATTAATTTTATAAACTCTTATGTATAATTCCATTGTAGTTAAGATGGAAAAAATAAATAAAATCATGAACTGATTGAAAAAAAATCACATTAAGAAGACACTTCACTGCAACATATAAGTCAAAGATAACTGTATAACTTTAAATTAATTTGAACTTTGTTTATTTTGTAGAAGAAAAATATAAAAGCTATATTAATCTTAGAAGTTACTGAATTATAATTATGTCGAATCTCTAAACACTTGCAGTCTTATTTCAACATCTAATAATTATTTAGCGATCTCTACCTCTTTTCACTTGCGCCACGTGAATTATTTATATCAGAGGTGGGGGCAAAGTAGCTCCATTGCAACACCCCTAAGACTCGCCGCCAAGATTTCGGGGGTTAATGTTACTTCTCTTCAGAATTAATATACAGCGACTGGATGAATGGGGTGTTTACCGACAGAATGGCTCGATCCCTTAAATAGCGTTTTTTAGGGGCACGGATTAAAGACGTTAGTTGAATTGAGGGGCACTTTGGCAGCAGCACAGATTATCTCGTTTAAAACTGGGTGAGTGTATTAGGGTTAGGAATATTACGTTTTGGAGCAAATTTTAATGAAATGTAAGATGTTGTTAAGACATACGTTAAATCGGAATTGATGTTAATTTAGAGTTTTTGGGTCATTTCATTTATAATCATCATCTGCCTGTGATAGTCCACTGCTGGACATTGGCCTCCCCTATATTTAAGGGGGTTTTGGACCTTTTGGGTGGGACCTTTGGGTTTATATGCCCATCCGAAGCATGAATCATCTTAATTTTCAGAAGATTGGATCATCAGCCCACATTGCCCTAACCAACTAGGGAACAACAATGAAAATTTGTTGAATCCTCCCAGGATTCGAACCCTCGCCCTCCGGTTTCTAAAGCCCATACCACTAGACTACGGAGGCAGTTGGGTCACTTAAATAAGGTCTTTTCAATAATAGTGTCCAAAAGAAATGTATTAAACTTTATTTAAAGTACTTTACTGCCTGAGTTTATCCGTCTACGCTACTAATAAGACTAATTACAAGCATGTTGCTCACTTCTGTGTTAATTGGCATTGAGCAGACATAACTTTATTTCTGGTTGAGGGTGGGGCAACTAATATAACTTCTTTATAAACGTAAATCATGTCTCACGCAAGGATAGCAATGGAAAGGGAGAGTGTACACTCCACCTTCGGAAGTAACAGTTATTAAAATGTTATTTTGTAATCAAAGAATTAATTCAACCTTTTATTGCCATTAATTCTTTTACAAGGATCTAAATTTAAAAACAGACTCGTAACAAAAAACCCGCTTCTCTCCTTATCACCAACGTTAAACAGTCGTTAATTAATCTAAGACGAAAAAAAAACAAATCTCCAATCTGACTTTTAAACATCTCGTTACAGCCTTAAATATCACCGTTTTGATATCTTGGATTACTTAATTAGCGTCGGAGCGTCGTAACAAATGAGAGGGAGGGTAGAAATAAAAAAAGAAAAATTCGAGAAAACAAAAACTTAAGATGTCGGCGTCAACAAAATGGCCGCGGTGACAGATCGTTTACAAAGCGCGCAATGTCCTCCGTCACTCGTTCCGTAATTAGCCGAGGGTGGATGATAAAGAATTTAAACAGTTGTTGTTTTCTTGTTTGCGTCTGTTACATTTTTTGAGGGAATACGCGAAATGATAATTTAATGCCAGCGAAGAACGATTCTTTAAAATTGTTTTCATGTATAACTTTATTATTATTATTAACATTATATGTAGTCTAACTGCCTCCGTAGCGCTCAGTGGTCATGCCATCATTGTTGTTTCCTAGTTGGTTAGGGCAATTTGGGCCGATCACCCAATTATCTGAAAAGTAAGACGATCCATGCGTCGGATGGCATGTAAAGTCGGTCCACCCACCAACCCGCATTGGACCAGCGTGGTGGGATACGGTCCGAAAAACTCCTATGGATAGGGTGTATTAGGGGAGGTCTATGTCCAGCAGTGAACTATCACAGGCTGATGATGATCAATATGTAGTCTAAATAACACATTCGTATCGATCATTCAGATTATAGAGTAAGTGAGTTTAAAAAATGATAAAGAGAAGTGAGAGCTTCATACACTGTATAATTATGACATAATACAATTTTAAATTTATAAATTATCAATATTCCTTGGAGTAATATAGATTTTCATAATTTTTGTTTAACAAAGTAATACTTTTTGCTACAGTTAATCATAAAATAAAATGTATTCGTTAAAATTAAATGAAAAACTTAGACACATAGATATTATAATAACTTTGTTTTATGTTTTTAATTTTAAAATCCTAATTAAACTTGTCCGTTATATCTTCTTACTTGTTCAATATAATTTAGCATTTAGAATAAAAGAAAACATCAATTACTCTAACAAACAAAACAACGTCGAAAAATTGCTTACAAATTTATAAATTACTCAATCCGTAGCAATTGTCCAACAATACTGCTACGACTTGCTACGCCGGGCGCTAAGGGCTCTACGCGGCCACGACGGCTACGACATCTACATTTGCGAGTATAATGATAACAAATGAAACGCCAAGTTGTCCGACATGTCTTACACGGCGTCGGCTCGTTCCCCAATTTGTCGGGCATTTACGTTTTCTACGGGGTTTTACGCGCCGTTACCGGATAAAAGGGACGTATATAGGCCGTAAAGGGGAACTTCGCCTCACTTGATTAGGCCGCGTAATGATGTTTCCTTTTAGGGATTAAACGGCCCGCCTGATGGTCGTTGGGCTTTTGTTTTACTCGGCTGGGGCGGGCTTTATTGGATTGGGCAGTTGTGCGTAGCGCGCTACGTAGAGCTACGTGGCACCGTGTGTTCGAGCGTATCTTATGTTGTTAATGTATTACGGATAAATTATCAGTTAACTTGTAGGTTAACGATATTCGAATGTTATGACCTAGTAAGAACTTACTAACTAGTAAGAACTACAGTTCTTACTCGATCAGTTCATTATCTATTAAAACCAGGGTTTATGGAAAAAATAAAGGCGGACATGCTAAAATTGTCTGAAGCTCAACTTGAGTGACATATTTTTGTTAAATTGAACAGCAGTCATAAATAAATATACAGCAACAACAAGAAATATTGCTGTAAATGTTGTCGTATCATCATATAATTATACGTATGATATAATTTATATCAATGTTTATGCAATTTTAACTAATACGTGATTAAGTTGGTTATCAATTATCGTTGCATACTTGATATATTTTAATATGATTTTTTTTCAAAAACATACGCATCGCGTTTAAATATTGCAATAGTATTACGTTTGTTCCTGAGTTTAATGTCTATAATGGACATATTACTGTTCAGCAAAAACATACCTTTTTTAAAATACACGATAACATTTGAAACACCAAAAGAATTAAATCTGTATTCATTATTATAGTAGAAAAAATTATTTAAATCAATATCAAAATGGCATTAACATAGCCCTCCTCTAACTAGGTATTCTTCGCTACATTTACTCATTATACCCGGCTCTACAATACGCAAGCTCTACCACGATCACAGGAAGTAATCGCCGCCCATCGTAAAGCCCGCCGCAGACCGAGGCGTAAACTACTTAACCGGCAAGTTAGTCCATGTAATTCAGCGGCCACTTGTGTAAGCTAACCGCCGCGGTGTGGCTGCAGCTTGAACCGATCGATCAGCTACGGATATAGCCTAGAAAATTCATCCAGACCCCATTTTTTAAATGAATATAGTAAATTTATTTTTCTTTTAATAGTAGATGAAATATAGAGGTTTATAAAAGTAAATATAGGATAAAGTAGCCTAAAATAAAATGCGAAAATTGTTCTGACAATCTTTGGTCTATTGTAATATCAATAACACAGTATGAGAAATATCAATATAACATGTTTAACAAAAGCTTTTTTGATAAATTATTATTACTTTTATTATCTTTTTTAATGAAAATATAAAAAAAGGTAAAAATATGTTTTTGTGTCATACATACAAATTGGAACTGCTTTAAATATTCAGATACTTTAAGTAAGTAAGTTCAAGTCTTTACGCAATATGTACATTTTTATTATATAACCATAAGGAGGAATTGTATTAAGGGTAGAAGCTTAAGTGAAAACAGATGCTTTTTAAAGTTTGTACCAATAACAGTACTAGGTATAACATACATTTTAAACTTAGTAAAGGTACTCACCTTGACAACATGGCATCGTTGGAACCGAAATGATTAGCTGCCAAGGCCGCTTCCAGGACATTCGACTCTCTTCTAGGTTCTGTCCTGTTCAGGATAGAGCTAATTGAAAAACTCGTGTAAGGCGCACTACCGGTCGCCTTCTCTTCTTTGTCCTTCTTTAGCTCGTAGAAGGGACTCTTCTGTTCCTTCCTAGAAGGTGACGAAGTGATGTCCGGGCTGCTGGCGCCGGAAACCACGTTCACTTCTATGTCATTGTCTTGAGAGGAGACTGGAGAATCCATTGTGGGATTAGCTCTTCATTTTACGTCAATCTGTTGACAGAGATATATTAATTATTCGTTGTAATAAAGATAATAAAGATATATTATTTAAGTCAATATTTATCTCTTATTTTATATTCATACATTTTAGAGTGAAATTTGAGTATACTGATCGAAGCAAAACTGAGTAACGCAAATGTGATTATAACATTGTTCCATTGTTGCAGCGGTAATAAAGTCTATAAGAGTCCAATTCTTTTGAAGTTAGTAGCTACTCAACGATTATGTACTTTTCTAGCACATGAAACTTGTCAGTTAATAACAATAATATGGCAAAACGTTCTAAACATTTTTCCTTGTTTTTATTATTTAAGATATATTTATTTAAAAATAAAATAACCAGGTTTAAATCAAACAATCAAATCACAGCTAAACAATAACACAAATACGTATTAGATTGCAAAACATAAAAAACCAAAAGCCTCCATTGCAATGCCACAACCAATTCAAAATATCACATTAGCATAAACGGGATACGTAAAAAATCTGAAAATTCACAAAGCAATTCCCCGCTCTACATTTTTCGTAGAGCCTTTCATAAGAAAGAATTTCTTGATACGATTTAAAGGTAACGTGAAATACTTCCCCGGTACATAATTCCCATAACTTATTCAGGACCGGGGATAATAGAGGGGTGTTTGGAACCCCATAATATTATTCTAATGCCCGCGGGACACCCTTAAATAAGGCTAAGAACAATAACGCACTTAAGGTTGCTGAATTATAAATAACGTTAAACGTCTTTGGGCGAGCTTACCTTGAGCTTGCTCCGAGATTTGAATCCGTTGTAATATGAATTTTCTTTTATCTTACAAATCGTTAGCCAAATCAATATATACTTAGGAGAAAAACGGAAAAATACTATTAATTTTTAATATATAACAATTTTTGTATTGGTAAATCCGATTTATTGCACAATTGTTTTCTTTAATGGTAATCGAATATAAGAGAGATTTCATTATCAGACAAGCAATGAAGGTACAAGAAGCAAAGTTAAACTGATTTTTAGCAAGCATTAAATATTTTTATACAATTTGTAATTCTTCTTTATAATCTTATTACATATTCAGTATCTCATGACCATTAGATTTATAACGTTCATTCTTCTTAAACCCTATATATATATAATGTAAGTTTAAAGAAGCTACGAAAAATACAATTATACACTACGCTAAATGTAGAGCCATCGTACCTTAACTCTAATTTATCACGTTATTAATTATACATTTAAATGTTCTACCAAAATCTAGAAGGTGCTACGAGACGCTACGAGAAACGTAGAGGCGTCATATCATCTTGCATTGTCAAAACTACGAGCTGCTACGAATAATGTAGAGCCGTGATACCCACTGCCGTCCTAACAAATTATTTATTATACATTTAAATGTGGCACCAAAACAATGTTCCCATCCACTAGTGTCTAATCCACCGCGATCGCCACCGCAATTTGTTGTGATTGGAATGGGATAGAGTAAGTGTCACTAAGCTAATTAACATAGGGCTTATTAGAAGATAGCGCAGTATCCTATCGTGATTACTGCACGGGCCCCTAATGGTTTATTTGAACGGGACACGGCTGTATACTATATTTATGATGTATAACTATATGTGTTGCTGTAATGGTCTTTAGCATTTAGAATTGTCAACGGATTGATATTGAGATGACAGCGGTATAATGCATTTGATTTACATTAAGTAAGAAATTGCTTTGATAATTCATCTTCTTACTTACACACCCGCTTTAATAAACTGATTATTTCATCTTCACGTAAAACTATATACGGATAATTTAACTATGATTTCAATTAATCTTTTCTAACGTGAACTTCAATATTTTTTAAATCGTTTTCATGTAATAAGCAGTTCGTTGAAAGCACATATATTTTATCTTTACAAATTTTACTTGTGTAATAGTTTTCGCGTCCGTTTAAATTAAATAGGCTATATAAAAGTTTAAATTTCAAAGAACGAATTTCTAATTTGAATTTCTAACATTGAATTTCTAATAAATTGAATTTCTAACTAATTGAATGTGATGCGCCATGACTGGCGCCATTACCTGTTGGAAATTCAATATTTTCATTTGTTCATAAAACAATCAATTATCAATGAACATTATCAACGAACTTTGTTAAGAGAATGAAAACAACTTTAATTGTAGAACATTGTATCTACTAAATATAGAAATTAAAGGGCATGAAGAATTGACTATGCAATTTACAAAACTTTTATCTATGAAACATATGACGAAATTATCAAAACGTTTCACTTAAATTTTGCACAGAATAACTCTAAACTTCAAACACTGTTCTCCAGTCAAATTATATAATGTAAGCGGGAAATCTACCGTCAATATTATATAATAATGTAACAGAAAAATCTCATATTATCTCGTATATAAACAAATTTGATTTTTTGTAAAAAAAAGTTGCTGTAAAATTAAAAAATAGGTTCAAATCAGCGTTTCAGTTACGTTTAATTCCATTTCGTTCTGTACTTATACTAGTACACATTTATACGAGTATTGTCGTACAACATGAAACGATTCAAAAAAGGGCAGTTTCAATTGCAACCGCTATCTGTCCGAACCGCGGTGTCCAATTAACAATAATTTTGACGCGGAATGCGGCGCGAAATGCGAAGCGACGCCATTAACAGATTAAAAAAGGGTTTTTTGAAACTATTTTTTGACAGTATTTGTTTCTTTTAAACTGCATATTGATGATAGATACTGGCAGAAAAAATACTTTTGCATTTGTACAATTTTGAAAGTAGATAAGAACTGATTCTGTACTAGAAACTAATATTTATGTGTTTCTATATGGCATTGGTGACTAATTAATTAAAGCAAGAGCATTTCGCTTAATTGACTTTCATAGGCCAGACGCTTATAAAGATTATGCGCAGGACTTACATGCTTCCAACTAGCTCATGAATTCACATATATAAAACTAATTCATATTGACTTTACAGATTGGAAGTGAATAAAAGATATCTTGAACCTGACCTCTATTTGTTCAGCCTGTAAAACTAGGTCTCGGAGAAAACTGGCAAAATTAAAAATATAATTAAAAACAAAGAAAAGTTAATAACGATAGTAGTGCAACAAAAATGAACAATATTTTAGATTATCTATATAAATTACAATACGATTAACCGTTTTCTAAGATGCAAGACTTAATATTAGCTCTATTATTCGGAACAAAATATTACAAACCGTTTAATAAGTTAAGGTTATTTTGTAATAATTATCCTAACTTTTTAATAACTCCCAATTTGCCATCTACCTGAAATACAATCATAACCTAACTGCAATTGTTGTTATTCCGTTCATTTATAGTTTATATAAGTGGATTTAATATATACAATTGTTATATTTAATCGACGTTACAGAAAATTATCATGATCCTTCAAATATTAAAAGTCAATTATAATAACAAATACAAGTAACATAACTTGGACAAACCGCCATCCATGGCTGAATTCCCACAAGCCCTGTCCACGAAGCCATAACCCCGACAAATTAGCAATGGTTAAAACTGAAAGCGTATAGCGATAAAGCGCGATAAGCTTTGGCATTTGCCAATTAGTTTGCCAACGGAAATATAGCAACGGTGGACGCGCACGCTATAGCAACGGATAGTATAGCGACGGTGTTTAAAAGGTTCATTCGTCTGTGCAAAACTTTGTACAACACAAATGAGTAACACTGTAAGTGGTAGGACTGAATCGAGAAGTAATACTATATCGACGACCCGCTCGGTGTAGGGGTTAGTGGCCCTGACTCTTACGCCAGTGGGTGTAGGTTCGATTCCCATGACGGAAAAGATGTTGCGTGATGAACACAGTGTTCTCGTGTCTGGGTGTTTGTATATATATAATTTGTTTTTATATACAAAACAAAAGTAAGCCTATGCATTTATCGGTTATCTTATTTTCAAAGAATAAGCTTTGCTTAGTTTAGGACGTTAATGATGTGTAATACCAGTCCAAAATATTATTATAACTATAGTATACCAGCTGTTACCCCGTCTTCATCTGCGTGGAATAGCTAAGTGTATTTAAATATAATTGAAACTAATACAAATAAAGTGTATTAACAGTGTCTATGATAATACATAAAGTTACCAGATTCTTTTTTCAACAATTAATGATTTCCATATACTTTCATCCCCATTTCAATCTATTCAATAACTTTTATTACAATAATAAATATACTTTATTGGAATCTATTCTATGTACGTACAAACTCTCAACAAAATCGGATCAGTGTTTTAGTCTGTAAAGACGGACAGACGGAGTTACTTTCGCTTTTATCATACTATATATAATACACGGTGTAATAGTACATAGTAAGGTAGTTTAGATAATTAAACTTTAAATAAAGGTTAATAAAGTTAGTCATATCTGCGAAGAGGCGCCGGTTTTCAGGTCAATTATTGGGTCATTAGGCTAGCACTAGCATGTCCTGCTAGTTCCGTCAGTCATTTATATAAAAAATACGCAGTTATTGATTGCATGTTTTTGTAAACATTTTATTTTAAAATGTTAAACAACAGAAATTAGCTTTATTTTACATTAATAATGTCTCAAAGATAATCTTACATATGTCAATTCCATAGAGAATAAAAGTATTTTGGCTTAAAATTCGTTCTCCACTATAATTATTAAAACAGCAACTTATAATAATAGTCAGTATATATCAGCGAACTAACATATATTCTACGATAACTTTAAACATTTATTCAGGTAAGAGCAAGATTTTCTCATCGCCTAGATTACATCTGCGTTAAAGTATTACAATTCATTCGATTGACTTGCCATTATCGATTGACCGTCCGAAGAATTTAATTCAAAAAATCCACGGTCATAATACATCAAAATTGTATCATTTCGTCAAAATCGGAAATCAGATACTCGGATTGAACCACAAAACTGCCTGCTGCTGACAAGCCATGCGTGAAACCTGCAACCGATACTTTCTGGAATCGATTAACGATTTTTTACACCCTGTTCATAATCTGTGCCCTTGTCTATGAATGCTTTATAGAATTTTTTATCTATGTAGTGTTACGCGCGGTCTCGTACGTCAAAATATTTAATAAATGTTAGGAAATTTTAAATATAAATAGATTATACCGTCAGTAATACATAACGCGGTACACTCGTAATAACTATAAATGATTTTATGTAGTGTTAAAGATATATTTAATATTCAAAACATAAAATTAGATAGTCTGAATTCTATATATTTAGTGTTAACATGAACTACAAAGAAAATAAAGTCTATGACTAAAACACATTTAAATACATTTTCATAAAACAGTAAATTAAACGACGTTACTTATGTCACGACCTATTTTAGGTTATAAATAAATTAATTCAATCTAACTTATTATAAAGCAAAAACAGTCAAGTTTCAACTTGATCAAAACGTCTGTACTGTAACTGTCGGTCAAGCAGCCTCGCTCTTACGAAAGATGAGACAATGCTCCGTGTCGGTTAAGCGGTCCGATGGCGGGGAAATGGGGTAGTAAGACGTACCCCTTGCCCGTCGTATTCAATGACAGATGGCCACTTACAGATAACATCTACCGACCATAAAGTTTACGGCCGTAAAACCAAGTCCAACCCTTCGCATGCTAATCGAGTCAGCGAGGCTAATTTGCCTGCGCTCACACCGCATCGTAATATATGACCGTGTTATGAATGTTTGTTTTGCATTGAATTAACTTATTTTATAACGTACGCGGGTTTTGAATGCGTTGACAACACCGTACACCATACATATAAAATAGTAATGATATTCGAATTCACTCAGTTTTAATCTCAGATCGACAAGTCTTATGAATTTGACTTAAATTATTTAAGTTAGTAGTAATCAGTAAGTTAAAGAAGTAAAATCTAAAATCGGGACGTATATTTGTAAAGTATTTAAATAAAGACGTGTTTAATATTAAGAGAGATTACACAAATTGCACCCGTCATTAATATTTAAGTAATCGTTGTAACTGGTTAAGTGTCAGCGAAAATAGCTCTTAAGAAATAACATAATGAATTTTTAAGACAAAAAATTCACAGTATACAGTTTAAATCACAATGTCTTGCTCTTAAAAGTTTCCTTAAATATAAACTAATACTATTTATTATCGAGTAAACTCAACGGGTTAAACAAATTTGAAGCTATAATAGGCCTGAGACGTCAGTAATATTAAAGCTATTGAATGCAATAAATATATTTAATCTGTAGTGTTTTAAACACAGAATGAAACCAATTAAACATTCAAATTATACACATATATCAATTAAAATTACGCGTCGGTGTGACAGACGGGCGCGTTAAGGCCTCTGCCGCTTTTTGACACGGTAAAAGGGTTAAAATTTGACTTTGTAATACTTTTTACGACACTAACGTAGTGCCGTGAAATGTTCATTAAGGTATTAAAACGAACGGCCTTTGTTATTAATTAATTGCGAGCATTATCTCGTTTCGGTGTAAGCGCACGCTCCTTATATGACTCTTTGACGATCGGAATCGTAGAAGTTTTCATAAAAGTAAGGCTGAAACAAGTTTGAAGCTTTTCAAATGTTCTCCAAAATGTTTTAGATATTTTTAAAACAATAATGACTATTATAAAGTAATATATATATATATATATATATATATGTATACTATATATATAAAAGAGATTCCAACTATATATTGACTCATCACGATATCTCTGGAACCATAAGGCGTAGCGACTTGAAATTTGGTAGGAATATTCCTTTCGCCGAGTGGAGGTCAGCTAAGAACGGATTTTGCGAAATCCCACTCATATGGGGCGTTGGGGGGTTGCCAGTACTTAATAAGAATGTACATTATACATATATCAAATCCACTAATTTCTTTAATGCTAGCATCCATTTGCTGGAAAGTGTCCGAATCGTCGGGAATAAATGTATATAACTAACGCGAAAAATGGAAAAAAGTGGATTAGATATGTATAACAATCGCGCAAGTAAAATAATTAACAATGTACATTATACTGAATATTTTCCAGTACTTGCACAGATAACCGATAATTTCATCAAAATTAATTGTATAATTTATGTCTAACCGTGTGAAAGCATAAAACAGTACTTTTAAAACACCGTTGTGCTCCGGTTTGAAGGGCACCATAACTGAAATATGCCTGATGGTGTCCCCGGGTGATAATTAGAAGCGGTTCACGCTTCATATCTTATTAACGGGCATACCACTTAGAATAAGATAAACGTCCTATTCTTCTTGAAGATTTTGTTATTCAATATAAAATATTATTTTAACGACTCTATGTATCAGTATTGTACGCCTAAGTTACTTGAATAATAAAATAAGAGAATAAATAAAAAACGCAAGGATTTGCTACAGTTATATATCCGCGCAACTCAAATCTAAATATATAAACAAAAATGGAGCCGCGTCAAGAATAACACCGGAATAAGCTCAGCTTAACATCGGTAATTCGGTGCGTGCTAATTAAATTAAGTGACAGCGGATTAATTACTAAAAGGTCACGAAATAAATGTTACAAATGGCGGGCGACTAATAACAGAAATTGGGGTGGATGCACATCGGGCTAATTGTCTACGCTTTAATGGCGTTTACTTTTTTTTTTCTATAGTTGCCAGCTGATATCTATCGACAGGTCTTTTTTTTAATTTTACTGCCAGTAAGTTTTTTTTTTGTTAATTAATGTACAATGAAGATTTATCTACTTCTTTTATTTAAACGAATGCGTTATCGAGTTACAAGTATATTAACGTGTTTTTTTTTACTATAAGTATATTTCAGCGATTATGGTCACGGTCGCAAAATATTAGTAAATAAACGAGATAAAGTCCGTCCAATTCAGTTTATTTTATAGAGTTATATTAAATTATAATTCGCTCTAGAATTTTATTTATAAGACGGTCGTTTGATTTCAACTAAATGCTACATAATTATTAATTAGCATGAAATAAACCGAGAAACTTCGTCAGTAATCTTCTTCGAAAATTGTATTTAAGCCGTCGGTAACCGGTAACCTTAAATTATTTCACAAATGTTAATTCAATATTTTAGTATAATAGTTTATTTTGCATGTGACTTGTGAATAAATACACATCAATCTTGTCACTTAATTAAATATATATAAATAAATTTTTAGGTATTGATTATCATACCGATTCTCGATTTAAAAAGTTTATAAACGTTACTATATAATAAAGAAAGATGTAAAAATCTTCCCCCCGTTTCTTTCGTGACAATTTTTTTTTTTTTAATTATGTGTATATTTTAGTACTCTACCAATATTGACGCCTAGATAAATATTTTATACGGATAGTAATTAAGCTTGATTTTATCATAGTTTTTAAAAAATAACGTTATCTGACGTACAAAGAGATACAATTAATTCTAAACGTGAATGGCAATAGTAAACATTTATAATACGTCTTCTAACTAAATTTCAGATATTTCAACCGTCAACAAATAATAACTAATAAGATTAAACCAAAATAAACAAGAACTTTAATAGGTGTTAATCAAACACGGATTTTAAAATCATAATGATGGTAATAATAGTCAAACATGAGTAATTTTAAACCGCCTTTGTTAAGACATTTACTTTGGTTAATAAATACTTAAACTGTCATTCTTTCTTAGTTATAAATAATTCTAACGATAACGAAAAACTTTAGTTGAATAGAAAAGAAATGTTAAGGAATTAATGACGCCAACAATCTGTATTAAACAAACTACTGTTATAGGAAACTAATAAAACACATGTGTCGTAACTGATTAGAATTAAATCATTATTTAACTGCAGGTGTTTTCTATACGCTTTGTTATGTTTTTAAATCGATTGTTATATATATCGAAAAGTTTGTATGTACATCTAAATAGTACTGAATTGAATGAAATTTTAAATATTCCATAAATTTTGAAGCGAAACTAGAAGTTGTCGATGAAATAAGTGTTTAAATTTTTCTGTATGCTACGTAGAGAAACTTGCGAGTTTAAGCTAATACTGTAAAACTACATTTAAACTCGCACTATATCATGATTATGCATAGCTCTTAAAGTTCACCATTTGACTATTTTTAAAAAATAAGTCATAAAAGAGTACTCGATTCAAAATTAAGGATTGCCAAATGTTTGCCGACTTTGTAACGAGACAAATATTATACAACAATGCGATCTTTACAATATTACATGAATAACAAGACGTGAAAAATTATAGCAAAATTATTTTTTCCAAGAAAGATATAATTAGCAGCTATACAATCTTCAAAACATACTAACAACAAGTAACCGACCAAATAATAACGTGGGACTATCAGAATAATATTTAATAACAGGGTTTTTTCTGTTATTTTATAGTCCAAGAAAGCTACAGAAAGAAAAGTTATTATAACTTATGTTTAATAAAACAGTATTGCGTAAAATAACTGCTATTACCGGACTTTCAACGATTATTGACTTACTAATATATATTTTGTCACAGAATAAAAAAATCTATCAATGCATCAAGAAAACATAATTATCAGAATGTATTTAATAACGCATTTAAATTATATGCTTAACAGGAAACAATTAAAATAAGCCTTAATCTATGCGTTCCGTTTTACCTACTCTAAAATTAGAAATATAAAAATACAAATTGCATTAAAATCTTATCATTTACAGACGTACTTATTTAATTAATCTTTAAATGACATATAATTTACATTAAATAACGTTTTTTAATTCGTAATACTTGTAACTAGAGATTACTCGCAAGAGAATTATTTCAATATTACTTACCGTAAAGTATGCGTATCTAAATATAACATAGCCATAATGATCTTTCATTTACGATTGAAAAACTTGTTGCAGTCTTATATAATGTCTGTTTAAATACAGCAAATGAGTCAAGATTATATATGGTTCAAACGTGAACTAAAATCATGTATATAAGGTAAATATACACCAGGTTCACCTGAGATTACTTTACTTAATTATAAAAGTTTATCAAAAGTTATTCATGCACTCTTAGAATTATTTCAACATTGTAAACAAAAACTAGCCTTTATTATAATAAAAATGTTACCGTTTTTTGTATCAATTTAATGCGTATATACACGGCTTAAAATAAACATCGTTTATTCACATAGAAAAAAATTAACTTGTATTCAACATTCTTACGTAGCGGTTTAACAAAAGTGTCATAGCTAAATTGTTTTATAAGTAAAATATTTATAAGAGTTAACTTTATATTAGTATAAATAAGGCATAGATAATAAAAAGAAGCAATGTTTTATTCTATTACTAACATTTTAAAGGGAAATATATTTATTTGTTGGTCCGACAAATTGCGTTTCGCCATTAAAATGATGCGACCGCCGAGACCACATAACTACCGAGGTACTAGAAGATGTATTATTTAATGGTGAAACGATATGAAGTCCTCAAAACGAACACTATTCAATTTTAAGATATTAGAAGAGGTTGTGTCATTTCGGAGATAACAAACATAATAAGCCGATGTATTTATAAGAATGATGATCGTTTATGTTAAAACATCGTCGTAATTTTTTTTATCAATCAAAGAAAAAATAATTTTTCATGTATACAAAATAACTACGACAGTTACAGAGTCATAACTTAAAAGCTGTTCTTAAACGAGTTATCAGTTAAATAACGGAGCATCCCTTAAGAGAATTACAAAAGAATCTATACCTGAAATATTCACTAATACACAGTCAGTGGAATCCTATATCACAGTTCGACACGTTCAACACAAAGGACACCAGCCGACGCCAAGCTGAGAGCGTGTTTGTCCGACTAAAATATTCGTTAGACTGACAACCACCCCTACGGTATGGGGCGGCTCTGTACAAGTTACCACCCCTTGCCGGCCTAATATCACCATCTTCTTCATCCACCAACCCCCGACGAGCGATAACCACCCTTATTTTTCGTTTATACACTACAAAAAGGTCTATAGTCGCTTGTACCGTCTAATGATCAATACAGCCTAAAGCCTAATACAATTACGGGGACGGCAGTTAACATTGCAATCTGTACGTGTTTGTTCTATGGTAAATAATGCTGTGAGTCGCTAATCGTCTATAAGATTGCGGCACATTCTGGATTATTACAGATTCGACGTGTCTTTAGGTCGGTAACTAATAGTTGGACAGTTTTTAAATTATTATGCGTTTAATATGCAATTGAACGTGTTTAAAAAATTGTTAACGCTCTGAACTTTGATGTGATTAATGTGTTACTAAAAGTGCTCTGTTGTAAATTAATAAAAAAGAAACAAGTTTGAATTTATTATATTATTTAACTTGTAACTGTATTTTATGAATATTATGTATTTTATTAATTCACATTTTGTCGATATATTGATTTCGGATTTTAATATGAACATTTATAGTCAATAAATTGATGAAAATAGCCGAAGGCTGGATGCGCTGGCGTATTTATATATTTATACCCGACGTTTCGGGAATATTTACTGCTATATGATTACAGTGAAGAAACCAAGTAAAAAGTGATTTGATATAATGATAATGATGATTATGATAAGTCTAAATATGATCGAAGGCGGACGGGTAACATGCATAGTACTAATGTATTATATTAACATTATTAAATAATTATATTTGGTTAAATAATGAATATTTTTATCTGTAGTGCCTTCTTTTTTTTCTAGTTCTAGTCAATAGGTAAACAAGTCGCTGCGACAGCTATCAATCTTCGCACACTAAAAGGCTGTGAAGAACTTTAATATATTAATCGATTTATGTGAGTAAAGCAACGCAAAGGAAAACAGAGTATTTTAAAGAAACTGTTGTGAAGTAAAATGCTTTGTAGTTTTTTATTTTGAAAGTATAATTTCTATCTATTCTATCTAAATAAAATTTATTCAGTGTCTATTTGTAACATTAAAAGACCTGTTTTGTTAATAATTAAATTGTCATATATAACCAATACATATAACAAAACAATTTTTCGTTTTATTTTTTGTCTGTCTGTCTGTCTGTTCGTTCCGCTAATATCTGGAATGGCTGGTCTGATTTTGACAGGACTTTTACTGGATGATACGTGATGTAACTGGGAGTAAATAAGGTACTTTTTTATAAAAAAATAATGTTTTTTACAACACGAGAGAGCCGCGGTGAAAGCTAGATTGGAGGGCGATATTAGACAATTTATACCTAATCACTAAGAGATGTTCTGTTATATATGAGGGATTGACCCACCATCCCGCATTGAACCACCTTGGTGGGATACGGTCCAAAACCCCCTTATGGATGGTGGTGTATTAGGGGAGGCCTATGTCCAGCAGTGGACCATCATAGGGCTGATGTCTGATGTGATGTAGTATTTAAACAAATTCTTTAAACACTGAAACATTACAAGTAGCGACTCGTTCACAAGGCAAATTGTAATTGCATGCTAAGCTTTGCGTCAGGTATTGCACTAGCACTTTTCTAGTCTGTTGTTTAATAATTCTAATGTTATCATCGTTATCATCATCAGCCTGTCTCAGTCCACTGCTGGACTTAGACATGCCTTATACAAATAATTGACTATCACAAGGATGCCTACTTTCGCAGAGAAACAAAAGCATTTGAAGACTGATGTAGTTGTGTTAGTTTTCCTTATAACTAGCGCAATTTCTGCATAAATGGAACTAATAATCTTTCGTAGGTTGCTTGTCTAATTTGTCGTTACCATATATTTTAATAGACGAGGCGTTCTTTACTTATCCTTAAGTTTTTTATGAAACTAGTTTACATTTGTGTATAACGATTTTCCGCGATTTCAATATTTTATAATGAGCAAGTAATACGTAAAGAATTGTACAAATTTTATGATATATACAATAGTTTTATTGGATTCTTGAGTGTTTGTTACTTAATCTTAAAATAGTTTTAATGCATTCAGAATAAGGAAATCTTTATGTTTGTTATTCATCGTTTAAATTCGGCTATGCTATGGAGGACATATTAAAATTATTCCTTTTATTATTTTATTGTATTTATATAGTGATAATAATAGTAAAATATTATAACTATAGATGTAATAATCCTAAAATTCTTGAAATATATAATTTATACATGTTTATGCAATGAAATTGTAAAGTTAAATAAACGTAGATATTATAACTAACTTACTATCGGACTCGGATTTTTCAGAGCTTTTTATTAATATCGTAAGACATTAAAAATATTATAAGTTCGCTTCATTGAGTATATAAAAATATTAATTATAGAATTTAAAAAAGCTACTGCTGTTTATCGGGACTGGGGTTCACATTGCCACCGGTTTTTAATGCTATTTTATTTGTATTTTTCTATCCTTGACGTTAAGCTTCCAGACTCATGTCTTCGATAAGCTTCCCAGCAAACTAGGTGGAACTTATTTGTAATGAATCGAGAACCGTCTCCATTTCTTAATATATAATAATATGCTAAGATAAACATGTATGTTAACGTTCACTTTTCAAGTTTCTTTGCTTGGTGTAACGCACTTATCGCAAAAACTAAGACTCCGTGTTTGAATAGTCTTTCCGTGTTCATTAAATAGCTCGTCTAGAAAAAGACTATGGCCGCATGAAATATCATTATATTACTAAGAATACTAATAAAATATGTGCTGTAAAGGGCAAACTTTTATCCTCATGAATGGCAGGCGAAGGCGCGCATGATTACCAATTCTAGAATCTAAGAAATGAGAAACTAGGTATTTAAGGTTTAGTGCGCTGCAAAATACAGTAGCTGTAGTAAAAAAGCGATATTTTATAGATATAACTATTAGCATACAATATATCTGACTGCCTCCGTAGCCTAGTGGTTTGGGTCTGTGCCTTAGAAACCGGAGGTCGTGGGTTGGAATTCTGCGGGGACTCAACTCCTTTTCTAAGTTGTTTCCTAGTTGGTAAGGGCAATTTGGGCCGATCACCCAAGTGTCTAAAAAGTAAGATATTACAGGGTCGTATGGGCATGTAAAAAATCGGTCCACCACCAACCTGCATTGGACCAGCGTGGTAGGATACCTAGTTATGTCAGTAAACTAACTCAGGCGGATGATGATGATATCTGTAATACATCTACACGTAACGCGACATACATATTAGTGATGACATGCGGCCGGCTGCAATCACACGGTTCTTACTTTTGTGTTCTGGTTCAAAGGATCCCGTAACTGGTATCGTTGCAGGGTAGTCCTCGAATTACAGACAAGTATCATTTTAGTTATCAAGTTTTACACTAAATTTCTTATCGTTGTTTTTTCTAGTTTCCGCTGTATCTTGTTTTCTAATGGTGTAATTTCTTAATAATTAAGCCTCTCCTTTTCTACTAAGTTATGTTTTTATATTGACTTGTATTGCTATTTTTTGTTAAAGTTAATTTCCGCCTATTTTCGTGTTATAAAATGATTTACAGTATTCGTTTGGACAATTATATGCAAGGCTATTAGAAAAACGCTGATAATTACCTATGAATATCAAAGATTATCTCTTACCAACTAAAAACAACAAAACCAATTAGTTCTAACGCGTTTCGAACTCACGACCTCAGGGTTACGGCTTAAAATTTGTTTTCCTTTAAGCTATTATTTCCTTATTTCGTTTTAACTTCTTTTACATAAAAAGTGACGTACTTTTAATATTTTCATATTACTTTTATTATCTTTTGCACGAATAACACTACTTTGGTATCAAAATCTAATAATAATGTCAAAATTTGAAATAAATATGTGTAAAAAACTCTGCGAATGGTTTAAAAAATGTATAATGGATTTTTCGCGTACTATATAACTTTTTATACCTTTATATAATTATTAATTTGGGGATAATGTCCCAATATCAATGCTTAACATATTAATAATATACATAATTTATAATGACATACTTATAAATGAATAATTAAAGCCAAGTTCATGCATTACGTCAATATTTTGTTAAAAGATCATCAAAATCATCAAAAGTATAGTATGATTGAGCGACGGCATTTATTTTATCCGACGATATTTAATCCTTCTACATTGCCCTTACTAATTAGGACAAATCAGTGCGTCATGGCGATTACAACCAACGGACTTTGGTTTACGGACGGATGCAGTTACTGACCTTATTGTGTCAATTTTTAAAATCGTCTAAGAATATTTCGTTTAATGGATAATAGCTGGTGGCTTATATTGGTACAGAAGAACCGTTTATATTATTTTATTTAGCAACACTTTACTTTATGAACTTTATCCCATAATAAATAGATATTAGTTATATGATTAAATCTTGTTCGGTTTCTTATTAAATTAAAAATTTTAAATCGTTACATTTCGTACATCTTTGACTCATAATGAATAAAAACATATCCACAATAGTTATTTAGCTACAATATATATTACTAAGCTGATCATTAGTTACGTAATAGCCTTAAAAGTAAATATCAGATATTAATCATACAAACTTTTAAATGAAGCACCGCAATCTAAGGGCGGTATCAAAATTTTGTGATTAAAACATTTCAACTCAACAAACCAACAAACGTTAAACGAGCTCCGATGAAAGATTCTTTGTTATAACCCTCACGCCTTGGGCCCTTCCGGAGCCCCCAAGTTCCTACAAGGGCAATTATGGGCCAAATTAGTCATTAGCCCTTCTGAGGCCTAAGGCAGCTCGTTTTCTAAGGGTTCAGACGTTTCGACAGTCGTAAAAATGCATTTGAACGCGACTATATATTATCAGTCAAGCTTTTAACGGGAAATAAAAAAGGTATTGCGTAGAACCACGCCATCTAGTAGCGAAATTACCAAGCTTAACGAGCTGTACCCGAATAAAAAAAGGGTTGGTAATTTTGTAAGCAGCCTGATTTACTTTATTATGTCACATAAGCTGTTTAATCGAACGATTGTTTTAAACAATATGAGGTGGCAAAGTATTGCATTTAACGCAGGACCACCAATAAGAACGCGCTTACTTTTACCGCCATAAGTTCATGACATTACATTTTGTTCTAATAAATTCGATGTCTATATGGCTCTGGTAAATGTGTATTATGTTTCGTACTTTTTTCATTATGCAGAAAATGTTTAATCTTTAATAAATATGTCCCCTATTGTGACCTTGTTGGTTGAACTTGACGGGGTGATGCGGCTGATTACTAATTACTACTTCATAATCATATTTTTACATTACCCGTCTTATATGTAGATTATAAATTTTGTAGTAGATGTAGTATGTTCGCACAATCTTCTTCAATTTGTGACAATGTCATCAACAACCATTACGGTGTCTTAAATGTATCGACAGCGTTTGTGAGAAGAAATAAAATCAAGTAAATTTCGGAAAGTTATCGATATGCGTCAGGCAGTTCTTCAAACAAAACATCAATTTGTTATGATATCCTCTAATGTAATAAATAAGAAACAATTGTTAACTGAAATGCGCTATAGTTGATTGTCCTCTCCGTAAAGTATAAATGTATTTTACACGTGTATTATGAAATATTTTTAGTTCTACCTTACAATCTTTAAAAAAATATTTACGGCCTCGTAAAAATATTCTAGACTTACCTTTGGAGTGAATTCCTTAATCGTACATTTACCGATAAAAAAAACTAGAGTAAGGTTGACATGAATATGGTCAATTTTTATAATTCATAATCTTAAACCAGAGAACATCTGTATTTAGCCTTATCTTATTTAACTAACATCTCGTGCAAATTTACATTTTAGCTCCGTAAACAACAAAAAAACCACTTTTCATGCTAGATTAAGTAAATACGCATACAAAATTTAGGATAAGTGAACCACAACGTGTAATACGTGTGGTGTTCCATATTAAAATTATATGCTATTATATATTGCAGGTTTCTCTAGTCTTTAAGGATTTAGAATTATTTTTCCCACGCCACCCATTGAGCTTTTTTTACATATTATACTAAAATAGGGCAAGGGAAACATGCAAGTTTTTCGACTGTATCGTTGTTCACGTTAATATAATATTGAGATAGATGGCGTTGTTGCATCCTTTCCACGTTCGTTGTTAATAATGCAAAATTAGGCAGTTTTTCACACAAAATTGTAGGACTATAGGCGTTATTCTATATCGTTAAATTGTCATATCCCGCTTCTCTACGCTTTCAGTTAGTTAAAATCGACGCATTTTAGTCGGAACTGCCTCCGTAGCCCTAGTGGTATGGGCGTGTGCTTTAGAAACTGGAGGTCGTGGGTTCGAATCTGCGGGGACGCAACAAATTTTCATTGTTGTTTCCTAGTTGGTTAGGCAATTTGGGCCGATCACCCAATTGTCTGAAAAGTAAGATGATCCATGCGTCGGATGGGCATGTAAAAGTCGGTCCACCCACCAACCCGCATTGGACCAGCGTGGTGGGATACGGTCCAAACCCCTAATGGATAGGGTGATTAGGGAGGCCTATGTCCAGCAGTGGACTAACAAAGGCTGATGATGATGTGATTGTTAGTCGGATTTAATAATATTTTTCTTTTGCAACTACGTGTATTGGTTATCTAATACCGCAAAAAATAAGTATGTGAATAAAACAATAACACATAGATCAAGCACCAACGAGGAATAATTTCTCATTTTAAGCTATTTAAACTGGAATCAATTCAACAATGTTGATAGATTTACATAAAACTATAACATACGTGACATTTACGCCTAGCCTAATGTCGATCTCGCAAAGCGGTGATACCTAATCCACTCTGATAGGCAGACTCACTCTATATCCACAGCCAGGTATTCAGTGTGCAAACATATGATTATTGTTTGTGCATGGCGAGACTTAGTCTGAGCATTTCTCCTTAAAGTTCCGCTTCCTAGATCAGACTTAAATGTTTACATAAGATCCATTTGGCTTAACGTTATATAACTTTATCCTTACCACCCAAAAAAAAACGATAACACAAATTTGTTTCCCCGCGTTATTCTAACCCTCGACCTCCGGTTTATAAAGCAAAAGCCAATACCGCTAGGCCGGATTGAAAGCGGAGGCGGTAGCGTTATATTGTTAAACCGAACTACGGCAATAAATTCGCAAGACTGACCGTTTGAATAGTTAGCGAAGCTGATTTAAGTTCACAAACCTTAAAGTCTCTTGCTTTTATGGAATGCGCTACCTCTCGAAATCAGGATGGCCGAAAATCATATCACTTTAAAATAAAACCACAGGATACCTTCTTAAAGACTTGGCGAATTTACAGTAATATCTTAATGTATTTCATAACATAAATGTCTATTTATTAGTATGCTTATGACAATACTTCTTCGATAGTACTTTTATATACCTCAAAAGTAATGTAACGATGATAATGATCTAAATACACTGACACGAACAATTCATATACTTAGGTCCAGTTCCCAGGTGTTTATTAAGTAAAATAAAAGGCACAGGTGTGTTCAAAATACTTTATTTCTCAACAACATTACGTATAAAACGTTCTCGCGACGGCTATAACCATATATTTATTAACGCTACCACTATTGACACTAAAAAATTGGACTTTTCAAGTGTTCACACCCCCCACTATACTCACAGCATACGATACACGACTTTACACAGATACACATTAGGTTTAATTTTCAACGACTAATCCAAAAGTAACATTACATATTTACACGAACGAATAATATCAATCACACACATACCCCGTCTCAATCAATTCCAA
Source organism: Lamproptera curius (assembly GCA_029286875.1). Taxonomy (NCBI): domain Eukaryota; kingdom Metazoa; phylum Arthropoda; class Insecta; order Lepidoptera; family Papilionidae; genus Lamproptera; species Lamproptera curius. The sequence goes on along the minus strand of JAGSMT010000105.1, from coordinate 2,955,644 downwards.
TATTCGATTCAACAACATGTGTAACATGCAAATTTGAACCTTATTCTATAGTGTTAAGACACATCGGGACACTGCTATGCTAGTAGTACAAAAAAAATGTCATTTATGAACGAAAATGAGGTAAGGCGAATAGACTTTAAAAAAGTATATCATAAAATATACATTCGGAAAATAGCATTTATCTAATAGTCGACAACTGTGCATTAAAGAAACTGACTTAAAAAGATAAGCATATATATAGTTTAACCAAATTAGAATAAGGAATAATATTAACAAAGGTAACCATAGCAACCAAGCGGCGTCGTACATATGTTGACATTAGCCGACTGTCACTCACTGGTTGACATTTCAGTGACAGTTGGTCAATGACAACGCTATAAGTCACTTGGTCAATGAATTCAATATAAAATTTGGCTTAACTAAGAACGCAAAACTATTAGTAAACGCTTTTTTTTTGTATTCTGAGTATTATTTTCTTTACATTTTCAATGTGCACGCGCGTATCAAAAATGATAAACCACCATGTTCATTGAACAAATGAAATGGCGATTTATAAGCTTAGATAGCCTCTAAGAGACATCATTAATAGGAATAATATATCTATCTTAGTTTATCAATCTGCAGGCACTTACTCTTTAAATGTAGTCTTTTTTTTCAATTTTATTATAAGAAATGTCTTATTTCATAGAGGGGCTCGTTTTATAATGATATCAAAATTTATTAAAAAAAAACACAGGCTGCCTACACACTTGCCAAGTCAATGACGGACTCAAATTTTTCCATAAACATAAAAACCATCATAAAAAATAAGCTTAATTTAATTAAAATAAATATAATCACAACGAAAAAAAAAACACAATATCATCCAGTAACATTGACTAGTCTCTTTATAGATTTATCTAAATAAACTCAGATAGAATTGAAAGTAGGACAAGTTTATTTCTCAAGTAGTTTCGACATTTCGCTCCAGATTAAAAATGAATACGGGGATTTAAGCACACAAGTATAAAAAACCTACCGTAACTACCGTTTTGGTAACTTTTAGAGATGACTTACCAATTTTGGTAGAAAATTCAACCTTACTTTCTTTTAACGTTTCATTAGAATAATTAGGATATAAAAATGAAGCTTGCTAATATTATTAGGAAGACAATTCTATTTTAGATTATAGCTTATTAGATTGATTTCACTGAAATTAGTCCAGGAATTTGATATTTGTACTTAACATATCAATAAGCAAGTGATATTAACTTATTTTATCCGATTAAAAATGTATAAAATCAATCAGCAACACTTTTAAAGCCAAACAGGGCTTCACAATTCGTATAATGCAACATGCAAAATACATATACCGGACCCTGACTCTCCACAGTGGTTTTAGACAAAAAATCAAGTGAGAAATACAAATGTTGCATATGTTTTCTTATACATAAACATATATAAGCTACATACAATATACATACTATTCAACAACAATAGTTTCTGTGCAAATTTATTACAGTCTTTTCGATTGTTCAGATTAATCAATATGAAATTCACAATATTACACTATATTGATCACATTTGTAAGCTTAACATATTTGTATACATGTAGTGAGAAATTATTTTCCTTCACGAAAACTCGGCTCTTTATAGTAAAACGATGACATCCGAACAGCCAATGAATGATTGTATTAAATGAGTGACATTTTCATATCCATTAATATGAGACTTTATTGTTTAGTGTCAAACGTCAAAATGAATAATGTCATTATATAGTATATTGATGTAATGGGTACTTTAGCTGTTTGAGAGACCACAATACACATGGTTTTTTCAGTAAAATAACGAAGGAAAATCTTTTCTCACCATATCTATATTATATAATAATAACATACATGTATATATTTACATTTGTCGCTGTAGATATCATATTGTATATGATTATATCAGATTATCAAATTTATATAATGCAATAGACCTGTGTGCTTACTATCCCATACATACTTATATACAAAAGACAATATACTACAGAGGTACAGCCCAATCGATAATACAGTATAATCTAAAAAGTAGTGAAAACTTTAAAAAATATCAAACATGAGTCATATTAATTTGTATGCTACATATATTGGCCATAATTACCTCTGTAGTACACATTTCAATGTTAAAGTTACATAGGTAACATTTTTATAATTGCATATCTTCAGTAACAAGTTATTGCTTTCCGTGATATGCAAGGCAATAGAATCTAATTAACAAACGGCATATCGCTAGCTTTTTTTTATGATTCATTCATAATTTTATTCACCTATAAAGTTATAGAGCGTTCATAATTAAAACAATCATCAACTGGCAGACATAAAAAGGTAGAATCTCATCATATTTGGCACATTAAATTACAATGGAAGTCGATTTCCGGTATGTATAATATTAATTAGGTTATGAAGCAATAATTCCTCTCGGCTCTAATGAATTATAACCTACAATCAGTTCTGTTCAAATCCGTTCACATTTCAGTTTTAATGGAAGCAACACTACAAACTTATAGTTTTTTTTATTGTTAATAGGTAACATTTTATTCGGCAGTTGGTCTTAACTTTAGATAGTGATTATACAATTACATCTAAAAACTTATTAAACTCTGTTATCATATTCTACAAAGGCATTTTTTATCTTTTTCCACGGAACCATTCCTGCAATTTACATCTGAATAACAATCTGCAATGAGCCTACATTTAACATAAGAGGTAGCATCAACGAAATCATACATAACGCTATGTATACGAGTGGACAATGCGAAAAAAAAAAACAACCTTAAAAATATAAGCTAACTAACTATTTACAAAACGCAAATTCAACTACAACATGGACAAACAATGTACTTAAATAATTTAACTAAGGAAATAGGTACATCGTGTGAGCAAATATCCCCGGAGCTAATTCTGAAGTCTTCATTTTTTTTTTTGTATATTTTGTTACGTATTCATATCGCATTTTAGCACTTTTTTAATTAATTCGCCCTTCTTCTCTGTCATTGCACACGCCCGAAGAGCGCACGCTTTTCAACTGTCAAATTGACAGATACAAAGCGCGCGCTTTCCAGCTGTCAGATTGACATGCAAAACGAGATGGCGGTCGCGACTTTTCTGAGAAAGAGGCAAAGGTCGAGCAAGTGTCAAGCCGCCGGGTCGTCGTGGCGTTTTTATCGCCCTTGCGCTGGTTCAGTTTCTTTTTGACGTCGAGCAACATTTGCTCGAAGGACATATCGTCATTCCTGCGCGGGGCAGGGCGGCCTGCCCGTGAAAGGCGCTCTCCGTGTATTTGGCCTCCAGACCATCTGTAGAATAGTCACATTTATAATATAAAAATAATCATATAATGTCAACTGCCTCCCTAGCTTAGTGGTATGGGCTTGTGCTTTAGAAACCGGAGGTCGGTAGGTTCGAATCCTGCGGGGACTCAAGTTACACAAGATACTTTTTGACTACGTGGCCAATACATATTAGAGATCACCCTACTGCGCAGGAGATATTATAGTACACAAGTGGACTCGCAAACAGATGCACTCCTTATTCCTTCACACTCTCATTGTCCGAAATCAGTCATAGAACCGACTTTACATGCCCATCCGACGCATGGATCATCTTATTTTGCAGGCAGAAATCAGGTGATCAACTGCATTGCCCTAACCAACTATGAAACAACAATGGAATTTTTCTGCCCCCGCATGAATAAAACCAAATTATTAAAAGAAACTGTAAAAACCATTTAACATTATTTTTAAAACACAACTGTGTTTTGTTCTCATTTACTTTAGATAAGATAGTTTACATTTGTCATAAAACCTGACCCATATAAAAATTATATTAAATAAGCACATTAAAATGATACCAAATAAATTTCTAAAATTATCATATTGACAAGGCATTATCATTTATTGCTACTGATAAAAAATTGGCAGGCCGTAAGTTTTATGATAAATTGCTTGTTGCCTAAACGGGCATTATACATGATAAATCAACATTTGAAACGACAATAGGCCTTTGGATCACCTTTGAAGACTTGCAAAGTATTTTAAATGACATTAATACCTATTTAATGTTTCATTTTATATTGATAGAGTATTAACTAAACTAATTTTAATATCACCCACCAACTCGCATTGGACCAGCATGGTAGGATACATCATCATCATCAGCCTTTGATAGTTCACTGCTGGACATAGACCTCCCCTAATACACCCCTATCCATTAGGGGGTTTTTGGACCGTATCCCACCACGCTGGTCCAATGCGGGTTGGTGGGTGGATCGACTTTTACATGCCCATCACGCGGATCACGTACTTTCAGACAATTGGTATCGCCATTGCTAACAACTAGAAACAACTGAAATTTGAATCCGCAGGATTGACCATGACGCTCGGATTCAAAAGCAACGCCTATACCACTAAGGTTAGGAGGCAGTTGCATGGAGGTCAATCCAAACAGTATGCAGTAGGAAGGTCTATGTCCAGCAATGGATTAACGCAGGCTGATGATGATGATAATGATTTTAGTAAATATGTCTTTTGAAAAACTTAATTCTAGCTGATTAAGCATATGAAATTAACACTCAATGTCAAGTTTAAGTACTTAGTTTAAAGAAAAATAAAAAAAACCGATAAGCGAACATAATAACTGATACTTTTACTTGATAAGAATGGACTAAACTACAAATGCCTGACATAAACATAAGATAAAAATTACATGTTTTGAGTAATTTCCATTATCATTGAATAAACCTCTCGTTTATGAAACTGCAAATATAATTGTAAGAGACCTAATTCATGTGAATTAAGCAGTTTTACATTGTATTTCTATTAATAATAGGTACAACACCACACTGGGCAAATAAATAAAATTAAAAAAGACCCTTAAGTAGGTAATAAGAAATTTACTTAGTTCATTTCACTAATTGAGATCTTTTCTAGGCTATGGTTTTAAAACGATTTTACTGCACAATAACATGATTATATTTGATAAACTAGGCCAGATAAACCCAAAAAATCTGATTATTTATAGTTTTCAGTGTTTTTCGTTATTCTGTGATAAAACTATTGATTAAATAATTTTATTCGACACCTTAACTTAAAATTATGCACAACTACTTGCTACCTTTGCTTTACAAACCAGAAGCCGTAAATTCGTATCTTTCTAGAAAAGATATTATTATTAGTGACATGAGTCAAGTATGACATAAAAATACTAAACCAGGTATAATGACAAACTTTTGCCTCCTACCAACACATCAAAAATCAGCATTTGACATGTGACGTTACAAAATATAAGCGCTCAGTCCAATATAACTCAGGTGAAGTTGGTTGTGGGCAATTATCTTATTGCCTGAAAAGCTATACAGTGGTTCTACTTACAACATCAAACACAATCTTTATCAGAGATCAAGGCCTCAAATGAACAATGCATTCAACAAAATCGGTTGCTCAGCCAATGAAAACCTGGAAAATGCAAACATAAAACTTACCAAGATCCGCATAGGTCTGTCTACAAAAGGCCCTTCTGCCTCCAAAACCGACGTCATACTGTGGGAAGGTTGATGCCGCCTCTACCGCAGACCAGGCATCTCTCGACTTACGATAAGTCACGAAACCGTAACGGGATCTGACAAAACGTTAGTATTATTATTTATTAATATAGCCAAATGTTACATATCCACAATATTTACCTAAAATATATGCAACAATGCATTACTTCCCATTACATTATGACAAAATGACTTAAAAACGCGCGCTATACAAAAACGAAAATGTGCACTGAAGTTAATTTTACGGTGTCGGTTTTTCGTGACGATATACGCGCGCACCGTAAAAGTTTACTGTGATCATTTTACCCGACGCTTCAGAAAACCAGAAGTGCTCTGACAATACTGTTTTGCGGCAGATAGAAGCACTGCGATTTCACATTCGCAATCCCAAAATAAAAGTAATTCACCTCGTCCAAGTTAAATTATTATGAATCCAAAAGGAGACTGCTTATAGAGAAGTGACAAAATATGCAAAAAAACTGACTTACCCATCTTCCTTCGTATGCAGTCGGACTTCGGTTACCGGACCGAACTTCGAGAACATTCCCCTCAGAGTCGTTTTGTTTATGTCCTTCTCCAATTTTCCGACAAACACTATCCGACGCTCTTCAACCGGTGTGTTGCTCTCCCTAAAAAGATTATTTCATCATTATCAGCCTGTGTAAGTCCACTGCTGGACATAGGCCTCCTCTTCTCCACTATGGCCCGTATCCCACCACGCTGGTCCAATGCGGATTGTTGGGTGGACAGACTTTTTACATGCCCTTCCGACGCATGGATCATCTTACTTTTCAGATAGTTGAGTAATTAACCCAAATTGCCCTAACCAACTAGGAAACAACAATGAAAATTTGTTGAGTCCCCGCATGATTCGAATTCACGACCTCCGGTTTCTAAAGCACACGCCCTTACCACTAGGCAACTGGGGCAGCTATTAGGTTATTTACACAACTGTTACATAGTGTTTATGAACAACTTTTGCGTCCACGCGGTATGCAACATTCTCTACAGAGACTGTGGGTTCGAATCCTGGTAATAAAATGTTATCGTTGCTTTCTATAGGCGATATGGGTCGACTTTCTCGGTATCTACCAATCAAATGCATTTTACCCTTCGGTATGTGGATGTCAGATGCCAGTCGCTCGGCATAAAAACCATTATTTGGGTATCTGTCCACATTTTTGTATAGACCCCATTATGACATGGCAGTAAGAAAAGAAATGGCGAATCTGAAATTTACGTAAACTTAGTACTCAAAGCGTCAAAACTTAAAACCTTTACAGTTTGACATTATACCAGAGCAAATTACATAAAATTACACAGATAAAGAGCTTTGTCGAACTCCAATGGCGCAGCAGGCGACGGGGCACGTAAATTGCACGACTTATTTAACTCTTACATATTTCATTAACATTACCTATAAAAAACATCAGATTGGGGTTAATGTTTAAGCGGCGGTTCAGCGTATTAGATCAAGATCCTCATTGTGACTCACCTGTCTTCCGAACTGTAGGGGCTTCTATAATTCTTCTTTGCGAAGCCATCTTCTTTTCTATACGGGCTGCTAGAACACCTCGACTTCTCTGAGCCGCTAGAGGAACTGCTCGACGAAGACGAGGAACTGCTGCTACTGCTTAAATCGAAACCATTTTGTAACATCCAAAAAAGGGGGAACTGTATATTAGGCAAAAAATAATCATGTCAATCGGTCTTTTCTTTCTTTTTTGCTGGAAGGGAGATAACAGGAGAAAACTTTTGAATAGGGAGGAAAGTAGCGTGCGTTTAGCTTATAACAACATATAAAAAATTCTTTAAATCCAACCATGGGTGCAGGGGGAGGGTATATAATCAGAATGCATATTAAACGTTATAAGGTAAAATATGTAAAGAAACTTATTTAAGCGCGACATAAATATTTATTTACTACAAAGTAATTAGTAATTTTGTTTATTTTATCACACTCGGGGCTTTACACGGTCCGTGAATGAATTAGATTTCAGTATGTTCAAAAACCTGACATTTTATAATGCCATTAAAGTGCTGTCTTACACAAAAATTGCCACAAGCGTGATTGAATTTTCGAATATAGTGAAGGCTTTGGCTTCTGTAGTTCTGACACAAAGTATCTACTAATACAACTAAAATAGTTTAGTAGTAGTTTAGTTTAGCACTAAAATAGTTACCTGGAAGACGAGTCGGAACTTTCCGAGACGGTCGGTTTTCTTGGCGGCGGGGTCAATGACACCGCGGGCTTCTTTTCGGCTTCAAACACAGGGCTTGCGGGTTTAACCTTCTTCGGGCTTTTGGGGATAGGCTCTACATGCTTGGACCTAGACCTAGACCTGGATCGGTTCCTGTACGGTACCGGAGATCGGCGCTTCCGATACGGGGACCGAGAATGAGTGCGACGTTTCCTCCGGTACGGCGAGTCGGAACGTCGGTATCTTCTGTACCGACTTCTACTTCTAGAACGATTGCGGCTTAGAGATCGTCGTCTTCTGTGGCTTTTAGACGGCGACCGAGACCGGTATTTCGGTTCGTACCGCTCGTTTGACGGCCGCTTGTCGTTTGATTGGCTGGTACGCTTTTCTGGTTTGGTCTTTGCGCATTTGTCATTCGATCTGGCCTTTCGGTCTGGACTGCAGTCGCTGGACATCGACATGTCGCTGTCGTTTCGCTTTCGGTTCGTATCCTCTTTTGTTGTGGTCTTTTCTGGCGTGGCGACTTCAGGTATAGCGTCGGTTTGGACTAGAATGTTATTAACTGTCGGCCTTCTTCTATGTTTCTCTAAATGTAATATTACTTTGTCCTCGCCGTGTTCATTTTGATCGTATTCGCGTATTATTATCGCCTTGTTAAATTTAAATCCTTTCTTTTCTGATGGCGACATTGGTTTCTTATCTCCGTTTGATTCTGGCGCCTTCTTCATTACGACGTCCTGTATGCTGGCGAACAATGAATTGCTCGAGATTTTGGTCTCAACCTGCTTTTCTACACTTTTCAAAGTGGCAGTTATATCTTTGAATCGCTCTTTGTCTATTTTAACGTCAGGGTGTTTCTTTTCTTCATTAGGGCGGTCTTTGCTTGATACTGCATCGAAAACGTTATGTTTAAGAACGTGATCGGATTTCTTGATTTTGAAATTGATGGTCGATTTGAGGTCGGCGACTGGCGTCGGCGTCGGTTTGACTAATGCCGTATTGTCAGTGATAAGTAGCTTCTTAAATATCTCCTCGTCGGTATTAGTAGCGACGCTGACCATGACTAGCTCGTCGTAGTCACTCAATGGTTTCTCAGTCACGACTGGGGTGATAATCTCCGTCATACCGACGATCTTCAACATCTCAGCGTCGCTGATAAGCGGTTGCAGCTCGAGGTTCTCCACTTTAGGTATTTTGCTCATCACAATGTCTTCGTCTCGTTTCCTCATCGCTTCGGCCTTCTGTTTTTTCGTGTTCATTAAAATCTTTCTGGACGCTTCGCGGATGGGGTCGAAAACCTTTTTCGTGAGCTCTGGGTCGGGTTTAATGTCGTACATAGCGTTGCCATTAGGCGGTGTTTCTGCCGCTATTTTAGGCGCTTTCAGTATGCTATCCGGAATCGGCATATCCGGGAATATCGCTTCGGGACTGACAGTCGCTGAACTATTGTTCGAACTTGCACCCCTTCTAAGTTTGTATTCTTGAAGATTCAGTTTCTTTTTCTTCTGCGGCTGATCGATTTCGCTCTTGACGATCACGTCGTTCACCGATTTGATGTCGTCATCGTGCGATCGCTTCTCTGATTTTATCTCCATAGTGCGTGGTATCTGCACGTCGTGTTTGTTGCTGAATAGCGCCGCATAAAAATGCTCCGCCTTTGCATCCGGATCCTCTTTGACGCTTACACTAACACTAGATTTGTTCACATCGTTATTTTTCGATTTTTTGTCCTTAATTTGATTCCTATCTAGAGAGTCTATGCTTTTAACGTCTGCTTTAATGTTAAACGAAGTTTTATCACACGCACCGGCCGTCCTACCTCTATCTATACTCCTATCTTTCTGATTGCAGTCTTTCGGTTGGTCGATATTTTTTATGATCACTTCCGATTTGTTTTTTATAGTTAACCTAATGCTACCGTTAGAACATTGACTACTGGGGTTATCACTCGCTTTTGAAGCGCTCTTAAGCATCACAGAACCGTTTCCTTTTTCGTGAAACACATCACTGGTCGGTGCTTTCTTGCGGCACGTCGAAGGAACTGTTGCCTTCACAGGTTGCTTTACGACCACTCTCTTTTTGTCTTCGTCTACCGGCCGACTGTTGACTTTCTTCGCTTTAGCGTTACATTTGTCTTCGTCGTCACTGCTGAGGTGGTAGACCACCTTCTTGTTCTTGCACGACCTGTGCCTGGAGTTCAGTATTCTGCTGTTACTCGAAAGAACTTCGGGTTTGAGAAGACTCTGGCCGCCTTTTAGGTTGGGTAGGCTGTGCCGTTTCTTGGACGAACAGTAATCGTGGTCGGAGTGCACGGGGCTTGGCGACCGACCCATCGAGGAGTTCAGCGTAGACGGCATCTGGAAAAGCCAAGGTGATACAACCTCGCGCGGGATATAAACTATAGTCCAGACAAATTATACCCGGAACGAGAGTAAACAAAGTACCCGAAGCAATGAACCGGCGTTGTACGTATAGTGTTGTCGATTGTCAATAATTGACTGATATCCCGATGATAATTCACTAATAATAACACTAGATGTATTACGCCATTTTATCGCGATAGGTTACAAATGTTCACATAAATTCCGAGTAAAAATTGGCTAAACCATAGCCGTGTGTGCGTTCATACTCACCATTATGTGACGCATTTTGTTCTTGTTCAACTGAACACCGGCGTCCTGGAGGCGCATACCGTTGGCCAGGGTTTTTGACTTCTCAGGCGCTTTGATAGTTAGCCTCTTGGGCTTTGTATTAAACTGCTCTGTTGCCTCAAACTGTTCGAGCAGCGAATTCAAATTGTTCGCTTCCAAAACCGGTATAACGGTTTCGTTGCACGACTCTACGTCTACGAAATCGTCCAATTCCTTGATTTCCTCCTTTTTTGGAACGGTTTTCTCTATACAGAATTCGAGAACATTCGATCGGGGGATTGGCGTCGAACAATTCCTTGTTACGATCAAAGGTGGAATCGCCTCGGCGCTTGGGACGGTCGTTTCAATCGATCCATCTATTTCCATATCTTGTGGATCAAGATCGTCCTCTATTTTAACATTGGCGGGTTCCGTTTTGTTGGTAATAAGGAAACTATTAACATCCTCGTCAGTTAATGTCCGTGGAATATCTTCAGACTTGGAGCTGTTGGCTGATTTGTCTTTGTCGTTGTCGAAATTCAAATCGGACAGGTCCAAGTTCAAATCCTCAAAGCTTAGACAAGTTTTTGCATCTAAATCCATGCATATACTGTGCATGGGTGAATGTGGTACGGAGCATGATTTCTGTGCATTTTTCAGCTTCATGTAAGGAATATCTTCTAAAAGATACTTTTTGATTTCCTCTATATTTGGGAACACATCTAGATCACCCTCATTTATAGACACATCTGCCTGAGGCTGATCATTGTGTACTGGAATTTGATCTATGATACCGTTTGAAACGTCTGGGATGACTGGGATAATACGACTTGGTGCGTCTGGTATAAGTCCATTTGGTACGTCTGGTATAATTGGTATGATACCGTTTGTTACTTCTGATATTACAGGTATGATACCATTAGGTATTTCTGGTATTACAGGTATAATACCATTGGGTACACCAGGTACGGTTTGTATGTCAGGCACGTCTGGTACATCTGGTACATCAAAAATGTCGTTTACAGTAGGCGTCACTTTTGGTATACTGAAAACCGATCGCTGTTTATCAGATTTGATGAAAAAGTCATCTACATTAGGAATGCTAGGTGCATCTGGTTTGGTTTTGATGAAATATTCATCCACATCATCGACGACTGGGTTATCTTTGACCTCCAGTATTTCCTTTACATTGTTTTCCTTGATGAAATATTCGTCGACATTTGAAACGACCGGAGCGTCAAGATTTATACTCAAGCCGTCTTGACTGTGATCAGTATGTGAATCGTTTTCATTATACGTCTGATTTTCTTGCGTACTACTACAGCTGTCGTCAGATTCATCCTCCGATCCGTCCTCTTCTGATTCAGATTGTTCATTTTTCACAGAGGCAGTGTCATTTTGCTCCTCCTCGTCTGAGGATGCCTCCAAATCAAAGTCTGGATGAACAGCATACACTTGTATTACATCGTAGTCGTCTCCCTCTACCAGTGAGTCTTCTTCTATACACTCTACATTTAGTGGCCCCATATCATTAGCGTCTTCGGCTTTCGAGTCTACGGTCACCTCCTGAACCGACAATTCATTGTCTTCTTCTTCTGAGCTAGACTCCTCATGGCTTGATCGCTCCACAATGGACTGAAATAGTAAAATAAAATAAATACTTCTAATAACTTGTATATATTTTTTTACGATATAGGAAACTATTTTTTCATTTATAAAAGCTTTTATAAAGGCATTTATTAAAGCTTTTATATATTATTAATCAATCATTTTATAAAAAGAGGCACCAGTCAAGGGTATTAACACCCTATAACTTTGTATAAAGCCTTTAACAAAGGCATCTCTAGCACCAATGGCTTTGAAGGATGATACTGCCAAATAGAGGTTTCAACAAAGTTCAACAAATTTCAAATATCATTATGATAGAACTTACATTCTTACTGTGATTCCAATCACCACCATTCTCTGGCTGCTCCCAATATTCCCCTTCATTACTCTCCACCTCATACCGATTTGTCTGTTGTTCCTGAATATACTCAGGACTATTCTGTTGACAACTGCCTTCTGAGGAGAGTGACTCACTTGTGGAGCGTAAAATCTTATGACCGATTGAGCGAAAGCGGGGCTGGTGATACATATTTAAAATATGTGACTCCATATCTAAAAGATAATTATGAACTAGAATCAACTTGTATGCTGAACATGGTAAAAGACAAAAGTATATAAATAAATACAATTGGAGTATCTATTTCATACATTAAAATAACTATTTTTTACCAAGTACATTGTGATATAAAACTGATATATATAATCGCAAAACATATATTTTTTTTATTTCTGACTGTTTGGTCTGCCTAATGTCTGCTGTCACTGTCCCAGTTTTGAGGGGACTTTCAATAAAAAAATACTGATGTAACTGGGAGTAAATTAGGCTACTTTTATATTTCACTGTTTAATATTGAGCAAAAATATAATTCATTCATAAATAACATTTTTATCATCCGAATATTGCAAAGTGTTTAGTAGTCTGTGAAATCTATTTCAGTGATCTATAAAAAAACTATATAATTTAGGGTTCTCCACTATTTTTTTTATTTATTTAAGACAAAAAAAATATAGTATAACCCTAAAAGTATTATGTTCTCTAAACTTTAATGCCAGCAAAGTAAAGGGAATATTAACGGAATACATGTTCGGTTAATATTCCCTTTACTTTACCAGTAATTGATATATTGGATTTATAAGCAAGTAGGTGTTTTCTTTACTTTTTAAAAACTTTAATTTTGAATCAATTGATCGACTTTATTTCTTTACATACAGATGTTATTGAGCTGTTGTACTATAATAAATAAATAATAAATTCTATAAAATAAATCAGCAACACTAGTCTTCATGTAAAACAATTCTTCATAAGTAACATTTGCACATAGACACAGTCATATACTTATTTTACTGTTTATAACTGAAATAACATTTGTACAGTATTCTGCATTCTAAGTTACATATTATCTGGAACATAATTAAATCAAAAATTATGGTTAGGTAACATTACAAGCAAGTTGTGAATAATATTCATCTACATTTAATATTTTCTAAAAGTCTAAAAATTAAATTGTTGTAAATGTAAAAGATTTAGATAAAAGTATATCATTTTGTTTTTTTTATAAACTGTTCACATCTTGCCAATAATTTTTCTATGTAAATAAATAAAGTTGAAATGTTTAATATACTCATTTATAAAACAGTAATATTGTCAATATTAAAATAAATGTTTTTAAACAAGTACATTCCTATATATATATAAGGGGTACAAATATTTTTATTTTGTCTTGTCTGATAGTTTTTCTGGCTGTCGACCAGCCGTACAAGAAATTCTTGTAAGGCTGGTCCTATTTTGGTAGAACTTTTACTGGAACATAGCTGATGATGACACTGGTGAAGCATAGGCTACTTTGTTTATAGAAAAAATAAAACAATTTTTTTAAAAGTTAAATAGTTGAGGGCAACAGCTAGTTAATAAATATAAATATATTATACAATAATATTGAAGAAAAAATAATGATTTACATACTGGCTAAAAATAAATGACATGATGACTTGTCAATAATTAAAAATTTTAAAATTGTCAACAATGATATCTATTTGTATCAGTGACATAAAAGAATGAACTTTTCAAAGTGATAACAATATGTAGAAAAAACAACAAAAAATACAAAAGGTATGTGTAACATTTGTATATAGTTCATATGAGTGCATTTTGGTAAACTTATGTGATTTCATAATTTATTATTGGTTGAAAATTTAACAGACAAACTTATTATCTTAATATTTTTATAAAAAGTTGCAAATAAAAGTTCAAAGTTTATAAAACAAATATTGCAGCATAATTCTTTACAAACTTATTTTTATTTCTGATTCTTATAGTATTATTATTATATTACAGTTATTACTTACAAACAGCAAGAAATAACTCTAGAAATGAACAGTAGTGAATAAATCATAATTTATATAAGCAAATTATAATAAGTCCTATTTTGTATTTGCCCTTTATACAAAAATCAAAACGCTCTACAATCACTTATCAATTAAAAATATTATTTTCCATAATTTTACAATTTTTACCAGGTTTACAATTCAAATTTGTGAATAATTAATATAGGACAATGAATTTTTCATTATTACATTTTCTTCTTAATAAAGCACTTTTATTTAAGCATAGTTGTTATGTTCTATAATTGTTAGTGATAATAAATTTTATAAGACAACAAGGACTGTTAACTTGTTTACATGAATAGTGATATTTTCGCAACTAAACAGAAATGTTAGACAAGCTCATCACCTTCAGTAAATGTGACAATGTAGTTTTTGTTAAGATAATAATATTAACTTAAAATGGTGGATATAAAGTTAATAATTGAAGCTATAACCGCCAATGATATAAATTTTATGTAAACAATGTTGATAATTGATCAATTGTCACATAAAATAAATAAATTGTTTAACAATATTTTTGGACAGATCACTCATCATAACATAAACTAAGACATGAGTCATAAACTAAGCAAAAATGGAAACTTTATGACTGACAAATACATAGACTTCCTTTATTTTTGTTAATATATGGGATACTGTATGGATACAAACACACAGGCATGTGAAATACACTATGTTTTACACAGAATATTTTCCTACTGTGGGGTCACTAACCACTACACCAAATATATTGCCAAATCAATCAAGTAGTAAAAATGTGCTAATAATAATTTTATATATGCATACTCATTTAATAATATTATAGTTTCATAATATATCATTCTTTATATAGTTAGGCTCTTATTTAGTATGGTGCTACTAGTTACATATTTTTATTTGACAGTGTCCATTAAGAGCTAATAATAATTTTCAAAACATTTACAAAATTAAAAAAACAGCTTGCTTCAAAAATATATATATTATTTTTAAGTATTCTTAAATGTATATATATATATTTTTTTTCGTGAATATAATGCATATACACATGTTATTAAGTTAATTGGTGCTGCAACAAATAATGTAAGGTACTAAAACGAGATAAATCTTATATTAATAAAAGAAAACAAAATGAACAAGTATCAATGCATACCCAACAGACAGAGAACACATACAAGATTAACATACAGTGTATTGCGTTAGGTCAGTTAATATTGTCAAAGTAACATGTGTATTATGTATTAATTACCATATTCCTATCTATTAACTAACTTACTAAATTATTATCCTATCTTAAATAAGAATCATCATACAATTTATTTATCTAATAATAGTAAACAATGTACAAGTTATTTTATAGCAAAGTATTGTTCTTATTTTACATGAAAGTATATACATACAATATACAATGGTAATTTTGACAAATTTTATATTATATTTTCATTAAAAGTAACCATACTAACTTAAACTTTTCTATTACAGTTTATGTTTGTACCAAAGTAAACTTAAAAAGGAACCTTAACTAAAATTAGTTAAGAAGTTTAATTTCTATATTAAATTTAATGTTAGAAATTCACGTAGGGCTGCATATGGGTTATTATTTCAATATTAACACATAATTATTGGTCAATATTTGCAGATAAATTGTTACATTAAAGTGAATCTAAGTAAGTAAGACATGGTTCAGATAATTTGTTACAATATTTGAGTAAATACCCAGTCTAAATGGATTCTACAATTAACTTACTACTAACTACTTAAGAAAAGTGCAATGTAAAACGGAGTATTGTGCATATGGAGTATCAGAAAGTCATGGATCACCAATTAATTGATTTGGGATAAGGCATTGTCAAAGTTGAATATCTCTATTATATATAAGCTTTACACTCTCTTATTAGTTATCAAATAAACTGAGAAAAAACTCAGCAGGACATGCATACAGCATATTTGACATAACTTTTTGTAGGTATAAATTCCATTTTTATTTGGCTCCAGTTATGATCTAAGGAGTAATTTGATCAACCAAACATGATCTGTGCTAAATGTAACACTATGTATTGGCCATAGTGATACATGCTTCACTGATAGATACAGTTTATATTCAGATTTCATCATTTAATTGTAATTTTTTGTTTAATACAATAAATTCTATTACAATATATCAACATATTCCAGTTTTGGAATTTATATAAATATATATCTTTAAGGGCAGTAAAATTATCATTGATGTATATTTACATATTATTCAATATGACATAACTTAAAAGAATTTTAATAATCATTTATTAAACAACTCCCAAAAACATAGTATTACCATTTCAATAGTATATTCATTATAATCCTAATGAATATATAACACATGGTCAACATTAGTAAATACAGGTTTACAAACAACTAGTTTAGTTCTATAAATATTAATCTACAAAACAAAGATTATGTGTTAAAGTTAAACTAGCAACATATTTTTTATAATTTAGAATATTTTAAATATTCAAGATGAGTTTTGTAAATAATAAATAACACGACATAAAGCATAAATATAATTACCATGTGTTCATACACCGATCGCATTTTTAACATTTTAGAACCGCACTTAGACGTGATTTTATGCAAATTTGTGTATTTATATCAACAATAAACCATAACAACATTGTCATTTAACCTCAAAACAATACTTTCGAAATGTTTCACAGTCACCCCACGTTAACCCCCCCGGCTGCGCGCACGATATTCAACTGTCAAAAATCAAAAACAACCTAACAAGATCATGTGATTGTACACAGTTTTAAAGTTAAGACGCAATGTTGAAAGCTTTCGGTGCTCTTGTATGCTCTCGCTCTACTAAAGATAACGGTTGATTCGACCATCGCAAAAAAGCTGCACAAAAAATAAGTTTACTCCGGTATAGGTTATGTTCGCCGACTGTGTCCAATATTGGACGTCAAAAATCGTGTTTATATCGATAATTAAGCCGGATAAATTGAGGTAAACGGTAATTTAGAGGGGATCGAATAATTCTAACGTGTTACTGTTGAGCAAAATAAACATTAGATCGGTGACAAAACGCGCGCACTTAAACCTAACCTTGATAACGAAAAAGGCAGATACAAGTTTCTAGTTCAAGGTCTCATGAAAAAACTGAAAAGTCACATGAAGCCGTTACACAAACAAATCTTGAATATCATTGCAACCCGCACTGAAATCTATTTTAAGACAAACAACAGACGAAAAAAGCACTAACCTTTTACAACCTCAAGTGACGGCTATATCCATGTAATTTGTATTTAATGCTTTATTTGCATATATCACAATCACAACACTGGAAGCACACACAAATATTATTTCATAGCACTCTCAGGCACAAATCAGTCCAAATATTTAAGACTTTCTTCGTAAAAAATTATCACTTTTCATGAAACATCACATGCTACAAACTTCACGCACGACATCAAAATTCATAATGAAATAGTTGCCATCATAAGTTTGGTAAATGTAAAAAATTCAGCAAATTATGAATGATTTATTTAAGCAAAAATTAGCTTTATTTGTAAAATTAAATAATAAACTGTTCTTTAACTCATTCATTAAATTATTAACAATAGTTGTTTGTAAATAATATTCTCCAACTTGTAAAGTATGATAACCTTTTAGTTGAGCTGGTTTGGCCAATTTTCAACTTAATTTTATATTTGTTTCTATGCTAGATCAACCTATGTTCATAAAAAATATTTACACTTACAAATATTTATGTCATGATATGACTTTCATTCTTTTACGCACTTAGTAGATAGAAAAGTTATATTAATATTTTGTTGACTACACATTTTATTACGAATTGACCTAAATAACTTGCTTCCGTGTTTCAGACACGATCAGTGACGATTGTACGCATGGGCATTTCTTGGCTAAAATTATTTTTAAATTTCTTAGTTAATTTTATCACTCAAGGTGAAGCAAAGTATTCAAAGCATATTTCTATTATTTTATGTGCCTAACCAACAAAATAAGTTTGTTACAATAATATTTTTATATATGTTTTTTTTTCAGACCCAAAAGAAAGTCGCTGGCCACATAAATTTCATCCTAAGTAGAAGAAATGTGCCTTTTGTTATAAATATACATAAATTATATGTTTATTAGTAGTTATTACACTGATACTTTAACTTAAGCAGAAGTTTTGTACAGTTATTCAATATTTTCTTTATACAGATCTTAATATTTCTGCGCCTGTGAGAAACAAATTGCAAAAGCTTATCTATGATAATAATACTACAAGCAATTACATAATATATTCTTATAAAATTAAATATTTCAGCGTGTGTATAAGCTGTAAGTGATTAACCTTATAGTAACATAATTTTATTGCATTATGTAGGAGTTTATAGTATTTAGTTAATGTAGGCCCGGCCTAGGCACGTGTTGGTTTTTTCTTGGCAGGGGTTTTATAATTTTGAAAATAGACATTTCTATTTTCATAACTTATCCGCAGTGATTAGAAAATTATTATCCTCATATTGTTTTAATAATACGAATCGAATACTTAAATAAACGAGTCAGCATTTATGAAGAATACCTGCTCTTCGAACTGTACAAACTCAAGCATAATAGTGGTAGTCTATAAATACCACTATTTTCTGAGCCCACAGTAGAGCAGGATGGTTTAAACAATCAATTTAATACCACACTAAAAGGGGTGAAAAGTTGCTTAGGCTTCCCGCGTCTGGCAATAGACTGGATTAAAAGTTGCATACTGCTATCAACAAAAAATTCCAAATTAATTTCGAGACTGTGACCATCAACTACATGACTATTATAAATGAAAAGCATATTTGTGTTATAATTACTTTTTAATATAACAACATCATAACACTTTTTTGACAGATGTCTCGTAATAAAAGCCACGACAGAGCACCAACAGATAGTGGGGAAACCTTGGCAGTGATAAGAGAAGAGCAGGTATCTCCAACCGCATCTTCCGTGAGGATCGAAGCCAATTTGAAACGGGATGAAGACGGAGCGCAACCTTGCAGCCCATTTTGTATCTGTTCCATACCGGATGTAGTGGAAAAGAATATGGCGGACACGGAGGAGATGCGGAAGCTGTTACAGGAAAAAGAGGACGCTATACGTGACGAGTATAAATTGAAAATGGAACGCGAGATTGAGATTTTGAAAAAGAAGTTCGATTATATACTGCAGTATGTAATAATATATTTAAATTCATTGCTATACGTCAGTTGAAATGAATAAAAAGTTATGAAAAAAGGATTCAAACATTAGAAATAATTGAATTGTAACGGTTTTGTAAGTGACGTTGGATCAATATTTTAAAACAACGTTTTCATTATGACTTTTTTTTGTTGCGTTGCCTACAAATAATCTAGATCATATTTAGCTCAGCGATAGTTCTACCAGAATGAGTAAGTGTCAGTTAGTTAGGCAGTCTATGAGAGATTATCTTTTGAGGAGATTATCTTTATTGATGGACTTACTTTGGGTATTTGATTCTTATTCTATTTTTATATACACAGGTAGATTATAAAAGTTACAGTTTATTTTTATTCTTGCCATAAAAATAAACTTATCCTAACGCTCGATTTGTTTTAAGCTTTACTCAAATATTGTTTTTAGTAAGTTTATCTGTATTTTATGGATGCAATTGTGGTTAATTAGACCAGTCTTCGAAAAAGTTTTGATGTCATTAAAATACTGTTATTTTAATATTTACGTCTTAAGTTCAACGACCATTAGAGTTACTCGTCGTTGGTTGACGGCACGGTGTCAAGCAGTTGACCGCGCGTTGACAACTAGTGGACACCACTTTGAGCCGGTGCGAAGTTGGTGCCGAGTGGAACTAATGAGCTTTGACCTTTACTTGATAGAATAAAACATGGACCATTTAATTTGATAGGAACGAACAAATACGCACTTCTTATATGCTCTGCGAAGCTCACCGCGAGCGGAAAGAAAAGATAAGCGCATTACAAACACAATTGGAGTGCAAAAACTTAGCCGGCCTGATGTACGTTCTGTGTTCAGAGAGGAGAAAGAGTAAATTGGAGAAGATGCAAATGGCACAAGGTATGTATAGCTTTTTTTATTGGTTAAAGCGATGAGTAGGACAATGGTGGTAAGTAGTACTTGCCCATAGGCGAAGCAGCCAAAGACGCCACAAATCCGCTCACCATCCTAAGACATGAGATGTAGGCACCGTGGAGGTACCATCCTAGGCGGTCGCTTGTAAAAAGAGACCTACCTGCTCTAAAAGTTATTTTTATATCATGATCACCATTGGCCGGTCCACTGCTGGGAATAGGTCTCCTCTACGCCTTCTTCATTTCGGGGTTTTTGGACCGTATCTCATAACCACCGGGTTGGTGGGTGTTGTCCGGCTTTTTATATGCCCGTCGGCATGGATCATCTTACTTTTCAGGCCATTGAGTGATCGGCCCAAATTGTCTTAGCCAACCAGAAAACAACGCGAACAAATATATTAGATATTTATTTAATTTTATTAAAGAATTGAAATATTTTATGTTGGTTCGAACCTATGTCCTCCGGTTTATAAGCATTGGCCAAAACCGCTAGGCCACGGAGGCGGTAAATTTTTATATGTGACATTTAAATTAACTGACAGCCTTTATTTGAGTACCTAAAAAGGCGCCAAACGGCTTGTGTTTTTATTGATAAATTGTAACAGATGTCAATCACTTATCGACGCTTAAATAATAACAATGCCCAAATATAAGTTCCGTAGTTTCATTGGCTTAATTATAAGGAATTAAAAGAACACTATGAGAAGGATAATAGGAATTGTAACGGTTGTAAGCAAAGAATGATTATATCGTAAAGCGGAGACATAGATAAATTTTGTTCTCAATAAACAAAGTCGTCTAACACAGAGTTCGCGGGAAGCTCCCATCCCCACGAACCAGGTGGTCGACACTTTTAGCTAAAAGTGAATGGCACTAAATATGATTGTACAAAATACTAAGTCAAATGCAAGGTCTACTCTTGCATTTGACTAACATCAGACGTACCATCTTACGTGTAGGGTGACTTTGTATTTCGCAAAATATTACTGTGTTCCGATTTAAAGGAAAACGTAGCTTGTATATATTGAATAAAAGACCAATGTTTCCGGGTCGGCGAACGGTAAGGGCATGCATTGTTTTTTTTTTTAGAGTCTAGTAAACAAAGAAGAAAGATTTGTATTTTTGTGTGTACGTTTGTAATGAATAAACTTAAAAGCTAATGTGCAGATTAAAAATATTATTTCATGACTTGACAGCTGTATTATCCTTGATTGACATAGGCTACTTTTTAACCTACGTCAGCCTATTCCATAAACCTAAAATAAGCGGGTAGAACCTTGAAGGATTACTAGTGTTTAAATAAACATCATGTTAGATAAAGCTTACCAAAGTCATAAGCTTGGAAGCATCGCTAAAAATAGGTCTAAGTACGCTATTGTAATCTTAGAAACGGCCGCCGTAGCCTAGTAGCATGGGGTACCAGTTCATACAAAAGATAATTAGTACCAATAAAACGACAATAGAGGACTCCACCATACACATTTGTAAATTGTAACATGTCAAGAAGCCGAATTAAGCAGAAATATTGAGATTAAAATATAGACTAGCATATTTTATAAACCCAAGTTCACATAAACATTGATTCAGCCCGGTAATTTGAAGGTAAAAAAAAATAATAATATTTTTCAAAAATACGTAATTATTGTTAAAATTTTAGTATGCGACTTTAGCAATGTTCGCTAAATTAGACGCCAGATGGCGTACAACATAAATGCGCTAGCGGTGTATGCCTTGCGCTTATAAACATTTATCGAAATAATTATAGGAATAATGCATAGGGCTTATTGGAACATTTAAAAAAAAAAAACAAAAATTTGTTATTACAATGAAATTGATTATAGGAAATCGATGACGACACAAACCATTCACTCAATGAACAATAATGTGATAAGTTACTCTTAAATTTGGTTCGATAATAGATTGATCTGTCTCGCTCACACTCTATTGTTACGCAATAGAGTGTTGGAGAGACCTAGTATTATTATTCGTTAAAACAGACAGTAACGTTTTAAAAGTAAATTGTAGTTAAGAAATGGCAACTAACATTAGTCGTATTACCTTTTAATTCAAGAAACTATTTAATCATTCGGAAACATTTTAAGAATAAAACTAACATAATGTTCGATAATAAATTTTATTATAGAACCTTGAACGACATTTTTTTTATAATGTACTAATATAATGTCTCTGCCATATTGAAAAGTGTTAAGAATACAGGTTTAAAATAATGTTTAAATAGGTTAATCGATCATGCGATGTGTTTAGTGACGTGGGTTCGTCTTCCACCTCGGGAAAAATATTATGACATGAACATACTGTTTTTTCTCGTGTCTGGGCGTTAGTTTATGTTAGTATATAATATGTATTTATTTACAAAAGAAAAGTAAGTTTATGTATTCAACAGACATCTAGTTTCCACAGTATAAGCTATTGGCAAAAATTTATTTTAACTTTTTATTAATTAGTAACTGCGTTCGCGGAGGAGCGCACGACCACTGCGCTTCCACGGGAAATACAGTCTGATAACCAACGACGTAGGGTGATGCACACGATAGTTGGTCATGCTGGCACGGATTCGTCTGTCAAGGTCGCATTCGCATCTGATTCGGTCTGAGTCCATCTAAGAATGCCGACAGTATAAAGGACCCATCCGTTAAAGACGCGGTCAATATTTACGCCTGACAAAGCAACAGTTGGGTGTAATAAGGTAGATCCGCAGTACAGGTGCAATAAGTTATTGTCAATCCGCCTGCTCAGAAGCAATTTTTAAACCACTTGCATCTCTGAGGCCTTTTAGTCAAATTTATGCAATTTCTGTGAATTATAAGGCAAAAAATCTTAAATTGGTTAAGCATATGAATATAACAAATGGATTCTGAGAAACCATAAAAAAATCGATATGGTTGCAAATTAAAGATAGACCAGCTAGAGTACTAGTGGGGGTAAAATATCGATAATCAAACTTTTATAAAAGAAAAACTCAATAAAAATATTATTAAAAGTAGTATATTTAGTAGTTTCAGTAAGATTTTATAGTATACTAGACCTGACTTTCATTTATTGCAAATATTCTTTTGTTAGAGAATTTTTGTAAGTTCCCTTCAAGACAAAATATTTTAATTTAATATTTTCTTTTCGGATAAATTTCATGTTATATAAAGTTTCAATTACAAATATTTTATAAAAACTTATTTTCTATTCTAATTTTCCAAATCCAAACGCGCGACTTAACAATTTATCGTCACTTGACGACAGTAAAACAACATGTAGCGTCCGCGCTGTTCACTTATTGCGCCTGAGTGGCCTCCGGTTTAGGAGATGAAACATCTCTCAAGCAAGAGATTGTTTGGAACTTAATGTGGTAATGGAGTACGAAACCGCGATCTATTGATTACTCAGTAGTGAGCAGTAGCAGAGCAGTAGTGAGCAGTATATAAAGTTAAATAAGCGCCATCTACCAAACATATCTTTTCTTAGTTTGGTAGATGGCGCTAAGGGCAACAAGCGACAATCGTATTTCAGCGCTTTTAAAATAGTTTTAAAATACTGGGAGCCTCGACATCTTTAAAATAGCCAGTAAAATAGCCAGTAAAATAGCCAGTTTTAGGGCGATACCATTTCGTTGTACTAATATTCAGAGACCGAAGGTCGTGGGTTTGAATCCTTTGGGAAATCATCCTAATTTTCACAATTGTCTGAAAAGTAAGATGATAAATGCGTCGGATGGGCATGTAAAAGGTCAGTCACCCACCAACCCGCATTTGATCAGCGGGGTGGGTATACGGTCCAAAAGTCCCCTAATTGCGAAGGCGGACATGAGGGTAGGCCTACGTCCAGCAGTGGACTAACACAGGCTGATGATGGACCTCAGAAAATCTCTTTGGAGTTTAATTCTCGTTTTTGTCTCTGTGTTTCATTATCACAGATTATACGCAGTACATAGAAACTTTGCAAGAGGTGTTGGC
Source organism: Lamproptera curius (assembly GCA_029286875.1). NCBI lineage: Eukaryota > Metazoa > Arthropoda > Insecta > Lepidoptera > Papilionidae > Lamproptera > Lamproptera curius. The sequence continues at coordinate 2,931,222 of JAGSMT010000105.1, read as the reverse complement.
AGAGGCCCAAGCGTTGATTTTGAAACTGGTCAAAGGTTACAAAATGGCGTCGTATGTGGACAACGCTTGGCGGCGAAAAATGTTAAACGTCGCCAGAGAAGTATGACAAATTAAATAAAATTTTGTTAATAGGTTTACGAAAGAACTATTTGGTTGTAATAATTAAATGTTCACATTATACTTAATGATAAATAACGTGATGATTGTGTTTGAACAATTTATTTAAAAAATATATAACATCTAGGATTGTTGTATTTTGACGACTCTACTATATGCAGGTTTTAAGTTTACTATTCTCTCTCTCTGCTCTCGGATTTAATCGGCATATATATCATATTTTAATTTTATGATATAAGTAATATTATTATATTCTGAATTTTATAAACTTCAAATCTCATATAAGGTAACAGGTTATTATTTATGTAGAATCGACTACAAAAAATTGGCCGAGGCATCGTTTTCTGTCCGCATAAAAATAGTCCCTAAAGAATAAAATAAAAAGTTAAGAACTATGTCCCTTTTTATCCCCGGAAGTTTCAAAAATTTGTTCACAACTTCGTCGGAGGGGTGCCCGAAGCGAGCCAATATTTATTCGATGCATCCGAACTAACCAAGTCAGAGCTGGCCGAAATTCAACTATATGAAGATAAAAACTCGGCGACGGTTGAAATTTCAACCAACGCTGATGGTAATTAAGCTATTTATTTCTATTTTTAAATAAAACATTTTCTGGATAGAGTAGATATGCAAAATTTTGTAGCATGGACGTTTCAAAATGTCTAGGTCCATATACAAGTAATAAGATTACATTAGAGATAAGAACAACTTTTTAAACAACAACATAAGGTCTCAGGATTCATATCACGACCTTCGACTCATATAGCCAGTAATTACCATAAGATATAGTCGCCGCCTCCGTCGTCTAGCGACATTGGCCTCTTTTATAAAAACCGGAGGTCATGGGTTCGAATTCCGCGAGGAAACAACTTTGGGTTATCGTTGTTCTCTGGTTGGTCAGGACAATTTGGGCCGATCACCCAATTGTCTGAAAAGTAAGATGATCCATGCGTCGGATGGGCATGTAAAAGTCGGTCAACCCACCAACCCGCATTGTACCAGCGTGGTGGGATACGGTCCGCAACCCCGAATGGAGAAGGCGTGCATTAGAGGAGGCCTATGTCCAGCAGTGGATTAACACAGGGTGATGACTCTTTATATCTTTACATGTATATTTAAAAATATAAATAGTAGTTATTCTACCACGTGCTTAGTTTAAATATATTGTCATAAATATCAATAAAACTTCGCTTGTACGACGTACCTATGCCATACAGACCCTATTGTACAGTAATTTAATAATATAAAGGCGACTAAATTATTATATCAAAGATGAAAAAGTCGAGAAGCCGTGGTGGGACATGATGCACAGTGAGAAAGCTCCGTTTGTTATGTTCGGTGACATGGCGGATTTTGGAGGGCCTTTGAGGAGAGGCGTGGCAAAGCGTTGAGAGCTGACGATTCAAAACGTCAAGAATGGCAACAATATGGTATGTAAATCGATTGGAGTATAATTAAAAATATAGGACATACATTCTTCCCAGATTATTACATTTTCATAATCAATGGTTCTAAACTTTTGTGTTTATATTAAAAGCCTCCCACGATCTTAATGATAGTTCAATCTACAACGATAAAGATGTTGGTCATAACTTTGACTTCAAATTTGAGTTTAAATTTGCTACTGCAATAAATATTTTCGCACTGATCTATCCTACCACACTGGTCCAAGGCGGGTTGGTGGGTGGACCGACTTTTTACATGCCCAGCCGACGCATAGATTCTACTATTCATATAATTTGCCCTAACCGACTAGGAAACAACAATGATAATTTGTTGAGTCCGCGCAGGATTCGAACCCACGACCTCCGGTTGTAAAGGACACGCCCATACCACTGGCTTACGAAGGCAGTGTTTAGCGTAATAATATTTGTCGCCAACAGTTTTCAACGACAAAGTACTGAAGTCCGCGTGTCCGAATGCCGACTTCATAAAGGATGAGTATGTGAAACATTTGCCGGTACCTGCAAAATGGGAGTGTTGCACACTACTGCCACAGGAAGGCGAGGTAGTATAATAATATTTACATCATCAGCCTGTGTTAGTCCACTGCTGGACTTTGGCCTCCCCCAATACACCCCTATCCAATAGGGGGCTCTGGACCGCACCCCACCGCGCTGGTCAAATGCGGGTTGGTGGGTAATAATATTTATGTAATAATTATTGTGGCCGTTTTTCAATTAGCATCGAAGGCTTTAAGTATACTTTGGTTGATTCATACTATTATCATAAATGCGAAACTCTGTCTGTCTGTCCGTCTTCACTGTCTAAACCGTTGAGCCGATTTTGATGATAATTAGTACATATTCAGAATAGATTCCGAGAAAGTGCATAGGCTATAAATATTACGATGGAAGTGGTTGAAAGGGTTGAAATAGGGGAAGAAATAAATTTCTTTTCTTTTTCTTCTTTCAGTCTCTGTTGAAAATAAAACGATGAAATTTTTATTACGAACAGTCGGGCCACCCGATGGGAAGTGGTCACCGACGCCCATAGACATCGGCAATACTAGTGGTACCACCAGCGCACTGCCTACCGTGAGACGTAGGGTAACAAGTCTCGTTTACCCAGAAAATACGCTGGCTACGGTGCCCTTCAAACCGGATCACAGTAGTGTTTTCACACTTATGCTTTGCGGCAGAAATAGGCACCGCGGTGGTACTAACCCAGTGAGATACTCGTAACGAGCTACAAGTGGTGTTTTTGTAGCAATTTTGTGATTTAAAAAAAAAACGTGATAAAAAGTTAACAACTGTAGTAAATATACTAACTGTAGTTGAATGAAATTGAGTTTATTTTCACCTCTTAGGAACAAATATGAAAGTAGGAAGGTAGAACTTATTTACCTTTTAAACCTTCCCTGGACTTCCACAAATGATTTAGACTAAAATTAGCCAAATCGCTTCTGCCGTTCTCGAGTTTTAGCGAAACAAAGAAAAGAAATTGATTTTTATACATATAGATTTTGATTGAACCAAAAAAAATATTTTACTATTTTTTTTAATACAGAGCAGCGCAAGTCGACGCATGACATCAGCAAGTGTTGATATCAGAGGCAACATGGGATCTATTCTGAAGATCATGTAAGCATATTCAGTACATTGGCTAGACGACCCCCTTTCCGCAGTTGTTAGTGAACCTGGTGCCCCAGAAGGTGGAGGTTCGATATCCACAATGGAGAAAATATTGTGTGATGATCAAAGTGTTTTCTTGTGTCTGGGTGAATATATATTTACTAGCAACCCCCAATCCCCCTTGTGGGTGGAATTTTGTAAAATCCGTTCTTAGCTGACCTTTACTCGGCGAAAGGAATATTCCTACCAAATTTCAAGTCGCTACGCCATATGGTTCCAGAGAGAGAGAGTCAATATATAGGTGGGAATCTCTTTTATACATATAGATTTATAGAAGAAAAGTTAGTTTGTGCCACTCGCTTAGTTTCCGTAGTACAAGCTTTGCTTCGTTTGGGTAAATGGCGCTGTGTTATTTGTTGTTTTTTGTCCAGAAATATTTATTGTTATTATATACTTGACTATGTTAGTCAAATAAAACCCTTTGATTGATTTCTGTTTACAATGGTCATACATTACGCGACATTAGACCAATATGAAGGTTATAGGTTGAGGCATCATTTGACGTCGTTTGAAGAATTAAGAAACCTGATTTTGTTCCAATACAGACCGAAACAAACACTTGAGGCGGCATTAATAAATAACTGATAAAAAAATAAAAATTACATAAAAATATGTTATATGAAACATAATTTTTACTTGCATAATATTTACTTTATTTTTCAGTGTCTGGTCTCATGTTGAGCTTAATCTAAGTTTTTTTTTTTAATTTACTCTTTCGTTGATGAAACAACGATGTTAACTCATTATTTTACCACACTTAAACCAGCACGATAAGAATCTATAATTAACTAAGAATAATCATAGTATTAATATTCTTTTCTTGATCAAAATAATAATAATAATAAAATAACAAACTATAATAAATTAATAGTCTACTGCTGGATATAGGCCTCCCCTAATACACTACCCTATCCATTAGAGAGTTTTGGACCGTATGCCACCACGCTGGTCCAATGCGGGTTGGTGGGTGGAATGACTTTTTACATGCCCATCCAGACGCAGGCATGAAAAAATATTGCGAAACATATTTCTTTCCAATAAAGACATACATATTTTCTAGCGCGTCCAGCGGCTACGGCCAGCCAGTGACAAAGGCAACCCTCCTCGGCGCAAGGGATCCATGGAGATTGCGTCCACGACGAAACTGGTATGTCTTAACTATAGTTTAGCCAAAGTAGACTCGGAATAGATGCAAACAAAGCAATGGAAGCTAAGTGCCGTCACATATATAGCGTTCTTATCGATGAATTGTCAACGAGACGTCAAAAACTAGTTTAGTAGAGTGACAGTCGAAATTGCAATACTAAGCAAATTAACACCGATTAGTGGTCACCGATATAGCTGACCGGATCAGTAAGCTAAAGTGGCAGTGGGCCGGTCATATAAGCCGCAGAACTGACGACCGCTGGAGTCGAAAAGTTCTGGAATGGAGAGGGAGGCTCGGCAAACGTGGTGTAGGACGCCCTGCGGCAAGATGGAGTGACGACATTTGCAAAGTGGCCGGTGTGGGCTGGATGAGAATAGCCGAAGATCGGAAGCGGTGGCGTGCATTAGGGGAGGCCCACGTCCAGCAGTGGACTGACACAGGCTGATGATGATGATAAATAAATATGTAACATAAACGCGATAAAATGCGTAGTCCTTTTATACAATAATATGTAAGATATGTTTTTTTTTGCAGCGCGAAAGGAATAGAAATTCAGAAACCAACAAAGTCGTACTCAACATCGGCAACAAACGAGTAAGGGCAATATAAATAAATTTCCAAATCTACAAATTGACTATAAGTTATATAGATAAAGAAGATAAGAACCGGCGAAATAAACATAATTTATATATTTATTTCACCCGTTATGTATTTAGTTATTTAGTTCTCAGGTTAGAAGCGTCCTAACCTGAACCGGTGGTAGCGTTCATGACAATATTTAATCGAGGGCAACATTTATGTTAGACTATTAAACTTAGATCAGATCAAGTAATAGCTGACTAGACCAGGGAAAATGTGTTTTACATTTTTCTCATTTTAGCTCTGAGCTTTGTTCTTGTATTATTATGCTTAAAGTAGCAATAAATAAAAAATGGGTGCGTGTACTTATGTACGCGCGTGAGAAGTTATACTTCTTTGGCATCATTAAAAAATAGTTTTTAATTGCATGCAAATAATTAATTACAATACAATAAATAATACATACGGATAGTTAACCTCAATTATATTGGAGCATTTGAAAAGTATATAAGCACAATTTTTTTACTAATATTCACAAATAGTAAGTAATATCAATCAAAATAATTAAGATAATTAAAGATGACAGATTTACAAGAACTAATCATAAATAATTCGATTAAGAATTTATGGATTCACAAGACGTATTTTGATATATCATATAACTGGTAGTTCAGCGCCATCTGTTGCTTACAAATGTAGAATTCCTAAGAGATGTTGGCTTACTTGTACAGCGGTACTATAAATCAGAAGCTTTGATTATGTGTGACTAGATGGCGCTTATCTAAAACGTATTACATAGATAAGTCAGAATGTTGATATATTAAATGAATAAAAATATTACCATTGTATCAAGTTGAATAAACATCATTACAAAAATTAATATATTTATTTAATATATATATTTAATATAAATTTAAATAATATAAAATATATTATTAATATATATATATATATACCAAAACGAACCTAACCTAAATCCTAACTCATAGAGCACATTATGCAACAACTATCGCAAATAAAAACGACAACTCCATTATCACTACTACAAAATCAACCTTATCACTATGTAATAAGGTCCATTTCACCGTTTTCATTATAAAATGTTAATTTTGTGTCACGCATCTTAAAATTTCACTCTCATCATTTTTTCATAACGCGCCTAAAGAAGTATAACTTCAAAATTAACAAATTTTAAAGTTTTTGAAATTTTTGAAATTTTGTAACATATTACTACATATTCATTTTCTAAGAATATAATGGAAATAATTTTAACATAGATATCTAAAGTTATTTATACTAAAATGTATCAACTTTAGAGCTCAAGATTCGAGGATTTCAAGGACATACTATTGGAGGAGAGTGAAGAAATCGAGACAATTCAAAGGTAGAGACTAATTTAGAGGCATATTAAATTTTATATATTTTCTGAATCCTTTTTACTTTATTTTAGCAGGAGCTACACGTACACATAGTTATACCTTATAAAGAAATCGACAATCAACGCCATCTCGCCGTTCATTACTAAAACTAAAGCTACACATAGTTCCCTCACTGATTGTGCACGAAGTTTTGTATATAAGCAGTAATACTTTTTTCTAAACTCTAACGGACCTGCCGCGGTTTCGTCATCGATTTTCCCCGTAGTGGGAGCCGAACCCACACGTCTTTGGTGAAACAGTCCGGTTCACTAATCACTGCGCCAGCCGGGTAGTGAAGACAGTCGATCATCGGCTTCTCGGTCCATAGACTGAAGATATATGATTCTTTGGCCACTATTTCAATATCAGATAATGCTATCTAAATGCGTGTGGCCGTTTCCAAATAGAATAAAATGGTAACACTCGCATCCCTGACTCACTCTCACAACGCTGACTCACTCTCAAGTATAGACTTTAACTTGCAGTTTTACTAAAATTCTTTCAATTGACCATCGAACAACTTCTTCTAAACTCGTGTACTCTCCTTTATCATCATCATTATAAAAACCTTCATGCCTTTAGCAGTCCACTGCTGGACATAGGCCTGTTTTAATGAACGCAAAGACTTCCATCAAATAGAGTTGCTCCTTATTGCCACGCTGTGCAGGCGGATTGGCAATTGACTAATTGCCATTGTACTGCGGATCTGTCTTACACCCACTGTAAGGCGTAACCGGGCGGTGGGGTCGCCACATCCCTACGTCAAAGTATACTGTATGCTCTACTTGAGTCTAGTTGCAAATATCTATTAATGATATTAATGATTTTTTATTCCTTTGTTCTTTACATTAACATCACATTAATATAACATGTAATACATGTAGAGATATGACAAAAAGATTTTTAGTGACTATCGTAGATCTTAATCGTCGATTAAGATCTATGATAGTTCTTTTTCTTCGGTAATGGCCCTTGCTTTATAAAGCGGAGTTCGTGGAATTTGAATCCGGCGGAGAAACAACTTTGTGTTATCGTTATTTTCTGGTAGTTTAGGACAATTTGGGCCGATCACCTAATTGTCTGAAAAGTAAGACGATTCATGCGACGGATGGGCATGTAGAAGTCGGTCCTCCCACCAACCCGCATTGAACCAGCGGTCATGAAACCCCTAATGGAGAAGGCGTGAAGTGGAGGCCTATTTTCAGCAGTGGACTAATACAGCCTGATGATGATGGTGATGATGATTGTTTTCGAGTGTAGTTTAGAACTGAGCAATTGTTTGATCGTAGGCAAGAATCACCGCTTGTTGAAGAGGAGGAGGAAATTCAAGCATCATTTTCGGCTTTGGGGTGAGATTTATTTTAATTTAATGACGCGACGAAACGAGCTGGATGTTGACCTCATTAATAATCTACTTTACTAATAACTGATTTAGTACTTTTAATTTCTTGCTTTATAGTTTGTAGGTCTCGTATTTACTAGGGGCCATCTGGGTTAGTACAACTGTGGTGGCCATTCCTGCCAAAAATCAGTAGTTTAACGCCGTATGTACGCACGTATCTTGCTTAACAGGCGTTAGGTCTCCTAATTAATGGGTACAATCTGGGGTAGTGCCACTGTAGTGTGCTAACTCTGCCGCAAATCAATAATGCAAAAGCACTACTGTCTTCTGGTTTGAAGGGCACGAGGTGACCGAGACGTAGTCGTAGTCGTATACTTCAGGGCGGCGAGCGGAAAATGGTTTCTTATGTATACTTTCTTATAGGTAAGAGTCACGTATCCGTAGGTTCCTCTCGTGTTGTCGCTTTAGTTAGTAAAAAAAATCACTGCAATATTTATTTCTATCGCAAAGCTGCATACATACACACCCTATTGTTTTTCGGTTTGAAGGCCTCGTATGTTGGGTTATAACAGTACTGTCACTAGGTAAATGATAAATAATATCCGATGCTAGGTTTTGACTTGTAATGTTAATTTTATTCTCATATTCATTATTAAAAATAAATATATTGTGCGCTATAATGTATGAGAAATAATTCCAGTATTTTTTAATAATAGGTAGAGTTGTATAAATTTACTTTTATAGGGCCGTAATGAATTGGCAGAACATAACCTTATAGTAATAATAAAATCATTAATTACAATACGTTAGCATCACACCAGGCAAAGCCTGTCCTGTGATTGGCAGTTGCGTATATCATCCAGAGTACAATTTTTTCATCAGTTGACTTTATTACAATAGTATCCATTGCCATAATAATAATTGCATCGTTTATCATAACAGAAGTATCCATAACGACAGTCTGCACGTGATACCGAGCCATGTACCCGACCACGATTCGAAAATAAACTACGAAAAGGTTCAACGATCACTTTTGTTATATTTCATCATCATCATCATCAGCCTGTGATAGTCTACTGCTGGACATAGGCCTCCCCTAGTACACCCCTACCCATTAGAGGGTTTTTGGACCGTATCCAACCACGCTGGTCCAATGCGGGTTGGTGGGTGGACCGACTTTTACATGCCCATCCGACGCATGGATCATCTTACTTTTAGACAATTGGGTGATCGGCTAAACTGCCCTAACCAACTAGGAAACAACAATGAAAATTTGTTGAGTCCCCGCAGGATTCCACCCACGACCTCCGGTTTTTAAGCCACACGCCTATACCACTAGGCTACAGAGGCAGTTGTTATATTTAGTAGATGCATAATTAGTTGTTATACTATACGCACTTCTCGATTACGCTGTTTTCATTTGATATATAGTTTTACATCTTATAAGTAATATCAACTTAAGAGTTTTGAATTTCTTCGTTATACACTTTGAAAAAATTAGAGAGATGCTGTTGCAGCTTGTCAGAGACTAGTCAGTATTGGGCGAAATTGGGTTATATACATGGCTAATGGCATCTAACCTTAAAGACCATAAGGTCAAATTGCATTCCGTGGACGCTGTACATGTCTGCAAATTATATAACATAACAAGATTCAATTACAATAAATAAGATTGAAATTTTCGCATTGGGTAATCATTTGACGGATCATTACCTTTCGATTCAGACAATTAGGTGTTCGACCCATATTGCTCTAACATCATTTAAAGCAAGCGCGTGTACTGAGCTACACTGAAGCTTAATTGTTTTGTAAATAACTACAAAAATATTGATTTATCAGTATAGTCTGAGCAAACACCAATATAATTACATTATCCAGGTATGTCCAATGGAAAGCTGCCAACGGATGCAAGTGGATTCGTTTATCCGATCCCTCCCGCCGTACATGCGGGCGAACCCATACACGCATTTTCAGAACACGTTTGAAGCATATGAACCTTGTACTCCGGGTAAATTTATATATAATTTACATACTTAATTAATTTATTTTTAAGGAAACAGTAACTATAGCCGAGCTAAATCCTGATTTTATGTAAACAAAGCCCATTGGACAATCAAACTATTAAAACTTTGTAAGACTTTGCACTGAAAATAGGTTTTACTAAAGTCTGAATGGAATTAAAATCGGTACTGGTGCCAAGCTAGTTTTAGATCTATCAGAAATAATATTTTCTAGACAAATCTTTGAGGAAATTCTATCGGCGTTAATTAGACATTGGTCACAAATCCCTTGGTGATGGGCATTAAGCGGCTGACACCAAACAAAGCGTGTAAATTTTACCGGCATTTAAGTTTGACAATGTTTAAACGAAAGCTCCGATGTCGCTGAGAGTCTAATGTTAAGAGTCTAAACACAAAATCTACAATTTGTAATAAACCAAAAAAAAAACTGGTAGTAATCATTGATCTTGCCATCTTTCTATTTGATTATTTTATTCCTTAATAATTTGCAGAAGAGCTAGAGATCTTGAAGCAACGAATAAAGAGCAAGAAAAGAAGGACCAAAACCGATCTGGATTATTTAGCGGAGTCACCTCTCGAAGAGTGGACCCAAGGGCCGAAGGAAATAGCGGTTCAGACCTCTCAACTGTCACTTTCACTCCCTTCGTGCACTTGCCACGAGTGGGATGAAGAGAGTGGGGGAAAAGTATACAATGGTACGTCTGTAAATGATGTGATTAGTGTAACGTTCATAAATCATTAGAAGTACATGAAATTTTGTTTAGTGATTAAGTTTGGAATATCGTGAAAAAATTCTATAGGTGGTAGGTTCCCTTTTTACAGGAGACCGTCTGGGGCGGTACCACCGCGATGTATATTTCTGCCGCTTAGCAGTAGTGTGACAATCCTACTGTGTTCCGGTTTGAAGGGCGTCGTAGCCAGCGTATTTACTCGGTAAACGAGACGTAGCATCCTATGGCTAACGGTAGGCAACACGTTGGTAAAGGCCCTGGTATTGCCGATGTTCCCATCATGTAGCCCGACTGTTCGTCTACCTTTATAGTCAAAAAAGATCAACGCTTTATGTCACCGCAGTCGTGGCGACTATAAATTATATTTATGACCTTGACTACAAATCTAAGGAATAAGTATAAGGAAGTAAGTGTAACTCATTTCAGTTACGTGTATGTGCCAGCTCAATCCCAATAGTTTTAAACGATCACATCAACTTTATAACGGACAATAGAATTAACCAAAGCTTTCGTTAAAATTGCAACAACAAATTAGGTATTTTGCTTGTAAATTTTCGATGGTAGCCTGATAAACAGTGCTATATTTTCTGTCATTATTTCATTTTCATTGTAACAAATATAATGAAACAATCGGAGGAGAACACGAAAAGTCGCAAAAATTCGTTCAATGTCAATAACTCAGTTACGTGTTCTTATTAAAAAATAGATGAACCAACTTGATATACATATACCTTAAAAGGCGTAACTTTCGGCAGAACCACTTTAATACGTCACTATTTTTAATTATCTATAAGTATAAATAGCCGTACATTAATAATAAGCCGTAATTCCTCCCTTGTACCTGAGAAATTTCATTTACTCATCTAACCACCTGTCACCGATCAGAATTTTTTTCTATGGCCAGGTAGTCTATAAGTTTAAACTGGTTTGAGTTTATATTATGTTAGGTTATGTACATGTATAATATAACATAACACACACATAATCAGCCCCTACTAGTCCACTGCTGGACATAGGCCACCCCTAATACACCCCTATCCATTAGAGGGTTTGGACCGTATCCACCATGCTGGTCCAATGCGGGTTGGTGGTGGACTTTTACATGCCCATCCGATGCATGGATCATCTTACTTTTCAGATAATTGGTATTAGACCATACCACTGGGCCAGGAGGCAGTCATATATCAGTAGTCTATAATTATTTTAAAATACATTCACTTATCCATACGCAGTGGAAGATTTGCTGCCAATTAAAAAGGCGCTCGACGAAATCAACCAGAAGTTTTTCTTCAACAAAGACATTCAATTCAACAGATTTAAAGTTGTTGGCAATACTGATGATGGCGAGTAAGTGTTATATATGGCCGAATAAAACCTGAAATTTATATACTAAGCGTATTTTAAATTTAATGATGTGGTAAAAGACAAATGGCTTTGATTGGTTTCCGGGCAAAATCCAAACATAAGAACAACTAACTCAGTTTGACCATTCCTGTAGTTTAGTAGGGGTCAGATGACAGTTGCATGGGTAGAAATTGTTTTCTGGTGACATTTGCTCGATGAGATTACTATACAGAACAGGTAATAATAAACCATAAAAGGCAGCTATTTAAGATTTCATAAATTTCGATTTTGACACTGTAGTTTAGCAAACTTTGATTTCAGATGTGAACCAAATGACCCACACATCCAAGTCCAAGTGGTTAAACTATAGATATAATATTAATGAGCCTTTTCGGTTAAAAACAATTTCCCTCTTTAACACTAGATTTACAAAATCGGTCATTTTGACTGGTTTTATTAGATAATTTACGTATGAAAAAAACACTGGTACATCTAGTGTTAATAGGTGCTCCACTATTTGTATCTTAATCCTACCTTCACCTAGCTATTTTACCAACTTATCATGGGGTTGGCATCTAATTCATCCAGGTTTACCCATATAGCAGTTTTAACGCAGAGCGACTGGCACCTTACCTCCACAACTCGAAGGGTAAACTGCATTTCAGGGTAGTTGTCAGTAAATTTGAAGGCTCTGACATTCTTTAAAGACTGCCAAAGATGGTCTTGACATCCGAGACCGACTTTTCACATACCCATCCGACGCATGGGTCATCTTTATTTTAAGTGAGTTGGGTAATCGGCCCAAATTGTTCTAATCAACAAGAAAACAATGATAACACAAAGTTGTTTCCACGCGGGATCCGAACCAACCTCCGGTTTATAAAGCAAGGGCCAAACTGCTAGAGCACAGATGCGGCATGAATAAGGCTCCCTAAATGGGATGTTTTTATTTATAGATAAACTATATTTATTTTCTTTAATTTTCAGCACTAGGATGCAGCAACGGCACATTGACAGAGTGTACGAAATAAACAAAATCATCGAAAACCGGCCAAGTTTATGCGAAATATTCCAAGGAAACACCCGATAGATTGCAAAAACAATAAAGACATACAAATCCTTTGAAATAATTTATTAATACGTCGCTAACAAAACTATAAACTAATATAAATTATTTGAAAAAAAAGGCTTATGTTTAAAACTGGCTAAAAATCTTCCAAATTGTAAATGCAAAGCTTATAAATTTGATGCCAAAAGAAGTAGTCCGTTGGTTTCCACATCAAAGTAATTTGTTTTGATTGATGAATTGTAAATTACCAATGAAAATATAATTTGACTGAAAAGTTATCAATATTGCATAGTACTGAATTTCTGAACGATTTCTTTCCATCTTCAATAATATTACCCGTTATTACTATTTCGATAGATCGATAGCAAATGCTTATTAGTATAATTTAAGTAAATAATATCGAATCACATCCTATTTGTAACCTGTACAAATTCCTTTGCAGTATCATTTTTTCTTTCAGCTTCTATAATAACTTCGCCGGTTATTATCTCAGCTTGGCTGTCTATGAATTCATCCTCTTGATTGTCCTTATAATCATTTTCATCCTTTTTTTCATCTTCCACTTTCGTATCATCTTTAGAATTAGTATCAGGTTCTTTTATTTCGATACTTTGTTTAGATACTTTGACCGAGTCAATTTTTGGTAGAGGAATTTTCGATTCCTCCAATCTTGGAATTTTCGATTCTGATAGTTTAGTTGAGGAGAGTTTTATGGGAATAACAATGCTATTATTATTAATATCATCATCATCAAGTGAAGTGTCAAAAGGTACTGACAAACTGTTCTGTAATAGATCCACTTCCTTGCGCCTCGATTGTTTCCTCTCCAGTTGTTTTTGGAGCTCTTCGATTCTCTCGTCTTTGAGTTTCATTAGAATGTCGAGATGTTCCACCTATAACATATTTTTTTTTTATCTTAAACATGTGACTGTTAATGGAATTTGGTTATCTAAAATTTAAGAGCCAAATAACGCTACAATACCGCTTTACGTAATAAACCATTACGCTGCAATGTTAATGGAATTTTATGTGTTTAGCTAATGCAGAATAAGTTAAAAGAGATTTGACAAATTTTTAATAACTTATAGTATTTTTAAATTAACAAAAATATTTACATAATTATTTAAAATGAATGGAAATTTAAAAAAAATACAAATAAGGCTGTTAATCCCCCACAAAAATAAGCTCTTCTAATGTTTATATACATTTAAATCCTTGAGAATAAAACCCATATATATTCCTTCCTGTTAAGCTATTCGACACAATGCTTACCCTAGCAAAGCATAGTAAATATATTGTTAATTAATAAAACTCACTTAACTAGTAGTTTTGTGACAAGCTACAATATAAATACCAGATTTTAACGCGTTGCTACGGGTTACATTGTGGCAAATATTTCATATCTTGTTTGGCTAATTGCTATTACCTTTTGTTTGAGCACGTCTACGACTTCCTTCACATCCTTCAGCTCCTCCTTCAATGTCAAATAAGACTCGTGGCTGACGACCTTCTGTTGCACTGTCTCAAGCACTCCATTCACTCTAGTCTTTAGAGGAACCACTAGCACATTCTCTGTAATCGTTATTATAATGCTACTCCTTAATTAAAAACTTTCTTAAAATGAAAAGCAGGTGATTTTCTATTTCAGGGTCATTATGACAGGTTAAATATTTACTAGTTACGTCAGTATTTGCGTTTCTTTATGTTAGTGCGTGGGGCATTAGTTCTTAAACTATACTTATTGTACAGAATTCGATCAAGATGCTTTTATTTAATAAAAATGATCTTTATTTAAAAAAAACGCGCAACCGAGAAATCGGAGTGTCACGAATGACATTTAGCTATGGTGCTCTCGAAACCATAACACAATCTTTTTATCGCATCTACCGGTTTACGATAGAAATATTCACTTTGAATTTACTTCTAGTCTGTTTCATACATACATCATCAGCCTGTGATAGTCCACTGCTGGACATAGACCCTAGCATAGCCCTAACCAACTAGGAAACTACAATGAAAATTTGTTGAGTCCCCGCAGGATCAACCCACGGCCTCCGGTTTCTAAAGCACACGCCCATACAACTAGGCTACGGAGGCAGTCTGTCCTAGATAAACAGTATATCTAACACTGTCGATCTTTAGCATATGCTTAGCTTAAAGTTAGACGTAGGGTACCTTACTATATGGTAAGGTATATTAGACGTTTATAAATTATAGCCTTTAGGATTCTTAAGTTACACGGAAATAGTGTAACTATTCTACCTGTTGCTGTTGCTAAATGACGTTGGCTTTCGAAATGTTGTAAAAGCAACGCTAATCAAAATCCTATTATTCTTTTAGAGACCACGTTGAGGACCACGATGCGTGGAAACAATTTACAAATGACAATGCCAGCACTGGCAAATCCCTGGCAACTGTTTAAATCATGTATTATGTTTTGTAATGATGATTGTAATAAAAAAAAGACGACCGCAGAGTTTCTTGCTATTTCTTCTGTGGACTGGACTATAGACAGAGCCTAAGTTGAATAAAGAATATTTGTATTTGAATACCATCGTCGCCGCAGGCTTCGTAGTAACTGCCTCCGCTGGACAGAGTCTGTTCGGCATCTTTTAAACTCCTGTTTACCTCTTCATCACGTCGTATCTTTTCACGAACTAATGAGTATTCAGAGTTAACAATAATTATATATAAGCTATACTAAAAATAAAATAAGATAGGGATTTAATGAATCCGATAGCAAAGATGAGACGCACGCGTGACAATGTTACTAGTAAAATATGGTATAGCTTTCATTGTATACACATTATCAGCCTGTGTTAGTCTACTGCTGGACTAGGCTCTCTCTAGTACCTGACCCTAGCCATTAGGGTTTTGGACCGTATCCCCCATGTAGCGTGGTGACGATCCACATCCGATGCATGGATCATCTTACTTTTCAGACAACTGGGTGATCGGCCCAAATTGCCCTAAGCTAACTAGAAAACAACAATGAATTTGTTGAGTACCCGCAAGATTCCAACCCAGACCTTCGGTTTCTAAAGCACACGCCCTTATCACTAGGCTACGGAGGCAATCAGGCATGGTAAAATATAATGATATAGTTTATTCTAAAAGCGTTAATCATTATCATTTAAACAGAAGACTGATTGGGAAAGTATCACTGTGATACTCCACTAAAGATCAATAACGTAACACACCACCGACTTAGTTTAATTCCGTTATTTGGGTAAGCATTCGGTAAAAATCCTACGTCTCAGAGCACTCAGTGGACATTTTTTACCATGGAACATTTCTTATCGGCAGAGCGTATACTACCAGAAAAGTCTCACTCGTCTCGTTCATCGTAAGTTAACAGTTTATTTAACTTTTAATCAAAATCAAAACAAGATCCTTATAGTAGGTCTAACCCATGATCAGCACTCTCTCAATGACACCAGGGGCGTTGTTCGCCAGCTGTTCCATTGTGCTCGAGCACAGGTTCAGTTTAAGTCGCTTCAGCACCTTCCTGTTCAGCGTAAGCCAGTTGTTCAGCTTCAGCGAATGGCTGTTCCGAGGTGGATAATTGTGCATCTCGACTAGCTTCGGATAGTGAACGCCCAAGATTTCGGCGAGGAGCACTGTATAAAATTTAGTTAACGTATATCATATTAGTAATATGTATGTTTTAATAAGAAATCTTTGGAAGCAAAAATAAGAAAATGGCTACAAAACTAGGTAATTGAAATTGATGTTACATGTTACAAATTTTCGATACACAGAAGGTATGATGGATTGTAATAAGCCTGCTTTATAGCAAAATTGACAACTAATGTATGAAGGTTGCTATTTTTTGTTTAAAGATTATATTATTATAATACTTTTTAATGTCCGGGTACAGAAACTACAATCGCTTAATTTGATATAACAGAGGATACAACATATGGCAGAGTCGGATACAATTCTAAAAGAGCTTGCAATGATAATATTGTTGTGATATCATCTAAATCGACAAAACAAATAGCTTCAAAAGCAAAGCTCTGCTTCATTGATGTTAAGCGTCAATCACGAGATGGACTAGCTTTGGTTACAAAGGTACTACATATTGAAGTAAAGCTTTTTTACCTATGCTTTACGTGAGAAGTAAGCTGGAGAACAAGGGCCCAGAGCCTAACAAAAAGAGTAATCGGGCGAGACAAATGGACGTTGAAAGGAGATATAGTTTAGTAAAGAACACAGTTACTTTTCGAGAATTACTGAAGAAGCAAGAAACAGAAGTAGTACACGCGCACATTTTTTTCTCAGCTTGAAAAGCCAGGTACAACTAGTACATGTAGCCAATAATAGATCCAAATATATGCATGATGATATGTAAGTACATATACATGTATTTCTGCTAGAAATGTAAATATGGAAGACCCGGTTTTTTAAGTCAATGATCACAATATCTTTAAAGCTATAAGTGCGATTGACTTAAAATTTTATAAGAATATTTCTTTTGTCAAGTAGAGATCGGCTAAGAACGGGTTTTACGAAATTCAACCCCTAAAAGGGGGTATAATTGTAGTATGAAGCACAACAAAATCTAAGCCACAGCAACGAGTACTATCATCATCATCATCATAATAATCAGCCCTTATTAGTCCACTGTTGGACATAGGCCTTATTTCAATGAACGTCAAGACGGCCGATCCCCTGTTACTCGCTGCCAACTTGAACCGGCTACTGCACGGAGATCGCCATCCCACCCGGTCGGGGGTCGACCAACACTCCTTTTATCTAAACGTGGCCTCCCCTCTAGAACCTTATGGCCGAGTAGTATAGTCTGCTAATATTAACTTCACTTCAATGGTGTGGTCTACACTCGACACACTCGTATTTCTATTACGCTCAGGAACTATTTTGACATACCGGCATCGGAGAAGTCCCTGTTAATCTTCTTCGTAGGCCTTGACAACTTGTAAGTGTCCACCCACGCTAACACCGACTCGATCTCCGACATAGGTATGGGCGATGAGAAGTTTGCCATTATCGTAAAATTATTTTTGTACCAAAGAAATCGTTGTAATTATCTATTGTTAAATCGAGAGCATTTGACATATAAAATTTTGCCTTACTTGCGACGCCATGTCAGACGAAATGTTTTTCTAGTCGTCCGACGTTTCGGCCAGTTATAACATTTCTCATGATGTTTTTCTTATTTAAAGTTTAGCGAAAATTAATGAATTAGTTTGTGTTCTAATGAACAGTATCTAATTTATGTCAATTTATTTGTTTTACGTCACACATCGTAAACATAATTCATGATTTTATAATTTTTCTTAAATCCTTCTAGCGTGGTGGCCGTAAGCCTGGCTCGAGCGCCAGAGGCCTGGGTTCGATTCCAACTACCTTAAAAATACTGTGTGGTGAAGATTTTGTTACTCGTCGGTGTGTTTGTATCTATTTATTGTATTTTTGTTAATACTCTTTTATGCAGAGACCCAATATATTGTATCGTAGGTCTTGAGGTTCGGACAGGTGTTTAGCTCCCTGAGTAACATATTTTAAATCCTTTTATTCAGTGTATTATTATTCTTAGTCTATACGACCATATAAACACGAATCATTCAACTTTATCAAATACCTAAAGCAGATGACAACTAAAGTAGGACAGCTCCAAGAAAAATATATAGATATAGATAAGTACTGCCTCCGTAGCCTAGTGGCAAGAGCGTGTGCTTTAGAGGTCGTGGGTTCGAATCTTGCAGAGGCTGAACAAATTGTTTATAGTTTGTTCCCTTGTTGGTAACGGCAATTTGGGCCGATCACCCAATTGTCTGATAACTAAGATAATCCATGCGTCGGATGGCCAAGTAAAAAGTCGGTCCACTCACCAACCCGGATTGGACCAGCGTGTACGTTACGGTCCAAAAACCCTAATGGTGTTGGCGAGCATTAGGCGAGGCCTATGTCCAGCAGTGGACTAACATAGGCTGATAATGAAGCACTAACTAAATTCACCGAAACCAGCTAAATTTTGAAAGAGATATTTAGAAAAAATCTCTGATCATCATCGTCTCTTTAAATTTATTGCAAGTAGCTATTTATAATAACTACACCATAAACTTAAAAACAATCAATAAATTTTTCATTACTTTAATAAATCTTAAGCCCATATTCTAACATAATATTCACAAAAGCAACATTCAATATATCAAACACATTTAAAGTAACGAGTGACACTTGAAGTTCAAATCAAGTTACCTTCGTTCACAACAAATAGAAAGCTGCTCAAACAATAGGCTACGAACTGGATAGCGTCATTAGTATTTCAAAGGCTAGAAAGCTAACAATATCCTAATGGGGTGATGTTATCCGACACATGCATTTCTCCGATACACAGTTAACTTTGAACAACTCTCTCGGATGACACGGCACTATTGCAAGGCACAGAGTAAGCTATGAAATTTTACTGGCAGTAATGGAACTAAACATCAAATAAAACTGCAATAGCTTTAGTATTCTATTCTATAGATTGAATGTTATTTAGACATAAAAGTAACAAACACGACGCGCATCGAATCTAACACAATTATTTTTACCAAGTAACGTATTCCAGAAGCTCTTTCTTTTCGATCTAAGATATATTTTGTTAATATCATTACATACAAATGCTTTATTTCAATTAATTAGACGATTACCTAGTGCTAAGCTATTAGAGCTTTAAATGCAGTCTAAGATGTTACAAGATCGCTTACCTAGACACGTGTGACGTCAATTTTTCGTTGCCCTACAGACCAGAATATTGTAATATTTCACTCTATTGACTTGTGTCAAAAAATGTGTCATATCCCTTTTACACAATTATTAAAGGGTAGGCTTCTCAACCATTTTTATAGCCTTTATAACAGTTAACACGCAGAGTGGTTGACATCTGACCTCAACAGCCTAAAGCTTAATAAACTGCATTCCACGTTTTATTAGATTGTTAGATAAATTTGTAAGTACTGTCATCCTAAAATGGCTGCCAAAAGATAAGATTGCTAACCGGGACTGACTTCTTACATGCCCATCCGACACAGCTAAACCATTTATACAGAAATTAACCATTATTGTCCTGACCATCCAGGAAAAACGATAACACAAATTTGTTTTCACGTAGGATTGGCCCACAGCGGAAGCGGACGGTCCCC
Source organism: Lamproptera curius (assembly GCA_029286875.1). Taxonomy (NCBI): domain Eukaryota; kingdom Metazoa; phylum Arthropoda; class Insecta; order Lepidoptera; family Papilionidae; genus Lamproptera; species Lamproptera curius. Next base: position 2,911,166 of record JAGSMT010000105.1, on the reverse strand, counting down.
TGTACAAGGCAATCAGCCAACTTAATATAACATCACAGTAAAACTAATAGGCATATATTAGGAGTCGGTAAAAAGGGATAAGAATTTATATATGACTCGCGTAGATCCAGCTTAGAATACCAAACCTATATTAAATATATTTTAAAGTATAATAAAAATATAATTTAAAGATGTCAGGATCATAAGACATAACATTGTTTTCTCACTGTATAATATTTTCACTAAACAAAATAGAAATGAAAAAAACGTGCCAATAAAACGTTGCTATAAAATCTGATAGGCGTTTATGCATATTACACTAATAAATTATTATTTATAATTAATAAAATGTTCTTCATAGCTGTGCAGCCTATCTGCTATAAAACAGCTATAAATGTTATGTTACTACCTTTGTAAAGACTAAAGACTAGAGACTATAAAAATTGGATTAAAACTGTCAAGGGCATAAATAGAAGTTACCTGAAATTGACATTTCAACTATCTAAAAACGCCTTAATTAAAAATCAAAATGCAAATTACCTCTTCACAGTTATATTTTACTCTGTGACAACGGTACATGTCACTTGCCATGTGCTGCTGTGTCAACATCAGTACTCTCGGCCATTTTGTTTGTTTACCGCGCAAAAGAAAACTTTCTAAATGTCAAAGAAACATTTACTTACATAATTACAGTCATATTATGCTTTTGCAAGCTACAAATATATTTATATTTTTTCTTTCAAATACAAATATATTATGACATAATTTTAATATAAGTACGATGAAAACATTTATGTAAGGCAGAGGTTGAACTTGTTTAAAGGTGTAGTGACTGCGACAATTGTAGACGTCACTGTATATAAAAATTATAGCTTCTAGTCATGGTAAAATCTCTGACAAAAGCAAAAGAGAAAAAGATATGAGGGGAACTCTCTATACACCAACAATTGTAAAAAAAACGAGGTTTGGTCAGTCTGTGAAAACAGTAAAGGTGACAGGTGACAGGTAACTTACGACACTGTCTTTGCGGACCTCGACCGATGTAACCCAAACCTTTTTAGGGTCGTCAGAAAGGTGACGCAACCCTATTAGCATAATGCCGAAGCAGATACCGCTGTTTAACATCAAGCCTTTGGCGACAAGAACTTTTGTACAATTTGTCTATACTCGTGATTACTAAAAATTTATTAGCATTTATGTTACTTTTTGTATAAACACTTTTTAGTAAACCTTCGAATTTTGATAGTATCTTCTATACTTTAGATAATTTAGACTCAGGATCTAATGTCAAACATTAATGTCGCCATAAGAGAACGCGTTCGTATTGGTGGAACGCCGCAATTTTGATACCCCACTCGATGTTTAACCAATAAGAGTGACTGACTTTGTTCAGGTTAATTCGATGTATTAATTGGCTCAGACGAATGTAGTTGAACATTGAATTTACATACTCAAAGTCTAATATGAAACTCTATATTAACTATAATAGCATTAAAACGTTTGACGCTCTTTTATGTCAAAACATCGCATAGCCTCCGTAGCCGAAAGTGGTATGGGCGTATGTTTTAGAAACCGGAGGTCGTGGGCTCGAATCCTGCGGGGACTTAACAAATCTTTATTTACTGTTTCCTAGTTGGTTAGGGCAATTTGGGCCGATCACCCAATTGTCTGAAAAGTAAGATGATCCATAGGTCGGATGGCCATGTAAAAAGTCCCCCCACCAACCCGCATTGGACCAGCTTGGTGGGATACGGTCCAAAACCTCCTAATGGGTAGGGGTGTATTGGGGTAGGCCTATGTCGAGCAGTGGACTATCACAGGCTGATTACGATGATGGTGATGATGTCATCGCATAGAAACGATCTATTGCGACGATAGCTTGTGCGTTTGGCGCCCTAATAGTTTGTTAATAGACTTAGTTACTCATAATTTGTGTTTTATTTAGCTTTGCTGCTTGCAATACTATATATACGAGGCTTATTACTTTCCTAGTCAAATACTACTAATTATAATAGCGACACAGAGCTCAAAATGTTAGTTATATGCCTAGTTTCTTTATAAATAAAAACATTTAATACGCCAGTAGTGATTTGCAGAAGAAATGTAAATTAAGTAACTATGTTTTTATCGTCTCTATCATGATAGTGAGAGCATACTCAAGGAAACATTACAGGTCCTGTTAATATACATGACAGATGCACGCAAGAAACTTCAATGCAGTAAGTAGACAAGTAATGTCCAACATTACCCGATATTTTCATCCTGGAAACGACTATATAATGATAACTTAACAACTGCCCTTAAGCTATGTCTGCAAATCGAGACTGAACTTAGTTTTCACACTAACTCTAAAATTATAGTAAATGAGATAAAGCTTATTATTTATACCTGCAGTGACGAATTTTATTGATTTATCCTTTTTTTAAAGTTTTTTCTTAGTAAAACTATTGGATTAATGGCACATATTTAGCCTATCTGTGTTTTGGCGGATTGTTCACACAACCAGACTTTCATAAAAAAGTAATTTAAAAAAAAGTTAATGAATATTAAAAACAAGTCAACTGCTATAGTCTGTACAGTGTACACGTTTGTTAAGTAAAACTAGCTTCTATTTTTACTTTTATAATAAAGCTGAACCCAAGTAAAGTTAAGTTCATCATCAGCCATAACGTATTCGTTCCTTTACATTTTTCTTAAACATATTTCGATAAGAGAGCTCCAAAAGGACAAATTATAATCGCTAAAGACAAGTTTCGCAGCCATCTTTTAACACGCAGGCAAAAAGTCCGTTTCCGATTCAGAAAATTATGTTGCAAAAGCTGTGACATAAGACAATGCATACGCGATGTTCCACACCTCAGTCTTACCACAGTCGCGAGAGAATAAACACGTGTGTCATAAATAAAGTAACAGGTTCATTCGAAAGTGAAATTTTATCGCAAACAGAATAAATAACACTGGCCGTTGCAAAATTTAAGGTAAGGCTCTATGTCCTTTCTTCTTTTGACCCCCTATTTTAAACGACTCCGTGAAATGGCGGCATGATATTTTTTTATTTCATTTATTTGATCAACATTTTATTTTTGTAACGCAAAATATTATAAATAAATATATTAATTAAAAAAAAAAAACTTTACCGGTGGTAGGTCCCCTTTTACAGGAGACCGTCTGGGTGTGTATCACCACGGTGCCTATTTCGGCCGCAAAGTAGTAGGGAGAAAACACTGCTGTGTTCCGGTTTGAAGGGTACCGTAGCCAGCGTATTTACTGGGTAAACGAGACTTAACACCCTTTGTCTCACGGTAGGCATCGCGTTGGCGATACCACTGGTATTGCCAATTTCTAGAGCGTCGTGACCACTTCCCATCAGGTGGCCTGACTGCTCGTTTGCCTGCGTATGCCATAAAAATACAGTAAATAAATATTAAACCTTTTTTCAATTCATGGATTCCATTTTATATATACTTAATATTTTCAATATATTTAGCGATTTATATAATATATATAAGTAATAATTTTGGTGGATTAATATCATCATCATCAGCCTGTGATAGTCCACTGCTGGACATAGGCCACCTCTCCATTAGGGCATTTTCGAACCCAAGACCTCCGGTTTCTAAAGCACTCGCCCATACCACTAGGCTACGGAGTCAGTTACTTGCTTTTAATGGCAAAAGCAACACGGATACAAATCCTAATGCCAGAACTAGTGCAATCGTTTCATTAAAATATGTTGTTTTTCTCCTGAAAAAAATATGTTAATGGCCTTTAGCAAAAACAATAAATAACTAAATAAGAACTGATGAGGCAGACGTACTTTTATTCTATTTACTGCGATGAGTACATTATTAGTTCACCCGTTTGTATTAAAAGTAGGATGTTACATGGGCCGTACTTTTATAAAAAAAAATTAGTAAACAATTACGAAAATGGGGCTAGGGCATACAGATGTCCTGACATAAATCCACTTTCTGTATGCGTTTAATCCTGTTAGGGTTGAGGAGATTCAAATCTCTGCAGCTCTGCTTAGTAACAATATAGCAATTCTACTTTCCCCATGAATTTGGAAAAGCTGGATTTAATTTATGGGAAATTTAGATTTTTTTGTTCTTCTTGTGTTGTCACACTTTTATTTTTTAATTATTGTACCAAAAAATTGAGTTATGAAATGTATAGCATCGCACGTCTGCGTTGTCAGTTGTAGATTGTCGATAAGTGATTGACTACTCGGTTACAGTAGTGTGAAACACTATCGTGTTCCGGTTTAAAGGGCACCGTAGTGCCCTGCGTATATACTAGGTAAACACGCTGTGACATCCTAAGACCAACGGTAGGAACGCGTTGCTGATAACTCTTGTATTGCCAATGTCCATGGCGTCGATGACCGTTTTTCATCAGGTGGCCTGACTGCTCGCCTGCCTTCGTATGCAATTCAATAAAATCATTTATGATATATGAATGATTCATTCTGTCCTTTGTTTACATTATATTTGAGTTAAACTTAACTTTGGAATATATGTGACAAGAATATACCTGATAAACATCTGTCAAAAGTGTCAAAGATTAAAATATACAGACGCAATATATTTTTTCAAACATAATTATTTACTTAATACATCCTCCGTAGCCTAGAATATATATTTTATTCTAGGCTACGGAGGTAGATATATAATACTAGAATATATATTATATTCTAGGCTATAGTCTTGTGCTTTAGAAACCGTACGTTGTTGTTATAATCCTGCGGGACTCGACAACTTTTATTGTTGTTTCCTTGCCTTTAAATTAGATGATCCATACGTCGGATGGGCATGTAAAAAGTCGGCCCTGCGCCTTATCTCTGTCCAGTCGTGTCGGTTATTCGTCCCATGGGGCTCTGGGAGTGTAAAGGAATAGGGAGTTCGCCTGTGCATGCTGTCAGTTGCTGGATCATATAGATCGGCCGCCGTAGTGTAAACTGACTAGGAGGACATTAATATAATAATGATAGGAAAAAAAACTGTATAATAGTTATCTAATGATTTATGTCCACAATGAAATCACAATATACTTAACTCACGTATCTATTCAGACGTTAGAATTAAGCGCGTTTCCATTACGCGTTCCGTGTACCGTTATCTTTACATTCGTCCGTGTCACAACGGATACTTATTTGCTTAGTAAAATATGTTGGAAATTTTTTACGACTAATGACATAAGTTGAATGACCAGAAAATAATATATAGTAAATCTAATTTAACGAACTAAACGAAAAACAATACCAAATTTTGATTTGATGGTACTTTATTATTCTTTGCAAACATTTTTCGTAATGCCTTAACATTTTCGTATATTTTGGACGTTTGGTAAGATAATGTCGACGTTTCTCCAAATTATTATGCGGTCGAAAAACAGTTTTTTACATAGAGCTAGTAGCATCAAAGTTCCATAGAAAAGGGTAGGTCATAGATCATTTTAATTTTCAAACAATTGGATGATCGGCCCAAATTGTCCTAACCAACCAGAAAACAACGATAACACAAAGTTGTTTCCCCGCGGGATCTGAACCCACGACTTCCTGATTCTCAAGCGCAATAACGCTAAGCCACGGAGGCAGTTTCTTACGCAGTTTATATTCCTGTTAAAAGACATTATCAAAAATATGAAAGTAAAACGTAACTTAGGGTGCCTAGCAAGACTTTGATCCTTATTATTGTTTTTGTTTAAAAAAATAGGAGAAAGACCTTGTTACACATTACAATGTGGTCAAATATTATCAGAAATAATTTCAAAATTATAAATTCTCAGTTTTTTGTCTGAAAAGTTTAATTTCCTTGCCAATAACGCTTTGATATTCAATTTTAATTAACATTATGGTGATATGCTCGTCAGAAATTCAACATAAAATTTTGAAGAGATGCAATTAAGTCTTATTTACAGTACACACTATAAAAACTATGATTGATGGGAAATATTTTATGAAACGCTTTAAAGACATCGTAAGTCGTTATAAAAATCGATTTCGCGAGAACTATAATTATAATTAAAACATTCAAACTCAATAGAAACTATTGCTGATCTAAAAAAACTTTTTGTTTTAATACCATTTTGTTAATTAAAAATATTCGTAAAATTAAGTGTTCCTTTATACAATCATTTGTTATGTAAAAACTTTCGTCTTATACAACATAGCTTGTGACTCGGGAAAGCCAGAGCCTCTCAAACCTAGCAAAAAACGCAGTTATTTCTTGTTATCATCATCATTATATTTTTTTAAGTTAATTTCATAACATACTAAAATAATACAGCGAATTATGTAATATATATATATAATGAACGCCAAGACGGCGTCCATTAAAAAGAGTTGCTCGTAATCGCCACGCTGAGCAGGCGGATTGGCAATTGACTAATTGCACTTGTACTGGAGATCTGTCTTACTACTCCTGTACGGCAGATCCGCTGTCAAGTGGGCGGTGGGGTCGTCACATCAGTACGACAGCAAATTTAACCCGAGGCGAATGTAATCCTTTGTAACGCTAACACTATTTGAGAACCGCTGACCTTAGCCTCGTATGCGCGACGTTACAAAGTAAACGTGCAAGGAATAAACATTAAGATATAATATAAATTTTGATTCGTTGCCGCGATGATGAAATAGTTTTGTGTAACATCAGCCAGCGGTTTCTTTTGTGGAACTCAATGAACATTGTTTAATTTAGAGTTAAGAAATTGTGAAGCACTGTTTTGAAGTTTGCTTGATAATTTAATTACTTTCAAAGTTAATACTTTTTTGTAATCCTGACTTCTTTGTCAGAGTTTGCGATTCTATATAGGGTAAAGGAGATATTTGAGATAAGTGTAGATAGTTTTAAACACTTTTGTGACCGCGTTAGCGAATTGCTCTAGTGTAAACGATAAAACCTTTTCACTCGCTCCGGTAATTTGTCTCAGCGTTTGGCAACAAAGCATTCCTAATGCGGTCATACAAAAGTGTTTTAAAACTATCACCACATTACTTATATCACCAATATATCTCCTTACCCTATATGCAAATGAAAAACTTTTGTAAGCGATATACGCAATAAAATCTCTAAAACTGTATTATTTATAATTTATAAGTAAGGGTATGAAGTAGGGCTCGAAATGGGGATGATAGAAAAAGTGGAAATTCGTCATTGCCGAAGCTGAATCCAATAAATTTTGTGTCTAGTGATAGACTCAAAGAATGAAAACACCTCATTTATATTATGCTATTGAGTATATTGGGATACACTTCGCAAACATTCCTCCTACTCCACGCGGACGTAGTCACGGAAGTGCATGAACAGGAGACAATCATTCGAGAGAAGGCAGTGGTAATTTATTAATCACACGTTTTCTTTAAAAAATTTATCATTACTAAATATTTTTAGAAAGACTAAGAATTTATGAAACAACTTAAACTTAAACTGAAGCTTATAATTTATAGCAACAGCGTGTAATTTAAAAGGGTACAGTAAAGCAATTGTATAACATTTCCGTTTAGACACCGTGTGTATTAAATATTTATGATTTTCCTCAACCTAAACAATTGAGATTAAGTTATTTTAAACCGTGTTACGTAAAACGTAGAATAGCTATTCAAATGTTGTTATTAATGATCATCTTCACAATGGATTTGATTTCTAACATAACATAGAAGTTTTTACGTACAATATTCCAAGAAAATGTGTCGTTTGTAAGAAAACTTACGTCAAAATCACTAAAAATATTGGGGACATGACATTTGACATTGCATAAGAATTGTTGTAGGAGGCGGTCTTAAGGCTGCAAAAAGATAAGTAGTGTATACTTTGTTATAGGGCATTGCTTTATATTTTTATTTTTTTCTAGTACAATACGTAAACAATGCCTTTAAACAATAGAAAAAGAAGAACATTTTCTTAACAATTAACAATCGATTTTTCGATACATTTTGTACAATGTCTTTTTACGAAATTGAGTGCAAGGTTAATACTATTGTTTTCGGCTGGTTCGTACAATGACCTTTCATTAGGTAAAAATGTCGGTTACGAGACGAAATATTTTAAATTAGCATTGCTGCCATGACAGTAAGCGAAAGATATTTTTTTATTAAACTGAAGATTTTCTACATTTGACAAATACCTGAATAACGAAAGCCCTAAAAACTTTCTTTAAAAAGTTTACTTTCGCATTCAAACAAGTCGTAAATTGTCCCTTTATATTAATAAAGAATTATACCAATTATAACATGCGTTTTTTTAACGAAGTCTTATTGCATACGCTATTGGCATTAAAGCGTATTGATTTCCCATTGAACAAAAATAGCTTTTTAACTAATATATAGCGGCGGAACCAATTAGAATGCTCTACATTACGCCGCCATTCAATTTTGAAAGTCTGTAAGGCCTTGTTTATTATAATTTCTCACATTTTTGTCTTTGGATAATAACATTTAGCGTTAAACAACAAGGGTTCAACTCAGTCCTTTTCAATTTTTCATGGAATTGTTTTTTACTACCTCAGCGGTGCCTGTCGGTGCAGGTCTCAGCCCTGGTTTGGTGGATCCTGCCGTGGCGCACAGCGTCGCAAGCGGGAATGCTACCAAGCTTGGGCTAGGGCAAAAGCCGCTAAAGATGTAAACTCTGACTCACTCAAGAAGAAGTACAACTCTGCTTTCAGGTTATTTAAGAGGCAAATTGCATTGGCAAAATCGAATTACGTTGGGAGAATTGGCGAGAGACTGGCACGCCTGCCATCTGGCTCTCGTGCGTTCTGGTCTCTCGCCAAGGCTGTCCAGGGTAATTTTTGTCGGTCGACACTTCCACCTTTGCGCGGGGAGGATGGTTCATTGGCCTATTCCGCAAGGGAGAAAGCCGATCTTCTTGGCTCTATTTTTGCGGAAAACTCGACTCTTAAGGGGAGCACTCCTCCTACCATCCCGAGGTGTGAAACCACAAAGGCGGACGTCCGCTTCACACAGTGTGCTGTGCGGAAAGCACTATTCTCCTGGATGTCAATAAGTCCAGCGGGCCCGATGGAGTATCTCCTATTGTGCTAAAGGTGTGTGCTCCAGAGCTGGCACCGGTTTTAACGCGCTCATTCAGACACTCTTATGTCCTCGGCATTGATCCCTAAAAAAGGCGATCGCTCAGATCCTTCCAACTACGGCCTATCGCTATCACGTTCTTACTCTCCAAAATTATGGAATCCATAATTAACCGCCAGCTCATGGGCTACCTGGAAGAGCACCAGCTGATCAGCGACCGCCAATATGGCTTCCGCAAAGGCCGATCAGCTGGTGATCTCCTGGCTTTACTAACTCACCGTTGGGCGCAGGCGATAGAGAGTAAGGGTGAGGCACTAGGCGTTAGTTTGGACATAGCGAAAGCCTTCGATCGGGTTTGGCATAAAGCCTTACTATCGAAGCTTCCTTCATAAGAGACTTTGTTGCTTCCTGAGAGACTTTGTAGGTGGATCGGCAGTTTCCTTGCGGAACGGAGAGTTAAAGTCGTCGTAGATGGCTCATGCTCGGACTCCCGGACCGTAAACGCTGGTGTTCCCCAGGGCTGCGTGCTATCCCCGACATTGTTCATTCTGCATATCAATGATTTGTTTCATACCAGTGGCATTCATTGCTATTTTTTTTAATTATTATTTTTTATGGCATACGCAGGCATCAGATCAGTCGGGCCACCTGATGGGAAGTGGTCACCGAGGCCCATAGACATTGGAAATACCAGTGGTATCGTCAACGCGCTGCCTACCGTGAGACATAGGGTGTTAAGTCTCGTTTACCCAGTAAATACGCTGGCTACGGTGCCATTCGAACCGGAACACAGCAGTGTTTTCACACTACTGCTTCGCGACGGAAATAGGCACCGCGGTGGTACCCACCCAGACGGTCTCCTGTAAAAATGGGACCTAACACCGGCTATGCGGATAACAATACCGTGGATTCACTGTATTTCGGCCGCAGCAATATCTCTCGGGATACGTCGATGAGTGTCAAAACAAACTTGTGTCTGACATCGAATCATCCCTTGTGAAGATTTCCGATTGGGGGGGGACTAAATCTAGTCCAATTTAACCCTTCAAAGACTCAATTTTGCGCGTTCACCGCAAAAAAGCCCCCTTTGTCGCATCGCCACTCTTCGGAAACACTCACCTTTGTGCCAAGCCAAACATTGGCATTCTGAGCGTCGACATTTCGAGTGTTGTCCAGTGGATGGTCATTTGAAGAGCAAGGCTAAAATGGCCTCCAAAAAACTCGGAGTACTCAACAGGGCCAAACAGTACTTCTAGCCGGCCCACCGCCCTAAACTGTATAAGGCGCAGGTGCGGCCTCACATGGAGTATCGTTGCCACCTTTAGGCCGGGGCTCCGAGCTATCTGCTATCTCCATTTGATCGAATCCAGCGTAGAGCATCTCGGATTATCGACGATCCTGAACTTGCCGATCGGCTTAATCCTTTGGCACTGCGTAGGGATTTATCTTCCCTATGCATACTTTACAGAATTTACAATGGGGTGTGTTCCGAGGAGTTGTTCAACTTAATAGAAGCTGCTGCTTTTCGCAACCGATCGTCTCGCCGGAACTGTCATCCGCACTATCTGGATGGTTGGCGTTCCACCACAATGCGTTTTAAGAATAGTTTTCTGCCACGCACAGTAAATCTCTGGAATTCGTTGCCACCAGCGGTCTTCCCCAACAACTGCAACATTGGGTTATTCAAGAAGAGAGCATATTCTTACCTGAAGGGTAGGCGTCGCTGGTGACCATGGGCGGCGGTGAATCACTTACCATCAGGTGACCCGTCTTGCTCGTTTGCCTATTAGATGTTATAAAAAAAAGAGAATTCTCCTCTGGCTTTTACAACCACGTCACAAAACTTTCCCGTTTTTATTGTAGGTGTTGAATTGTAATAAGTAGTTACACTACTTATAGGAATGCATTACAATATATTCTCTGCTAAAATTGTTAAAAGTAGGACATACTTATACTTTTAAAGTGGCGTTTGTGCATACTACATGTATCTGTTTATAAATGGCCTTTAATTCAGTTGTGAAAGGTACAAAAAATGCCACTCTCCATTTTTACGAATGACTGTATTGAAGTAATATATATTACGTACACTTCCTTTACATAATTTGTCCATTGTAATTTCTCTTTTCGCTCTCAGAATTGAACATTTCTAAAAATTCAAAGCACTTTTGCGAATAATTGAAATCGTTTTTTATGTTTAGGCATATCCATCACAGGACGGAACGAATACGTTTATGGCAACAAATGCAATTTGCTTCAAGTGTTAGTAGACGGTGACTAGATGATGCTTAATGTTTTGCATCACAACACAATTATTAATACTTACAATTTTTGTCCACAGACATGATCGTCGCGGAATATTGGAAGGCGGACTACCTCATCTGGGTTCTCCCTATCCTCTTCGCTCTTGGTCTTCTGATAGTGATCGCTCTCGCTGTCCTATTCTTCGCTGTCAGACTGTACGCTCAGTACACGTGTGGGGTATACAAGGGTAAAAGCAAGATGGACGGCAAAACCGTCATCGTGACTGGATGCACCAGCGGTATCGGCAAAGAGACGGCCAGGGAGCTTGCTAAGAGGGGTGCTAAAGTTATCATGGCATGCAGGAATATGGAAGCCGCTGAGAAAATCCAAAGTAAGTACTTTGTTTGGTACTGGAAGAAATGTTTCGGATCGCTAACACAGCGCCATCTAGTTTAAAGTAATGCTAAGCACTTAATATGAAATTGGTATTTATAACGGTATAAACCGATATACTAATAAACGCTATGTCAAAAATTATATAAGTCTAATGTTACTGCAATCATATCAACAACAAACATTAAGGTTTTTCTTGCTCTATTTTACGGGAAATTTAAACACATTTTTTTAAACGTAAATTGTAACAACAATTTGTACTTTTTTATCCTTATTGATTGTAAATACCAATGATCCTAATAATTAGATCCTAAACAACTTCTTTCCATTTTTCAGAGGACATCATCGAGGAGACCAAAAACAACGAAGTCATAGTAAAGCATCTGGACCTCAGCTCGTTCGCATCGATCCGCGCCTTCGCCGAGGACATAAACAAAACGGAAAACCATTTAGAGGTGCTAATACACAACGCGGGATACGCACAGAGCTTCACAAAGAAGCGATCGACCGATGGGATCGAGATGACGATGGCAACAAACCACTACGGGCCCTTTTTATTGACCCATCTCCTGATTAAACTGCTAAAAAAATCAACTCCATCAAGGATCGTAGTTGTGGCGTCTTCTTTATACCGCATTGGCTCGTTTGACGCCAACAATCCCAACCCATTAAACAGTTTCCCTGGCTACCTTTATTACGTATCAAAAGAAGCCAATATTCTATTCACTAGGGAGCTAGCAAGACGCCTAGAAGGCACCGGAGTGACCGCTAATTGTCTGCATCCAGGTTTAATCGACACGGGCATATGGAAATCGGTTCCTAGACCTCTCAGCTGGGGACTGGCACTGCTAATAAAGGGCTTCTTCAAAACGCCAGTACAGGGCTGTCAAACATCGGTCAAGTTGGCGGTCGATGAAGGTCTATTGAAAACAACTGGCAAGTATTTCTCCGATTGCGAGGAAAGCACCCTCTCTAACAGCGTTAGCGACATGTCCAGAGCGAGAAAGCTGTGGGAGATATCGGAGGAAATGGTGAAACTCGAAGAAGGAGACCCTAGAATTTGATTTACCTTTCTCTCCTAAGAATATTCCTTTAGTATGAAAGGGCCTTTGACCTGTGAGGACAACCTCTCTGTCTATATAATTATAGTTCTCATTTTGCTAATTTTATGTTAAATCTATACTCTTTATAATAAACACTTGCTAATATATAGAAATAAAATCATACTAACATAATTTAATCGTACAATCTTTACAGTATATTTAGTAGTAATATTTAATATAATTTGTTAACAGACTTATAATAAATTATAATAGGAATCCTGATTTTATTTTAACATTCATTAAACAATAAATCTAATACGATATTCTCAAGGATTTACACGCCTTTTATTTAGTATAATGAATACTAAACAATAGTTAAAATATAGCCACTGAAAGACGCATACATAACTGTATTTTATATTTCAAATTATAACATAAACATTTACATTTTAAAAGGTTACAAAATTTACAGTTATGACCACATTTTTCGCCTTATTTATATAAAATATTGCGTAAAATTGTAAAAAAAAAACAGTACAAGTCTTCTTTCGTATTTATTGAAATCACTTACCACTATACAGTTTGAATATAAGTTTTGATGGATGAAACATACAATGATTTGATGAATATTAAACAATGAAAGTAATCGTGGAGATGACATTACGTAATGATGAATAAAAGGTAATACATTTGATACAAAATAAATAACTATTAAAGTTGAACACAATTTCTTCAGTAAAATAGAATTAATCGGATAGTTCTTCTTAACTATGTCCAATTAAAATCGTTTCACGTTATTTCTTGCGGGTTATTTTAAATACTGCGTTCACTTTATTGTCCGAAAATTTATAAACTTAATTATGCTCAGCACCTATTTGCATTACAAAAGCCTTTACGTGTTATAATAATTTTAATGCAATTTACTTGGGCTCATAGTGTTGCCACGTACGACATTCCGAACTGTTACTTGTTCAATGCAAAAAAATGCTATTCAAGCTCGAATAATGGAGTGTTTAGATATAATGTCAGTCTATTAAATCGCATTGATCCAAAAACGTATGATCGACTCCCAAAACAGTGCCTAGGCTCTCCCTAGGTCTTCTAGACTGAGTTTCATCATCAATTTCCAGACAGAAATCATCATAGCAATTGCCAACAGTCTTCCGCATATTGAAACTAGGACTTATCAAATCTGGCAACAATACTTTATTAGCCGTTAATACGTCCACATTGACGGTATTAAAATTATTTTCCTTCTCTTCAACGATCGTTTTGATATTCTGATTTTCAAAGGCATCCGATACAACATTAGCTCGCACCTTCTTGAACCTGTTTATAATCTTCTCTAGCGAACTAGTTTTTCTTATTAGATGCGGATTGGTTTTTGGTGTTTCGCTATTAGACGTTTCCGGAACGTCAATAGCGCTGTTGCTCTTAACAGACTCTAAACCGATGCTGCTGTTGCTTATTTCCTTGTCTAGGTCTATTTTTACTCTGCTGAATAAGTTGTTTGCTACATCTGAAGTGTTAGGTTCAACCGCTTCGATGGAATTGTTAATTTTCAGCTCATCAAAGCCGCAGGCACTTTGCGGTGTGCTAGAGTTCGTGTTTTTATCTAAGACAGCTATGCCGGAGACTTCTAATATCGAATTAGGGCTGTCTTCCTTCATTATGGACAGTTTCCTAGCTCTACCTTTACACAGAGGCCTCGTTCTCTATTCTCAAATAGGTTTGGTGACGAATAACTTCGGAATAGGCCACTGCTCTCGTTCGAAGAGATCGATTCGTTGAACAAACCGCCTTTCTTTATGCTGATATTGGGTCGATCTGTTTTGTATTTGAACTTTTGGAGCTGCTAGTCTTTTTAGTTGAGAGTAATCTGGAGATCTGTTGCTTTGTGAAGCCGGAAGAGCATTCGGCTATAGTTTCGTTGGCTTTATTGATATTGGACATTAAAGACATGTTGTGGAGATTCTGAGTGGCGTTCTGCCTATCGTACGTGCTGACTCTACAGGATATAAGTGATTTGAGGAAATCGTCTCTGGGCAGAGAGAATTGGGTCACAAGAGCGGCTTTAGTTTGTGGTTTGGATAAATTGATACCGGACTTTCGTCCCAAATTGAACTGATGTTTTGATAGGCCCATGGGCGTGAATGTGTCGAAGACAAACTGGCTGTCTCTATGCGACTTCAGGTTGGACAGATCGGGTAATGGCGGGATTTCTATATGTTCCGCGGCAAATAAAGACCGGGCTATGTTAGCAGGAACCACCTGAAATTGTAAAATTAAATACTTAGGTTAAACATTATTACAATATTTACGATACCGCCGAAATTTTATTTGGTACTTTAACATATACGATTTTAAATGTATAGGCGCTGAAAGAAGATTCAATATTACTTATAAAAAATTAACTATTCCTTCCAAAGTAAGTATTCAAAATGAATTCGCGAAGCTTGTTATTGTTTTCCATAACATGGAAAATTTATAAAACATAATGACATATCTTGTTACTTTCTATGTTTTTCTTCTGTGTTGATAAACGAAACTGTGACCTAAATACAATAAAAGCAATTTTAATTACTTAATCTATGAAAATATATTCTACAAAACGACTGATTTGACGCGAAATCCGTATTGGTGCCAACTAGTTTCGGACCTATCGGAGGACCTTTATCAGGACGAGTGGTATAACTTCACGGTCGCTTCCCGATTCGTACTGACTGTGATTATTATGTCGTGGAGTGTATTATACCGATTTCACGTAAGTTCAGCCGTTTTGTAGAATATATTTCCAGTGCAATGTCACACCAAAGTTTCATTTGTTTATTCTATCTACGATCTACTTAATCAATGTTTAAAAGTAGCATTGCAGACAATTTTTGTCAGAAACTAATAAAATGCGTTATGACTGGGCAAAAAAGATATTAAATCAACATCAATAAAGCCAAATATTAAATTAAAATTGCACCAAGTTTTAGACTGCTATTATTGGTGAATGATTTGTTAGAGTGTCGTTACAGGCTGATGATGGCCTGTGATAGTCCACTGCTGGACATAGGCCTCACCCTATACACCCCTATCCATTAGGGGGGTTTTTTGGACCGTATCCTACCACGCTGGTCCTATGCGGTTTGTTGGGTGGACCGACTTTTTACATGCCCATCCGACGCATGGATCATCTTACTTACTTTTCAGACAATTGGGTGATCAACCCAAATTACCCCAACCAACTAGGAAAAAACAATGAAAACTCTTTGAGTTCCTGCAAGGATTCGAACCCACGACCTCCGGTTTCTGAAGCATACTCCCATACCAATAGGCTACGGAGGCAGTTTTTTTTTTTTTATCCTTGAAGTTATGCTTCCAGACTCATGTCTATAGTAAGCTTCATCTAACACAGAGTTCGAGAAGCTCCTGTCCTCACGAACTAGGTGGCCCACATTTTGCTAAAATGAAGGCCACACGTACAGAAGGTACGTGGTTTAGGCATTTGTTTATTTCTCCTAAGGATCGTCGACGATTGGTGTACGGACCGGGACGCCGACGGTCTGGCGTGTTAATTGATATCTGGGGCGGTGAGAACCGCCCTGGAACATGGGTGTATCTAGTATATGCGGTGTGTGTTTCGCTGTGCTCGTAGCCCGGGGCAAACAGCAGGTGAGTGTGTGCTATTCCTACTTTTGTAGTGTGTAAGGTTGATGTCGGGACCCCGTTGGGTCCGAGTCTCGAGCGACCCCTTCCTCGTCCGGGTCGAGAAGAACGTTTCGCGGTCTACGCTTTGACTAGACGCGTTTGGATCGGCCGTATACGTTGCTGCTTTTACCAGCAGAGGGTTGCTGTGGTTGACTACTTTATCAATGTGTTTGTGAGTTAACTTTTAAAGTGCTCGCGGAGTGTCGGCAATTTGCAGTCGCTGTGTAAGTCTACATTTCGTTGGTACCACTGCGCCCCAGTGGCGCGGCGGATGAATTTGTTTTGAACTACTTGTAGTTGCTTTATGAGTGTGGAGGATACGTGAGCAAAAGTTTGGCATGCATAAGCCATGATTGGTCGTATGCATACCTTGTAAAAGTTTATATTTGAGCGACATTTTACTGTTAGAATTCGTTAGGTGATAGAGTCTAGTCGAAACGAACAAAGCCTTTCTCCTAACGTCCTGAATATGACTTTTGAACGACATGTTGCAGTCGAAGGTCACGCCTAGGTATTTGGCCTTCCTTTCCCATGGGATCGGTTGGCCGTAAAGTTTTAGTTGCCCTAGTGTCTGGTGCCGGCCCGCGCGTGGCCTTATCCTGACGCCTGGGTTGAGGACCGGGGGTATCGTGTAATCACGACGTAATCTAGACCGATGAAAGTGTATTGCTACACTTTTATCGGGATTGACGTCGATTCTCCATTTACGAAACCATTCGCCTAAACGATTGATCGCGTTTTGGAGCTTTTTAAAGATATAGTTCGGTCTAAGCGACGAACAATAGAGAGCAGTGTCATCGGCGAAAAGTGCCAGATTGACATCGTCGGGCTTTGGAATGTCGCTCGTGTAGAGCGCGAATAATAAAGGTGATAGGACCGATCCTTGAGGGACGCCCGCTTGGAGCGGACGGCTCGTGGACAGGGTGCCCTCGACTCGATATCGGAAAGAGCGATTTGACAAGTAGGCTTGGATGATGTGAACCAGCCTGTCCGGCACTTTGAGAATGTACAGCTTGTAAATCAAACCGTTGTGCCAGACTTTGTCAAATGCCTTTGCGACATCGAAGAAGACGGCCCCTGTGATACGGGGTTTGGGTTGGTGAAGGCCATTCAGAATGAATTCCGTCAGGCGATAAATTTGGTCGGGACACGAGTGCTTCGGACGAAAACCGAATTGCTCGTCTGGGATGAGGTTATTGGAGAAGGTGTGGTCTTTCAACCGGAAGAGGATTATGCGTTCATATAGCTTGCCCAGGCAATTGAGCAAGCTAATTGGACGATAACTCGTGGGTAGGTTAGAGGGTTTGTTCGGCTTGGGAATACCGATGACGATGGCTTCTTTCCAGGCATCAGGAAAAGTACAGTTAAGACCCTTAATAATTTCGCGAACCTCCTCCGGGGTCACTGGCTTAAATTATCGCCCTCTGGTGGTAAGGCAGCCCTAAGTTTGACTAGACGGTCCACCTCCGATAGGTGGGCCGCGTCGGCTGTGCGCGAGATGGCGTACATTGCTCTTCTAGCGTATCGGCTAAGCATTCGGCCTTTCGAAGTCATCAAAGCTAACAAGCCCCGGTTGGCTTTGATAATGGCGGCATGGCGTCGCGGGTCGGAGGCAGTTAAGAGTGTCATTAGTGTATGACATTAGACTTTGTTCATGTTTATTCTATGCTTTATTTGGCAGGAGTATAAGCGCTTATTAAATACTATCATTCCTAATAATAAAAGAACAAAAACACTAACAAAGAATTTAAGATGTATACAGCAATAAAGAAATAATAAAACATTACATAGTAATGGCAAGGTCTAGCCAAGTAATCACAAAAAATTTATAAATAATAGAAATTAAATGGAGGGAAAAATTTAGCTTTGTTATTAATTATGAGTAAAGTACTAATAAGGCTAAAATTTTAGAAGTTATAAAAATACTCATTCTCTGATAGAAGAAAGATTTCAAATTGTAACACTAAATTTAAGGTTTTTAAACATATGTTTCAATTCATTTTCATTAAATTATGTGGTCAGGCGACATTATTAAAATGTACATACACCTCTTATTTATATACGCTACACAAAATACATGATTTCCGAACCAAAGTTTAGAAAACATTCATATTTACTTGTTTTTACATAAACACTGCTTGTTCTTGATTATTTTTTGTTTGAATAGTTGTAAACTAATCAAATATGGCAGTGCACATACACACTGTTTAATAAATATAACAAAAATATCACCTACCTCAAGTTTAGATTCCGCATTAAATACTCTCTCATTCACCATTCTCATTGCGGTAGTCATCTCCGCATAGCTTCTAACACCGCTGTCCAGATATTCGTTAAACTTGAATATCTCATCTCCAATCATGTTATTTTTTAATATATAACAGATTGCGATGACATAACTACGCACTAAGTTCGGAAAACTCAATCTCTTATCTTTCTCTATATTTTTTAGGATATATTTCTGTTCGCTGTTGACATTACATTGCAGCTCTTGAGTGCATATTGAATCGGTTTCCGGGTTGTACTCTAGCATGAATGTACCCCTGTCCGTCTCACCGGTATGCCTACCAATTAGAGATTTGCTATTATCGGAGGCAGATTTAGCGGTATTCAACAACGGTGCACTTAACTGATCCCATTTTTCTTCAATTTCACTTGTTAAACTATCCACTTCAGTTAACCAGATATCAAAAACTCCACATGTCTCTTTAATATTGCTTATTTTTAATAATTCTTGTACTATAGCTGTCTCCGGATGGTGTTTGTTAATGTATGTTGTGGCCAAGTTGTTCAAATACTTTACCGCATCAACTTTGGCTAACTTAGCTTCAATACTTGATATCCTTTCTCTGAATAATTCAGCAATTTTCTCTAAAGCTCTACGCTTTTTTAAATACTTTGAAAATTTAACATTTATAACTCGAGTTTCACTCTCAATATAATCTATGAAACCTTCATAATCATTTGTTTTATATTTCTCAGTTGCTTCACCATAGAGTTTCTTCTGTCGTTCTTTATTCATTTTAGTCTCAAGCATCCTTTGAATGCCCAATTGGGACAGTTGAAAAATCAGTATTGTTACTTTGTAACAACTTGGATTAACCAAATACGAGGACATTATAGGGGTAAGTAGACCCTTGCTACTATAATTGTTTATGAAATTGGACAACTCATTCCTGTATGCGCGTTCGGTTTTCGTGTCGTATAAGGGCCATGACAACGACGCGCCAACTTGAGCGTCTATAATATTGACCAAATAATGTGACAAGTGATTAAATTGATTCTGTGTAGGTTTCTCGAGTCCATTTTCTTTGAACACATGTCTGTGTAACTCCGAGGACATGGGGTGAAGCCTACTTAAGATTCCAACATTCATAAGAGTTTCCTTTTTAAGCGTCACTATTAAGTCCCTTTGCTTTACAATTGACGCCATGATTAATTTTAACTTTTACACTCACATATTACTTAAAAACAGTCATGGACACAAGAACAACAGATGTTTATAATATTTAAGCGATTACAAAATATTTATGCTAAGACGGAAATATGTTTTTAACTTCTCAAATTCAAAATTAGTTGTCAAACAAATCCGTTAAGCACTTAATTTTTTTTTTGAAAAGGCAAAGGTAAAGCATTCTGCTGTAACCTTTTCTGGAAATAGATAAACAATTAAACAAGTGATTTTTATTTCATACTAATTTTAAAATCTTACATTTCTTACATTTATTGTTAAAGCTATCTTTGCAAAATAAATTTGAAAATTATACGATACAGCATTTCGCAAAAAATATTATAAGGACGATTTATAATAAAGAAAAATGCTATATGTTTTACTTTTTAATTTGATTATTGCTATGATTTGAATAGAATAAATTTTCTTCAATTAATTTATCTATGACAGATATAAGCATGTCACATTAATTAAGCGTCTAACCTCAAAGTACTTTTACAGCGGGGGTTAAACAAAACACACGTGTTTTGTTTCCCTCACATTATTTTTATAATGTGGAGAAGATAACGATTTAGAAATGGTAAATAATAACAAATTGGTGGTTTTATTAAGACTTTCTGCACACATTTTAACAAATAATTTCCTATTTCAGAGTAAATTGTACGTTTTGTACGAACACAGCGCGGGCTTTGCCCTATTCCGCGTAACAGAATTCGAAGAGTTGGCGGCTTTCCTTCCCCAAGTTGAGGAATCGGTGACAGATCTACAAAGGTTTAATTCCGTAGTAACTTTAATAGCATTCCAACCTTTCAAGTCTGCTGTTGTTGCGCTCGAAAATATTAACGCTATATCCGAAGGTTAGTAATACTTCAGGCTATATTTATTACTTTAGGTGTGTTATTTAGATGCAAAGGTATATTGAGTCTCTATATACATTTAGTGTTTATCGAAAGACAATATTTAACATAGATTTTATTGTTCTAGGGATATTGCCTGAGGACCTTAACTTGTTCCTGGAAGGCGCTTTGCCTAAACGGAAGAAGCGATCAAAATGCACTCTCGGAGTGGCAGACCCCAAGCTTGGAGCCGCCGTAAGCGAAGCGCTGGAGATCCCTTGCTCGCACACTGGTGCCGTCCCAGAAATTCTTAGAGGTTACTATTAACTTATCTATTAAGGTCTATCATGAGGTTGATAGGTTTCTTGTTAACACAGGACTGAATTGGAAAATATCTATTGCCTGTCTGAGCCACAAAACTTTTTTTTTCAAAAATTTTTATCAATGGTAATTTTTTACAAAAAAGGCCAATAGTTTTTGTAATTATAGTACTTTTGCAAAAGACTACAATGAGTAAGTAGACACATTAAATTCAATAGACACCAAATAGTTATAAACATGAAGCCTACAGTACATAATTTAATTTTAAAAAAAATTCATAGTGCAGTTACTCTTCTCATTGCTTATCTTAAAACAAATTAAATCTTCAGGTATCAGGCATCATTTTCATGCACTCATCAAAGGTCTGACCCTAAAGGCTTGTAGTGTTGCGCAGCTCGGTCTAGGTCATTCATACTCCAGGGCTAGAGTCAAGTTCAACGTTCACCGAGTAGACAACATGATCATTCAATCTATTGCGTTGTTGGATCAACTCGACAAGGATGTGAATACATTCTCTATGAGAATCAGGTAACTAAGTTGTGTTAAATATATTTATAATAAATAAAACTAGAATAATTTAATTCATAGGCATATAGCAGTGGACTAACATAGGTTGATAATGAAAGCATTTAAATTAATTTATGATGAGTCTTACTTGTTATATAGACCCAATGAGCAGAATTGATAGATTTCTCACTTGTTATCGTTAAGCATTCAAAGACTATGAATTATTATTACAGATTCAGCATTAATGTACGGATATACACAATAATGTTTTTTTTTTGTTTTGCACAGCAGTCCTCTTATTCAGCTTGTCTAAGTCATATATATATTATATAACTTTCACTTTTATGTAAATTATTAAGCTGGAAATTCTTGTTTTTTTTTTAATATACTAATAAAACTATTTACAGGGAATGGTATTCTTACCACTTTCCGGAGCTTGTCAGCATCGTTCCCGAGAATCATTTGTACACTATGTGCGCCGAGTTCATCAAGGATAGAAAATCTCTCAATGAAGAGTCCGTGGAGCCTCTAACGGAGATATTAGGAGACTCGGAGAAGGCGCAAGCAATCATTGATGCATCTAAAATGTCGATGGGAATGGATATTTCGCCAGTGGATTTGATTAACATACAGATGTTTGCGGGGAGGGTGGTGGCACTTAGTAACTACAGGTAATGATATTAATCCTTAGATGCTGTTGTTTAATAACTTCTTTATACCTTAATTCTACTTTTCAGGATGATACATCCCGAAAATTGATAATATACTTAATCTAAGTGTTCAATTCTTGGGCTCTAGACTTTAGTTATTAAAGCAGTGACAAAAACTTTATAGATGCAAAAAAAATTAAAGTATTAGAGAATTTTACTTACAACTGCTTTTATCATGGGCTCGAATCTTGCAGGGACTCGACCACTTTTCATTGTTGGTTCATAGTTTGTTAGGGCAATGCGCCTGATCAGCCGAATTCCTGTAACATAAGATTATCCATGCATCAGATAGGCATGTAAAAAGTCAGTCCTGCGTGTTATACCTTTCTGGTTGTGTCGGTTGTTTACTTTTCTGGGCTCAGTTTATGACTGACTTAAAGACCTAATGTCACAAGGTAAACAGCAGAATTATAGAATTATTATTGTATAGTTAAAGAGAAAAGCTGCTTGTCTTGAAATTAGTAACTTAAAACAAAATTAAAGCATGACTTGATCTATAGCAAGTACAATTGCTTGTTGTAATATAAACATGCAAGATTGTCTTATGACAAAACTGTAAAACATATTATTAGTCTGGTAATTTGTTCTTTTTTTTGTCATAAAACAATTGTTAAATAAATTAGTGATAATATTATCTATGGGGTATTGAATAACAAATATCTACAATTTTAATTAAAATTTAGCCTCATCATCATCAGCCTGTGATAGTCCACTGCTGGACATAGGCCTCGCCTAATACACCCCTATCCATTAGGGGATTTTTTAGTTTAGCCTAAATAACTAAATTCCAAATTAAGCTGCGTCGCATCAGAGTGACAATCCATCAAGAAGAATGTATAGTATGGATGACATGCTTTGATATAAATTTGACAATAAAAGTTGAACATCTTAGTTTAATAATAAAAAATTATTATTAATTGTATATTACTTCAATAACACTAATTTATATTGCATGATATGTTCTTTTTTTCTTTAATAATGTACCTGCATATTTTTTTAACAGATCATTTTGAGAGTTAAAAATTTTTTCTTTGTACATCAACAGGAAACAAATAGCGGAGTATCTGCACACTAAGATGAATTCGGTGGCGCCAAATCTGACCACACTGATTGGTGATCAAGTCGGTGCGAGGCTTATATCGAAGGCCGGCTCGTTGACGAGTCTTGCCAAGTATCCTGCTTCAACATTGCAGATATTAGGTAAGATATAAATTATTTTGTATTTATTATTGTAAAGTCGTGATATACTTTAATGGTATTGATAAAGTATTCACTGAAGTTAATTAACAACTTATTTTACTATTTGCTGGTGCCCGAATTTCTAGCTCTCAATAAATTTTCTGCATGAATTTTATTGAATATTAGACTTTGTTTTACATAAATATGGATATTATTTGGTTCTAGTAAAGAAAACAGAAGTAAGAGCAAAGCTCTTTTAACTTTGCTTCATAATTTTAATATATAATAAAGAAATATATATAACTACAAATCGTTAGCATTAATATTTTACGTCTTATGTATTACATTGGTTGAATTAATGTTTCCTAAAAGTGCACTTTGTTATATTTAAAAAAAACCTGTTTTGTGTTCAGGTGCCGAGAAGGCGTTATTCCGCGCCTTAAAAACGCGATCCAACACTCCAAATATGGTCTTCTGTATCACTCAACATTCATCGGACGAGCGGGTCTGAAAAATAAGGGACGAATCAGCAGATATTTGGCCAACAAATGCTCCATTGCCTCTAGAATTGATTGCTTCTCTGGTAAGCTTTTTTTAATGAGAAATATATGCAGATATTATTTTATTTTACAAATACTAAAGTATAGGTTATCTTAATATAATTGTTATACGCTACTGGCGCTGAAAGGAAACGTAATATTGACCAATCAAGTCTATATAGCCCAATTTCAGATATATACTTCACTCTGCTCACAACCATGACACTGGCTGAATCACCAAGATAAACTTGGTGGAGCCATTAATTTAAAAAGAAGAAATGCGATCTTATTGATAAAATGCGGCAATTATCAATCATTACACACTGTTTGATAAGAAAACTGGAATTTTTCATCCTTTCGAGTTTGACATTAAACTTTGTTCATGAAAACTTTATCTCCTAATTAGCTAAACTGTTAATAGCTAAGTTTTTATTTAATTTACATACATAATACTAGGACCAAACCAAAAGAACACAAAATTAGGCGATTAGAGTAAATTGCACTAAAAGCTTTTAGAGGTGGTAGGTCCCCTTTTACACGCGGTCTGGGACAGTAACACCGCGATGCCTATATTTGCCGCAAAGCAGTAGTGTGTATGATACTACTTCCGGTTTGAAGTGCACTATAGCTAGCGTCTTTACTGGGTAAACGAGACGTAACATCCTATGTCACATGTAGGCAACGCATTGGTGATACCCCTGGCATTGCCAATGTCCTCGGGCGATTCCAATAGGTGGCCCGACTACTTGCCTGCTTTTGATGGAACTAAAAAACTATCAGAATCAAAAGGATCAATAATATTGAGTCTGTTAATTTTATGATAATTTAAAACTGCACATCTTGATCTATTGCAAAAGTCATCTTTTGTGGTAATAAAAATGTGCTATAGTACATGCACATGATTCTTGAATGAAATATTTTATAATATTTATTCAAGATCACTGCTACAAACTTGTTACAATCCTTGTATTGTTGTTGTCTCCTATACTAGAGCCGATTAAAGTCTGTACTATTTCACAATAATGTTCTATGGTAAAAGATGTTTATTCGTGGGGATGGGTTCCTTAAGGTCTATTTAACCCTTTTTAAGAGAACATTTGATGGGGTTTATGATGGATTTAGGATTAAATGACTCCTGAATTCCTCTATATTACAATGTATGTACTGATTGAATTGCTTCCCCTTTTTTATGTTCGTGAGTAGAGAAAACGCGAAACATGGAATCGTAAATAAAGAGCTTCTGTACTAAGCTTTTATGGTATAAGTTTAACCAATTTATACATTTAATATAGAATAGACTGTGAACGCCTTCTTGTTGATGGATCGCTGTTTTCAACCCCTATGCAATGTGAAATCTATGAAAGTTGTAGATGTTTTCTCCGACAAATAAGTTTGACATTATACCCTGTAAACACATATTCTAATCTCTGATTTGACCAAGCTATTAATGTATAACATATTTTCACAGAGACCCAGACAACAGTATACGGTGAAAAGCTAAGACAGCAAGTTGAAGACCGCCTGAAGTTCTACGAGACAGGTGACATCCCAATGAAGAACATTGACGTTATGAAGCAAGCTATGGAGGAGGCTTCACAGCAAGAACAAGAAGCGGAAGCTAAGAAGAAGAAGAAGAAAAAGAAGAAGGAGAAGAAAGAAGAACCAATGGACGAGGACTAATTAGTTCTCAACATCTGAGTGAAATAAGATATGGAATTTTTGTAAACAAAGTACTGATGGTGTTTAACTCCATTTTGTTTTAGTTGACAAGCATTCTAGGTCTTTGCTTGACTTGGACGTAGATAATATTAAAATTATTTTGTGTGTAATTACTTTAAGATTGTTCGAGGATTATTTTACTTTTAATGAAATAAGAAATATCAGAATAAATTCGTTTTCAGGCAGCCCTTTTGTTGTTACATTGAAAAATACAAGGCTTTATTTCAATAATAGTTTCTTTTTTGTTGCAAAAATGAATAAATTGAATAAAGCAAGTTTAACTAACAAAATTTTAAATTTAAAAAAAGTGAAATTGCTAAAGTTTTATATACACAATAAGAATAGACAACATTATTATTAATTTTAGAATTAAGCTTCATTAAAGGCATCATTTATTGTACGCCGATTACAAATTCATGTATTGGCTATGAGATGTGATAACTTAAACTAGCATAAGGAAAATAAATCTATAAAAATAAAAAGTGTTGTTTTAAAATCTTCCTTAAAGTTGACTGTCTCCATAGCCTAGTGGTATGGGCTGTGCTTTAGAAACCGGAGGTCGGGTTCGAATCCTGCGGGACGCAACAAATTTTCATTGTTGTTTCTAGTTGGTTAGGCAATTTGCGCCGATCACCCAATTGTCTGAAAAGTAAGATGATCCATGCGTCCGATGGGCATGTAAAAGTCGGTCCACTTACCAACCCGCATTGACCAGCGTGGTGGGATACGGCCCAAACCCTAATGGATCGGGGTGTATTAGGGAGGCCTATGTCCAGCAGTGGACTATCACAGGCTGATGATGATGTGTGTGTGTGACAGTATTCACGCTAACAAGAGCAAGTGTTTATTAAATTAAAAAATAAACGTGTCCGACCATTTAACAACAAAAATGGTAGAAGTATTAATTTTTAGTAATTTGTCATTTGTAAGCCAAAAATTTTTAATATTTGTTAAACCAAATAGGATTTTTTATTTATGTAAATTTCTTTTATAATATTAATATAAAATCAAGGGAAAGTTGTTTGTTAAAAAAACTTGAAGATTTATCATTTAAAAATATTTTTATCTTCACAAAATTTACGATTTATATCAAAATTATTTACACTGTTAAAACAATACCGCATTAACCGTTTATATTTCCATACATTGCAAAAAATACCGGATTTTTCGTGTTTTTACTTAATTTACTCAATTGAAGAAGGGTAAGTCAATATATAGACTGAAAAGTAGTTAATCTGAAATCTGTTTAATTATTTTATGAAAATACGTGATAAATCTGTAAATAAGTTTATATAACAACAGGATACTTTTTTAACAGAATATGTTATTCTATACAAGTATATGCTAAGCCCTTGATTAGATATCAAAGATCTAAGAGAACCTAGGTATATAACTCGATACAAATCTAGAAAATAAAACACATACGCTGTACTAAAATTATGTATTAATGCACTGTCATATACATTACAATAATTATATCCAGCACAAAAACATTAGGAGTACAAATTAGTTCTGTAAGGTCGTCTCTGAATGAGTCACAGAATATTTGCAATCATTGGATTACAAGGGGGGTTTTTATAAAAGAACCAGTGTTCAAAAATAAAATATAATATTTAGTAAAAACCCATCATAAAGAATAATAAATTCTGTATGTTAGTCTCGGAATTGAAAGAACATACAGAATGTGAAACTATAGCCGTAACGACGCTGTTTTCGTTAGAAATTATATGAAATTGTCTATACAGGTGAAAATTCTGTATGTTCTGGGTTCCGCAAGAATTTATTACAAGACATAATACATACACTTCATGTCTTATTGATCGGGCCGGAAAGCTGTACCTTCACAACGATCTTCCGTATAACGGTAATCATCGTATTATTAATTGCAACGCCATAAGAATTTGAAAAACGACCATTCACATAACGATTATCCGTCCAGTGATAGCAAAATTATTATACAAGACTTTCAAACAACTTTATTCATATAAACACCATTACTCCATACATAACTTGATCTCTAGCGACAGGCTAGCCGTAGCAACGGGATCGCCCTCGATGGCGAGGCCTCCCTTGCAGCCGATCCGCACGTTGATGTTGACGGCGGCCATTTGCGTGACGAAGAAGCGGAAGATGTAGGGCAGCGCGATGGGCCGGGGGCTCCCCGAGCCGCAGAGACGGCAGCCCGGGGCTGCGCCCTCGCCCACGGGGCTGAGGGGGCCCAAGAGGGTGCCGCACTTCGTGCAGATCGTTGCCTGAAGGAGAGACAAATGGGAATTGTTGATGAATTGTAGGTAATATAACTTATAATAAATAATCACTTTTTAATTATGCATGGTGTATGTTAATGGGCAAAACACAGTCGTTATTTTTTGTAATGTCTATTTGTATACCATGTTTTAAGCAAAAACCTTTAGCCATAATATAATAATTACCACATCAATGTCTTGCAGAGACTTCGGCTAATAACCTAAAGCCTTCAAAATAGACCCTCACCTCGCTCCTATCGGAACAGTGGAAGAGCCTGTCCTGCAGCAGGAAGGCGGCCCCGTGGGATATGAGAGCGTCCCTTTCCATCTCACCGAGACGAACTCCTCCACCCCTCCTTCTCCCCTTCACCGGTTGTCGAGTCAACGCGTCCACTGCACCGGTAGTTCGTACCTGATTTACGGATGTAAAATATAATATTATATAGAATATATCATATACACTATTTACATTATATTATAGTTGTAATTTCTCAAGATTTATTTAATAATCGTGCCTTAGTATGTTCGTATATAATAAACACAAAACCTATTATATGAAGATACAGTAGCTGATGATGTTGATGATGAGTCAGAGATCATCAACATGATCAGCTTGTGATAGTCCACTGCTGGACATAGCCCACCCTAAATACAATCCTATCCATTAGGGGGTTTTTGGATCGTATCGTACCACGCTGGCTGATCGGCCCAAATTGTCTAACCAACTAGGAAACAACAAAGTAAATTTTGTTGTGTCCCGCAGGATTCGAACCCACGACCTCCGGTTCCTAAAGCACACGCCCGTTCCACTAGGCTACGGAGGCAGTTATTACAGTATAATCTGACAGCTTTTGTAAATTTGTATCACAATACAGTAAAAGGTTCCATTGGGCAAATCATTCAATTTACAATAGCTTGGGTCAGAATAATGAAAGATACAAAATTGCGCATTTCAATATGACACAAGCTTCAATAAAAGCAATGTAAAAGATTGAATAAACATAAGACTTGTAACTCCGTAGTGATATCTAGCGAACGAATCTTGCATTTATAAAAATTTTATTGTATTATATTTTTTCAAATCGACCGGTCTCACAGAACCCACCAACATAGCCAAACAATCTATCCACTATACGCGGTGTCGGTGCACTACCTGCCACTTGTCGGAGACCATGTGCCGCAGCCGCTGGTAGTGTATGAGCCCGAAGAAGATGTCCGCTTCCATCTCGCGACCGTCCACTCCGCTGTAGAGTCTCTCCGTGCCGTAATAGTTGTATCCGGCCGCATTTCTCAGACTGGAACCAATGGGACCGTGTGATCCTTCGCCGAAACGGAACGGGGTCGCGTCGTGCACCTGATTCGATATGAAACAAATACTAGTGTGAAGTCGTGAGCCTAATCTATATATGTTAAAGAGATTGCCCACCTATATATTGCCTCATCACGATATCTCTGGAACCGTAAGGCGTAGCGACTTCAAATTTGTTAGGAATTTTCCTTTCGCCGAGTAGAGGTCAGCTAACAACGGATTTTACGAAATTCCACCCACAAGGGGGTTGGGGGGGTTAGTTCAAAATAAAACAAATACTAGTGCGAAATCGTGAGCCTAATTTAATATAAAACAAATACAAGTGTGTTGTAGGCCACACAGTTGAATGAAAACTTGCTAATATTATTAATAAACCATTTTTTTTTGCTTTTCTTCTTTCATTTGCATTTATAGTGTGATACAGACTACAGGCCTGCACTGTGACTAGGATGTACAAAACGTAAAAATAATAATGTTCCCCAAAACGATTTCTACGGAGCCCGGTGTTTATTAAAGATCGGCCAACTGTACAGGTGATATTACAGTGCACAAAACGTACACGCATCACGATGGGACGGATAACCGATACGATCGGAGAGACATCAGGCATAGGACCGACGTTTAACGTGGCGAACACGCATAGATCATCTTACTTCATCTTTTAGATCGGCCCCTGTTGCTCTAATCAACCTAAGAAAACAATGACGACACAAATTTGTTCTCTCGCATGATTTTAACCCCTTGATCTTCGAGTCTTTTTTGACAAAACTATAGACAAATCGTCAGAAAGCTATCCTTCCAGAAGATATATAACAGTCAAAACGAGATAGATACAATGCCTATTGTCAAAAAATCAACTAACACTTAAACTCCGAGCTTTTTATCAGTTGAACATCGCGTGGCAATAGTACATTCCGATTTCACCAAAAGGAGCCTGTGCTTGTCCACTGCTGGACATAGGCCTACCCTACTGCACGCTTTCTCTATTAGGGGTTTCTTGACCGTATCCCACCACGCTGGTCCAATGCCACCCATGGGTCCCACTAACTCGCAACCACGAACCGACTTTTTACATGCCCATCCGACGCATGGACCATCTTACTTTTAAGACAATCGGGTGATCGGCCCAAATTGCCCTAACCAACTAGGAAACAACAATGAAAATTTGTCGAGTCCCCGCAGGATTCGCACCCACGACCTCCGGTCTCTAAAGCACACGCCCATAGCACTAAAGAAAAAGGGTCGGATGCTCACGTGCCCGTGCAGGCTGGCCGCCTTGCCCGCCATGCACTCGATCATCATGGCGATGGTCATCCGCGAGGGGAAGCCGTGGGGGTTGAACAGCACGTCGGGGATGAGGCCCGACTCCGTGAAGGGAAGGTCCTCGGCCGCCCACTTCTGCGAGCAGATTCCCTTCTGGCCGGCACGGGAGGCGAACTTGTCGCCCACCGTTGGGTTACGCTGAAAGGTAACATTCGAAGGTATAAAATATATTCTGAAATGACAACAGGCGGCAGTTCGGTGAAAGATGGTCGAACTGAATATTAAAATAGAAGTCTTAAAGTTTAAAAACTTTGTAGTTTGGTTGATTTTGAGTTAGAATTACCGTTAACCGAATAGCTAAACTATTGCAATCAATTCTTTTATCAGATTATATTTACATATAGATAAAGAACGAAACATTCAGAATTATTTACAATATTTTTTTCGGTACTAAACTAAGGGAGTTTCATTAAAAAATTCCCCTTATGTGCTATACACGACATTTTATTGCTTAATACAAATATAATTTATCCTTCTCTACCACACTTTCCCTTACTCATACACAAGTATTCATCAGCATATTACGTAATTTTCTCACAAGAATTCATAAGCACACTATGTACTTTACTCACAAGTATTCGTCAGCAGAATACGTACTCACCTGTATTCTGAGCACGATGCAGGCCTTTCTAGGTGAGCGCGGGGAAAAGTCACCGCAAAGTCTTACACTATCGACAAAAACCTCTTCTTTGCCGTGAAATCTTGATACAACGAACTGACATTTCTCAGCGTCCCAGTAACTGTGGTGGAGTGATTTAATATGAAATTGTATTGTAAAGTAATTGAATAAAGTCTAACATGTTTTATATCAGACATTGTCCAAAAAAGTTTGTAAATAATATAAAGGATTTCTTTTATTAATAATTTCAATCACTGTTTATTACGACTTTTAAATATTTTGAAACGAAATAAAATACGCGATGTTCAATTACTGCGCGTTCATAGTTAACAAATGTGGCTTAAATAATAAAACACATCCGTACGTAACAGTATTTTATTGAATATTGCTATATTGTAGAATTAAAAGAGAGAAATAAAAATATTGATATCGTTGTTCTAGACCTCATGAAACATATTTTATCGTGTCTTTGAGGACTCCTAGTATAAATACTGTACTGCATCTTACTACTAATTATAACATGAAAAATAATTGCAATTATTGTCAACTATTCGCTATATAATGCCGTTAGC
The DNA here is from genome assembly GCA_029286875.1 of Lamproptera curius. Taxonomy (NCBI): domain Eukaryota; kingdom Metazoa; phylum Arthropoda; class Insecta; order Lepidoptera; family Papilionidae; genus Lamproptera; species Lamproptera curius. The sequence continues at coordinate 2,879,455 of JAGSMT010000105.1, read as the reverse complement.
GTTTAAAACGATAACATACACACCTTTGTTAAAAAAAAACAATTCAAATTGACCAAATATAAAACCCTCAATGAACTTAGGTTTTTCCTTTTCTTTCTCCTCTCAACAGTACTCACCAGTAGAAAGGGTCGTCGGGTCGAACCCGGGCCCCCACGGGAGGCAACCCATCCTCGTCCATAAACGAGGCGAGATCCCCTTTCGTGGGATCCCGGCAGAAGTAACTGCCCGCATCTCTTAGTTCGGCAAACTCAGATTTGTAAACGGTGCCTGCAGCAAAGCCTCGTTCGTATGCGGACTTGTTTATTATCATAGCGTCTTCCATATCGTAACCCTGGTAATTTATTCTTTTAAGTGACATACAGATGTGACATTAAAAGGTTTTAAATGCATTAAAAACCTAATGACCTAAGCGCGCATCTATAACACAGGTCATCATAACGTTGGTGGAAATACTAGAGTTAGTTGTTGTTTCGAACGTGCCTATCCTAACTCAAATTGAGCTTGGCTAACGAAAACACAGAGTTAAGCTAAAAAATGTAACCCATCGCACCTAAGAGGCGTACATATATTGTAGTTATTAGTTTATCAGTGATCGATTGCAAACACTTATGCTATTTTTTCGGTAATTTTACCGGTTGTCGGTCCCTGTTTACAGGAGACCGTCTGGTGGTACCACGCGGTGCCTATTTCAGCCGCGAAGCAGTAGTGTGAAAACACTGCTGTGTTCCGGTTTGAAGGCACCGTAGCCAGGTATTTACTGGGTAAACGAGACTTAACACCCTATGTCTCACGGTAGGCAGCGCGTTGGCGATACCACTGGTATTGCCAATGTCTATGGGTGTCGGTGACCACTTTCCATCAGGTGGCCTGACTGCTTCGTCTTCCTGCGTAGCCATAAAAAAAAAAAAAATTCATACACTAAAATGAATAGTATAAATATCATAAATGATTTTTTATAAATATGAGAATACTGTGCAATATTAAAAAATATAAATGAGCCAAAGAGAAGAAGCAATTGATTTTATGTAACCAATTGTAACGCGGCGGTGTCGCTTAACCAATTCTATTCTCAGTTACAGGATCGTATTTGGTCCTTCTTCCAGAACGAAAGCACAATTGCTACAGACATTTCAATTACTTTGTTACAATCAACTACTAATTTTAAATAGAATCACTTCTTACGTATTTTATCGCATTTGTTATACATATTTAAATACCCGACGTTTCGAACACTTTCCAGCGGCCGTGGTCACGGGATAGACGGTGTAAACAAAAGAAATAACTATTAACAAGGTCATATTATTACTTGAATTGTATTAATTCTAAATTTACCAAGGCCTATTATTCATACCACTTTCGATAACCCCAAAAATAAATTTGGATACACGATTTAAACTTCATCATCATCAGCCCGTGACAGTCCACTGCTGGACATAGGCCTCTCCTAATACACCTCCATCCATTAGGGGATTTTGGACCGTATCCACCACGCTGGTCCAATGCGGGTTGGTGGGTGGACCGACTTTTACATGCCCATCCGAGCATGGATCATCTTACTTTCAGACAATTGGGTGATCGGCCAAATTGCTAACTAACTAGGAAACAACAATGAAAATTGTTGAGTCCCCGCAGGATTCGAACCCACGACCTCCAGTTTCTAAGGCACAAGCCTATACCACTAGGCTACGGAGGCAGTTAATCAATTTAAACTTACCGTATAAGAAATAACGGCAACGATGGCATTAGTACCACACGGATAGTCGTCCAGACCGACGTTGTCGTAATGCGTGGGCCTAAAGAGTGGTGTTGCAGGAGTCTGGAGGCGATACAGCTTTGTCTCGGCATTCGTACTCCAAGTGTGGATAGGTGTTCCCATAGTTTGTTTCCCCATTTGACACTGGTACATGTTTCTGAACGACAATCAAGGTTTCGAGTCGAGCAATATCAAGGTTAAGGTTCTCCGATCAGATTTCGACTACGGCGGTCGATTTATATATTCGAGATCAGCCAACTACGCATATTATAGTGCACAAGTGTACACCGCGTACACTTAAGGTACACTTAATACAGGTGCACTCCCTGTCTCTTCACTTTCAAAGCCCTTCCAGGACCTTTTACTCATTTCTTTGTACTGCCTTTGTAATGCCCATCCGACACATATCTTACTTAACAGGCAATTGGGTGATCAGTCGGCGTAGCCCTAACTAACTAGGAATCAACTTTTGAATGTAATGTAAAAATGTAGAAAGTTGAATTCCCGCAGGATTCGAACCTTCGACCTCCGATTTATAAAGCACAAGCCCATATTATAATGCTACGGAGCCAGTTATAAGCAGAAAAGTATAGAATAAGTATAACTTACGTTTACGTACGTTACATTTATAAAACAAAATTTCAATTATTAATAAATTAAAAAATACAATTCGAGTATTCAGAGACAGTTTCTTGAGTATTTGGCAAAGACCCTTTTGCCGAATACTGAAGCTTTGTATTTGCCATTGGCCACCGTCTTTGGCAGCCGTTATAGGATGTAAGATCCTTCAACCTTACTGATTTCAATCCAATTCGTCCTTAGAATGCGATTTAACCTTTGGGCAGTTGAGGTCAGATGCCAGGCGCCGAGCAAAACTGTTGCTCAGGTAAATCTGGATGGATTACAAGCCGACCACATGATACCTTGAGAAAATGGCGTAGTAAAAGAAAAATACCATCGGTGGACCCAACTTTTTTTACCAGTCAGCGTACCCCACTTTTTGACCAAAAAAGCTTGACATAAGACATTTGTATCAAATCCACTAATTTACGGACTTTTAGCGTTACTTAAATATATTTATTCCCGACGTTTCGGATTCTTTTAAGCATCCATGATAACGGGCAGACTAAGTTGGTATATGTCTGTATCTCTATGTTTTCGAATAACCGTTATATATCATCATCACATCATCAGCCTTTGTTAGTCCACTGCTGGACATAGGCCTCCCCTAATACACCCCTATCCATTAGGGGGTTTGGACCGTATCCCATAAACCATAACCGTTATATATAGACGGTTATATATTTAATTAACGCGAAAAATCCGTAAATTAGTGGATTTGATATGTATAATAATCGCGTAAATAAAAGAAATAATTATAAGACATTTGATTAGGAAAATCTACATCTTATATCATTGGAGTATATCTTGTTAATATATGTTACGTATATCAAGGATTTTGAAATGCTGGTTCTTTTACTATCAAAAATAAAACATGAATTCTATTTATATCGTCTTCTAGCTGTTGCCAGCGTGGTAATACGAAAAAAATCTGTTGGATTTTACTTATTAAAAAAATTAGCTCAAGTTTCCCCCAGTTACATCAGCTCTATTCCAGTGAAGATCCCGTCAAAATCGGACCAGCCATTACAAAGGTTTACCAGAGCATAGTATCGTTACGTGTACTGGTTATCTATCACAATGTACATTAACAAACGTTTATTTTAATGTTAAAAACAGACACTCCAATAATATATATATATTAAAATACGTGGGCGAATAGACTCACCTGGGCGATTGGTTACAATCGGGCATAGGAACCAATTGCGCCAAGTTGCTCATAAACGCGGACTTCGAGAGTTCCAAGTGAGTTGTTCTTCCTGTAAAGGAAATAACTTGTCTAGTCTTTGTTTTCTATCCAAAAGTCGAAATAAGTACTTGATGCACGCCGCCTCCATTAAAAGTTTTGAACCGTATCCCACCACGCTGGTCCAATGCGGGTTGGTGGGTGGACCGACTTTTTACATGCCCATCTGACGCATGGATCATCATACTTTTCAGACGATTGGGTGATCGGCTAAATTGCCCTAATCAACTAGGAAACAACAATGAAAATTTGTTGAGTCCCCGCACGATTAGAACCACGACCTCCGGTTTCTAAAGCACACGCCCTTACCACTGGGCTAAGGAGACAGTTAGGCAGTCGTTTACCCAGTAATCACGCTGGCTACGTGCCCTTTAAACTGGAACACCGTTATGTTTTCAGACAGTGGTAATTCTCCTGTGTCTTGCACCAACTAACTGCCGTCTAAAATGTTTTCGTTTTGTTTCCATCAGCCTATTAATAATTACATTTTCTTTAGTCACCCGCTTTTAAACAAAGAGTCATTAATTCTCTTAAAAAGCCACCTTTGCACTTATATTTCATTGATAAAAAAGCAACAATAACCTCTATGAATACGTACCCTTGTATATCTCGGTCTGCGTGACAGCGATGTCCAAATAAAGTTGTTCCATAGTCCCAATGAGCTCTAACTGCCCATTGGAAAGATTGATAACTGGTCTCATCATTCTCGCTTCGCTCGTAAAGAGGAAAACACCCGCGTATTGAGCGCAGATCTGGAAGCGATAGGTCTTTGTACACAAGGGCCAGACGAGATGTGTCCTTAGCAGCAATTTTTATTTAATTTTGACGATACTGTATGGGTTCGATTCCCGCTACGGGGAAAAAATATGGTGTGATAATTTTCTTTGCGCTTGATTGAAACGACAAAACGAACAAGGTGTTCACTTAATGGTAAGTTATACGCCCTGCCCATAAGAAAAGTAAGTCGACACAGCTCACGCCTGAGACGTGCTAGATGCTACGTCTTGTTTTCCCAGCAGTAACGCTGCCAACACTGCCCTTCAAACCGGAAGACACTATTTCTTACACACAACGTGTTGCGGCAGAAAGAGGCACCACGGGGCACTACTTACTAGCCCAGACGGTCTCTTGTAAGAGATCTACCACCATTCGTTTCTACTTGATTAGCGCAACATGTAGGTAGTTATTAATTGACTAAGGATTTCTTTAAGAGCAAGATGATTTATGCGTCGCATGGGTACGTAAAAAGTTGATTCTCGTTAAGAAGACCATCCTTGGTCGTCCTAATAGCGCGTTAATACAATATAACTTCCAGTCCATCAAACCAATACAATTAGGCTGGGGAGTACGTAGGGATGGCATGGTCAGATTTTATCTAAGTAAAATTGTTATTTAGACAATATTGAGTGGATTAAAAGCCAACCTCACAGTAATATGAACACTTCTTAAAAAAATACATATGTCAAATAGCAAATAGGAACAGAGAGCCCACAATTCTTTTTTTTTAATTTCATCACAATTTTTTTCTACTTTAACTACGGCATTACGTACAAGAACATGTTCCATATTGCTTGGTTCAATATTTATATATTGAACGTTCATTATCGTTCAATATATGTTCCTTTATAACCACATCGCACACTAAAACGCTTATTTTTCTAATCTATATTTATAAAAAACAATTGCTGTTCGTTGGTTTCGCTAAAAACTCGAGAACGGCTGAACCGATTTGGCTAATTCTGGTCTAGAATTATTCGTGGAGGTCCAGGGAAGGTTTAAAATGTATACAAATATAAAAATTATAGGAATTGAAAGAAATAAATTATATCTTTCTACCTACTACATATTTGCTCTCAAGAGGTGAAAAATAAAGTTAATTTTACTTAACTACAGATAACAGTTGTTAACTATCCGTCAGATTTTTTATATGTAGATTGATAAGTCATATAAAAAAGTATAGATCTTTTGTTATCAATTGAGGTCTACGTAGGTTCAACTAATGTAACATACTAGGCAGTACAAAGTCTGCCGGGTCAACTGGTCATTATTTAAAACAGACAATATTGTTAAATCACCACCTACCTGCTTTTTGGGTATGACCACGATCTCCGTGGTGATGGGCATCTCGTCTCCCTTCATCTTCAGCGTTCGAAGGTGGGCCGTGGACCTCTCCAGGGTCTCTTCGGCCAGATAACCGACCAGGCGACCGTCCACGAACACCGGGTACTTATATACATCGTTGGATAGTGGAGTGCGACTTACGGAACTTATTGGTTCCACACCTAGATAGAATTCAGATGTTGATGTAAAACGACTGTATCGGAGTTCAATAATAAAAAAAAATGATATCCAATACTAGCGACCCGCCCCTGCTTCGCACGGGAGCTATGCTGATAGAAAACATACCTACAATATTAAGCATGTGTTATACATATAAACCTTCCACTTCAATCACTGTATCTATTAAAAAGAACCGCATCGAAATCCGTTGCGTAGTTTAAAAGATTTAAGCATACATAGGGACCTAGGGACAGGGAAAGCAACTTTATTTTATACACTGTAGTGACGACGTGGTAGGTCTGCGTAAGTTGTAAATGTTGTTAAGTGTATGCGACGAAATCGTTTTTGTATTTGCGCAATTGAAATAGGAGAAAATGTAATAATTGATTTATTCTACGGGAAAGAAGAATTTTTACGGATAAAATCTTGTATACTATATGTCTTAAACGGTCCACAGTATTTCGCTTTTGATATAAGCACAGAAAACAACATTAAAAGCATAAAAATATTTTCACACACAAAGATTTCGCTTTAAAGTATTAAACACACAAAAAGAACATTGTTATTTTAACAAAATATGTTCTTTATAATGTACTAACAACTTCACGGTTAACCTAACGATTCGAATATTTTACATATCTGTAGTATAAATTATCATACAATGACCACCCACCAACCCGCATTGGACAAGCGTGGTGGGATACGGTCCAAAAACCCCCTAATGTAGAAGGCGTGCATTAGGGGAGGGCTATGTCCAGCAGTGGACTAACATAGGCTGATGATGATGTGTGATACAATGACTTACCGCATCTTTCTAATACGCGCGGAATTGACTCCAGTAATTTCGGTTCAGGACGCTGCGTGACCTGAGGATACAGGAATACGATGAGAATGGTCGAGGATCGGAAGCGGTGACGTGCATTAGGGGAGGCCTATGTCCAGTAGTGGACTGACACAGGCTGATAATAATGATTACCATCATTGTCAAATAATGTATAGTTTAAGCTGCCTCCGTAGCCTAGTGGTATAGGTGTGTGCTTTAGAATCCGGAGATCGTGGGTTCGAATCCTGTGGGGGCTCACAAATTTTCATTGTTGTTTCCTAGTTGGTTAGGGCAATTTGTGCCGATTACCCATTTGTCTGAAAAGTAAGATGATCCATGCGTCGGATGGGCATGTAAAAAGTCGGTCCACCCACCAACCCGCATTGGACCAGCGTGGTGGGATACGGTCCAAAAAACCCCTAGTGGATAGGGGTGTATTGGGGGAGGCCTATGTCCAGCAGTGGACTATCAAAGGCTGGTGATGGTGATGGTATAGTTTAACCAATTAGTTTCCACATAATTCCAGTATATATAATACAAGTCGATTGCGACTACGGCGGTCTATCTATATTAGAGATCAGCCAACTTCGCAAAGCGCATAAAAGTGCACAAGTGTACGGACAATCACAGGCACAATCACAAGGCAACCTCTAATTCATCACAAAACAAAACATCCTTAATCCTCAACAAAAACTTATGACTCGTGTCAAGTATCTTAACGCAAAATGTCATCGTTATATGCTCAACTGTGACGTATTGCCATAAAACTTTTATCCCTTTGTCAACCCTTTGAACTACTTTTATCGCAATAATTAACAGGTAAATACAGACAGACATAGTTACTTTCGCATTAACAATACTAGTATGGAAGTACGGATTTACCTGCGCAGATACAGTCAAGTGGTTGAGGAGACCGCATGGGGCTCCGTCCGGCGTGTGGACCGGACACACGAAGCCCCAGGCGTCCGGTAGCAACTGACGAGCCTCGGTCGTCCTCATCTCCATGAAGAAGGAGCCGCGATGGATTGCCCTGAAACAATCATTGAATATAAACACAATCTGGACTATATATAAACGATGCCTATATTTGAAACTGCCTCCGTAGCCGTCTGGCTCCGTAAGGGTGTGTGCTTTAAAAACCGAAAGTCGTAGCCTTGAATCCTGCGGGGACTCAACAAATTTTCATTGTTGTTACCTCGTTGGTTAGGGCAATTTGGACCGATCACCCAATTGTCTGAAAAGTAAGATGATTCATGCGTCGGATGGACCTAGTCGGACCTGGATGGAAATAGTCGGTCCACCCACCAACCCGCATTGCACCAGCGTGGTGGGATACGGTCCAAACACCCCCTAATGGATATATAATGGGTAGTATTAAGGGAGGCCTACGCCCAGCAGTGGACTATCACAGGCTGATGGTGATGATGATATTTAAATCCAGGAACAGATTTAGCCACCATATGGTGTTGAAGTGTACCGTGCGTTCGTATCACTGAGCGACGGTAAGGAACGCAAACGATACATCGATGTTTTTAAAATATCGATATAACGTATGTATCGTTTGCAATAAACGAGATATCAATATGTGGGTTTTTTTAAATGTTATTAATGCGAACATCGATATTTTTAAAAACGACGCTGCATACTTATTTATCTGGTTCGTTTATAACATCAAATGTCAATAATAGCGCGATTTTCACAATACGTTTTGGCACCAACGTTTTTTTTTACTTTGACTCTGTTTCCCCGCGGGATTCCAACTCACGACCCTAGATTTATAAAGCCAGGGCCAATACCATTAGACCATGGGGACGGATATGTATTGATAAACGTACGAATCAGTTATGGGAATTTGCGAATTAAATATTAAGGTATGATTCTTAAATTCTGTTTAAAATTACTGTTCCTTAATCTCGCCAAATAAGCGAAGTAATTTGCGTAAAGAAAGTTTAATATTCCATTGCATGTAGTTTAAAAATGGCCATTGTCAACCATTAAGAAAGCGCTCGATTCTAACACTATTAGTTTATTACATAAGATAATTTTTATTACTTAAATTTGTTCTATTGGGCTGCGATACAATAATAGTCGGATACAAAAAGTTATAATTAAACAAAAATAACGCTAGCTGACTTTGCCTGCCCCCATAGCTCAGCGGTATGGGCGTGTGCTTTCCGGTGACTCAACAAATTTTCCTTGTAGGTTTCTAGTTGGTTAGGCATATTTGGGCGATCACCCAATTGTCTGAAAAGTAAGGTGGTCCATGCGTCGAATGGGCATGTAAAAAGTCGGTCCACGCCGCATTGGACTAGCGTGGTGGGATACAGTCTAGAAACCCCGTAATGGATAGGGGTGCATTAAGGGAGGCCTGTGTCCAGCAGTGGACTATCACAGGTTGATGATGTAACGCTATTCATATCTTGTACAGTTAAATCATTTAAAAAATTAAGTTTAAAATCTAAAAGAGAGTGTAAAAAGTCAAAACTCACTTAAATGCGACATATAACGCATCCTGTTGATGTTCTCAGCGACTATTGTAAGACCTTTGTACTGAGCAAGGTTTACATTGTTGGAAGGGGCGTTGCCCGTGGCCAGGAATGTTTCCATCTTCTGCTCTAGTGTGCCACTCATCCGGTAGAATGTTCTGGAGTTCTTTCTGTTATAAAATATAATTCAACGTTAACAAATAAGATATTAAATAAAGCGCTTCATCTGTTAGGGCACTATAATGCCACACACACTCAGATCTACATCCCTCCTTTTATATCGGGAGTTAAAAATAAAGACGCCACGACAATTCGGCGATTCGGTATTCGGCCGAATCATACGTACCATTCGGCTGCTAAACTGCGACTACCAAATCATGAGATCTTCACTCATAGTTCAGTCGTATCACATTGTTCAGCGATATATTTATACGAAATAAAAAATCAAAAAATTAATCAGCGGTAAGTTGTGATGGACAAAAATAAGTATTTATTGGTAGCTAACGATTACGGTATTCGTCGTTGCAGGAAAAAACTGCAGAAAATTGCCTAACTGTACGCGTGAATTAAGATAAACTTTAGCTAACTTAAGCATGTTGCCATCGGTTGCGACTTATATTATAGTTGCTGCGCCTGACAAATCCCGTACGTGCATTTTTTTGAATTTACGTTTCTTACATCAAATTAATCTATGGCGCAAGTTTTATGTGCCAGTGAAATCCTTTCTGTAAAATTGTAACTAGAAACTGATTTAACAAATTCCGCATGTGCTGCGAACATTTAAAAAATCGGCATATGCGATTCTGCACATACGGGTTTCGTGTTTTTTCTCCATTGCTTGGTGAACGCGGCAGTTGCAAAGAGTGTGTGATGTAAAAAATGATAAAAAACTAGTTTTAAGAGGAAAGTACATATAATTTCGGTAATTAATTCTTATTGTTTTTGATACATTCCAAGTCAATAACCATGACTTGTTTATGTCGTACTATGTTATATTGAATTTGCTTATTTTGTTTTTTAAAATATTATTATGATTTATTAAAGCTTTATTTAAACGGACATTATTTGTCAGTAGTTAAGTAAAACTGTTAGTTGAGTTTATTGTTAAGTGCATGTTTCATGTCTGTTATCATTGACAATAATTACGAATATCATAATTTTATTGTTTTTATAAAGTGTTTTTAGGAACTTATATGTATTTTATTATTAGCTTGGTTTAGATACCGAAACTTAGCTAGTAATAATACTTCTAGTTCTCATTATGTGAGTTCATTTCGCATTTTTATTGCCTGCGCAGGCAGACGAGCAGTCGGGCCACCTGATGGAAAGTGGTCACACACACACAACTACTGCTATGCGGTAGAAATAGGCACCGCGGTGGTACCCACCCAGACGGTCTCCTGTAAATAGGAGATCTACCACCGGTAGTATGAAAACACTACTGTGTTCCGGTTTTAAGGGCACTCTAGCCAGCGTATTTACTGGGTAAACGAGACTTAACATCCTATGTCTCACGGTAGGCAGCGCGTTGGTGATACCAGTATTGCCGATGTCTATGGGCGTCGGTAGCTACTTTCCATGAGGTGGCCCGACGGTTCGTCTGCCTGCGTAGGCAATAAAAAAAAGGAAGGCATCGCGGTGGATATTAGAGCTCTTCCTATAAAGAAGGAAATGCGTACTACAAGCTTCGTCATCCTGATGATTGGCAAATCCTACCACAACGTCAACGCACTACTTTAATCCCAATAATCTTTACGAAAAATTGATAAATGACCTAGAAAAATTGATAAGACAAAATATGATAGCTTGCTGTCATTAAAACCTTATATGCACCGAGATTACCATTCGTTTTCAATAATTTAAGTGTTCACATATCAGTGAGACTGATCAATTTAGTATGTAAGTTTTACCTTTTCCTAATTAAGCTTTTATTCAATGATAATAATTTTATACAAATTAAGTTTTCCTGTCAAATTTTAGAAGCAAGTTTTTTTGTAACATTTTATTTGTGATATTCTGGCAAAGTTCCTTAAAAATAGTAGGTAGAACATCTATCATGTTAATTCATCCGTAGGTGTAAGATTACTTATTGATACTCAGTATTTAAGGGATAATGTGATATTAAAGATACTGTTATCAAACACTACAATAATATTAATATAGTTATCTAAAGTAACTAAGCAGCTAGATATTTGTTTATATATTTTTTTATTAAACTTGATTATTTGAAATTAGTACTAAATGTAGTTGTGTTCAAGTATGGTACTTATAGTCTAAAAACTGTTATTGTATATGTATGAGCGCTATAAAAACACCAAAGATTCACATAATGTTATCCGACATTGATCATGGAAATAACAAAAGCCTGTAGTGGATAATTCATTACTTTTTTGACTGCAAAACAGTTATGTGCACTTTTGATTAAAATTTATAACTCATTAAGTTTGTTATTTAAATACCAAATTGTGGATATGTATACTCTTAATAAATACTTTGATTCTATAATTTTTGTTTAATTTAATTAACCATTTTTCAAAAATGTTTTTGTTGTTTCAAAACCTAAAAATCACAAGTGGAACTTGTCATGCCAGCGACGTTATGGAGTTCTGTTTACTTGTTGATAACCATTAATTTTGTGCCGAATTTTCGGCGCTTCGGCCGACAGTGTTGCCGAATATTCGGTATTCGGCCAAATCACTATTTGTGGCATATTAGGATTCTTTTTCCCAATTTCCTTTTTCTCTATAGATAAACTATTAATTTAGGATACTTACCGTGTTCATCTCAAACTTTCCACTCTTAGCTCTTTTCAGTATATTGGCCTTTACTATGTATAGCAAGGTCTGCAGCCTCTCTTTCAAGATTTGCAGATAAAGATGACCTCGACCTGCATCTCTTGGACCATAACAGCATCAGCACCTTCCACCTGAGAGTTAGGAGTAATTACATTAGTATACATATTTTACATGTTTCAATATGATACACATTGTGATTAAAAATATAATATATGATAAATATTAAAGCTCTTTGCAAGTTAATAATAATCATTTAAAATTGACGAAAGTATTTTTATGTAATTGTGGAAATCATTCACTAAATAAAAAGTAATAAATTATGAGTGAAATAAAAAAAATCAATAGTACAAAACAAATTCCTAAAAATACTTTATTATGAAGTAATATGAATTTAAATTTCATGTTTATTTTAACTAACAAAATCACCATATTGTTTTTTTACGTTTAACCATTCCACACAGAGAAGACAGCTAAAAATTGTATGATGAAAGTCTTTGAATGCCCACCTTACACTTATTCTGTACTACATCAAACAACTTCTGCGTCATATAAACCAGTGAATAAAACTTGTCCTTGAACTCATCCAAATGTATCATTACACATCGCTTTAACAAAAAATCAGTGGCTTCCATATCAGTAGCCCAAGGTGGCAGCTCAGAGAGTTTGGGTTTGAACATCTTTCCGAGGTAAGCTCTGCATTCATCGCTGGTGTGAAGTCCCTCTTCGTGCAATTCTCTAAGCATGTTCTGGATACAACTGAAAGGTTAAGATGTTCTGTAGCTTTCAATGGACAGTATTATCGCATAAAGTAACTATAAACATGCCAAATGTGGCATAAAGTTTTATATACAATGTTTTATACTAAATGTAGAACCTCTTATTGGTGTTTGACATGTGGGGTGTAGTATTGGTGTTGCTAGTGTTTGACATTAGACATTATTTACATGAAATCCATGTCTTTTTTACTATGGTTCAATAGGGCAGAATTTTGTTGGATGGCAAGCACTATTATAAATAATATTTATTTTACGGCGAAAGAATCTGTGTCTTCGACTTTCTCCTAGCCATCAGATCGGCTTGCATTAACCAACAAGTTTACAATAACAAAAATTTGTTGACTTGCATAAATTAAAATCAACACCTCCTTTCTAAGGCAGAAGCCACTTAACAATAGTCCAGGGACATAAATACATGTTCAACTGCAATTGCAATTTTTCTACATCATATTGGGCCTATAAAAGTTATTTAAGAATTTCGTTAAATATTTGACATACTCTGCTTTGAAAAACGACGACATGGAACTTATTGATTTATTTATTCATACTTTATTACAAAACTTTAAAATAAAGTTTTACAAGAGGCATTCAGTCTAATACCATTGGGATTATTTGATAATTAAAAAAACTTACTTTACATAATACAAATCATTCTTTTTTCCATGCAGCAGCAATCTGTATATGTAGTGGTCAGGCCAGTCAACCAGACACTTCATTATAAGCAACACTGGAGCGTAGTACATCATCTTGCGATGAGAAAACATGAGTTTACAAGTTCCATTTTGCAGAAAATGGAGAACATTATTCTGGAACAATATAAGAAGACTGAGTGAATTTAACAACTTTATTAAAAATAACATTCCTCCTTTCAACTCTACCAATGGTTCTAAAAAAAAATTGTGTCACTTAAATTTAAAGATAATTAAGTTTGAAAAATAATGATATTGTAACAACAAACATGTTTGCTGTTAAAAATTTTAAAAATCAGGCTGTGCCTTCCCTCTTAGTCAACCATTTTGCATAAACTTCAACAATATTATATTAGAAAATGTTATTTCAACAAATTTCAAGTGTTTATTGAGTTTATCATTACCATATTTAATTTTAGAATTCTGAAAAAATAATGGCTTATTCAACTGGGAAACTTACTGTACTTGTCGGCCGTGTGACGATCTCATAGTATGTTATCGAGAACAGGTTACCCCTCATCCTCCACCCTGACCGTTTAATAGAAACTGGGTAGTTACGGCGTGTTACCAGTAGCATACGTGCCAGACGTTCATGACCCTGTATAGACGGTTGTATTAAATATCACAATTATATTATAAAAGCAGTGTTAAAGCATTATAGTCTCTTGGTTTCAAGAGTAGTGCAGCTGTGAAAAGTAACAGATAAATAAGGTTAACACTTACTATGCGATTTTCTTATATACAGGTATCATATGCATAGATGAATATCTTAATTTTTAAATGAATAAAAAGTCTATTACTAAACAATAACTAAATGTTAAATGTTTACACCACTTTAAAAATGTTAATGAAAGATCAGATACCCGAATAGACACTAAGACGTAAAATATTTTAATCTATACCGGGTCAAACAAGACTTACAATTAAGACAAATTGATATATAGACATTGCCACCCATAGCAATAAAGGAAATATATCTATAGTTTGTATTGATTATTTGTTACCAGGATTTAAACCACTTAAAATTATCCATTAATAACAATGTCAGTCTTACAACCCTGCTTTATATCATAAATGGTAACATTTTTTACATCAAATCTGGTCATAAGAATAGAAATCTTATAGATAAATTTTACCTTACATACAATTATTTTAAAAGTAGGCATAATTAAGTTAACATTAAGTCTGGAACATATTCCAGAAGGTAAATAAAACGTAGGTGTAGTAAAAGATGTTCACTGCAGAGCAAATTTCATGCACAATAACAGAGAATATTATTGTTAATGTACCTTGATAATAAAATATCCACCCCATTCATCCGCATGTTCATTATGCTGAACTAATTCTTCAGGTGAGAGATCTGCCAAGTGGCAGATTTTGGACTAAAAAGAAATATAGTATTAAAATTAATTATATAAAAAAATTATAATTGTACCCAGTATAGCATAAAATAGATTAATCTTTAATTTATACTCAGATTAAATGTAGACAAAGTAACCCATTCCTTTACTCACCAAGACAGATTTACTTTACAACAGACATCTCTGTGAATACTTATCAATAAGAACAGAAGATGTATGACACCACTTTATTACTATAAGGTACAATGTTTGCATCTAGTCCCAGTCTAAATTGGCCAAACTGTACTATATTTATTTATTAAATGCAACTTAAACATTATAGTTTCTTACACTTATTATATTATTTTAATATAAGAAAAATACCTTTAACATGACCGGCAGATTTCCTAAAGACCTATCGATGGTAATCGACTTGCCATCGACCACAAAGGTCATCCTTATTTTGAACTCTCCTTTATATGTTGCTGCCCTCTGTCTACATTCCGTTGGGAGCACTGTTTGGTTTTTAACACCCACGACCTCCATGGGAACACTTGGCTTACCAAACGCCGCTTCGTCTATAGTTATTTTAACCTTTTCCCCGCTCGAAAGTTCGAATTCAGCAGGAATAAGATTGGCTAACGCACTCTTTAACCCATCTTGAATCATGTAGTTGAAGGAATCTATATGCGGCGCTCCAAGGCATTGTAAATACTGGAATAAGCGTAGATAGGGAAGATAATTCGATAAAATAATTACAATAAAGTTCCACGTTAAGGTTATGTTAATATCAAAACAATGTGAAAACTTACTGGATTTGCAACTTTAGGAGGTTTTCGATAGTCAGGGTTGCTTGTGTAAGCTAAGGAAGGTTTGTGCACAATCTTCTTCGGATTTATCATTGTTATGTATTAACATGAGTACAGTATTTAAATATTAATCTACTATATATGTATGTACTAATGACAACTTATTGACAAACACGTGCCGTGCAGTGTTTACCATGTGAAATGTCAGGTAAAAGTGACAGTGACATTTCAAAGTAGGGAAAGGATCTGAATTATTTAAAGCCAGGACTCTGCTCTATGGTTGAGTGCTTGACACAAGTGTTTTTCGTAATTTCAACGTTTTATTGTACTTTTTTCTGTTCTTTCTGTTGATTATCTAGTATTGTGTGTGTGTTGATATTTATATATTGTGTTGTCCTATTTGTAAGTATTATTTAAGTATAAGATGGTTGAGGTGACCCCGATCCCGGGGGAGGATATGTTTACAAAACATAGTTCCCATTCCAATTCAACCCCTATGATTACCGATCCTACACCTAATTTAAGGAAAAGACAGATTGCTGCTACTCCTGATTCCTCTCAACTCTCAAAAAAAAAACACAGTTGCTCAAGCAGTCGGCTCCATCCAGTCAACCTTTACTTTACCTCAATATGAAGGCTCCAAAAAGCGATACTCCGATCTAGACGTTGCCCCTTTCTGGTCCATGTGAGTAAAGACTAGGAACCCTCTTCTAGTACTACATTAAGACCAATTAAGTTCGGTCACTTACATCACAATGAAATTAAGGGTATAGTTAAGGATGGTGTTAAACGTATTGGCCGTAATCGTGTCTCAGTGGAATTTAAATCTGCTGAGGCCGCTAATCTATTTTTAGATCATTCCGGACTTGTTGCAGGTAAGCATTGATGCCATTATTCCTTCTTATAATGTAACCCGCATGGGTATTGTTAGAGATGTTCCAGTTGAATGGACTTTGAGGAATTAGTTTCGTCCATCGAAGTACCTGAAGGTTTTGGTAGTGTTATTAGAGCACGCCGCTTAATAGAAAATCCATGGAAAACAATACAGCTATTTAGACCCTGACCCCATCAGTTGTTTTAACATTCATTGGTCAAAAGCTACCAGAAAAAGTTTATTGTTTTTACACAGCTCTTCCAGTCCAAACATATGTTCTTCCAACAATTCAGTGCCATAAATGTTGTAGATTTGGGCATGTGGCTACTCAATGTCGATCAAAGAGAGGTGTTTTTTTAGCACAACCTCATGCAGGCATTGAGTGTACTAATCAATCTAATATTCCTACTTGTGTCTTATGTTCCAGTTACCATAAAGCAACTGATAGAAAGTGCCCTGAACATTCCAGACAGAAGTCCATTAAGATAGTAATGTCTCAGGAAAATATATCTTACTCAGAAGCTTCAGTTAGTTTTCCCTAGTGAGAAATCTTTTGCTGATATTTCCAATCTTCGCCTCAGTTTCATCCTACACAATCCTTCCAGAGTGCATCTAAATCTCCTACTCCTTCACAACCATCATCAAATAATATTTCTACCATCGTACATTTCTTCTCTCAGAGAACCTCTCAATGCCCTCATCAAGCTTCAGGTTATGACAAGCAAGCCCATCAGGCGATTACTAGCACACCTTCTTTAGTCTCCTAATGGAATGCTATCCACCTGAAAATATTTCTCCTAATGATAACCTCTTAGACCTGTTACTTTCAACAATTTTAAATATAGTTTCTCGGTTTGACGACTCCCAACTACCGTACAATGTCATATCTAAACTTTCTCAGCTTAACAAAACCATTAACAGTTCTAAACATCCTTCAATGGAATTGCCATAGTATTCGTCATAAAAAAAATGATATCATTACTCTTATTAACAAATACCAACCCTCTGTCTTTGCAGTCCAGGAGACGTGGTTGAAGTCTGGGTCCATCTTTAGGATCCCAGGCTACTCATGTCTTCGGGATGATAGGTCAGACGGTTATGCTGGCTGTGCCATTTTAGTTTCTAGGAACATGGTATTTTACCAAATAGATCTCCCTTCCCACAGTAATGGCATTTTTGCCGTTGCTATTAGAGCACACAATATTTCTTTCCTCTCTATATACATTCCTGATCCTAATCTTGCTCTCCTCTCTGAGTTAAAACATATCATAATTAGTCTTCCTTCTCCTATACTTATCCTAGGTGATTTTAATATTCACCATACCTCTTGGGGCTGTTATTATAGCGATGCCAATTCTTCCCCTTTCCTCGATCTCTGCGATGAATTAGATCTGTGTGTTTTAAACAATGGGTCTCCAACTCGCAGAGTCTCTCCTTTCCAAAACCCAATGACTGCAGTTGACCTCACATTAGCATCTCCTTCTCTGTCCTCTAGTCTCTACTGGACGGTCTTGTCTTCCACTTGTGGAAGTGACCATTTTACTATCTTTATTTCTGCCCCTGACTCACTTAGATCTGTTCCTAATGTTAACCTTTCCCCACTCCTAAAATTTAATGTTCACAAAGCAGACTGGTCCCTGTTCAAATCGTGTTTAAATGAAGAAATGGTAAACATTCCTTTCATTGAACCAGACAATGTCCAACATGCATATATTTTGTTTCAAAATGCTCTTTTATCTTCTGCTACCAAGTCCATCCCTCTCAAAAGTCTGGCTAAACGTAAACTGTCTTCCCCACCATGGTGGAATTCTGAATGTACAGAGGCCTGTAAGAGACGCTCCGAGGCAGAAGCAACTTACGCTCATGACATGACGATGGAAAATTTCACCACCTATCAAAAAATTGCTGCGAAGACCACTAAAATTCTAGCAGACACGAAAAGATCCGGTGGCTCCGTTTTGTGAGTAACTTTCTCCTATTACTCCCCCATCTAAAGTCTGGACCAGCATTAGACACTATCGTAGCTCTGTCTGCAGTCCTGCTATTTTATCTAATGATCCATCTTCTTGGATCGAACAGTTCTCTACCAAATTAGCTCCTCCATATGTCCCCTCATTAGAAGAGCTCTACCCTCCCATTTTAACACTTAAGACATGTAACTCTTTCGAGGCCCCTTTCTCTTGGGAAGAACTTTCATTGGTTCTCGAGGGTCTTACAGACTCATCCCCAGGTATTGATGGGATTCCATATTCCTTCATAAGTAATAGCAGCACTTCTGCAAAACAGGTTTTCTTATCCATCCTAAACAATATTTTTCTAACTGGTACTGTTCCTGAAGAGTGGAGAACTCAGGTAATCATACCTATCTTAAAACCTGGAAAGGCTAACTCGGACCCGTCCAGCTATCGCCCGATAGCTCTATCATGTACAATGGCTAAGGTGCTAGAACATTTGATAAAGAATCGCTTGGAATGGATAGTCGAGCAAAACAACACATTAGCTAAATCCCAATTCGGCTTTCGCAAAGGTTTTAGTACTATTGACAGCCTTAGCACATTAGTGACTGACATACGCATTGCCTTCTCTGAAAGTATGACAATGTACTTCTTCCAGTACTCAGGCAGAAAATGCTCCAGCTGAGTATTCCTGTGAAGATTGTTAATATAATCTTTAATCTCCTAAGCCCTAGATCCGTATCCATTCGTTTTCCTAACTATATATCTTCCTCAAGACAGATATGGAAAGGGCTGCCCCAAGGCTCAGTGCTTAGTCCACTGCTTTACAGTATTTACACATATGATCTAGAGCTTTCAGTAAATTCATTTTGTCAAATACTTCAATTTGCCGATGACTTGGCTCTTTATGTATCTGTTAAAAAAATTGAGGAAGCCTCTTCCCGTCTTAATTCAGCTATTAGCTATCTCCATGAATGGCTTGATAACCATGGACTAGGCCTTTCTATTAGTAAAAGCAATGTTGTTGTATTTTCACGTGCCAGATCTCGCCCGGATGTTCCAATTTTCTACGGGCAACAAAAATTTGCTGTAGTTGACAATGTTAAATTTCTAGGTGTTGTATTAGATTCCAGATTAACTGGTATGCAACATATTAACCATGTAAAAAATGGGAAAAAATCAAATATTGGTTCTTTACTAACTTGGGGTTCCCCCTTTGAAACTCATTACAATGCCCCGGTAGTTTTTGACTATGGCATGTTTCTACTGGAGCCCTGTAAAAATCGCCTTAAAATCCCTTGACAAATCCAATATAAATGCCTTGAATAAAATTGGGGCGAAACTCACCAAATGCCAGGTGGGGGAAAGCCCATTGTTTGAAGACAATATTTATTGACGATTCCTTTCAAGGTTATTCAATCTTTTATCACCCTTCTTATTTCTAGGCTGCCCATCCGATTTTTTCTTAAAAAATATGGTCCCATAAAGATTACCCTTGCCTGTTCAAAATTTTGTCACCATTTCATCCCTTTCCTATATTTCAGTGTCAAAAGTTTCCTCTATGAAACACCTTTTATAATTTATTTTTTAAACCTCAAATTTTCTGGATATTTATTGTAAAAACCCTGTTTTTAAATATCCAGTTAATCAATTTTATTTCTCAACATTGGCCTGATTTTGACTGCCTGATGTTCAAAGTTTCTCCCAGAGTTGTGTTGGGTGTTTGGATACCCAAAACAAAGTATATTAAATTATAAATTTCCCCTGAAACATCAGTATTTTAAAGGGAATCCATAGCTGTACTGGAATTGACTTTTTATTGAGTCCCACAAATTTAAAAACTCTGTTATTCCACTGATTCTAAGGTTTAGGCTTTGCATCTAATCAATTTAAGTCCAAAAAAGTTTCCTCATTTGAAAATCAAAAAGGTCCTCTTACGGTCATACTAAAGAAAAGTAGTTCTGGCCTGGACCAGGGCCAAGTGGCATTCATAATGAAGCTGAGACCAGCCGGATGCAGAAAAACAGGAGCGGACCATAGCCCTTATCAAATGATTTACTGCCATTAGCAAGCGCCCTCTTTCATCTTGAACAAATATTTTAATTAGTGCTTCTAAAGAATCTATGTGATATCCACCCCATATTCCCTCGTCCTGGTTCTGCAACTTTAAAAATTAACAAACGTAGTCCAGATCATTTAGATTAAGACTAGGACATGCATTACCCTGTTCATCTTGAAAGCTACAAATAAAAAGACCCCTCTGTGAATGGGACTAGATGAAGGAACACTGACCACATATTTTTCAATTTCCCAAAACCTTTCTATGACCTGTCCCTCCCAAATTCCGGTCCATAATTTAAAACTTTTTATCCTTGTTGATTCCCCATTTGTTCTATTTTTTTGTTTTAATTAATCATAATAAATTTTAAACTTTGTTTGTTTGTTTTAACCAACTAACCCTGTGTTTTGGGTCTCTTTTTGTTTTAGTCATCAACAAAACTATTGTGGGGATTATTCAGCCCAAATCAATTTTAGGCAATTGGACCTTGTTCATTTAGAAGCCGTTACATAAGCAGTCAATCGAAAAAATTGAGTTGGCGAAATTCAAAAAACCCATCAAGCCAAAAGAACTGAACTGAACTGAACTATTTAAAGCCACAAATAAAAAACTTTGGATAGGAGTTGCGAACGTTTCTATGATTTTTTACTTTTCCTATATTTTTTTAAAAGCACGAAAAAGGCTAAAGATTAATATAAACTACCTAAAACCACAAAAAAGTTTACTATAAAGTGATGACCCGATCTGTATAGCAAAATGATCATATTCTGATTTTTTTGGTTGGTCGGTTTATATTTAGTAGCAGTAAACCGCTTCCGTGCTTTATAAACCGGGTTATGGAGAACCGGGGAAAAAACCCTCGGCTTAGGGTCACTTTTGGTTTCCGTTAATGTTGAACAGGGGGGTGGCCTCTTTCTTTGACCTTTCTTAAGGATTTTTCATACCTTGAAGGCTCTGTAACTTCTTTCACTTTTGAAAGCTTCTTTAAAGGGTTGGGTTGGAGATAAATGCCTCGAAATTCCAGTAACTCTTTTCTAATGTGGTATTGCTGTCGAAAGGTGTGTGTTCAAAATGATACTGGTGTGTGTATGCCCACATGGAAAGTTGTCCCAAACCCTTTCCGTAAGGGAGACGTCATATAAGGGTAAACGGAACACAACACGCAGTGTTTTTAACATGTTTGCGGAGAAAGGGCACGGGGTGGGGTCCCCCAGAGGTTCCCCAAAAGGGACCTACCACCGGTTTACCACTTTGTACTGAAAGGGCGGGGATATCTTGAGCTTTGATAGCATTAGCTATCTCTGAGCATGGGATCTCCTTAGGCAGCCCTTTGACCACTGTCCTAAGTACATGCTCGTCTGAGAGCGTGAATTTAGAAAACCTTTTCCCCGAAGGAAAGAGTCACCTTCCAATAATCAGGGAGAGTTTAAAGTTGATCCTCTAATCCGTCAAAGGCCTCAAACTTTACATTATTTAACAGAGTCGAGCGAATTTCCCCCCTTCTTGGGAAATCGGCGGGGGGCCTGGCCGGGTAAAGGGGGCAGGGGGAGGAGGGGGTTGAGATCTACGGGATGGAGCCCGGTTGGGGTGTTTTGAAATTCAGGATGTGGCCATGGGAAGGATTGCTGGGGAAGAAGGGGGATATTGTGCTTCTTTTTTGTTTGACGGTTTTGGCCGTCAATAGTTAGGGTTGGTTAACGCCACCAAAGTAGCCCTTCAAAACCCGGTGCACCCTCTTTCCGGTTTCGGTCGCGCCTGTAACTAATACATCGGTCAACATCCAACCAACTCCTGCCCTCCTTACCAGGCGCGGCAAGGAGGTTTATATTGGCTGGTTCTTAAACAGGAAGAAACACGATTCAAACGTTTGATGCGGTAAGCCAAGTTGCAAAAACAGTGGTACGTCGGGCGCTTAAAGCATAGTAACAAAACGGACGTCAGGGTGGACAAAAAAAGTTTTTGAGCGCGGGGCACCCGGCAACGCTGCGCAAATGATGGCGGGACCTACGTTTTACGGGAAGCGGACAATAAATACCGCTGCTGGCGGCGAAGTGTAGTAAAATGATCCATGCGTCGGAAGGGCATGTAAAAAGTCGGTCCACCCAACGACCCACATTGGACCAGCGCGGTGGTGGGTGGCCAACACCCCGAAAAAGGAATTGGAACCCTTCCGGAGAAGACTAACAACGCCCTTGATCGGTGCAAACAAGGTTGAGTATACCTGAGATATCTCCTTGGCTATTCTTTTTATTATTAGTCGAAATCGACAGTACTCCGACTAATAATGCGTAGGGATTTTATTTTTTCCATTAACGTTTCAGATTCCAATGGTTGAACATAAACGTTAACAATTTTGTGGGATGTCTTCCTTTATGGAAAGGACAACTTTAGGCGTGTTAATTGATCCGTTGCTTTTGCGCAATAAATTATAAAAACGAGTAACTAAACTTTGAATTTTATTACTTATAGCGGAAGCGCCTGTCTTTTCAATATTAGCAACATTACGCATATTTAAAACTTTACAAACGTTTCTAAACATTGTTTGCTTGTTTAAAACAAACTGCGATAAATAAATGTATAAAAGTAAAATGGGAAGATTATTAGGTTTCTCCCTAACCCTTTTCCCATGTTATTTGAACTATAATTCAAATCATTACCCTGATTTACATATGAATAAATATTTTACCTAATGCACGTTTAAAGTATTAAGTTTTAAATATGGATTTGAATTGTCATAATAAAATAATAGTCCAAAAAAATCAATAGTCTTTGACAAAAACATTAAATATGAAATGTAAATTTTTTCATTACTTCAAATAAGTCTATTAGATATTAATAAAAATTATTTATTATTATATTATTAAAAATAAAAACGATGAGAATAATAAGAAAATTCTTGGCATATCTTATGGCAAAATTTATGATTTAAAATCGTTTTTAATTATTTTCTTATATAAATATCACTGCCTGTTGTTTAATAGTTCGTGATATCAAAACATAAAAGTAATTTATAAGTTCGAATGTAATTCTTTGTTGAAGTTCCAGAAACATGCATGATAGACACATTTTCCAAATCAAATGCAATGACATGTAAATTTTTTATACTATAAAAAGACCAGGTAATGTAAGCTTGAGGTGAATCATTTAGTGTATGACTTTTTCATATCATCCTTATGTTCACTTATATAAATCATAAAGAGTTAAGCAAACAAACATTTTAATTTTTCTATGATCTAGGCTCTTGTGTCTAAAAATTATATTAAACTTCACGTTGCGTAATGTGGTCCCTATTTTTTTTTACCCAGTAATACGCTGGCTACAGGTTCCCTTCAAGCCGGAACACAGTAGTGTTTTCACACTACTGCTTTACGGTAGAAATAGGCACGCGGTGGTACCACCCAGACGATCCCTTGTAAAAGGGACCTACCTAAGATGGTACATGTCTATATCACAATGTGTTTGGAATAACTGTCAGGGTTCTTTATTTAAAATTTGACATATCTTTCTATTTTTAAATCTCGAACATTGCTTTGGCAATAGTACACAAGACAACATAAGTAATTTTAGCCAACACAATGTTAAAAATTTTTAACAATAAAGATCACATACTTCAAATTTTATGCCAGTTAATAGAAGTGCTTTCCAGTGTATTTGAAAATGTTTTCTGGTCTTAAATTCAAATTCTTTAAATTTATTTTTTCTAAGTTTCTTCCAACTTATATTGATTGACATGAGAACTCAATTGTTTCGCTACCTATGGCATCGCTCTAACCGGAACATACGCTTACATTATCTGTCGCAAAACACCATTCCTCTTACGACTAGACGAAAAAAGACTAGTGAAATATTTCTAGTATAGTTTTATAATTTTTACGTTCAAAATAATTCTGTTACTATAACAAATGTCACAGTTTAACGTCTAGTTAACAAACAATAATTATTCGGTCAAAGTACATCAAAGAGAAACAGAATCCGGCAGCCTGTGATAATCTTGAAAAACATTCAAATCACTTTGGCAACAATCCGATACCCTGAGGTTTATCTTGTCACCTCCGATGACATTGTCAAGTACAAAAATAATACGATTTTACGAATGAAATAATTATTGCGTAATACGAAATAATATTACCGCATTGTTATATATTGTATTATTACAAAAGTTTTGTTATTTAAACTTGACAAATTGTTACCAAGTTATAAAACTCTAAAGTTTGTTAAATTGTCGGTATCTCTCTCTTATTGTTGTCTTATTATGATTTACCTAAATATAGGTAAATGTTACAGATGTAAAATTTGATTAGAAGTTTTTTCAATAAATTGCTAATTCTGTATATTATTATTAATAACGTGATCTTAACATGATTTTATACGCGTTTATTATAAATACAAATTCGAAAACGTTCCAGCGCGTGTTACGTCAGACGACACGGCGCTGGAATTGTTACGAACCGTCGAAACTTGATAAATGTTTTATAAATGTTATCCAAAAAAGCCATAAAACTAGAGGAAGATCATCTTAATTAACAATGTAATATTCGCCCAACATGTAATATAATTTATCATATTAATATACATAAAATACATATCGCTCCATCATCATGATCCGACGTGGGATATACACTTGTTTACTCGAGAGACAAACGACTGTCTGGGAAAACGTTTTCGTCAAATACTTACATCCGTGCTCAGCACAGCTGATTGTTTTCATTTGCCTAGTCCAAAGAAGATAAAACTAGAGTAAAAGGTCATCTAACTTGGGCTTAAGACCGTGGATAGGTCCTCTTCAGACGTCTGGTGTACCACGCGTATAAATTATCATACCAAAGCAGTAGGAAACACTACTGTGTTCGGTAGCATCGTACCGGTATTTGACAGGTAAATGAGACTTAACAACCTATGTCTCACGGTGGGCAGCGCGTTGGTGATACCAGTATTGCTAATGTCCATGTGGCGTCGGTGACCACTTTCTATCAGGTGGCCTGACTGCTCGTCTGCCTACGTAGGCTTTAAAAAAAAGGCTTCAAATTAGCTTACGTTATACATAAATATATATTACAAAAGCTATAACTGTTCAGTTTTAAAGCGGTCTTATTGTTTGTTATTTAAATCAGGATTTGTCCTGTTCCGATTTGAATGGCGTCGTAGTTCGTTAGGTTACTCTAAGTAACTTGTCAAAATCTTATGCCTTCGACGTAAGCTTACCATAAGGTTAATAACCTGACCCACTCGTAACTTTCTTGAATGCCTTAAATACTTAATACTAAGTTTTTCATATAAAGCTGAATTATTATAAATGTTAGTAAAAATATTCATATAAATCAGCTGCTCGTCTACAGCGTACGCGGAATATATAATAACCGCAGACGACGGTTGATTTTTACCACAAAGCAAATGTCAGTATCAGATTTCTTTTGTATAACCTCAACTACCTTTGTTGGATAAATATGTCTTAATAGAACTTTAGCGGTAAGATGGAGTGATGACATTAGCAAAGTGGCCGGTGTGGGCTGGATGAGAATAGCCAAGAGGATAGAAGAAAGGAAGCGATGGCGTGCATTAAGGGAGGCCTATGTCCAGCAATGGACTGACACAGGCTAATAATGATGATGATGGTGATGATGAAAACTTTAGACTCTTTGAATCTCTTGCGAATGTCAAGGTTACCACCGGTTCGAGAATTTGTCCTTTTCCTCCTGTGGGACATCCATAATTTACGTCACACGTTAAGGTTTAACGAAATGTATCAAGGTGGACCCCAAAAATTTTCTGCCATCCAATTTTTAAGTCAAGCACTATAATAGAAAATATTTCAGTATAAACGTTAAATTAAAGCAATATTAAAGATATATAGATAGAGTAAATAAAAAATAATATAAAAGAAATATATTATATTTTATTTCTTTCTATACAGCTGTGACAAGGACGGGGTAGGGGTCAAAAAATTATGAAATTCGTGTGACGTATTTTATGGATGGTCCCTCAAAAATCCTGCGGTTAATACAGAATATTTTTTTCTTTGTTTTTAGTAAATATAACATGTATTCAATTAAAACATCTTCATTATAATTTAAGAAGTTGCCAGAGATCTTGCAAAAGCAAATCATAAATTACGTCTAATCGTTTGCACATTAAGTATAAGGCAGATTTCAAGTTTTTGACAAGTTCTATCCTTTGTACATATATTTGCAAAAAATATAATATAACGACTCTTGAGGACTAAGATTGTATATCACGTTCACAGACAGTTTTTGCAATGAATATTTCGGGTAAAATTTCTAGCTAAACATTTACTAGTTGTCTTATGCCTATCCAATATGACTAAGAGACCATAATTAAATTCATTCGGTACCTACCATATACACCACCTCTATATAGTAATATAAACGAAAATACTGTCACCGTAAATATATGTCACGGACGATATAAATATTCTTAAAAACATAACAATCTTTTAATACCTTCTAGACATTTTTCATTTTATTTAAACAGATTTGGCTTGTATTCTTTCATTATTAGCAGTTAAACAGCTTATATGCAGAGCCACTAGCTTCACACAGACAAAAATTGCTTTCTCTACATTATAATTATATATGATCAAGGGAGAGTATTATAAAGTCATGTGACAATCACCACTTGTTTGGGAGCCACATATCTTACTTTAATAATAAGTATATATTTATGTATTGTCGTGTATTTTTTTTTCTTTACGCATTATTTAAATTTCCACATACCAATGTTTTTTTTTCAACGCAACCTTAAGGTTGAATGACAGAAAATGCTTTTAGCATTAAGCCACCTGTGTACAGACTTTCGTGCAAGAAGTTTAAGTAAATAAAAAATAATCAATTAAGAAAGCGCGCAATATTACTCACACAAAAGATAAGTACGTCTGTCTGTCGCTATGGACAATTTGTAAGAAAACGACCTAAATATTCCTACAGAATTTACAAATTAGATATAACGTTCTAAAATCCCTAATTTCATTTTACTAATTATTATAGCACCTTCTCTAGCGTTGTTGTTAATAAACGAGCTGTTACCCGCGACTTCGTCCGCGCAGTAATATATAAAATAAAATCGCTAGCTTTTATTCTAAAAAAAGTAACCTATATTACTCCCAGTTACATTAGCTATCTTTGAGTGAGAGTCCCGTAGAAATCGGATCAGCCGTTCAACAGAATAGCCGGGGCAAACGGACAGACAGACAGGCGACATTAAAAAAATGCTGTTTTGTTTTACTGGTTATATATGCTAATGTACTCAATTAAATTTTTATTTATGCTAGAATTTTATATATTTTTATAGACTAAAAACAACGCCATACGTGAGATGCCGGTTCTTTGCTATTGGCTACTTTGTATATAGTCTCATTGGGCCCAAACGATCTGAGACATTGAAAATAGTCCGCTTCCTATATTCTCTTCTGTTAACATCCTTTGTTGAAACGCATTATTTGTATTAACTACACTAACAAAGTATATCGTAATAAAAGTGCCTTACTGTGTAGTGACGTAGGCGCTCTATTTACAAAGCGAAGGATCGAATCCAGTAGCTATTTTGTCGTTGTTGTTTTTATTTGGTATGTCTCTTGCAGGGACCTTAATACATCTTATCACTTTATTATTTTATATTATACAGGCAATTTCATGTCTCGAGAAATAATTAATTATGGAAGGCATATTTTTGAGCCAATAACATTGTTTATTAAAGGTTGTTTACTTTTATTAACTGTTATGTACCTTGGGCCTTAAGGATAAGCCGCAAATGAAGCTAAGCAAAATTATGCAAATACGAAACCCTGCAAAGTAAACCAGTATGGCGAAATGCGAAAAAAATATATAACATATTACCACGTAAATAGAAACTTACGTATCAATATATTTACGTCAAATAATAAATAACGATAGATATCCAAAAGAGATATATCAATTTTCTTTGTTTATTAAAAAAAAATGAAAATTATCAACTGATCAATTTGATTTTAAACGATTCCTTTTACATTATCAGCATACACGAGATATGTTAAAGACTTCCAAGAATGCCGTTTTTCCAGCTCAAATAAAAACACAAACAAAAAAGACTCGTTTTAAATGCTAGTAACCATACTTGTATAAGTGATTAAGATTTGCACAATTTAATGCTTGTTATTAAGATTTTATGATGATGTTATTTTTCTATGACTTCGCATTTATCAATTACATTACGCTAAAAAATATACGAGTGCTTTGAAAAGCTATTCATGTGTACCGTCACGTATTTATATATTCGGCCACCACGCCCACGGATATCGTGCGGACGTGGGTAAGTCTAAATTATTTGGCCAGTGTACCAAAATCAAGCGAGTCCGGCGCCCGGCCGCATTCGACACGTCCCTGCCAGCGCGCCAATAGCACCGAGCGGACAGATTATATAATAAAAAAAAAGAATCGGACGCTCAGTCAGTTGTCGGTTTTATTTTTAATATCTCGCGGTGTTAGTGGCCGGTGCGTTATTTTGCGCTGGAATAGATAAATCTTTGCAGATTTTTATCACCGGTAAGTATTTTTTGGCATCTTACCCACTTTATATTGATCGTGTTTATCATAAGCTAGTTCTTATTCTTATAGTTATTTTTTATTAGAATAAATTTTTTCGAATAGTTTTTATCTTTTTTTTGGTTGTCGAGTGACAGTGATTGATGATTGGCGTAAAAGCACGTGTATAATTAGATAAGGCCTATACGATATTATTTTTCAATATCTATGGTAACAATACTCTTTCTCTATGCGTGTTGTTAATTTCTTCTCATAATTTTTTTAATTTAGTAAAAATTTTTATATTTTTCTAATTACAGTATTAGTCATTATGTGAAAATATAGTCGGCGTAAGATAACAAATAATATGGAGGTATATTAAATAAGTAACATATTTTAGCGTAAAATCGGTTATATAATCTCTTAAAAGAAAATGTTTCTTATACAATACGCGGAACGTAACTCTAGCACGTTATCTAAAAAGACGGTACTTGTATTTTTTTCGCGCATTGGAATTTTTCCAATACTCATTGGCGTTTCTATAATTTTTTAACGAAATCTTTAGCTACTTTTTATTTAATAAGATTTTATGGCCAGTATTTTGCAACAACTTTTTGTAAATAGTGTTGTAAGTATTGTACCACATTAGTAAGAAAATCGATTCATATTTCTTAATTATTTGCATTCGATTATTTTAATTCATTAGGCTCAAGGTTTTACTTCATTCTTTATTAATCGACAATGGAAAAGATTAAAGTGGACCGCCAGGTAAAGATAATTATAAATTTTTTTAATTCAAATTGACGATACAGCGTGATAAAACAAAACTAATGGAATTTTTTCGCGCGTTTTTTAAAGGTTTTTTTTATAAAACATCTGAATGAAACATACAACAGTAACGAATATATTTTTTTTATTCATGATGTTTTATCATTTTTATTTTTTTCTCGAAGTACGTACACGTACAACAAAGAAAAAAGTGTACTTTGTTAAGTCAATCTGGTTTTCATTGCGAAAGGTCAATATTTACATGAAATATAAGTATTGTGAGATATGCGATCAACAACGTGTTAATGGTTTAAAAAGGAAAAATTCTGTAGATGTTGAGTTCCGTATTAGTATGGTACAAGCCATCTGCGGAATGCTAATAGAGTTATGTAAACAAACATATTTTAGTTCGGGTAATTTAATTCTAAAAAGGCGTATATAGATTCTCAATGTATATTCACTGGATTAATTGACTGATACTTTGCTAGTGAAGTTTGTAATATTTGTACCACAGTTTATTTGTAAAGGTGGTAATGTCCTGTTTGTTAACGGCTGATAAGATAGTCCCCAGTAGGTAGACCCCAACTGTGAGCATTTATAATGCAAAGCAGTAGTGTGCAGACGTTTATATATTCTGGTTTGTAGGTTTACGTATTTGGTCTCAGGATAGATAATGGTAATGTTACTTATGTAAGGCCGTCCTCCGTGGCCCAGCGGTACTTGCCCTTGCTGTGCCAACTTGATGGCGTGGGTTCGTATCCAACTGGCAAACATATTCGTATTATTTTGTTTCCGCTTCGTAAGGATAAAATTGGCCGATCACCTAATTATCTGAAAACTAAGATGTCATTGAGTCATTGAGGTGAGATGCCAGCCGTTATGCGTTTCAAATAAAACTTGCTTGATTAAAAGAGGACCTCTTGATAAGAAGCAGAAAGAATGATACTTATTTAGGGACACTATTTTATATATGCATGTAACCAGATCCGTAATGAATTTGCGCGACTTGTTTTTTAAAATATTTTGTACTTGTATGGTATTTAATAGTCTTCTTAAATATCTGCGCATTTAATATCATTTTCTATAATAAACTTACTTAAAACTTTTATGTTTACGATGATTAAGCGTTTTAATTTTGAATTTATTGACTTGAGTAATTTGTTGAAGTTTTTGAAACAACATCAACGTGATTGCTTACTTTTGTGGATCAATACCTGATAGGTCGTCAAGAATCTTTCAACATTTTCGAAAAGTTAAGTTATTTTAACTCAAGTTCTGCTTCCCGCAATTAAACCGTTGGTTTGTGCACATTGTGATGCTAAATGAAAGGAAAGTATGAATAATAATTTGATTGAGTACGATTCTATATTATGATAATGGCGTGTAATAATACAGACTTCTACAAAAAAGCGAGTTTGATTGGGGATGCAACCACTCACGTGGGATATATCTCTTTATTTTCTGTTCTATTGTATCAAAGTTATTCGGGTTCAAGACAGTTTAAGGTACAGGACGTCTGATATTACTGGATCGTTCATCTTTGACGAGAAACGGAAGGGTCACTTAAGAAATGCGTGGGACAAGATAAACTCCAAGCATGAATATGGGCGGTAACAAACGAAGTAGGAATCAGCTATGGCTAAAAATAACTCTGATTCTTCTTTCTATTATTTTCTTGAGATATGCACAGTCAAATAAAATAAATGAACATGATATTAAGCACTAAATATGTTTTAGACATCACCATCAGCCTGTGATAGTCCACTGCTAAACATAGGCCTCCCCTAATCCATAAGGGGGTTTTAGACCTTCCCACCGCGCTGGTCCAATGCGGGTTGGTGGGTGGACCGACTTTTTACATGCCCATCCGACGCACGGATCATCTTACTTTTAAGACAATTGGGTGTTCGGCCCAAATTGCCCTAGCTAACTAGGAAACAACAATGAAAATTTTTTGAGTTCGGATTTGAACCCATGACCTCCGGTTTATAAAGCACACGCTCATACCACTAGACTACGGAGGCTGTATCATGTATCAGTTACACTTCAAATTATGTCTCATTCTTCTTTCTAGTCTTTTCTCGTAGGAAGGTTAAGTCAGTAGCGTCTCTTTATACAAGGGACCGATTCAGGCAATACCAAAATGTTGACTATTTGGTGGTGTAAAAACATTACTGTCTTCCGGTTTGAAGGGCACTGTAGTAAGCGTAATCACTGGGTATATCAAACGCAACAACTGATCTAACAATTATTAGCGAGTCGAGAATATTTAAGCATTTTACGCTGCATATTTTAAAGTAGGATAAAGGTAACAAGGAATTATCAACATTAAGTGATCCTGCAGGTCTTGCCATTTCAAACATAAACTAATGCGATGATCGTTTAAATATAATCAGTAAAGATATTATTGTCGAGGATCGAATTTAAGACCTGCTGGTGCTAAAGCACTGGTCCATTCCACTAGGCTACGGAGGCAGTTCAAAGAACTAATTATACGATTACAATAAATAGTATGCAATGAATTTGTTGTATACATAATTATCACACAATAATTGTACTTACAAGCTTAACGCATTAATCATTAATGTACTTAACAAGGAGTAACAAAACTTTATACATATAAATCGTTATTTTCTCGAGCGTATTCGATTATTTTACGAACGCATTCTCTTATCGATCCAATATTGTTTGACGTGAGGTTTTTTACATTTTATTATTCTGTCTTTTATTTGGTCAGGTTCAAGGTTTCCTTTGGCCCACAATTGCATTGTTAGGGCTTGCGCTAGGAAAAAATATTGCAGTGGTGATTCCCTAATAGTTTTTAAAAACATGTGTAATAATAGCACAGAAATGTAAAGGCAGATTGTATCATACATCATCAGCCTGTGTTAGTCCACGGCTGGACATAGGCCTCCCCTAACGCACACCTCTTCCAATAGTTGGTTTTTGGACCGTATTCCAAGTCCACCCACCACGTTGGTGGGTGGACCGACTTTATATTTTTTTTTATATTTATCTTTTTATATTTTTAAGTATTAATATTTTGACATAAAATTCTAACGAAGCATAAACTTTGCTGTTCGTATTGGTGGGCTGCCGCTATAACATTCTTTATGTTAAGCCAATAGCATTTGACTGTTTAAAGTCCGTTAATAACTCGACTCGTGAATCAAAAAGTAAGCTAAAAGACGTTGCAAGAAATGCTACATAAATACATTTAAAGAATTTCTTTTCTCTTTATATCTTATACCTTTCAACAGTAGATTCATGCCTTTACACGTATTTTTAAATTCACTGTACATATCTAAAGTAAACATTTTGCCAGACTGTGTGTCTTATGTCTGTGCGTTTGTGTGTAAACAAATATTGGGCAATTGTTTGCTACTATGTATACGAACGTTATCATAAACATTTCGTTAACGGAGTGTATGATTATTACTCTATGAAAGTTTTAGATACATGTATATCATACTAATATAACAAATGCGACATTTTTTATAATTATTTGTTACTATTTAAAGCAAAAATTGATTGTTGAAACTAAAAGAGTGATTGTTTATGAAACTATTTTGATATAGCTTATACATCAAACATAACTTACTGGCTACAATTTGTATAAATAAGGCCTAGAAAGTAGTAAATAAGGCTATGAATTATCAATGCCTGAGGATCTTCCAAATGACAAGCGCATCTTCCACCAATGAAGACGCCACACGCATAAACGTTGTTTGTTGATGTCTTTACAAAAACTTCGGCTAAAACAGTGTTTGACACTTGTGTATCATAAAGAAAGTAAGATAAAGTTTAACCGCCTCCGGGGTCTAACGTTATTGGCTCTTGCTTTATAAACCGGAGATCGTGGGTTCGAATCCCGCGGGGAAACAATTTGTGTTATTGTTGTTTTCAGGTAGTTTAGGACAATTTGGGCCGATGATCGAATGGTCTGAAAAGTATGCATCCAAAACATGGATCATCTATCCAGGCTTCGGATGGGCATGTAAAAATGGTGGGATACAGTACCAAAAACCCGCTAAGGGAGAAGGCGTGCATTAGGGAGGCCTATGTCCAGCGGTGGACTAACACAGGCTAATGATGATGATGACCATAGCAGATCATTGTCGGACATAGGCATCGGCAATATCAGGGCTGTCACCAACGCGGTGCCTTGCGTGAGACATAGGATGTTAAGTCTCGTTTACCCAGTAAACACGCTGGCTACAGAGCCCTTTAAACTGGAACACAGCTGTGTTTTCACGCTACTGCTTTGCGGCAGAATTAGGCACCCCAGACCGCTCCCCGTAAAAAGGGGTCTTCCATCTCACAGTGACACCAAAATCAAATATTAAATGACTTTGTTCAAATAAGTTATTTAATTTCGTAAGGGTATGGAATATATATTCTTGTATGTCAATTAAATATATATGTAATCATGTCGGTCATGTAATGCAGACATTGTATCATAAAAGAATGTACCGATTGTGATTTATATATAGATATCGAGCCGTTCACCTTTGCACTTTGCATTTCCATTATATCATTGAATAGTGAGCTGGTTCGTTGAACTGTGTTGCCATTTTGAATAAATAAATTAAGTATAACACGTCATTTGTGGAAGGTCCGTTTTCCTTTTTTACTAAAATTTTAGAAAATGTTAGTAACACTACTTTGTTTGCACTTGTTTTATTAAAAATGTACTTCTTAACCATTAGTAACATAGTATAAAACAAAGTCGCCCTATATCCCTATGTATGCTTAGATCTTTCAAAGTACGCAACGGATATCGATGCGATTTTTTAAATAGATATAGTGATTGAAGACGCATGTTTATATGTATAACACATGCTTAATATTGTAGGTATATTTTCTATCAGCGTAGCTCCCGTGCGAAGCAGGGGCGGGTTGCTAGTAAAGTAAATTAAAAAACAATTTATTTTTAAGTCGTAAAATTTCGTCACATATAATTTAATTATATTTTTGTGCATATTGTTTTTACTTTAAACATATTAGATGAGATTACCGATGATAATAAGATGATATTACCAAGACAGATTAAGACGTATCAAAAGTGTACTTATTAAATTAAATTAAATATTTTTTGCAACAATAATTGAAAAACGTACATCGTTGTGTTATAGTTGTTCGTAGTAAGCCCCATTTCTTTATATACTATGTAGTCTAGTGGTATAGCCGTGTGGCTTAGAAACCGGAGGTCGTGGGTTCGAATCCTGCGGGGACTCAACAAATTTTCATTGTTGTTCCCTAGTTGGTTAGGCAATTTGGGCGATCACCCAATTGTCTGAAAAGTAAGATGATCCATGCGTCGGATGGGCATGTAAAAAGTCGGTCCACCCACCAACCCGCATTGGACCAGCGTGGTGGGATACGGTCCAAAAAACCCTCTAATGGATAGGGGTGTATTAGGGGAGGCCTATGTCCAGCAGTGGACTATCACAGGCTGATGATGATGATATGTCATGTACGTTTTGTATGCTAACTGTTGTTGAAAGAAAGTTAAAATATCTGCAAATACATTAGTAAAACAACCCAAAATCAGCATTGATTCTAAAACCTGTAGTTTGAATCGTTTTATCTTTTCAAACCGCATCAAAATCCGTTTCGTAATTTCAGCGTTCAGTGGATAGATTTAAAACAAGCATTAGGTAGATAAATAAGATGTCGCAACGATGTTTAGGCCTTAAAGATAAACATACGACTTTCTTAGTACTCGCTACTTTTTCTTGGACTTTCTAAAAGCAAGAGGCTTCATCACTATTATGCATATAGAATTATAGTTAATAAGTTCATATCGAAATAAGGAAACTGTGTATTTATATTGTTATATAACTCGGTCATTGCTTCAATCGTTTACACGCATAAATAATATTTTTGTTTTTTTTCATCACAGAGTATAAATTTATGCAGTACGATTTTATTTACATAGACGCAAAATTCGTTGATTGGCGCAATTACGTGTTTTTAATATTTTTCAATTGTTTTGCTTGATATAAAATAATAAAAAAAACAAAATTACTTTTTGTTTCTTCAGTGAGAATCTAATAAAATTAAAATAATGCAGAGCCCATTTGTATAAAGTATAAAACGTCACTAACTGGTCACCAACCAGCGAAATTAGCATAGTATGAAACCAACATTTAAAATATATGAATGCTTTATAAATATAAAAACTTTAGTAATCATTGTAAGATCCAGTTTATATTTTAAACTTTATTTCGAAATGATACCAGTGTTATTACACTCCTATACTCGCAAATCTCAACAAATAAATATTTTCAACTTAAATTGAAACTCCGCCAAAATGTATTTATTCATCCGTTTGAGTCACAGCTAGGCGGTTGCTAATTTTTTATACAAATTACATATTTTTCATACTATTTCGCAAATCATTAGCTTAGCATTTAGCATTACCGCTCTAGATATACAATGTCAGCATTATGAATGGAAAACATAACTCCTTTCAGTAATATTTACCTTTATTATTCGATTTCAATTAATTTTATTCTTATTTGTGCAAAGAGTCAAAACAACATCCGTACTCATGAAGGCAGTTATTGTTGAATATAGCAAATTGCTTTTAAAATGAATCAATCATTGCAAACAGACTATAGAGTTCAATGTCTCGATTGTAAATCGGTATCTGCAATAATCAAATATGATGATTCATCTCTTAACGAATATGTGAAATTTCCTTTGTTGCATTATTTACGCATTTACTTTAAAATGGGTTCTTTTAAAAGAGTTGCCAATATATTTCGGCAATTTTAAAAACAGTAAAAGTAAATTAATACTGTTGTTTTTATTAAGCAGAAACATAGTTCCAAAATAGTTTGGGTTTGCTTGCATAAAATAATTATGATATGGCGTCTAAATAAAAGATTCTTATATATAACATAATAATATGCAATGTGTACTAATAATAAAATTAGAGGATATGTTTTTAACATTTAAATAACCGTTTTTTTTTCTGATTACATTGTGATATATAACTGTTAAATATAACGTCTGTTTATTTTTCAATTTTTGTCTGTCATCTGTCCGCCTTTTTGCACTGGCTGATCTATAGAATGAATGTTTCGTTTTTGATTTAAAAAATCACTATACGATAGCTTATGTTACTTTCAGTAACTTAGTATATTTAAAAAAATTAAAGAGTTACGAAAGATTTTTTGAAAGAGTTTAAGAAAGAGTTTCATGAAAGAGCCCGCGTTGAAATATTTTATATATTTCAACGCGGGCGAAGTCGCGTGTTTTAGCTAGTCAAGAATATGAACACAGAGGGTTACTTATATATAGTAGCGGACATTTTCGCGTGTTTTAGCTAGTCAAGAGTGACGGTTGCTTATATGAAGTATAATTTATAAGGATCGTAGTATCTGTGAGTGTTCATAGAGCACTGTTAATAGACAAGTGTGAACAGATAGATCAGTGGGTCGGCTGTGTCATGGCGGGCCTTGAATTATCGATAGTTAGCGTACTTAGAAGACATACTTCTTACGTAGTTTTTGTTTGTTTTCGTGTCTCCGCTAGCATTAATATTAATTCTTTGTTTACGCGAATATTACATTATTATTGAATAAAGGATTTTTACGGCTTTTACCGCCTTTGCTTGGAATGTTTACGAAACGTCGGGTAAAAAAAAGCATTTAAAAACTACAATACGTTTTGCCGTTATTGGACACTATAATACCAAAATTCTAAAGTATTTAACTAATTAAAGATTAAAGTTGTTTTTTCTTTTAACTCAATGTTGTGTTTTTTTAATATGTGATTATTGTGTACGATGTGGACTTCTGTATCATTATAATATTATAATTTTTTACTGTAGTCACTGCCTCCGTGTGCTTTAGAATCCGGAGGTCGTGGGTTCGAATCCTGCGGGGACTCAATAAATTTTCATTGCGGTTTCGGTAAAGGCAATTTTGCTCGATCACCTAATTGTGTGAAAAGTAAGATGATCCATGCGTCGGATGGGTATGTAAAAGTCGGTCCACTCACCAACTCGCATTGGACCAGCGTGGTGGGATACGCTCCAAAACCTCCTAATGGATTGAGTGTATTGGAGGCTACGTCAGCAGGTGGACTATTCAGACGATGACGGATGATGATGACGTACTTTTAAAATGCCAGTTAAAGTAATTTGCGTTAACTATCATTTGGCTAGGTTTTGGTAACCATATCCAAATCGTTCGTATATAAGTTTTTTATATTCGAACGTCTACGTAAGACTTGCTGACTTCTGCACGTCCATAGATGTTTTTGACGTCGATAAATCAAATCATATAGTTGTGCATTCGACCTAAATTAGTCGATAATAAAGTGTAACTATATATCAATATTTATAGTGATAATAGTAATCGTAGGATAAAGGCTTTTGTGATTAACTGATTATAATAGAAAAATATGCGGCTGTATGATATACGTGAAGCATCACGAATTTGTTTTCAAATGTTTTAAAAAAAATTTGAATACGTAAAAGACTGCACCTAATATGCGTTGACAATAAAATGTAACAATTGAACTCGACTGCCTCCATATGCTAGTGGTGTGGGCATGCGCTTTAGAAACCTCAGGTCGTGGGCTTGAATCCTGCGGGGACTCGAGCACTTTTCATTGTTGTTTCTTAGTTAGTCAAGGCAATGCGGTTAATTAGCTGATTGCCTGTAAAGTAAGATGATCCATGCGTCGGATGGGCATGGATAAAGTCGGTCCTGCGGCTGATCTCTCTCCAGTCGTGTCGCTTAAGCGTCCCATCGGACTATGACAGTTAAGGAATGGGGAGTGTGGGAGTGCACCTGTGTTTACGCGTACATTTTGTGCACAACAATACCTCCTGCGCACTTGGCTGACCTCTAATATAATTCGGCCGCTTTAGTCGACTAGGAACTATATTTATTGATAAATTGTCATCAGATAGTTGAAATTTTAAACTGATACTCTCATTTCGTTATGAAGTATAATTTAAAAATTGGCAACATTTGTGGCAATGTACAATGAAGCGATAACTTTTATGTACATTTCTATTTTAAAAAAGCGCGTGATTAATACAAATGATATCCTTCCGCTTAAGTGGTATTTTATTATAGCGTTAATTCCTGTAAACCCACCCGCTACTTATACAAATAATAATTCAATACTTTTTTGAAATTGGAAGCGTAATAGAGTTTATTCTTCAGAACCGCGCCTTTTTATCACTCGCCTTATACCCCGTGTATATTTGCGCTGTCTTATCTTTTCCCTTTATCTGTAGAGATTATTTATCTGTTGCCACCGTTCACGATAACCGTAAACCGTAATCCGATACGATGGTCTTAACACACGATGATTTATTGAACCCGATTTATATTTTTTATCGTTAAAATCCAAGTCCAACACTTAGGATACTAAACCCGGGTTATTGATATAATTAGAGGTTGGTTTTTCGAAAAGTTTTATCTCTTAGATTTATGGTTAAGATTTTTTTTGTAACCTCTTTGAGCAAATAATATAAAAAAATCATTTGCTAAATCTTTATGTATATACGTTAAACGTTGATTTAACGTGTACTATAATAATGTAATTACGAGAAAAACTATTATTTTGTGATAGTTTATGATGTTGCATAACAATAGTTTAAGCTCTCCAAATTGTATTATTAATGATAACAATAACATTAAAAGTTTTATACATTAAATTCACATGTCCACAAACACTAGAAATTGGAAACTTAGATTTTCAATGATGAATAATATCTTTCTTCCTTATTTTAGATATTTAGGAATATAAAAGTAGGTACATAAAGTTACATAAATAAAATTAAAAAAAAAATAAGTAAAAACGCGCCAAAAATGGCACTCCGCCATCTTGCATTTGTAAATGTCAAACAATAATGCATTGTTCTTTTGTTGATTTTCTCTAGGGAACGTAAACTCTTGTAAAAACTCCCCGTGGCGGGATTTAATTAATATTCAATGAGCACTCTATTCAATGTTGTATAAATCAATTGATAAACAATATCGCCAGTAATTATTCAACAAAACAGACGCTGAAGTACACTCGAGAATTGGAAATGGTGTGATTTTTAGTGCGTTGTAAACTTAACGAACGTTATTGTTATTGTACGTAATAAAAGCCGATAAAGTGGTCGATGGGGCGTTTGGATAATATAATCATAGTGGTTCTTACTTATCATTAACGAAAATGATAAGACACGACTATGGAATTGTTGATATCATTAAAAAGAAGTAAAGTTTTCCATTTCTGCCTAACTCATTGACTTTTGTAACAAATGTTTGAAACCAATTTACTTAAATCATTGACGGATCTTCCTCGAGATAAATAAGTATCTATAAAATATTTAAATGAGAAAAATTAAAATATGAATTACTGACAATGTAAGCGGAGTTATTGTATGATCTTTCAATTTTTTATTAAAGAAGATACAAAGAATATGTATTTGTTAGTTACTTTTAATACTTTAACTTCCGTAAGCTACTGAGAAGCTCCTTATCCCAATATTATGGACATGCCTTTAAGAAACCTGAGGTTGTGAGCTTGAATTCTGTAGTAACTCAAAATCGTTTTTAATGCTGATGCCTAGTTAGTTAAGGTAATGGGAAAGGAATGCCTGTGAAGTAAGATGTTTCATGGGTCGGAAGGACGTGTAAAAAGTGAGTCTTGCGTCTTGCGCCTTATCTTTCTCACGTTATGTTCGTTATTCGTCCCATCGGACTATAACATTGAAGGAAGAGTGCACCTTTATTAATGCACACACTTCTGCACAATGATGTCTCCCGCGTAGACGGTGGATACTCAATACCAGGGATGTACCGGGCAGCCCTAGTCGATATCGGCAGGAGTGTGTGTGAGTATAGTTTCCATTGCTTTGGGACTGGATGGTGTCCCGTAAAGTTTTTCTAATCGTATTAATAATATTAGTAGCATATTGTAGAACAACATGTCCGTCCACGTGTGTCCATTCGCGCCAATCGAGTGGTGATAAAAAATGGCGCCCAATCCGTCGATTATCGACCGCTGATACCATTGTCGAGTGTCATTTGGGCCCTTGAAGCGGTGACGTCAACACATTTATGTTATACACACACACACACACACACACACACACATCATCATTAGCCTGTGATATCCATTAGAGGGTTTAAGGATCGTATCCCACCACGCTGGTCTAATGCGGGTTGGTGGATGGACCGACTTTCTACATGTCCATCCGACTTTATGATGCCACCATCATACTTTTCAGACAATTGTGTGATCGGCCCAAATTACCCTAACCTTGCATTTTTTTGAATGGATCTGGTGCTCTGTGACAAAACTATTGGAACTTTAACGGATGTGGGAGGCCCGTTGCCTCCCAGATGGGGGCCTAGGCTTAGGCAGGCATTTTGTAGTAACCTTAGTTAAACAGCAATCGACTATCTATCTCAAACGGATGTAGATTTGAATCCAAGATTCTATTAAAATCTAGCATTATTATAATTAGTTTAGGTCTTAATGACTAGATCGCTTCAATGCCCTGAAATGTAGATTATGTGTCTTTAACCGCATGGTATTAGCAATGATTATACGATAGTATGATAGTGGTTCGGTCCATCAACCAACCCGTATTGGACTAGCGTGGTTGGATACGGTCCAAAACCTCCTAATGGATAGGGGTGTATGTGGAGAGGTTTATGTCAAGCTGTGGACTATCACAAGCTGATGTTTTATGTGTATGTGATGTATGATAGTGGTTAAATAATGTACAATAGTTGTTTCTGCTAGCTGGTCAATACCCTTGCAACACCTAAGGTGATTGAGACTTCTTTACGTACAGTTTTTAGCTCAAATGCATTAAGCGGTGCTTCTGGACGACGCACGCATCGTCCTGCGGTTTCTCTCAACCTAACCCTCGGCCGTTTGGTCTCCCCTGCCGAGGGCTCATGTCTGGCTAAGATGTCTATATTAATATATTTATTGTTTAAATGTATTATTTTATTTTGAGAGTAAATTTATTACACAAAATTGCACTCGTTCGCTAGACTTTGGATGTTTTAAGTTAAATATTTAAAGTTATTATTTATCTTTAGAAGATAAGTGCGTTAAGAATTAAATGAATTTGAATTATTTGTTTTTTTTTAATGGTTGGTATTGGTCACAACTTTTTACACAGAAACAGTATACGTTAAAATTTATAAAACATTTTTAGCCAATTCATTAATTTGCATGATAATTATGCTATTGTGCCATTAGTATCTAATAAGTTAAGAAAAAAAATTGTTCGTTACATAATTTGAACATCGTATTATTATAATCAAGTGTATTTACAAGTTATCGCATTTAGCGAATTGGAATTGAAAACATTTAATTTTAACATAAATAAACGATATAAAATTGCATTTATACCGCAAGCTGTTATTGCCAACTTTAGTTACAGATTATACTGACCACATGCGATTGTATGACAATTATAGATAAGATAAAACATTGTAAAGCAAATATGAGTACAGCAAACATTTGTAAATGCCAAGCATTAAGTATTGTTTAAATAATTGATACAGATATCTATTTGTTAGCATGAAAAGTTGTATTATGTTGGCTAATACATTTAAAAGTAACTGCCTCCGTGGTCTAACGATATTGGCCCTTGCTTTATAACCGGAGGTCGTGGGTTCGAATCCTACGGGGATACAACTTTGTTGCCGTTGTTTTCTGGTTGGTTATGACAATTTGGGCCGACCGCCTAATTGTCTGAAAAGTAAGATGGTCCATGCGTTGGAAAGGCATGTATAAAGTCGGTCCACCCACCAAACCGCATTGAACCAGCGTGGTGTATATATGTACGGTCCAAAAGCCCCCTAATGAAGAACGCGTGCATTAGGGGAGTCCTATGTCCAGCAGTGGATTGACACAGGCTGATGATGATTAATATTTCATAATATTTAATATTAAAACAGTGTTGTTTATTAATTTACTGCAATATAAATAAAATTGATACAACATATTGCGTGGCCATCACATATGTTGTATCAATTTTATCACGCCTTTGAAAAGAAAACTAAATTTAACTTTCTTTTCTTTTGTACGTATTGTGAGTACAGTGCTCGATTTATAAAACGCATATAAACAAAATTCGTAAAAATATTTCACTGAGTTCAATGTAAACATGTGCGTAAATAATTTAATGATTTGAAATCGTTAAATTAAACAAATATTGCCGCTGAAATGTAATAATTATTGTATAGTCTTGAAACGTCATTCATGTCGCGAGGTCATGTGTAACGACAATGATTATGGATGTTCACACCAAACAGCAATAAATAATGATAATTAAAATTTAGGACTTTTTAACTTGAATTTATGCGAGGTGCAGGCATATCTAATCTCATTCTACCCGTTTTTATGGATGCTGGAAAGAGCCCGAAAATGGAAATAAATATAA
The DNA here is from genome assembly GCA_029286875.1 of Lamproptera curius. Taxonomy (NCBI): domain Eukaryota; kingdom Metazoa; phylum Arthropoda; class Insecta; order Lepidoptera; family Papilionidae; genus Lamproptera; species Lamproptera curius. The sequence goes on along the minus strand of JAGSMT010000105.1, from coordinate 2,836,236 downwards.
AATATTTACAAAAAAAAAATTGTATTCGTATTTGAAAAAAATTTGATCACTACATAGTATAAAACAAAGTCGCTTTCTCCGTCCCTACATCCCTATGTATGCTTAAATCTTTCTAACTACGCAACGGATATCGAAGCGGTTCTTTTTAATAGATAAAGTGATTGAAGAGGAAGGTTTATATGTATAACACATGCTTAATATTGTAGGTATATTTTCAATCAGCATAGCCCCCGTGCGAAGCAGGGGCGGGTTGCTAGTATTAAATAGAATATATACCCATTATATAGCGCACTTTAAAATAAATAAACACCTTTATGGTTGCCGTTTGAGCGATTTTTATAACACATACTTCTTAGCACAATGATAAATTCTGTCTATTCATGCATTCAATGATTGCGCTAACACTCCGCAGACATTATTGATTCCATTAATTGACGAGTGGTGACCTTTTGTAGTGACGCAAGGTCACCTGACCCCCTAGTCAAGTTCAGAACGAAGGGTCGAGTGACCTCAACATGAAATGACTCGTCATTCCATCGTTTGTAGTGTCAGTAATTGATTTGCATTGCTTTAATGATCTGCGTCATTGTTCAGTTAATTTCCTAACGTTGTTCGAAGGGATATAAGGGAATGGAAATACACGTTGCATGCTTCGTGACATTTTTGCCTAGATAGTTTTCCATTGGCACTGGTTCCACTGAGAATCAGCTTTAATGAAGTGAACAACTTCATGATATTATGCTGAGTGGAAACAATTTTGATGCATTAATATTTTGTGTTCTTTTAAACATTTTTTTGTTATCATTATATACAAAATAAACGTTTTTTCTTTCTTTATTTAGAATAGTGCGTAGAAATATTTACTCACTAACACTTGACGACCGCAATAAACAAGACGACATAGCTACGAAGCCTTAAGCGGTTAGCAGATGCCAAACCTAACCTCCTTGTTTTAAAAAATATTTTTATGTACGCGAACCTCTAACACATGGATCGTCACACTATTTATTAACTTTCAATGTTATATTGGTGGACTAAATTAAGATGTTGTAATCCCAAAATAATTTAAAGATTTTAAACAAGATAGTCAAAACCCTCTAATGGATAGTGGTGTATTAGGAGAGGCCTATTTCCAGCAGTGGACTATCACAGGCTGATGATGTAATGGAAAACAAAATAATTTGTTTTAGAAGATCCGAAACACAAGAAAATTATAAAAAAAGCACTATTCCTAGCGTAAATCTAGTCGTCAAACATATCCGTGTTCCAGTTTAAAGGCACAGCGTGTTATAATGATTACATGTGACGTCCTCAAGAGGCAAGCACTTTTTGGTGTTCAATGACATTATTTTTAAGCTTACGCCCATCAAGTCCAGTAAATGGCCTGTTAATATTTTCTTCTTCATCGTTCCTTCTGTCTAAGGCTAATTAAGTAACACAAATCTTCTTTGTTACAGAATGATCTAGAAGACTCACGACAATGGAAAAACCGACAATGCATATGCTGTCGGTGCAGGAGAAAGGTGGCGAGACGAAGAAGGCGAATCAGTACATAGCTGCAGTTGCAGGTAATTAGAAAATTAAAGGTTTAAATAAGTATATAGTGTCATAATCATCAGCCTGTGTTAGTCCACTGCTGACATAGGCCTCTGCACGCCTTCTCCATTTGGGGGTATTTGGACCGTATCCCACCACGCTGGTCCAATGCGATTTGAGGGTGGACCGATCCTTCACATGCCCATTCGACGCATGGATCATCTTACTTTTTAGACAATTGGGTGATCGGCCTAAATTGTCTTAACCGACTAGGAAACAACAACAATGAAAATTTATTGAGTCCCCCTAGGATTCGAAACCACGACCTCCGGTTTCCAAAGGACACGCCGATACCATTAGCCTACGGAGCAGTTATATTAGCTTGTTAGCTCAGCGGTAAGAGAATCCATTTTTATCAAATATATGTATTAACTAAGAATTAATGTCTATTTAGGAAATAGGATGAAATCTATGACTTTGTTGTCATCCATACAAGTTGTCATCGATAAAAATGGAGGTGAACGGTAGATTGAAAATAAAACATTTTAAGTGCTGGTCACACTTCTAGAACTATAATAACATATTGCCTCTTAATTGATTTCCCGAGAAAATAATTGACTTTTCTTCTCTTAGTTGGATTAGGTTTAAATATAAAAAAGTATATACCAAATATGTCCAGCAGTAGACTATCACAGGCTGATGATGATGATGATGATGATATACCAAAATGTTTGCTTGTTTTTTTTCCTATTATCTGTCAGGTAGAACAATTCCATATGAAAACAAAACAACAAAACAAGTCTGTACAATTGTTTGTTGCGTCACAATTCCTAGATTGACCGATGATCGGAGTTATTGTCATAATTGATCGTAATTAGATAAACGGTGCTAGGTACTTTAATTAACAATGAACGATCAGTCTGTTCTAGTAGGTGTATTTAACATAGACCAGGGTTCGAACCCAAAAATTAAGTAAAACATATATTAAGTGGAGACAACTAGCTCGGCGACAAAGCAATGGTTCGTGAAGAATCAGAAGAAAGAATTTAGTGAAAGAGATATAAATAGATCTATTTAATATGTGAAATACTCGTTTAATTTAAAGAAATAATATGTGTATAGGTTTATAGAAAACTGCACGGAGGCAGTTTTTTTTGTTTTTGTTTCTGAGCCTTGTCGTATAGGCGTGTGCTTTAGAAACCGGAGGTCGTGGGTTCGAATCCTGCTTGTTGGTTAGGGTAATTTGGGCCGATCACCCGTGAAAAGTATCCTTCCCTGTCTGAAAAGTAAGATGATCCATGCGCCGGAGGGGCATGTAAAAGTCGGTCCACCCACCAACCCGCATTGGACCAGCGTGGTAGGATACTGTCCAAAACCCCTAATGGATAGAGGTGTATTAGGGGAGATCTGCTCTTGTTTGTTTTACTTTAAAATTAAATGTTTCATTACCTAAATCTTAGGAATAGAACAAAATTTAAAATTTGTTTTATTCCTAAGATTTAGGTAATGAAACAGCAGGAATACAGTGGTTGTATTAATTACATACGAATAATTATAGTATTTTTATTAGTAGCACCGTACTCTTTGCTTTTGTTGTAATATCTTTTTTACATTTAGCACATACTAATCCGAACACGTCATTACAACATATATTTGTAAAAAATATATTTAAATATCGTTTTAACTTGTGTTCATTATTATTATGATTTCTCATTAACATTTTTATGGCCTTCGCATAGCATAAACATTTATTAAACCTTTGAATGTACATTCATTGGGTCTGCATTGTAATATTATGAAAGAATTTTTATTACCATCAATTTAATTTTATTAAGTTTATAATATAATTTATATTGTTTTGCTATTCTTTTTATATGAAATACTTTAGTAAACAAAATACAAATAGAGTTTTGTTAGTAAGTTACTGAAATTGTATACGTATACATTTTAAAATTAAATTAAGTGAATCTTGCTGCCAAATGTCCATCCCTGGGTTAATACTCATTCTTTTGGTTGGCTATATCTGCTGCTTTCTGCTGGTACCATTTAGGTGATGCATTTTCTTAAATTTTTTTTTGTTCGTCTGCCCGTTTGTTCTGGCTAATCTTTTCAATGGTTAAAGAAAAAAGTTAAACATTTTTTTCCACTTTATTATCTACCGAACGAAGTCGGGGGCAACAGCTACTTACTAATAAAAGTTAATTGACGATTTGTTGACGTTTAAAACAATTGTCTTCCAACGCCACTTTAGAGGATGATAATAAAACTCGTTGTTTATGTTGTAAGGTGAGAATCGTTAGTAAGGGTGTTTTATTAAAAATATTCCTTATTTTTATACAAAATTAAGGACAGACAGACGCATTAACTTACGCATTGACAGGCAATCACGGTACTTCACTAAATTTAAAGTCAGCTCCTTCGCCGTCTGAAAATATTTAACAATATATATTAACTGCAATGCAAAAGCGAAGGTTCGTGAAGAAACCAATATATTTTTATTCGAACTATTTCGCTGATATTTCAAGTTCAGCTCTCTTAAATTTAGTCAAATAGGTATAAATCCATCTATTTAATATATTTAGTACTCGTTTAATTTAAAGAAATAATATGAGTATAGATAACTGCCTCCGTAGCCTAGTGGTAAGCGGAGGTCGTGGGTTCGAATCCTGCGGGGGATTCGACAAATTTTCATCGTTGTTTCCTAGTCCGCGTTAGAACAATTTGGGCCCATTTGTCTGAAAAATAATATGAGCGGTCGGATGGGCATGTAAAAAGTCCAGCAGTGGACGTACAAAGGCTGATGATCACGAGTTTACGGATTTTATTGCGTTTAATTAGTTTTTACAAAATAAGATACAGTATCAGATACTTTACATGATACATGGTCACGGGCAGAGGTGTTGTTTGTCTGGCCAAAGTTTTTTTTATGTGGCAACCTTAATGTCTGCATGTTATTATTAATTGTCCGCTTTACGCAAGAAGCCGTACGTGTGTGAAAACTAATTAAACGCGATAAAATCCGTAGTCTTTTATTAAATCATGTGTAGTATTCGCGTAAAATCAAGAGAGTATTAATATATACTTTATTTTTTCAAAGCTGCCATCGGTGCTGTGATCGCTGGCACAATCCTGGCATGGACGTCACCAGCGCTGCCACAGCTTCAACCGCCGATACCGACGAATGCCACTGCCACGAACAGTACTGCCACCGCCATTAATGCCACTGCCATCGTCAATGGCACGCTGATCAACTCGTTGGGCCAGCCCGCTGAGTTTCTGCTTGATACGAAAGAGAGTGAGTATGATTATAAGTTGTTAATGTTATCTACAACATGAACACTTCGTTTTGTTAATTATTTTGTTGCATACTTGTTTATGACATGTATAATTTATAAGCAACCCGCATTGGACCAGCGTGGTGGGATACGGTCCAAACCCCCAATGGAAAGGGGTGTATTAGGGGAGGCCTATGTCCAGCAGTGGACTATCAAAGGCTGATGATGCACAATTTATAAGAGAAAGTTCTTATGGGGTGAAGGGTTTATTATTTGGTGAGGGTTCAAGTATCAACCCACCATAATCTGTCTGCTAATGTTTTATTATTGTATTTTCTTTTTCTCTTTTTTTATTTTATTCTATAAAAGCTGTGAGACTATGGTGAGGAATAAACGATTATTATTATTATTTCTTGTTAACTTTACGAACATTGCTCAACGCGACGTAAAATAAACTAAAGCATATAATATAGTGTTTATTATTGTGCATAATTTTGGTACTTTTTAATGATAGATTAAACAAAAATTGAAAATAGCAGCTCAGGACGTCCCACAGAAGTAACAACTTATTTAAGTATCACTTTACGATGTCGAAATTGTTTAACTTAGGAAATGAATAGGTACGAAATTAATAATATTACTTAAGGAAAAACTATTTACTATTATAATTGGTTGCCTAAAAATCGGTTAACGGGCGAAAGTTATAAGTGACAACGTCATTCAATGGTAGAATGATTGTAATGTGAATATTCAGTCGTAAAGTTGGAAGAAGGATCAAACTCTTTTTCTTTCTCTCTTTATCTCTGTCTCTCTTTCGCTTAAGCAGGCCAACTGCGAACGAGTAAGAGAGACGCGTGCCTCTCACTTTCTCTTATGGTTGCTTATGGAGAGCGTTACGTGAGTGGTGCTGTGACACAGTTTTCGAGAGTGCCTCCCTATCTTGAACCAATGTATAAGACTTTATCACGTCAAAATTTTTTGGTAATTACAAAATGTATTTAATGTTTCGGTACAATTTTTGAATTTACATGTTCCCTACAGTTTGTTGTATGTACCTATTATTAGTATCCGTATCGACGTCTCGATGAGAGAAAAGGAAGCCAGACAGATTGTCGCCGTAAAGCGTTAAATAACAGAGTGATTTACCATCGGATAAAAAGGTATAACTCACAAAGAAAATCATTTAGTCTACCCATGTCAATAATAGATAAAGTTAACGTAATTATAGTATAATGGTAAATGTTAATGACGCCTGAAGGTTACGCCTTCATCGTTGTAAACTGCGACTGTTCAATCCCCATGCAATAATCATAAAGAGTGGCTCTTTTAGCACCAATTATGTGATTTTGACATTAGATTTTGTTTTCCTAAATCTCGTCTCTTTTTGGTTGACGTGTAACAAATCATCATCATCAGCCTGTGTCAGTCCACTGCTGGACATAGGCCTCACCTAATGCACGCCACGGCTTCCGATCTTCGGCTATTCTCATCCAGCCCAATCAGCAACTTTACGTGTAACAAATAGCATGTATATGTTATTCTATACATAAATATAGTAGATGAGTGTCGATTGAACATACATAAATACCAAGGCATTTTAAAAAGTTACTCTATTTGTTTGTTTGTTCGCTAATTTCTGAAAGCGTACTGATTTTGATGGATGACAGGAAGATAGGTGATGTAACTAAGAATAAATTAGGTAATTTATTGACAAAATTTAACAGGTTTTTGTATAATTCACACACACCACAATGCCAAATCCTGTGATAGTCCACTGCTGGACATGGCTCCCTAATACACCCTATCCATTAAGGTTTGACCTATCCCACCGCTGGCCCAATGCGGCTGGTGGTGGACCGACTTTTTACATGCCCATCCGACGCATGAATCGTCTTACTTTTCAGACAATTGGGTGATCGGCCCAAATTGCCCTAACCTATATTTGTCCACGCCGACGAATTCGCGGGCCGAAACTCGTACACCACAAATATACTTATCCCTCTTTTGCTCAATGATTTCGCTCATTCACTCGTTCGATCACGTGTCAATATTATTCCACTAATGTGACGTGACGCCACCATTCCTGGCAGCACTCCAGACGCCTTTGCCTTTGCGTAATGCTAGAGTAAGATGGCGGCGCGGTTTTTTTTTTGCGAGTGTCACTTGTCGTACGCTTATTATTCTGGCGCCAAAATATAGTTTACGACTCAATTTAATAGGTTATTTTTAGGATTTTTGGTACAATGTTCGAAGTAGGGTTATAACGACTAAATGAGGGTAACTTTCCCTTCGCTCTCTCCATTAGGGGGTTGTTAGACCGTATCCTACCCCTCTGGTCCAATGCGGGTTGGTGGCTGGACCGACTTTTTACATGCAATGTGTACGTTCACTAATCAATCAAATCAATCATGTGTTAGTCCACAGCTGGACATAGGTCTCCCCTAATGCACTCTATATTGGGCCGTTTTTGTACCGTCCCACCACGCTGGTCCAATGCGGATTAGTGGGTTTGTTCTACGAAAGTTTAACTAATTTAGAAATAAAACATACGTTAACGTAATTTAATGTCAAACTCAATTGTCACTCAAAAGTGGCAAATTAAATGCTTACTGAACTGTAACAATCAATCTTATGGCTATGGCGTCATTAACTTTTCATATTAGACTTTGTTTAATTCTTTCTCTTATTTCGCTAAACCTTACGTTACAGTCACAGGGTGCAGTGATTCTAAATAATGAAATTAAGTATGTATAAGACATTTATGACTCATAGCACACAACATTGCAGTAATAAGAACTCGCTTTTTGCAATAAAGATTTTTTATTGAAACACTACATCAAAAGTGGATTTGACGGTGAAATACCGTACTACAAGTCTAATTGCCGTCTTCGTATATTTTACATTTGGTGTAACTAATCTGTGCTAAGGCATTAATGCCCATTACTTTATTTATAAATGCCTTTAAACGTTAAAAAAAATGTTTGCAACAAAGTTATTAAATAATATGTCGGAAATAAAAGTACATTTTCGTTAAAATATTAGAGATTGTTATTTTCCAGTAATGTTATCATCTCCTTTTCATTCTTTCGGTTATATGCTTCATTAGTGAAGGTCCCGAAAAGCTGTCTGTAGTATTCTGTTATTAGCTTTGTCCGTTTCTTACCCAATTCTGAACTCATCTCATTTAGTCCATAAAAAGACCGACGCGGTACTCCTTCTCCGGATATTATCCTTTCCATTTTGAATAAAGAATCCAAGGATCATTTGGCAAAATATGAAAGCATTTTTATTCATTGCTAACGAAGACAGACGAGCAGTTGGCCGACCTGATGGGATGGTCATCGACACAACAGACATCGACAAATACTAGTGGTACCAACACGCTGCCTACCGTGAGACATAGGATGTTACGTCTCGTTTACCCTGCAAATACGCTAGTTACGGTGCCATTCAACCCAAAACACGATAGTGTTTACACACTACCGCTTTGCGTGAAAAGAGGACCAACCTTTCTGAAATAAAATTATCACAGTTAATGCATTACATTAATAAAAAATATTTTTATAACACGTCACAAAGCATTTTAAGTTACATATTATGTAACGTTATTTTTTCTCAGTCTTGGCTCCTATAATACGTTGTTACATTTATGAGGCGGCCATTTTGTTTACCACAGATAACAATGTCCTCATTCTATGTTGTAGGGTTTAAGAATCTTTGTAATCGCCTAGCGATCGATTTATAGCGGTATCTCCACGGTCTGACAGTTTTGGCTGTAGTCCAACATCTCACGCGACGTTCCTGTGCTATTTTGCACGTGGGTGTGACCGGGATGGTCACGTGGGGGTAAAATTCGCGCGTTCTGTGACGTACGCGCATCGGTAACGGACGCCCAACGCGTGGGGTATATTTAGCTATTTCAGTTACTTCGCATGTCCAGTGAAAGCGAAGCGATGGTATTTAACGTTGTAGATATTGAAGCGGGGGAAATGTAATAGTAGCTATCTAATTAGAAAGAAGTAAAGTAATATGTTTAGATGAAGAAAATTTATCTTAATTATCCAAAACACTGAATAAATTTTGACATTACTCGTGTATAACAGAATGGTGGCTACACAGAGTTTTTTCGTGATTGCTCATTTTCGTTTACATTACAGCTTTATATTGCTGATAATAATTAATTCATCTTAGTTTATTTACAAGTAAGCAAACAAAGTATTCCAAAAACAAACAGTATCAGCAGTTAATAATAATAAATTTGTTCGTTAGGTTTCTTTCACCCGTAATTATCCTCAACGCAGAGATGTTTTCAAAATATCACTTACAGGGAAAAATACGTGTATACAAAATACAATTTGCCGAAGCGACAACAAAAACGGGCAATACTGATAATTTGACGGAATGGTAGGGGGAGGGGTAGGGTTGCCAACTTTTTTATTAGAAATTAAATATATTCAGGTCTATAAAGAATATTAAACAGCATTTAAAAATGCTGTATTTTATTTATTTATTGTTTTAAATGCATATTTTAGAGCCCTCTGCTTGAATAAAAACCAATTCGTGTGGGGGTCTAAGTATAACACATAATAATAATGTGTTCTTTGCAGATGCTAAAAACATTATTTTTATTGTTTATTTTTGTTCAACTAAATGAGTATGATTTAATGAAAAACATTATAATACTGTTTAAAAAAGTGTAGCTGGCAACCATAGGTAGGAGTAATAAAACAATAATATAGTTAATAAAAGCGATATTACTTTTTTAATTTCTATACAGAATATAATATTGCACATAGACATAAGTATCGCTTTCAACACTGTACAATCATCCGAAAATTGTCTATGACATAACAAGGGGCTCGGCCGTATTCAACTCAATTGGCGTTTCCCGCGCGTTTCACGTAACCTGGTTATTTATGAAACTGACGTAAAATGTTTTGTCCCCCGCGGGATGATGTCCAAGAATACAGGAATAGAATACAATAAAATATTAACTACCGTTAGAACGGCTTCCGTTACGTAAAACATAAATACGTTTTATCATTGTTCGATTATTATCTTTGGTCTACATATTTGTGGTTGTGGTTGGTGTGAAATTCGATATTGTTAAATCTTAACGTTTTATTATCTGTTTTATTGCTTTAGGATTATTATAAAATTTTATGTGTAGACTTTTTGTAAACCCCTCGTGCGAATGTGTTAATGGATATGAAAGAGGTTTAATTTCAAGTCAATTTATAATGATATCTAAATTGCACACATAAAAGTTATAAAAACGACATGTATTAGATTGACATATATTATTTATTTAGACTGCCTCGGCCTAGCTGTGGTATAGGCGTTGCTTTAGAATCCGGAGGTCGTGGGTTCGAATCCTGCAGGGGACTCAATAAATTTTCTTTGTTGTTTCCTAGTTGGTTAGGGCAATTTGGGCGATCACCCATTTGTCTGAAAAGTAAGATGATCCATCGTCGGATGGGCATGTAAAAGTCGGTCCACCACCAACCCGCATTGGACCAGCGTGGTGGGATACGGTCCAAAAACCCCTAATGGATAGGGGTGTACTAGGGAGGCCTATGTCCAACAGTGGACTATCAAAGGCTGATGATGATGATGATGATTTATTTAGATACAAATAATATTATTATGTATATGGAGATAGATAGAGGCAAAACTCAGCCTTTTTTGATGAATACCGCAAGATGTTTACACTATATTCTGTGATGCGCTTATAAAAACAAAGCGTAGCGCATAAATCTACTCGAATCATTTACCTTTCCTTATCATATGCTTTCTGCCAGAGAATAGTGCTTAGCTGACACCATTCACATTGGTAAGATATCGAGTGATTATTGACGTTTTGCAACGGGACCAATCGAAGAGCTTTATTTTTAGCGCATTCCTAGTTGGGTACATGTGAATTCCATTTAGTCTTTGTATATGTGAAATATTACGCCGTTGGGCGTTGATTTGATTTTCACGACAGGAAAAACATAGTTGTAATGACCATAAAGTTTTTCTCGTATCACAGTATTTGTATCTATTTAATAAGTATATATTTACAAAATAAATTTAAGTCTTTCTGTCATTTAGTTTCTACTGTGCAGGTTATTAGCTTAGCTTGAGATGACAATGTTGTTTTATTTGTCAAGAACTATTATTGTTACTTATTCATTGTTATACATCATTCCTTATGTTGCAGGATCGCTGGTATCCTCGATATTGGCCATAGGAGCGGCTCTAAGCGCTTTGCCAGTCGGCGTATTGGCTGAACGTATGGGCAGGAGACCAACTATACTGCTTCTCGCAATACCCTTCATGATCAACTGGCTTCTGACCATATTCGCCAATGGAGCTGGTATGCTGATCGCTGCCCGCTTCTTCGCTGGCCTGGCTACAGGTATGTCGACAAGAACGTTAAAATTTAGTTCCTAAATCATCAAAATCATCATCGTCAGCCTGTGATAGTCCACTGCTGGACATAGGCCTCCCCTAGTACACCCGATACGGAATCAGTTCCTAAATATTATGACCAATTGACGTGCTCCGAGCCGATTTTAAATATAGTGGCCGATCTATATTAGAGATAAGCAAACTTCACAGAAGATGTTATTGTGTCGAAGTGTACGCAAAAATATAGAGGCACTTGCAATTTCTTTACTATGATAGTCCGATGCGACGGATAATTGACACGACCGGATAGAGATCAGCGAAGAACCGACGTTTTTAAATGCCTATTCAAAGAAGGGGTGATATCACCAAAATTTACAGCTAGGGTGATCAGCCTTCATTGCCCCAACTAACTAGATATAAAAATAAAAAGTTGTCTAGTCCCCAAAGGATACGCTCCCACGACCTCTGGTGTTTAAATCCATAGTACATACCACTAGGCTACGCAGGCAGTATAAACGGCCAATTATCTTAGATATTAGCAATGGGCCGGCTACATTTACAGTTCGTAGGTAGTATATACCGAGAAGTCTTGGGAAAGAACGGTTTTTGCGAAGCAGCCTCGTGCTGGTGGCTATCATAAGGTACTGATATTATGATAGTGATGATGGTGAAATATTTTAAGTCAAACTGCATTTCATTTAAATAAGATGAATTAACTTTACGTAATAAATACAGAAAGGAAATGGAGAACTAGAACGGTCAAGGCAGTGAGTCCTCTGTGGCCTAATGGTATTGGCTCATTTTCAAAAATTTGATATGAAGCCGCGGGTTCCAAGTCCCATCGTAAAACCAATATTGTATTATCGTTTTTTTTCAAAATGTTATTTTTTACAACTACTAACAACTTTCTTCATTTTTATATTGCCAGTTTTAGGATTATCGCTCCATCTTGTTTTGAGTTACAACAGATTATCCTATTAATGCGAGGGTGGTCGGAAAAGTTTCCGACCTAACAATGATAAAAGACTTTTTTTTCTTACTTTTTTATTTATTTTTCTAAATAGTCTCCTTGTAACTCTACACACTTCTCCCAGCGATGCTCCCATCTCTGTAACCCGTCCAAATAGCACTTGGCGTTTTCTCTGCAAAATAACTTTCAACAAGGTGATTGCACTCCTCATTTGACGAAAATTTTGTCCTCCGAGCGCAGTTTTTAGATGATGGAACAAAACAAGTCGCTTGGGGCCAATCTGGTGAGTAAGGCGGATGGTCAAGCAGTTTAAACCGTAACTCGTGGATTTTGCCATGGCAACTGCTGAGGTGTAAGACAGGCGCTGCCTTGGTGAAACAGGATTTTCTTTTCTGCAAATGTGGCCGTTTTCCCAATTTGTGCCTTCAGCTCGTCAAGTGATGAAGCGTATGCTCCTGTAATGGTTTTTCCTTTTGGAAGATAATTGATAAAGATAACTCCTGACTATCCCAAAAACAGTCGCCATCACTTTCCCAGCCGAAAAACAGTTTTGCTTTTTGGAGCTGGTTCCCCTTTGCAGTGCACTTTTTGACTGCAGTTTTGTTTCGGGCGTATAATGGTGTATCCAAGTTTCATCTACAGTAATTAATCAGCGGCAAAACTCGGATTTATTGCACCTAAACTGCGTCGACAGAGCTTTGGAAATGTTCATTCGAACAGTTTTGGTCTAATGTGAGCAAACGGCACCCAACACGCGGACAGCTTTCTCATGTCTAAATCTTGATTTAATATGTGCAAACATGTTCTTTGGACATTTTCATAACATCTGCTATCTCTCTCACTTTAATTCGGCGGTCGTTTAACACCATTTTGTGAACTTAGCAATGTTATTGTCAGTAGTTGCAGTTTTGGACGTCCCGAACGTTCATCGTCTCCCAAGCTCTTACGGCCACGTTTAAATTCAGCTGCCAAAATTTGATGTGGCAAATGATGGTGCAGAGTCCCCATACATATAGTCCAACTCATCTTTGATTTGCGTAGGGTATTGCCTTTTAAAACAAAAATTTAATAACAGCTCGATACTCAATTTTTTCCATTTTCACAAAAACACTCACTTCTACTCACTCAAACGACTGTCAACTAAAAACTGCGCATCCAAAATGGCCGAAACTTTGATGAGTAACTGTTAAAATATGCACAACTACATTCACTAGCTTTTATTAACGAGTGGCGCCATCTTTGAGTTGAGGTCGTAAACTTTTCAGACCACCCTCGTATAAGAAATGCGAAAGTTTGATATGATGTTTGTTACTCTTTCACTCTGATGAAATACTGCTTGATGGAATTTAATATAACTTTCAAAGACAATAGTGTATATATCAGAATAACACATAGGCTATAATATATAATGATACTGTGTAGTTTATTCAAAATATATTAAAAAGTGAAAGTGTATAAGAAAAAAAATCAGCCATCGGTGAGGTGTTTCAAAAGGGATCGCAACAACCCTTGGTCTCATTTAAATCATCACGCGGTTAAAACCGACTGACTAATCCAGTATTTTATATATTTTTTTTCAATTTCAGGTGGTATCTGCGTAACCGCACCAATGTACATAGGTGAAATAGCAGAGACCTCGATCCGTGGCTCTTTGGGAGCCTTCTTCCAACTCTTTCTGACTGTTGGGATCTTATTGACCTTCGTGATTGGAGGCTGGACGCATTGGAAGACCCTGTCGATCATATCCGCTGTATTGCCGCCGTTGCTGGTTGCCGTTTTTTGGTAAGACTCTATATTCTCTGATGTAGTTAGACCGGAATGTCGTAGTACATTTAAAAACTGTAATGTTGGCAGAAGACGAATCGTTCTTAATGGTAAACCGTGTTTGCTTACCTAAATTCTATGATAGTGCCCGATCTTTGGCGTCATTTGGGTTATTTATTTGACTTTGTTTATGTCAGTTCGTTCCCTGACTTAGCTGAACTTTCTATAGCTCAATCTCCTATAGCTAGTGGTCGATGTACCGTCGTGTATATAAACACTAGCTGCGCCCTGCGGTTTGAACTCCAATAGGTGATAAAAAACAAAGCAAATCGCTGGTGCCTACAAAATTTGTATTACAAAAGAGAACATCAACGACGTCTCCTTACAGTCGCCAGGTTTAGAGCTATTTATAAAGATATATAAAATTATTTGCATAGTCATACAATGCAAATTATATAGGATATAGTTTATATCCCTTTTTCATATTAATTTTATGTATTAAAACTCTTGTGTCCCAATGCGTGATTTCCAATTCATTTACGAAAAAAAAATTGTGTAAATAACATGGCGACAAATGAAAATAGTAAGTTGGTCTTGATTTCTTTTGTCAGTAAACAATAGCGATAATGTTACTGTCTATAGAAAAATAAGGTTTCTTATTTGTGTATTATTTTTGAAATTAGATAGCATTTAATATATTTTATATGTATAATTATCTCTGATAGGTGGATGCCAGAGACACCCCAATACTTGCTGGCCAAGAACCGAAGACGTGATGCTGAGAAGGCGCTCCGCTGGTTAAGAGGACCTGATGCCGATCTCTCCGTGGAACTTGAGGATATGCAGAAAGATGTAAGTAACTATTTTACTGAACTTTCATGGATAATGGGTTGAAAATGCTTTAGAAACGTAACAAAACCATCGATTTTGCCATTAATGGTAATAAAAACGTAAATAACATAAATATAAACGTAATAGATTCGAAGCATTGGCATAAACTTACATTATAATTTTTTATGTTAAATTAAAACGAACGTTTGTTAGATTATCATAATAATCGGGTAATATTCAGAATGAGTAAGATAATATTAAATAATAGAAAAAACTGTAAAAATGCGTCGTTTTTTTATATAAAAAAAGTAAATTTTATTGAACGAGAAAGTTAATTATTAATGCAACGTGTACTGAGCCAGCGTGGTGGGATACGGCCCCCCTAGTGGAGATGGGGTGCATTAGAGAAAAAAGAAGAAAGAGAAAAAGAAGAAAAAGACTTCATACAAGATTTAATTACAACTATACGTCTTCTTGCAGGTGGATGATGCGTCAAGACAACGTGCCGGCATGATGAGCATGGTCACCAACAGGGCGTCTCTCATGGCCCTCGTCTGCTCCTTAGGCCTCATGTTCTTCCAGCAGTTCAGTGGAATCAACGCCGTCATCTTCTACACGAACAACATCTTCCAATCCGCCGGCTCCGATATCCCACCAGCTATAGCGACCATCATAGTCGGTGTAGTCCAAACCATCGCTACGTACATCTCCTCTCTGCTTGTCGAGCGAGCTGGCAGAAGAATCTTACTCCTCCAGAGTTGTATTATCATGGGTCTCTGCTTGGTCGTTCTCGGTGTATACTTCAAGTTGCAGAACGATGGAGTAAACGTGGCTACAGTAGGCTGGATCCCGCTCGTCTGTCTGGTCCTCTTCATCATTTCCTTCTCCCTAGGCTTCGGCCCTATACCCTGGATGATGATGGCCGAACTCTTCTCGGTAGAGTTCAGGGGATCCGCTTCTGGTATTGCGGTCATCACCAACTGGTGTCTAGTGTTCATCGTAACTCTATGCTTCCCTCTGATGAAGGACGCGATCGGTATATACAGTTGTTTCTGGTTTTTCGCAGCTTTCATGCTTATTTGCGTGTTCTTCGTATTCTTCTTAATACCAGAGACTAAAGGGAAGACCGTCAGCCAGATACAGGCTATTTTGGGCGGTAAGAAGATTTGAAGTAAGCGAAGCGTTAAATACTCAAAATGGCGGTTTTGTCTATGGTCGGGATTATGTCAATTGGGGAATGAATGTTTTAGGTTATGAACGTGTCGAATGAACGATTATTTTTATAAATGCTTTAACGTAAATGCAATGTGATCGATTGTGAACAAATATTAGGTATAGTTTTATTGTAAGTAGACGAGATGTGTTATTATTTTTTTTTAATCTTGAACGAATATATTTAAGTACTTAGGAATTTAGCGGAACAAATAACGGAATGTGCCAAATATTATATTTTATTTTGATTATATATATTGATAACTATTTAATATTGTGCCTAGAATTTTCTTCGAGTTTTTCATTCTTGAGATAAAGTTTTCCTTTTATAAAACTTTATACGATAGAATGAAAAGTGCAAATATATTTATAACGGTAAACTATTTTTAGACTGACTGTAGTGCTAACGTTAAGACTTTGGGACATGTTTCGAGTTATTTTATACTATTATTATTAATTTATTTTATTTTACACTATTTTCATTGATTTTAAATTATGTTATTAATTATTATTATATTGTACAATTATATTATTTAGTTGATGTTTATTGTTGCTAATAAAATGTTGGTTTCTAAAGTTGAGTTTTTATTTAATTTTAACCATAAATATTTTTTTGAAAATTCGACAGATTTTGTTTTCCTATAACATAACACAGATTATATAGTTACGATATATCTAATATGGAGTGACGACCTTCGCAAAGTGGCCGGTGTGGGCTTGATGCATAGCCGGGGATCAGAAGCGGTGGCGTGCATTAGGGGAGGCCATGTCCAGCCCTGGACTGACACAGGCTGATGATGATGATTCTTAATAGTTTCATATTCAGAACAAAAATCTTTAATAGATTCTTATTTAAAAGTATTGCCAATATTGGAGGTCAAGTATTCAATATCGAGCGATAGGTCAATACAGGTCTATCTCCACTTCAAAAATGGTCTTCAAGTGTCACCATTGAGAAAAAAGTCGACCGAATATTACATTAAAAGATTTAAAAAAACACATCGTGAAACTGCATGTAATTTATTCGAAACCATAAACTTATACACAGATTATAAATAAGCATTAAAACGTAGATGAGGCATTAGCGGAACAATCTCTCGAAATAATTTTATTCTCTATGCGATCTATTCTGTATGTCAAATCGTTCAACTGGTTCTCTATGGTCTTTACGTCACTCCTGAAGCTAGTCACTGTTGCATCTAACTCTGTTAAGTATTGAATCTTGTGACAAAGTTCGTCATATTTCTGCGCGACGTAATCTCTTGCATTCTGAGAATCTGACAGCTCTTTGTCGATCCTTTGGACTATTTCACTTTTTAAATCTTCCAATCTCGACTCTAAACCCAGCCCCAGTAGTTTGGTAGCTCTGTCTATTTCGTATTCCTCGTTAAGTTTGTCGGAAAATCTCACTTGCGATGCCATTTTTGTTGGCTTACTTCTTCTTTTATTTATAATGGCTTTACCAAGAGTAACTTGGTGGTCATTCTGACAACGTCAAGGTTGAATGAAACAAGAGGAGTATGGTAATAATTATCGGTAATATTGACTTTTGTACAGTAAAGATGGCACTTATTTAATTGAGTTACCTATACATGGTTGGCTTACTGGAAATTTTGTAATATCACATGTCAATTTTGACAACGCCTTAAATGTAAGTGTAATTTTTTTTTTATGAACACCCTTTGTAATATAAATGTAAACGGCCAGGACTTCTCAAAACGTACTGTAAACACACAGATAATGAAGAGGAACATTAGATATTATTATATTTCACTCATGGAAGCAATAAGTATTACGTACAACAGGAGCGAACTCTCTTTGTGATTCTTACAGTCATTATAAAGAAAATAAAACCTTATGTTAAGGTTATAATAATCTTGTAGCGTTCAAAATAAAAATCAAGCCGAGTGAGAGGGCAATCACTGAACGCGGTGTCCCGTTGTTAGAACGGCCGACTTAGAGTTGTAATCAATTTAAGATTTCCTAAAGATCCTAATGTTAGGGAAATTTGCATAAATATTAAACGCATTAAAACCGACCGATGCATCAGCATTATAGTAAACGTTTTGAAGCTTAAGATTTTATTGCTTGTTTATCGAGTTCAGCATTCAAATCTGATGCAGTGCCCTCCGATTTATTCGTTTGTTTTGTTAGATCCACCACCTCCTTTATCTATATTTTAATATCTACTTTATTTACTTACCCAGTAAGCGTAGTTCGAGACGTAACATCCTATGCCTCACGTCGGCAGCGCATTGGTGATACCCCTGGTGTTGTCTGTCGGTGACCACTTTCCATCAGGTGGCCCGACTGCTCATCTGCTTTTGGTGACAATTAAAAACCTCAGTTAGTTACGGCGCAGCGAATTCATATCTCAATTTTACTTTTGAGTTATAATACAAAATTAAAATGAATGAATAAATCTAAACATAACGGCTCTTTGCTAAAAAATACACACATATCACACATCATCAGCCTGTTAGCCCACAGCTGGACATAAGCCTCCCCTAATGCACGCCTCCTCCATTAGGGTGTTTTGGACCATATCCCACCACGCTGGTCCAATGCGGGTTGGTGGGTGAACCGACTTTTTACATGCCAACCCGACGCACGGATCATCTTACTTTTCAGGACAATTGGGTGATCGGCCCATGTTGCCCTAACCAACTAGGAACCCACAGCCTCCGGTTTATAAAGCACAAGCCCTTGCCACTACGGAGGCAGTTAAAAAGCTTTGCTAAAAAGCCGAACATTAATAAGCAGTCAGTGAAAATCCATTTACTCACGCACTAAATATACCCGTCAAAAATGTCGCCGTAGCCTTCAGTTATTCTATGATGTAGTAACAGCCTTTTAAGCGTTATTCACTTTGGGTCATTTGTTTTATCCATGACCTCAACTGAAATCTCAACCAATTTACGAAAATATTAATAGAACGGCCTGATTAAAGTGGCGGTTCAGGCATCACATTACAAATGTAATTTTAATATATAAAAAAATTTGAAAACTTAAACCTTTTTTACAAATAAGAATATCGTTTTCTTTGTCTCAACAACTTAATAAATACTCCCATCTAATTGAATAACAAGAAGTATATTGTATTTTTTTATTTACTATTTGACCCCTGTATAACGATGGCTGACCTGGTGATAACTTAAAGAGCATCAAATTTATCTCTGTTACTTTTTATTAGGTACTCGTTATTTGATTTTCCAAAACCACCACAGTATCAGCACAAATTCTGACTAAACGAGAAAAGCTCGAAAAAAAAACTGGTATTTTGGAAAAATAAGTTTTACAAAAAAAAATTACAAAATTAGGCTAATTGCAGAAACGGAAGAAGAATTCCTTGCAATATCATACACTTGCTTAAGGAATAGGAGTAAAATACGATCCTTAAGTTAACAAAGCCGTGTTAAACATAAACAGAAACAAATCAACGAGTTCGACGCTTCTGGGCTTTTGTGTTGTTACAGATTAACTTTATACTTTGTTTTCTATAACTTCTAGGTCTTTGGTACATAGTTATAATAATAATAATGATGTTCTCCTAGTTTATATCGACTACGGGGGCCGATCTATATTAGAGATCAGAAGATTTACAAATGTACGCGCAAACATGGTGGGACGGATAACCGACACGACCGGAGTGAGATAAGGCGCAGGACTGACTGTTTACATGCCCATCCGACGCACGGATCACCCTTTATTACAGACAATCAGGTGATAAGCCTGCATAGCTCAAACCAACTAGGAAGCAAAAATTAAAGTGTTGCTTGATAATTCCGTCTTTAGCTTAAAAAAAATATACACCTATTTATTTCATCATCATCACTATCATCAGGCTGTGATAGTCCACTGCTGGACATATGCCTCCCTAATGCACCCTTATCCATTCCCTATCCATCCGCTGGTCCGATGCGGGTTGGTGGGTGGACCAACTTTTTATATGCCCATACGACGCATATATTTAGCAGTTAGTTTTTAAAATTGTCTTCGAAGGAGCCTTTCTTTATTCTAACGACTTCTCAATTTTTATCCCCCCCAAAAAATACGACGTCAAATCTTCAAATTTCGAATTCGTGCCATTATAAAACTTGTTTCATGAAAGGTTACAGTGAAGCCACAGTATAATCTGAACTCGACTCTGTTCACGGCATTAACGCACAAATAAATGTAAATACTGTAAAATAAAACACTATCTATACATTAAATAGATAGTATTCTCCTTGTATGTTACTTACTACATACTTGTTCCTCCAAGTCAAGTGTAGGAAATCATTTAGAAAAGTAGGTACGCGTATGACCTCGAGTTGAAGACTACTTACATCAGGTATCGTGATAAGTGGAGGCGCTTTGGTCAGATAACAACTATCATTATCGTTTGCTTCGATTTGCGAGATAAAAACATTGGCGTTATCAATCCTTAGCGCTGATTAATCGTATTGAAAATTCCATACATAACACTGACACTGATTTCTAACGCGCTATCGGGTATTATTTTACGATGTTGTAATTTATGGTACAATAAATGTTTGGATTTACTAGCGCAATTTATTGGACGCCGTCGAAGATTTACAATGTCAGCAGAGATATTGGTTCTAACCTATTAATACATTAGAGTGTATTGAATTTGAAATTCTAGTATCCTTTAGTCTTTATTTACTTTTGATGATAGATTTGAGATGTCAAGTTTTCAAATTCTTTGCGTCGTTAGTGTTTCAATATCTATTTAAATATCTATTTTGTCAAATGATAATATTTAACGACAAACAACATCCTCTGGTCCCAATATATTCAAAGATTAAACCTTGGGTCCCATATGATTAATGAATATTATGGAATAAACTTTCGTTAACAATATTGCCAACTACTCAAAATAAGCAATAATCGTGATGCAAAAGAGAAGAGAGAGAGGTTTAAATGCTAACATTATTCATCATCATTATCATAAACATCCTTTAGCTGCCCACTGCTGGACGTAGGTGTTTTTTAATGAACGCTAAGACGGCTTCTATTAAAAAGAGTTGCCCATAATTGCCACTCAGAGCAGGCATTGACAATTTGACAAAGCTATCTTACTGCGGATCTGTCCACTCCCACGTGTATGGCAGATCCGCGTCAAACAAGCGCTGGGTCCTACGCCATTGCTATTTTAACAATATAATGAATTACTATACTGGTCTTTAAACGTTCATTAGGTGACTAGTATTCTTAGTTCATCGCATTTAATAAATCTTTCAGCGATAGTTCTACCCAACACTATTTTAGACATTGTCAACTGGAATTGTAAGAGATAAAAGAAAAGAATCTCCATGTGGGGCCCAAACAGAGTAGCGTAATTAGCGTCTGTGGATAATTGTAGATCAAGGAGAATACGCTTTAGTATACTAAAGCTTCAAAACAGTTTTTGATTTTTCGTGATATTTCCAATATCTCTCATAAATACCAATTTAAAAATCAAATTTTCAGTAATCAAATGTCAATCGCGTTTTTCCTTGACTAATTTTGTTTTGAGAAAAAAAAGTTTTTTTAGAGCACCACATAGTCAGTCGCGTAGTAATATACGAAAAAAACAAGCTAGTAGATTACAAATAAAGCTATCAACTATTGCTATATAGCTATTTTCAAGAAATTGACAATTTTCGTAACAATACATTTTTTACAAATCAACTCAATGGCGATTTTTGTTCAGTTAATTATTAAAATACCTTTCTTATTTTACTGAAAAACTTTTACCGACTGCAATAAGACGACTGTTTAAAATAAATAACAAAGACTAGTTTAATGTGAAAAACTTTTAATAAATATGAATCTTCTATGTATATGTTACATAGGTGATTCCGTTATTGAACTCACTGATCACAATATCTCTGAAACAATAAGATCGGTTGACCTGTAATACGGTAGAAATATCATCATCATCATCATCATCATCATCATCATCATCATCATCATCACCATCATCAGCCTGTGTTAGTCCACTGCTAGACCTAGGCCTTCTCTAATGGAGAAGGTGTGCAGTAGGTATAAACATATCTTTTACTATATAGAGATCAGCTGAGAACGGATTTTACATGAAATTTGAACCCCAAAGGGTTTATGGGGGCTTAAACAATGGAGAATTACTAAGCGGACTCGAACAGCTGTAGAATGTCATTTGTTATATTAGCCAGAAGCAAATTAGATCCGCCTCTGTATTCGATAAATTTATAAATTACTAGAAGGTCGGTCTCGCCTTTTGGCGTATAATACTATAATACAATATTTCGAAACAGTCAAATTGATATTGTACGTGTTAATTTTGAATACTTGGAGTTGGTTTTATTAGAGATTTCCATGTATCTTACGTTAGTCTTTACTCATGACATACTAAAATATAAATCTTGTTTTTTTTAACCTTAACTTGTTATTTAACATTAACTTCACATCTCAGGCTTTAGAATGGTTACTTTATGATTTTTTTAAGTATATGAAGTGTCGATACGTCACCCGCTTGTAAGTGGTGCGGCTTGCTGTTAAGGAATGCATCATCACACGCCACAAATCAGCCCTTCTCCCTAATAGAATCAACATTATTGATTTGATGATTCTTGTTTATCCAGTAACTACACTGACTACGGTACCCTTCAAACCGGAAGACAGTAACGCCTATACGCTAGGGATTTGCTAAAGAAATAGACACTTCGGTGGTACTTCCCCAGTTTAATCGATTGTATAATTGAAATTTAAAATCAAATATCTTTATTCAATATTGTCAAACACGCTTGCGAATGGGGCCTCAGACCTGATAATTTGGAGGAAATTTAGTCTTTTCACAGCATTTGACTTGTAGACCTGCGTCTTAATAATAGAGGCCGTAAAAACTACGGCCTAATTTTGTGTCCTTGTATTTTTATTCTGATTACATGACGACCTATAAATATATCACATGATGATTCACCCTCAAGCGAGCGATCGCCTGGAATATTATTTCCTTCCCTTTATTACAGTTAAAGATGATGGGGTTCATCCGAGAAGTCAAATTATAAGTAAATGAATGTTCTGCTGTTTTCCATAATATAATCGACTAGCAACCCCGCAACCCCCCTTGTGGGTGGAATTTCGTAAAATCCGTTATTGCTAGCCTCTACTCGGCAAAGGAATATTCCTACCAAATTTCAAGTCCCTACGCCTTATGGTTTCAGAGATATCGTGATGAGTCAATATATAGGTGGGAATCTCTTATATTTATATAGATGAAGAAGATATTATCTAACATCCATATATAACTGAACAAGCTTTTCCGCGTGGTTCTAGTAATTTTATTCTTGTTATCCTGAAGTTTTCTGCAGTGCATGCCGAAATAGATCAAGTATTTTTTTTTTTACATACATTACACTTTTTAATCCATTATGAACTAGCGACCCGTCCCTGCTTCGTACGGGAGTTATGCTGATAGAAAATACACCTACTATATTAAGCATGTGTTGTACATATAAACCGTCCTCTTCAATCACCCTTTCTAAAAAACCTCATCGAAATCCGTTGCGTAGTTTGAAGGATTTAAGCATACTTAGGTATATAGGGACAGAGAAAGCGACGCTGATCTATACTATGTAGTGATAATTAACACAATTTCTTCATAAATTTCAGCTTATAAGCTACGTTGTTCGACCGTTTCAGTAAAAAGCATTACGTACTATATGAATGAAAGAGAAACAAACAAAAGGCCATTCTTAAATTCTGTAGCGTTTATCATATTTGCACCTTCACAATCGTTGCTTCGTAACATTAATTGAACAAACGCCAAGAAAAATACATGCCCATCCGACGCACGGATCATCTTACTTTTCAGACAATTGGGTGATCGGCCCAAATTGCCCTAACCAACTAGGAAACAGCAATGGAAATTTGTCGAGTCCCCGCAGGATTCGAACCCACTTACACCCACAATTCAGGTTTCTAAAGCACACGCCCATACCACTAGGCTACGGAGGCGGTAACCTTAATTATCTTAGTCTAATTATTAAGTTAACATTCGTATGGCAAAATTATTTTTTAGCTGAACGCTTTAAATAATAATCTCACAAAATACTCTTTTGACAATGTGTAACAGATTTTTAATTCTAGAAATAAAAGCTTGTCTGAGTTCCACTTCAAGCAGGTAAATGAAGATTATCTTGTTGATTATTATAATTTTGCCTCGGTAACCTTTAAAAGTATAAAAAGTATTTAGTTTGATTATTCATCATCATAATCAGCAAGTTTTAGTCCACAGCTGAACATAGGCCTCCCCTAATCGCAGCATTCTCCATTGGGGGTTTTTTGGACCGTAACCCACCACGCTAGTCCAATACGGGTTGTTGGGTGACCGACATTTACGCCTCATCCGATGCATGGATCATGTTACTTTTGAAACAATGGAGTCATCGGCCCAAATAGATCTAACCTAACCAGGAAACAACGATAACACAAAGTTGTTTTCCCGGGATCGAACCCACAACATCCGATTTACAAAGCAAGGGCCAATACCGCTAGACCACGGAGGCGGTAGCTAGATTATCAGGCGTCACCTAACAGGAAATATTTTATTAGTCACACATAACTTTCCATGATTCCTTATAAATTTTCTTATCGATTTGTCAACTCACCCCCTTATGATTATGTTTAATGCAACTTTTGTCACCCGTCTTCGGTTGCATTGTATTGTAATTTATAAAATAATCATAATTATAAAAAAAGTAAACACTAAATAATGTATAGAATAAAATATTAATATAATAAAATGGGGCGGTACCACCGCGGTGACCTAATTCTGCCGCGGTAGTGTAAAAAATTACCGTGTTCCGGTGTGAAGGCCACCGTAGCCAGCGTATTTACTAGGTAAACGAGACCTAACATTCTACCGCGCGTTGGTGATACCCCTGGTATTGCCGATGCCAATGGACGTTGGTAACCACTTTTCAACAGGTGGCCCGACCTCTCATCTGCCTTCATGGAAATAAAAGAGATAAATTATAAAATATTTTACATTGGCTCACACTACGGGTTTGAAGCATTAAATTTTAAATACTTTATGTTATCCCTGTTTAAGTTAGTAAAAGCAATACAGCATGTATTGCTAAATAATTAAAGATAATCCACAAGTAAATTAGACTGATCCCGGTCGTCAAGACGACCTATGTCAATTGCTTTAAATATTCCAATATAAAATCTATTAATCCAGAAGTTTACCTCTTAGGGTTGCGGAGGTCGAAATTGTTATTCAGATGATACAGGAAGAGTTCAAATCTGATCTCGCATAACATTCAAAATAGGAAAATGGCAATGGAAATCGATTATTTATCAACATACAAATTGAATTAATTCACGTAGATCAATTGCAACGCCAAAACATTGCACCTGAACAAACATAAACACTCCTAGTGCTGTTTATGTTATAATTTTAGCATACGAGGGTGTGATACATGATAAATAGTGTTTTATTATCAATTGCAACCTGTTTATACTGATCGTTTCGATGTTACAGTAGTCGTTTGGTCCTTCTTGTGAGCGGAAGTGCATGTGACAAAGCCTCCCAGCTGAGTCCCGCCATTTTGCCGTTGTAATTTTTCTTTTTAAATTTTCATCACTCAATTTACTAAGTCGCCAGGAAGTCACCACTTATTGTAAGTAATTATTATTATCTATATTATTATTTTTACAATATTTTTGTTTGTTTGTTTAATTATTATTATTATTTAATAATTCAATAGTAAAATATAAGGTTAGTTAAAAATTTTAATTTATTTTAAAGGTTCTCTTTTCCACGATAGTACTTATGTGCAAGTAAAAATATAAATGAGGAATATAAAAAATCGTTTTAAATTGAATGATAGAAAAAAAATACCATACTTTATTTATGAAATTATATATTATATACATTTATCCTCGGAGCTAATTATAGCATAAACACTAAATAAAATTACTTTACGATTTTATCGCGTTTATTTTACATTTTAATTCCCGACGTTTCGAACACTTTCCAGCGGCCGTGGTCACGGGGTGACAGTCTACCTCTAAAATGTAAAATAAACGCGATAAAATCCGTAAAGTAATTTTATTTAATAATGTAATATTCGCGCAAGCAATAGAAATAATTATAAACACTAAATATAAAAATCACTCGGTAAACATTAATTGCAACTAGAAAACCATACTGATTATATCTGATACATATTTTTATATAACTCAAATTAAATACTTTATTATTATGTAAAATAAACATTCATTTGCACATATTAATGAGTCATTACAATTTATTTATGCGTAAATACTCATATAATTTCTTGAACGGGAATCTTCCGTTTTCCTACGCAACGAAATGTATAAAGACAACAATATAAGCAGCTGACTTCTTTACATTAAAATAGGATGTAATACAATAAGGATACACGCGAAATCGTGCATGCAGTTCTGAAGATTAAACGCGATAATTTTATTTGTTATAAAGTAGTATATTATTCACTTATCCGTACCATTAACTTATACATTGCTTATATGTATGCTTAAAGATGTTTTGATCTGTTAAATATTAACTATTATTTAGTGCATTTGTAGAGATAAACGATGTGACGAAGATGACTTTTCTAAAAAAAAAAAAAAAAAAATCTCAAATTTTAACAGAGAGGATGGTTGGTCGTTGCCACCTTCCTGGGATCCAATAATTTCAAAAAGTAAACGCAGAGTATAAAAACTTTGTGAAACCAACATTAAAAATTAAGAAAACGAACGATATGTTCATTTTTAAACAAAAACTCTGACGGTTATTCAAACATTGAAATACAGACATATACCAACTTAGTCTGCCCGTGATCATTGACGCTGTAAAGAGTCCGAAACGTCGAGAATAAATATATTTTTAAGTAACGCGAAAAATCCGTAAATTAGTGGATTTGATATGTATAATAATCGCGTAAATAAAGAAATAATTATGACTTTTCTATCAAAGTCATCACGCGCTTCAAAAATGCGGTAACAAAACGTTTATAGCATTTTGCAAAAAGTAATTTTGTTTCAAAGATAGAAATATTCCTCTTTCTTCATTAGGGAGTTTTTGGACCGTATGACACCACGCTGGTCCAATACGGGTCGGTGGGTGGACCGACTTTTACATGCTTATCCGACGTATAGATCACCTTACTTTGGGTACAATTGGGTGATCAGCCCCCATTGCACTAACCAACTGGGAAACAACAATGAAAATTTGTTGAGTCCTCGCAGGATTCGAAACCATGACCTCCGGTTTCTAAAGCACACGCCCTGTCCAACTGTGGACTTAACACTGCGGGACATAGGGCTCTCCTGATGGATGGACACAGGCTGATGAAATTAAAGGAAAACATATTATTATTTTTGAGTTTCAATTTTAATCTTTGTTTTTTATTAACTACATAAAAGTATTTTGGTTCTATAGTATAACAGTCTTATATAGAATAGTCCTCGTTAGTGCAAATTTAATAATTTCACTGCTCGTAGCCTAGTGGTTGGACGTGTGCTTAGAAACGGAGGTCGTGATTCGAATCTGCGGCGTACACAAAATTTCATTGTTGTTTCTAATTGTTAGGACAATTTGCGATTACCATTTGTCTGAAAAGTAAGATATCCATGCGTCGGATGGTCATGTAAAGTCGGTCCAAACTCCAATGGAAAGGGGTGTCTTAGGAGGCCTATGTTCAGCAGTGGACTATCAAAGGCTGATGATGCAGTGCAAATTTTGCTCAGTTTAGTGTCAACTATAGTGATAAGGCGTCAAGATGAAATTATAATAACAGAAAAGTTGTACTACTTTTTCATAAATTAAATACACGAAACATTCAAATTGTAGATCTAAAATGTTATTTAAATATTTAATAATTTTTGTACGTCATGTACTTCGGGTTCCGAACTGTCAATTTTTGGGGGGAAAGAAGTGATTCATAAAAAGAGTATTTATCGCTGGTCCCATTAACAGTTAATATTGTGTTATGTGCATGCGATATGTCGGACAGTGATTGTGTTATCATTCCTACGCCGATCGCGCTACAGAAACCTACCTCCGGAAAAATATACGTGAGTTCGCCATTTCGTTTTTTTTTTTTTCTAATTGCCAACTCTGCGGACGGAAAGTTTCATCACGTTAAATTGTAATTACTGTTTTAAAAGACGCCTGTTGTTTAGATATTAGATTGTCTCTTATTTAATTTCATCTGATATATGCGAAGAGAATGCTTAATTTTTAATTTTAATGAACAAAATATAGTAGTTCTTCGATTTACGCGAATTCACCACTAGATTTTTTTTGCGTTTATTTTACAATATATTGGTCGGTTTAGACTTCATTAACTGACAGATTGTGAATAATTACGCGGTTCATCCGTTAAATGATTTTATGTAATTTAAATTCGATATCTATTTATTTTTAAATAGTTTTTCTTTCGAATCAATTATTTATTAGCATTTAAATTAGTAACTAAATATTAGCAACAATAAATAGAGATTCTAATAAGATTATATTACAATACTACATCATTTGATGTATACGTATTGCCTTTAAAAATTCAAAAGTTTCAAACGTTCCGAATATGCATAGAACATTATTCCATATTTGTTTTTATATCTGTATATTACCTAGATATTAAACATAAAACAAACGTTTGAAAGCTTTTCGATATTAAATTAAGTTCCTTTAGAAAACTACCTCGTCTTATAATATTTGCCAATGCTACAAGTGAGCCAGAATAAATATGAAGTTAATAGCGTTCGATGACAATGTCAGAGCTCGGCCATTAAGAACACTTTATTTTGGCGCCATTAAAGTTTCAAATGACACTACGTAAATATTTTTTTAAATATTAATTCATACGGTATATGCTTTAAATATCTTTACAAGTTGAGTGTGATAAAAAAATTCTTATATATCAGAATATTCTCGTATCTCATCATCATCATCAGCCTGTGATAGTCCACTGCTGGACATAGGCCTCCCCTAATACACCCCTATCCATTAGGCGGTTTTTGGACCGTATCCCACCACGCTGTTCCAATGCGGGTTGGTGGGTGGACCGACTTTTTACATGCCCATCCGACGCATGGATCATCTTACTTTTCAGACAATTGGGTGATCGGCCCAAATGCCCTAACCAACTAGGAAACAACAATGAAAATTTGTTGAGTCCCCGCAGGATTCGAACCCACGACCTCCGGTTTCTAAAGCACACGCCCATACCACTAGGCTACGGAGGCAGTTATTCTCGTATCTATCTACTATAAATTAGACGTTTAAAAATTTCGAAAACGAAAGAAATTGTAAGATAAAAATAAGGTGGTATTTTTAATTGCGTTTCTTATGAACTAGTCATATTTTATAAGATTGTATTAGAATAACATAAATAAACTTTTAAAATAATTAAAATGCATTACGACAAATAACTCGGGTTTTTATATCTGCAATACATGTTGGCTGATACAAATAAAAGAAGGATTGTTTTTTACATTTTAGTTTTTATAAAATGTTTTATATTTTAATCAATACAACATTTTTATGACGCAACAAAAACGTTTTTTGATATAATTTCGGCCTAGTGCATCAAAAAAATATTACGTTTGAAATAAACCGTTAAAGTTAACCAATTTATTTATATTTGGCATTAAACAGACACTCTCATACGTTTAGTTATCTTTTAATTTAAAACAAAAAATAGGTACCCATAAA
Organism: Lamproptera curius; assembly: GCA_029286875.1. Lineage (NCBI taxonomy): Eukaryota > Metazoa > Arthropoda > Insecta > Lepidoptera > Papilionidae > Lamproptera > Lamproptera curius. Next base: position 2,806,541 of record JAGSMT010000105.1, on the reverse strand, counting down.
TTTTGCACAGTAAAGGAAATCATTAAATATCAAGTGAATCACTATTTTCTTTGCAATATAAGCGATAAAATATCCTTATAAATTAGAATATTAATTTATGCTCACTTTTATTTCCTTCGTATTGTGTTCCGTGTAAATATTGTATAATAAAGATGACCAATAAATAGGTAAACGATTTTCCCGCTCAAAGACCTATCAATAGAATAAAACTAAAGAATACGATGTTAATATGTAATGGTTGTGTTTACTTATGTATTTATGTAGGTACTTTGAGCGTTGCATCAATATTTATTATTCTGGAGTAATATTTAAACGGAATATGAAAATAAAACTGAGTTTTATTTATCTAATAATAACCTTTGAAACAATGTTAACAAGATTTTAATTTATTATCGATTTTTTTAATGAACTGACCGGACGAACAGATAAAAAAATGCTTTCGCTTTTATAATATTACTAAGGATTAAGACAAAAGGACTCGATCTACAGCCATTATTATGTGGATTAAATTTGAATGCGTCAATATCAGAATGGTACAATGTAGTTGTTTTTTACAAGCTAATCTCTGCTAATCCCCTGATATTTAATTACCAACAGTTGCGCAAATGTTATCGAAATGCTAAATCCGATACAGTTTTCGACATCATATATTATTTGTTTACTTTCAACAATGCCATTGGCATTATGTCCTCCTTTACGCAAACCTTGTAAAAGACGAATAAATAAGTAAGATTTCGCTCCACTAATTTTTAATGTTTTTTTTTCAATATAAACAGTTTTATAACATTACAGTGCAGTGTTAAAAAACTTTATTAGATTATTTTAACGTGACAAATAATTTAAGCTATATCACAGTTACTTGGACTTCAAATTGCTTGAGCTTAAAATACAAGCTGAATCGTATTTAACGGTGTAAGGGATAATTTTTAAAATTACTAAATTATTTTAAAAGTACGGTACTTTTGTGTGCAAAGCTTTTCTATTAACAAAAATACGATAAAATTGTTTTAAAATTATAAAATAAATTTATAAATTGATTAAATATAGGTACATTTATCCCATTTGTAAATCTTATTCGATTTTAATAAATATTAAAATAACTAGTTTAAGAATTGACAATAACTGCTATCTAATTTAATGATAATTTTAGAAAATGTCATGATGAAATTAAATTAATTTGGTGCTAATTTACAATCATGTATAGTTATGAAAATTATTTACATTTTATAAAAAGTTTCTTTTTTTAATACGTCGAGCTCATGTCTTACATTTAATAAATTGTTGCATTTCTTACAGGATATTCAAAAAAAACTTTATGAAATGTATATTTATGTTTATACGCTTTCCAATAAAAAGTTGTTAAATAGAATACTCAAAAGCCCCGTACCTAAAGCGTTTTAAAAAAGTGAAAGCTACCGAATTTTCTCTGTACCACCCAAAGATTGACTGGTAGATAATGCCTTTTGGCATTAAGTTCGCCTTTGTACTTAGTTGTGCATAAAGCTTTACTAAATAAATATATAAAGCTGAAAGAAAATTAATCGTTTTAAACTAAGAAATATTTTTAGTTTTTAAATATGTACCTATAGTTTTAACGTTTTTCTGCGTTTATGTGTCATCATCTTTGTAAACAATATTCCAATCGTAAACTTATTATGACCAACCGGTTATTGTAATAATGACATAAACATGTAATACAAGCAGATGTCTGATAAATACTTTATTTTCATTACCATTAAATTTTAAAGTAATTTGTTTCTAAACGTTATATGTTAATAAAGGAATAAAATATTTGCTTAAAACGATTTCTACGTTCATGCCTTCTTAATGTTAATTATTAATTATATATTTTTTTGTATTTCTCTTAAAATATTAATGTATATACAATTAAATATTGAAAGGTTCATTACTTTTTAAAACTATTTTATATCTTGGCTGATTTAGAAATATAGGTTCAAAGTAAGCATTTTTAGTCTGTAACTCTTTTACGCTTTCATCGTACTACGGAGATTAATAACTTTTGGTATATTTAAATACCTACTTAATATCACTAATATAAAACTAGTTTTTTCTCTAAGAAAGGCTTAAGTACTTATAACATAAAAATAACAGCATTATAAAGTATCACTTGTATCTTTTCGAAAATTTGAAGTTTTTTATTTAAATATTTCGCTGTAACATATTAATCATTAATGACAACCCACATTTTTAAACGCCATTTTATAACAGTTATACCCAGCAATACAAAAAATGGAATTAACATGAATTTGAAAATGAACCTTCTTTTTTATATTCTGTCGAACATGTCACCATATCCGGCAGTCTAGTTTTTTTACCACAGTAAAGATATATTAGTGGGAATTCAGTCAGCCTGTCAATGTAATAAATTTATCAGAAAGTTCTAAACATGTCACAGAAACTGACTAGGTTTATGAATTACACTTATTTACCTAGTTTTATTGCCTGCGCAATTATGACATGCACAGATGGAGGGTCTTATTAATTTTTCATGTGCAATCAATATTAAATATGCAGTAAAGTATTTTTATAGTCTTAATATTGAAATAAGTTAGCTTATTAGAATAATCTATTATAATTAAAACGTAACAATAAGTTAATAGATGAAGATATGCATAAATAGTTATGTAATGTTTTTATACCGCCTCCGCAGCCTAGTGGTAAGGCGGTTATTTTAGAAACGAGCATCGCCTGTAATCCGCTGGATCACAAACTTCTAGTTTCCTCATTGATAGGCGGATTATGCCAGCGGTCAATGCGGTTGAAGTGACGAATTCCATGCCAGGAGGCATGGATAAGTCGGTACCAGACAATCCGTGGACCAGCGTGATGCTAGGTCCAAAATCCGCTGATAGAGAAGGGTTGCGGTAGGAGGCCTAGCCAGCAGTTGAATAACACAGGCTGATAATGATGAATGTTCTTATTATACCAAAGTCTATAACTAAATACAAATCAAGACCACTGATATTCGTATAAAATGCAGCTTTAAGTATCTTTCATTGTGAGTACATTGATGTTGTAAAATTTATTAATGTTTTAAAATGTAAAGAAAACTTAATCAATCATCATCAGCCTGTGATAGTCCATCTGTAGCATACCCCTTATACACCTCCATCCATTAGGCGATTTTGACCTATCCCACCACGCTGGTCCAATATATGTGGTTGGTACGACTTTTACATGCCCATCCGACGATGGATTCATCTTACTTTCTGACATTGGGTGATCGCCAAATTGCCTTAACCAACTAGAAACGTAAATGAAAATTTGTGAGTCCGCAGGAGTCGAACCCATGACCTCAGTTTCTAAATCACACGCCTATACATAGCTAGTGAGAGCATAGTTAAGCAAAACTTTAGACACATATAAAACATATGAAAGTTACTTTCATTAGGTGAAGGTACATATTTTTAAAAATTAAACGTGACAAAAATGCACTGCTAATAATATACATTAAATGAAAACATATTCTGTTTGTATTTATCTATTTAGATAACCCCCTGATCGATTAACTAAATGATTAATTATTATTTATCTTCTTAGCCGTATATAATCTATTGATAAATCTTGTACTTTATCATTAATACATATGTGAATTGTAATTAGCGTCATACATTTCTTTCGGAATATTGCTATCTGTACATCTCTTGTTGAAGGTTATCCGATTTTGTTTTAATATTGATAGTAGTAAATAGAAAAATATATGTGGCGGGAGCGAGATGTTTATGGTATAGAATTTAACAAAAATAGTTATATGCAGTTAGGATGCTCATCATCATCATCATCAGCCTGTTTTAGTCCACTGCTGGACGTAGGCCTCCCCCAACGCACGCCTCCTCCATTAGGGATTTCGGACCGTATCCCACCACGCTGGTTCAATGCAGGTTGGTGCGTGGACCGACTTTTTACATGTCACGGAGGCAGTTAACGTAGTGACGGTCTTAAACTTGGTCTTTCCTTGATATTATGAAGTCATAGAATTAAGTAGATATATAAATATAAATACAGTCAATTAATCGTAACATATATACGTACATGTTTGCAGCGAGTAGCAAGCCGTCTTGGCGTTCATTGAAATAGGTTTATGTCCAGCAGTGGACTGATAAAGGCTGCTAATGAAAATGATAGTGATATTTTTGAAATATAAGGCTAAATATAGTTACTCGGTCGTAATATATATACGGGCGTCGCCTTTAATCCCCTGACAGTTACACTCTGAATTATGACGTTATGATGATGCTATTCATTATAATTATTGTTGCCAGTCTTGGTCTTACATTTTTGCAAGACCAAGACCGCCTAACTTTAGCAATATCAAGACCAAGACCAGGTGTATTGGCGCGACCAAGACTAGTTTCGTCTTGTTCTTCAATTTGGGCAATACCAATAATTATTATTTCTAAACTTTCCATATCTTATTAGAATCGTGCACGACACTCACACCTTAAGTTTAAAGATGAACACTCCGTTCACCTGTACATAAATTATGTAACTGCCTCCGTAGAATAGTGGTAAGGGCGTGTGCTTTAGACACCGGAGGTCGTAGGTTCGAATCTTGCGGGTAATCAACATTTTCCATTGCTGATTCCTAGTTGGTTTGGACAATCGTGCTCAAGGTAATCCAGTCCTTTGACAATGTGAGAGTCAAGAAAGAGGGAGAGGTCTTGTTTTTGCGCGTACATTGCAATACAGATCGGCCGCCCTGGTAGGATTCCACTAGGAGGACATTATTATTATTACATATATACGTACATAATTAAATAAATTACCTTGTAAGTACTCATCGAGTATCAATCATCCTTTTATTGTAACTATTAACATCTGATTAACAACATCTCAACACTCATCGGATAGAAAAGATAAAATATTAGATAGCGTTAATTGACGGAATATGCCATTTGTTGAGAGGGGCTTGAAAGTATGCTCAAATTATGTATGTACGTGTTTTGCATTATCTATATAGTATTAAACATATGACAAAGGTGTACATTTAAAAAAGGTGCAATTTTCACAATACAAAAGTCTTTCAGTTCACTTAACCTTTTTTATATTTTAAAAAAGCATTTATTAACATTAAGGCATATATTGTATTGTACGAATTTGTAATATTGCTATTATAAAATTTATAGGCGCTAATGTACATTGCAAAATAATTACACAAACACAAACATTAGTGCATCATAAGCCGAAAACTATTAATTTTTTTATATTTAAGGATAAATGCAACGAAAATAAATATAATTAAATGAATATAATATTATGTTTTGATGGTAACTTTTAACTCACTTTTAGATTTTTTCTTGCATTTCTGTTTTTAAATTATTTTTAAGGTACATTTTAACGTTTTGGCTTTTACTAAATTACAACGCAGCATTAATTAATAATGCTATAAACATATCGCATACAATACGTGACTCTAATATTTTTCTTTGTCTTCCTCATGTGCGATGACTAGACAAGAGGAAACTTGAAACTTAGTTCCGATGTGACTAAGTTTCTTCCGGATACTAATGTATTATTGTTGTATTCGTCTAATTAATAGTAATTTATAAACAGATAGTGTGTGGTAGTTAGTAAACCATTTACGTATATCGAATATATTAAAGTACTAAGAGATATGAAGGTTATTTAATCTTGCAAAGATTTAAATTATACTGTATTACTTCTATGTACTTATAACGGATGAAAAGCCCTATTGGAAAATAATCTGTCTTTTTGTGTCTAGATGCATTTTTAAGCAGAAGCATGTCTTTCAGTCGATCTTTATAATCAGCATAGGAAATCGTTTTTTTGTATCTGTGGGCACAATCCAGCTCTTTTATAAATATTTCGGTACTACAACGCCATCTAGTCCCAAAATAAACCAAAAGTGCACAGATTATATATAACAGAGTTAATGCCTAAGGCATGAAACTAATCTGCATACACTAATTTCTGTAATAGATTAAATAAAATAATAAATAAAATCAGCCTTATTAAATAAAATTACTTATGCGTGGTCACGGGTAGACTGAGATGTCATCTTTGTCATCCATTGTCTTCTTGCCAGCATGACATCTCAGTCTACCCGTGACCACGGCCGCTGAAAGTGTTCGAAACGTCGGAATTTAAAATGTAAAATAAACGCGATAAAATCCGTAAAGTCATTTATTTAATAATGTATAATATTCGCAAGCAATAAAATAATTATATAATCAGCCTGTTCTGAAAACGTTAGCAATAAAACGGGTCTTAAACAGTAGGAAAAATTGTATCTGATTAAAAAGATGAAGATAAAGCCTAGGATACTTTTATTTAACATATATATAATCGCATAAACAATACTCAATTAAATGCAAACCCACACAGTAATTAATGATAATACCTGTTTAGTACCAATATTTAATATTCAAATAACACTGGCGCATAAGACAGGGTGACTACACAACTAATAATAATTATAGTTATTACATTTCTTTGATTAATTATATTTTTTAATTATAAATTATGGTTTTAAAATATTATGATCAGATAAACTCACTCTTTATTATTTTTTACATAACATTACATAATTGCTGACGTCTTTCACAATTAAAAAGAAACACTTGATACTGTCAAAAAAAAAACACGATTATCGCAATGACTCGCCGTAGTTCTGTTACGATAACCTTAAAGAACAGATAATTTTAACTGTAAAAAAAAAACAGAAATATTAAAGTATTACATTATAATCTTCAATCGTTATTATAATTTAATAATATACTCCTAGGTGAATTTTAAATTAATGAATATTAACAAAAAATATAGTCAAGTAGAAGACCTTTAACTGTTAGAATAAATAGCGTTTAAAGTTACATACTACATATAATTAACAATGTCATAGAAAAATCAGACAATCTACTGAAACGTCTACGAAAATCGTGTTATTTGTAGATAAATTCCAAGTTTAAATATGTATATACATGGAATGTAAATATTAACAGATTGTTATTATAGTTTCGGGTTAACATCTAAAAATATATAAACATAAAACAATAAGATCCAGAATATAAAAGCTAATTCAAAACTGTAATGTCGAAATGTGTAGTGCGCATCTCTGTTAAATATTCAATAATGTTTCGACATTACGCGATAGACACCAATCGTAGAACTTTATGTTTTAGTTATGTTTAAACTATTTCAATAATGTTTATGTAACTGTAAGTTTAGATTAATTATATATTGTAATATACTAAATCGACTTAGATTCAAAATCAGCGCAAAAATACATAGTATGAACATTGGAAAAACATGTCGTATTATTTTAATGGCGGTTTTAGCTGTTTTCTATTTGAAATTCGGTTTTTCTCTTTTATCGGACATTAAAACTATCGCACAGTTGATTTGAATGTAATGAAAATGTATATGAAGCAAGAAAGTGTTATTTTTTAATTTGTTTGCATTGATTTTGTAACAGGTCACAGTTGACACCTTTACTGAAATAAAAACAAACCACGCTATCTCCACAGATAATATTGTTTTCGTTCAATGACTTAACATCCTCGGATAAGAGAAATAAGCAAAAATAATGCATTATTCAACTTGTAACTCGATAATTTTTTGTATATGTGTTGATAATGCTCAACTGCCTCCGTAGCCTAGTGGTATAGGCGTGTGCTTTAGAAACCGGAGGTCGTGGGTTCGAATCCTGCGGGGACTCAACAAATTTTCACTGTTGTTTCCTAATTGGTTAGGGCAATTTGGGCCGATCACCCAATTGTCTGAAAAGTAAGATGATCCATGCGTCGGATGGGCATGTAAAAGTCGGTCCACCCACCAACCCGCATTGGACCAGCGTGGTGGGATACGGTCCAAAAACCCCCTAATGGATAGGGTAGTATTAGGGGAGATGATGATGTATGATGATGATGATAATGCTTCAGGCATAAGTCTGCGTTTCGAACATAAATTGTGCAAATAAGTATAAAAAAATATAAAAATAAATTAATGGAAATAAAGCGCAAAAAATTGACAAAAAAACATCCAAAACGCAGGAATATTATAAAAAAAATTACTTACATAAGGTCATATACATAAAAGCAAATATGTTTATTAAATAAATGTTTCAGTTATTTGATGTTTAACTATTATGCTAAGAAAAATTTTAGAAAACATTATTTCACCTATATTAATGGCGGGAAAACATAACACTTTTCACAGACGATAAATTTGTGATTTGCACAGATTCAAGTATGGGGCATATTTATGTCGGACGCATCTTAATGCAACTGTCAAACAGACCTTGCCTAATGGGGAAAAGGTGTTCTTGTACTGTACTTCCTATTAACGTTTTAACAATAAGCGTAGAATGACAATTGAAGATGGTTTATTGATTCTTCTGCTTGTAACTTTTATAATCATCTTATAAATAATAATTTTGTAAGGAAAAGAGTTTACTATACTTGATATACTAATATTATACAAAGATAAATTGTTGTAGTGGTATGGTTATAGTATATTATTATAAAGAAAAGTTTATTTTACATATTTTGTATTTCACCACCTGGTCTAAATTACTTTAATCCGGCATTGGCATTGTAATATTCAAGCGCATACATATTTTTTTTGTAAAATATTAGTAATAAAAAAAACGTTACCTTAACTAAGACATAATACAATTTTCTAGATATTAATAATATAAATATGTTTTATTAAATTCGCAGTAATTGTAAACCTTTACAGCTTATGCCTTCTCGGGTTTAGATTTCCTGAAACAAAATAAATAATATAAATATGTTAAATAATGAAATATGAAATGGCCATGAATATATTTGTAGTTTATTTACTTATCAGACATAATAAATTTAAACAAAGTCTAGGTCAAACTCGACCGGCGAAAAAAAATCCTAATTGACAAAAATAAAATGTAACTGCCTCCGTAGCCTAGTAAGGGCGTGTGCTTTAGAAACCGGAGGTCGTGGGTTCGAATCCTGCGGGGACACAACAAATTTTCATTGTTGTTTCCTAGTTGGTAAACGTAAACGTCTAAATAATTGCGGAAAAATTAGTTAATCGCAACTTCTAAACAATAAAGGATTATAATTGTGTCAAGATTAAGAATTTTATCCTAATTTATAGGTAAAACGATTAAATACGTTTCATAATGTTCAAGGCATGCCAAATAATCTCTTTCTAATTTGCGTAAGAATCTTGAATTGCATCGGTTACGTTTCGATAATAATCTATTGTTCGCCTTATCTGATATAATGGAATTATGTTAGCTGACATTGAGATAAACTATTATACAAGACGGCTTTTGGCGCGAATTTTATACAGATAAAAAATATAATACAGGCTATATGTTTTTTATTTACATTGTTACTATCGCGTGAACGATATTCATTTCTTGGTTTTTTAAAAAGTCATAATAATAAGTATATTTTCCAATTACTTTCATTCACCTTCCCATTTTTCTAAGTAATCTTAGGATAGGGTTTTATTTTAATACATCCAGATTTACCTGAATAACAAGGTAAACTGGATTCTAGGGTGAATTACTTGTCAGTAATTTAAATCTGACATCCTATAACGACTGCCTAAATTGGTCTCGACAACCGGGCCTTTTTTTTTAAACATAATACTTTCTGTAGCTTACCCGAATACTATACTAGTAATAAATAATACATTTTTACTCATTTTATCGCGAACAGAAACCGTTGAGGTGGATTATCTCAGCACATAATCAATTCTTAGTTTTCAACTGTGACCTTGTTCATTTCCGAAGACTGTTACATATATCAGAGTCTCGAAAAACTTGACGTTGGCGAAATCTATAAAGAATCGCCATTAAGCCAAAGAACTGAATTGGAATGAACTGTTTTTATATTATACACGACGTTTCAAATCCTTCCCAGGGTCCACAGTCACGGGACCGACCGAAGGATTTCAATCCGAGAACATCAGTAAAACTGTTTCATTATTCATGTATTTTTTTTCTATTTAAGTAATATAAAGTATGCTCCAGCAACTATAAGTTAATATAAAAACAAGAAGAACAGTTAATGCAATAACTATAAACGTTAGGAAGAAGGAAACTGTCAAATAATATTAGATTGTCGTTCGTTATATTAGAATCGGTTCCGTTTTATTTCTTTATGTAAAATTTCTATACTCTTAATATTACCAGTTTAAAATAAGACTAACACTGCAATTGTGTTCAGAGAAAATAATATAAAATAATAATTACGAATCTTTATGCCTATAAACGTTAAGAAATTCAATTTATACAAAAAACCGCTTAACGAAAACGCTTTAAAAATTAAAAAAAAATATTTTGTAATGCCCTTAAGTAAACTTTTAGTCTATGTCATATATATATTATTTTAAATTTCACAGATTATAAAGATATTAGTCATTTTCATGTTTAATCACATTAATTATCGCTCAACTGGAGTTAAACTACTGGACTTTAATCATAATATTACAAAAGGCTTCTGTTGTTTTTAATTTATCCCTAATGGGAAAGGCAAAGGACTTTAGTCCATACAGCCAGGTCTTGTTCTTGGTAATATTTGCAATTTTTATAGATTTAAAGGCCAAGCCATGTCTTCATAGTTATTGATGTTAAGGCCGAAGCCATGTCTTGTCTTATTATTCTTGATCATAAGGCCTAAGCCACTTCTTTGATGTTGATTGGTCAAAATGGTCGAAGTCAAATCCATAAGCAATAATAGTAGTATCCAAACAAAATTTGTATTTCCAGGTGATTGTTACATATCCGATGTTAAGGTAAGTCCGGGGAGTACAGTCATAACAGTATCCGCCATTATTTTAAATATGTTCATTATATACAACAACACCAAACACCTTAATTTAATTTAGCACTGCACAAGATCCATTTCTAAATAATTTGCACTTATATCATTAATATTTACTTAGCTATTTTAAATTACATGAAACCATTTTGTTTCACACTCTGGTTTTGGTTAGAATTAAATTTTTTCTTTTACAACAATTGATTGACGTCTCCCGCCATGGTTCAAGGCGCCAATCTGAAAAGGCTTCGTTCGAAATGACGTTTGGACGATGCTCTTACGTCAATCGAGATTCCGCGCACTTAAGCAATTTATTATCTGTACTAAGCCTACGTTTGCATATTTTAATGTCATTCCCGCCTTTTCTTTGTCTTAATATCATTTTCTGCTTGAATTGTATCAATGTACTACAACTGGCACAAATTTATGAAGAATTCGTATGAGAAAAGTTAATAATCAATATTTTACAACCAATAATAAAACGCCTACATATTCGTTAGAAAAAAATCATTTCACGTTTTTAAAAATACTAATATTAGTTGAAGGTATGAACATAAGAAATTACTTTTAAAACCATTATTTTTTATTCGTTTAGTAAAATCCTTAATATATTTAAGCTATCGTCATTTTTAAGTAAATATATTATAATTTACATTAATCAAGATGGCGGAACCCTTCATAACAATAAACGGATTTTTCTCAAACGTCCGATCTAAAATGTCATTAGGGCAATTAGTGAAATGATTAATTAGAGTAAGGAAAGATTTACAACCTATTATGGCAGTAAAATGTGGTCGTGCACGGAAAAAAAAACGCACCGACGACTATTTCATCAATACGAGGAAACTCCATTGTCATTAAGAGCTATATTTCTCACTTCTTTTTTCTTAGCGGCCAGTCACAAGACATGCAATTAAAACTTGTTATGATAGCGGATAGCGTTATTAATTTATAAAATTTTCCAGATAAAAAATGCCACCAAAAACGGATGTCTTATTAATATTTTTTTTAAATATTTTAGGGTACTTTTTTATGCGGAAGGTTAAATACTTCTAGTTGAGTTGTTCGTAGTTTTTGAAAGCTTTGATTTGTTTAAACTTTGTCTTTTTAGATTTTAGAGACGATAAATTATTTGAATGTCTGTTTATAATTTTTAACAGTATAAAGTTATTTTGGAAGATACCTTTTGGGTATATTCTGGGCTGTATAGAAAATTACGTTCCACTTAGAAATTTTATACAAATCAACATTTTTAAGTTGGTTCACCTAATTATATTATGCAACATTACATTACATTTCAAATGGGAATAATTGTCAACTTAAGAATCTTTAATTATAATCATTTTGTTATCGATAATTAAACGATTGTTCGCTACGATTGACAACTGAATGATTTATTGTTGAATTCCTTGTCTCAGTTAACTTATCTGACATGATTTTTGATTAAGCATAAGAAAATGGCAAATCATTGCTAATAAGACATTGAGAACATGAAATAACTTTATATTATACCTATTACTTTAATTTTTGTTGAATTTTGATACGCTGTTGGTAATCATATTAAGCTATAACCACAAAAAAGAAATTAAACTCATTTATTTATTATATATTTGACTAAGTTTAAAATAATATAGAAAAAAATTAATAAAAGTCAGCAAGAGGTAAAAGTTTGAAGTAAAATATACCGCTCTTCATAGATTTTATTCAGAAAAATTCATACCAAGTAATCGTTTTTCGTTATACTGTTAGATACTTATACTATACAGTTTACTATTTAATTCGTAGTTTACCTAAAAGTTAATCAGAATTAACTTCTGTACAATTTGATTAAACCAATAAGTAGTTTTTTTTCATATTAAAGTTATAACGACCGACAGGTGAAAAATTTTCAAAAATATCCTACTACAAAATTCCGTTCATCCTCTACAAATACAAATGAAAACATATATCTTCTAATCCAGTCATTAAAAGTATAATATCTGTTACTTTTTTTACATGCTCCTTCTACATAGACTAAAAAAATTAAGTATGTACCTGGCCAAAATTTCAACAGCAGCCGTTAGACGTGAAAAAAAAGAAAACAATAAAGCGCGCGTGTTACAGATCGGGCAGCGTCCGCCGCCAACTTCCTCGAACCCTTGCGGCGTTGCGCTGCGACGTCGCCGTGACGTATGGACGATAGGAGCTACGCTTACGACCCGGTCGGGACCGGCGCGCCAGTCAACCAGCAAGCGTACAGGATGGAGGCGGGACAGCTGTGGCGGCAGTACGTGATCGCCGGCATCGGTATGTGCAATGAAAATTATAGCGTACAGTGACTGGTCATTGATATTAAAAAAAAAATGTGACAGTTTACTTTTTAATTTAAAAAAAAACGCTACAAATCCTAAGGCAGAAGTGACATTTAAAAAAAGGTGACAGGCCGTTTACTTTTTTTAAAATAAATGCGCTAAAGTGACATATTAAAAAAATAAGTGCCAGAGGCCCTCTAAAGTTTTTTTTAAATTATAACAGCGCGCCAAAAAACATGCTTGTTCTACGTTTTCACCATGCAATGGGCAGTACAGTGTACAGTGTATAGTCATTAAATATAAAAAGAAATATTGTGACAGTTTACTTTTTAATTAAAAAAAAATCGCGAATAATCCTAAAGCAGAGTGATTTAAAAAAAATGATTTTTTTGTAATTGTAACTGCGCGCAAAAACATTGTTCTTTATTTTTATTAGCATCTCCCAGTGACTTGGCAAGTGTCATGTTTAGGGTTTTTTTTTTAAATAGTTTTTATTTTTCTTTTACAAATGATTCTGATATAAGTGTTTCACTAGCGCCTGTGATCGACCATAAGATTCGCTTGATTTCGCATGAGTTGATATCATAATTGGAAAATCGCGCGAATATTTTGCGTCGCGTTTGGTTTTAATGATTTGTTTTTTATGCGTTTAGTAAATATATATTGTATTGAATTCAATTATTTGTCGTTGATTAAATTGTACTTGGAAGTCAAATATTTGTTTACTGTTGACATTTTTTCAAGTTTATGTACTTGCAACGTAGCTCATGACACTCGTTAACTTTAGATAAAATATCGTGAATGCAAAATTTATAGCTGAAAACATTGTATTTTAGCGGCGGAAATCGGTGATTTGCACTGCATACATTGTTTAAATCAGTCCGTAGACTATTTTTTTTCTAAATGTTCGCGTTTATAAAAATAAACTAGACCGGTAACGATACCGACGCTTCCGTAATTGCCGCCATTTCACGAGTAAGAGGAAACGTTTACTTTTTTTTTTAATTTTGAGCCACTATTTTATATACGGCCAGGTCGTTATTCGTATTTTTTATCTGTCACAATTAATCCTACCAAACTAACTATAAGTCGCTTAGTTTGAATACATAAGTATATTAATTAGTTTTTAACAGCTCATTCTCTAGCTTAATAGGAAAACAAATACAATGGTATGTCTGTACGATTGAAACACAATCTAATTCGCCATTGTGCATCGATGAGAAACATGTAAATGACTACCTAATGTCGTAGAATCTCGTTGCCCGCGGTCATAATCTTGAACTCGGTGTTACGTTTACGCAACAGATTATAAATCATAACAATTATTAGTAATTTGCATGTTTCATAATTGAAAGAAGAAAAAGAAAAACAATTGAATTACGCGAAACTGATAACGACAATAATCTTATATTCTGTAAAATGTTTTGCGCTTTTATAAGGAATAATCATAATACAAATGTTTTTAAACCGAAATCTAATTAATTGGCAATTTTTGGTAAAAAAAATAGCGTTATAACTAACTTTAGGCCGAAAGTGCGCTACCGTTGCATAAGTTTTTTTTAATTGTTACCCAAGTAATAATATAAAAAGTGAAAGACAACAGTATTAACATAACAAATCCAGTACGTAAACAGTGTTAGCAATTAAAACAATGAGTTTAAACAGTGTCGAATAAACGTTACGTGTTTTATAAATTAATTAAACGATAACAATACGTAGGTCATTGCATCCAATACAATTGTTCAGTATCAAGTGGACGTATGTGACAACGCAAACGCCTAAACTTTACGTCGATTATTAAAAAAACGTTAAATGTCAAAACTTCCCGCCAAAATGTGACATATTTTATTATACGATAAAATTTAGAATAATCTAATGAAATCTTAAAAACTAAATACAGATTACTTTATAGCGAGGATGAATACATTATATTGAGAAAATTTAATTAAATAGCGCAACTAGAACTCGCCTTCAATCAAAACAATCGTTTACAGCAAATTGTTCAATAAGAATTTGTCGTTGGTTTATTTTACTGAATATAATTTAATTAGGAAATTTATAAGTTTACTCTTTTAAAATTAGTTTCTCATAACATACCTAAAAAGTTTTTTTAATGTTTATGGTCTATTACAATTGTATTAGAAAGAATAGACAGGAACCTTCTATAGGTAATATATTTATGCCGGTTTTAATTTTATACGCATGTTGTCAGATAAGGCGCAATTGCTAAACGATATGAGAAATTGAAAAGATGCATATTTACCCAATTACAAAAGAAATTTCTCAACTTTTGCCGCAAACATTACTTTAATAATTTTAATAACATTTCGAAATCATCTGATATCATTGATATAGAAGCCAAAAGTCTTAAAAACTTAAAAAGACTTTCGATTGGCAATTACTTCTAAGCCACTTGATATCATGGTGGCGAGATTTGAATTTATTATCGATAAAAGTAAATATTATACGAATTCTATAATAAGCAGCAGATCCATGAAATTCTATAATAAATAACACTGAAACATACATGACTGACGCTGATATCGCAAATAACTATTTTGTAATATTAGACAGTAACGTCGCACGAAAACGCCCCCATAAATCACCATTTAAATAATAATAATATTTCCGGACGATTAACTAGTCTAGTCCCACACTAAGCAAAGCATGCACTATGGAAACTAGATGACTGAATGATGATGAAATACATAGACTCATTTTTATTTTGTAAATACATACATATTATATACAAGCACCCAGTTTACCCGATGTGGGAATCGAACCCGCACCCTCTGGCGTACGGTTCAGGGTCACCAACCACTGCGCAAGGAGGATATTTAATGAATTAAAACTATTTGTATATTTTTAACACAATTCTGTGCAGTTTATTCTAAAGAAACATTTTATATTTAACAAATCTAATCGTAAAATACAATCATAGTTAGTTAATTAAAGAATATTACAGCAATAAGTTTATCTATCGCGATCGATTTCAACGGTAGTGTGGAAACCTTAAGGTGTTCCTGTTTGAATGTCTTTGTCGCTGCTACACGTAACGGTTACGCGTTCAGATGACTAGTTGTATTTAAAAAAATGTGTCTTTACTTGATTTTAAAGCATTAAACGAATTATTCTGTAAAATATTAATAATCAAATACATTAGGCAGTTATTTTCCTACGTTTGACGTAATATTAAATTATAGTATTGTGTAACGTTATTCATACAGTTATCTAATTGACTAGTATTATTGACAATAACTAGTATTGTTATTGACTAGTACATATCGAAAGGTGTGATATGAACTAGTTATCTTTTGCGTAATACGTAATCTATTTAATGCTAATCCATGATAAAGTGTTCACTTTATTATGATATTATAATGAGGTAAAACGAAAAACAATTAATAATTGTAAAACAATTTTTTTATTAAAGATGATGCGCAATAATCTGTTTGTTATAGAAACTAGCATGAATCGTTAATGTTATAAAATAAATTTAAATAACTTTCATAGGTATTCTATCGTCGAAAGTAATATTGTTCAACACTTATTTAATGCATAAAATTATATAAATTAATAATTTTTCAAACGTATAAAAAAAAAAACATTAAATTTAAATAAATAGGCTACACGTTCCTTTTACGAACATGATAATATAAGATATAAAGAGTAACAATTTTGTGGTTACAATTTTAAAGACAACAGATAAAAAAAAATTTACAACACTTGATTAGCACAAATAATAACACAATCTACAACACCCGCGATGATTATTACAGATATTATTATTTTTCGGTCATGTTTGTTAAAACGATAACCCAGCCATTATCGTGAGGATTTTGTTATATAAAAATGTTCCATTGATATGGCTAATCGCATTTTATTACAAAATATCTTGAATGTCTTAATAATAATTTGTAATCTATAACGTAAGCTATTCTTCTTGGCTCTATATAACTTACAAAATGTAAATAACCTTGTATTTATAAAACAAAAATGCATTAAAAATAACTTTTTTTTTCATTAAACAACAAAACGGTATATTTTTTTCGTTACGTCACTTTTCCCGCGCAAATGAAAAAAAAAGTTAATATGACAAATGTACATAACAAACAGCCTAAGCAGAAGTGCAAAATTTATAACATTATTATTTTATCGTTAGACAAATAGTCTACCTATGTCGATAAACAAATAGGAAAGGTAAATATTGTTCGACACATCATTCAAATGCACACATTGCATTTGGGGCATAAATATTCCGCTGTGACGACATGCCTCATTTCTTAATAAACACGGCCGCCTATTTTGTTTTTAACTTGATAGCAATCATATCTACGAGTACTACTGGCCAGTACTAATAGTAGACAAAGAGGTTTTTAATAATAATGTTATGAAGTACGACTGCACCCTTTTTAATTCACAAACCTCCGAAACATCGTTAATAAAAGTGAATTTACTATGTATAGTAATCGCGTAAATAAAAGTAGGTAATAATAAGTAACCTTTTTGTTTACTTAATACTTTTGTCAAATTTACATTGCTGAAGCGTGCTTGATAAAATATTTAATAGTATTTATACGATCCGTAGAGACATGTTGGTTCGTATCAAAGTTTTATGATTTTGTCTTAAAACTATCCAATATCATTGTATGTTGTTTTATCGAAATTAAGAAAAAAAATTTCAATATCTACACTTTCTTTTGCTACAGTTTTTATTTAAATTTTTGCAATACAAAGACAATGGGTTGGCTTTTTGAGACGCTGAAAAATAAATTACTGCATTTCAAACTGTAAATTAAAAAAATTCTGATGGCTTATATATTTTCCATATAGTCACTTATTCCTAAATCAAAATAAGAAAATGTGTATCAAGTTCCAGTCGAATCTGAATTCAAAACTTATTTGCTATCTTAAATATATAATATTTTAAACTTTAGAGACTCTATCAGTAGTTAATATTTGCTAAATGTCTTCGTATCGATATCAAATAGGTGCAATCAAAATGATAAACGTTATCATGAAGCAATTTAAATATCGACATTCAGCCAATGCTGCGACTTATCACAGACTATCTTCAAATCCGTCCTATAAAGCTGTACTAGATTATGGAATGCGTTATTATTCTCAGAGGGGGTTTAAACGTTTAATACTTGCTTTAAATAAGTACCAAACTATTAAAATACCAAGGTCGTGTTGTGATTATTTCCAATTGGCAATAAAGCAAAAAGACAGCTACATTAGCTGTTTATAAAATATTTTACGCATACTATATATAGTATGTAGCCTAGTGGTAAGGGCGTGTGTGTTTTAGAAACCGGAGGTCGTGGGTTCGAATCCTGCGGGGACCAAACAAATTATCACTGTTCTTTCCTAGTTCGTTAGGGCAATTTGGGCCGATCACCCATTTCTGTGAAAAGTAAGATGATCCATGCGTCGGATGGTCATGTAAAAAGTGTGTCCACCCACCAACCTGCCACCCACTGACCAGCGTGGTGGGATACGGTCCAAAAACCCCTTTAATGGAGAAGAGGAGGCCTATGTCCAGCTGTGGACTTACACAAGCCGATGATGATGAATGTTGACGTAGTTCATTAATTGGACAATCTAGCATTTCTTAATTGATGAACATGGTTACATTATTTAATTTTTTATTTATAATTTTAAACTACAATTTGCTAAATCAGTAATCTTCTTCAAATGTTAATTTGCTTATTAACAAATAATTCGTTTGTGGTTCTTGAAACCGTTTGCTTAATTTTTAATGTGAAAATTAAACAAAGATTGATTGACTTTAATTGTACTTTTAACGTGAAATTTTTTCTAATTTTCGTAATTGTTTCATTAAACATATATTTAATAATTTAAATGTAATCTATCAAGCCAATTCCTGTTTAATTTTCACTTGGGCAAAGTGTCTTTTTACTACTATCACGGCTTATTTCTTTTCGTAGCTTTTTCCAATTCAACACTTTTAAATAACCAGTACTTACTAAAATATTTTTCCCGCTTATCCTGTAAGCCAACTTTCGATACGGTAAAAGATTACTCAATAAAATATCCTATCCTTAGTTCTATTTTGCTTTATCATTAAATTGACCGTTTAACTATATAGCAAAGTGTCAAAACACATTATTATAGCTTAACTCACAATCGAAGTTCCATTCCGATTCATATCTAATCTGTGCCCTCGCCGCGCAAAAAATATATAATCTACGCATAAGTATTTGTAACAAAAATAACAAAGTTATACATGATACAAGGATACTTCCAAACGAAATATTTAAATTATAAATTTGAATTACAATGCGCACATGCTCTATCTAATCAAACCTCTTAAAAAGAGGTCAAATAGCACTGATTGAGTTATTTTTCTGTTCGCGTTTATATAAATATATTATATATTATTATTCAGTTTACAAATATAAGTTTTAATTTAGCAGAGATTTAAATAATAATAAAAAACTAGTATAGATATAGTGAGAATAGATTATCCTTCGTAATTTTTTGGAAAAGTTCATATTTACCGTTCTCTCTCAAATATCTTCGGTACCTATACATCTCTATATTATAGAATGACATAATTCATTTTGAAATTTGACTGAATATAAAAATGTCATTCATTTAATACGATCCTTTATTGACAGTTCGTATAACATCTAATTCAGATAAAGATCCAAGTTTTCCCGAAGGAAAAAACTTTTCAGTATGTCTATAAAAGTTACAGTTAAATTGAAAAATTGGTATAGATTATGAATAAAATAGAAAATTAATCAAATCAAACGTAATCTTTTATTTGTAAATTGGCGCCAAATTTCGGAGAGCTGTCACTGTGGCGGGAGTAATTTTTTAAAAATGTAAAAGGTAACAATTTAAAAGCCATCGTTTGTACCGTTTATATTTTCGTAACACACATTGCGTTATGATTCGTGAATTGTTCAGAGGTTGACAATAGGACAGTTTTATCGCACCATTGTACGTTGGAATTATCATTAGAGTAAACACGTAGGGGATTCGTATTATAATTATGTCTAAAGAGAGACGTCCTGTTTGACGCAACGTACGTTGCTAGTGTCAACGGAAATCGTTTAAAACAGTTGTGAAGAACAACTAACAATAAAAAGCGATGGCTAACTAATTAATAGTCTCCAAAAAATGTAGTGTAATTTATTTAAAAAGGGAAGCTGAGGGAAATCTATTTAATTATACTAGCAGTAGTGCAGGTCACCAAAAATCGTCTTGATATCTCACTTAATATATTATGACCTGTGTTACACAAAGTACGGTGCTCTTTACACTCTAATTAAGTATTGAATAGTAAAAATATAAAAATGAGTCTATCACAGATATTCATGTACTAGCTGCACTCGGCGGTTTCTCTTGTGTGGTTACGGAAAAACCGATGTCTTCAAAATTAGTTTTACGAACTCAACCGTTGACGACTTATGCCTGTGCGTTAAGGCATAAGTCGCCATCGACTGTTTACTGTCACGTGCTTTTTTGTAGGACTTTAAAAGATAAATATTCCTTTTGAATGTTGTTTAGGCGGCGCATGCCGGAAAATCTCGCAAAAAGAAGATTAATTCCTATTCCTACGGATAATTAATAATATCTTTTTTGTACATCATAGCCAATAACTTATTCTGATGTGTAATCTATGTAATTTTGAAGTTTATTAAAAAATCATACAGTAATTACGGTTCTGTATGGTTTTCTCAATAAATGGTGAATGAGAAATTATTTTACTTCGGGAAAACTCGGATCTTTATCGCAATACGATGACACCCGAACTGTCAATGAATGTTCGTATTAAATGAGTGATATTTTCAAATCCATTAATATGAAGCTTTATCGTTTAGCGTCAAATGTCAAATTGAATAATGTCATTGTATAATATAGAGATGACTGAAGCTATTTGAGACTGCCTCCGTAGCCTAGTGGTATGGGCGTGGCTTTAGAAACCGGAGGTCGTGGTTCGAATCTGCGGGACGCAACAAATTTTCGTTGTTGTTTCCTAGTTGGTTAGGCAATTTGGGCCGATCACCCAATTGTCTGAAAAGTAAGATGATCCATGCGTCGGATGGGCATGTAAAAGTCGGTCCACCCACCAACCCGCATTGGACCAGCGTGGTGGATACGGTCCAAACCCCCTAATGGATAGGGTGTATAGGGGAGGCCTATGTCCAGCAGTGGACTAAAATAGGCTGATGATGTATGTATGTATGTGATGTATTTGAGAGAGCACGACAAATACGAAATTTTCCGAAAATCTAGGAAGGAAAATCATTTCTCACTATATCAATATATAAATTTAGCATTTATAATGTAAGATCGACGTTGACATCTTAAATATCATAAACAATTAGTAATTATGATTGACGCAAATCTATCTGGGCGTGTACACATCAGTCTCGTGAGAATTTGGCTTCGGTTCAATAAATAACAGTTTTGTAAACAATGCCGGTCACGTGTTGCATGGGATGATCGTGAAAATATAATTAAATATAAATAGGTTTTTTGGCACAGATTATACATGGAACAGTGATAGCGTGCTGGTACAAATGGTGTTTTAAATGATAATTATTTCCAACTGGCGACCCGCCCCGGCTATGTACGGTTGGAATACTGACGTCTGTAAAATCTTTGAAAATTATATAAATTTATCAGCGTTTCTGTACAATATTATACATGAATTCCTCCCTTTCCCTTCAATCATTCTATCTACTAAAATCGAATCAAAATCCGTTGTTTACTTTATAAGATTTAAGCATACATAGTGAAATAGGGACAGCTAAAGCGACTTTGTTTTAAACTATGTAGTGATAAAATTCAAAAGTATATTGACATCGCATATAGCAATTAGTAATGAAACTGAAATATACAAAAACAAAAGATTAATTTCGATAAAATGATTTTTTAAAAATACAAGTTCTACTATTTATTCTATATAAAATTTTAAATAAAAAAAAACACAGGCGATGTTAAAAAAGTAAACTTTTCTTCTTAGTTTTATGTAGGTTTATCATTACCTGAGATAAAAATAATTTTAAAAATTCTAAATAAAAAATAAAATAAAAATTGCATTGCATTATAAGATTGTTTACTTTTTAAATATTTTCTATGGAATTAAAAAACATACATTAAACGTATTTTGTAACGCGCGCCGTTTCTAAATTGCTCTATGCTCGTTCAAGTTCAATGTCAAGCGATTACTGAAGTGGACATTTATTTTCGCATTTTCTCGTTCGACCGTTTAATGGAGAATTGGCATTTCATAAATACTTCCGCGCATTACATAGTTATTACGAAAATTGTATTATTTGTATGTTTGAATTAAATGCCGCTTGAAATAATAAAGTCTACTTTTCTTTGGCATGATTGAAATTGAAATAATTTTGTTGAGATTAAACGATTGGTTTCATTACACAGAATAAGATTATAACACGATGTACAATGTGTATAATGAACTTTGGTAAAAATTAACAAAGAATTTTGAAAATCGTTCCAGTAGTTTTTGAGTATGTAAGAAAAATGATTTTAGTAGCATTAATCTAGAAAGAATTAATTATTTTCTTTATGATTATGAATTACAATTCAAAAGGTTTATAAAATACTTTTATACAACCCAAAGCCTTATGCACGCCTGTGATGCATGTATTTATTACAATAATGCGAGATAAAAATACTTATAAAAATGTCTTCCAACAGCATCTATTTAGTTATTCAACAATAGTGCACAAAAATAGAACCGCTTGACATTCATTCACTGATCAGCAACACATCCTGCCGATACATTGGCAAATGAACGCACATATATAGAATAATGACCACGATTCAGGACGGACAGACAGATTGACGCCAAATACGCGTACTCTTATCGGACGCCTACACGTTTTCTATATATATATTTTCGTTCTATAAACAAATGAGAGTTCCCTAATGCGAGGTGATGTCATTAAATTCCCGCTCATTTACGGACGCCATCTTGAAGGACGTTTGTAACGTGATTATATTCTATATCTGTGCTAATATGTACAACTAAATCCGAGCCAATGACAATTTTAGTTTATGTACCATTGGAAACTATATATAGTTTTTGTATAAGTATGTTAGGAGATCGGACAGTTTAGGAAATTAAAATATAAAGTACTATAAGAAACCTCGAGAGTAGATATTACAAATACTAGCAACCCCCCAATTGGAAGGATTGTGTGAGGAATTGTGGGTGGATTTTCGTAAAATCCGTTCTTAGCCGGTCTCTACTCAGCGAAAGGAATATTTCTACCAAATTTCAAGTCGCCACTCCTTGTTTCAAGAGACATCGTGATGGGTCAATATGTAGGTGGGAATCTCTTTTATATATATAAAGGGTATAGAATTCGCGAAAAATCCTTAAAATAGTGGATGTGATATACTATCAGTATTTGAATTATTCAATCAGTATCTAAACCATATGCCATATTTGCACTGCGAAGCAAGTTAAAAAAAAAGTAGTGTTAATTATGTATAAACGAATATAATTTAATAATTATTGCTGTAAATTGCATATTATTATTTACGACTGTTACTGATTACATAGTTGGTAAAATTATTAGGATGATTTTGTCGTACTTAAAACTATTTCTGTGTAAATAAGTAGTTTATAATATTAGGTAGTCAAATTTGCGCTCGTATAAGACAAATGTCGGGGACGATTAGCAATCTTAAGGAATATAGATCAGTCGTTTTCTCCCATTTTGATTAGAAGGGGGCAAGCACAATGCCAATTTTTTTTATCTGTTACACATATCATTTGCATGTCTATCATACACGTGGCCAGCATCAGAGGTGGTATTCGTTATTTTTAGCAACAGCTATATTTAGCGACCCCACCCCGCGATATGGAACGATACTCACGTGTGGACTGTGACAAATATTGTCACCGGATGATTTCAATTGTAATTGAGACGGTATTTTTTTAATTTAAATTGATTTTATTTTTTGACATTGACATTCGAATTTTGAATATTGTTTTTGAAAGAGAACAGAATACTTTTGCCGATGTCAATCACAACTTCATATTTTTTTGGTACTATATTGGTGTAGATAGGGTTATGGTCCAAAACCCCTTGATGAAGAGGCCGTACGTCAGGTGTGGTCTATGTCTTGCAGTAAACTATCACACGTAGATAATGATGAATAATTGATGTAGAAAATTCGCAATCAAATCTATTAAATACCATATATCATGTAAAAAACGAATAATTATTAATGACTTGTTTTTATTTAACTGATTTGAATTAAGTCTATCGCCTTATGACTTAAAAGTATCTAGGTTTCAGAGCGTGTACTATAAAAGAAGTGTTGATTAAAGTCTAGGCTGATTTTGACATCGGATGTATGCCTCAATTCATTGCCTTTCTTTTCGAGGAAAACCCTACTATTTATTATTGTCTTGTTACTTATTCTGCATTATACAGTAAATTGTCTACCATAACAGTTACAGTAATTTGTTTTTAAAGTTTGTATTTTATTGTTTCGTCCCCCTTCCGTTCACCAAATTAATTTTTAAAAGCAGTTCACACCAATGCAAACTGACCGCTTATCAATGGAGGTCGATGTTTATGCCACGCATGACGTTTACTCTATTATTTATAAACATGTTATGTTGCCTGTTAGTCTAACGCGAAAGGTTGAGAGTAAAATCTATTAGTGTAAATATATAAACGATAAGGATGTTATACGATTCTCTGATCGATGTCGTTATAGTATTACGCATCGCCGATAGGTACTGCTTTTCAAAGTTTTAGCGGGATCTCTTTTGTCTTAAAATATTGTGCCATCTTGTGTTCTGGTTGAAAGGGCAATTGTCAATAATGATATTTAGCAGCTAATTTTGATTCTAATAATCCAATAAAAATTGTAAAATGGCAACAAAGAGAATTAAAATGGTTATTAAGTTTGTGGTTGATCAAGTTACCATTTGAAACCAGTGATTCAAATATAATTGTTTAATCATTTTATGTTTGTATTTTAGTAAGAGTTTGCTAGTGAAATTATACAAAACACACGACAATTAGAATATTCCAAAGAGTTTCTATCCAAAGTCAGCTTTTAAATTATTGTATAAAGTTTTTGCAGGCTAATGTAATTCATTGCCTGATTATTTTTCAGAATATATCGAATATTTAACTCATGTCGATTCTACGTAAGTCTCATAAAAGCCAAGCCCTTTGTTACAGCTTCAAGGCAAATATCATTACCATAAAGCGATATGGTGCCGCTAATTTACGACCATAGACAAACATCGGGAAAGACTCGTTTCCGATTTGAAAATAGAACACTTCTATTCTCCATAAATAGACTATTGTGAAAAAATATGTATCTTGTTTTCTTCAATTGTGTAATGTTATACTAAAACTACGCGTTCGGTTCGCCACATTAGCTTTTTAAATTTCTTTTGCTCTGTTTTTTACAGCTTTTTTATGTAAAATTCTTGCTATAAAATACTTTTAAAAATAGTTTCTTCGATTCGTCTATTAATATAAATTATAGAGCAGTAACTGTAGTTGTATGATTAAAATATAATAGAAATTAATAAAAGGAGATTTGAAAGAAAGATTTGATTAACAGTGACATAGCTGTTTATAATTTACTAGCAACCCGCTCCTGCTTCGCACGGGAGCTATGCTGATAGAAAATATATCTACAATTTTAAGCATGTGTTATACATATAAACTTTCCTCTTCAATCACTCTATCTATTAAAAGAACGCATCAAAATCCGTTGCGTAGTTTAAAAGATTTAAGAATACATAGGGATATAGGGACAGAGAAAGCGACTTTGTTTTATACTATGTAGTGATAAGAAAGTCTGTTATCTATTTGCTTATAAAATTGTTTCTAGGTTGCGTTACGCAATAACTTTGATGTAAACAGTCAAACAAAAACAGTCAACTGCCGCCGTAGCCTAGTGGTATGGGCGTATGCTTAGAAACCGGAGGTCGTGGGTTCGAATCCTGCGGGGACTCAACAAATTTTCATTGTTGTTTACTAGTTGGTTACGGCAATTTGGGCCGATCAACCAATTGTCCGATAAGTAAGATGATCCATGCGTCGGATGGGCGTGTAAAAAGTCGGTCCACCCACCAACCCGCATTGGACCAGCGTGGTGGGATACGGTCAGAAACCCCCTAATGGATAGGGGTGTATTAGGGGAGGCCTACGTCCAGCAGTGGAATGTCACAGGCTGATGATGATGATGAAACAGTCAAAAAATATATTAAATATTATTTTATTTTTCATAATATATTTATAAGATTCAGTATGGGAATGCGTCTAGGTAACGTGCTAGGTCCAAAATTTTTGCCCGAAATTGTTCAGACATCTTTTCTTTTATAGGAAACCAACTGTCGTGTAGTGATAGGATTTATACGTATATTTATAGTTCTTAGACTTTATCTCGTTGCGTTTTATGTAACGTCAACTTATATCCTTATCGTATCACCTCACATCCGAGATTACATCAAGATGCACTTGCACGTATATTACTCGCAATTCATACACTTGCGTTACTATTTATATTATTTATCTGTTATTATCTATATGTCAAATAGCAAAATATGTTAAAAAGTATGAAAATCCAAATAATTAAACCATTTGTTTTTCGAGTACGCTGAACCGTACGTACGAATATATTAATTTTGAAATGCCTTAAAACGTTACGATTATTTTATTCAAATAATCGTTTTGTATATCAATATTAACTGACAATAATAATATTGCTACCAAGTTTTAACTCTCATGGTTCCAAAGGTATGGGTGTGCAGCGACAGTTTGAATAATAATTAAAGTATATTAATAATAAATTCTCTTTCACAGCGAACATCGCGATCGCCTCTACGGGTTATTCCATGGGATGGACTTCCCCCATCAATATTAAGCTTCAGGACGCCAATCTGACTGACTCCCCATTGCCTGCACCTCTGGGCACAGAAGAATCCGCCTGGGTTGGTTCCCTGCTGCCAGTCGGAGCTATTATCGGTAAGTCAAACATGAGAAATTTGTTTGAACAAGTGAGAAAAGAATCTCCTGGCGATTCCAAGTTATCATTAGGATCGGCTTTTTATTAGAGCAGTATGATTACTTCTTTTATTTACGCGATTATTAAGCGTATTATTTCCTCTTTTTTTACGGATTTTTCGCGTATTTTTCGTGAATGTGTCTGAGGTCTTACCGGTGGTAGGTCCCCTTTTTACAGGAGATCATCGGGGTGGGTACCACTGTGGTGCTTATTTCTGACGCGAAGCAGTAGTGTGAAAACACTGATGTGTTCCGATTTGAAGGGTACCGTAGCCAGCGCATTTATTGGGTAAACGAGACTTAACACCCTATGTCTCTCGGTAGGTAGCGCGCTGGCGATACCACTTGTATTGCCAATGTCTATAGGCGTCTGTGACCGCTTCCCATCAGGTGGCCCGACAACTCGTCTGCCTGCGTATGCCATAAAAAAAGTATATGGTGGAAAGATTTACTTTCCACCACAAGATTTTCTTTAATAAGTGTTTTACTCAGACTGATTGTCATTCGATATCACCGAACACACATGTGTGTGCACTTGTTTTATGTGTATTGCATTACGTGACAGTATTATCGTAGATAGAGTTGTCCTAAAAAGACTTTTAAAGATGGTCTTCACAACCAGGACAGAGTTTATATACCCTGATCCTACACAAGGATCATCAAGTCACGAAATAATTTCAAAATTCATTTAAAAGGTGCGATATCCAAACTTGCATGAGCACATTTGTCAAATAAAAATAATTTCTATATTGATTTTTTTAGCTTACTCTTTTACTGTTTCATTAACAGAAGGTAAGAAATACACATTTTTAAAATTATAAGGAAAATACTAACGTAATTATGTGTGTAATTTAATCTGTGTAGAATTATATCAACCCACTTATTATCTTCTAATCCTCTAAGAAATATTTTTCTATAATTTTCCATTATTTTATCATAACGTTTTATCTGATAGATATGTAGTAATTTTGTATCAGTTATTCAAGGTGAGAATATTTGCAATGTACCGTTGTTTACTTCATATGTAAAATTGTACATAGTTTATAATGCTTATATGCAGTACTTTTTTAAACTAAAGAAACTTCCAACCAATAATATCAGAGTTAGGATATATCAGTTTTATTTTAGATCTAGCTGTTGTCCGGTACTTTGTTAGTTTTAGTTTTTGGAAGAAAAAATGTAGCCTAAGTTACTCACATTTACATCAGCTATCTTTCAGTGAAAGTCCAATGAAAATCGGACTAGCCATTCCAGAGATAATCCAGAACAAACAGACAGACAGACAAAAAAATGTCTTGTTATTTGTCACCATCATCATCATCAGCCTTTAATAGTCCACTGCTGGACATAGGCCTCCCCTAAATACCCCTATCCATTTGGGGGTTTTTTGGACCGTATCGCACCACGCTGGTCCAATGCGGGTTGGTGGGTGGACCGCCTATTTACATGCCCATCTAACGCATGGATTATCTTACTTTTCAGACAATTGGGTGATCGGCCCAAATTGTCCTAACCAACTAGGAAACAACAATGAAAATTTGTTGAGTCCCCGCAGGATTCGAACCCACGACCTCCGGTTTCTAAAGCAAACACCTATACCACTAGGCTAGGGAGGCAGTGTTATTAAAACAGTATTTAAAAACGGTTATTTTGATGTTACAAACAAACCGTTCAATACAGTTTATTTCTATACATATAAAGAAGAAAGCATTAACATATTAAGACCACCTGTAGTTTATTTAACACAAGCATTGGACCCGTGCAAAGCCAAGCGACTACAAATCTCTATATCTTTCTATCAGGACCATTCATCGGTGGGTTTGCCGCATCAACCATCGGAAGGAAATGGGGTCTTCTCAGCTCGGCCATACCTCTGTTCGTCGGATGGATCCTGGTGGCAGCAGCTACGAATGTAGCCTTCCTCTACGCCGGCAGAGTATTCTGGGGCATTGCCGTCGGAATGTTGTTCACCATATCGCCTATGTACTGCGCCGAAATCGCCACTGTAAGTTTGTTTTTTATGCAAGTCTGTGTATAGTTAGGCTAGACTAGTCTAAGAATTGATGTTAGTTAATAACTCATAGCAATTAATTCGCGAAACCTAGATTCACCTAGGTTTCTTAGAAGTGAAATGTCATCGAGATGTCAATCACTGAGTAACAGTCGACTAATAATAACATCTTGCTTGGACTACAGCTTCATTGGTATAAGATGCTTTGTTCACAACAAGTGCGAGTCCTATTTGGTTAGATACTAACTTAGTATGTTTTTGGTTAATTTACATAACATCATCAGCCAATGATAGTCCACTGCTGGACATAGACCTCCCCTAATACACCCCTATACATTGGGTTTTTGGACCGTATCGCACCGCGCTGGTCCGCGCGTTGGACCGACTTTTTACATGACCATCCAAATCATGGATCATCTTACTTTTTAGAAAATTAGATGATCCGCCCATTTTTTTTATTTAGTTAGTTAAATTAGCAAATTAATATTTTATTGGAATATATATTTTCTATATATATTTCAAACCAAATAAACCAAAAGGAACTTGTGTAGTACTCAAGGTCATATCGATCAACAATCTCTAGTACTATATTTATAAATATATTGAGGCCCAGGATGTTAAAAAATAGTTGCTTATTTTTGACAAGCGCTTCACCTACATCAAGAATTATAGTGTTCAAAAATATTTCTACAAAAAAATCGGGTTTGCCTCTGACCAGTTCGAAATTTACCAAGCGGTAGTAGATATGATTTTTCATCATCATCATCAGCCTGTGTTAGTCCACTGGTCGACATAGGCCTTCCATAATGCACGCCTCCTCCATAAGGGGATTGAGAGTGATTATCCCACCACGCTGGTCCAATGCGGGTTGATGGATTTGATCTTTACAGAACCTTTAAGAGCATAAATTAATTAATTTTAACTTCGACTTTTACTTCGATAAGAACCTTACGGCGCACTTTTGTCACAACATAAATACCTCTTTTAAAGGATTGACATAACATAGATATAACAATTGCTCTATTTATAAATAGTTTAACGAAACATTTCTTAAAATTCCTTCAGATTGACAAACAGTTAAATTAAATTCGGGCATAAGCTTTAACGCCTAAATACATAAGCCCCCCTGTATTGATAACCCGGCAACGCTCGACCTAATTGCACGACAATGACTATTCTACTCAATTTGGCACGACGGAATACATTGAACTGGGAACTCGCGACGTATTTAGAATGTTTCATCAAATGTGAACGACGGATTGACCGTTTTGCTTATGTTATTTGTTGTTAGCAACTAGATTGGAATTATTGCAAAAGTAAGTCTTTTATGGGACAATGTATACGTTTTATCAACAAAATCCCAGTAAACGTTCAGAATTTAACTATTAATAAATTTAAAAGGTGCCAAGGAACGTTTATGTTTAAAGGTTATTACGATATTAATGAACTTTTAAATGATAACACAGCCTTTAATGCAATGCTCGCTTCCAGGTCTTGTTTCAAAATTGCATAATATGTAGTGCCGAATTATCAAATTGTTTGTTATTTTTAAAGATGACATAAAAATAGCCGCAGAGTTTTTCGCGGTTCTTCTCTCGGTCTGAGGCGCCCTTTTCTGAACCGGTGGTAGTGTGTTTGACAGTCAATAATCAAGTGAAAACTTCTATATTGAATAAAGATATTTGAATTTGAATTTGAGTTATGTGTGTCCTTTCTTAATATTTTAAATTGATGTTTTATGTTGTTATGCAATATTTGAGGATAGAAAACATTGATCAATATTTCGTTGTCTTTTTTTCGATTTTAACGATTCGGGGCCTATATATACATAAAATCCTAATTATATATAAAAGCTACAAAGAACCATAACCAATTGGGTGCAGAATTCAAAGAGCAACAACAACAACATTCGTAGTAACAAAAATATTCTCGTAAAACAAATTGTCTGAGACAAACTTTGACCTGATTGATGTTGCATTTAGAGGCCTTTCCTTTTAGAGAAAAGGAAGTAAGCTAGAATCAAACGCACGCCCTCTGATGCAACAGTCAGGGTCAAACCGCTGCGCCATTAGCCACGTCCGTGTCTAAGTCTTATATGTCTTATTAGATATCTTTGTTCAATATGACTGTCAAATAATTACTGTTGGTAGATCCACTTTTTTAGGGGACCCTCTGTGTCGGTACCACCGCAGAGCCTATTTCTGCCGCAAAGCAGTAGTGTGAAAACACTGTTGTGTTCTGGTTTGAAGGGCACCGTAGCCAGCGTATTTACTGAGGAAACGAGACTCAACACCCTATGTCTCACGGTAGGCAGCGAGTGGGTGATACCACTAGTATCGCCGATGTCCACGGGCGTCGGTAACCACTTCCCATCAGGTGGCCCGACTGTTCGTCTGCCTACGTAGGCAATAAGACAATGAATTCCTTTACACACACAAATACTACACTTTATGAAGGCCAGTACTTTAATGAATTTCGTTGCGATTTTTTACATGTCAAATTATTTAACTACCAACGTTTTCAAATGGTACTGGTCATAGTTAATCTACCACCAATTCGGAAATGAAAGCATCTGAATTATCCTAGCAATACTGTCTCAATATGTATTTTTTATTGCTCATCCTTTGTTTTTTGTTTTGCCAGGACGATGTTCGAGGTGCCCTAGGTTCCTTCCTGCAGGCCTTCATCACCCTAGGTTTCCTGTTAGTGTACGGCATAGGACCCTTCATATCCTATTCTGCCGTGGCGTATGTCGGTGTGGCGTTCGTCGCGGCGTTTGCTGTTTGCTTCTACTTCATGCCTGAGAGTCCTATGTACCATCTGATGAAGAGTAAGTCCTTTGATATACTAGATCTAATTCATCATCATCATCATCATCAGCCTGTGATAGTCCACTGCTGGACATAGGCCTCCCCTAATACCATATCCATTAGGGGATTTTTGGACCGTATCGCATCACGCTGGTCCAATGCGCGTTGGTATCTATTTGGATAGGATCTAATTGAGTTATGTAATTGAAGTGAATAGTGTTACTAATAGCAAAACAAAATCAATAATAAGAATACTAGACGCTTGATGTCCCTTTATTGGTATTGGTTACGTTGTGAAGATAAATTCAATAGCTTTTTTATTCTACTATAGTCTAAATACTTAAATCTGTCCGATCTGTTGGTGTTAAATAAAAACACCTACATTTTTACGGCTATACCGCACATTTATATAAAATATATCAATGAGCGGTATAAGTGGTATATCGCGCAACTTATATAATCTCTTATTTTAATCGTCGTAACGATATCAACTCAAACACCCTGACATAGGGACGCGTTACGCGCAACAGTTTTAATAATGATATCTCTGGACGAATAACACAACATCATCTTGCCACAAACTAATAAAAACTAGATGACTAATAAATATTTTAACCTACTTCTCTTTTATAAATATATACAAACATCCAGACATGAAAAACAAAACATTTCCTTTATGGGAAACTTACTCTTTTTTGCTATTTATTAACCTTTTGGTTATAATTATTGTTCATCATCATCATCATCTAGCCTATGAGAATGCACTGCTGGACATAGGCCTTCTTAATACACTCTTATCCATTGGGGACCGTATCCCACCTCGCTGGTCCAATGCGGATTGGTGGTGGGATGATTATTGTTTTACAATATTAATTAATTTTGTTTTATAGACAACAGAGAATCGGCAGCCGAATGCCTGATGACGATCCGTGGCAGATCACGTGGTGGGGTCGAAGCCGAGTTGAGTAAGATGGCGACCGAAGTTAGCGCGTCTATGGAGAAGACTGCAACGGTATGTTTTAGGGACTGACGATTTCTTTTAAGGTGTGAAAAACTCTGTTACACGACCGTGCTGTTTGTCTGTCTGTATATTCATCATCATCATCGTCAGCCTGTGCTAGTTCACTGCTGGACATAGACCTTCCGTAACGCACGCCTTCTTCATTAGGGTGTTTTTGGACCGTATCCGACCACGCTGGTCCTAAGCGGTTTGGTGGGTGGACCGACTTTTTATATGCCTATCCGACGCATGGATCATCATACTTTTCTGACAATTAGGTGATCGGCCCAAATTGCCCTAACCAACTAGGAAACGACAATGAAAATGTTTTGAATCCCCGCAGGATTCGAACCCACGACCTCCGGTTTCTAAAGCACACGCTTTTACCACTAGGCTACGGAGGCAGTGATATACAGTGTCTATATATTGTCAGGATGTATCCCATTGACCGGGATATATAGTTAGTTTCAAATTTAGTCTATGATGTTCTTATTTCTGCTGCTGTCATTACATTTTTATATCTATAGTATGATCAATTCTGTTTCTAAGGCTATTCTACTGACTGTCTTCGGATGGTCCCGTAGATCGTGATGAAAGGACAGTTTAAATTTTAAACTATAAAAAACTATGTAAAAGAATTAAACTAAACATCGAGGAGGTTACAACATACGTTAATTTAAATAATCAATTTTGTATGTATTAATTGTATAAGCTTTTGGAATGATTAAGAAACATCATCGCGGTACCTACTTTTGTCGTAAAGCAATAGAGAATGCAGTATTGTGTTCCAGTTTGAAGGGAGCCGTAGTATGTATCTTGCGAGCAAATTATTGTATTTTGTGCTTCTTTCGCAATCAATTGTCCGTTTCTTTTTTTACAAAAAATATATGTAAGAAAATCTTAGTTCATTCGGTAGCTAAAAAAATTACTACTTTGAAATCACATTGTAAATCTCAAGTACCTGATGTGAAGTGTCGTAAGGATGATAATATTTGATAAGATGTTTTTTTTGCCACATCCATTTGCCTTTTATCATCGCGGGGATTTGACTATTGGTACATACGAAGTTGTCTTTTGTGATAACAAATTTTGTTTTAGATTAAGCAATAAACAAACTTTTATCTGTGAACATATGATTTTAATTGTTGAATAAACAACATTTTGCAGTTTTTTATGAAACTAAGTTATTTATGAATGGGTTTATTTGTATCGCTATTTTTAAAACGTTTATTATCTTAATTACAAAAAAAAATTCACGATAAATCCCAACGGTCGCTTTAATTCATAGTTTTAATGTAATAATTTGTACTTATAATATTATTTTTATTTTAATTTTCACTTTCGCGGAGGAATATTACACAGTCAAAGAAATTTCTTTCGAACTGACCTTATTTTGAGCTACGATACTAACTAGTTTTAAACAGTCAACCTAAATAATTTGATAACAACAGAAGCTGCACTTATCTTTAACATTCTTCATTATATCTTGAACGAAGAAACGAAAGGTAAAACTCTGCCTACACGTGCAGCGCATACATCGCAACTTCGCCGTCATAGAGTTTAGTCAATTTAGAGAAAGATTTAATATGAACAAAGCCTAATCACAAACACAATTGGCATCAAAATGTCGTGATCTCTTATTGGTTGAACATCGCGTGGGGATTCAAAATGGCCGCGGTGCACCGATAAAAACGCTTATTATTGTCATAAGTGTTTGAAAATAAATTTGCTTATATTTAATCCGGGCATAAAATGGTTAACTATAGTTATTACTCTTTCTAATATGCTATTTAATTATTTTGTTTACGCGAATAGCACTTCCTTCCAAGGATGATCCGTGAGGCTATTGATGTTAGAAAACAACCGAATTTCAATAGAGAAGATGGCTGGGTTATACCACCTGCTTTGGACCCCATAATTAAAATTAAAACCCAAGCATAATACCACTGCCGGCTGTAATGATAAAAATAAGTTCAATTTGCATAGGTCGGAGTAAAGACTACAAATACATTTATAACAAATAAGATCTGGAAACCCCGCTTCAGCACTGGCAACAGGACGCATGCCATCTCAGTCTACCCCGTGACCACGGCCGCTGGAAAGTGTTCGAAACGTTGGGAAATTTAAAAATGTAAAAACAAACGCGATAAAATCCGTCAAAAAGTATTTTTGTACAATACACACATACATACATCATTAGGTTACTTTTGTTAGTCTACTGCTGGACACAGGCCTCCCCTAATACACCCCTATCCATTAGGGGGTTTTGGACCGTATCCCACGACGCTGCTCCAATGCGGGTTAGTGGGTGGACCGATTTTTTATATGCCCATCCGACGCATGGATCATCTTACTTTTCAGACAATTGGGTGATCGGCCCAAATTGCCCTAGCCAACTAGGAAACAACAATGAAACTTTGTTGCGTCCCCGCAGGATACGAACCCACGACCTCCGGTTTCTAAAGCACACGCCACTAGGCTACGGGGGCAGTTAAACAATAATGTTCCTTCACTACAGTTATGCTTTAGGGCTAAAATAGTTACCCCTGTAATAGGGAAGCATATGATCAAAAAGAAGAATTCAAAGAAGAATGCGTTCACAGATCGCTGACGTCTTCCGTGGTAGCAACTTCAAGGCGTTCTACATCAGCTGCGCCCTAGTTTTCTTCCAGCAGTTCAGCGGTATCAACGCTGTGCTGTTCTACATGAACACGATCTTCGAGGCAGCCGGTTCGGATCTCGACCCATCTATCGCCACCATCATTATCGGTGCCGTCCAGGTTGGTAAACTTTTCTATTTAGGCCAACACTATACATTTTGTATAATAAATTCATATTTTGTTTAACATCATGTGAAATTCCTTACTATAATAATTCGTTAACTATTATATATTGTACTATTATCATATACCTTAGTTACTATGATAATTAAAGCTAAGGCGTAAAAGCATATTAATAAACCATAGGATTACACAATGAATAAATCAACTACACAATGTTCAGAAATTGAAAACATAAATTAAGTTTTATACCTGTTTTATTCGTCAACATTTGTTTGCCATATCATTTCTCTCTAAACAACTAATTTTACGATGCTTTTCGCTCACCGTCATTATATTTTCAGGTGGTAGCTTCAATGATTACTCCATTGGTGGTCGATCGACTTGGCCGACGTATTCTGTTGCTAGTTTCGACTTGCGGCACCACTATTGGTTTGGTAAATATTATTTTTAAAAGATAAATACTTAGTGACACATAGCCTCCGTGTCCCGTTGGTATTGACTTGATATACAAGCCGAAAGGCACCCAAAAACAATTTCTGTTACTGCGGTCTCTGTCAAGACCACCTTCGACAATCGTGTTAGTATTTACGTAACATCAAGATTACTTCTTACTTCTTGCGATCGTATCCAACTACTGAATGCAGCTTCCCCTTTGAGTTGTGGAGGTCGTACTGCGCAAGAATTATTATTCAAGTATACTGATTATAACCATTGTAACATTAACTCGGTAACTTTAGAGAGTGGTTGCGAGAAGGGGTCTACTTATTTATCAGACAATCGGGTCGTTGGTTCAGCATTGACAATGATGCACTAGTTCTATTCGTTTGAAGTAAAATTATCACCAATAAAAACGCTAAACGACGTCACTTCTTCTCCATGGGATACTCATTTAACAATTTAGTCTAATCTTTCTAAACTGCAATAAAATCTTTGTTCCCTAGGTATTGCTCGGTATGTACTTCCTGCTGAACGAGCAGAACAGCCCCGTAATATCCAGCATTGGTTTCCTGCCCATCTTGTCTCTGGTGCTCTTCATCGTCACCTACTGCTGGGGTCTTGGACCCCTTCCTTGGGCGGTCATGGGAGAGCTGTTCCCGATGGAGGTCAAGGCGGTTGCATCGCCCATTGCCACGGCTTTTTGCTGGATCCTGTCTTTCTTGGTCACTAGGTGAGTAAAGAGGTCTTGTTTGGTTTACTTATTCATGTAAACTCTTTCAAAATTAAACTCTACATAAATGGAATAGTGGTACACTTAGTGCCAGAGAC
This sequence comes from Lamproptera curius, assembly GCA_029286875.1. Lineage (NCBI taxonomy): Eukaryota > Metazoa > Arthropoda > Insecta > Lepidoptera > Papilionidae > Lamproptera > Lamproptera curius. The sequence continues at coordinate 2,769,533 of JAGSMT010000105.1, read as the reverse complement.
ATTGTCTCTTTTTTAAGAATGATAAGCTATAAGAGAATGTAGACTTTTACCTGGTGGTAAAGATTCGCCCTGCCCACGAGAAAACCATCGAAAACAAAGTTTCGAATGTTTGTGTTACATCTCGTTTACCCAGTACTTATGTTGGCTAAGGTGTCCTTCAAACCGAAAGACAGTAGTGTTTTGCGGTAATACACTACTTTGCGGAAGTAATAGGCACCGCAATCATAGCTTCCGACCGTTTCCTTACAACAGGAAGTGGGCTAACTATTGTTTGATATAGCGAATTATGTACGCATTATTTTCGTACCGGAATATAAACTTAACTCGACGCCATTAGAGTAAATATTTAACTTTACCGTCAAGTATAGTAAACTAATAGTACTTTTTTATTGTTAACGAAACATACTGGCTATTAATTGCTCGAGGTTAAAAAGAGTAGTAAAACTCCCTTGCACCTGCTAACTACTACCATCATCATCATCATCATCAGCCTGTGATAGGCCTCCCTAATACACCCTATCCATTAGGAGTTTTGGACTCGTCCCACCACGCTGGTCCAATGCGGGTTGGTGGGTGGACCGACTTTTACATGCCCATCCGACGCTATGGATCATCTGACTTTTCAGACAATTCAGCCCAAATTGCCTAACCAACTAGGAAACAACAATAAAAATTTGTTGAGTCCCGCAGGATTCAGAACCCACGACCTCCGGTTTTTAAAGCAACGTTTATACAACTAGGCTATGGAGGCAGTTACTACCAATTATATATTAATTATATGTACTATTAATTATATTTTTTTAATTTTAATAATTATCACTTAATTATAAAGGGTGTGTTGATTGGCTATAAACTTAATTGAGAACTAAAGCTGGAACTTGATTGGTTGTTCCGAAGGTACTTCGAGCCAATCGCGAAAGCAGTCGGTATGTATGTCGCGTTCTGGCTGTTCGCCGTTTGTTGCGTGATCGGTTTCTTCTTCACCATGTTCCTGGTGCCGGAGACGAAGGGCAAGAGTCTGCAGGAGATCCAGGACATGCTTGCCGGAAGGTGAGTTGGCTGCATCGTTACTAATAATCCTTAAAACTTATTTTTTTGTAATATTCTATACTCTAGGGGACTGAGTTTGACGTCGTTTGAAAAAGAATTTGTTTGTAAATGTGTTAAACAGGTATTCTCTCTTATTATTTTGATGCACCCACGTTGATATCACTAAACCGCCCTGAGGTTGGCTGGTACAAAATGCCTCAGCCTTTTGTAATATAATAAATAAATAAATGATCATCGTCATCATCAACCTCTGTTAGTCCACTGCTGGACGTAGGCCTTCAAAAATTCAAGCCTTCTCTTTTCTTCTCTTTTGGACCGTATCCCACGACGCTGGTCCAATGCGGGTTGGTGTGTGGACCGATTTTTTCCATGCCCATCCGAAGCATAGACCATCTTACTATTAAAACAATTGGGTGATCGGCCCAAATTGCCCTAACCAACTATGCAACAACAATGAAAATTTGTTGAGTCCCCCGCAGGATTCGAACCCACGACCTCCGGTTTCTAAAGCACACGCCCTTACTAGGCTACGGAGGCAGTTAAATTTTATTTTCGTCAATTAAGATTTTTTTTCGCCAATCGAGTTTGACCTACACTTTGTTTACGTTAATTATGTCTGATAAGTAGATAAACTACAAATATATTCATGGCCATTTCATATTTCATTATTTAATATATTTATATTATTTATTTTGTTTCAGGAAATCTAAACCCGAGAAGGCATAAGCTGTAAAGGTTTACAATTACTGCGAATTTAATAAAACATATTTAAATTATTAATATCTAGAAAATTATATTACGTCTTTTAGTAAAATTGTGCGTGTCGAACTTATATTATAATGTGAAATTTAATCGTTACCTTTTGTTATATCATAAATTTATTAAAGAAAATGTTCCTGCGGTAATTTTATACTATTTATAATAATAAAAGACCAATTTTCTTTCATCTTGTTATAAATATTAATTTAAGATTTCTTAATGATAGGCAGTAAGAGCGAGTATTTTTGATATGTTTATAATTCTTGATCATAGACAACGAATTGAAAGGTCGCTTACGTCATTAAATGTTACCAGTTATATATTGTTGATATCCTTTTTAATGAAATATTTATCCATTAATTGGCATGTTTTCAAAAATTTATTCATTTACTATTTATTTATTTTCCGTGTAATAATATCCCAGTGGATTATTTTTTAAGATTTTTAAAGCAAAATATGTCTATTTTATCTCTTATTTTTTTTTCTATGAGCAATATAAAGCGGCCATATTGTATTGTATTTTTTTACATCACTAAAGTACAAATGAAGACGCGAGGTGCTAATTTTTGTAAGTTGTGATATGTAAATGAATTTTTATCGTTGTTTTTGTACATAATAAGTAATATAGACTATTATTACAAATTTGTTTATAAATAAATGTTTAAATGTTTTCCTGTGTTTCATTTAAAGATTTTCAACCTTCAGCAGGGGTCTATTATATGATTGCGAGACCCTCAAGATTTTAATTTAATTCAATAAATCTATATTCAAAATATACATCATACACAATATCTGCTGAATCGTCTCAATGCTATAGGACCCAAGAGTTTTTACACTCAAATCTTGCCTGAACACAATGCTAACTTACACAAAATGTTAGATGGCTTTTAACAGAAAAATATTACTGATTTCTTAATCAAGCAACGAATAAGTGTTTGCCCTACGCGGTGACTTAGGGCTCATCTCAGCCAGTCTGCCGCCATATCTAAATTTGCTTGACACATAAATTATGACATTACTATTGTCGGAAGTAACGATAAACAACGTATTTTATTAAACACATTATTTTTAAATTATAATCGTTACTATTCTAATTTAAATTCATAAAAAAATTATTCCCTTACGAATTAATTGCCTTCTTCTTTTGAGGAGTCAGTCAAAAAGTAAGGTTAGGTTGGCGTGAAGCGTAGATGAGGTGTAGTTGAGGTTTTTCGTCAAATGTTTGGTATTTAATTCTAACATCTAATGAAGTGTACTAATACGATTGTGTATGACATCGTCATCATCCTAAACAGCCTTTAGCAGTCGACTACAGGATATGGGCCTTTTCTAATTGACGCGTCTGTTAAAAAGCGTTCTTGTAAGCGTCTGTAAATTTGCTCAAAATGTGCATGGCAAATGCCATTTATTTCTTGAAAAACCGTTAATCAGGTATTACTGGGTGGAATCGAAGCTCACTTCGACAAAAGTACGCAATTCTCGTCTAATTAATTGCGATTCGATTGATTGATTGCCTTCACGGTCCCACTGCTGGGCAAAGGCCTCCCTAAATGCTTTCCATTTTTGCTTTTTCTGTGCCAATTGCTGTCAACTGCCGTTGTAGCGTTCGAGTTTGTAATTCCATCTTATGGGTGGTCTACCACATCTCCTTCTTCGGTCAGTGGGCAGCGATATTAAGCATTTCTTTGTCCATAACTCGCCTGGTGTGAGTGCTATATAACTCGTTCAATTCCATCCAGTACGTCTTTGATTTGGGTGCAAGAGGGCAGGTTATATTTCCAACTCGGTCAATGAGCCTTGATCCTGGTATCCTGCGCTCCAACGCCCGCTGGCAAACCTTGACTTTGGACTTTTGTTATTGTATCATAATTTTCAGCTTTAGTCACAGTGGAAAGAGAAGTTCACCTTGACTTGCTCCTTTATGGACCAATAACTCCTCAAGGCATTCTCGGTACCTCTTTCTGTTTCTGTATCATATCGACATAAGCGATACACCAGTTTAAAAATGAAAAAATCCGCCCCACCATCATAATTACAACCGAAATAATGCTTTATACGCCTTAGATTTGGTTAATTCTTACTCTACCACACAAGTCACATTTAGTCGATTTCTTATTTTTATTGGAACCAGATTAAAGCTCTTATTCACATGACCTCAGCAAAAACTATACATTGGCAAATTAAACTTGTACTCTTCTTCAGTTTAGCTTAAAATAAAACTTTTTTAAATAGAATATCTAAAATCTTAACAAACAAGACTAACATATCCTTATTAAATAAAATTACTTTACGGATTTTATCGCGTTTATTTTACATTTTAAATTCCCGACGTTTCGAACACTTTCCAGCGGCCGTGGTTACGGGTAGACTGAGATGTCATGCGTCTTCTTGCCAGTGCTGAAGCGGGTTTCCAGATCTTAATTTTATTAATTATTTTTAATCTGTACTCCGACCTATGCAAAATGAACTGATTTTATCTGTACAGCCAGCAGTGGTATTATGCGGTTTAAATTTTAATTTATTAATTATGGATTCAAGCAGGTGGTAGAACCCAACCATCTTCTCTATTGAAATTTGGATGTTTTTAATCTCAATAGCCTCACGGATCATCCTTGGTAGGAATCGGTGTTCTTTAGCGAGATTTGTGGTCGATCAAATCTGATGTAATGGTTTGGGTGATTTAAGGTATGGTCACACACTGCCGTCGAAACGTCGGAATTTAAAATGTAAAATAAACGCGATAAAATCCGTAAAGAAGTTTTATTTAATAATGTATAATATTCCGCAAGCAATAGAACTAACATATCGTATTGAAAAACAGCAGAGAAAAATTAAATACTTCGTATAGATTTCACTTGTAGGTTAACTTTGTGGAAAAAGGTGGTAAATAAAGAAGAAAATTGTGAAGGTGATAGCTCCCCTTTTTACATGAAGCTGCCTGGTGCATTACCAACGCGTTGCCTTCAGATTCACGGATGACATTTATGTATTAATTTTAGTTTCACAAGAGACGAACTTAATGGCAATGGACATTGGGTTCCAGTCAACTCGGGGCGCGACGAAAAAATTTTTAAGGTGCAGTATCTTTTAAAAGTAACTAAACTAGTATGCATTAAAGATTGATAATATTTAACTGGTAAATGACATAGTTTTGACGTGTCGTTACACCTGCTTGATGCTAGACCATTTTTTGTTATTTCAATGGACGGTTGATTGCAACGAAACCTCCATGTTTATAAGTTGGACAGTATACTAAGCTACGTCGAAAAGGAAACAAGGTAAGTAAGGAGAGTGGAGAGACTCTGCCTATTTTATTTTAATTACATCTATAGTAAAATACTACACTTGTGCTTTGATCTAGAGCCATTCAAGCAAACACATGAGCCCCGCAGGATCGGTTTCGAATTTATTTCCGTACTAGCCTTTGGGCGCGACTTCGCGTAGTGACTTAATTTTTTCTCTAAGGAAAAGTAAGCTTAAATTTATTCCCAGTTACAGCAGCTATCCTGTGAAAATCCCGTCAAAATAAGGCCAGCAGTTCCAGACATTAGCCAGAACGAACTCGCAGACGGACGTGAAGTGGTGAAGATATTAAAATGATACTTTTTTGTATCTATGTTTATTAATGGCAACTGGATGGATTTCTTGTTGCTAGTAAGTACTTTGTTTATGGGAAACCGACTAGAGAAGTAATACCTTGATGCTTAGTTGGTTTCCACAATCACCGCTTTTTCTGATGTCTTGTACATTCATCTTTGGTTTTGTCTAATGGCGTTGGGCCACGCTTTCTAATTCTATTGGTCTCAACATAACTTTTTAACACAATAAGCTTCGGAATTTTTTTAAAAAGCCCTTCATCGTTGTTGTTTAAATGCTTTTTTAGCTTAAACTGCTAATTATTGATATAACACTCTATTTGAATCAAACCGAATAAACGAGTGAAATTAGCATTACGTTTTGTCATCTCGTCCTTGTAATACCGTGCCATAATTTGTTGTACTTTTTTATTTCTTATCAAATATAGCATCTATCTGTATTCCCTAGGAAGGTGTATAAAAGAATCACATTTGTCGAAGGTTCGTTTTATACCAAAACAAAAGCTAAACTACTATTTGTCGTCAAATATTTGCCCCATTGTGTCAATGAAACATCGCAAAAACGAAATGGCGTTGAAACGCTTAATAGACGACCCAAATTAAACCCTTACAGTTTGTTTTGGAGCGGGACAGATGTAGTACTCAGTCTACGTTAACCGTCACCAACGACAATCTTAGTCAGAATGTAATAGTGAAACCAGTTTTGCGAAGAAACCTTGAAATTAAATTCAAAATTTGTAAAATCTCTTGTACTCTCTGGCCGTTTTTAAGTTTACTAAGAAACCGGGGCCTGACTGGGCAGAAGGCTGGGCAGGTCTCTCCCATATGTCGCCAAGAGGCACGATCTTGTGCCACATGCATTCACCGACCCGCTGCACATTTGCAAAGGTCGTCACACCATCTCGTCATTATAGCTATTTACTCAGTAGACCCTCTAAGTAATAGCTACAATCAAAACAAAGCGACTGGCAACTTGATAACCTAATTGCATTAGATGAAGAGGTATTTTATGGAGCTGACAATGTCAGGTGAAATAATTTGTCAGTACATACGTAAAAAACAATCAGTAATGTCCTAAAAGGAAGACTCGAAAACTGCTTTTCGCAAAGGAGTCTAAGGATAATAAGGGTTAATTAACCAGCTCCTATTGCCTAACCAACTCAGAAAAATATTACACTATAGTTATAACGTATCAGTCGTATGTAGTCAATATACATGATTTGATTAAATTAATAAAATTAATAGTACTACTTTAATTAAGCTGTAAAAAATCAGTTTCCAACGTTTTTAATGTACAAAATTAATTTAATAAATTGTGAGTCCAAACCCTAGTGATGGATATCATTTAAAAAAAAGATAAAATGTTATTTTACTCACGTATTTGTTAAAGCTTCAATTTTCTTGTTTGAAGAATAAGAGGACATTTTGACATTATTAGTCTATGTTTCAACCAATTGAAAATAATCCACCATTTGCATTTTCAGTATATTATAGTTCATGTTTTTTTATTACTAAAACAAACCGTAGTAAGCAGAAGATTCAATTAAAGCCTGAAGATTATATTATTTTGCCTCTCGCACCATTGTCATTAAATATTATAATAATAATAGTACACCTGTACTTAGAAAAGAAACGAAGATATCTGGATCTGGCTTACGAGGTGACTGACATGTGGGGTCAGATAGTCGTTTCTGCAAGCGGGTTAATCCCAGTGAGCCTCTCACAACAACTGAGGCGGCTGGGACTCCGTGACGGACCGCTTTAGCTCAAATGCAGAAAGCGGTGCTTCTGGACACCGCTCGTATTGTCAAGGTTTATCTCCTTTCGACCTAACCCTGGGCGTTTGATCTCCTGCCGAGGGCTTCCTTGAATGTATTTATATATGTATTGTTTATTATATATTAAATTTTATAATTTGTAAATGTGTAATATTTTATTTATTGTTATTAGTGTTCGGTAAAGCAAGACGTCAAACTATTTAAGATAACAACAATATGGTACGCCTGTACTTAAAGCAAAAATGTAATTAAAAATAGATAATCTTTAAAAAAAACACATAATCACGCAAATTCGTCATCGACGGGTAAAGTTCACATATAATCACAACGATAGCGACGATTAAATATAAATAAATTAAAAAGACTGCAAATGCAAATCTAGGTCATCTTTATATAGGTACAGGTTTATTATTCGTATAGTACGAACCTGAAAATAGTTTGTTCAGAATCAGTAACATATTCCAATGAACTGTTTTTTAAACTAGGTTAACTTTGTTAATGGCTATTACAACAAATAAATTGTATCGTTAGCACGTCAAGTGAGCGACGCCCGTAAGCAATAGCCCCGGTATACACCCGCGTTCCAAGGCGGTTCTCACCACCCCCAGCAAACGATTATAACAGTCCCCAGATCGTCGGCGTCCCGGTCCGCAAACCGATCGTCGACGATCCTTGGGATATACTAAAGAATGCGTAACTCACGTACCTTCTGTTCTTCACTTTTACCAAAAGTGTCAGTCACCTGGTTCGTGGGGACGGTAGCTTCCCGCGAACTCTGTATTAGATAAAGCTATCCAACAGGTGGCGAGCGGATCTGTGTCTGACCAAGATAGCGAAGTGTCGCATGCGCAGCCGTAAGTAGGTAAGCTAATAAATTATTGTAATTCATTTTCTATTTGTAAAATATTAACAAAAATACATACTTTGCGAGTAAACTGCTGAATCGACTTGAACTTTCATTTCGTACTTTGTTTAATATCCTAATCGCTTGTTATTTCAGGCGGGACAACGACTGACGGGTCCACTAGTGCAAAAATAATTACATAGCCTAGGATATGCACTTAAAAACTGAAGATTGTAAGTTCATATCCTACAGGAAAGCAATAAATTTTCTAATAGGATGGCCACTCCGACGAATGGCGAAAATATATACAGATGTATAAAAAATCAGTCGTGTGCCTGATTTATCTTAGGCCGTGGTGGTTTAACGTAGAACTATAACAATGAAGGAAGAGTAACTGCATCCACTTATAAACTATAATATCTCTAGCGCATATGCATGACATTTAGCTTCTTTGTCATTCGTTTATGTTGTAAGTAGGTGGGTAGTCGCTGGACGTAATGATTAAATAAGTTCCTCTGACATAGGTTAGACTATGCAAGAGGAACTTATTTAACAGAAAATATTAAAATAAAAACAAAGGCAAGGATTAAAATTTTATTTATAATTTAAATCTGGCAACCCCACTTCAGCAATGGCAACAAGCACCACGGCAGAGGAATAGTTTTCTTAACTTTAAAAGTTAAAATGTAATTAAAACATTAATTAAATAAAAACAAAAAAAATCAGTTTAAAGTCTCATTAATAAGTAATGTGCATTAATCGCATAAATTAGAGAACGCATAACTGGGCGTCATATTAAATATAATTAATAAAACTCTGACGACATGTACATATACAGTCTACGGTTTAAGAATTGGACTATTTGTTGTAAAGTAAAACAACAAGTTTCATAAAATCATTATCAAATAAGCAATTCGTGCCACATATGATCAACTTTTAAAATAGTTCTTAAGTAACTTTTTATTTAAGTTGAAAGTTTAACAATTCAATGATCTTTCTTTCTTTTACCTAGCCATTTTACTAAGTTTTCATGCGGTTGGCTTCCATTCAGAAGAACGACCGGCATCTGATTTCCACAACCCAAAGGGCAAACTGCATTAAATTGAATGATATTGTTATTTAATTTTTAAAGCAAAATTTGCACGATCTACGGATTAAGATACATGAACCCAGTCAAGTTGACCTGAAATCGAATGTCTAATACGAATGGCGCCTTTTGATTGGTCAATCTGTAACGTGTCAATCAGCACGCGATTTTCAACCAATAAGAGAGCCGCACGGTACAGTTCCAGTAGATTTTAATCAAATTATTATGTTAAACACTATTAAATTAATATTTACGAATTCCATAAGTGTTGTTTACATAGACTTTACATCTTTTTTGATTCGATTATAGATAGTAAAGGACCCCGCTGATACATCGACAAGATAATTAAACTTTACAATTACATTTTTTTTAGTACGTATGACAGCAATGAGTCATAATGCTAACGTTAAGTAGGTTCCCGTTTGAGAGACTAGGGAACTAAAATACTACCACGGTGCCTATTTCAGCAGCAAAGCAGTTGTGTCGTGTTCCGGTTTGAAGAACAATGTCACCTGAGTAGTTACTGGGTAAACGAAAGGTAACGTTATAGTCGAGACGAAGGATATGCCATGACGACCGCCAGATATGTTCTCATCAAAACGCGTTTTAAGATATCATCATCTTGCACTTGGATAATGGCACAAAGGTTTTGAACATTTTTTGCTGTGTTAGTGAAATCCAGCTTACTAATTCCCCGCTGCTTGATAAAACAAGCGCTAAAGATATGTCCTTGACTAACTAAACACCAAGGCTTATTATTTAATCGCGTGGCTTGGCCCTTGTCGTGGGAAATACTGACATTTCATAGAAACATTGTACGGTTAGCTTTTCAAGGCCTCATTTCTTCGGGTGTGTTGGGGCACAAGAACCGTCCTTATAGTCCTCTGGCTATTGATTACACTAACCAACATCCAACCAACACTGAGGCATGTGGATCGCGACTACGTTTTTTTAATATTTATTTTATTTGAAAACAGAATCCACAGCCTTCGTTTAATTACAAATTACAATGACTCCCTAACCTAAAGCCAATAACAGCCAAGCCTTTAAGTTATTGGCTTGACATATTAAGTAAAAAATGTCTAGCAATATTACAAATTAAAATTCAGACATTACTAAATAGGATACAGCATGATAAATACAATAATGAAAGTTATTATTAAGACTATATTAAAAAGCTAAATTAATAAAAAATAAGTATTTACGTTCTACATAAAAATAGGACTAAGTATTTTAGATTTCATAGTATAAAGCTTGTCTACTCCACAGAAATAGTCCAATAGATCCCTATGCTCCAGATTGACGTCATTCTCTCGGTGCTACTAAAAAGGTATGCTTTTCTGATGGAGGAAGTCAGCTCACGTGCGAGAACAGTACAGCCATCGACCTGATAAGTCCTACCAACAGCCGGTGTGAATTGCGATGATCAAATTACATTGTTATAACAATAAAATAACAACGATAGTACTAAATTTCCTCGCGGGTGCAATACTCTCCATTGGCAAATAGAATCCATCGCTTTCCGGGTAACAAGCTCTTCCATGGCGGCTAAGTGAATATCTGTAGCGTTAATGTTGCGTGCGTTGAAGTGATTAGAGTATCGAAATAAAAACTCGTGAATTATTATCTGTTTAACACGATAATACAATTATCAATTTACGCCATTGTTGCCGTGAGACGTGTGCACGATAGGGGCTCTTAAAAGACCAATGCTTGTACTTTCTGCCATTTAAAACTGTTACTTCCAAGAGCAGTGTCATTCCAGCAAAATGGAAACGGGTCAGCTATGGAGGCAGTACGTCATCGCCGCACTTGGTATGTTTATTCCCTTTTGTTCATAATCACACATAAAGGAAGTCTCTTAGTTTAATATACGTTTATATCATACTACTTGTATTTAAGTCGTTGCTAGTTTCCTTAATGTTACTGTACCTTAAGTGCAAATAACTTTTATCTTCAGGTTTTGAATGATTGTTTTTTATCCTAAATAGATTTTATTAGATCACACAAGCTGGAAAATTATTCCCGCTAATTTTTACTACGGGTAGGGTCAACGTTCTTTTTCTTTTTTATCCAATCGGTGGACAGTGCCTATTTAACAAATTGTTTGTAACATTTTAATAATATATAAAACATATTTAAATATTTCTGATAGATTAATTCATCGCATATGCATTTCCAAACGAAGTTTAACAAGTAAAACTCAGTATTTTACCGATAATTGTTATATGTTACCTCGTTGTTACAATCCTAGCTGATTTTATTTTTTAAATGGTAGGTAGTTGTTATGCATTGACTCATTTTTTTTTAAATAGCTAATTTTAATGTGTTTTGCTACGCTAACGTTGGCACAACCTTAAGAGATAGACTTAAACAAAGTTCCACATAATTGTTAAAATGACCTACAATAAAGTCCGCGAAAGCATATATCTATGTTTTTAGCCACAATGACCATTTTAATATAACTGTAAAAAATAATAATGAAGCATTCAAAGCTTATTTATGGTTATACATTGTAAGTTCATATAAAAGTTATTGCATTTAAAAAATCTTCATTCTATGTGCCTATGCCTATACTTTTTAAAATATATGTCACCTCATTCCTTTGCTCCGCTCCTAGTGCTACGATTTTGTTCGTTCTTTTTTAATGAGTATGTAGTAGCCGTCATGTGGTCCTATTTTTTAAAATAAAATTATATTAATATTTGTTTGGAAATATGTTAAATATCTATTTCACGTAAAAATTAAAACCTTGTTCGATGAAATTGTCTATGCTGGCTAAACCTTAAGAGATGGAGTTATAATTGTAAAACAACAGAACTATATTTGTACTTTATGTATTGGTGTACAAGAAAGTCCGCGAGCATTTGTCTACATTTTGAAAATATCCCACGGTAACAATTTAAATGTTTACATTGTTAAAAATTCAATTAGTCATATTCAAATCTCATTTAAGGTACTAAACTGAAAGTACCTGTAAAAGTAAATTAATTAAAAAAACTATTCTATGCATATAAAACGTGCAATTGACGACGTTGTGATAAAATAGTTTTTACCTTCAATCATATGAGAGATTTATAATGAAGAGGCAGAAATCGCGGAACAATTTTGTGGAATGAGCATGATGTCATCCGCTTATATTAAATATTGTACTCAATTTGATATTTTTTGGTTAATTGCTTAAATAAATTGTTTGTTTAATACTTAATTTAGCTTAGTGTTGCTATAGAACTCAATTAAGCATAAAAGATCTCCAGATGAGGAACCGATGTGAGATTGGACTGAAATGTTTTCACAATTCTATAGACGTCAGCAGCAAATAAATTACAACTTTCTTAAACCCAAATTAAATTAATAAACCTTTGTAAGTTCTGGCTCTGGTCAGAACCACTTTTCACATCACAGTTTATAGCACAGAGCAGCAGTTCCGTAAAAAAAAAACACTTTATTTAAAGCTATAAATAGTTAAATTGTTTACATCATGTAATTTAAAAAGTTAAATTTGTTAATAAGTTTATACAAGTCTGCGCATACCCGTTCGCGCAAAGTTCTCCCGGACTCAATGATAGGTTATGTCGGACTCGCACCGCCTAAAACCACCATGTTATTCGACGTTTCACACTTTTGGCTGGTCGCTAAGGCACCCTGTTCTCAGGCCTATGGCCCACTTCACCTCAGAGCGCGTCGGAACTTGACCCCTTACCGAATGGCAACAAACACCTCCAAGTATTAGGGGGTCAAAGGAGCCTCTTTGGCAGTCTTCTGCGACCCTACCAGCGCTGGTCGCTGAAACAGCCCAACCGAGACGCAGAGGCGGGAGAGCGGTCTACGAACCGACAATCCTCTTCCCCTTTGACTCCACCTTTGTTGCGATGGACAGGGAGTGTGACACCACTCAGGGAGCATCCAAAGCTTATGTAGCTTAGAGAGGCTGCTCCTAGCTGGCATATGTAGCCAGCTTGGAGCAGCCTCCTCCTCGGCTGGCCTTACCGATTACGATACAGAGTCTCATTACTACCTAGGACAAAATTGAGTTTTGGGTATTAGTAATTGGTCTCATGCCAAGGTAGACTATATTAAGTAAAACATTCTAAACTTTTCATAAAGAAACGTAACGAAAACGGCGACTTGGTGGTTGGTGACGATCACTAGTTTTATAACTAGTTATTTCTATAGGTAGCTATTTTCATTCAACTACTGTACATAGTTATGCATCCCCCTCACCCTTCTGTATTGGACTAGTGAGGGCTTGTTCAGCTATTTCGCAATATAGACATTTGAGCCTTTCTCACAGTCCTCAACCGTGAGAAAGCATAGTAACCGTTTATGTTACTTTTCTGAGGAATCTGAACAAGCGTTCCCAGGCTAATGCAGCGCGCATTATTATTTGTGAACTAATTTTAATTCATTATATTTTATGCATCCATATCGGCAACACCTATCATTATTAAGTTAATTAAAGCCTCAATATCGGCATTTAGTTTTTAATTTATTTTTTAAAAACATAATTTAGTGCTCCCGAAATTTGACTACATACATCCGTTTCTCAACTATACGGTTAGACACAAAACGAAAATCACCGTTTGGTGTTTGAAGTCATGCAGTTAAATCAGAAAATAACTGTTTTCCATATTTTACTCCAGATTAGAACTATAAAATGCGTTAATGATTTATGAGTATTTACTGTGAAACTATGATTTTGATAAAATTAATAATGTAGGTGTACTTAAAAGTATTTTTTATCGTTACAATGATGATGATAATATTTACACTTTTGAATGATTTTGTTATAACATTTGTACTTTTTACGCTGTTCAGTTACTGTTTGTTTGTTTGTAACAATTATTTGTTTGTTTGGCTATTTACCAACACGAAAATCATTATCGATTTTTTTATTTTACTTTTAATTCAAATTACCGCTTTAAACGCTTGTTTTCTGGAATCACGAGATATTATTTACCAGCTGGGTCAATTGAAAATGTTATTTAAATGTATAAATTTACGCATAAAATAATCTTATTCAATACTTTTATTTAGTTGCTTCGTTTCCACCGTATTCATTTCCACACGTGTGTTCCGGTTTATTCGCATCATTCTGCTCGCTCAACTTAATCGAGTAGCGCGATGCGAGAAAAGTGTAACATGCAACGCGATATATTGTACACACCGAGCTCGCCCGAAAAATGCTTTTACAAAAATAACTACTTTTGATTTCAATCGAAACTAGTGATTCAGTTTAGTATCACTTAACTAGTTATTGTAACTAATGACGTGAAATAACGCTTATACTAACGTCATTCTATTCCTTACAAGTGTCTTTATCACTTTTCGAGAAAGGGCAAGAGTATCTTGCTCAACTCGTAATACGGGCAGTATCTTATTAGAATCACTAATTCCATGATAAAACCCAATCTTGATATATCTGGCCTTCCAATAAGCATTTGCATTCCGAAGTCCTAAATTCACTAATACGTTTGGGTGAGAAAGTAATCATCGATGGAAACTTTCCTATCATTAGGTGATAAGGATAAGTATTAAATTATGTATTTTCCGTTAAAGATTTTAATTTTACTTACCAGTGACCACCTCCGTGGTCTAGCGGTATCGGCCCCTGCTTTTTAAACCGGAGGTCGCAGGATTGAATCCCGCGGGGAAACAACTTTGCGTCATCGTTGTTTTCTGGTTGGTTAGGACAATTTGGGCCGATGGCCCAATTGTTTGAAAAGTAAGATGATTCATGGCGCCGGATGGGCATTTAAGAAGTCGGAACCACCAAGCCCAATTGGACCAGCGTGGTGGAGAAGGTGTGCTAAGGAGGCCTATGTCCTACGGTTGACTAACACAGGCTGATGATGATGATTGATGATGACAAGTCTTTGCAAAAAGTAGAAATAAAATTATACTTTCACTATTTACATTTATTTCTTAATGTAGTAGGGCTAAACACTTATTACAGCGACTTACCAGTTTTTATATCCCTCTTCAGCTCGATCCTCGGCCGTAGCTCTCATTTGTTAAAAGTATTTACCCGCGAAGACTTATTTTCAATTCGGGAATAGGTTGTTATACAAGGAGCTAAATCCGGTAAAACACAAAATAGCATATTTAAGGATATTTACGTTCGTTTTCCAACAAATCGACATTACACCGATCCAATAACTGCGTGATAACACCAAGTGACCGTCTTTCATCTTTCCAAAGGGTCTTTATCCAAATCAAGAAAACGGTCTTAACCTTCTTCGGAACCTTAACCTCTTCGGTTGTTTTTGGAATCCCAAGAACAACCGAAGAGGTTGTTCTTGGGATTCCAAAGTCGCGTGAATAAGAGTATGTCCCTTACTCTCTACTACGGTAAAATACAAATTTAAGTAGACAATTTTTATGCTTACGTACTGTTATTTGAGGTATCTAACATACAAATAAAGAGATTGAATCCAGCTTTTCATTTTGTTTGACAAAATTATCATAGTTTTTAATCGTTTTTACTGTAAATAAGCTAATGCAAGTTGCTTGAATTATTTTCCTCGTGATTTCATTATGGAACTGAGTGCATTGAATCAAATGTGCAGGGGATCTTTCGATATAGGTTGCGCAGGATCGTACCCCTTGGCGGGTCATCGGGGAGGCCTATGTTTAGCAGTGGACTTTGTTAGGCTTGATGATGATGATGACGAAAGTGGAGTTATTACTTTTGCTTTATTAAAAGAATAAACAAATTTTCTTGTAAACACTAGCTACGCTAAAAACGCGTAATTGTTGCCATATCCAAATATATAATGTTTTGCCGATCACAACGCTACGGATTTTGGCTCTCATTAACATTGTTTAGGTAAATTTAATATTTGAGGCATATTTTACATTCATTCAAGTAACAAATGTGTTGGTCATATTTATGAAAGCACAAGAGAAAAGATTTTAATATTAAAACTTGATAACTAAATCAACGAACAATGTTTGTTTATAATGCTATTAAACTCTTTTAAAAAATCTAATCACACTATAACACTACAATTTGTCCTTTCACGTGAATTGTGATAGAATTTATTCAAAATATAATAATCTATATTAGAAATATTTCTTGTGTAAATTCGTGCAACAGAAATGAATTACGATTATCTGTGTGTTTTTAATGGTAAATTGCATTGTCTGTTTTTGCTTCTTGATAATAGAATATTGTTCGAATATTGGGTCCCCTATTTACAGTGGGCCGTTTGGGTTGGTAACACCGCGGTGCCTATTTCTGCCGCAAAGCAGTAGCTTTAAAACACTGCTTTCTTCTGGTTTGAACGGCACCGTAGCTAGCGTATTTACTAGGTATACGAGATTTAACATCCTGTCTCACGGTAGGCAGCTCGTTGGTAATACCCTTGGTATTACCGACATGGATGTTGGGAACCTGGTCCCATCAGGTGGCCCAATTGTTCGTCTACCTTCGTATGCAATTAAAAATAAATCATTGACTGCGTTAAATAAAAGAGGTGTTGAGTTGGGGTGGTCCTAAAAAACTCAACAAAGCAACTTACTGTGATTGTTTTCTCTTCAAAACGCGTGTTGTTATCATTGTCAATAATTGTACGCGTCAAATCTAAAACCAGATTCCATATTTTTTTATCTCTTTGTCATAAATGAGTAATTTTTTGTCTTTCTTATCTTATGCGGCAATTGATGAGTCACTTTTCACATATTTTTGTTACCATAGCAACTGTAAAAATAAATAACAAATGGTAGTTTTATTTAAACAGTCAAGGAACAGTCATTCTTACACAGGCTTCCCTTAATACAAACCTATCTGTTAGGGGGTTTTTGCACCGTATCCCACCACGCTGGTACAATGCGGGTTGGTGGATGGACCGGCTTTTTACATGCCCATCCGACGCATGGATCATATTACTTTTCAGACAATTGGTGATCGGCCCAAACTGCCCTAACCAACTAGGAAACAACAATGAAAATTTGTTGAGTCCCGCAGGATTCGTACCCATGACCTCCGGTTTCTAAAACACACGCACATTACCACTAGGCTACGGAGACATATAGACTATTTCTATGCAATAGCCTTAAGAAGTGCTTACGCAATAATACGAACTATCTAAAACAAAATAGTTAAGCTATTGATATTATTACTGTTTAACTTAGTGTTTTTTTTTTTTA
The DNA here is from genome assembly GCA_029286875.1 of Lamproptera curius. Taxonomy (NCBI): domain Eukaryota; kingdom Metazoa; phylum Arthropoda; class Insecta; order Lepidoptera; family Papilionidae; genus Lamproptera; species Lamproptera curius. The sequence continues at coordinate 2,752,268 of JAGSMT010000105.1, read as the reverse complement.
AATAATTAAAATAAATTTTAATACAAATTATTTGAAAAACTCTTACTTAATCAATTGGTTTAATAATTTCAATCGTAATTGTCTTTTAAATAACAAGCAGTATGAATTTTTGGACTGACGCGGGCATCAGGCTAGTCCAAAGCATTTTTGAGGCTTGGGAATCATCACGGGATGCTTTAGGCATAATCTGTGATCACTAAAAGCTTTTGATCGTGTACAGGAACTTGTAACGTGTACTCTGGTCAGGAAATAACGTCACTATGGTATAAGAAATACCGCACTCAACCTTCTGTCTTCGTACTTGAGCCATAGAATTCAGAGGGTTGACGTGAATGGTAAAAGATCTCCCGGGGCCCCGGTAAATATGAGGGTCCCACAAGGATCCATTCTTGGGCCTTTCTCTTCCTCATTTATATAAACGACTTACCATGTGTGATAAATAATAGCAAATAGATAGTATTATTTGCAGATGATACCTCATTGATTTTTAAAATTAAACGACATACGTCAATAAATGACGATGTAATAATACTCTCTCTAGAGTAGCGAATTGGTTTAGTGTTAATAACTTGCTATTAAACCAAAGGAAAACATAACGTATTAGATTCATGACTCCTAATGTGAAGCGTGGTAAATTTGAAATGGGGTGGCGTTAGACGTAGTTGAATGAACTGTATTTCTAGGAATAACTGTAGTTGCAAAACTACAGTGGGGCCCTCATATTAATAGGCCAGCAAATATACTAAGCTCTGCAGCTTACGCAGTGAAAAGAATTAGATTATTAACTGATGTAGAGACAGCTCGTTTAGTATATTTCGGCTATTTTCATAGTATTATGTCTTATGCCATTCTATTGTGGGGAAATGCGGCGGATACTAATAGGATCTTTGTCCTCCAAAAACGTGCAATTTGTGCAGTCTATAACCTGGGCCCCAAAGAATCATTAAGAAAGTTGTTCACAGAAATAAAAAATAATGGCCGTTAGTTCTCAATACATATTTGAAAATTTAATGTATGTGCAAAAAAATAGACATGATTTCCTAAGACATTGTGATGCACATGACATAATTAAATTCTTAAAAATACAAGGAACAAACATAATTTAATTCTTCAAGCAACTAGACTGCGAAGAATAAGTAAGTATTTTATGGGACAATGTATACGTTTTTACAACAAAATCCCAGTAAACGTTCAGAATCTAACTAATAATAAATTTAAAAAGGTAGTCAAGAAACGTTTGTGTTAAAGGTTATTACGATATTAACGAATTTTTAAATGATAACACAGCCTGGTAATGGAATGCTCGCTCCAGGTCTTGTTTCAAAATTGCATAATATGTAATGCCGAATTATCAAATTGTTTGTTATTTTTAAAAGATGACATAAAAAATAGCCCGCTGAGTTTCTTTCGCCAGTTCTTCTCAGGTCTGCGGCGTCCTTTTCCGAACCGGTGGTAGTGTGTTTGACAATCAATAAGCAAGTGTAAACTTCTATATTTAATAAATATATTTGAATTTGAATTTAATAATAATGGTAAATAATCTTTATTGATGTTGTTATATAGAACCTCTGAAATCTGCGCTAGTATAAACTGTGTTACAGACTTCAGCGAGTCTTGCATATTTTAATGCTTTTTGACTGACTTCCCAAAAGAAGGAGGAACTGAATTCGGAGCGTATGTTTTTTTATGTATGTTACCTCCTTGCTCCGCTCCTAGTGCTCCTATTTTGATCATTATTTTTTAAAATCATTGGTATTAGCTGTCATTCGGCCATATTTTTTTTAAATATCTTTGTTATGATTGATAAGTAGTACAATATATATTTGGGAAATAAAGAAATTTACGGCACTTACAATCACAACCTCGTGTCTTTAAATTGCAAACGCTGCCCAAACCGTGAAAGATAGACTTAAAGCAAGTTCTACGTAATTGTTCTTCTTAAAATGTTCTATAATAATATCCGCGAGCGCATAAATCTATGTTTTAAGAATAACCCACAGTAATCATTATAATCTAAAACTTTGTTAAAATTTGCAATGAGTCGTATTCAATATAAAGTTAATAAAAAAATCTTCATTCTATGTGCATACAACGTGACATACATGACATTTTGATTAAATTAATACTTTAAAAGATATTACAGATTCTAAATGCAATGGCAGAAATCGCGGGGTAGTTCCTAGCAGAGGGCACGTTGTCAACTGCTTATATTGCGCAAAGTGGTTATACACTGTTTGAAGCCGGCCTTTTTTTTTTTAAACTTCTCTTTAACAAAACATATAAAATACCTAACATAATGTTAAAATTGAACAGGTGGAAAAGGGTAAGACGCGAATAATTTCTCAAATATACATAAATATTAAACGTTACCAATTTATGTTAGGAATCGTCTAAAACATAGAATTATTATGACCTCGAAATTCAGATAGTCGGGTTTTTTTAATCAGCACAAATAGATAGAGTCCTATAATGGCATCATCAATAATCTTAATAACTATGTTATCTGATGATGTTATGTTTGATAAAAGAAGCTTAAAAGATATCTTTGAGACATGAGATTATAGTTATCTTCCAACCATGAGGGTCAATCACTAAAAAAATAAATTAATGGTGATTAATTAAAATTTTGCACCTTATTGGAAATATTTTCCGATGTCAATTGAATCGATAATATCCTTAACCGTCCTGTTATTCAGTAATGTAGTTGCGAAAATAAAATGTTTGATTATGTTTTTATTTAATTTTATTTTTATAATAAATAAATAACATTTTGAAACTCATTAACATCCAAGATAAATATAAAATTAAATATTCCGTGTTTGAGTTAGATAGAATTGAAGCTGACATAGATGTTGCTACTTATTTCGAGAGATTTTTTTCGGTCATTCCGGTTTCCAAGTCACTTTTGTCTTCTCCAACAGTTGCTTTTACTGATGTATGTAGCAAAGAAAAAAAACCGTAGACCTTTGGGGGATCTCTGTTAAGGTGATAAATTCGATTATTGACGTAATATCACCACATCTAGCAACAATATTTAATGTTAGCATCCAGAGAGGCTAGTTTCCTGACCTAATGAAGCACAGTAGAGTTATACCGGTTTTTAAATCATGGTGTAATATGGACCCGAATAAATTTAAACCTATCTCTATTTTGGCTACTTTTAGTAGAATATTTGAAAAACTTTTATTAAACCAATTAATGAAACATTTTAACAGTAACTGTCTTATTAATAACAAACAGTACGGTTTTACTAGGGGTCGCTCTACGATTGATGCTGGCGTTATGCTCATTAAGAGCATCTTTGAGGCTTGGGAAGCGTCGCAGGATGCCTTATGCACCTTTTGCGATCTCAAAAAAGCTTTTAATTGAGTACAGCATGAAACTCTGGTCAGGAAATTACGTCGCTATGGTGTAAGAAATGCGGCACTCAATCTTCTGTCTTCGTACTTGAGCCACCGCACTCAGAGGGTTGACGTGTATGGTAAAAGATTTCCCGGGCGCGGCCCCGGGACCCCGTAATTATGGGTGTCCCTCAAGGGTCTATACTTGGGCCTTTTCTCTTTCTCATTTATATAAATGATTTACCATATGTTATTAATAGAAAACGAATGGATAGTATTATTTGCGAATGATACTTCCTTCATTTTCAAAGTTAAACGACATACATCAATAAATGACGATGTAAATAATACTCTCTCTAGAGTGGCGCACTGGTTTAGTGTCAATAATTTGCTACTAAACCAGAAGAAGACAAAATGTATTAAATTTATGACTCCAAATGTCGACAAACCGAGTAAATGTGAAGTGTTTATAGATGAGGAAAAGATAGACGTTGTTGAGTCAACCGTATTTCTGGGAATAACGATAGATACCAGATTGCAGTGGGGCCCTCATATTAAAAGACTGCCGAATAAACTTAGCTCTGCAGTATATGCTGTCACGAAAATCAAACAATTAACTAACGTGGAGACGGCCCGGTTAGTATACTTTAGCTATTTCCACAGTGTAATGTCTTATGGCATTCTACTGTGGGGGAGTGCGGCGGATACTAATACGATCTTTGTCCTCTAAAAACGAGATATTCGAGCGGTTTATAACCAGGGCCCCAAAGAATCCCTGAGAAAATTGTTTACAGAGATTAAAATACTAACCGTTACTTCTCAATACATATTCGAAAACCTAATGCATGTGCAAAAAAATAGAAATGATTTTCGCAGACATTGTGATGCACATAACATAAATACTAGAAACAAACTTAATTTAATTGTTCCAGCAACTTGACTGCGAAGAATTAGTAAACCTTTTATGGGACAATGTATACGCTTTTACAACAAAATCCTTTCACGTGAATTGTGATAGAATTTATTCAAAATATAATAGTCTATATTAGAAATATTTCTTGTGTAAATCCGTGCAACAGAAATTAATAACGATTATCTGTGTGTTTTTAATGGTAAATTAATGTGCATTGTCTGTTTTTGTTTCTTGATAATAGAATATTGATCGAAAATTGGGTCCCCTATTTACAGTGGGCCGTTTGGGTTTGTACCACCGCGGTGCCTATTTCTGCCGCAAAGCAGTAGCGTTAAAACACTGCTTTCTTCCGGTTTGAACGGCACCGTAGCCCGCGTATTTACTGGGTATACGAGATTTAACACCCTGTCTCACGGTAGGCAGCTCGTTGGTAATACCCTTGGTATTACCGACATGGACGTTGGGAACCTGTTCCCATCAGGTGGCCCAATTGTTCGTCTGCCTTCGTATGCAATTAAAAATAAATCATTGACTGCGTTAAGTAAAAGAGGCGTTGATTGGGGGCGGTCCTAAAAAACTCAACAAAGCAACTTACTGTGATTGTTTTCTCTTCAAAACGCGTGTTGTTATCATTGTCAATAATTGTACGCGTCAAATCTAAAACCAGATTCCATATTTTTTTCTTTTGTCATAAATTAGTAATTTTGTCTTTCTTATCTTATGCGGCAATTGATGAGTCACTTTTCACATATTTTGTTACCATAGCAACTGTAAAATAAATAACAAATGGTAGTTTTATTTAAACAGTCAAGGAAATTAATGACTGAATTTTTGGACTGACGCGGGCATCAGGCTAGTCCAAAGCATTTTTGAGGCTTGGGAATCATCACGGGATGCTTTAGGCATAATCTGTGATCACTAAAAGCTTTTGATCGTGTACAGGAACTTGTAACGTGTACTCTGGTCAGGAAACAACCCTCACTATGGTATAAGAATACCACACTCAACCTTCTGTCTTCGTACTTGAGCCATAGAATTCAGAGGGTTGACGTGAATGGTAAAAGATCTCCCGGGGCCCCGGTAAATATGAGGGTCCCACAAGGATCCATTCTTGGGCCTTTCTCTTCCTCATTTATATAAACGACTTACCATGTGTGATAAATAATAGCAAATAGATAGTATTATTTGCAGATGATACCTCATTGATTTTTAAAATTAAACGACATACGTCAATAAATGACGATGTAAATAATACTCTCTCTAGAGTAGCGAATTGGTTTAGTATTAATAACTTGCTATTAAACCAAAGGAAAACATAACGTATTAGATTCATGACTCCTAATGTGAAGCGTGGTAAATTTGAAATGGGGTGGCGTTAGACGTAGTTGAATCAACTGTATTTCTAGGAATAACTGTAGTTGCAAAACTACAGTGGGCCCTCATATTAATAGGCCAGCAAGTAAACTAAGCTCTGCAGCTTACGCGGTGAAAAGAATTAGATTATTAACTGATGTAGAGACAGCTCGTTTAGTATATTTCAGCTATTTTCATAGTATTATGTCTTATGCCATTCTACTGTGGGGAAATGCGGCGATACTAAAGGTCTTTGTCCTCCAAAAACGTGCATTTGTGCAGTCTATAACCTGGGCCCCAAAGAATCATTAAGAAAGTTGTTCACAGAAATAAAAAATAATGGCCGTTAGTTCTCAACACATATTTGAAAATTTAATGAATGTGCAAAAAAATAGACATGATTTCCTAAGACATTGTGATGCACATGACATAATTAAATTCTTAAAATACAAGGAACAAACATAATTTAATTCTTCAAGCCAACTAGACTGCGAAGAATAAGTAAGTCTTTATGGGACAATGTATAGTTTTTACAACAAAATCCCAGTCAAACGTTCAGAATCTAACTATTAATAAATTTAAAAGGTAGTCAAGAAACGTTTGGTTAAAGGTTATTACGATATTAACGAATTTTTAAATGATAACACAGCCTGGTAATGGAATGCTCGCTCCAGGTCTTGTTTCAAAATTACATAATATGTAATGCCGAATTATCAAATTGTTTGTTATTTTTAAAAGATGACATAAAAAATAGCCCGCTGAGTTTCTTCCGCCTGTTCTTCTCAGGTATACGGCGTCCTTTTCCGAACCGGTGGTAGTGTGTTTGACAATCATTAAGCAAGTGTAAATTTCTATATTTAATAAAGATATTTGAATTTGAATTTAATAATAATGGTAAATAATCTTTATTGATGTGATTACACGATTATATAGAACCTCTGAAATCTGCGCTACTATAAACTGTGTTACAGACTTCAGCGAGTCTTGCATATTTTAATGTTTTTTGACCGACTTCCCAAAAGAAGGAGGAACTGAATACGGAGCGTATGTTTTTTTTATGTATGTTACCTCCTTGCTCCGCTCCTAGTGCTCCTATTTTGATCATTATTTGTTTAAATCATAGGTATTAACTGTCATTCGGCCAAAATTTTTTTAAATATCTTTGTTATGATTGATAGTAGAAGGAGATATGGATATAGTAATTTGGATATTTTAAAACACTTTTGTATGACTGCGTTAGCGAATTGTTCAAGGTAAACGGTATAAAACCTTTCACTCGCTCCGGTAATTTGTCTCAGCGTTTGCATGAACAAGCACCATCAACGCGGTAAGCATAAAAGTGTTTTAAAAACTATCACCAAATTACTTATATCACCAATATATCTCCCTTTACCCTACAATATATATTTGGGAAATAAAGAAATTTACAGCACTTACAATCACAACCTCGTGTCTTTTAATTGCAAACGCTGCCCAAACCGTGAAAGATAGACTTAAAGCAAGTTCTACGTAATTGTTCTTCTTAAAATGTTCTATAATAAAATCCGCGAGCGCATATATCTATGTTTTAAGAATAACCCACAGTAATCATTATAATCTAAAACTTTGTTAAAATTTGCAATGAGTCGTATTCAATATAAAGTTAATAAAGAAATCTTCATTCTATGTGCATGCAACGTGACATACATGACATTTTGATTAAAATAATACTTTAAAAGATATTACAGATTTTAAATGCAATGGCAGAAATCGCGGGGTCGTTCTTAGCAGTGGGCACGTTGTCACCTGCTTATATTGCGCAAAGTGGTTATACACTGTTTGCAGTCGGCCTTTTTTTTTTAAACTTCTCTTTAACAAAACATATAAAATACCTAACATAATTTTAAAATTGAACAGGTGGAAAAGGGTGAGACGCAAATAATTTCTCAAATATACATAAATATTAAACGTTACTAATTTATGTTAGGAATCGTCTAAAATATAGAATTATTATGACCTCGAAATTCAGATAGTCGGGTTTTTTTAATCAGCAGAAATAGATAGAGTACTATAATGGCATCATCAATAATCTTAATAACTATGTTATCTGATGATGTTATGTTTGATAAAAGAAGCTTAAAAGATATCTTGGAGACATGAGATTATAGATATCTTCCAACCACGAGGGTCAATCACTAAAAAAACAAATTAATGGTGATTAATAAAAAATTTTGCAACTTAATGGAAATATTTTCCGATGTAAATTGAAGCGATAACATCCTTAACCGTCCTGTTATTCAGTAATGTATTTGCAAAAATAAAATGTTTCATTATGTTTTTATTTAATTTTATTTTTAAAATAAATAAATAATATTTTGAAACTCATTAACATCCAAGATAAATATAAAATTAAATATTCCGTGTTTGAGTTAGATAGAATTGAAGCTGACATAGATGTTGCTACTTATTTCGAGAGATTTTTTTCGGTCATTCCGGTTTCCACTACCAAGTCACTTTTGTCTTCTCCAACAGTTGCCGAATCGCTTTTAAAAGATAATGTTATTGAATGTACAAAAATGTTTATTTTTTCTGATGTATGTAGCAAAGACATTATAAATGCATGTAGACAATTGGATATTGAAAAAACCGTAGACCTTTGGGGGATCTCTGTTAAGGTGATAAATTCGATTATTGACGTAATATCACCACATCTAGCAACAATATTTAATGTTAGCATGCAGAGAGGCTAGTTTCCTGACCTAATGAAGCACAGTAGAGTTATACCGGTTTTTAAATCAGGGTGTAATATGGAGCCGAATAAATTTAAACCTATCTCTATTTTGGCTACTTTTAGTAGAATATTTGAAAAACTTTTATTAAACCAATTAATGAAACATTTTAACAGTAATTGTCTTATTAATAACAAACAGTATGGGTTCGCTCTACGATTGATGCTGGCGTTATGCTCATTAAGAGCATCTTTGAGGCTTGGGAAGCGTCACAGGGTGCCTTATGCATCTTTTGCGATCTCAAAAAAGCTTTTAATTGTGTACAGCATGAAACTCTGGTCAGGAAATTACGTCACTATGGTGTAAGAAATGCGGCACTCAATCTTCTGTCTTCGTACTTGAGCCACCGCACTCAGAGGGTTGACGTGTATGGTAAAAGATCTCCCGGGCGCGGCCCCGGGATCCCGTAAATATGGGTGTCCCACAAGGGTCTATACTTGGGCCTTTTCTCTTTCTCATTTATATAAATGATTTATCATATGTTAGTAATAAAAACGAAGGATAGTATTATTTGCTAATGATACTTCCTTCATTTTCACAGTTAAACGACATACATCAATAAATGACGATGTAAATAATACTCTCTCTAGAGTGGCGCACTGGTTTAGTGTTAATAATTTGCTACTAAACCAGAAGAAGGCAAAATGTATTAAATTTATGACTCCAAATGTCGACAAACCGAGTAAATGTGAAGTGTTTATGGATGATGTTGAGTCAACCGTGTTTCTGGGAATAACGATAGATACCAAATTGCAGTGGGGCCCTCATATTAAAAGACTGCCGAATAAACTTAGCGCTGCAAAAAATGCTGTCAAGAAAATCAGACAACTAACTAACGTGGAACGGCCGGTTAGTATACTTTAGCTATTTTCACAGTGTAATGTCTTATGGCATTCTACTGTGGGGAGTGCAGGATACTAATACGATCTTTGTCCTCAAACGAGCTATTCGAGCGGTTTATAACAGGCCCCAAAGATCCCTAGAAAATTGTTTACAGAGAGTTAAAACTAACCGTTACTTCTCAATACATATTCGAAAACCTAATGCATGTGCAAAAAATAGAAATGATTTTCGCGAACATTGTGATGACATAACAAAATACTAGAAACAAACTTAATTTAATTGTTCCAGCAACTGACTGCGAAGAATTAGTAAACCTTTATGGGACAATGTATACGCTTTTACAACAAAATCCAGTAAATCTTCAGAATTTAACTGTTAATAAATCTAAAAAGTAGTAAAGGAACATCATTTATAAATTCATTTATAACATAAATGAATTTATAAGAGATCACTAGCTTCTGTATGGAATCTCTGTCAGGCTTTTTCAAATATAATATACGTATGATAGAACTGTATGTAGCTCATAAAAAAAAATATATGTATATTTGATTATTTTAAAAGATGACAAAATAGGCCCGCTGAGCTTCTTTCGGTCTTTTCAGGCAGCCTATTACAAACCGGTGTAGCGTCCTTGACAATCAATAAGCGAGTGTTACACTTCTATATTGAATAAAGATATTTGATTTTGATTAAAAATTATTCCCCGATTAGAAAACGTATTTGTATGACGCTATTGCTTACGTTAAAAGGTTTCATTATTTATATTATTTATTTATTATAACATTTAGTCTTATTTAATATATATATACATTTGAACAAGTATATGTCATTAATGTTTCTAAATCAACCATTGGTTGAAGTAGAGACTTTTTTTGTAGATGCACAATTCAATCGACGGGAAAGAACTTTGAGTGTGAATTGTTTAAAATATAAATATATTTTATCTAAGGTAACTCCTCCATTATTATCAATGTAGCTTAGTCATTCTAATGTCTTTTTATTTATAATTTGATTATACCACTATTAAAATATCCTTAAAATTTATAATAAGTATGTAAAATGTTTCTTGACCAACTTCCCGAAAGGAGGAAAGATAACCTCTTTGCTCCGCTCCTAGTGTTTCGAATTAGTTCATTCTTTTTAAATGATTGTTCTTAGGTCTCATTGGTCCATTTTGTAAAATAGTTTTGTGATAACTAGTTTTATAGATATTCGAGAAAAAAAAATTACACCACCAATAAACAACCTGGTGCGATTAAATTACAAACACTGCCAAAACCGTAAAAGATAGACATAACGTATGTTTTACATAATTTTACTAGTGAAATTGGTCTCCAATGAAGTTTTCAATTGCATGTAATTATGTTCTAAGAATAACGCAATAAATAAGCATTTTAATGTAAACATTTTTAAAAATTGAAATCGGGCACATTCAAAGCAGATTTAAGATAATACAAATTGAGTTCACACAAAAGTTATTGCATTACATTCTATGTACATAGAACGTGTCATAGACGACATATTGATCAAATGGATTCCTTAAAAGTTATTAGAGATTTAAAATGCAGTAGCAGGAAACGTGACGTAATTTCATACGGAGAGCACGTTGTTACCAGCTTATATTGCGTAAAATAGTTATACACTGTTAGAAGTCGGCCATAATTCTTGTTAAAATATATTTCATTATGTTTTTGTAGATGCTAGATACAAAATTATTATTATTTAATAGGATTAATATGACAAATTATCGTTATCATGCTGACTTAACACAATCAACTCTTCTTATCTCCGTCAATGATTAAAAATGACATTATTATATGGTAATTTTTGCTCAATGATTGAATTTATCTAACGTTTGTGGGTTGTTCTTCGACCCTTTCTTTACAGGTTTACTCCGATCACAAAAATAAAGCTTGATAATATACTAGGTCAAAATGAGATCCAATAGTTATTTAACCTTTAGGCTAGTCTACTGTCAAACTATGCTTAATAATAATCAGCCAAGGTGACAAATTCATATTACTATTTAACAACTTGTAACGTCTATTAGAGATATATAGAGATTCCGGTGTCAAGTATTGGCTTTTATTTTATTGGGTATAAAATTAAGAAGATCCATGCGTTTGATGCGCGTGTAAAAAGTCGGTGCACCCACTAACCCACATTGGCCAAGGTGGGTGTACGGTTCAAAACCCCTAATGGAGAAGGCGTGCATTAGGCGAGGCCTATGTCCAGTTGTGGGCTAACTCATGCTGATGATGATCATGATTTAATTTTTTGTACGCACTTTTTCGTTAGTAGCGGCTTAAAATGTTGATCATCTGACATTGTTGATCACATGATTATATTAAAGCTGAAATTATAATTTTTCTGAACATTTTCGCTAATGAATTGTACTGCAAAAAGAAACTAAGCATCGCGTTGCCTTTTGAATCCGATACTTAAGAGGTTTTGCGCCTTTTAGCTGGTGTTACTACATGAATGTTTCTACAGATAGAATAAAGGTATCAACACGTAGGTACATTAACTACATCCAACACATTGATTCGTAGAGTAACTTTTATACCATGAAATCCCTTTGTGGCGCGCCAATAAATCGACACGGCTTATATAAGCGATCTTTTTTATGAGGCGTTCACCTGATGGTAAGATATATTTGCCGCCCATAATAAAAAGCAGCATACGCAACTAATCTATTCGGCGCCCTAACACACGGAATATATGTCTCTTTTTAAGTAAGATAGTGGTTCTTTCAGAATACTGCTGTCGCAGAAATGTTAGTACTTACGATGAAGTATGACCTTGGGTGTAAACTTTTGCAAACTATTTGGCAATATGTATATTATATTTGTAATTTCAGCGAATATGGGTATCGTGGCCATCGGGGTGTCCATGGGATGGACATCGCCAATCAACATGAAGCTGACGGATGAGGATCTTGTGGACTCTCCACTGCCAGCGCCCCTGGATATAGATCAGACAGCCTGGGTTGGCTCTCTCCTGCCTTTAGGAGCTATTTTCGGTACGCTATTTGATATGACTATTATTTTGTTATACGAGTGTAAAGAGACAAACCTGTCGTAATATTTTAAACTAGCAACGCCCCAACCCCCCTTGTGTGTGGAATTTTGTAAAATCCGTTCTTAGCTGACCTCTACTCGGCGAAAGGAATATTCCTACCAAATTTCAAGTCGCTAAGCCAGAGATATCATGACGAATCAATATATAGGTGGGAATCTCTTTTATATATATAGATTGACGAAGTGCATCTAAAAGTTTAGAGTGATATAAATAGCGCATATTTTGAGCTTTTCTAAAGTCACAAGCGGAAGTTTCCCTTATCCGCAAACAGGCGAATGGTTGTACGCCTCGTTTACTCTGAACACGATAGCGACAATGCCCCATTAAACCTATATAAAACAATGTTCGCGCACTATTATTTTACAATAGCAATAGATAGTAACATGGAGCTACCTTACTTATCGTATTCTTCTGCCTTGAGGAATTGTTGAATGCAAATCATCCAATCTTTCGCAGGACCGTTCGTCGCCGGCTTTGGGATATCGAAAGTCGGCCGGAAGTGGACTCTTATCAGCTCGGCAATACCTTTAATAGTTGGATGGATACTGGTCGCTACCGCCAATAATGTCGCTTTCTTGTACAGTGCGAGAACACTATGGGGTATATCTGTCGGAATGCTTTTCACAATAGTGCCCATATACTGCGCCGAGATTGCAACGGTTTGTACAGTTGTAGGCATTTTAACTGATTAGGAGCCACTGCTCAACGCGAGACGGGAAGCGACCGTGAATTTATTCCACTCATCCTGATAAAGGCAACAATACCGATTTCACGTTGAAAATATATTTTCAGTGCACGCTGGTCCAATGCGGGTTGATGGGTGGACCGACTTTTTACATGCCCATCCGACGCATGGATCATCTTACTTTTCAGACAATTGGGTGATCGGCCCAAATTGCCCTAACCAACTAGGAAACAACAATGAAAATTTGTCGAGTCCCCGCAGGATTCGAACCCACGACCTCCGGTTTCTAAAGCACACGCCCATACCACTAGGCTACGGAGTTTTGTCTATCAGTGTTCAAAGGAAGACTGTGTAGATTATAAAATACCTTTGAAGCATTTTGCCTGCGGGGACTCGACAAATTTTCATTGTAAGTCTAACCTAACCTAACCCACCCACCCGCATTGGACCAGCGTGGTGGGATATGATCCAAAAACCCCCTAAATGGAGTAGGATTGGTGCATTAGGGGAGGCCTATGTCCAGCAGTGGACTAACACAAGGCTGATGATGATGATTATAAGATTAAAGCGTCACTTTAATATCTATTGCGCTGAAGGCTGATCTCTTATATCGATTAGTTGTAGGCAGGATCGAAGGGAAAGATATTAATGTTAATATTTAGTATTCAATATTTGCTTTCTTGTTCTAGGATGACGTCAGAGGTGCCCTCGGGTCCTTCCTGCAAGTTTTCATATCGTTCGGCTATCTTTTCGTGTACGGTATTGGCCCATTTGTCTCGTACGCGGCGACCGCTTACGTTGGCCTGGCGACTGCAGTCCTCTTCGTCATCGTGTGCATCCCTATGCCTGAAAGCCCCATGTACTATCTAACTAAGAGTGGGTATTTGTTTTATTGTTATGATACTAGCGACCCGCCCCGGCTTTAGCTGGCACTATATGTCCTACCTTTTACAGAATATCTTTAAAAATAACGTTTTTAGTTTTTTGTGTCGTTAGACAATACGTACATGTTTTGAATAGAGGTTTTTCTTAGTAACCTTCTCTTGAGTGGTAATTTTTAAGATTTTAGCTCACATAGGGACAGACTGAGAGCAATAGCGACTTTGATTTACTCTTCGTAGTGATGAAGTGATTCAACAATTTCCTATTGTTGTTTTCTACTCGGTCGGGGCAATGCGGGCTGATTGGCTGGTTGTCTGTAAAGTAAAGTGATCCATAAATCGGATGAGATCATTTAAAAAGTCAGTATAGTACCTGATCTTTTCGATCAATTCGGTTATTCGTTCCATTGGACTTTGAGTGAAGAAGCATTTGTGTTTGCGCTTCACTTGTTCACTGTCTCTGTCTCACTGAATCTCCTGCGCAGCTGGTTGATCGCTAATATATATCGGCCGTCGTAGCTTATTATTTATATATTACTATATATTTTAGCTTGTGTGTAGATGACAAACACGGTAAAATTCCTTCCTCCAGATGACCGTGAAAAAGCAGCGCAATGCCTGATGACGATCCGCGGCAGATCGCGTGATGAAATAGAATCTGAACTCGACAAAATGGCCATCGAAATCAATGCATCCATGGAGAAAACTGCAACGGTAATCTATATATATAAAAGAGATTCCCATCTATATATTGACTCATCACGATATCTCTGGAACCATAAGGAGTAGCGACTTGAAATTTGGTAGGAATATTCCTTTCGCCGAGTAGAGGTCAGCTAAGGACGGATTTTACGAAATTCCATCCACAAAGTTGCTAGTTATTAATATGATAAGGGGCCATACGTCATACATAACTTACGTCATACGTTAAGGAGGAGGGAGGGGGTCGATAAAATGTGACTTTGAGTGATGACGGGGGGAGGCAACAAAAGTGGCATAAGAACGGCTGTTTGAATTAAATATTCTCAATATAGTAATTGCATAATATGTAACGTCACACTAGATGGGAAGGAGTCTCACCCATTTAAACAGTCGTCACACGGATGGGGAACGGGTCTAAAACCACGAGAATTGTGTGAAGTAATTTGTGGACAGTCCCTGATAACAATATTCTGGAACTTAACGCAACATCATTTAGTCCCAAACTAAGCAAAGTATTGTATTATGGAAACTAGATGACTGAGAAATACAAAAAAAACTATTTATTTTGTAAATAAATGCATTATATACAGTTTCAAACACCCAGACATCACAAAGACACTACGTTCATAATAAAATATTTTTTCCTTGTGGGAATAGAACCCACATCTTTTGGCGTAACAGTCAAGGTCTCTTATCACTACGCCAAGCGGGACGTCAAAAAACTTTCCGGATTTTTTTACTTTTCTTCTTTCTAAATCTTTAATAAAGTTATCATGAACTTAGCTTCTAATCAAACCTCATTCATATGAATAATAATAACAACGCAGAACAACTGTATTTTAGACTAAACAATCAAAAACCGGAAAGTTCATATTTTATTTTTTTTAAATTCTGGTTAACTTCCGCATAAAAATTAAAAAAAAATTATACGTTTTTATTCAGACCTTTTTGTGTTCCTCTTCTAGCAATAGAAATTAAAATATATTTATTAAATATTGAAGTGATACACTCGCTTATTGATTGTCAGGACGTTACCACCGGTTCGGAATAAGACCTCTCTGACCTGAGAAGAACCGGCAAAATAAACTCAGCTGACCGTTTTTGTCATCTTTTAAAATAATCAAATGCCTATACTTCTATTTAAATAATAAAGGTATGTATGTTAAATTTAAGAAGACCTGGGACAAATAATCCATAACCAGGATATATTATCATTTACAAATTCATTTATATAATAATAAATGCAATAAAATATATATATAAATTTATTAATAATTAAATTCTAAATGTTTACTGGGATTTTGTTGTTAAAACGTAAACATTGTCTCATAAATTATTAACTCATTGTTTGCAGTCTAGTTACTGGAAGAATAAAATTATGTTTGTTTCCTGTATTATAATAGTAATTATATAAATTTGACCGCTGGAGTCGGATGACCTGCGGCAAGATGGTGACGACATTCGCAAAGTGGCCGGTGTGGGCCGGATGAGAATAGCCGAAGATCGGAAGCGGTGGCGTGCATTAGGGGAGGCCCACGTCCAGCAGTGGAATGACACTGGCTGATGATTATGATGATAAAATTCGTAACGTCAAATGTACCACAATTTTTCCGCACATACAAATACTAAGATGCGCCATTTTCAAACTTATTCTAAAATAATGTCATACAGTACGAAAGTCTGTGTAAATCTTATAAATTCATTAAAAATATAGATATTCTACTTTTCAAACTAAAAATACATAATTGATTATCGATAATTCGATTAGAAAATGCGTTTATCATTTTAAATACGTTATCAATTAACGTGTTAATTTTTCTCATAATTTTCCTGTTACAGATTGCAGATTTGTTCCGTGGCGCAAACTTCAAGGCGTTCTACATCTGTTGCGCGCTTCTGACCGTCCAGCAGATTCAGCGGCATTGGTGCTGTTCTCTTCAATATGAACACTATTTTCAGCGCCGCTGGGGCTGACCTGGACCCATCCATCGCCACCATTATAGTCGGTTCCGTTCAGGTTAGCTGATAATTAACTACTCACTTATCAATTATTTTTAATCATAATACCAGCTTCGCTTCTGTTTCAACCGCGTGAAGTGATGATTGTGATATGAAATTAATTAGTAGGCATTATATTTATACGACCCCAAATTAATTTTAACCGCCTAGTGGTAAGGGCATGAAACTGGAGGTCGTGGATTCGAATTCTGCGGGGACTAAACAAATTTTCATTGTTGTTTCCAAGTTGGTAAAGGCAATTTGGGCTGATCACCCAATTGTCTGAAAACGTCGGATGGGCATATAAAAAGTCGGTCGACTCACCAACCCGCATCGGACCAGCGTCCAAAATGGAGAAGGGGAGGCCTATGTCCAGAAGTGGACTTACACAGGCTGATGATGATGAATTATTTTGCAGTTTGTGTTGACATAGTTCGCCGATGGCAGGCTTTGTTCTACATACACGAAATTATTATTGTTATATTATGAATAAAGTACTCTATCACCATCAGCCTTGGATAGTCCACAGCTGGACAAAGGGGGTTATCTATTAGGGGGTTTTGGACCGTGCCCACCACGCTGGTGGTGGGTGGTTAAAAGTACTCTATATCCTTAAATATTATAACCTAGAAGTTGTTTCTTTTATATAAGCTGTATTTTTGCAATATTTCATTTAAAATCTGCTTAAAACGTAACAGACAGACATACATGAAACTTTCGCATTTATAATGTTAGTATGATTGGCAACAGTTGGCATAACAACTATGGAAGATATGTGCACTCTAGCGTATTGAAAACCCATAATTCTCATTATTATATTTGTTGCAATTGGCACAATAACTGAACAACAAAAATACGTGCGTCCTGTCAATTGATAGCCCAATAATGTTATAATTTTGGTAACAATTGACCACTGTTAAAGATACGTCGTAGACAAAAACTGTTTCTAAACATGTTTATACTATCTGCCCAAATTAACTTGTCCTAATCCTTCTTGTCTTACTACTATTAGCAAGTCCTTCTTTATATTTGAGCTTATATCCGGGCAAAATAAGGTCTGAAATTAATGTACATTTCCCCGTACAAACATTTTTCACTTTATTCTTTGGTTAAAAATTTACGTAAAGTATGTCTAGTGAAAAATAATTTCGTTTGGCGGTTGAGGCTGCCAATAGTTTGATGTATCTCTCTTTAGAGATATCTATACATATATATTTTGTTGAACTGATCTGATTTGACGATTGCTAGAATCAGAAAGTTCTGGAGTGGAAACCGAGACTTTACAAACGTAGTGTGGTACGCCCTGCGGCAAAATGGAGTGACGACATTCGCAAGGTGGCCGTTGGGGGATGAATAGCCGATGATCGGAAGCGGTGGCGTGCATTAGGAGAGGCACTGTCCAGCAGTGGACTGACACGGGCCGATGATGATGATAATATATTTGTCGATTATTTACAGGTAGTTGCATCATCCATCACACCATTCGTTGTCGATAGGCTCGGCAGAAAAATCTTGTTGCTGTTCTCAACATGCGGCACAGCTATTGGACTGGTAAGTTGATTAGTGAGTAGGTAATTACTTCGCATCGTGGTAAATATAATACCAACAAATAATAATAGAGAATCGATGTAATTTTTTGATTATCCATATTTTGTTTCTTTAATATTTGAAGGCATTGACAGACTTCGTGATATTCAAGATGTTAGAGAATGGTCGCGATAACTAACTAAATAACAGATATTATGTACTTGACAAAGCTGGTTTTGCTAGCTAGGTAAGTTGTCTTTTTTTTTCAAAACGTGCGCACACATTTTTATAAAGTAAAACCCGCCAAGACCATTGTTTAATATACACGTATGTATATTATTTTCTTTTAAGACACAAATTTAACACGCATTTTGTTTATTTATTAATTTTAATTAATTTATGTATATAATCGACCAGGGTCTACTGGGGATGTACTTTCTGTTGAACGAGAATGACAGCCCAGTCATACCGAACATCGGTTTCCTGCCGATCCTGTCCCTCGTGGTCTTCATCATCGCATACTGTACGGGCGTTGGCCCTCTGCCCTTTGCCATTTTGGGGGAGGTGTTCGCTATGGAGGTGAAAGCTATCGCCGCACCCATCGCCACGACACTTTGCTGGACCCTCTCTTTCTTGATAACCAGGTAATTTAACCCTCTTCAATAACAACAGGCATTTAGTGGTCTATTAGGTGGCAGTATGGAAGATAGTACATTATTTTGTAAAGTTGAAATCACACGCTGCTTTACAATATTTAGATTAGGTTCCCGCTTTCGATTTCGTGTTCTGAATGAAATATGAAATGGTACAATGCACGAATGAAAAAATATTATTTTTACAAGAATTTAAAAAACTACAAAAAAAGGTGTTGCGATTAATTTGTAGCTATAGTATCGTGACACTTGTGACACTTGATGGCGGATCTGCCTTACAGTGGGAGTAAAACAGATCCGAAGTACAAGTGCAATTAGACAATTGCCAATCTTCAATTGCACAGCCTGGCGATTATGAGCAACTGTTTTTAATAGACGCCGTCTTGGCATTCATTATAAACGGTATATGTCCAGCAGTGGACTGCTAAAGGATGTTTATGGTAGCGATCATGGCGTGGTCGTTGCGACGATGTGAGGTCTATAGTTGTAGTGTATCTGTGGTGGTCATGTAGTCAATGTTTGAAAATGTCAGCGGGTAGTTGTGTAACGACCATTAAATGATTAACACGATCTCGTATTTCAATCCGTATCAATCCTAAATATAGTACATTTGGAGACGAGGATGGACGACTGGCTCAGATTGTTATAAAAGCTGTTTTTAATGTTTTTTTTATATCAAATTATAACTACGTATTCTGAATTTAAATTTAGTCATGCTTTTTAGATTCTTCGAGCCGATCGCTGAGGCGGTCGGGATGTACGTAGCATTCTGGATATTGGCGGCAGGCTGCGTGAGCGGCTTCTTCTTCACGCTGTTCCTGGTGCCGGAAACTAAAGGCAAAAGCCTTCAGGAGATACAGGACATGTTGGCTGGAAGGTATGCCTTTTATTCTCCGTCACGGATTATATTATTATTCCTCATCATAATATTAACCTGTTAATGCACTAAATGGCCTATCCCATGAGAAGAATATTCTTTGGTGAGTTGAAATACTTGGACCTGGCAATCAGTTGCATTGACTTACTTTATTGCCTGATCGTTGGTTCGAATCCTACAAACGAACAATTGTGAATGAATTGGAAAGGGACTGATCACACAAATATCTTAAAAACATGACGCTCTATGCGTTAGTAACTTGTACAAGGTTTCCAATTGGTTTGGTTAGCCAATAATTTAATTAATTAGAAAGCTAAGAAGATGTGTCGACATTAGAGTTTAAAATACATAAATCAACTGTAATTTAGTATCGTATTAGAGTCTGGCATAATCTGTTTTTTCTCTCATGTTAGTGTATAGATGTAGTGACAAATGATTTTCCTTCGGGAAAGCCAGGATCTTCATCGCAATACGATGTTACCCGAACTGTCAATATGATCGCATAAAATGATTGACATATTCGTATCCATTGATATGAAACTTATTATTTAGTTTGAAATTTCAAAACGAATAATGCCATAGCATAATATAAACGCAAAGAAGAAAAGAACGAGTTATTAAAAATTAAGAAGAAAGATCTTTTCTCACTTTGTCAATAATAAAATATGTTTCATTATATTTCTAATTGTAACAATTGAGCTGCAGTTATTTGCAAGTCACGTTTGTTAAGCAAATGTTGATTATAAATATTTAATAATTTAATTTAATACTTTATCTCTATGTTTTCAGTAAATCGACAACCGAAAAGGCGTAAATGGAAACGAAATAATAAGGAACAAAATTCTTACTGAAAAGTTTTTTGCGAAAAATGTTTTTCGCGCTAATATACACGATCAAACAAAAGATATTTAATTATTTATAAGTAGAATTTAATTTTAATAAACTATTGATAAGACTAATCTATTTTTTTTTTGTAACATATCTCAATCTGTGCTAACAAAACCGTTATCTACCGGATACTAAGTTACAACGACCTTAAACCTGACTGAACCAAAAACAAACAGTAACAAACCAAATTCAAACGGATGATAAAACCGTCTAAGGAGACTGAGGACTCTCGAAGGTTTGAAAAATCCGTTAACTTTAATGTTTCCAGTTCTTCAGAGACTAGAATGTCAATTGTTTTTTCCTTATCAAATCAGGACACTTAGTCAATGTACTGACGACCCGCTTGGCGTAGTGGTTGGTTGATTGACTGTTTCGCCCAAGGTGATGGGTTCCCATTCCCACCAAGGGAAAAATTTTGAGTGTTAAACATTGTGTTTTTATCGTTTTTGGTGTTTGTATCTATATTACATGTAATTTTATTCTCAAAATAAAGTGGTATTGGCTCTTGCTTTAAAAACCGGAGGTGGTGCGTTTGGATCCTGCGGGCGAACAACTTTGTGATATGGTCGTTTTCTGGTCGGTTAGGACAATTTGGGCCGATCACCCAATTGTCTGAAAAGTAAGATGATCCATGCGTCGGATGGGCATGTAAAAAGTCGGTCCACCCACCAACTCGCATTGGACCAGCACGTTGGGATACGGTCCTAAAAACCCCCTAATGGATAGGAGTGTATTAGGGAAGGCCTATGTCCAGCAGTGGACTAACACAGGCTGTCGATGATGTACCTATTTATCAGTCAACTAGTCTTCTTGCTAGTTCTGCACCGTTGTGTTATTCGTCCAGGAATTATATTGTTTATGTGTAAGCTGCTTTTTTCGGAAAAATTCTGCTCGATTACACTTATAGCATGTAAAATTTAAATAACATTTACATGGTTCATTGTTAAAAAATAGGCAAAGGCAGCGGTAATACTTTTATACAAAAAGCCTTAACTCAATAAAAATATTTAAAGTTTCGTTTTGAGAAAGAAAACTGTAAACAATACATAAAAATAGAAAAATATATGTGAACACAACTAATTGTCTAAACAGCCAAGCTGATAAAAATACATGTTAATAAGTGAAATGAACATAAAGCACGTAAGACATGTTGAACGCGTGTCTAAGATGAGATATAAAATTATTTCTGCTAAATTATGCAACGCATTGGCTGCTAACATATGAAATTAAAACTCACACCAATACCACTGATACTTAATGCTGGCAAACTTTAAAATTAAACAGCTTGCTTTTTGATACGAATTCCGAATTGTTTTATTTACACTCGTTTGCACAATTTAAGTGCAAAAGGCGAGCATAACTTTCTACCGGCATTTTCTACCAGCCAACCTTTGGGTGGTTAAAAGTAGGTAAATTAATTAACAATTCAAATTTATTTCGGAAAAATGGTTTTGTTTTAATATTGGTAGTTTCATTCATTTTACTATCATAAGCTACAACATTGCGATAACAACAACAAATTGAATAATATTCAATTCTGATGAGGTAGTATAAAATTGCCTCCAAACAGTTTATTGACTCACTTCTAAGATTTTTCAAGGAATCATTAATCTACCCATAAAATGAGGGAAGAGTTTCGATAACAAAGATGCATAATTCGGTTGAAAATATAATCATAAAAGAAAACAAAAGCTTTTTCACATTTTTTTTATACTAAACGGCTATTTTGCACCAAGAATGTATAATTTTTATTGCCTACGAAGGCACAGTACAACAGTCAGATCACCTGATGGAAAGTGGTCTCGAACGCCCATCGAGAGCCGTACATAGGATGTCTCGTTTTCCCAGTAAACCCTCGCTATGGTGCCCTTTAAACCGGATAACGGTAGTATATCCACACTACCTGACGGGCCCTTATAGAAGGACATGTAACACTTCATAATTTTAAACTGTACCTTTCTTTAAATTAACCATAACGAACGCTTTATAACTTCGCAAAATCGTCAATAAAACAACTATTCAGTGAAAAAATATGTTTTTATTTACATTTAGACACGACACAAATATTTACAAACTCGGACGTATGGTTTGACTTATTATAATACGCAAAAATACAAATCTACATCAATATACATTCTTCCTTACGAACTGGTTTCGTTTTCAAGGCATCAATAGGTTCACGTCGTGTAGAGAAAATATGGCAGATATTGTTATAATAATAATGGTAATGTTTTAACATTAAAAATACTTAAATCTAAGTTGTTATATAAGCTGTAATTGTTATGTAAACGTAGTGTCGGACTCCCCGCGGGCAAGATGGAGTGACGACATTCGCAAAGTGGCCGGCGTGGGCTGGATGAGAATAGCCGAAGATCGGAACGGTGGCGTGCATAGGCGAGGCTTTTCCCAGCAGTGGACTGACACTAGCTGATGATGATGATAATGATGGTGATATAAATTGCATTAACTTTACCGCTTAATAATGCATAAATCGACAATATCATGAATATTTATATCTGAGTAAAAATGTTTAATAGAGACGCCATTTCTTAGCTGCTGCATTGTATATTTAAAATATATTAAAAAATATATATTTTAAATATTTATATAAAAACTAAATAATAGGTTGAACCCATTTCATGTGTAATGACTGCTAATTATCAATGAGAAATACTTCTATTACCTAAACTCGACTCATCTTTAGAATAAGAAGTAAAAAAATAAATGAAAAGTGAAGAAACAGAATTATGACTTCACTGTTACATCCGTTTTCATGTACTTCTATTATTATTTACAAATCGTAGTTAATAGCTAAATTACAGAGTGATTTTAGTAATATAAGATAGTGAGATACGAGGAGATTGCATTGGTTAAGAATCGTATAAATATGACGGGACCCGTCATTTCTTAACATCTTCCACAGATGATACCAAAACACGGACAGATCCTTGATTGTGGATCTGTTCGCAGAGTTTAGTAAAGTTAGATATAAACTTCGGGAGCTTTAAACATTAAATTTACAGTTCACTCTCTCATAATTCCTAAGTTTCCTTCCTTTCTAACAAATCGCTTCGAAATCTTCTATACTTTTAAACATCAGTCATCCACCTAATCAACATGAATAATAGACCACAATTTTTAACCGAACGAACCAAGATCTCAAGTCGATTTTATGGTCATCAAATCTTTACCCTTTTTTTTCTAAAATTTAATTGCAAAAGACCATTCTTTTGTCCCCAATAGACTAATATAACATGCACATTTTAACAAGGTCAAATATGTAAATATTTCTATAATTCGTAGTTCTATTTACATTGTACGACAAGCAGGTCAGTCTTTCATTAAACATATAAAAATATTACAGCTTTTCTTCCCCAGTAGACCAAAAACGTCTACCACGTGGCTAATAGACCTGTCTCAGAGAACCCCAATAGACTACACTATCTTTCTCAGTAGACTAAAAAGATAAGCCTTCAAAAGACCATGATTTGTTTACCAAAGGCAACTCCTACCTACTTCACCTTTTGAAAAGACCTCCAATAGACTAAACTTTCTTATCACACAGACTCATTAGCAACTCTTTCTATAGTCCACGAATAATTAAGCAAGGCTGCCTTTTTAACGTACAAGAAACCTGTTCTATCGTTAAATTGTTACTTTCGCTTACAAACTGTAAAAGTTGGTAAATAATTGCCAAAAGACAATTTACTTCCACTTCAACTAACGAATGATCTTTCCTGAAGACTGGTTAAATAGACCAGTCCTTCAAAGGACCAGGCTTCCTACTCCAATAGATCAATTAAACGAGGTTATCTTGAGCCCACAACTTATTTAAAAGACCATCTTTTTCCACTATAAATAAACAACACTTCCTAGTCCAATAGAACAATATGTCAAGCCCTTTGATGCCCACGACTTATTCAAAAGACCACACCTACCTTCCACTCCAAGTAGACCAGTCCACCAATAGACCGGTCTACTCATACTGCTTAGAGATCTCGTCCATCGCGGTCAGGACCTCGCAGACGCTAGCCGCATACGCCTTGACGTCTTCCGAGCGTTTTATCTTCAGACTAGCGCAGTACAATGCCTTGTACATAGCAGACATCCTTTCATAGTCCTTGTTCGACTTCGAACGGTAATACTGTATGATGCTTCGAAGGATGTAGTGGAGACGGTTCTCGTAAAGGCAGAGTAGACTGAGCTCGCTCCCGATCGGTCTTCCGTCTTCCTCTTTAAGCTGGTCCCGGTCTTCTGGGCCGCGGTCTTTTAGCAGCTTCATGATGGAGTGGCACTGGCGCAGGATTTGCACTGCGTTCTGTAGCGACTTGAGCTTTAAGCTGGTTGATACTGGAACAAAAAGGCTATGTTGTTATAGAGTTGTAGCTAGTCTGACTATACGAAAATACTTCGTTTCAGATTGGTGAAGGGCTTGAAGTGTCTTCCAATTAAAACTATTGGAAGACACTTCCAGCCCTTCACCTACGGACCGGCGAGTGTTATCTACTTTAGTTAAACGTTCTGCTAGAATCGCCATCATCGTCATCATCATCAGCCTGTGATAGTCCACTGCTGGACATAGGCCTCCCTAATACACCCTATCCATTACAGGGTTTTTGGACCGTACCCACCACGCTGGTCCAATGCGGGTTGGTGGGTGGACCGACTTTTACATGCCCATCCGACGCATGGATCATCTTACTTTTCAGACAATTGGTGATCGTCCCAAATTGCCCTAACCAACTAGGAAACAATAATGAAAATTTGTTGAGTCCCGCAGGATTCGAACCCCGACCTCCGGTTTCTAAGCCACACGCCTATACCACTAGGCTACGGAGGCAGTCATCATCGTAATCGTCTAAATCCTGAAAGTTCTTAGACGATTACGAGGGAGTCCTAAATATTCTTGCTATAAGATTTGACACGAGATTTTGTTTTGAACTCTAGTATAGATGACTGTTAAATAAATAAACACTTGTTTTATGTAAAGCAGACTAACACATAATAGTTGGTAAATATGTCGGTTAGTTTTTTTTTTATGGCATACGCAGGCGAACGAGCAGTCGGGCCAACTGATGGGAAGTGGTCAGCGACGCCCATAGACTCTGACAATACCAGGCGTATCGCCAACGCGCTGCCTACCGTGAGACATAGGGTGTTTGGTCTCGTTGACCCAGTAAATACGCTGGCTACGGTGCCCTTCAAACCGGAACACATCAGTGTTTGCACACTGCTGCTTCGCGGCAGATATAGGCACCGCGTGGTACCCACCCGGACGGTCTCCTGTAAAAAGGGGACCTACCACCGGTAAGTATGGTTGAAATGTCTTTTTCACCTCTGAAGCAGGAGTATTCAACAATATAACCTGGTGACTTGAAGGGCAATGTAGCTATCAAAATTACTTTGGGAAATGAGAGGGAACATCTAATGTCTTTGGGCTGTAGGCGGATATGTGCCGTTTTATGTTCGATCGACCCGCTTGGCACAGTTGTTAGTAACCCTGATTGTTACGTCAAAAGGTGTGAGTCCGATTCCCACCATAGGCAAAATATTGTATGACAAACATAGCGCTTCTCTCGTGTGGGCGTTTAATACGTATTTATTTACAAAACAAAAGTCAATAAGTATGTATTTATCAGTCATCTAGTTTCCATTGTACCATCTTTGCTTGGTTAAACTAGATTTGGTTGGTGGAAATAGATGACGCTGTCCAAAAATATTATAATCAATATTTCTCTTGGACATAACGTATCGCGTACAATTAGACTAAGCAGATTTCTTTTCTATAAATGTTAATTAACTTTTCGTTAAACAAAACCTATAACCCGTAATAAGAAAGTAACCCATAGTTGAGTCAGTAAGAAGATCTCAATTTTAAACAAAAAATGTATAAATTATTACGAATATGTGTTTGGCTATAATTGTTTATTCTAGTCACATATTCGTCACTATAAAAATTTTCCATCAACCCGTTTGCAAATAAAATAATCGAGTCTCAAAACTATATCTCCTAAAATTTAAAGACGATTCCAAAATGAACCATCAGATATTTCAACACTACATTAAAGCGTGAATCTGTTTAAAATTACGATCGAAACAAACATAACCACGTTTTATTAAACTGTCTGTGTGTAAGTAATAAAATATTTACACGTAATCTTGTATTTTAGTAGCGAATCATTACGACAAACAACCTAATACATTCGCAGACTTTGTTTGATGTATGAATTTGTGGTGTTGAAATAAGTCTTTAGGGCAATAAACAAATGTCGTGTCGACGTGGCAGTCATGGAAATAGCTTACTGGTGGCTTCTACTACTAGACTTGCTCTAAATAAAACGGAGGTAGTGGGTTTGAGTCGGGGATTAAAAAATGTGTTTTATAGTTGACTAGCCCCCAACCTCCTTGTGAGTGAAATTTCGTAACATCCGTTCTTAGCTGACCTCTACTCGGCGAAAGGAATATTCCTACCAAATTTCGAGTCGCTACGCCTTATGGTTCCAGAGACATCGTGATGAGTCAATATATAAGTAGGAATCTCTTTTATATAGATAGATTGGCGCGATGCGAGCTGATCACCCGATTGCCGGTAAATCCAAGCAACGGATGGACATGTTAAAAGTCGGTCCTGCGCCTGATCTCTCTCCCAACATGTCGGTTATCCTTCTTACCAAAAGAATGGGTACAGCAACTGTGTTTGCGCGTACACTTGTGCACTATAATATCTCCTGCGCAGTTGCCTGATTTGGTCTCTAATATAGATCGGCCGCCGTAGTCGTAATCGACTGGAGGACATTATTATTATTAAATAAGAGCATTGTTTTAAGTATTGAATCAAAGTCAAATATCCGCATTCAATATAGAAACATTACATTTTCTTATTGATGGTCAAATAACTATATACAATACACATATTACTACCAGTCCGAATATTGAGGCCTCTGACCTGAGAAGAATCAGCGTAAGTAACTTAACAAAGGTCTCGTTTTAATTTAACAAAAACAACATAATCTGTATAAAATCTTTTATGCAGTCAATCATGTTATAAACAGCGTATAAAGCACTTAATCATCCAAATTGTACGTTTCGCGTACCGTTTTACATTACAGCTATAATTATTCTTAAGCCCTTCAGATAGTGTTCTTAAGCCATTAAAATGCCAACGTGGAACTGTCGACATGGCAGTTTCTGCTGTCTAATAGCGACAGAGATTCTGCTGAATGTTGCTTCATAAATCGGACGTCGTGGTTAGAATCCCGCGGAAAACAACTTTGTGTTGTCGTTGTTTTCTGGTTGTTCAGCACAATTTGTGCCGATCGCCCATGTGTCTGTAAAGTATATGATCCATGCGTCGGATGGCATGTAAAATCGGTCCACCCACCAACCCGCATTGGACCAGCGTGGTGGGAATACGGTCCTAAATAGATTTGCAAAATATTTTTCAAGAACAGATAGTAAGACATATCTCGGCTTTAGTCATAAGAACGATATTAAAATTTATTATACAATTTAAACTGCCTCCGTAGCCTAGTGGTATGGGCGTGTGCTTTAGAAACCGGAGGTCGTGGTTCGAATCCTGCGGGGACTCAACAAATTTTCATTGTTGTTTCCTAGTTGGTTAGGGCAATTTGGGCCGATCACCCAATTGTCTGAAAAGTAAGATGATCCATGCGCCGGATGGGCATGTAAAAAGTCGGTCCACCCACCAACCCGCATTGGACCAGCGTGGTGGGATACGGTCCAAACCCCTAATGGATAGGGTGTATTAGGGGAGGCCTATGTCCAGCAGTGGACTATCACAGGCTGATGATGTGTGTGATGTGATGGTATACAATTTACAAGGTGTACTGTGGTAAATTTGTTTATTTTAATACTAACTGCGTGTTGATGGTACTTTGTCATACTGAAAACAACAAATGCATACTGGTAACAACAAATTCTGATATATAGGCTATATTAATGACAAATCCATGAAGTAGCTTTTGCGTGATAGAGTGACGAACGTACTTCCAGCTATACAAAATTTAGAATTTATAATATTTTTAGTATTAGAGATATAAAATACTTTGTTTACTTTACTTTAATTTACGCGAACGAGAAAAGTATTTTGTTACATAAAGTCTTTTTTATTGAAATTGGCAATACCAGTAGTATCGCCAACGCGCTGTCAGACGTAGGGTGTTAAGTCTCGTGTACCCAAAAATACGCTGGCTACGGTGCCCTTCAAACTGGAACACAGCAGTGTTTTCACACTTCTGCTTTGCGCAGAAATAGGCACCGCGGTAGTACCGACCAAGGCGGTCCCACGTAAAAGGGATCACCAGTAAAACTTTACGGATTTTATCGAGTTTAATTTAGTTTACAATTTTCCTGACGTTTTAGATACTTTAGAGGATCCAAGATGAGCATTATTTTAACAAACCTACATTCTGATTTGTTAATATGTCGTTAGACATAAAAGGAGGCAAGATTTACAAATTTATGAGGTAAATCCTTTTTCATAGAGCTTAGGTCAGCTATAACGAAATTAACAATTGCACTCGCAGGACTTGTGGTAAAATTGTAAAATTCAGTTTTGTAAAGT
Source organism: Lamproptera curius (assembly GCA_029286875.1). Lineage (NCBI taxonomy): Eukaryota > Metazoa > Arthropoda > Insecta > Lepidoptera > Papilionidae > Lamproptera > Lamproptera curius. Next base: position 2,723,174 of record JAGSMT010000105.1, on the reverse strand, counting down.
GATCAACTATATTTCTACAAAACTGTAAATATTTTTTTGTTAAATCAGTTAAATGTCTCGATCGTGTAAGTATGACAAACAAGCATACTAATCGTGTTTGCGAAAATCAAGATTTTGTAAGAAGTTTTATACTTTTTCTACAAAATAAGTATATTTTTAATGTAACTGCCTCCGTAGCCTAGTGGTAAGGGCGTGTGCTTTAGAAACCGGAGGTCGTGGGCCTGAGTCCTGCGGGACTCGGCAAATTTTCATTATTGTTTGGTTAAGGCAATTTGGGCAGATCACGAAGCGTCTAAAAGTAAGATGATCCACGCGTCGGATGGGCATGTAAAAGTGGGTCCTGCGCCTTACTCTCCGGTCGTGACGGTCATCAGTCCTATCGGTATTTGAGTTTATAAAGGAACAGGTAGTGCGCTTAGGTTTGCGCGTACACTTATGCACTATATCTCCTGCGCAGTTGGCTGCTCTATAAAATAGATCGGCCGCCGTAGTCGAAATCGACTGGAGAACATTATAGTTTTAACGTTTTTTTCTGCTATTTTTAATCTGTATCACATTGTGGCCGTCGATGAGTTGGCAATACGTCATATCGAAGAGAAGCCTCAACAAACACTGTGCGGTCATAAAATATTTACGGAGACAAATCTCACATTATATATTTAATTGTGGGATTAGAGAGACGCGGTTTTGTTTGAACGAAATCAATATTTACTCGATGTTGTAAAGATTTATTGTTCTGCGGGTTGATAGTGAGAGAAAAATATTATAAAAGTGTTGTCATCGTGTTTTCGCTGATGGATGAAAAGTCATTTGCTACATAATTATAATGTATATTAACTGCCTCCGTAGCCTAGTGGTAAGGGCGTGTGCTTTAGATATCGGAGGTCGTGGATTCGAATCCTGCGGCCTCAACACATTTTCATGTTGTTTCCTCGTTGGTTAGGCAATTGGACCGATCACCCAATTGTCTGAAAAGTAAGATGATCCATGCGTCGGATGGGCATGTAAAAGTCGGTCCACCCACCAACCGCGTTGGACCAGCGTGGTGGATACGAGTCCAAAACCCCTAATGGATAGGAGTGCATTAGGGAAGGCCTGAATGGAGGACCATTAGGGGATACCACTTAAATGGATAGGAGTGCATTAGGGGAGGCCTGAATGGAGGACCATTAGGGGATACCATTGTTTGGTCATATTCATAAACAAATTGATGTATATAACGTGTGATGTCAAACATTAATGGCACTACAAGCGGACGCGTTGTCATTGGTGGACCGCGGTCATTTTGGATCATCACGCGATGTTTAACCAATAAGAGGCGCCAATTATAACAATAATAACATTTCTGGACGAATAGCACAACATCATTCAGTCCCAAACTAAGCAAAGCTTGTACTGTGGAAACTGGATAACTGATAAATACATAAAATAAAACTTACTTTTGTTTTGTAAATTAATACATATTAATAAATACACATACACCCAGACAGGAGAAAACACTATGTTCATCACACAGTATTTTTCCCCAGGTGGAATTGAACCCACAGCCTTTTGCGTAACAGTCAGGTTACTCACCACTGCGCAACGCGGTCGTTAATTGCGTTTGACATTAGATTTTGTTTTATATAGACTGTTTACATTTATTCCAAAACTTTACAAAATTGTGTTTTATAATAAAAAATAAATGAAAATCTATTTTACGAAATTATATTTTAGGAACGATTCAAGTCTTTCTTCCTTCTTTAGTTCTTTCTTCATTCTTTCCCTCCTTCTATTTTCTCTTATTCAAATTCAAATTCAAATATCTTTATTCAATATAGAAGTTTACACTTGCTATTGATTGTCAAACACACTACCACCGGTTCGGAAAGGACGCCTCAGAACTGAGAAGAACCGGCGAAAGAAACTCAGCGGCTATTTTTATGTCATCTTTTAAAAATAACAAACAATTTGATAATTCGACATTACATATTATGCAATTTTGAAACAGGACCTGGGAGCATTCCATTACCAGGCTGTGTTATCATTTAGAAATTTATTAATATCGTAATAACCTTTGACATAAACGTTCCTTGACTACCTTTTAAATTTATTAATAGTTAAATTCTGAACGTTTACTGGGATATTGTTGTAAAACGTATACATTGTCCCATAAAGACTTACTTATTTTTCGCAGTCTAGTTGCTTGAAGAATTAGATTATGTTTGTTCCTTGTATCTATGTTATGTGCATCACAATGTCTTAGGAAATCATCTCTATTTTTTGCACATACATTAAATTTTCAAATATGTATTGAGAACTAATGGTCATTATTTTTATTTCAGTGAACAACTTTCTTAATGTATTATTTATATAAGTTGTATTATTTATATGAGTTGGAGCGATTAAAAAGCAGGGGTTTACTTGATCGTAAGTGTACAGTACTCATGTACAAGGCGTGATACGTAAAGCAAAGCAAGAAAAGCGACGTAAAACGACACAAACTCTCGAGACGTAACATATCATTGTTACATCTCGTTTCTCTCGTTGGCTACGGGGCCCTTCAAACCTGAAAACACTACCGATTTTCGGCGGAAACAGCCCAAATAGGCTTGTCCTACCATTAGATGTAGCACCCTAACAGCTCCTTACTCACCGGCGGCGTGGGCCTCCAGGGCCGCGCAGTGCTCCAGGTTGACCGTGAGGAACATCCCGGCGTCTTCCAAGGCCGCGAACAGGTTGCTGGCCGCCTCGTAGTTGCTCCTGGTGGCGGCCAGCAGCGCGCGTCTGCGGGCCCCCTCCTCGTTGGTGGCCCTGGTCGGGGTTCGAATCCGTTAACGATATTAACAAGTTTGGCAAATGTACATCACAGGACAGACAGATCACAAGGAAAAGTCTTATCTTTCCTCATCATTCATCATCAGCCTGTGTTAGTCCACTGCTGGACATAGGCCTCCCCTACTCCGCGCCTTCTCCATTAGGGCGCTTTTGGACCATATCCCACCACCGGTCCAATTGGGGTTGGTGGGCCAACCGACTTTTACATGCCAATCCGACGCATGGATCATCTTACTTTCCAGACAATTGGGTGATCAAGCCCAAATCGCCCTAACCAACTAGGAAAAACAATGAAAATGTGTTGAGTCCCCAGGATTCGAGCCCACGACCTCCGGTTTCTAAACCACACGCCCTTACCACTAGGCTACGGAGGCGTTTAGGAAGAGGCTATTCTTCTTTTTGTTTATATATATTAACGCCCCAGGGAACCCGCGTTATCTCGAAGATTCGACGGCACGACACTTGATTTTATCTACAATGACTAAAACTGTTCTTTTGTCTATTGGCATCGCGAGCCGACGGGCCACCTGATGGAAAGTGGTCACCAACGCCCAAGGACACCGCCAATACTAGGGATATTACTATGTTACATCTCGTTTACCCAGTAAACTGGCTACGGTGCCTTTCAAACCGGATTTATGTATACAACGTAACCCATAGCAACGAAGTGGCAACGCAAAGCCTCGATTTTATGACTCATTTTGTGAGGATCTATACAAATAAATAAAATTAGAGTGTTTGTTTGTATTTGCCTTTGACGCAGATATACAAATTAACTAACCTGAACTGCGAGTGGTACAATGATCCCAGTCTATGATAGATCATCGCCGCTCTGAACTGGTACAAGTATTGACGAGGTCCAGGGCTGAGGAGACAGTACTTCAGAGCGTGTTTGAAGGCCTCCGCTACCTCTGATGCCTCCTATAAGAAATAAACACATACATATTATGCCATATGAAAAACAACGCCATCTACCGTGGAGTTAAGTTATTGGAAAAAGATTATAAAACAACGCCATCTGCCTTGGAAATATGTTATTAGAACATGTTTATAAAACAACGCCATCTGCCGTAAAAAAAGCACAGCTGTAGTCTAACTTTCGCTGAAATGACAGATAATTAGATAACAATGACATCTGTCGTAAAATTAATTGGCATTTTATGCCTTCAAGTTTAAATTATGTAATAGTGGCCCTTGTTTTAACAATTAACCCATGATGGTTACATTTCTATAGAGAAACAGTTTTGTTTTGTTATAGTTGTCTAACTATAATTGGGTCTTACTTCAAGAAACGTATGTTGTGGGTTCGAATCCTGCAGAGGAACAACTTTGTGGTTTTGTTGTATTCTGATTATTTAGGGCAATAAATCAATTACCTTTAAAGCGAAATGATCCATGCATCGGTCTAATGTCAAAGTAGGTCTTGGTTTTCGAGGCAATTTTTAGAGGACGACATGTTCCAACTTATAAATAATTCAACCATCGAATATATCAGGTTGTAAAGTGAAAGATCGATCGCTCCGCATAAAAAGTGTTAGTTTAGGTTAGGCTCACGTTGGCGTAGAGGCCGGGGCAGTCCTGCATGAGCACGGCGCGCGTGTAGAGGTGGCAGGAGAGCTCCCACGAGACCAGGTCCCACACGGAGGCGGCGCCGCAGCCCTCGCGCGCGCCCAGCAGCCGCAGCGCGCCCAGGTACAGCTCCTCGGCGGCGCTGTACAGGCTGCGCTTGTCGCTGCGATGGGAAAACATTGACAAAACTTCAAAACGATGCTGTACGTACACCTCAAAAGTGAACATTAAAACATATAGTAAAAAAGCAAACTGTGAATGCAGAACAATGTTTCTGTTCAAAAATCTAGTATCTTCCTAACAAATCTAAGTGTTTTAACCTGAAGTTACTCCTTATATCAGCAGTTGCTATACCTAACCACATATTTTTTATTTAAGCATGGCAGACAAGCTAGTACCAAATTCCTCACCACGCGTTGGAAAGGTTTTGATAAAAATCACAAAGATAAACAACTTACCCGAATCCAGCTAAGTCACAATGCGCTTTGAAGCGCATATACCTCGCCTTGTTGCAGAAGAGCAAGGCCAAATTGGGAACGTCGTTGACTTTCTCAAAGATGGCGGCTGCCTCGTCGAGGCATTCTGCCGAACGACGGGAGAGACTTGTGAGCTGCTGACCCAAAGCACGTATTCGAGCTTTTCGCTCTTCTGCTTCTTCTTTGCTCTCTTCTTTAATCTGAGCTTCTATCTTTTTCTCTTCATTGACTTCTAACTTTTCTTTATCTTCATTCATACTGACTTCTTTGACTTCCACCTTTGCAGCATCTTTTAAATGTGTCTTCAATTTTGTTTCTATACTGTGCTTGTCCTTCTCTGACTTTTCTTCTGATTCCACGCTCGGTCTCTCTTTTGTCATGTCCACTTCAGCAGATTTCGGTTCAGTTTTTGTATCCGCATCTTTTTTGCTCTCTGCATATTTTACATTTGCACCTTCTTTCACTTTAATTTCTGCAGACGCTTCTGATTTTAAATCCGATTCCATTTTCGTTTTCGAAGCCTTGCCCTTTCCCATTTTTTTACCGTGACCTCTCATGTCTTCTGTTTTACTCCCAGATTCCTTTGTCACCTTCTTAGCCGCCCCCAGTTGTGCTTTCCCTTTGACATCTGCTTTTTTATCAGTTTCCCCTTCAGCGTCGGTTTTAAGCTCCTTATCCGCTTCCGCCTCTACCTCCTCCGCGTATTGGGAGTACACCTCTGCAACAGAAATCAGTACGTACAAAAATTATACTTTACTAACTTGCTAACAATCCCAAGGCCCTGTAGGTAAAATTTCGTGTAATCGATTTTTTAGTGATTTCTATGCAATTATAAAAGAAATATTCCTGCTAAAATAACACAACCATCTTAATTAAGACACCTATTTCTTGAGACATAATTGGAATTTTTTAATAATTAATTATCTCACATAACATGGTCTCGATCTGAGATTATGTTTAAAAACAATAACATACTGAGTATCGCTGCAGGCCCGCTTTTTTTAAGATTTTTTTAAAGTGGACAATGTACTGATTCCTTCAAGCTCGACTTTAATACATCCAAAAAAGGAACTATACAAAAATAGACGAAAACAAGAAAATAGCTGAAAAAAATCAACCGCGGAAAGAGATATCATAGACAAGTTTAACAAATCAAAGGCAAGCAAAGACATAAAGGCAATCAGATATCGTCAAAAACGAGTAAAAAAAATTTAAGCAACTATAACACATCAAAGGCAAGTCGAACAAATCAGAGACAAGTGAAAAACAAAACCGAGGCAAGCAAAAACAAAATAAAGGCAAATCACAGAGAAGGCACTCACGCTGCGCGTCGTTCATGAAGCGCACGGCCAGCTCGTTGCAAACAGAGGCAAGTCGCCGTAGCAGCTCGTCTCTCTTTGTGCCCGCTACAAGGCTTGCGCGCCGGTAGTGCTCGCACGAGCGCTGCATCGCTTCTAAATCCGTGGTGGGCAACGAAATGTCTGAAAACGACAATTTATGTAACCAAAGGCAAGACTGAGTTTATACAAACAATGTAATTTTAGAGTTGGTAGGACCCATTTTAGTAGGAACTATTCCAGGTGCCTATTTCTGCCGCAAAGCAGTAGTGTGACAACACTACGTTTTGAAAGCCACCGTATTTACTGGATAACCGTGGTGTAACATACAATGTCTCAGGGTAAGCAGGCGTTGGTGATACCGCTGGTTTAGCCAGTGTCGACGGGCGTCGGTCACAACTTGCCATCAGGTGGTACGACTGCTCATTTACCTTAGTAAGCATTTTTATTACTAAGTAGTGTTCCTATTTCTATTACGAATACCTGCTTGGCGCAGTGGTTAGTGACCCTGACTGTTACGCCTGTGGCCCACTTACATTCGATTCTTACTACAAGACAAATATCGTGTGAAAACATAGTTTTTGTGTTGTCTGTATGTACGTATCTATATGACAGTGATGGCGAACCAATGGCACACGACACAATACTTTGGGCACGTAGTTAGGTATTAGGTGTAAGTGAGTGTGAGAAGTAGTAAGTGATCCCTGCAGTACGGAATGTTGTACTGTAAAAGTATAATTTTACAAACCTAACATATGTTATTAATCGTCTAATCTGCAAACAACCGAAGTCGCACTCAATTTACTTCAATAACCGTTGTAAAATGTTCCTATTTTTATGTACTAAATAAAGAGTTATGAGTTGATAGTATTTATTATTAATATGTACTTAATAATCACATAATCAAAATAATTTCATGGCACATTTATGACCTCATCACAGACTAAACGACGAAAAATAAATTTGAATCTATATCACCAAATAAAAACGACAAAGACACACGGATAATCGATCAACCACTACAATCATTACTAAATTCGACATGTCTGAAACAATCAAAATAACTGACTCACCCAAGTCAAACTCGTCCGCCATCTCCCCCTCCACCTCTTCGTCCATGTCGCGTTCAATCTCAGCGGCAATACTGCTATCGATCTGGTGGTCGGTCTCCAGCTGCTTCGCATACTGGACCCTGGAGGACCAATGCCTGCTCAGCTGGAACAGGTTATCACCGGCTCGGCCGATCAGACAGCCTGGGTCCACCACCCGACTTTTAATAATCATCCTCCCAACAAAGTCTGACATCTAGCCGCCATACTTATATATTTCAAGGAGAACCCGTACTGCTGACGTGCGTAGCTGTATTCAGCTAAGGTAGCATAAGCTAAGCATATCTTCTCGTACAGTAACGTCTTCAGATGGAGTTTCCAGGCGAAATTGTCGTCCCTGCCCGGCTCCTTCCAGTACGCTAGACCTCCCCCGCTCCTTATTAGTATCGCGTTCTTATCTTGGCCCTTGCTCTCTATCAGCCTGTTCGCAGATTTGTCCGGACGTCTGTCCCTTCTTCGTCTCCTCCCCACGGTTTGGGGCGTACCCTTCTTTTTCATCGGCGCGTACTCCATTCGAATGGGTTCGTACGGATTGGCCATTTTTGGGTGTTGCTCTTCGATTAGAATCTGCTGTTTGAGACGCTGCCTTTCTTCCTCCTGTTAACATAAAGGCTATTAATTCGAAATAGTGCGATAGCAATGGATTATTTATAATCGTTCCTATGATCTCTCTATCTTTTGATTTAGTCCAAATGTATTCAACGCCTGTGTGCTATTGTGAGTTCGCCTTATGTATCATTCAAAACCAAAAGCCGAGCGCTAGAATCTTGTAAAGGAAGTAATCTCCATTGTTATATAATGTTAAACATAGTTATATTTTCAAAACATGTAGTAGTGAAATATGTAGGTGTAGATTTGAAACTCAGCCGAAGGTATAGGAACAGAGGTGATATCGAGGAATTATTTTGTAGCGGCCTGCCTAAAGGATATTTTTCTTTACATCCACGACACTCTTATTTGCATTATGCTTATCAATGTTTATATGTTTAGACTATTACTGCACAATGTAAAAACTTTTTTTATATCAAAATAAAATGAAACTGTATTTAAGTATATTTTAAATAGAGTTTCATCATTATATAAGTTCTAGAATATTCCAAACGAATTTTCCGTATGTCCTTGCCACCAAGACGCTTCTCGAACTTGACAGGCCATTTTCTTCTATTGTCACCGTTCCCTATATTTCGCTTTTCCCTTGCCGGACAATCTTGCTGTACATTCGCTCCGTTTAAGTATTGGTTAATATACTTTTGAAATATTACAAAAGTGATCATTGTTATTTATTTAATATCCCACGATTTAATACCAAATTTTACCTTATCCCTTGCGATCGTGACATGATGCAACGCAGTCAAACCCTTGAGGGCGTGCCTCAACGCTCTCCCGCATCTTTCAGGAACCTCCACTCCTAAGCCCTTCTGCTCGTTACGACCGCCTTTCGTCTTCGAATCCTGCATATAAACAACGATACAAATGTTAACTTTTTCTAGTATAAGTATCTAGTATATTTAGGTAAATATATTATTAGTATACTCAAGAAATAACAAATGTTTAATTGACATAGAAATGAATACAGAACAATTGCTAAATGAATACGTACATAGACCACTCGGTTGATTGAATGCTGTCCTTCATTTATTTAATTAGCCGTCTAATTCTTGGGTTACGAGTATGGTTTTGGTTTATTAATACGCAGGTCTAAATTTTCAAACCGGTGATAGATGTTACATTCATAAGAGCCGTAAATAAAACGATACGACTTCAAATTTGACTGTAACATTCCGACGTTCCTTCGCCGTCCATTACAGACCATTAATTATACGCTACGAAAAAATGGTCCACGAAGACTGTGACTAAATTGGCCAAACTAAGGTTTACAATTTAGTCACAGATAAAATAAACAAAGTATGCCATGAAGTAATAGCAAAGTGCTACAAATATCATCAGCCTGTGATAATTCACTGTTTGACAGATCCCCTAATACACCCCTATCTTTTATAGGGTTTTTGGGCCGTATCCCACCACAATGGTCCAATACGGATTGCTGGGTGGACCGACTTTTTAAATGCCCATGCGACGCATGGACCATGCTGCTTTTCAGACAATTGGGTGTTCGGCCCAAATTGCCCTAATCAACTAGGAAACAACAATGAAAATTCGTCGAGCCCCCACAGGATTCGAGCTCACGACCTCCGATTTCTTAAGCACACGCCCATTCCACTAGGCTACGGAAGCAGTTGCAACAAATTACACTTCTAGCGTGCTTAGCATCGCCGTGATGTCAATCACTGAGTGACAGTCGAGTAATACCAACGCCATACATTCGCTTTGTTGCTATGAATTCCTTTGGTTACAACTATTCGACCATAATTTGGCTAAACTATCATTGGAACCTTTTTAAACTTCGATTAAACTACAACTCACCGGTTCCGCTTCCTTAACCCTATCACCTATATGCCTTAGCGCCAACTGTCTCTCCCCGTCGCCCGCTTCTTGTGTCTCGGCCTTCGATTTGTCAGCGATCGTCGGTTCTTCTTCCTGAACATTAAAATATAATTGTAATTCTACATCAGAATTAGATAAAGCGTGGAATTTGAGAAACAAAGTCGCATTTCGAATACCAACCGCGCTAATAGTAGAGCGTAAAATGTTTTTATACCTATTACCAAAGCCAAATTATTATTAAATGAGTATTATATAAATAAAACATCGAATTTAGGTGAAAGAAGTCTAGTTTGGTTTATACAAATTGCTCATAATAATGCTATACGTTCAAAGCCGCTCTAATGACAGGTTACATAGTTTGATCCCTCCTAATCTCCCACGATACTACCAATCTTCCTAATAAACTTATTAAATTTTAATTCTAATCTCAAATTATCATACCCCAAACCACAATATTTCACGTTACCTCAGAATCTCATACATTCACAATAATCTGACCCTGTCTCGCACAATCTCAACAATCTCATCCATCACCTTGTCAGAGTAGTCGCTGGTGATCTCAACAGTCTCAGAGTCTCGTCCCCCGCCCGTGTCTCCGTCTCGCTCGCACATATCGCCGTCCCCCTCTTTCGCGAAATCTCCGAACTCCGGTTCTTCGTCGGTGTCGGAACTTTCATCTGAATGATTTTCTATGTTATTAAATCACATTCCGTGAAACCATAAAATATAGGTTTTTATTAAATGTTAAGACACTAAAGTATTTTTTTATTGGATAAAGCTAAGAAAAAAGCGGGATGTTCACCAGATGGTATAATAAATGTAGCGTTAAACATTTTTTGTCTGGTTTTTACCATATTTGGTCGGCTACGTCGTTCAAACCGGAACATGGTAGTGTGATCACACTATAACTTCATGACATAAGTTCTGTGTGGGTTCTTATCTGGCTTTTGAAAAAGGTGAGCTTACTTCTCTCAAAATTTGTTACATGCGTATTGCTAGTGTAATTGTTGGTTAAACATTGCTGAAAAAAAGCCATAAATGGCCATAAATTACTATAGTATGACTGTGCTAATCAGCAGTCGCCAATTTAAAACAAAAATGACGAGAAAACGTTAAGTAGTAATCGTTCATATAAGGAATAATACCCACGAGCACACCTCGTAACGTAACGCTAGCACCCCGTAACGTAACGCTTTACCGTAACGACACAAAAACCGGCCGTCAATACATACCTTTGAAGTCCGGACACGCCGGATTGGTAGTCGCGGGCACGTAGAGATCGGACAGCATATAATGCGACGAGGCGACGATCTGCGGATAGCTCTCCTCCTTCAGGAGCCTGACAACGTGCTCCAGGAGATGGCGGACGTGCCTGGACCGGTTCATCATCCTCATGTTCCTGGCGACACGATAGAGGAGCATCGCCACGGGTGTTGTGAAAGGATTGTCCAATCCATCGGGACACAGAGAGGTCAGGTCGTACAACTTGACCACGTCATCATGAGGACCCTTGAAGAGCCAGTACGTGATGACCTGCTTTGGTGGCGTTGGCTTTGAGGAAGGAGAGTATATTCTGGGCTACGTTCCGTATGACGCGCGGCGAGAAACGGGAATCCTCCATATTGGGCAGGTCTTCGGTCTTCATTGGCTCGTATTTCTGAACGATTCCGTCCAAATGGTAGCACATTAGCACTTCTGGGACGTTGCACATCAAGTTGTCCAGCCAGTAGTCGATGCCGGTTAGCACGTTGATCGGCTCCCTCATGTCCCTCAAGCGGAGGCTGACGCAGGGTCGGTCCTTGTCGCCGAAGATCGGGAGGTCGCTGCCGACCAGCATGTGGATGTCCTCGAAGGTCCAGAGCACGTTACGGTTGTGCAGCTCGTTTGGACCTTCCACTTTCTCGGGCTCCGGTAGAAAGGGACCTGGGAGATATTGTAATTTTTATTTTGATTTCATAAAACATTAAATGAAAAAATTGCTAAAAAAAAAATAGTTAACATTATTCCAGGAAAGCAATAACCAATAATACCAATTAACTATTGATACATAATATCTATATATACAAATAAATATAAAAATTATCGGAACTGAAAAAAATTATATACTTTTACATACACATTTCTTCTCGAGAGGTAAAGTATAAACTTAATTTCTATCATATTTTTTAATATATAGATAGATAAATCTCATACAAAAGTATAAGAGTATTTTATCTATCAATTGAGGTAATACAGAGTCTGCCGGGTCATAATAATGTTCTTGTAGTCAAATAGACCAACTACGCTACACAAGTGCATTTCGTATTCCTTCACTATCATAGATTGATGCGACAGACAACAGACACAATTGGAGAGATCCGCCTTTCACTAAATTGTTTGATCTTTAAATCATAATACAAATGTTTTTCATTCTGGGAAGCAACTTCTAAAATGCCTAACAGATCATTTTAAATATTACCATAAACAATAATGTTACTCCAGCAAATGCAGATTTTATTGGCCTCATCAATACTTTCTATATATATAAATATAAACATACTAATCCATAGCATAATAGCATTATACATGTAGCATTCTTCTTTGTGAGTTGTCACCAAGATGTCAGTCACTGTAAAAAGGTTTTCCTAGACTACACTATACAACCAATTCCATAAACACCTACCCGCTACACAAACAGGGGTGCGGTCATCTCTAGCTGGAGCCCCCAAAGGTGGGGGGCGCTCTGCCACACTGTGAGAAAGAAACTTCTGTGTCAACTGCAAAGCCCGTCTTGCCCTGCACCTGGTGTTAGCAGCACTCTTTCCTGCAGCAATGAAATTTTTTTAAATAACTAAGGGAAATATGCCAAACATAAGTTATTAAGAAACAAAATCTCCATTAAAATACAAACTGAGTTATTTCTTTAATTTATGTAAAAACTAAAAGTTGTTACAAAAAAAAATTATTGTATGAAATTTGGCTCTATACCATAGTCATTGATTTTGATGAGGGGACCCTATCCAGCTTTTGATTAAAAAGAATAATTCTTTAATGGAACAAAATTTCTATTGTGCAAGTAATAAAGTTCAAATAAAAGCCATTTAAAGTAAAAGTATATTTTATATTTATCTCACCTGTTCCGACATAGTCTTGACAATATTCTCATAAAAGAAATCCTTAAGCCAGGACCATTCTGATTTCATCAGATAGTCATAAACATCAAAGTCATCAAGAAGTAATGTATTCTCCACTCTATGGACCATCATGCTGACCTGATGACAGAAAAATAAATAACAATTTGGGTCTAAAACAAACGAAAATTTACTTCCAGAAATAAAAACGGTAACATTTTATGATACAAATATAACTTGATATTAGACAACCATACATTTAAAAGTATTATAGGTTTATTTATATTATAATAAGCTAAGAATGAAGAAATACAATAATAGGGTAACAAACTCACTTGATTATAAGAAACTATTTATTTATTTATTGTAGTATGTTCAAATATCTGCTTAACAAATAATTAAAATGTAGAGAGGGACTTACAGTTCCATTTGGCTGGTATGGCAATTTTAGAAGCTTCTTTATACACTCCGCGTCAGATATAACATCAACTTCTCCAACACAATCAGGAAACATGTGCGCCATCCTGAAGCTGTTATGTTAGAAAAGAAATATTAGAATGGTTGTTATTATATTCATAAAATTAAAATAACACAATACTTTTATCTTATTTAACTCAGATCTGCGCAGAGACAATCATAATATTGCATGGTTGTAAATGACATACCTTGCTCTTAAGAAATATAGTATATAAAGCCAAGTCTCCTTGCCACCTTGAGATATGGTATGTTACATTGTGTTTACCCCATAAATGTGTTGTCATGGTACTTTAAACCTGCTTTGCTACACTGCCATAAATGGCCCCCTGTAAAGGGACCTACCACCTCTAGAATAAAAATCCTCATACCTTGATAAGCCTGTTCCTCTCGTCAATATTTGCTTCAAACCATACGAGTCGATCGCTGCTCCCCAGTTAGTAGGCGGCAAGTTAAGATCCGTGTTACATTGAAGCCTAGCATATCGAACAGGACTCTGGAATGCCGTATATTTCACAACCGCTGTCGATTTAACACCAGGCGATGGGCTACGGTCCTGAAAATAATAAAAAAACACGTAATATAGCGTCACAAAATGCACACGAATATAACACATGCCATAATAACGTGGTATTTTTAGAATGTCGACATTAAAAATAACTCATTTTATAAGATTCTCTGCAAATGCTAGTGTTTATTTATCCAAAACCACTTATTATACATATATGAAACAGATGATGATTATATTTTCCATAAACCAGTCATAAGTGTTAAGGTAATCCTTTAAATAACTTAAACCCATCATTTACCTTGTTCCTTTTATATTCGATTTCATTTTCACAATCGTCCATTGTACTATCTTTATAGGTCTGCAAATACTAGTAAATAGAAAATGCAATTGTTTGATATTATTGTAATAATAACTTGATATATTACTTTTGCGGTCGGCGGTAGGCAAGATATCTCTTTCAAAATAATAATTAAAGTGTGACATCTGTCCCTTTGACAACTAACATTGCGTTTCAATGTTATGCACCGGTAGTAGTACATTCTTCGGAGAAAAAGCGGTCAAACCTGGTTCTTTTTTGTTATTACCGTTTATTTGTTTCTTTAATTAACATCTGATTAATATCTCTTATAATTCAAATTTATTTAAATTTATTTCGAAGAATAAATTTGTATTTTACAAAAAATCTTTGTTTTAATAGTTATAAACAAGTAATGTAATTATAAATAAGTGTCATCTTATGTTTTCTTCAATACGAGGCCAATATGCATGTTTTAATTTAATTAAATCAAAATTAAAGAATACGTTAAGCAGGATGATTATTATTGCCGAGCTTAATCTTCAGCTTAAATTTATTCCAATAAAGGAAACCAGTGTTTGTTAGATATAATTATAAGGTTAACACGCAAAGTTGAAATATTATTTTAATGTTGAGTAGACACCTGATATACATTATTACTGGAGGGCAACTATTGATTATGTCAGCAGTAAATAAATAAATATGTTTAAAATTGATTCTGCCTTTAACTTGAATTCTTAATTGTAAAATACACATTTTCTTTTATTGTATTGTTAAAAGACATAAAATTGTTTAAATAATATATCATAACAAAAATAAAAAGTAACCATATTTTAGCTATTCAACAAAATTACATTTAATTTTGTTTGAAACATAAAATATTGTTTTCAAGCTATTATTATACTTTTTTTACTCTATACGATTGCAGATAAGTAATTTATTACATCAAAGACAATAGAACGTTAGATGCCGACGCTGGCCATTTTGTCATTGTTGTCAATTGTGTCCGCTAATTCGCGTTTGTGCTACCGCTAATTTAATTTGTGCCTTTCTCGGCAAATTCTCTAATTCGGCGTTGATATCTAGTTTTGTGACTTCATTGCTACTATTATCGGTAAGTACGGCTGTACACGTTTTCTCAATTACCTTAAATCGAGTAATATGAGTTGACTAAAAATCGATAGACCTGAGCGGGCCAAGCCCAAGTCAAAGTTACATTTTAAGTTAGAACATTAAACTTATATATTTTTATCAAATCAACGTATAAACACTATAATGTTTAAGTAACACACTTTTAAAATCTAATAATCATAACGAAACAACAATTGATAAAGACTCTGACGTACATACGACCGCTGGCATTTTTTCGCAGTTATTACCTTATCGTAATCGATATTTGAAATTCAATTTAATAATTGAATTTCAAATATCTTTAAACATAGAAGTGTTACATTTGCCTATTTATTGTTATAAATGTTACCATCGGCCAAAGGTTAGTAAAATAACGTCTCTGACCTGAAAAGGACCGGCGCTAGAAATTTAGTGGGACAATTTTTTCATCTCTTACAATGAAATGTTTACAATTAACAAATAATTCTACGTTTAAATTTTAAAAAAAAAATTTAACCGAGTATTCCATTACCGGTGTGTTATTTAAAAACTGATTTACATTGTAATAACCTTTAACATACAAACATTCCTTGACAACATTATAGGAATAGATGGCGAACAGACGACCACAGAATGGCGGCCGGCGTATGGACTTCGGTCGTAACGATCGCCCGAAGAATTTCGGTCGCAGCGGCGTCTCACCATGGCAGGGTCCAGGACCTGGTGGTGGTATTCCCAACCTGCTGCCTCTGGGAGGGGGTCCGTCAGAGGCCACCATAGCACTAGCAAGCAATCTCATTAATCTCCTCCAGCCCCGTCAGAACCCTGTGCCGTCCCTTCTCGACATGCCGATAAGGCGTGATTTTAACCCCAACATGGGTCGGTACGACCGTGGTTATGGTCCAAACAGGGTATGTATATAGTTAGCTTTGTTCTCGTGAATTTATATGTTATATTCAGTTTGGAAGTCATTTAGTAATTTTGTACTTTCACATCAATGCATATTTTTTGTAAAAATCTTATTTGATAGGCAATTATAGATAAATTAACATGTGTATAGTGGAATTTATATATTGGCTCTAGTATTTGAGAAAAAAATTAATCGTCATAATAATAAATATCATAATCCATTGTTTCTCTAGAGGTGTGACAAATAAGTTTTGAGTCTGTTTTACCTACTGTTAGGAATGCAAAGTGATGACTCGACTATATGAAAGAATTTTTTTTTTAATAATTATTGTTTACTCTTTGCCTATATTCTATATTGAAGTAGTATTATGCAATATGATATAATTAGAGTTAAAGAAGAGGTTTAGAGGTGACTAATCAAGGAAACAAATAAAGAACTTAATAATTTTTTACTTTAAAAATGTTAAATTGAAAAGTTTTTCTATACACACTTGTTTAATTATTTATCATTGTCTATAAAAAAAAAAAAACATTTTTCCTGAAAATTCTTCTAGAAGCCTTTATAATAGTATATGAAATCTTTCGATTACCTAAATTCCATGAAGTAATCTAATGAGATTACAAATTGTATTATAGTAGATTGATGTCCTCTTGGTATCAAAATTTGATATCAAATTATTGATTATGACTTTAATTTATATTGAAGTCAAATAATTTTAACATGAGTAACATCATCAAATGTGTGTTAAGAATTTAGCCAATAACTTAGTCATATAAATTTTAGTTTCTTCTCTTCAATGATTCAAAAAACAATTGAATATTTAGTATGTACTTTACTAAGATGTATATACATAAAGTTTATATAGATATCCAATACTAGTTAATAAAAGTATGCTGTGGCTAGTGAGTTACTAATGAAGTGTTTTGTAAATATTACATTCTGTTTATATTGTTTCATATTACCGTTTTTTATAGTGTTTGAATATAAGAAGACACTGTTTTTGTAGAATTATATTTTTTGTAAATTTTGTGATAAAAGTTATAAATTGTAATGTTGTTGTTCTTTTGTTTTTATTAGGTAAATACAGAGATTTTTAGGATTTATGCAATAGTTGCTTTATAATACCTTAATTTCATCCCGTGAAATTGGCATTATTAATAGTTTAAAGTGCTTGTTAAATATTGATTGTTGAATTTATATCCGTTGTTTTGTTTTAAAAATAATTAACATTATTTTTTTCATTTATAAACTCATTGTTTGATAAGGTTAAATATAGTTACTACTATTATTCTTAGTGTATTTTAAATAATTTAATACATTGAACTTGGTTATGGTTTTATGCAAAGCCACAGATATTTTCTGTGTTTATAATGAGATGAATGAATTGATAGCAACAACCTGAATAGAAATGTACTTGTTTCATCATTTTTATTTCATATATATATATATATATTCTTGCAGGCTTTAAATTATTAATTTCTTATATAGAGAGTCAATTAATTTTTTCAACTGGAACATTCCAACTGCCCCAGTTACCAGTGTTTTATCACAAATTATTTTTCATTTCAATATAATTATGTTTCTTTCAGGAGTTTTATCCTTTATGTTTTTATATTCTTAATCGACCAAGTTCTTCGGACGTCGCGTCCATTGCGCGACGCCTGTACCTTCTTATATTTCAAATTTCAGCTCGCCCTTGCAAGGCACTAGCCTCAATGTTTCCTAACTAATGTACGGCATTCCCTTTAGATGGGCAATCAGGGTAATTTCCGGCGTACGGGAAATTACAATCGGGCTGGTGAGCGTATCAACACGACTCGTAAGCCGTACAGGCCCAATGACGGCCCGAGGCAACAAAACAAGAGTTCCCCGAAAAAGGAGGCCGATTTTAAGGCTAAGCCTGTAGAGAAGAGGTAAGGAACCATGACAGTTTCCTTACGGTCGCGCCGCCAGTACGGCCGCCCCGCGACACTAGAATCCCATTGGTGCGCGGTTTTCATCCACCCTTTGTCTATGCGTTCACCGGCCTACACTCTGGCCACATTGGCAACCCCCATCGCCTCTGTGAGGTGTAAAATCAAGTGTTTTGCTCCACTCAAATAATACACAATGTAAACTCTTCACAAGTGGTATAGTGCCATAACATGAAAATAGTAAATCTAGATTGTAAATTGTTATCCCTTTATCTAGTAAGATGTTTACACTATTAAAGATACATTGCAGTCAAAAGCACTGCATTTTCTTGTCAATAGATATATGACATCTGTAAATGCTCTTAATGATCCATTCCAGACAACTAAATTTCTTATTATGAGTAGATTTAAAAAAATATTACACTTAGTTCTTTAGTAAATAAAATAAAAGCGAAATATCTTTTCCTGAAACTTAATGTGCATAAATCTTATGCCTGTACAAACTAAGATAAGGAATTTTGAATTAATGTTACCTGTGTCATGCTGCTGTAGGCATTCTTATTGGTGGAGTATTGTATCGACAGACAATCCTCTAATAAGTGGGTGGCCTTGGAAATTTGAACAGGTCACATTCCTTATCTTAGGGGCCATCCATAAACTATGTCACATGAAGTTCATGATCCCCTGTCCTGGTAACTAAAACAAAGAAAATATTTTCTTTCTACATATTTATTCTTTTTATCTATATCTTTTCTCCATTTTCGATTATGATTTTTTTTCTTTCCTGTAAAAATTCAATCCAGTACGAAAATTCTTTTGTTGATTCTCTTGATATGTTCAATTGAAATTTTACTTATGTACATTCTAAACCGATTTTATATATTCTTGTAATTGGGCGTTTGCCTGTATAAATAAATAATACATTTATACCTATAGATTTACAAATGTTTTAAATATTTGATTTGAAGTCCTTTTTTTAAAATAATAAGAAGTAAGAAAATTTTGGAGTCTCCCATAAGTTGTGACATTGTTTATGGGTGGTCCCTTAATTGGCTTAGGTGTATATGCGATAATATATATACATGTACTAACACATGTATCATATAGTGAACAAGACCCGGAGGAACCAGATAAGAAGGAAGCTTCCGGAGAGAAAGCCGAGGGTAAGGAAGACCTGAAAAGGGAAGCGCCGAAGACGCGGTATGATGACATCAACCCCCAATTGCTGAAATGCCATATCTGCAACAAGAGCATGTGGGACGGGAGGTCATTCGAGAACCACCTTAGCGGCAGGGCCCACGGGATAATGCTGCAGAAAACTGCAGAGAGCTATGCACTGACAGCGGATACAATGAGGCAGGAGTTTAAGGTAAATAATAAGAAATAAGAAAAGATGGCAGATTTTTAAATATTATGTTAACAGGTAAAGAATTTGTTTGTAGAATGTGATTGATGTTCAAGGTACAGACAATTTATTCCCCTTAAATAGTGCAGTGTTTTTTTTAGTAATTTTCATTGCTCATCCTAGCCATTGCACAATATATGAACATTTCTAATAAAATTGTATATAAGTGTGTTGGACTTTGTCTTTTGTGACACTGAGTGACTGATGACTGTCTCCGTAGCCTAGTGGCATAGGCGTGTGCCTTAGAAACCGGAGGTCGTGGTTTCGAATCCCGCGGGGACTCAACAAAATTTTCATTATTGTTTCCTAGTTGGTTAGGACAATTTGCCCGATCACCAGTTGTCTGAAAAGTAAGATGATCTATGCGTCGCATGGGCTATGAAGTCGTCCACCACCAACTCGCATTGGACCAGCGTGGTGGGATACGGTCCAAAACCCCCTAATGGATAGGGATGTATTAGGGGAGGCCTATGTCCAGCAGTGGACTATCACAGGCTGATGATGATGATGATGATGACACTGAGTGAATTCCATATGATTCACGAGTCATCATACTTTGCAAGTAAATGACTTTGTGATTACATCATCAGCCTTGTTAGGTCACTGCTGGAATAGGCATCTAACACTATCATTAGGGAAGGTCGTATCCCCGCTGTCAATGCGTGGGGTGACGACTTTATGCCATCCGACGCATGGATCATCTTCTTTCGAGCATGGTGATCGCCAATGCCTGCAACCTAGAAACAACAATGAAAATTGTTACGTCCCGCAGGATTCAGACCACGACCTCCGTATTCAAGCTCACGCCATACCACAGGCTAGAAGGCTTATTACCATGTAATATTTATCTCCAAGTTAAACATAGAACAAATAATGTAATCCAGTCTAGGTAATTTGGACAATTTATATTAAATATGGACAATGTAACCCGTGGCAACAAACCATTGTCTGTTTGGTGTTGTTATTAATAAATTATCTACTTTTTTCTTGGTTTGGCAGTGTTCAAATTCTGAGTGTGTTGTTAATGGTCAATTATAGATTTTTTTATTGGTTTAATAGTGTTGAAGTTTTCACGATGAGACAAACGGAATATTCATACAATGGCAAGCAATACGCCCTGACGATAGAAAAGTAGCTTAAAACGCCACATTCAGAGTCATGATATATTATTGTTTGTTTACATTGCAATTACGCGCTGCGTGACCTCTTATCCGAAAGACAATAGTGTTTATGCACAACTGGTTTTCGCCAGAAATTGCCTCGGTAGTAAAACCCCTAACAAGATCAGCCATCTGAAGGCTGGATATGTGACGCCTCATCGTTGTCATAGATTGCTTGTTTACATTTATTTAAATCCAAAAATTTTTTTGTTATTAGACAGACGTTTAGGCAGACGAACAGTCGGGCCACCTCATTGGAAGTGGTCACCGACGGCCGTAGACATCGGCAATACTAGTGGTATTACCAACGCGCAGCCTACCTTGAGACATGGGGTGTCGAGTCTCGTCTACCCAGTAAATACACTAGCTACGGTGCCCTTCAAACCGTTACACAGCAGTGTTTTCACACTACTGCTGTGAGTCAGAATTAGGCACCGCGGTGGTACCCACCCAGACGGTCCCCTGTAAAAAGGGGACCTACTGCCCACACATAAATATGTTCCTCACCAACATGCTAATGTTCTACATATATACATTGCTGGCTTTCAGATACGCGAGATGAAACGCACCAGGAAGTCGGGCCAGCAGCCGCCGCGCGACTTCTACTGCGCTATGTGCGACATGTACGCGGCGGACGGCGCGATCCACAGGACGACGGTGGGCCATCGCAAGCTCAAGAAGTTCCTGCACCCGACTTGCACGTCCTGCTAAAGGAGATGCCCACCAGGATCGAGCTGGACGAGCATCGGCTGACCGCTGAGCATCTAAGGATCATGCAGGATAAACAGGAGATTGTGTGCAAGCCGAAGCCCGAAGGTAGTTAGTTCAACATAGTTTTTTTGATGATAAATTTGTTTTGAGGTGGACAAATAGTTGAAGTCAATTTTTGCGATGCAAGCGCACATCGTCACGAAAAATCGATATTCTGATGTTGGCTTTAATCGACTGACAACTGTATTGAAGAAATGTATTTTTGAAAAGATATATATCTATATTATACCTTGTTACGCCAAAGTATAGTCACATATAACATCTAACGTGCGTTCATAAGCAGACACACTTTCTATTAATTTAAAGTTCCCTGATATGTAGCGTGATATAGGCAATAAGAATAAGGATACGCTCCAAAAACCCTTGATGGATGAGGCGTGCATTAGGGGAGGCCTATTTCCAGCGATAGACTATCACACATTCTGATGATGATGATGATGTTAGGCAATATATATTTTGATTTATGCTAAACTATACATAGAATTTATGTCAGCAACATAACCCATGGCAACAGAGACAATTTTTACCTCAATTATGTCTACAAGTGGACCTAAATGTAGTTCCATCAACATCTTTATGTGGGGCGGAGAATAGGGACTTACCGCTTACGAAGTATGAATGAATTTATATGTCATAACACTAATGATATGCCAAAAGTTAACATTTACATTTTGGTTGTTTGCAGCTATGTTTAACTAAAAAGATTGTGTGACCTTTTGGTTCACATTAAGTTTAATATTGGACTTCGTTTTATAAATTTCACCTTTGATTTCGCTGTGTAATAAGAGATCAGGTGTAGGATCGACTTTTTACATGCCCATCCGACATATGGATCCATCTTACTTTACAGGCAATTAGGTAATGGGCCCTAGCCAACTTATAAACAACTTTGAAAGGTAGTTGAGTTCCCACAGGTTTCGAACCCACGACCTATGGTTTCCAAAGCGCAAGTTTACACATTTATATGCTACATTTGTAATACGATTTGGTTTTCTCATATGCAGTAATGGTCATGTCCACTCTATCAATGGAGCAATGCTACCTTCGTGATGACCGCGAGCGTTGGCGTCGTCCTGAACGTCAGGACAAGGAGAAGGAGGGCGGAGACGCTGCTAAGGAAATCAAGAAAGAGGTTCAGGTATGTGTATGTTTATATATATATATATATATTTTAAGTTATAATCTTTATTGCCTGTTAGGGAAAAATTATTACAGTTAAATTTTACGATGCGTACGCAAACTTATTTACCAAATTAAAGTTACATTAGTGAGAGTTTTCCATTTAATACGATATCCAAAGCTGACGTCGTTACATTGCTAAAATCTAGTAACAATATATAAAATCATGGGAATAAATTAAAAATAGATTGACTTGGAGTTCATTAAAAAAGACTGATGTCCAGCAGTGGTTTGGCGATGATTGGTTTCATACACTGGACATCTCAATAAGTAACGTCTAAAATGCTCGTTCGTCGAACTACTTAAACACTAGTTCTGTTAACATATGTATCACACATATAGAATTGTTTATTTGCTTATTTCTCTGTTGCATATTTTGGTAAGAGAACGACGTTTTCATTAATTATAGATGTTCCAGTTATCTAAATCGGGTTATCAAATCTCATTCATTCATTTTACTTTACATGCATTACACTTTACATTTTTACTATTTCTTTTTTATTTTAATTATGCTGTATATTTTTTAGTTTTACTTTTGTTATAGCTGTTAATCTTAAGTTTAATAATTATTCTTTGTATAAATTGTTGTCATCTATCACTCTCAGTTGGTTCCACTGAAAATCAGCATTCACAGAGTTTTTAATTCTGTGAAATTACGCTGAGTGGAAACCTTTTAATTCATCAAACGTTTTGTTATCTTGATATGTATTTTTTATATTTTGTGTTTTGGGTACTAAATAAACCATTTTTTTCTTTTCTTTTCTTTCTTTAAATCAAAATCAAAAGTGGTGTTATTGGTTGCTTGGTTGTTGTCATAAATACTTTGACAGAATTTTATAGTGGATATTTTTTTGGAACAACTTTAAAGGACACTTACTTTTTAAACATAAAGTTGTTTTAAATGTCCATATCGTAGTATTAAAATCATGACATATAGTGACCAAAACTTATTAGCTTAAAGTTTTGCAAAAACCCAATAACAACAATGTGGTTTTATATTTTGATACAATTCATTGATATGAATGGTTTTTCGCGACAATTTTTGTTAATAATCATCAGCCTTAGGTCCCACTGCTGGACATAGGACCACCCAATCACCTTCTCCAATAGGGGTTTTGGACCCGATCCCACCACCTTTGGTCCTATTTTCTGGTTTGGGGGTGGACTGACTTTTTTAACATGCCCATCTGGTTTTAGGATCCCCTTACTCTTCAGACAATTGGGTGATCGGCCCCAAATTGGCCGTAACTAAAGGCAATGTCCCCGCTCACCCTTTACCATTATGCTAGGAGGCAGTTATGTCGTTGCTATGGGTTTGCATCAATTTGTTTCAATCAGATTTTTTGGATTTCCCATTGTTGTTATTTTGTAGTTAATGTCCGGGTCCGGAAAAACAGTTAAATTTCACATTGAAAACCCTAACAAAACTGTCAAATTCTAGAGTGAAAGGATGAAGAAGAAAAGGAAGATGCCCTTGGGGCACCGGGAATGAAATCAGTAGACGAAATTAAGAAAAAGAGCCCGGGCGTTGAAAAAGACTGTCCTGGACTACAAAAGAAGGAGATGACTTATCCAACATGGCCCACCTGAAATGGTTCCAGTGTACAGGTCGACATTAAATTATATAGTTTAACCAAATGGAAAGAATTGTTTAAAAATTGACTTTAAAGAACCTAACATTTTGTTTTTTGGAAATTTTAAAAGATAAGACTGTCCCAAATTTAAGGACCAATTAGTTTGGAAAACCTTTTGGATAATACAAATATTTCTATTTAATCCTTAATGGTCCAAAGAAAATATTTGGCTATTTATATTATAAACCTGACCAAACGATTTACTTTTAAATGGTAACAATCTTTTGTCTCTTGGTAAATAAATTTTTTAAACTTGGTATTGCCCGATGTCCATAACCAGTGACCCTTTTTAATAACCCTTATTTCCGGTCTGTCTTAGTAAACTCCTTTTTGTCCGTAGCTTTTTCATTAAGTTATCATGGGGTTGGCTTCTAATCCACCAAAGATTTATCTCTTTCAGTACCAGTTTTACCTCCATAATTCTAAAAGGTAAACAACATTTGTTGGATGAATTATATTGTCAGTTTATTCAAAAGCTCCCTGACTCCCGAACCTGTCAAAGGTGGTTTAGCTGGGGACCATTTACATGCCCGATACCCAAACGATTGGATATCTTTGCTTTTTAAAATTGGGAAATCGGCCCCATTTCCTTTAACCAACCAGAAAAAGGACGAGCCACAGTTGTTTACCTCGGGATTTGGAAACCCGACCCACCGATTTATAAGGCAGAAACAATTTAGAAGACGGATTAAACCGTTCCAAGATTTGGTTTATGGGAGATGGTTTGATCTGCCTTCCAAAACCAAAAACTCTAAACCTTATTTTAATTTCTTTACTTTGTTTTAGCACTGGGCGGTGTCGGCCGCCTGTTCCTGACGGAGTTGCGCTCTTCCAGTGCCACCCTCTGCCACAAATTGCTGGACAGCAGGGAGACCGCCAGGGTCCACCTCAGGACCCGGAGACCCACCAGCTGTTCCTGGCGCCTGATCACCAAGTCCAACCACCAGGTGGGGCACCATCACTGACCGGAAAAGAATGGGTTTCGTAAACAAAGACAGCTCTTTGGTGCCAAATTGGCAAAACTCAATTGCTCCGAACAACGCGTAGGGAACAAATTGAAACAATACCGTTTTTGCATTTTGAATTTTGTTTTGGTTAATTTTATCATATTTAAGTCTATTGAACTACATACCCAAATGGAAAATCCTGTTATATGACCCAGCGTAAAACCCTAACACGCTGTTCTTTATCATATTTTTGCGGTAACATTTTAGTCATCTGGAAAAATGATGATTCTTTACTCATAATATAGTATTAGGTTTTTGTCGAACACCAGATAACAGAAAAAGTGGCCAATTTAGTTGAATATTCCTTATTTTTCACTTGACGAGCCCTAGGCAACAAAAAATGGTGGATAAAAATCTTGTTATTCTAGAGATAAAAATTCACTAAAGATGTCCATCAATTGGGAACCAATTGAACCGGAAATAAAGTTGGACGCCATTCCATTGCAATAGGTTGTTTGAAATTTTTGGCCGCTTGGGGATGAACGTTATTAGTCAAAATCTATCGCCCATCATCATTAAAAAAAATTCGATGCTAATTTGATGTATTATTTATGTTAACATCGAATTTAAAAATCAATGAAATCCAAGACACCAATGTTTCCAAAAACATTTTGTTTCAATTAAATTAAAATACCGGTACAAATGGTATGTTCGAATCATCAATTGAATTGAAATTGAGGGTTTTTCTTGAAAAATTTAAAGAAACCATATGGGTTCCCGTTAATCGTTTTACTTGTGCCAGCTATAGACTATCACACATTCTGATGATGATGATGTTAGGCAATATATATTTTGATTTATGCTAAACTATACATAGAATTTATGTCAGCATCATAACCCGTGGCAACGGAGACAATTTTTTCCTCAAGTTTGTACAAGTGGACCTAAATATAGTTCCATCAACATCTTTATGTGGGGCGGACAATAGGGCCTTACCACTTACGAAGTATGAATGAATTTATATGTCATAGCACTAATGATATGCCAAAAATTAACATTTACATTTTGGTTGTTTGCAGCTATGTTTAACTAAAAAGATTGTGTGACCTTTTGGTTCACATTAAGTTTAATATTGGACTTCCTTTTAATAAATTTCACCTTTGATTTGGCTGTGTAATAAGAGATCAGGTGTAGGATCGACTTTTACATGCCCATTCGACGATATGGGTCCATCTTACTTTACAGGCAATCGGTGATCGGCCCTAGCAACAACGAAACAACTTATAAGGCAGTTGAGTTCCACAGGTTTCGAACCCACGACCTATGGTTTCCAAAGCGCAAGTTACATTTATATGCTACATTTGTAATACGATTTGGTTTCTCATATGCAGTAATGGTCATGTCCACTCTGTCGATGGAGCAATGCTACCTTCGTGATGACCGCGAGCGTTGGCGTCGTCCTGAACGTCAGGACAAGGAGAAGGAGGGCGGAGACGCTGCTAAGGAAATCAAGAAAGAGGTTCAGGTATGTGTATGTTTATATATATATATATATATATATATATTTTAAGTTATACTCCTTATTGCCTGTTAAGGAAAAATTATCACAGTTAAATTTTACGATGCGTACGCAAACTTATTTACCACATTAAAGTTGTATTAGTAAGAGTTTTCCATTTAGTACAATATCCAAAGCTGACGTCGTTACATTGCTTAAAACTAGTAACGATATATAAAATCATTGGAATAAATTAATAATAGATTGACTTGGAGTTCATTAAAAAAGACTGATGTCCAGCAGTGGTTTGGCGATGATTGGTTTCCAATACACTGGACATCTCCAGTAAGTAACGTCTAAAATGCAATCAAAGTGGTGTTATTGGTGCTTGGATTGTTGTCGTAGTACTGTGACAGAATTTTATAGTGGATATTATTTGGAACAACTTCTAGGAGCACTTACTTTTAAAACATACAGCTGTCTTGTAAATGTCACATATCAGTAGCATTATATAAATCTATGACATATAGTGACATAATACTTTATTGTAGCTAAAGTTGCAATGTAACCCATAGCAACAATGTGGCTTCATATTTTGGTGAGAATTCATTGATATGAATGGTTGTTGTATGACAATTCTTTGTTGCTATAATCATCAGCCTGTATTGGTCCACTGCTGGACATAGGCCTCACCTAATACACGCCTTCTCCAATAGGGGGTTTTAGACCGTATCCCACCACGCTGGTTCTATTCGGGTTGGTGGGTGGACTGACTTTTAACATGCCCATCTGACGCATGGATCATCTTACTCTTCAGACAATTGGGTGATCGGCCTAAATTGTCCTAACCAACTAGGAAACAATGTCCCCGCTCACGCCTTTACCATTAGGCTACGGAGGCAGTTATGTCGTTGCTATGGGTTGCATCATTTGCTTCAATCAGATTTTGTTGGATTTCCCACGTTGCTGCCATTATTTCTGTAGTTAATGTCCGGAGTCCGCAAATAACAAATAAATTTCACATTGAAACTCCTAACAAAACTGTCAAATTCTAGAGTGAAAAGGATGAAGAGAAAAAGGAAGATGCCGCTGAGGGCACCGAGATGAAATCAGTAGACGAAATTAAGAAAGAGCCCGTAGACGATGAAAAGACTGTCCTGGACTACAAAGAAGGAGATGACTTATCCAACATGACACCTGAAATGGTTCCAGTGTACAGGTATGACATTAAAAGTACTATAGTTTAACCAAATGAGAGAAAGAATTGACTTTAAAAAAGTGTCTAACACCAATAGCTCCAGAACCTAACATGTTCTTTTTGAGATACAAAGATAAGACTGTCCAAATTTATGGCACCAATTGAGTTTGACATTACTCTTTAATAATACAAATATTTCTATTTAATCTAGCCAGTAGTCCAAAGCAAAATATTTGGCTATTTACTAGCCGCACCGTAGCCATCATATTTACTTGGTTAATGACGTAACATCTTGTCTCTCGGTAGGCAGTGCGTTCATTAAATCCTTGGTATTGCCCGATGTCCATAGCCAGTGACCACTTTCCAATAGGTGGCCTGACTGCTTGTCTGTCTTAGTAAGCTCCTTTTGTCACCTAGCTGTTTTCTTAAGTTATCATGGGGTTGGCTTCTAATCCACCCAGATTTATCTCTTCAGTACCAGTTTTTACCTCCATAATTCTAAAAGGTAAACAGCATTTGTTGGATGAATATATTGTCAGTTTATTCAAAGCTCCTCTGACATCCTGTAACAACTGTCAAAGGTGACCTTAGCTGGGGACCATTTACATGCCTGAATTCTGATGCATGGATCATCTTGCTTTTTGTTAAATTGGGAAATCAGCCCTTATACTCCTAACCAATCAGAAAACGGCGAGCGCACAGTTGTTTACTCGCGGGATTGAACCACGACCATCGATTTATAAGGCAGAAACACTACCTAGAAGGCAGATCAAACCGTCTCCATACATACTAGGCTATGGAGATAGTTTGATCTGCCTTTGTAAGCAATAAAACTCTAAACAAATTTTAATTCTTTACTTTGCTTTAGCACTGAGCGCGGTGTCGGCCGCTCGTTCCTGACGGAGTTGCGCTGCTTCCAGTGCCACCTCTGCCACAAATTGCTGGACAGCGAGGAGACCGCCGAGGTCCACCTCAGGACCTGGAGACACCACCAGCTGTTCCTGCGCCTGATCACCAAGTCCAACCACCAGGTGAGGCACTATACACTGACCGAAAAAGATATGGAATTTACGTAAACAAAGACAGCTCTATTGGTGCCAAAATAGCGAAACTAATTGCTCGAACAACGCGTAGGGAACAAAAGTAGCAGCAGTCAATCAGCTGTGTTTGGCCTTATAATTTGATTTTCTATAATTCTATATCATATTTAAGTCTATTAGACTACAAGTCCATGGATAAAAATACCTGTTATATGACCCAGCCTAAATGACTCTTAACAGGCAGCTACTTTATCATATTTTTGCGGTACATTTAGTCATCTGAGAAAAATGATGATTCTTTCCTCATAATATAGTATTAGGTTTCTGGTCGAACACCAGATACCAAAAAAGTGGCCGAATTTTAGTTGAATATTCGTGGTATTTAACACTGTACTGCAAGCAACAAAATGGTGGGAAATATATCTTGTTATTCTCAGTAGATAAAAAATGTCACTAAGATGTCCAACATTGAGTGACAATTGAATATGCCAACGAAATATGTTGGACGTCATTCCATTGCAATGAATTACGTTGTTTGCATAATTTCTTTGGCTCAGGCTTATGAACGTTATTAGTCGAATTCTATCATGCATCATCATTAAAAAAATTCGATGTTAATTTCGATGTATTATGTTATGTTAACATCGAATTTAAAGAATCAATGAATCATAGACACTAATGTTTCTGTGTAAAAACATTGTGGTTTCAATTAAATTAAAATACCGGTACAAATGGTATGTTTGAATCATCAATTGAATTCGAAATTGAGGGTTTTTTCTTGAAAAATTTAAAGAAACTATATGCGGCTCAATCCAATTGTTTACTTGTGTCATCTAGTGAAAAATAGCAGACTATGATAATCTTTGATCATAACTATCTCAAATTTCGTGAACTGATACATTTTAGATGGCGCCCAAAAGAAAAAATAATGTTCTAATGCGTGTTTTCGGTTTAGAATCGATGAATATAGATCATCATACCTCTTATATCGTAGGAGACACTAGCAAATGCATATATAATAAACCTACTTTCCGCACAGCTGCAGCAAAACGAAAGCAGCAGCAAGCGGCCGAACAGCGGCGAGGAGTCTGGCAACTGGAAGCGTCGCAAGACCTCCCGAGATGGCAACGAGGATGAGGATGATCACGAGAATGACCAGGGGAATGATCAGAATGAGCAGAATGTTCACGAGAGGCAGAATGGCGATGAGAAGGAGGCACCGACAGGTATGTGGCAATGGCATATGAACATTGGTCAAAGTTAATGTGTATTTTTATTAATAGTAGCTTATATGTTATTTTCATGTGTTAAGCATAACTGCCTCCATAGCCTAATGGTAAGGGCTTTAGAAACCGGAGGTCGTGGGTTCGAATCCTGCTGGGACACAAATTATCATTGTTGTTTCTTAGTTGGTTAGGGCAATTTGGGCCGATCATCCGATTGTCTATAAAGTAAGATGATCCATGCATTGGATGGGCGCACTTATCTACCTGCACCAGACCAGCGTGGTGGGATACGGTTCAGATAACCCCCTATTAGGGTAGGCGTGCTTTAGGGGAGGCCTATGTCCAACAGTGGACTAACACAGGCTGTTGATGATGATGATGAAGTGTGTTATTGTCAAATTTTATCCATTATTGCTTCAAAGGGTAAAACCATCTTTTCTTACTAACTTGCACATATTATAATTAGTAGTATTATCTCACATTACTTGCTGTAATAACCATGTTTATGAAATATATATTTTACAGAGAAAACAAAAGATGAAGAGTTGTTAGCCGGTGAAGTTATAGATGCACCTGCTGGTGATGATGAACTGGAAGGCTGGGAGCAGTCAATTGATGATATACTCAATGATGAAAATGTCAATGTTAAAGGTGATTTTTAATTGTTATAAATATGAAAATAAATGATTGAATAGAACATTAATTGACAGATGTTATACAACTCTCACAACATTAAATTCACAATTATAGAAACCTGAACTTAAATAAATACTTTTTAGAGTGATAGTGTTATTCTAGGAAATTAAAAATAATAGGATACTTGAGAAAAAGACTCGACAATACAAAATAATTAAAACTATCCTTTGTGTAGCATAATCCATTTACCGAATGCAGTGTTCTATTTTTTGATGTTTTTATTTATAGCCTAATCAGAAAACATCTGTTCTTTTAAGATAGTATATAACAGTTATTTTATCTGCTTTGGTTTTCTGTGTGCCCTCTAGCAGAGGCCTCCAACTCCCTCCACATACCTTTATCTTTCACCCGTCTTGTCTGACCCTTTCTTCTCATACCATCTCAGGAGTATCAGGGTAATAGTAGGTTACTGACGGGCTCTATTTTACTCTTCCATTTATTAGATGTCCTGCACATTTCCTCTTTAGACGACAATGTTTTGTGACCACATCTTGGGTCTTCTTTATTTTTCTAATGAGCTTATGTTGTACCTCGCCTAGCCTTTTTTGTTCACACTGTTTCTTTCCAGAGCTTGCTAGCAGGTTTGGTGTTTAGTTTGCTGGGATTTTTTAAAGCCCATGTCTGGCAACCATATGTTAGTACTAGCAACCCCCAACCCTTGTGGGTGGAATTGCGTAAAATCCGTTCTTAGCTGACCTCTACTCGGCAAACGGAATGTTCCTATCAAATTTAAAGTCGCTACGCCTTAGGGTTCCAGAGATATTGCGATGAGTCAATGTAGGTGGGAATCTCTTTTATATATATATAGATAAGGAGGATACTGGTATTGAAGAGTATACCATTTAGAACTGTCAGATTATGTTCAAAGCATAGGTTCACGATTTTTTATAATTTTTGTTCCGTTTGCCTATTGTGTATGAACCCGATAAAGTGACTCTCGCTTTTTTGTGTACCGCTTATTAGAGTGTCTAAATCAACCACTATTACCAAATTTTTTTAAATTGTTGTGATAATGTCTTCATAATTTTTTTTATCTTTTCTATTTTGGCTGCTTGGGTAGGCGAATAAACCTGGATTACGGTAACTTTTTCATTGTACGCGGATAACTTCAAGCTTAGTACTGTTATTCTTTCGGATATAGCTACAATCTCTTCTATCAAGTAATTTTTATATGATACTTAATCTATGTCCGGTCATATATAAGAGTATATGTTGCATACAAAGTTTCTGTGATCGTAATTAATCTTAACTATAGATAAATGTATCTAGGGCTGCCTGCACATAATAGGCTGTACCCATATGAACTGTATCTACAGTTTTATTCTTCTCTGTTTCATAGATGATAACAAAGAACCAGAAGCTAATGCAGAGGAAATTAATGAAGAGCAACAACAGAAAGAAGTCAATGAACAGAATACACCAGCACCAGTTGAAGAAAAGGCTCCCCAGATGGTTCCGGAGCCTGCGGAAACCACACAGAAGTGGAAAACCCCCCAACGAGGCAGGGGACGCGGCAGGCGTCGTTATTAAAAGGTTTTATGTCTTTATCACATGTGTGAATTTTCCTACTTCTTTTTACACTTCCATGATATTCAAACAATAGGGTAAGGTGGGGTACAATGTTACAAAAAATATACTGGAATGTAATGAGAAAAATATTGTATTAATCAGCTACTTTTGGCATGGCCATAAACTTTAACAATTCTCTTTAATTTAAATTAATCAAACATGAACAATATTAGCAACTACTTAATTTAAATTGCACTTTAAAAAATCAGCCGATCGTAACACTGAGCCCCGTATCTGGGGTAGTCTGTTACAGGGTAAGGGGCACAATGTTACAACATAAAATAATGTAAAATTAACAAAATGAGAAACTACTAATAAATATTAAACTTCTTTAAAATATTTTTGGGAAAATATAGACATTAGTCTGACGTTTGGTCTTTCTTTCTGCAACATTAACAAGAGGAAGCAAAGTTTTAATATCGTCTAACGATACCGTTGCCATATCCGGTTCAATAGGAAAATGGAAATGATTGTCAACTTTGCCACTTCTCAATATCATCCTACCATATTAGACGCGTCCAGCTCTGCAACCGAGAGATTACCATGCAAGATTGTTTTTGTCGACAAATGCTTGACAAAATAGAAGAAAATCCACAATTCTTTGAAAAATTCTATGGAGCGACGAATCTACATTAAAAAGACGGATACTTTAATATGCATAACTGCACAGCTGGCAACTCTCAAATCCAAATCTAGTAATGCAAGAAGAGAGTCCAATACCAGTTCAAAATAAATTATTGGACTGGTATATTCAAATGGATAGTTATTGGTCCTTTCGAACTGCTCGGAAATTTATCTTTCCAAAGTTACTTAAACTTTTTACAAAATGATCTCCCAACCTTATTGGGAGAAGTGCCTGAGGAATAAGGGAATCCCATTGGCTACAGAATGATGGCTGTCCTGCACATTATGGTGCAAACGTCCGTTCTTATTTAAATCCACATATCCAAATAAATGGATTGTCGTTTGGGTCCCATTTGTAGCCTCCTCGATCCCTAGATTTAAACCCTTTGACTTTTTTACTGGGGTTGCCTAAAGGAAGAGGTGTACTCGAAAACGATTTCAAATTTGGAGGAATTACGCAGCCGTGTCTCAAGAGGCCGCTTCAAAAATAAATGAACTGACGCTACGCACGCTTTCTTAGTAGAGCCTTTATTAGAAGATGTAGAGCGTGTATTAGAGTCGGTGGCAGACAATTTGAACACCTGTTATAAATAAAGATTGTTTTATGTACACCTGCAATTTCTTATTATTAAAATTTAATAATATATTTATCGTTTCTTTTTAGTCGATTTACCTTTTGCATCTCAATAGCAATAAGTTCGTAATAGTATTAGATAAAATGATGTATTATACCATTTTGTAAACTGTATTAACTCGCATTTTTTTAAATACTTGGCCACTTGGGTTCCATACTTTTTTTACATGAAACACTCTCAAACTTTGTCAAAATTATTTTGTGATCAAATTTCATACTAAAATTAAAATTGATATATTTTTGTTAAAAAAAGTACAATAGATACTCATGTTATTTATTACTTTTGTAATAGTATAGTCTGTGAGGAGTAATATAACACCAAAAACGTAAGCAAATTCATTAATTTGGCGTCGCTGTGCACATAAATTGACAATAACATCATAAAAAATGGATTTACGTTTAAAAAAATCATAACTTGAGTACCAGTTGGAATTTTTTTCTTTGTGTATTTTTTTTCGAGTGCCGGGTAGCTGTGCTTTGCGGCGCTCAAGGATTATCCATTCTAAATGGGACACCCTGTATAATAAACCTATTTCCGCACAGCTGCAGCAAAACGAAAGCAGCAGCAAGCGGCCGAACAGCGGCGAGGAGTCCGGCAACTGGAAGCGTCGCAAGACCTCCCGAGATGGCAACGAGGATGAGGATGATCACGAGAATGACCAGGGGAATGATCAGAATGAGCAGAATGTTCACGAGAGGCAGAATGGCGATGAGAAGGAGGCACCGACAGGTATGTGCCAATGGATATGCCATTGGTCAAAGTTAATTTATGGCAAAATTTACCACTTTTGTAGGTAACTAGTTGTACTTAATATAGCATTATTTTTATCTTTTTACTGACTTAGGTGCTTAATTGATGCCATGTTTTTATTAATAGTAGCTTATATGTTATTTTCATGTGTTAAGCATAACTGACTCCGTAGCCTAATGGTAAGGGCGTGTGCTTTAGAAACCGGAGGTCGTGGGTTCGAATCCTGCGGGGACACAAATTATCATTGTTGTTTCTTAGTTGGTTAGGGCAATTTGGGCCGATCATCCGATTGTCTTAAAAGTAAGATGATCCGTGCATTGGATGGGCATGTAAATAGTCGGCACTTACCTACCTGCACCAGACCAGTGTGGTGGTATACGGTTCAGATAACCCCCTATTAGAGTGGGCGTGCTTCAGGGGAGGCCTATGTCCAACAGTGGACTAACACAGGCTGTTGATGATGATGATGAAGTGTGTTATTGTCAAATTTTATCCATTATTGCTTCAAAGGGTAAAACCATCTTTTCTTACTAACTTGCACATATTATAATTAGTAGTATTATCTCACATTATTTGCTGTAATAACCATGTTTATGATATATATATTTTACAGAGAAAACAAAAGATGAAGAGTTGTTAGCCGGTGAAGTTATGGATGCACCTGCTGGTGATGATGAACTGGAAGGCTGGGAGCAGTCAATTGATGATATACTCAATGATGAAAATGTCAATGTTAAAGGTAATTTTGAATTATTATTAATATGAAAATAAATGATTGAATAGAACATTAATTGACAGATGCAATACAACTGTCACAGCATTAAATTCACAACTATAGAAACCTGATCTTAAATAAATACTTTTTAGAGTGACAGTGTTATTCTAGGAAATTAAAAAATAAAAGGATACTTGAGAAAAAGACTTGACAATACAAAATAATTAAAACTATCCTTTGTGTAGCATAATCCATTTACCGAATGCAGTGTTCTATTTTTTGATGTTTTTATTTATAGCCTAATTAGAAAACATATGTTCCTTTAAGGTAGTATAATAACAGTTATTTTATCTGCTTTGGTTTTCTGTGTGCCCTCTAGCAGAGGCCTCCAACTCCCTCCACATACCTTTATCTTTCACCCATCTTGTCCGACCCTTTCTTCTCGTACCATCTCAAGGGTATCATATGGTTACTGATGGGCTCTATTTTACTCTTCCATTTATTAGATGTCCTGCACATTTCCTCTTTAGACGACAATGTTTTGTGACCGCATTTTGGCTGTTTGTTATTTTTCTAATGAGCTTATGTTGTACCTTGCCTAGCCTTTTTTGTTCACACTGTTTCTTTCCAGAGCTTGCTAGCAGGTTAGAAGTTTATTTTGCTGGGATTTTGTAAAAGCCCATGTCTGGCAGCCATATGTTAGTACTAGCAATCCCCCAACCCCTCCTGTGGGTGGAATTGCGTAAAATCCGTTCTTAGCTGACCTCTACTCGGCAAAAGGAATGTTCCTATCAAATTTAAAATCGCACGCCTTATGGTTCCAGAGATATTGTGATGAGTCAATATAGGTGGGAATCTCTTTTATATATATAGATAAGGAGGATACTGGTATTGAAGAGTATACCATTTAGAACTGTCAGATTATGTTCAAAGCATAGTTTCACGATTTTTTATCATTTCTGTTCCGTTTGCCTATTGTGTATGATCCGATAAAGTGACTCTCGCTTCTTTGTGTGCCGCTTATTAGAGTGTCTAAATCAACCACTATCACCAAATTTTTTTAAACGTAATTCTGAATTGTTGTGATAATGTCTTCATAATTTTTTTTTATCTTTTCTATTTTGGCTGCTTCGGTAGGCGAATAAACCTGGATTACGGTAACTTTTTTATTGTACGCGGATAACTTCAAGCTTAGTACTGTTATTCTTTCAGATATAGCTACAATCTCTTCTATCGAGTAATTTTTATACGATACTTGATCTATGTCTGGTCATATATAAGAGTATATGTTGTATACAAAGTTTCTGTGATCGTAATTAATCTTAACTATGCTTAGGCTGCCTGCACATAATAGGCTGTACCCATATGAACTGTATCTACAGTTTAATCTTCTGTTTCATAGATGATAATAAAGAACCAGAAGCTAATGCAGAGGAAATTAATGAAGAGCAACAACAGAAAGAAGTCAATGAACAGAATACACCAGCACCAGTTGAAGAAAAGGCTCCCCAGATGGTTCCGGAGCCTGCGGAAACCACACAGAAGTGGAAAACCCCCCAACGAGGCAGGGGACGCGGCAGGCGTCGTTATTAAAAGGTTTTATGTCTTTATCACATGTGTGAATTTTCCTACTTCTTTTTACACTTCCATGATATTCAAACAATATATATTCCTTCCACTTTTTGTATTCACAATTTTCTCCTTTACCCCATTAATAAACTTTTAAAAACTTTATGTTGTCATGTTTCAACTTTAATAAGGATGTAAAATACATTTGAATACAGTTTCCGTATTTTTTTATTGTAAAAATTATTTACACTGATTTTGATTATTAATGGACTACCTTAAATTATACATACCTTTATTATTTTTTTCTAAAACATAGTAATCATAAATTTTGTCCCTTTTCACTGTCTCCCATGAGGTGAGATTATTTTAATGAGAAATACATTTGTAGCTATAACAGTGATGCAATGTAAGAGTAGATTTTTAGATTAAGACAATTTGTCAATTCTTGATGGTGAATATAAGGAAATTATTGGGTATGTAAAACTTTTTTTAGGACTCTGAAACTCAATATATTAATATATATACTAAAATTTTGATTGATGTGTATCAAAAAATTGTTTTTAGACTGTTTTTCTTTTTGTATACTAAACTAAAACTAGAAATCTATGATATTGTTATTCATAGCAAAGTAATGATGTTAACATATAACCTTCTGATTAGTTAAAATTCTGAAGTTTAAATAACTTTAATTGTCCACCAATTCTGCTTTATAAGTGAGACAGCATTTCCTTTCAATGGATTGTGAACAATAATAAGTTCATACATTATTTGGCCTATATATAGCAACTATGTTAAGAAATATGTATGTTAAGGGCTTTGGTATGGAGTATTGTATTCATCATCAGCCTTTGATAGTCCACTGCTGGACATAGGCCTCCCCTAATACACCCCTATCCATTAGTGAGTTTTTGGACCGTATCCCACCACGCTGGTCCAATGCGGATTGGGTGGACCGACTTTTACTTGCCCATCCGACGCATGGATCATCTTGACTTTTCAGACAAATGGTGATCGGCCCAATTGTCCTAACCAACTAGGAAACAACAAAGAAAATTTGCTTGAGTCCCGCAGGATTGAACCCACGACTTACGGATTTAAAGCACACGCCATACCACTAGGCTACAGAGGCAGTTTAGTATATTGTATTAATAATCATTTTTCTTATAAAATGCACTTGGTATTATTTTTATCTATATTCCATTCGACTATTGATCCACTTCATTTATATGATTTAACTCAAAATACACGCAGAAACCCTTTTTTGAATATGTAAGAATAACTTGCAAAATGCTTATCTAGTTTGTATTGAGTATAATTGTAGTATTTTATATAAGTAAAGTTCATACTGATTGTATTTTAAAGGTAATTTCTTGACATACTCATGTATCATGATACTTTTGTAGTTAATTTTTTCTATGTCGAGTTTTCACTCAGTTATTATATTTCTCAGTAATAGGATGATATTATAATATATCCATAATCTGTAGTAAGTTCTTAAAAATATTAAGTATAATGAGATATGAGTTTGCTAAACCAATATCCCTCTGGAAACGGAATGAACGTTTGTGTAAAGTTTTACTGTTTAACTATTTGGAGTACATGTCTTATAATAGTATCAATGTATTGTTGTTAAGTATATTTACAATGTAACTGAAAACATATTTGTAAATTGATTAAGTGATAAAATTTCTTCTCGTTTCAATATTTATATTACTTTGAATTGTACATGATGTAAAGGGGTTTACTATGAAATAGGTTTAAAATACAAAACAAATTTTAGCATTAGTATGCATTAAAATATATAACAGTAGTGATTATTTTATTTTCCAAACTGTATATAGGTTTTTGTTAGGTTTTTCACTTTCAATCTGTAGTACATATACAGTGATCGTAGAATAACATAGAAAGCAGACATCTCGTGCTTTATTACTTAATTTTAATTAATAACTATTATATGTCCAATTAAACTCTTAATAGATGTTAACAATATGACCGTAGCAAATAGCAGTATGTATTGTTTTACGATTATAGATACATGAAAAATATTTCATGTAACTTTACGGAAAAGTTTGCATCTTATCATGCTCTCTAAATTGCTTCAGTACTATACATTTCTTTATTATACATGATATGAAATTTGACATTTTCACACTGAAAATAAAGTTTAAATTAATGGATATAAAATGTCACCTTATTTAATACAATCATTGACTGACATTTCGATCCTCATTATTCCAATAAGATAGTTGAGTTTTCAAGGAAAATTACTCAAAATTTCACACATGATACTTCACTGTTGCTCAGAGATTAGCATTATGGCAAGAACAATGGATATTAAATGTAATGTATACCAATGTTTACATAATTCTGATACTTATTTGGCCCCTAATATAGTAACTCATATGTTTTAGTAAAACATTTTGTAGTTTTAGAGAACAGATATATGTCTCTTACCATGATTGGTAGTTTATTTATTTAAATGTTTAGAAACTTTATTGATACTTTCTTACAAAATTTTTGAATTAAAGATTGGATTTTCTTTACTGCCACATAATTTTTTAGTAGCAGACTATGAGTTATAGTTTCCTCAAATAGGTTTATATAAATGGCAGAGGTAGTTTCCAGAAAGTTGTTAGAATCAAATAGAATATTAGATTAAAGGGATTTTAGAAATGTGTATTTAGGAATAAATGAAAATTGTGCAACTATTGACTTTTTATTGTTACCCTACTACTCAATAGTCAAAAACCTTTGAGACAATAAATTTCATTAAATTTATTTTGCCGTTAGGTCCCATCTACATATTGATCCTAGATTTGTCCCTCCTTGTTAAATCATCTATTTAAATAAAGCAGTTGAATTTTGCCCAAAATTATACAATAAATGTTTGTAAGTGGTGGTTACATCTTATTAGATGCTTTCCATTTTATAATTTCCAGACAGTAATTAGATCATGTTATAAATTTGATATGCTGAGTGTGTATTGTTACACCCTGATAATATTAAATAAATGATTAAAGGACCAATACTTTGTAATTAACTCTTGATTGCATCAAATAGCTCTAATTCATCATCAACCTGTGTCAGTTACTGCTGATTTAGGCCGCCTACTGCATAGCCTTGTACATTAGGGGTTCTTGATCCCACCATGTTAGTCCAATCCAGGTTAGTTGGTAGACCAACCATGCCCATCCGACGCATGGATCATCTTACTTTTCAGACAAATGGGTGATCGGCCCAAATTGCCCTAACCAACTAGGAAACAACAAAGAAAATTTGTTGAGTCCCCGCAGGATTCGAACCCACGACTTACGGATTTTAAAGCACACGCCTATACCACTAGGCTACAGAGGCAGTTTAGTATATTGTATTAATAATCTTTTTTCTTATAAAACTTGCACTTGGTATTATTTTTTATCTATATTCCATTGACTATTGATCACTTCATTATATGATTTAACTAAAATACACGCAGAAACCCCTTTTTTTGAATACTGTAAGAATAACTTGCTAAAATGCTTATGTAGTTTGTATTGCGTATGATTGTAGTATTTTATATAAAGGTAAGAAGTTCATACTGATTGTATTTTAAAGGTAATTTCTTGACATACTCATGTATCATGATACTTTGTGTGTTCATTTTTTTCTATGTATAGTTTTCACTTGGTTATTATATTTCTCAGTAATAGGATGTATATTATAATATATCCATAATCTGTAGTAAGTTCTTAAAAATATTAGTATAATAGATATGAGTTGGCTAAACCAAAATTCCTTGGAAACGGAATGGCGACGTTTGTGTAAAGTTTTACTGTTTAACTATTTGAAGTACATGTCTTATAATAGTATCAATGTATTATGTAGTTATGTATATTTAACATGCGAACTGAAAAACATATTTGTAAATTGATCAAGTGATAAAATTTCTTCTTGTTTCAATATTTATATTACTTTAGAATTGTACATGATGTAAAGGGTTTACTACGGAAATAGGTTTAAAATACTAAACAAATTTTAGCATTAGTATGCATTGAAATATATAACAGTAGTGAATATTTTATTTTCCAAACCGGTACATAGGTTTTTTGTTAGGTTTTTCTCTTTCAATCTGTAGTACGTATACACTGAATGTAGCAATAACATAGAAAGCAGACAACTTGTGCTTTATTACTAAATTGTAATTAATAACTATTATATGTCCAATTAAACTCTTAATGGATGTTAACAATACGACCCGTAGCAAATAGCATTATGTATTGTTTTACGATTATAGATACAGTGAGAAAATATTTTCCATCGTAATTTTAAACGGAAAAGTTTGCATTTATCATGCTCTCTTAAATTGCTTCAGTACCTATACATTTCTATATTATACAGTGATATGAAATTTGACATTTCACACTGAAAAATAAAGTTTTAAATTAATGGATATAAAAATGTCACCTTTTTTAATACAATCATTGACTGAAATTTCCGTATCCTCATATTCCAATAAAGAAGTGAGTTTTCAAGGAAAATACTCAAAAATTTCTCACTACATGTATACTTCACTGTTGCTCAGAGATTAGCATTGTGGCAAGATCAATGAATATTTGATGTAATGTATACCAATGTTTACATCAATTCTGATACTTATTTGGCCCTAATATAGTAATCATATGTTTTTAGTAAAACATTTTGTAGTTTTAGAGAACCGATATATGTCTCTTACCATGATGGTAGTTTATTTATTTAAATGTTTAGAAACATTTATATGTACTTTCTTAGCAAAATTTTGAATTAAAGATTGGATTTTCTTTACTGCCACATAATTTTTTAGTAGCAGACTTGCGAGTGAAGTTTCCTCAAATAGGTTTATATAAATGGCAGAGAGAGTTAGTTTCCAGAAAGTTGTTAGAATCAAATAGAATATTAGATTAAAGGGGATTTTTAGAAATGTGTATTTAGGGAATAAATGAAAAATTGTGCAACTAATTGACTTTTATTGTTACCCTACTACTCCGCAGTCAAAAAACCTTAAGACAATAAATTTCCATTAAATTTATATGCTGTTAGGTCCCATCTGCATATTGTTGCTGATTTGTCCCTCAGTTAAATCATCTATTTAAATAAAGCAGTTGAACTTTGTCCAAAATTATACCATTGATGTTTGTAAGTGGTGGTTACATTGCACTATTAGATGCTTCCATTTTTGTAGTTTCCAGACAGTAATTAGATCATGTTATAAATTCTGATATGCTGAGGTGTATTGTTACACCCTGGTAATATTAAATAAATGATTAAAAGGACCAATACTTTCTAATTAACTCTTGATTGCCATCAGATAGCTCTAATTCATCATCAGCCTGTGTCAATTCACTGCTGGACTTAGGCCGCCCCTACTGAATGCCTTGTACATTAGGGGGTTTTTGGACCGTATCACACCACGCTAGTCCAATCCAGGTTGGTTGGTGGACCAACTACATGCCCATCCGACGCATGGATAATCTTACTTTTCAGAGAATTGGGTGATCGGCCCAAATTGCCCTAACCAACTAGGAAACAACAATTAAAATTTGTTTAATCCTCGCAGGATTCGAACCCACGACCTCTGGTTTCTAAAGCTGATGCCTATACCAATAGGCTACGGAGGCAGTTTAGTTCTAATTGCAAATAGTATATATAGGTAATTTTTCTATAAAAAAAATTTATTTAAAGCTCTGACATAGTTTCACAGTTTAACTAATATTTATTTGATCTTGAAAAATATACTTGTCGCTACTATTTTTTTAACATTTTATGACAATAAAAATATTTTTTTGAACCAGTCGGAGTAAGATACAGACCAAAAATACATTTTTGGTAAACTCTGTATCAAAAACCTATGTTAATTACATAGGTTATGGATATTGTGTTCACAGATTTTATTTTACGTGTGTTTCATCACAGTTATTGTTAAATAATAAAAGATTGTTTCTACGCTAGAGGGATATAAAAACAATATTTTTTAATCATTATTTTAATTAAACCTTTATACCTAACTACAGAGTTACTTCTTTTTCATCAACTTAAGCAGTAGTTTAGTATCGTTTAACTGTGTTTTTTGTCGTTTCTTGTGCTTTTCCACGGATTTTACTTTTGGTTTTTTTACTTCCTCTTGAATGGTTACGTTTTTCTTCGCCGGATTTTTATTTAACTCATTTAATAGCAACTCCGTTCTGTTAAGGTTTTTCACTAAAGTTTCGCTCTTTACGGTTTCTTTTAGCAACACTTCTTTCTGAAACGATACCTTTTTCTCTGCATTCAATTTCCGCTTGATAATTTTATTCGTAGTGTTGGATTCAGAGACATTTTTATTTTTAGTTAGCTTATTTAGAGCTTTTAATTTGTTCTTTCCAAACTTTACCATATTTGCATTCTATTTAAATTTGTAGCATACGTAACTATTAGGTACAAAACTTAACCTCAATGTATAACAATAAATAGAGTGCGATTTTATAATTGATGTCAATGTCAAATTTTCGTTAACAATACACCTGGTATTGTTAACGTTCCAATTTAAGCAATTCTAAATAACATTAACTAACTTAATGATCATAAAGCCTAAAACCTAGTTTTTTTGAGAACCCTCGATCTTTGGAACTAACGATAATAGCATTCAGGCTTCCTTAGAGACAACCAATTTGTGAAGATATTTTAGCCATGAGTTTTTGTACCCCAGCGACACTTCTAAAACCAAGCATGTTGGTAAATCGCAAAAAACACCCAAGATTCCGTCGGCTGTTAATTTTTTAATTCCCTCCAAAAAATGCGATTTGACTAGATCACCAAAATATCTTCTAACACTTTTTCTTCCTCAATTCAGTCCTCATGTGTCAAAATATTTTGTTTCCCCAGCCATCTTTAACAGTCGTAGATAGGTGCAAGCGTGTGCCTTAACTCGTAAATCATTTCCATTGCTATAGTTGAGATGTATACTTTCTAAAAAGGGGTTTTCAACCTGCAATTCACGTCACAAGCTTAGCCTTTTTTGAGATAGATATATTTTAGATATAGGCCACATCTGTTTGACGACAAATACTACGCGGCGCAGTAACTTTTTATTTTGGACGGTTCAGACGATCTGTGGTGACGCTTGAACTTTGCAAAAAAGAGCCGTGAAGGGCGATGAAGGATTAAATATGCGGCGAAATATCTCTAAAACTTTGAATGCAGTAAATTATGAACATGCAGCGTAATATACTTAGCGAAACACACACACTCGTGTTCCAGGGCAGTTATCACTATCGATTAATACAGTCGCCGGACAGTCCGCGTTCCGGTCCATATACCGATCGTTGTCGATCCTTAGGAGACATAAACAAATGCCTGAATCACGTACCTTCTGTATGGCCTTCACTTCTAGCAAATAATGTCGGCCACCTAGTTCGTGGGGACGGGAGCTTCCCGCAAGCTCTGACAAACTAAAGACAGCTAGTCTGGAAGCATAACATCCGTGTCCAAAAATCACAAAACCTTGACTCATAGATTGGTCGAACATACACAAAGTATCCCTTTTTTAGCCTGACATTACACTAGCTTCAGTGCCCTATAATCCTTAACAGAAGCGAGTGCAATCACTATCTCTGATACACTCTTGCGTCATGAGCAATTTTTCCAATTTCAACTTATTACAAGTATCTATCAATTACATTTCGCTTGCCATAAAACCTAAAAGTTTAGCAAATGTTCTTCCTTGAATTGGTAGCTTATT
Source organism: Lamproptera curius (assembly GCA_029286875.1). Classification (NCBI taxonomy): domain Eukaryota; kingdom Metazoa; phylum Arthropoda; class Insecta; order Lepidoptera; family Papilionidae; genus Lamproptera; species Lamproptera curius. Next base: position 2,678,750 of record JAGSMT010000105.1, on the reverse strand, counting down.
AGTATTTTCTTACATCGTAACACCTTTAGAGGGAAAGGATGGCTTTAATAATAAGGACATATAAATAAAAAAGATCATACTTGTTGAAATAAGTTATTATTGTCATATTGTGTCTGCAAGACATCGCCGAACGAATAACAGAAACAACGACATATCATGTAACCGCTACATATTTTTACAATATTAGTTTTTAATATTACAATTATTATCATTGCAATAAAAATCACATCTAAACAATTAAAGCGCTAAAATGAGCAAATAAATGCATTCAATTTAACATACTCATCCTAATCGAGGATGTAAAGTTTAAAAAAAAAAACAAATTAAATAAATTATATTGGGAATTGGAATGTTACTAGTATTCATTTAAAAGTAGTATTTAAATTTTATTTATTTATATATAATGCAACACATCTTTTAAATTTATTAAAAAGTGAATTAACCCAAACGACCAAACCAGATTAAATAAAATGATAACTTATTTTAAACACATTTAGTTACTATTAGAAATGTTCAATGATGTATGTCCAAAAAATGCTACACTTTCTTTAAAACTAAAATGGTGTACTGCTACAAACAAATATTCCTAGTAGCAGAAAACTAAAATTATTGTTCAGTAAAAAAAATATAAAAAACACAGCCATTATAAGAAGTAAATTACGTGTATACAATTATAGAGGAGTTTTCATGTTTATGTAGAAAGTTTTATAGCAAGTATTCAACTAATTAATATTCTCTTGTCCGGGAAATTTAAATTCGAATTTAAAAAACAGCAGCAAATTAATAATCTATGCTTGAGCCAAAGAAAAGGCAGAAATGATGCAAACAATGTAATCCATAGACAAAGTGATGCCGTACGTCGTTATTATTAATCAATTTACAATAACAACCCTTCACGTCTTACGGGTTACATTATTTACTTTAATTTCATATTATCATTTGGCCGGAAACAATAAATATTTTTCTGTCTACGTCCAGTAATATAGTGTAAATTACATTACAAAGCTTATCATACAGATTTTATCTACCTGATTATACAAAAGCTACAGCATTATTATAGAATACTATGTATTGTCTTTTCAAGATTGACAGATGTAGAAGGAAAATGTTTACAAGCATGAAATAAAAATAGATTTTAAACGCAACTTTGCTACTGCTTGAGTTAAGATTAAAAAATAATATAAAAGTATAAACATAATTATAAACGTATCTATTGGCAAAAATATCAATATGCTGCTATATAACTGCTTTTTCAAAAGTGTATGTCATAATTAAATGTACAGCACGCGTTGAATAAAAATTTTATACATTTATAAAGGTTTTAAAACATAATCAACGTTCCAGCAATTCTTAATACTTTAATCTAGAAAATAAGGAATGTCACAGATGCAATACACATTAACAAAATAGCACAAAATATAATGCTTTTTTATTGGTTGACATCGCGTCATACTTGATGTTTGTCAGTGGCGCACGGATAAACTTTGTTTTGTCACCATTTTGTTGATATAGATACCTTTTTATACAGATTTCACAGTATTTCCTTTATGTATATTAAAGATTAAAATGCTACATTTAATTACTACTTTATAGCAAAAATAAACGAATATCTGCCAAATAAAAGTAACCTATTTATCATTATTGTCTCTGAAGCCTGAAATGTTCCCTTTGTACTATGAATGTACGAAGATTCTTATTTACATTACTTAAAAATAAATCAAATTAAAATCTGCAGTATTTATTATTTGGAAGAATTGTTTCAAAATGCCTCATGATATTGCATTATATTATAAGGTTAAAGGAATAAATACATTCTTGAATGTTCTTGATTTTTAGAATTTTTGGCAGTTATTTATTAAATATGCAAGGATACGTAATTAAGTGATATATTCCGGTAAGAATATATGATATAATCATATACATAATTATATAACTGCGAGTAATAGTGCTACGATTATCCAATATAATGTCACACAACAATTAACAATCATTAAATGTGAATATTCATATTAAATTTCCAAACATATATTCGATTAAACCATTACTGTTAACTCTTCTAGTAATGACGTACAACATTATTATAACATGCATTTTCTACATTCAAACATGATTTTACGTTATTCCATTTGAACTTTATTATGGCCTTACCTAAATGCAAAAATAATTAAAGTATACAAATCAAGTCCTATTAAATTACAGCAATTTTTTTTTTTAAAAGATAAATGATAGAAGTCGTATGTTTTAATATTCTGTAACGACCAAATGAAGACAATTATTAGAAATACTTAAAGTGCTGCCAGGCAAAAAAAATACAAGGATTGCCTTTTTATTTTTTAAATAATGAATATTGAGTTTTTGGAAGCGCAAATTTGATAATTAATAACCATTGGCAAAAAATATCAATTCATATGTTTTATAAATTGCCATATTGTTTATAAACGTTTGTTTTTTTTACTTTAAATAATAAATCATAAATTTCTACGCAACGAGATATATATTTTTAAACCGATTATTTTAATAATTATACTGCACTCGTAATCAAGATGAACCGGGCCGGATATGTTTCAATCTCCGATTTTAGAGCTCTCACTGTAACAATAAGATCTTTATTAGTACGAGAAAATGTTTACATTTATTAATTCTAAGGAAGCATTTTAATAACGCCAATTTTAATGCGTGATGATGACGATACGTCATGTCCATCAAAAACACCTTATAACATAGAAAATTGATAATTGCTCAAGCTAGGAGCCATTCAAACCGGAACACAATGTCTTTAGACAACTGCTTGCTAATAGAAATAGTTATCGCGGTAATACTTTCATAGGAGGCGTAGGGAACTTACTGAACTTTAACTTTATAATAGTTATTATTGAAATCAAATTTTTGACTTACCTTCATTTTTGGTCTCACAGATAACGTCAGCTTTTGTACTAATCTCGTAAAGGAATCTGTAAAAAACAAATTTAGGGAATATTAAAATCTTCAGACAAACAGATTTAAAATTATTACCGTTAATATTAATCATTAACTGTCTTTGAATTTGTGGGACAGATTTTCATAGAAGTGTTTCATGATTTTTTTGTTACATAATTATCGATATGTACAGGGATTATTCTTAAAGATTGCGACTACGACGGCCAATCTATTTCAGAAATCTGCCGTCACTACAGTAGGAGGTAGAATAGGGCACAGATGTACGTGCAGACATAGGTGCATTATACTCTTGGTGCTCATACTCTCCAAGCGGTACGGAAAACCGTCACGTATCTGACATGCTCATCCTGCGGATCATCTTACTTTACAGCCAATCGAATTTGCCCTAACCAATTAGGAAGCAACATTGAAAGGTTGTTGAGTCCTCGCAGAATTCGAACCCGTGACCTCCGGTTTCTAAAGCGCGCACCCCCATACCACTAGGCTACGGAGGCAGTACTCATAGGGTTACCGTATTTACGTACCCGTAATAGTGTTCAACCCCAATACGAGTGCTGGGCTCCAGGAGTAGAAGGTAGACCGGCACCGCCGTGAGGATCATCAGGCATCCGACACCAGTTTCCGCTGGTGACGCCACGGCTGGCACAGCCACCACCAGCACAGTGCAGATTATGTATATTACTGTGGAGAAATATTAATATTAATTAACTGTATATTACTTATATATACAACTTTATACGTGTTTTGAAAACCTAATAGAAATCACATTTTCTACATATTTAGTATGTAAAGTGTTAACTGCCTCCGTAGCCCAGTGGTAAATGCGTGTGATTTAGAAACAGGAGGTCGTAGGTTCGAATCCTGCGGGACTAATCACCCAATTGTCTGAAAAGTAAGATGATCCAAGCGTCGGATGGGCATGTAAAAAGTCTGTCCTGCGCCTTATCTCTCTCTGGTCGTGTCGGTTATCCGTCCCATTGGGCTTTGAGAGTATAAAGGAACAGGGAGTGCGCTTGTGTTTGCGCGTACACTTGTGTACTATAATATCTCTTGCGTAGTTTGCTGATCTCTTATATAGATCGGCCGCCGTAGTCATAATCGACTGGAGAACATTATTATTATGTAAATTGTGCAAAACAGTCACAAACAATCAGTAAAAAAGCAAGTAAATAACTTATGTTGGGGGGGGTCGATGTCTTCGTGTATCTCTAGCCGCCGTCAACAGTCATTTAAGAAAATATATGTCGTCTAATTCATTATTAGATGATAATGAATTAGAAGACATATCTAGTCATTTAAAATAGTTACGGAGATCAGTTGCCAGTCGCTTTATGTAAAAACTATTATTCAGGTAATACTAGTTGGATTAGAAGCCGACTCCTTGATAACTTGGGAGGTAGAAAGAAGAGTGTTAAAATCAGCCCCAATTTTGAGATATATATAATACAATACATGGATCTACTAAGTGATAAGTAAGCGGATAATAAGTTCATTTTCTTAATCGTAAATTAACCCAATGTACCGCTGGTGCGTTTACATGCGTTACAGTTGTAAATAACTTTAAACAAATAAATAAATACGAAAGGTACCTGGGAAGAAAAGGTTGACTTTGATGGGTCGTTCGAGATTAGGCCGAGTGTAGCGTAACACGGGCAGGCAGAGTACCGCAGCACCGATGCTTAGCTGGAACAAAAATGCTTTATAAAATATAATATTAATATTAAACACACCTATTTATTAAAACATCTATGTAGACAAAATCAGGCTGTGTCAACTGCGTGTTGTTCTGGACCCCTAGGATTCCCCATGTGGGTATAATTTCATGAAATACGTCTAATCTTTAGTTGAATAGCGATCACCTGTATGATCGCTATTCGTAACAAAATTCTCATGCCGTTATAATTTCAGCGAAAGAGTCTTGTTATAGGTTAGAGACCCTAATAACAGCCTATGGGGCTAGGTCTGATTTAAAACGGGACAATAATTATGTGCGATGAACATAAGCGTTTTGATTTACAATAAAAAAATGGTTTTTATCGTCCAGGAATACATATTTTTATTTATAGATTGGACTCTCTCATATACAGGATACATATTAACTACAGATTCCAGATCACTATCGGTTAAGCTATACCCTGTTCCAAAATACAATAAAAATTATTACCCAAGTAGCGAAGCCGACGTAGTTGATTAACGCGTAGATGTCAGATACAGTCAGGTAGAGTAAGGAGAGCAGGGCGACCGCCAGGACAGCGGGTGCAGGGGTGGCCCTAGCCGATACCATGGTCAGCACACCGGGCATTTGACCTTGCGCTGCTCCGGCGTAGAACAGCCTGAAAACAATTATACACGCTAAATATTTGATATACTGCCTCCGTAGTCTAGTGGTAAAGGCGTGTGCTTTAGAAAACCGGAGGACACACCAAGTTTTCATTGTTGTTTTCTAGTTGTTAAGGGCAATTTGGGCTGATCACCCAATTGTCTGAAAAGTAAGATGATCCATGTGTCGGCATGTAAAAAGTCGCTCCACCCACTGACCCGCATTGGGCTAGCGTGGTAGGGTACGGTCCATAAACATCCTAATGGAGAAGGGATAGCCGTCCAGCAGTGGACTGACACAGGCTGATGATATATTTGGTATACAATTTTTATATATATATAGCTACACTTGCAAGAATCGCGCTTTATGAACTAGATGTCGTTAAATCAAATGCCATGGAAACTAATTTGTTCCACCTTTGATATCTAGCAAAATATTCTGAGTGCTATACCTAGTTTTTATAAAAAACAATATAGCAAATTAGAAGTCGTGTGCGTCTGTCGTCCGCCGCTATCTGAACCGTTCGTTGTAGTTACTCAATTAGGTAAATGTGAATCATAAACGATGAAGGCCATAAACGCTTCTAATTTTATTCCTCAAAATATACCTGGATGATGTCAAAAGCACTCCGTTGACCGCACCGAATGTAGAGGCCGCTACAAAGAGTGGTATGCACAGGGCAAACCAACCGAACAACCTCTCGGCAAAAGTGACGGCCACCGCAGCTGATCCTAGAACCTATAATTACAGCGAAAGTTAAACACATACCATAGACAAAACAACTCTTTGAATAAATCATATATTATCTATTAATTAAAATGATTATCCATTAATATAACTAATGTGAGCAAGAACAAAATGTAGAGGATCAATTTAAGCGCCTTACTTTTCTAGATTTTACATCTTATAAACTCCAGCTTAGTGTTGCATTTGATTCTTTCGGAACGGTCTTCTCTCTTAGTTTGACCTGACTCAAAATAAATTTTAAGTTTTTGTGGAATAATTATAATCACAAGAAAGTTTTACGGCCAATTCCCCGGACGATGACATAATTTTTAGAGAATGAACGAACAGATTCTTTTGAACAACTTTTGTAATCAATGTATATGATGATATTAATTCATATCATCATCATCATCAGCCTATGGTAGTCCACTGCTGGACATAGGCCTCTCCGAATACACCTCCATCCATTAGGGATTTTGGACCGTACCCCACCACGCTGGTCCAATGCGGGTTGTGGTGGACCGACTCTTTACAAGCTCATCCAACGCATGGATCATCTTACTTTTCAGACAATTGGGTGATCGGCCCAAATTGCCCTAACCAACTAGGAAACAACAATGAAAATTGTTGAGTCCCCGCAGGATTCGAACCCACGACCTCCAGTTTCTAAGGCACACGCCTATACCACTAGGCTACGGAGGCAGTTATATTAATTATAATTATAAAATAACAATTGTTATCGTTGTTTTCTGGTTGGTTAATACAATATCGGCCGATCACCCAATTGTCTTAAAAGTAAGATGATTCATGCGTCGGATGGCATGTAAAAAGTCGATCCCGGTTGAAAAAACCATCTTTAGCAGTGGTTATATGAAGTCAGAGCCTTCAAATTTACTGACATCTAATTCATCCTCAGAATGCAGTTTACCTTTGGGTTGCGGAGATCAGATGCCAGTCGCTCTGCGTAAAACTGTAATTAGGTAAATCTGGATGGATTCGAAGCGTACCCAATGATAATTTGGGATAAAAATGGTTAGCTGAATGTATGTGATGATGTTAGACGAATTTAAATTACGATAAACTTGTAAGTGTAAAACTAATTGCACTTTATTAGTGGATAGCGAAAAGAAAATCGAATGGTAAACACGTACCTCGGTAGGCGAGAGTGTAGTGTAAAAAGCGACGTTGGTAAAAGTGTAGACGACAGTGACTAGAGCGCAAGAAATAGCAATTGCTCTCGGTAAGTTCTTCACTGGATCCTTGAGTTCTTCAATTATGAAGTTTAGGTAGTTCCTGAAAGGCGAAGGGTTTTCATGTGCTAAGTACATAGCCTTTAATGCTACAGTCTACTGTATAGAAAAACCCTTATTTCAATTAATCAAAATGCAGAAACGTTTGAGTAAAAACACTAAATATTTATCTGTATGTTTTATTCATGGACTGGTGACATGATCTTTTGTTTTACGAACTCCCAACGGATTAGATTGTTGACTGTAATTTAGAACTGGTGTTGTTTTATACTACTCTATTATATTAAAAAGAAAATTAAGTTATGAAACAAATGAATGAAGCTTATGTTTATGTAAAGATGTACAAAGTTAAAATAATATAACAAAACTACCTTATAAATCTTATCGTGTTAATTAGTTTACAATATACCGAGATTTCTTCACTGAGTTTTATTACCAACATAACTCAAACTTTCCTTCATGATATTATCAAGGACAATATAATATATTAAAAAGTTAAATATTAAAAATAAGATTGTCAACTACGTACGTACAGTCTAATAAGGATAGTCAAATACTGTTTTTCATATATATTTTTACATACCCTTTCAGATTATTATTACTACTATAATTAACATAATAATATTTGACATAACATAATAATATATAGAGAGCGCTATATAACCTTTTTTGCTCTTTCAAAAATGGAAATAGATTTTAACATCCTTGTTAATCGTGAAAATTTGTATTTTTTAATAAGAGCGAAGAGAAATTTGTGGGGCGAACTATAATGTAATTATGGAGGGAAGATTTGAGCACGAAATAATTTTACTACTCTATTTTGTAATAAAGAATTCTACAAGGCGCTATGCTTGGTTCCATTTTCCTGTTGGTAAAATATTTATGAAATGCGAGCCATGAGATCGATTCAATTTAATTGGATAAATTGATTCCTTGATAAATAATGCAAATTTTGTGTTTTATAACTACATTTTTATGGAATAAATAAACGATATACAATTCTATAATAAGTACATCTTTCCTATAGGCGGATGATGATAACTTCGTTAAAGTTTGATTAAAAAAGGTAATTTTTGGTTTGATTAATTGGATAAGGCTGATGATGTTGGTAAAGCTTCTTAATATATGCTCCTTTTAACTACTATTATAAGAAATAATGAAGCAACTGTTTTTTCATTACATCAAAAGTTAGAAGCCTAAAAACAAAGATGATTATAACACTATTTAAATATAAATTAAGTTGGCCAAAACTCACCATCCGTTGTAAGCGAACAGGCCTGAGTAGAACGATAGAGCGATAGATGTGACATCGTCCGTCGTACCTTCGAAGGTGAAATGCTCCACTTTGCCTGGAAACAGAGAATTTTGGTGACCAGTTGAACATCTACAAATTTGGATAACCCAATTTTCTTGGTGTAAGTTCTATCAATCTGAGTCTGTATAAAAACCTTGGGTAATTAGTAATTAGAACGTTAACCACTGCCTTCGTAGCCTAGTGCTAAACGCGTGTGCTTTAGAAACCGGAGGTCGTGGGTGCGAATCCTGCGTGAAATCAACAAATTTTTATTGTTGTTTCCTAGTTTGTTAGGGCAATTTGGTCCGATCACCCAATGGCCTGAAAAGTAAGATGATCCATGCGTCGAATGGGCATCTTAAAACCAACTCGCATTAGACCACCGTGGTAGGGTACGGTCCAAAACCTCCTATTGGATAAGGCGCGCGTTAGGAGAGGCCTATGTCTAGCGGTGGACTAACACAGGCTGATGATGAAAGTAAACCAGACAATATTTATACCATTGAGCAACTTATATGGTGACATATGTTAGAATTTATTTATTAAAGCTTAATGCACAAGTGAGTACAATGGCGGACTTAATGCCTAAAGGCATTATCTACCAGTCAAACTTTGGGTGGTACAGAGAAAATTAGGTAGGTGCATGAGTGAAATAAAACGAGGATACGGTTTTTTATAAGTTTAGGGAAAATAGATATAACTACATACATAATTACGTATTACGAAAATAGAATTTACATATTACACATACTTACTAACTACATATATTTCTAAATACAGACTTACACATTTATATACATATATATATAAATATTATATTATATAAATACATATACATATAAAATATACTACTAATATGTACTAAGTCTTTCTACAGCGACTGAAGGAACACTTATTTAATAAACTGTTAGAAGAGTCGTTACCTTCACGTAACGACTCTTTTAACAGTTTATTAAATAAGTGTTCCTGAGCTTTTCTTTGAAAGGTTAGGCGACTCTCTGCCACCCTTCACATCAGAACGATGCGAAGGACAGGAAAGTAAACGGTTATTATTTGAACGCAGATTCATATGGTTAAGTGAACAGAGAAACACAAAATGATAAGTTAAGTAGGAAGGAGTAGAAGTAGAATCAAGGAAAGCATATAATGTGGTCAGCGCTCTCAATGTCCACCTTTGGCGTATAGGTAACCATAAAAGTTTGGAACGATAAGACGAAACGTGGTCATACTTACGTAGATTGAAAATGAATCGAATGCAATTATTGAGAAGTCGGTCTAATTTATTGAGCTGATCTGCATTTAGGTCTACTACTGCACTAAGATCTGCTATAGACGACTACAGGAAATATTTGGGACTGTACAAGCATTACCTTAGTCTCAGCGGGCAAAAAGTTTTTTAGTCTGTAAAGGCATCATATGGTACTCGTAACTTTTTGGCTCACTTGAGAAATTTGACTGTTCCAGCTCAAGGTCTCATTTATTACCAGGCCCAAATTTTTTATTGATTTACTGAAGGATATTGTGGAATTGTCTTAAATGATTGGTGGGAGAGAACAAAAGTCCACTATACTAATATTCCTTCGGCTACCAACCAAGAGGGCCTGGCATTTTGATGGGTTAACAGACAGACAAAAATCGTTAGCCCACTTTTTTATTTTTTTAAGGTATCTAGTTAATATGACTAATTACTACTAGGAGCTTTTTAACAGGCGATTGTGTGTATAACTGAAGGTCGTCGGCATACAGGTGATAAGCACACTGAAGGTCTTGAGTGATTAGGTTTATAAAAACAGAAAATAACAAGTGAGAAATAGTATCGCCTTGCGGGACGCCAGCAGTAATATTAAACCAATCTGACTTTAAATCATCAGATAAATCTGCCTGCATGCGCCCGCGAAGATAGGATGAGAACCAATCCAGCGCCCTGTCTGAAACCATCAAATGGTAAAGGATAGCTAAGAGGATATCGTGACTGAGGGCATTAAAGGCATTAGAGAAATCAATTAGAACCATTACAGTTACCATATTATTCTCAATGCCTGCCCTAACGTCACCAGTCACTTTAAGAAGGGCTGTAGTGGTACTGTGACCAGGCCGAAATTCAGATTGTAACGGATTTATCAAATTGTTACTGTAAACAAAATGAGAAAATTGTTTAAGGACACAGGACTCAATAACCTTTGACAAGAAAGGCAGGATTGAGATAGGTCGATAGTGAACAGCAAGGGAGGGATTAGAACACTTTGGAAAAGGACGAACCAAAGCTTTGCGCCATAAGAATGGGAACTTACCGGTTTCCAAGGAAAAGTTTATAATATGGCTTATCGCAGAAAGGACGTAGATAAGGATACGAACTATCATGCGTCGGCTGATTTCATCAACACCAACAGCATTGGACTTGATAGCGAGGATTGATTTAGTTACTTATATGCGCTTCTTTTTGTTATAAAGCTCTTGAACTGAAGAGATTTTGCAGATTACTGGTATTTAGAGGATGTGCTTAAATAAATGAGGTAAGAAGAGACTGCCCGAAAATAACAAAGAGGCTGTATACGGAGCCCAAGAGCATGATACCGAAATTGTAATATCCACTAAAAACTAAATGTACTCATTTCCTTAAATTGAATAATATATTGATAGGATAACCGTAAAAACAGTTAACGGAAAATTTATTCCAATTTAAAGCTATTTCTTCTTAAATTTTAGTCAGATAACATCCCTAAAAAGACAATATTTCAATCGTTACTCTGACAGATAAATGGACTAATACTATATTTAAACAACAATAGCGCTGCCACTTGACGACTGCCGCGATATTTTTACTCTGTTGACATGTCAAAAGCGTACCAATGAGAATATGTGTTACGGGATGAAATTAAATAATGCCGACGTCGGACACAGGATTGAGCCAATCATCTAATAAGGCGAGCAGTGTCTGCCGAGGAAGTAACGAATTGGCGGCCATTTTGACCGCGCACGATGACAGCGATTTTGTAACAATACTGGCGTATTGTGGACTTTCCATTCTGAGCTGGGCGATTGATGCTGGACGTGAGAAAAGAACAGCGGAACTGCTTCGTCTTGGTTGGGATTTGAAGAGGAATTTTAATGCACAGCAAGCTAGATGATTGGTTTAGACGAGTCAAATACGCCTTTAAACGGAGTTATGTATTAACATGAACATGGAAAATGTAAATAAAGTGATATTTAACATTTGCACGGAAAAAAAATTTATACAGACATGTTGGCGTACCTTTACCAAGATGTGTAAAAACTAAATAAAAATTATACATTGTGTATATTGGTTTTGATCTTGGTTTGATTACTTGATGAAGCAAATGTAACTTAAGTAACCTGTTACTTAACATAGGATCGGCTTACAGATTGGACTTAAAAATCATGACTAGTACCTATGATAACCAGATATTGTCTGAACATGCATTATTTGTACAGTGAGTACAGTTATATATATATTATATGATAGTTATATTTTTTGAGTAAATTCGTGCAATAGTAATGAATATGAGTTGTCTGTGAGTGTACATTGTCTTTTTTTGTTTCTTGACAATAGATTTTTCTATATTTAGTTAGATTATTGGGTCCCTTTTTTACAGGGGACCGTCTGAATTGGTAACACCGCGGTACCTATTTCTTGCCCAACGATGGGAAAACACTACCGTGTTCCAGTTAAAAGGGCACTGTAACCAGCGTATTTACTAGGTAGATAAGACTCAACATCCTATGTCTCACGGTAGGCAGCGCGTTGGTGATGCCACTGGTATTGCCAATGTCAATGGGCGTCGGTGACCACTTCCCATCAGGTAGTGTGACTGTTTTCAATGGATGAATTAAATGTAACAATATTTGATGGCCCTGACGTCCTATAATATCTGCGGATTTTGTTGTAGAATGGAGAGCTACTTTTTCCGTTGTCCTTGCATGCATAGACTTTATTACTTTCCAGCAAATTGTCCTAACCAAATATGAATGATGGATGATACTCAAAATTGTTGCCCCGTTACCGGTTAATTTGTTGTTGTTCTTTAAAAATACATTAAACTAACATGAGTACTATACCAAAATTGAAAAAGAAAATGACTTGTACATAGCCATGACAAAGTTTTTATAAAAGACAAAGTTTAACAATTGGACCATAAAGATAGGAGCCCTTTATCAATTTCGAAGACTCTCTTAATAGCTAGGCAAAAATTACAGTTCCTATAGTTCAGCCAAATATGTCACAGAATTGCTAACAAACACAGAATTGTAAACAACTAGCTAGTGAGTTTAGTTGCTTCAGCTACAAAGCAGCAGACGTAATGTGTTGTTATTGGTCCACTGCACACAGTTATAATTAATAATATATCTATATACTTAGTTATAATTATATATCTTGTCATATTGTCAATATGCACGCAAGATGTCCAACGATACCTTGTTGCCATGGGTTAGAATGTTTACATCAATGTTTTATTTGGCTTTGCTATAATATAATTCACATTACTTTTTATAATCAACGACAAAATAAAAACTTCTTTGATCAATATCTTCTTCGACCTGCAATTTAGCCTGTCATCAGTTCTATTACTACAAGAGTAAAAGTTATTTTGTTCGGTTCATTCGTTCGTTCGCGTTGAATGAACTGGTCGGGTACGATTTCATTCAATAGTTCCGGTCACGGCCGTTGGGGAGACGCGAGGTCGTAGCGTGGCGGTCAAATGCCGATGTAAATTTCTTTGAGCGCTCGCAAATTAAAACTGTATACAGTCATTTTTAATTATTCTATTGTTATAGAACGAAATGCTACTGTTTTTCAGATGTTTGTAAATGTAAAAAAAAAACCGTTACCGTTAAGAACTTATGTGGCGGAATGCCAAGAATTGAATCTGTTGATTTAAAAATGAAACTTGTTAAATTAAAATATATATTAAATTGTAATTACGTCATTAAATCATAGTGCAACATTAATGAACATGATAAATTACGAAGAATAAGCAACAAAGTTATAGTCAAATGTTTAAACTCTAACACAATGTGACCATTAGAAAGTTTTTCTTCTTTCATCCGAAATTTGCACTAGCTACCGCTTTGAAATAGTTATCGGAATTAACTTTTAATAGCCAATGTATCGTATTTATTTGGTATAAAACATAAAGTTTTTTTTTAGTTTCAGTATTCTAGTGCAGAGCTCTGGTGAATAGATATTACATAATCCATGTCTTAATTTAATTCAATAAAAGTAATATGAAAGTGTTATAAAATAACACCTCGAGGGACGCCGTTTCGAATAATTGACGAGCAACTTTATTGGCTTGACTAGCAAAAACGATAACCGCTACAGCCCGAATAACGATGTAACACATTTATATTTAAAATATATACAAATAAATTGTACACTATTTCAAATATTGTAATTTTATTTTTGTAAAATTGTATCACTTTTAAATCAAAAATCCTTAGTTATTTTGCACATTTACTGTTTTAGTATTATTTGTTTAGTTTTGTTTTAGTTGTTTATTTTTGTTTTCGTTTCAAGAAGTTGTTGTTTTAGTGAAAAGTGTTTAATATGTGTTATTTATTTTTACATTAATTCCACTGAATACCAGCATTCGTGGGGTGTATAAAACTCATGTTTCAACGCTGAGTGGAAACCGTTTTGATTCACTGTGTCTAATACTTATTGCTTTTGTTATTTATAATTATTTTTTCGTATTGGTTTAATGTACAAAATAAAATTTTTTCTTTCTTTCTTATGTGTCATGTCGTCATTATAGGTATGTGTACTTTATATTTTATTTGGCAGAAACAAACAATAACCGACGATCGTACCATGGCCAGGTGTTAAGGCAGTTTGATATTGACTTATTACGTTGTTTGAAGAATAATACGCAAACGACATCACTTCGTTGCTATTGGTAACATTGTTTACATAAATTCCATATCTTTTTTAGCTTCGAAAAGGAATGTTTTATTATTTTACGATTGTCAGGTAAATAAGATGTTATATCATATGTATTAAGAAGACAGGCGGCAATGAATATATTATTTCACCTACTTTATATCACCTTTCTTATCGGAACGTAGATATCTAATAACTATATGAAAATATTATGTTCATAAACATAAAAATAAATTTTCAAAACATTGTGATACATCATCATCAGCCTGTGATAGTCCACTGCTGGACATAGGCCTCCTAATACACCTCCATCCATTAGGGATTTTGGACCGTATCCCACCACGCTGGTCCAATGCGGGCTGGTGGGTGGACGACTTTTACATGCCCATCCGACGTATGGATCATCTTACTTTTCAGACAATTGGGTGATCGGCCCAAATTGCCTAACCAACTAGGAAACAACAATGAAAATTTGTTGAGTCCCGCAGGATTCGAACCCACGACCTCCAGTTTCTAAGGCACACGCCTATACCACTAGGCTACAGGCAGTACACATAATATAAATAAAAGAAATAAGCATAATTTTGTCCTTCCAAAAACTAGGCTCCGAAGAACAATAAAATGTTTCATGGGGGACAATGTATACCCTTCTACAACAAATCCCAGAAAACGTTCAGCTATTATCTGTTAATAAATTTAAAGGAACGTTTATTTGTTAAAGGATATTGTAGTAATGACAACTTGATAGATAACACTCTGGTAATGAACTTTTCGTTCCAGGCTATTTCAAACTATTATAATGTGATGTTTTTTATAGAAAAATTGTAAAACTTATTGAAAAAAGGAAAAAGAAAAGTCCCTCTGAGTTTCTTACCCCGGTTTTTCTCAGGTAAGAGGCTTCCATTTCCGAACCGGTGGTAATTTATTTGACAATTAATAAGAAAGTGTAATGCTTCCATATTGAATAAAGATATTTGACTTTGACTTGACTTTAAACTCTCACCTCAGGACGAATATATTTCTTCACAGCACATCCTCCATTAGGACACTTCGTAAAACGTTAGGTTTTAATAAAGTTTCTTTGTCTAGTTGTAACTTTCATCGTGATTTAGATATAAAAACGAGTTAGTATTTCTTACAAACTAATGTGCGGTGGGTAATAAATATAAGATGTATCCAATTTGTATTTTAAACGACGTAAAATAAGTATTTTCTTTCAAAACTTGTTTAAACTCGTGGTTAACGTGATAACTAATGTTTTGCCCTATTTTCTTAATAAGTTATTGTAAAAAGTAAAAAAGAGAAATACCTTAAAAGATAAAAGTTACAAGGCAAAATATTAATAAGTCCATTATTAAAACGTAGGATCATAACATGACATTATTGTAATAAATAATTATGTTACTATTGTAGTTAACGGAAATAAGCACGGATAATTATGTGTCTTAGGGTGGTGAGTGTACTTGTGGTGTAACATTAATTTTTCATAGACAGGTCGTATCGTTTTTTATATTATTATCAAGTGAAAGACCCTCATCTAGCTTTTTATATCAATTGTAAAAGAAACAACCAGAATTCAAGTTTAAATTACTTTTTTATCAAGCCATAATCAATCATCAAGTTAAAAAAAACATAATCAAAATATTTTTTTTATCCAAGAGCCTTAAATCTACATATTAAAGTATACTATTCTAGTATTATAATAATTTTCAACTATTGCATGATAAGAACTCTGTAGTTAAAGTGCAAAATAATCCTTCGCTCGCAATCTCATCTTATAGTCAATTATCTGTTGTACAGACTTGTTTAGACGTTCTATGCAAGTCCTCCTATCGGGAATAAATTACACGGCAAATTGGTTCCTGCCTTTCTATAGGGACGTCAGCTGCAGACGCTACGCTAACAAGTTTTTTCTGATGTACAAATATGTCAGATATCCCGAGGGGAAGAATTTCAATTACAGTAACAATACAAAAAGAAATAATTTTTGTTACTTAAGTCGATAGTAATATCTAACTTTTAATATATCACTACAGAGTATAAAACAAAGTCGCTTTCTCTGTCTCTATATCCTTATGTATGCTTAAATCTTTAAAACTACGGAACGAATTTTGATTCGGTTTTTTTTAATAGATAGAGCGATTGAAGAGGAAGGTTTATATATATAATACAAGGATAATATTGTAGAAAAATGCTGATAAATTTATATAAATTTCAGATACCAGTATTGTCGCCGATGCGGTTCTGTTTGAAATTAATCCGAAAATTTTTGTTATTAAGTTGACATTGGCTTTATTTATGAAGCATGAAGCTAGATATCTTTTTTTAGTACTCAATACAAGTAAAAGTCCTTTAAGTTGAGAGTTTAGCGTGCTAACTCAAATATCTTTGAAACGTTTGTCATTTCTCAGGTATGCAGGCATAGATATAGTGAGAAAAGATTTTTCTTCGTAGAGAGAAAGTTAGTATTTATCATGCTTTTTATCGACTGACACTAAAGCTACTTTCAGTTTGGACTAGGACGCCTCTGATCTGTTATCTGTCCTCAGGACAAAATCACTAATATTCTAGCATCTTTTACAACATTATTTAAGATTGTAAAGAAAAGTATAATATTGTCCACTTAAAAGGTGTACAATATTATTGTAAAACTAAAACGTTTGTTTATTGTAATTGAAAACCCTATAGGAACTTTTACTTTACCTTTACTTTTAATTCATCAGAAGACATTTTAATTTCAAATCTCATTACAATATCCTTTAATGCACACGGGCCCCGTAAACTATTTTAAACTTGAAAATATGAATTTTAATTCCCAGATTTTTATGAGATTTTTAAAAAATTTCTATATATGCAAGTTCTATATAAAAAGGAACTCACTAAGATGAACAAAAGACCTGATAGTCATTGGCGATGAACAATTTTTTAAATAATTATGAAATAACTTATGAAATTAAAATACATTGTGTGGCAACTGTCATATCTTTATCGGCCAAAAAAGAAAAAATAAGTAATGAATCAAAATAATCAAAGGTTTGGCAATGACCTAGATATTAAACAAAAATGTATTTGCTCACAAAGAATTGACGCATTTATCAGAAAGTGTAAGAAAAGTGGAACACAAGATCACCTGTGCAAACAAATGTCTGAAGTTTCTTGCGTAAGTAAGCTTCATAGCATTTAGATAACCATTAAATGCTTACTTCACAATTACGCTAAATAAATACTGATTAAATTATTATCAATCAACTGAAGATTTTTTAGGTTTGATGTGTCAAAAACGGTGACATGAATTTTAAGATCCTCTAAAAACTTTGAAATGTGAAATTTTCCAAACAGATAACAATATAACATATTATTCATCTGGATATTTTCCCAAGTTATCATTGATTCAGCTTCAAATCTAGCCAGATTTACCCAAATAACAGTTTTCACGTAGAGCGACAGACATCTGACCTCCACAACATAGGGGAAACTGTATTCTATGGATGGATTAGGCGGTAGCGTAACTACACTTCTCTATAAATAAGACGGTAAAATCGGATTAACATGCGTCGCATGGGCATGACTAAAAATGATCGGTCAGGGATACGGTCCAATAACTCCTTAATGGAGAAAGCGTACAACAGGGGAGGCCTATGTCCAGCGGTGGACTAACACAGGCTGATGACGACGATGATTGGATTGGGATACGTTTTGACACTTTTAGGTTTACAAGCATTAGAATGTCTTTCGCACACGCTTCGTTTGTCATTACTAATTCAGATTATGACCTAAAAACAAAGATTAAAGTGCATAAACGCCTAATGTAAATGTAAAACCTTATCAGTATCTGAAATATTAAAACTTCTATCAGGTTATGATTGTAGTCACGTGATGAACTATGTATGGAGCATAGCATACCAAATACAACCCTGTGTAGGATTATTTAAACAACGAGAATATTCAGTCTCAGGGTATTAGAAGAAAAGGAGTGGGACCCCTATAGATAATACGAGTGTGATTTTAACCTGCTTAATATAAAAGCTGGATTTATGAAACGCTTAACAAATGGCACAACATTTTCGGGCGATTGAGATCCCCAAAAAAAAAGTTCCACTGTACATATAACAAAACGACATTTTCTTAAAATAAAATTTTGTCCGTCTCTCTGTCTATGTGTTCTGGCTAAAGTCTGGAACAAGCTAATAGCTGGTTGGATTTTGACGTGAATTACACTGGACGATAGGGAGTAACATAGGCTGATATTTTTTAGATTTTTCTATATTATCACTCGGCCAAAGTCGCGGACAATGGCTAGTGGCTTCTAAAACGAAATAATGTTGAACTTACCTCTACACAGCTGGTAGATGCCGGCAGCTATGATGATGAAGAGCGCTAACAGTTTGGCGTATGTGAACCAATCCTGGACCCTGGTGGCCGCACGAACCGACCAGCAGTTCACAAAGGTCAGGAGCACTGCAGACAAGAGACAAATTTACTATAGAGTAGAAAAGTGCTAAGCTGTGTTTGAAGATTGTTTGTATAATGCATCTCCTTATAACGCACGGAATTTATGTAGCCAATGCGTAATGTCAAGCTTTGACAACTCATAGCAACATTGGTAACACAACAGTTTGCTTTAAAATTTTATTCATAAACATTTCCATTCCCTTCAGTCACTGTTACAGTTATTTCTTTTCGACAAAATTATTTTCGATTTTAAATAAAGAAGGGATGTCAATTCGGATATCGATTCTATAGGTGATTGAGATTCAGCACCGTGTCGTAAGCGAATGTCATACGCATAGTCGTTATTATAGGTGAGCCAATTTGTATCTGGATTAGTTGTTAAGGTAATCCAGTAAAAAGAATGAAAAAAAGGAAGGAAAAATTAAAGAAGAAAGAAGGAAAGAAAAAAGAAGTAACCTATGGCCAGCGTTCTTCTGCTGAAATCGTCACGGAGATGTCAATCATTGAGTGACAGTCACCTTACAACAACATAGGTTCCTCCGTAGCCTAGTGGTATGGGCGTGTGCTTTAGAAACCGAAGGTCGTGGGTTCGAACCCTGCGAGGTCTCAACAAATTTTCATTGTTGTTTCCTATTTGGTTAGGGCAATTTGGGCTGATCACTCAATTGTCTGAAAAGTAAAATTCTTCATGCGTCGGATGGCCATGTAAAAGTCGGTCCACCCACTAACCTGCTTTAGACCAGCGTAGTAACATACGGTCCAAAAACCCCCTAATGGAGAAGGCGTGGAGTAGGGGAGACCTATGTCCAGCAGTATACTTACACAGGCTGACGATGATGATGAGGTACGACTGCGTCGTTCCTTTGGGTTACTTTGTTTATATCAGTTTGTAATAAGTTAATAAATTAAATCGCTTACATATGCAACAGGCCGCGAGCAGTCTTGTGGCATCTTCAGGCGGGTCGCACTCCGGGAATACTGGTTTCAGCACGTATACACTGAATGTCAGCGCGACGATGGCCTGTGAAAGATTTGCAGTTGATACTCTACATCTTTCTCTTCTCACTTCCCTTACTCTCTACTCTTTCTCTCTTCTCTCGACTCTTACTCTACTTTCATACAGCTACTAATATACATAGAACCATCAGTCGATCCATGGCCATGCCATTGTTATGGTAGAACTTTGAAATGGATTTTCTTGGAGTAAAATATGTAGGCTCTACTAAGCACTTATTAACGTCAAAAATTTACCACCGTACGTGTTTACTAGATAAGGTTAGATCATTTTTTTCTACACTTTGTAATTTAAATGCAATATTATTGCTTACGCCCGCATTTATTTTCCTCTATTTATAAAAGTATACAATATAAAATTTAATACAAAAATATGTCACTTAGACCGATTACTGAAACCTTAAGTTTAAAATAAGCTAAATGTTATTAAGTTTAAGCAGACAATATTGTTAATAAACATTTTTTAAAGAATAACGAAATAAACATAATCACGAATCGATGCAGTGAGAAATTATTTTCGTTCGCAAAACTCGGATATATATAGTAATACGCTGACACCGGAACTGTCAGTGAATAATTGTATTAAATGAGCAAATTATATAAAAGATAAGTGTCAAATGTCAAAATGAATAATGCCATTGTATAATATAAAGATTTATAAAGTACTAAAGCTATTTGAGAGAGCACGATAAATACGAACTTTTCCGAAAAATCACGAAGGAAAATCTTTTCTAACTATAACTTTATAAGGCTAGTTCTATCCATTATAGATAATCTTTGTGCCGTATTGACTTCGTAAATTTTTATTAGTGTCGGATACCCGTTGCACGTTATTGCCTATAAACCGGGATTTCTCTTATTGTTTCTCGCTTAATGGATTGTCTCAAGGAACGTTTTATTGTACTTTCAAAGCGTTTATCGGTTTTATCGAATCAATACAGACTTTTGATTAGAGGGAACACGAAACAATCTAATCACGGGTGTTTATAGAAATCTTTTACAGCTTGTAATAAAGAAAGATTTAAGCACAAATTACTATCTTCAATCATTAAATTTTAGATATTGCATTGACGCGGAAAAAATATTAGGTGTGAAGTTTATCTAGTTTATGATTTAGCCATCCTTTGCAAGATTGCATCTTGCATCTTCGGCCTTTGATAGTCCACTGCTGGACATAGGCCTCCCCTAATACACCCCTTTCCATTGGGGGGTTTGGACCGTATCCCACCACGCTGGTCCAATGCGGGTTGGTGGGTTGGTGGTTGACTTTTACATGCCCATCCGACGCATGGATCATCTTACTTTTCAGACAACTGGGTGATCGGCCCAAATTGCCCTAACCAACTAGGAAACAACAATGAAAATTTGTTGAGACGTCGCAGAGTTCGAACCCACGACCTCCGGTTTCTAAAGCACACGCCCATACCACTAGACCACGGAGGCAGCTTTGCAAGATTAAAAATTTAAAAAATTTGTATTCTGACGATTATTTGATGTAGGTATGATGATTAACCGACAGTATATCTGACCCACATCAAGTGTAATGCATCTAGTTGTGTTTTAACGATCTTTTAAAATTTATGACTGCTTTTAGTAGAGCTGGATACTAACTAGTTACCCGCTGAGAAAGCCAAGATTACCGATGCATTATTTATAAACATTTACTGCATTGTACAAAGATTTAACGGCAACAAAATCTAATGTAACTAAGTACAGCGGAAGAAGTGTATGCGTTCTGATTGGCGGATATGTAGCCAATTTTAATCGTCACGCGACGTTTGACCAATAAAAGCACAGGAAATTTTGGTACCATGCGCGTTTACATTATAATTGCGTTAATATATATTCCGTGTCATGTGTGGTTTGTGAAAGGAACTAAATAGTAAAGATATAATTATTGGTTACGTTGTTCACTTAAATTCTTCATGTTCATTACTTCAGTGTTATTTACATCCGTAACATTATATATTAACAAGACATGCTATAACGTGACGTGAAACCATATAATACTGCATTATTTATAAGCGGAGCGTACTGCTCACTGTCATAAAGTTTCGTTTGGTTTTATGAATACCAAACGGACTCAAAAGGTTCACATGTAAATAAAGCTCAATAGAATTGAAAGTGAACTAAAGGAAAAGTTATTTAGATATTATTCACCGGTGGTAGGTCCCCTGTTTACAGGAGACCGTCTGGGTGGGTACCACCGCGGTGCCTATTTCTGCCGCGAAGCAGTAGTGTGAAAACACTGCTGTGTTCCGGTTTGAAGGGCTAGCAAGCGTATTTACTGGGTAAACGAGACTTAACACCCTATGTCTCACGGTAGGCAGCGCGTTGGCGATACCACTGGTATTGCTAATGTCTATGGGCGACGGTGACCACTTCCCATCAGGTGGCCCGAATGCTCGTCTGCCTGCGTATGAAAACAATCAATTAAATTATTGTTATGTAATAGTAACACAGCTTATCCCTTTCTCAGGTACAATTATGTAAACAGTTAACTAACACTTGTAACCTAACGTTAAAAATAATCGCTTTGACAAATTAAATTATCAAATTAACACATTTTTGATATAGGAACTAAAACCCCTTACAATGCAATTTTTAATTATAATCTGTATTATAATTGCCATGACAAATTGTGTTTTTAGTCTGTGCGCCATAAATACTATACCTGAGAGCACGGTCTGACAATCATGCACTCGATCCATAGACGAATAAAGGCGGCAAACGGTCCGAATGTCTCCATTATGTACGCATAATCCGCCCCACTGAGTCTGATCATAGTGCCCAGCTCTGCATAACAATACGCGCCGATCTGTAAAAGACAAAACGCATTTAATATTTAATGTCTTCTGTTGTTAACGCGAATACTATAAATGATATATTTACTTTATAATGTAATTACTTAAGTTCAGTGCGTAAATGCGTTCAGTGCGTTATGCACGCCTTCTCCATTACGGGGTTTTTGGACCGTATCCTACCACGCTGGTCCCATCCGACGCATGAGTCATCTTACTTTGTTAGACAATTGGGTGATCGGCCCAAATTGTCCTAACCAACCAGAAAACAACGATAACACAAAGTTAATTCCCCGCGGAATTCGAATCCACGACCTCCGGTTTATAAAGCAAGGGCCAATACCGCTAGACCACGTAGGCGGTTAAACACATTACCGGTTCGAAAGGAACCATAGATATATTTGACGTTGATAAAAGCGCGAAAGATCTTTGACGAAAATTGACAAAACATTTTTTACTACGACATTGAAAATGACAATAATGCATAATTTTATAGTTGAATAAAATTAGTACGCACGTAATAAAATTAAGATTATTATGTTACGATGTATATCATATAAACAAGTATTTATTATTATCGATAATATTAATTGGACGACCCAGTTAACGTAGTGGTGAGTGACCTTGACTGTTACGTAAGAATATAGGTTTGACTCCTAATATTATGAAATGAAAAGCAATAGCGAACTAAATCTGTGTACCAGAACATTAATGTAAGGGTTTTTTGTAGATCGAAAATATGATTTACGACTATGATATTAAATTGGAATAAGGTTAAAAGGTTTAAAAAAAAAACTAACCATTTCATTTCGGTACTATTTCACCCACAGAACTGCCGAACAACATAGGGTCAGTGAAGGCACTGGATTGTACGTTTTGAAAACCAGGATGTTGAGATGGAGCATGTCCAGCCGTGGGCATTGTTACGCTGATACGATGATGAGAAACATCTGAATAATGCTTATCTTTTTAGGGTCGTGATTGTTTAAATATTTATACAAATCTATATAAACGTGTACGTATCACTAGATGTATCATACAACAAAGATCCAAGAAAACATTAGTTTCGTTCAGAGTTTCATATCATTTTGTATCAAAACATTTGAGGTTTAATAGATATTTTATTAAGTATTCATCATTATCATCATCATCGGCCTATGTCAGTCCACTGCTGGATATAGGCATCCCCTAATGCATTTCCATTAGGGGTTTTGGACCGATCCCACCACGCTGATCCAATGCGGGTTGGGTGTGGACCGACTTTAAACATGCCAATCCGACGCATGGGTCGCTTACTTTTCAGATGATTGTTGTTAATAATTGTTAGTGACCGGCCCAGTTGTCCTAACAACTAGGAAACAACTTAGAAAAATATTTGAGACCCGCAGGATTCGAGCCCACGACCTCCGGTTTCTAAAGCACAAACCCATACCACTAGGCTACGGAGGCAGACTAAATAATTATTATATATTAGGTAATTAAGATCGAAAATTTAACGAATAAATAATTAATATACACATGGCCATTTGACCGCTATCAGAGTGCTAATTGGATTGATACAATTTTTACATATATTGTTATCTAATTTAGAATGCAGCTTTACTTATATTAACCTCATCGTAATAATTTTATAAAGATGAAAGCTTACGAGGAATAAAGTATGTTTTACTTTATAAGGCAAAACTACACGGATTTTAATGAAACTTTACAGAAAAAAATACAGTTAAAAAATTGTTAAATCACGTCGAAGTAACTAGTTATCCAGCGGGACTCGACGGATTTTTATTGTTGTTTCTAGTTGGTTAGGGCATTTGGACCAATCACCCAGTTGTTTGAAAAGTGAGATGATCCATGCGTCGGTTGGGCATATAAAAGTCGGTCCACCCACTAACCGCGGTCCAAAACCCCTAAATAGAGAAGGCGTGCATTAGAAGAGGTATATGTTCAACAGTGGATTAACACTGGCTGATGATGAACAAGTCATTAGAATAATAACGTAGGCGAAGGTAGCAGGAAACCGGGATGAATAGCGGCAATTCTTCCAGCGAAGCAGTGAAATTATTACTGTGTTTATTTATTTAGTCAACAAACAACATACATATTTATATATATTTAAAGGGCAGTAACTGACATGTACATCTGTAATAGCTAGTACAGCGTTCACGATAATGTTTCATCATTATCAGCCTGTGTTAGTCCACTGCTGGACATATCGCAAGATCAAATTAAGTTAATCAATTATCTACGTATTTACAGCTTTGGGTTGACGTGAACACATACCATAGAACATGACACAAACTGTTTTAGTTAACTGTCAAAAGCCAATACATCCCTGGCATAGACAATTTTTATTTTTGTAATGTATGTCACAAGATTGAACAATGATAGCTTCTATTTTCGTTCAACATATAATTCACACAAGCATCATTACGTGGACTGTTAATTGTGGTTTTATACTAAAATTTAAAGTATATTATTTATAAACATAACATTTTCCTGTTATTTAATGAATATGTCTGTCTCTACTTCAAACTCCAACTAAATCGAATCGACGGTTTAGGTATAAAATCGTTGCCATTTTATTAACATAGTTTCCTTTTCACATTTATAACAAAGACTTAAAGAAATAGGACTTACATTGATAGTAACTAGCCCTGCTTCGCAGGGGAGCTATGCTGATTGAAAATATACCAACAATATTCAGCATGTGTTACACAAATAAACCTGCCTCTTCAATAACTATCTATTAAAGAACCGCATTGAAATCCGTTGCGTAGTTTGAAAGATATAATTTAGAAAGACTTTGTTTTATACTATGTAGTGATTAAAATACCTAGTATAAAGTATCTATCCTTTTAAGAGGTGTAAAGGAGTTCCCAAATTTTGGCTGCTAGTAAAAGGGTTAATAATCAGATTTAGTGCTTATTTACGCAGATAGCGGTTGACTTTTTTTATAATTTAGTGAAGGCAAGAGAAGCCATTAATAGATAAACATAAAGCAACGATTAATACGGTATAATACTATTTTTTTTTTCAAAGTCCTATTAAACAAAAGGGTAAACTAGCATCGCCTCGCGTTGTGATGGCAGTTTTTGATACTAATAATTACGTATTATATGCTTGAATATATATCTATAGCAAAGGTTTTTACGGTGGAAATTAATATCACTCGCAGACGATGTTTTTGACACTGTTAATTTTATTTTAAATAGTTCACACTATATTATATTACAGTTTATAAGTTATTGTGACGTACAAGCTATGTTATTGTGAAGTTTGATTTAAATGCATCACGTAGTTTTTGCGTCAAAGAGTAACAAACAAATATATATTCTAAAAACTTTAGTTTATAATTAAGATAAACTAAACTCTATATTTCATCATCATCATCATCATCATTATCAGCCCTCTAATAGTCCACTGCTGAATATAGGCCTCTCCTTCTTCTTTAGGGGGTTTATGGACCGCATCCCACCACGCTGGTCCAAAGTGGGTCGGTGGGTGGATCGACTTTGTACATGCCCATCCGACGCATGGATCATCTTACTTTTCAGACAATAGTGTCATCAGCCCAAATTGCCCTAACCAACTAGAAAACAACAATGAAAATTTGTTGAGTCCCCACAGAATTCAAATCCACGACCTCCTGTTTCTAAATCACACGCCCTTACCACCAGGCTACGGAGGCAGTTATGTTCATCACACGATACCTTTCCCGTGATGGGAATCGAACGCACACCCTCTGGCATAACAGTCAAGGACACTAACCACCGCGCCAAGCGGGTCGTCAAAGTGAAGTTGATTACCGAACAAAACGTTCACTAATTCACCGTTACTTCCCGCTCACCGTTCAATTGGTGACACGAGAACATTTTTTCAGATGATTGACGAAGTTTGAACGAGGAAGCGTTTTCAGTTGATTTCAATTATTGATACACGTGACTTGTTTAGGTTAATTAGGTGACTATCAAGCTATTTGGTTTTAGGGCCTCATAGTTCCCAAACAAAATAACTGCCATAGCGTAGCCTAGTGGCTTGTGCTTCAAAAAGGGGAAGTCGTGGGTTCGAATTCTAAGGGGACTTGACTGCTTTTCTAAGTTGTTTCCTAATTGGTTAGGGCAATGCGGGCTGATCACCCGTTCGCCTGTAAAGTAAGATGATCCAAGCGTCTTTACTAGGAAAATTCTTTTAGTGTTTTACCTATTTTTTAACAAGGAAATCTGTGGGGGTATATGTTATTCAGCTTATAGGATGCTACATTCATTTCATTCATTCATCATCAGCCTCTGATAGTCCACTGCTGGACATAGGCCTCCCCTAATGCACGCCTTCTCCGTTTTGGGGGTTTTAGCACCGTATTCCACCACGCTGGTCCATTGCGGGTTAGGGGGTGGATCGACTTTTCAGATGCACATCCGACGAATGGATCATCTTACTTTTCAGATTTGGTGATCGGCCCAAATTGCCCTAACCAACTAGGAAACAACAATGAAACTTTGTTGAGTCCTCGCAGAATTTGCACCCGACCTCCGGTTTCTAAAGCACACGCCCTTACCACTAGGTTACGTAGGCAGTTTTGGTTTGTTAACAGATACTGTAATCAATATTTTTTAAAGTAAAGGATAACTTCTGGTAATTTTAAACCGCGATTACTTGAAATCTGGCAATATTGCTTATGCAATATGCGTTGCCAAAGTAACTGTTTAAAAAAAATGTTCAGAATAGAAGATTAATGTCGCCTAAAGTGATCTTGTATTTCTAAACTAGATAAGACAGTAATATTTTGATGGACCTTATTATCTTATATAGGTTTTGTAAATAATTAATCAAAGGTAAAAGAAATATAGTTACATAATTAACTGTTTACTTACACGCTTTCATCGTCTCCATAAACAAATTGAAATCAAAGTAGATGATACAGAAATGGTGAAAGCAAATGATAGCTTAAGACATTAAGCATGTGTTGTAGAAATCGCAATGGTAAGTTATAAAGTTGAGTAAATAGGAAGTAATTATTGCGTAATGTTCTTTCATTAGAAAGTAATAAGTCTCGGAAAATGGGAAGTTGGCAGGCAATCATATTTATCAACTGCGTCCGTAGCCTAGTGGTATGGGTGTGTGCTTTAGAAACCGGAGGTCGTGAGTTCGAATCCTGCGGGGAATCAACGAATTTTCATAGTTGTTTCCTAGTTGGTTAGGGCAATTTGGGCCGATCACCCAATTGTCTGAAAAGTAAGATGATCCATGCGTCGGATGGGCATGTAAAAAGTCGGTCACCAACCCGCATTGGACCAGCGTGGTGGGATACGGTCCAAAAACCTCCTGATGGATAGATAGGGTGTATTAGGGAAGGCCTATGTCCAGCAATGGATTATCATAGGCTGATGATGTGTAATGATGTGTGATCATATTTATCATCTACATGTCGCAGATAAGGAAAACTGGTTCCTTTTGGTAAAATTGCTTACGTAACTACGTTTTATTGTTTTTAATAACAGTAGCACTAGCTCCGAAAATGCTTATAATCCAACACGTTTTCTTAATTTTTAAAGGTTAAAAAGTTATCTTTAAAGGTTTAAAGGTTAAAGGAGGTTAGAGCTAAAATATTTTTTAATCAATCGCTAGAAAAAGCAATAATGCCCAGCGAACGTCCTGAAATCACCTGAAATAACCTAGAATGACGAAACCAATAAGACGTGTGTGACCTGATGATTAGTTAAACTTCCTGCCCCTAACTGTAATAACTCTATCTACGGTGCCCTTCAAACCGGAAGTTGGATAGGTTTACCCACTACTAAATTGCGACAGATATAGGCGCATCCCTATGAACAGGCAAAAATATTATTTTGCTTTGCATAACCATAGATAATAATCTATTTATATAGAAGACAAACTATCAACAATGGGCGGCCACATTTACATCCATTA
Organism: Lamproptera curius; assembly: GCA_029286875.1. Taxonomy (NCBI): domain Eukaryota; kingdom Metazoa; phylum Arthropoda; class Insecta; order Lepidoptera; family Papilionidae; genus Lamproptera; species Lamproptera curius. The sequence continues at coordinate 2,650,129 of JAGSMT010000105.1, read as the reverse complement.
TGATCAGAAACCAAATACGTCCGATAAGAAACAAACACGATATGATGGACCTCGCTCTGTCTGTCAAAGCACGATAAATCAAACATTTGCATTGAACGCGATCGATTACTTTAACGAAATATTGATTGTTACTAATTGAACTCATTATTACTAATGTGTTCGTTAATAAATGTGGAATCTTAGTAAGCAAAGGCTATATTTAAATTCAAATGTAGTCGAAATTTAGTGTAATATGTTGCTACTGAATCCAATAATTTAGGGCAATCAAATTGTTGTTTTAGGTTATTAGATTTTGATATTAACTTATATTAAGTAATATATAGACTGCCTTAGACATTAGTGTTACACCACCAAATAGGCAACATTTTGGTATTACCACAAAAGGTCTCTTGCATAAAGGGACGCTTCTGACATAACCTTCCTACGAGAAAAGAATAATAAGAGGAATTTTTGAAGTTTAACTGATAGATGATACAGCCTCCGTAGCCTAGTGATGAGGGCGTGTGCTTTAGAAACCGGAGCTCGTGGGCTCGAATCCTGCGGGAAATCAACAAATTTTCATTGTTGTTTCCTAGTTGGTTAGGGGCACATGTCTGAGAGCGATCACCCAAATGGCAGATGTCGGTCAACCCACCAACCGCATTGAACCAGGTGGGGAAACGGTGCAAAATCCCCAATGGATAGGGTGTATTAGGGGAGGCCTATGTCCAGCAGTGGACTATCAAAGGCTGATGATGATATATATTATTATCATGTATTGTGCCATTAATAATCTTCTTAGATGACAAATTTTTTACATAAGTGGCCGTTATGAAAAGGCCAGTTTTTTATTTGATTACCCATGGGTTTTAATAAATCTTCTTATAACGCAGACCGGTGATTGTTATTTCTCAGTGTAATGGAAAATAAATGATAGCTTTTCAGATTTTAATGAGCCCGGGAGTCTTATCTTTGTTGTACAACCTCCGAGTCCGAAGGTATTAAGCGCGTTGTTTAATATCACAATTATTATTTAATATAGCTTTAAATTTATCATTCATTACATAGAATATTCAAACCTAAACAATATATTAAATAATTTAATAAATATTAACAATAATAATAGCCAAAAATAGAAGTCTGTAAATACAATTTTCGGATGTATTTAATTAAACTTAAACATCTTTCTCACCAGTCGTAATGAATTTTTTTTCACAACGTTTATTAAAAAACGTCTTAACCCAAAAAGGGAAAAAAAGTAGTTAATAAATACCATCGTACTGAAAAAGTTAATGCTATAAATGTATGTTGAAATTATTTTCAGTAGAATAGCTATGTGTCTCAGTATTATATATATTTGTTCAATCATGTCTAGTTTAACGTCTATAAAAATGTATAATATTTTCATTTTACTTAGCCATTTTCCCAAGTTTGAAATACACTTCTACCTGAATAATAGTGCATTCTAAGGACGAATTAGTTGTCAAGCTCGGACATCCTATAACTACAGCTAAAGATGGTCTTGACAACCGGGACCGACTTTTTACATGCCCATTCGACGCATGGATCATTTTACTTTTCCAACAATTGGTGGATAAGCCCAAATTGTCCTAACCAACCAGACAACAACGATAAACCGAAGTTATTTCCCCGCTGGGTTCAAATTCATGACCTCCGGTCTATAAAGTAACTTAATTCCCGAAATTTTCTGTGCCGCCCTCATATAAACCTTCCTCTTCAATCACTCTATCTATTGAAAAAATCCGCATCCAGATCTGTTGCGTAGTTTGAAAGATTTTAGCATACATAGTAATATAGGGTCAGAGAAAGCCACTTTGTTATATACTAAGTATAATATGACAAATCGAAAGATCGTCTAGTAATAAAGATCCAAACTACTAAAGCTCTAAAACTATATTTTGTTTCTTTATTATCATATATTGTTTAACTGCCTCCGTAGCCTAGTGGTATAGGCGTGTGGCTTAGAAACCGGAGGTCGTGGGTTCGAATCGTGCGGGGACTCAACAAATTTTCATTGTTGTTTCCTAGTTGATTAGAGCAATTTGGGCCGATCACCCAATTTTTTGAAAAGTGAGAGGATCCATGCGTCGGATGGGCATGTAAAAAGTCGGTCCACCCACCAACCCGCATTGGACCAGCGTGGTGGGATACGGTTCAAAAACCCTCTAATGGATAGGGGTGTATTAGGGGAGGCCTATGTCCAGCAGTGGGCTATCACAGGCTGATGATGAATGATGAATTGTTTATTAAGTTTTTCATTTAGCTTTAAATGTATACTTTTTATATTACTGTTCCAAAGTAAAAAGTGTGTCAGTTTAAATAAATAGTTAGTTTTTCTAATAGGGCAATTAATTATAAATAATTTATTTAAACTAGTTGCGGTGGCAAGATTGGCATTAAATGTAATGCATGTAAATCGACTTTGTACATGATGTAATTAATATATTATCGGGTCGGCTGTATTTAAAAGATATATAATTAAAAGATTAAACAAAGTTGTAGTTTGGAGGTGGTAGGTCTCCTTCTACAAGAGGCCGTCTGGGGCGGTACCACTGCGGTGCCTATTTCTGCCGCAAAGCAGTGGTGTGAAAATAATACTGTGTTCGGGTTTGAAGGGCACCGTAGCCTGAGCATATACCGGGTAAACGAGACATAACATCCTATGCCTCAAGTGGGCAGCGCATTGGTGGTACCCCTGGTGTCGCCGCTGACAATGGGCGACGGTGACCACTTTCAGGTGACTGTCATCTGCCTTCGTTGGCAATTAAAAAATAGTTCCTTCTTTTTGCTAATAAACGCACATTCGTAATTAGTAAATTAACATTTCAATTGTTTTAATGCCTTTGATGTGAATAAAATTCATTGAATAATACCTTAAAGGGGATTAATGTTTTCTTATTTTAATTGCTTTTCGGAATAAGGAATCACCATAATGATTATTTAGAATCTACAATGGTATAAGAAACAAATAATACCGTCCCAGTTTCATGTAATGAAGGGAAATCCTCAGTGTTTATAATTCGAGGCCATTGTTAAGAGAAATACTTTTTAATGGTATAACGCCTTGTTTTAATTTTAATAGTTTATCGGTGAACGATAACTTTATCACGTAGACATTGTTCCAAATGTTTCAACAGTAAATGCCACTGTGATCTTAACGGCAATATTAGTATACTAAAAGTGGACATTATTTTATATATTTGATCAAATATATTAGGATAAATAAAGACACATAATTGATTGAATTGTAAATAATCGAAATCAACAATAATTGAACGAGGAAAAATATATATGAAAAGATATTTTAATATTAACAAACAAAATCTTGTTTTTAATGACTTTTCGCAGTATATATTATATATTTGTTGTGTACTATTATGGACATTTTATTACAATTATATAAATTCTATAATTAGTCAGATGTCAACATTTATACGGTATGTTATCACTCTGCGATGACAATTCAAAGAAACGTAAGAATATCATACAAATTATTTAATTCGACTTCCTGGTGAATCAACTTTAAAATATGTCGACCTTGATCGTAATACGATATGCTTAGTGGTTGGTGACACTGTCAGTTAAGCATATGGATATGGATTCACTTCCCGCTACGAGAAAAAAATAATAAAATTAAAATAGCGTTTTCTTTGTATCTCGGTATGTATGACTAAATGTATGTATTTGACATGGCTTTATATACTAAAGAAAAGTATTTTTGTGTATGAAACAACCTTCCTGTAGTCATTTTGCCTTATAACTTCACTTATTTAATAATTATTGTCATAATCATTGACTTTTTACTATTAACTACTACTGAACTGTATAATATTTGTTGCAATTCCAGTATCGTCTGATTATTTCAGCAAAGTACTGATTAGTTCTTGCGCATTGTTTAGTTCTGGTTTGAAGGGCACCATTGCCCGATCACAATTGTGATCCAGGAATCTAGCGTTTGACATCGCTTATCAAGTTTCCATCTTTCTACTTAGTAACAGGAGGGGACCATAAGTAACAGAAAAAGCTTTAGTACTCAGAAACAAATTGAAATTCGCTCAATTACATCTTTATATTTAAATTGAAAATGTATCAATATTTAACACAATGATAAAATTGAATTTTATTAATTAAATTGAAAAATATTTAAATATTTTACAATTTAATCATATAAGTGGGGGCTTACCACGGGGGCTTACCATCATGGTTGAGACCTATGTCCAGCTGTGGGAATTGTCAGGCTGATACGATAATGTCAACTATTATGATGTGTGTAACCATAAATTTAAAAAAATATTTAAGATTCAAAAGACACAAAAGACACTAGGCTTAGCGGTCAGGTTTTCACTCAAAAAAAATGTTAATACTTACAACGTTTTAAAACATACTTTATAATTTGACTCACCATACTGAAGACACCCGATGCAATCCATACTAGAAGGCTAGCATTAACAGAGCCCGTGTACTTCAAAACACCGGTTGGCGAGACGAAAATCCGCTTCCAATGATGGAGCCAACGATGACAGTTATGCCATTGAGAAGTGACATTTTCGCTTCGAGCGCGCCGCCATCTTTGTCGGAATCGTCAACTGGCGTTTCGTTCTTCAACTCCGCTTCGCATTCTTCGCCGTCTGCTTTGCTTTTTGGTGACCTAGGACAAAAATAAATGCAGGTCACTTTAGGATATATGTCTAAGGTCTGTTTATAAATATTTTTTATGGAAAATATTCCATGATTAAGGAGATTATTACGGATTCATTTCTTAAGTTCGTAATCACATCTCCTCCTCGCGTAGTGTTTTGAAATGAACGCGGAAGAAATTGCAATTAGAATATACTTTGGCCAACCCTGCAAGAAATTAACGATTGATGTTGAGTAAGTTAATATAAAAATTAAATAAAAAGTATTGTACTAAATGTTAATTATTAATTTCGTATGTATGTAAGAGCATATACATATATAAACGGAATATCAATATATATAAATTATCATCAGGCTGTGATAGTCCACTGCTGGACATTGGCCTCCCCTAATACACCCCTATTTATAAGGGGTTTAGGACCGTATCCCACCACGCTGGTCTAATGCGGGTTGGTGGGTGGACCGACTTTTTACATGCCCATCCGACGCATGGATTATCTTACTTTTCAGACAATTGGGTGATCGGCCAAAAATGCCCTAACCAACTAGGAAACAAGAATGAAAACTTCGCAGGATTCGAACCCACGACCTCCGGTTTCTAAGCCACACGCCTATACCACTAGGCTACGGAGGCAGTATAAATACAAAAGGAAATCTAATTTTATTAAATGAATGACGATATAAATAATGTATTAGCATTTCGGTGCACGAGCACAAAACTGCAAGTCATGTTTAACGGTACTGATTATAAATTATGAGCTGATTTAATTAATTTATAAACGGGTTTATTAAAATTTATATAAACACAATCTTCATTATATAACGTTCAACGTAACCTTTCAAGAAGCTTTGACCTTATTAAAATAGTGATGGTCAACCTCTTAGCAAAAATATACAACGGTAACTTATTTCTTTGCAATTTTCTATATTTGTATCTATTATATATTTGACGGTAGCTATTGACTGTATTTATCAAGTATAGCAACTATTTTTACTATATTAATGGCAACATCGCAGATGATAATAAGATTATTATTGCAACAATAGCAATCACAATATATTTGTGGCTTAAACGCGCGCTTAACAAAGTGATTATGAGATCGAAACCCGCGCAGTTTGTCAAATTAATGTTTGTGTTTCCAACCACCTTCGTAGCCAGAGGTTTGAATTCTTCAAGGAAAAGGCTTTGTCGTTTTTATGGTTGCTTAGGGCAAGATAAACTGATCACGTATTGAAAGTAATTTGATTGAAAGTAAGATGATCTATGCATATGGTATTTACATATGTATTTATTTTTGTATAAATAAATGTGTGTATATATTTTAACATATATCTATTTATGTTTATATACATATATATGTATATTTATTGTTCCTTTATTAAAAGACATACTTATTAATTGTACTTTTATATTGTATATAACTACAAAAGATTTGGATTTTCTTATTGCGTATTATAATTGCAACCACGCTAAATTTTTCATAACCTCCCTAAGGTTGGGTGTTAGATAATGCCTAAGGCATTAAGCCCGCCTTTGTACATATTATTGCGCAAAAAAAAAAAATATAAATACAAAGTGATTTTTTTGTAAAGTGCAAACCTGAAAGTAAATTGTTCAGAATCAATAACATTTTAAAACTAGGTTAACTTTTGTCTCAAAACGCAGTTAAAATCCAAGGCCATATTTTCGATGAGAAAATTGTGCAAGAAATAACGCTTGTAAACAAACGCTTGTAACATTGTCAGTTTTCATTATACATATTTTTCGTATATTAAATTTTGAAGTGAAACTCTTGTTAACGTGTATGAGTTGTGTTCTAAACGAAAAATCACGTTGTGTAATTATATATCCATATGTGCAATGTCGATTTCGATGTTTAAACAACTATTCAGACAGACACCAAGGCAGTGCCTATAGAACATCACGACATCTAAATTTATTAAAATATCCATTGAAAGCACTTTTCTCATTGGGTTGTGAAGGTTGAATACAGGTTGGTGGTATAAAAATATTATTAAATCTGGTTGGATAAAAAGTAGTCTCCCATTATAATTTAGAAAAATGGTCTGCCTACAGGTTACCTCATTGCTCCTGAAGTTACAAAAGTTAGAGATCAGATAGGCAAACACGTACATCATCAGTGATAGTCCACTGCTGGACATAGACATGCGGGTTGGTGGGTGGACCGACTTTTTATATGCTTATCCGACGCACTGATCATTTTACTTTTCAAACAATTGGGTGATCGGCCCAAATTACCCTAACCAACTAGGAAAAAACAATGAAAATTCGTTGAGTCCCCGCAGGATTCAAGCCACGACCTCCGGTTTCTAAAAGACACGCCCTTGCCACTAGGTTACAGAGGCAGTCGAGTTTGGTTGTCAGATGGGCATGCCGGTTTTGAACTGTTTATATTATATTATTGAATAAGACGACTTTTTACGCCTTTTTACAGATCCTTCCAGCCGCTTCGGTCACTGAGTCTGTGTTCGAAACGTCGGGAATTAAGATGCAAAATAATAATAAATACGATAAAATCCGTTAAAAGTCCAATTATTTAATAATGTGCAGTATTCGCGTTAACTAAAGAACTAATTATATTTATAGTACAACAAATTTTTACTTTCCGGCTTTACACGCGTAAATTCATTTCAGCATGTATGTTATTTTGCCGTATAAGTTTCATAACATATAAGTTTTTGTTGAAGAGTAACTAACCACCAAAAGGACAAACTTTTAAATTCGTCGGTAATACATAATATTCTATTTGTTCATTTCACTTTGTTCTTTTTTAAGCTTTTCCAAAACTTATTCGATGTTAATACATCAGTTTCTTATTATTAATCCATTTTTTAGTTCTGAGTTGTTTTACAAATTCCAAATACAGTTTTAAAATTACGATTCGTGATATTTATAATGAACCATCCACCTCGAATTACATTCATAATAAGTTTAAAAAACGTGAAAAGATATAAGAAAACGATGTAAAAATCAAAGTAATGAATAACCCACGGCCTACATTTGTACGCTCTAATGAAGTCCTACTTTAGCATGCTTTGACTTATATAATAGGATTAGATTACAAAAAAAGGTATAACGTCTATTTTTCCCGGTCAGTTATCATAAATATTTAATTTTCTTTAACTAAGAAAAGAAGTATCTTGAAATTCTAGTAAATTGTATTTAAATTATGCGCATTTTTAAAATTAGGAACATTTTAAATTAATATTATTCTTAAATCTACATTCAATAAATACTCGCATTGTACAATAATTGTTTACCAATTAAATAATTAATAATTAAATAGCCAATAATTAAAAAGCCTGATTAAGTTAGGCCCTAATCTACGGATAATCCTACTTTACTGAAACGGGTCACCGAATCTTACAGCGAAAGGCTCTTTAAAAATAATGTCAATGGTCTTTCCCCATATTATACACGCCACTATATGAAAGTACGTAAAATTATTACTTAATATCCCACGAATTTCCTCACCACACATTGACCCACATATTAATAAAGGTCCGTTTGTACGAATGTGTTTTTTGACGCAACATTACAGTATGATGCCACGTAAGCAGCCGTTTATTAAAAAAGGTTTTGTAGCGTTACTTGTTTTCAAATTATATCCGCCAAATAAAATGTAGAGTTGTTGTAAGCAACGTAAGCCATAGCAACAAAGTCACGTCATCATCAGCCTGTGATAGTCCACTGCTGGAGATAGGCCTCCCCTAATACACCCCTCTCCATTAGGGGATCTTTGGAGCGTATTCCACCACGCTGGTCCAATGCGGGTTGGTGGGTGGATCGACTTTTTACATGCCCATCCGACGCATGGATCATCTTACTTTTCAGACAATTGGGAGATCAGCACAAATTGCCCTAACCAACTATGAAACAACAAAGAAAATTTGTTGAGTCCCCGCATGATACGAACCCACAACCTCCGGTTTCTGAAGCACACGCCCATACCACTAGGCTACGGAGGCAGTTACATAGTGGCATACATTTCATATTCTTATTCATCAATTTTCACTGGCACTTATACCAGCATTATACGCAAGACTCAAGTTTGTTGTTGAGGGTTATATTATTGACATGAGTTTCATGTGTTATTTGCCTTCACTTTTAGCAAAAAGTGTTGGTCACATGGTTCTTGAGAACGGTAGCTTTCCGAGAACTCTGTGTTAGATGAAGATTACTATAGACAAGAGTGTAGAAGTATAATTTCATAGTTTTCAGAAAAAAAAATGTTTTATTTGACTCTGGAATAGCTGCAATTGTTTCCAAAATATGAATATATCTTTTAAAATACATTTTAGAAAATTTATTCTAATTATAAATCATTAGAGACTCTAGTGCATCGCCTATAATTCTGTGAAATAACAAATAATTATCATAACAAACTTTAACGGTTTCATTATGATGTGGAGTAGAATAAGGAAAATGGTTGTTGAGTTTAAAAAAGCTGTTGCCCGCAAATTGATCCACGTGGTAAATTATTTGAAAAATCTTAAAAAAGGTAACTAAGGTCACGCCCAGATACCTACAACTGTCTAACAGTGAAAGTCCTAACAAAGTTGGACCAGATTAGCAACGACGAACAGACAGACAAAAAAGCATTAAAAATGTTGTTTAGTTATTACAATTATATATCACTATTTAGGTAATCATGTAAAAATAGTTCTGTCACCACTACGAGGACACACCGAGGCTTACACAAGAGATTCTTACCATTTTGTTGATGAGATTAAACATCTACATCTCAAAAACAATGAAACTATGGTCAGTTTTGATGTTCAGTCTTTATTACATGTTTACCTATTGAAGACTGCATCTCAATTGTAACTAAGAAGCTTGAGGAAAATAAAATGCCGAATGAATATGCATCACTGCTTAAACATTGTCTCACATCTGGCTACTTGTTGTGGAATGATCAATTCTACATGCAGATAGATGGCGTAGCGATGGGCTGCCCAGTGTCTCCTATTATCGCTGATATCTTCATGGAGAACTTTGAAGAGACAGCCCTCAATACAGCTCCCATCCGACCAAGATTCTATAAGCGGTACGTAGATGACACATTCACCATTTTACCAACAAACCAAATAAATGCATTTCTGGATCATCTTAATTCTTTACATCCCAAAATAAAGTTCACAATGGAAATAGAGACAAACAACTCCTTAGCCTTCTTAGATATTTTAATCATTAGAAACTCTAACAATAGCTTGAGCCATACAGTTTTTAGAAAAGCAACCCACACGAATAAATATTTAAATGGTGATTCTCACCACCATCCCTCGCAGTTAGCTACTGTTGGTAAATGTTTGCTTCAGAGAGCACAGCGGATCTGCGACAAGGAACATTTGACGGCTGAACTGGAGAATGTCAAGCAGGTGCTGCGAGAAAACAAACTCCAAGTTCCACGTCTACGTCGCAGTCACCGTGTGAAGCCAGCCACAGTCGAAAGAGTGCCTGCCGTCTTACCTTACATCAGAGGAGTCACTGACAAAATCGGTTATATTTTAAAGCGAGCTTCTATAAAAACATATTATAAGCCGCCGAAGAAGATTAGCCAATTATTACCATCTGTGAAATGTAAAATTCCTCTACAGGTACCAGGTGTGTACAAACTAGACTGTGATTGTGGTCTCTCCTACATTGGACAAACAAAAAGACCAGTAAGAACCAGAGTAAAAGAACATAAGCTGATGTTAAGCACCGACGCTATAAGAAATCTGCAATTTGCGACCATGTTCTAGACAAGCCCAATCATTATATTAGATTTGATGAACCAAAATATTGGCTAATGAACATCGATTTATACCAAGGATGATTCGGAAGCAATCGAAATTAAAAATATCCAAATTTTAATAGAGAGGATGGTTGGTCATTGCCACCTTCCTGGGATCCAATCATTTCAAAATTAAACGCAGAGTATAAAACTTTTGTGAAACCAACATTAAAATTAAGAAAACGAACGATATGTCAATTTTTAAATAATAACTCTGACGGTTATTCGAAACATTGAAATACAGACATATATCAACTTAGTCTGCCCGTGATCATGGATGCTGGAAAGAATCCGAAACGTCGGGAATAAATATATATTAAGTAACGCGAAAAATTCGTAAATTAGAGGATTTGATATGTATAATAATCGCGTAAATAAAAGAAATAATTATAAAAATAGTTATTTAAGTGTTACATTAAAACACTCCATTTTTATTTATTCGTATAGATAAGGAAAACAAATTCAACTAACTGACATTTGAGGAAAAAAGACACGAATTTAACGAATGTATTGTTAACTACATGGAATTTTTGGCGTCAAATAATTTGAGTTACAAATCGATTTTTACGCTTTAAATATTATACCAAAACTTGAAATTTTGGTATAATTCTTAAAGATATTAAATTTTTTGTTATCTTTGTAAAAATAATATTTAATAGCTACGACATAATTCTATTTAAAATTCATTTCTTTATTTGAAGTTAGTGACTTTTACTCAACAGAAGGCTTGCAATTGTGGATTAAAGATGGCCGCGGTTCACCAATAAAAACGTGTTCTCTTTTGGCGCCATTAATGTTTGACATCAGATTTGTTTGCATTTTCTCCGTGTTCAAATTGATAAAAACATGGTTGGTTACGATTTAGTTTCTTTTTAATTCATTCTGATCATAATACAAATTAATATATAACCAAAAACTTGTAAATTTAGTTAATTCAATCTATCTTTCAGCCTTGTAACTCTAGCCGAATGGGTAGACGTAATCATATTGACCGCATAACCTACAAAGTTCTGGGTCAGGTCCAATAATCGATTTGTAGCTTCGTTTCTAAAAGATTTCCTAAGTATTGAATTGCTGCAAAGTTAAATTATTTCCATTTACACTACTATCCGTTTAAATATCTAAACAGGTTCCTAAATTGGTTGTGAATACGATAAATCATGAAAAAATACTATTAATTAATTTATATTTATACATTCTCCTCTTAAATTAGTAGTGATTGTATAGACATAATTCATCGTAAATATCGATGTAGTAACGCAAACGATTTAACAGAACTAAATAAAATAATTAACAATTACGAAGCAAAATTTGTTTATAATAATTAAAAACGTAACATACATTTCGACATATGTCCTTATTTTTCATGTTTCCTATATTTAATTTTCGAAAATTTACTTAATCTTTTTGCACAGCTAAATATACAAAGGCTTAATGCCTTACACATGATCCGACAGCCAATCGTTTTAATAAATTACATGAAATTATGAAAGTTAACATCAAGTTTTTTAAATGCAACGATAAACAAATAAACTTTTTATAACAAAGGATTATTTACGAAACCATATTATTTTCTATAAAAAAAAAACATTGCATCCAAACTGTTAAAAATCATATTGCTAGTACTCGGTACCTCATATCAGATGACGTCATAGGACGTGAGGCATTGTTAGACCCCCATTTAGAACGGCGTCACCCTTTTAGACTTTAAACAGTCTGGGAATGCTTTTCACCACTCGATCTCACAGTCTCGCTTTCGGTAAAACGGGTTTTCATTCAGCTCGTGTTAGTGTTCAAGCGTTTTACACGTAAGTGCTGAGGTAACTTAAGCTGTACTCAACTGTAAAATGTATACGAGTATGTACTTACCATGTAAAGTAAATTTATTGTACAACAATGACAAGAAAATCAATAACTTTTAACAGTGCGACGCTTTTGTAAGTTTTCTCTAGTCCAAGATGATAATAATAATGTTCTCCGAGCCGATCTCGACTGCGGCGAACGATCCATATTAGGGATGAGCCAACAAATATTATAGTGCACAATTGTACGCGTAAAATAGGTGCACTCCCTCTTACGTCACTCTCATAATTCAAGGGGACGGATAACCGACATGACTGGAGAGAGATTAGACCTACTTTTTACATGCCCATGACGGGTGGACCGTTTTACTTTACAGACAATCAGGTGATCAACTCGCATTATATGTAAACCCCTGCCCAAAATATGATGGGTAAATCTAACGCAATCGGAATGTTATCCTAGCCCCATAATCCTCAAAGATAAACTGCACATAATAATAAATCAAAGATAGAGCGACAGAATTTGGCGACATTAGAAAACTCTTTTGTTTTATTAATTTCTATATAATTAAATGTTATTAGAGTTACTTAAGTTTAAAATATAACTTGTGGTCTATTAGACAGGATGGTGCCAACAGACATAACAATAGACGCTATAATTATATTACTTGGATTACATAATGTGATTATATTACATAATCGAACTGAGACTGCCATAACCATAGAAAGAATGTGTAACAAACAATAATTACAAAACAAAAATGTATTTAACTTTTATATATTATTAATATTTCCGGTTTTTTACTAAAATAATATTAAAACCATAGCCTGATCATTTCGTTAAGCAGAGAATTGTTTTCTCTGCTTGAAAGAAATGATACATAATGAGATACATTATAACTTAACTTTATAATAACGATTTATGCTCAATAATCGTGCGTTTTGTCATTCCCAATCAAATAAATTTCCTTACTTTATAATGTAATATTAATGTCTTATGGCCAAGTATGTTTCTTATATAGCGTTCTTCCACCTAGCTATTCCACTCAGTTTCATGAAAGTAACGGCTTTTATGTAGAGCAACTGGCATCTGACCTTCGGCCCTAAGGATAAACTGTATTTTACAGAATGTACAATATACATATATATATTACATGTAATATATATATATATATATATATATATATATATATATATATATATATATATATATATATATATATATATATATATATATATATATATATATATATATATATATATATATATAATATATATATACAAGTCATAAATTACAGAAGTCCTGTCACCGGCCAGAAATGATCTTGACAACGGACCGACGTTTTATATTCCCATCCAACGCAAGTATCACCTTACTTTCAAGCAATTGGATAATTGGCACATATTACCCTAACCAACCAGGAAACAACATAAACACAAAGTTGTATCCACAAAACCATCACTTCTCTATGCAAGGGCCAATATCATTAGGTCACGGAGGCCTTTACTGCAGATATAGGAAAATCCCAAATATATACATTTTCAATGTAGTTATTAATACAAATTTATAATTATTATAATGAATGTTATATTTTCAATTATTATATTTTTCCTCATTACAATTCCGCTGAAGTCAGTAAATTATGGAGTGGAGACCGAGGCCGGCAAACGTAGCGTGAAACGCCATGCGGTAAGATGAAATGACAACATTTGAAGAGTGGCTGGTGAGGGCTGGATCGGAAGTGGTGGCGTGCATCAGGGGTGCCCTTTGTGATAACGATGACACAGGCTGATAACGATGATGATGATGATTATAATGGTTCGCAAAGTGGCCTGTGTGGGCTGGATGAGTATAGCCGAAGCTCGGATGCGGTGACGTGCATTAGGGGAAGTCTGCTAATCAATCAATCATGATTGATAGATTATTGAAGTCATTTTCACGGTAATAAATAAGTGGGGGAACATCAAAAATCAGATATAGATTAAGAACTACAGAACCCTCGATGGTCCGGACAAGCTTGGCCTTGATCGTTTTTAACCGACTTTAAAAAAAGGAGGAGGTTCTCAATTCGTCTGTATTTTCTTTATGTTTGTTACCTCAGAAAGTCGCCTGGGTGAACCGATTTGTATGTTTTTTTTTTATTTGAAAGCTGGTCCTACCCGTTTGGTCCCATAGCAATTTGGTCCAGTTCTGACAGTGACATCCATGAAAAACTGAATAAGTCTGAAATTTAAATTATGTACGTGCTCAACAAATGTACAATTAATAGCTCAATATCATGCCAATCAACTTCTATGATTCTTTTCATTTATTAATTAGAAAGAATGTAATTAAATGGCAGTTTGATAAGAGTTTCTGTTAATGGGGTCCATAAAAAGCGACGGAACTCTTCAAATCTTAGGAGCAAATTACCGATACTCAAAGCTCCGTAAATCACATAAGTATTGAAAGGGGGGGAAAAGTAGCAGAGGGATTTTGGATGGGGGAGTCTTTTACTTTTCAGTGCATTATCGTTTGTTTTGAAATCGTTTTTTGCTTCGAAGTCGGTTTTTTTTTTTGTTGAAATTTTGTTTTATTGAAACACTGAATTGCCCTTTGCTTCTATTTATTAAACAAAAATATTTGAACGGCAGAGCGAAACTGTGTTACCATAGTTATAATATAATAGTGACTGAATAGAAAAAAATAAACATTGATGCTGAATATCTTTACAATGCTCTGCATATTTGAAAAGACACTTTCATATACAATAATTTGAAAAGAAAAGCTTTTACCGGAAAGAGTTTCAGTCGGTTTGAATGACTCTACCCCCTAAATTACCCAACGGCGTTTAAGTTGTATAAAATTTTAGATAAACGTCATTTATAATACAAGAATTGATATTTTAAAAATTATTTAAAGAATATAATCACTTATATAGAATGTAGAGGAATGTATGAATCTGCAGATTATACTATACCATTCATAAATATTTTTCAGTAAATAAAATATTTAAAAATGGTTACAGTTTCACGAATTTTCTAGATTTTTTCAAAATGGGCATAATATTCGAACTAGCTGAGATAGATTTTTTTCAGATTTTTCTCGTAATTAATCCTATCACCCTGTTTCGTTTTGGCGTTTAGTTTTGGGACACGCTGTACAAAGTTTATGTAGATTGATTTGTAAAAACTATTATTTTTCGGTAGTTCAATATCCTCACCATTCAATTGAATATCATAATTTACGTGTCTTTTCTGTGTGCAATTGTAGAATTCACTATTAAATTCCATGTATCCGAATCGGTCGGGGCAAAGGTCAAATCAACTAACAAGGAAGCCGGCATCATCTATTCGAAGCGTGATTTCTTGATATCACTTTTGCATTGATTGTGTTATCACAAGTTTACCCCGGGTCATGGAGACAGACGCAATGCTTTGAAACTTCTTATTTCTGGTATACTAGGATTAGTATATGGTTGCGATAACTATATTAGCAATCGTATGCTGCTGTTGGCAGATTCTCCAAATTTTGAAAGATGGTGTTGCCATGTTCAAAAAATATAGAACCTCCCAAATAATGACGTTCTTTGGAAACGGTTTACGGCGTTAGGTAAATAAGGGTAAATTAGTTGAATTGGGCCTTTCTCCTGCTGTCAAAGTGGCCAAGCAAGCCATGGAATAAAAGGCAACCAGCATTCTTATTCATAAATAGTCAACGGGATCGTCATCATCAGCCTGTGTCAGTCCACTGCTGGGCATAGGCTAGGGAGGCATGCACGCCACCACTTCCGATCTTCAGCTACTCTCATCCAGCCCACAGTGGACGCTCTGCGAATGTCGTCACTCCATCTTGCCGCATACTTACGTAATGAAAAGAGGAAATACGTCATTGGGATGGCAATAACTTAATACGACGCCGTTTCTTTGTTACTTTGTTTACTTCACTTCCAAGTCTAGTTTGGTTGCACTATAGAATTTGCACTTACAAGCATTCCCTGTATCATATTATCTCTGGTACCATTAACAAAATTTGCGGAGTTGAATGCATTTAAAGATTTTGTGTTGCAAGCATCATTCAATTCAAGTAAAAAAAAAGTAATCTTCCGCGTGTCACATTAAACTTTCATCAAAAGTCATTAAGCATTTTTCCGCGATAGTATTACAAACATCTACGAGTTATAAACATACTTTCATGTTTAACATACATAGCAGGATATTTTCGTAAGCACCACAAATTGTAATCATAAATTTTATATATATTTTACATCCGGATTGTAAACATATATAAGTTGATAACTCGTGCGTTGATAAAAGTTCAATGTCAATACAATTGACGGTACAACAAACCGCGAGCAGAGAGAGGAATCTGTTGATAATTTCTAATCTTTTATTTAAGTATTGCTTAGTTTTAAACCTTACACGGCATTTTATTATTAGATAAGCCTTATGATACAAGGAGAGAGCGACTTATGAGTGTTACCAAAATAATAAAATTAAATAATTATATTTATTTGTCAAATTATAACAGAATGTCGTGGTCATTGACTTTTAAAAACAGAACTGAATAGCTATGATTTATTTTTGTCTATTGTAGTTAGTAGATAAAAAATAAGCCGAGCATAAAAGTTGTCACAGAGGTTTTATTATCTTTTTCATCCAATTTCTTAATTGCCAGGCAAAATAACCTCAACCATAGAAACTCTAGAATAGAATCATTATAATTGGACTTTTGCCACTTTGTTTGATATATCTCTCGTACTGTTTTTAATAATAATTGAGAACATGAACCTGACAAACAAACATTAAAAGATGCACACATATAGAAAAAATTACTGAACCCTATCATTGCTCAATTTACTGTTCAAAAGCAACGGCGTAGCTGCTGTGTCCAACTGTAGCCATTTTAAACTTATTATTTTTCTTTATTCTCAATAAAACAATTATCAATTAAAAAAAATTCGTGTCAAAATTACACTTTTTAAATTTAATGACAATGGTTTGTTAGCTGTAATTGATTTCAAGCATTAATTAAAGAAAGAAAAGGTTTGATTATTTAGTATTAAATAACTCATTATTAAGTTAATAGACATGAAACGGACGGTCTTTATTGAAACGTTAATTGGATGTTTCTGTTTTATAAGAGTTAATTATAATGATTATTTCGTGGGAGTTTTTAAAGGAATATTAGACTGATATTAGGAGTGATATTATATAGCCTATTTAGCAGATGATCAAAGGTAGATCACTACATAGTATAAAACAAAGTCGCTTTCTCTGCCCCTTTATCCCTATGTATGCTTAAATCTTCCAAACTACACAACGGATTTTAATGCGGTTTCTTTAATAGATAGAGCAATTGAAGAAGGTTTATATGTGTTATACATGCTTAATATTGTAGATATAATTTCTATGAGCATGACTTCCGTGCGAAGCAGGGCGGGTCGCTAGTTACTCTTGGTCCTTTGTCGAACTTTTTGATTTGATTTATGAAGTGCAAGAAGTACAGTAAGTTAGTAATATAGATTATTCTTCTTTCTTTCTTAAAATATTGCAGATCGTCTGGTTTATTTAACTAAGTAATTATACTGGCTATGACTGTTCGAACCGGCTATATACAACTGTTTTGCTACAGATTAACCGCAGTGGTATTTTCTCGGTCGATCCAGTGTTTCATGGATCTTTTTTGTTTATCTGTATATCAGCTATCCGTTACATTAAATCTACTTTTAGGAAATCATTGCGATGGTTCCAGTTTTTCTATAGCCTCCGTAGCCTAGTGGTAAGGGCGTGTGATTTAGAAACCGCCGATCGTCGGTTTGAATTCTGCGGGTCTCAACAAATTTTCATTGTTGTTTCCTAGTTGGTTGGGGCAATTTGGACCGATCACCCAATTGTCTGAGAATTAAGATGATCCATGCGTCGGATGGGCATATAAAAAGTCGGTCCACCCACAAACCCGCATTGGAGCAGCGTGGTGAGATACGGTCCAAAACCCTCTAACGTAGAAGGCGTAGGGGAAGCCCATGTCCAGCGGTGGACTAACACAGGCTAACGGTGATGATAATGATGATGCTTACATCTTTTGTATTGTTGCCGATTTTTCGGACTCATTCCGGTTTACGTTCAAGGGTCAGACTAGATTGACTTGGGTAGACTTAACCTGAATAAGTTCCGTTATAACAAGTAATATTTAGGCGTCCATTGCATCATACTATTAGAAAAAATGCAGAAGGCACGTATTAAATGTCTATGAATCTTGTCTATGAATTGATGGAGGACCACGGGCCATATCAAAGCAAAGGAGATACGAATATTAGCATTTAAAATTATGTTTATTGCCCACCAATTGCTATGATAAAGGTCACAAACGGAACAAAGTCAATTTAGACCGAACGCTCGCTGTCTCAGAAGCCTATTACGAGATGATTTTGACTGTCCTATTTCAATTATATAGATATAACCTACTTTCTTTAAACGTCTTGTTCTAAAAGCTTTCGTATATAGTATAGTAGAGTTTAATGGGAATTGGCAATTTTTCATAATTTCTTTTAATAAAGAGACAAAAGAATGGATATAATGATCATTAATTATTCTACCGAACACAATATATGTATTTCTTTTTATTTATCAAATCCACTAATTTACGGCTTTTCCGCGTTACTTAAATATATTTATTCCTACGTTTCGGATTCTTTCCAGCATCCATGATCACGGACTAAGTTGGTGTATGTCTGTATTTCTATGTTTTCGAATAACCTGTCAGAGTTTTTATTTAAAAATTAACATCTTTCGTTTTCTTAATTTTAATGTTGGTTTACAAAAGTATTTTATTATTTATAATGTAACATAGATAAAACATACACATTTTTATTAATAATCTAAGACGTAATTTAACATACAGATTTTAAGTAATTGTAAATAGTTGATATAAGTAAACAGACATATTGTATATATTGTTTCGTTGTCAAAAATATGATGGTTTACGATATTATCTTTATTTCTTTTAGTTTAACTTTTTGCTCTGATTTCGATTGTTTTATATATAAGGCATTTATATGCAAGGATACCGCAAGGAGTATTTGCTGTCGGAAAAATAATCTTCAAAATGTATAAACGCAACCATCTTTAAGCAGTTGTGGTCAACGATTTATAACGAACGTATATGAACAATGTTTTTAATGATTGTGTTGTATTTAAAAGCACTTTTTAAACTGTTATGTAAACGACTGAGGTATATAACATATTGAAGTGATAGGAGCGCATAGCTTTCGGTATCTGGGTCAGAAAGAAACGCGACCTTAGATCGCGTCAAGGTCATTCGGACCCCAATGACGATTGACACACGCGGTTTCGAAATGGTCCCATTCTAATGCCGCTTGCTAAAATTTTGCAAGTGCCGATTAGTTTGCGAACTTGGTAATACTTTTTTTAATATACAGTGAACGATATTTGTGCAACGTTTTTTGTGTTTGCGTGATTTTGAGGTTATGTTGGTATAGTAATAAAATATTACGATGTTTCTTTATAATTTATTTAACGGAAGAGTATTGTTTAAATTAACTTGATATAGGTTTAATATTAACCATGACATTTTAAAATATTTTAAAGGCGTTAAAGGTAATACGGTTGCGGTTTTATAATGTATATTTATTCATTAAAACTTTTTTTAAGACATTAACAAAATTCGTTTTAGTTTTACAGTGATCGTGCGTTTGAACCACCATAGGTGTAGTGGTTTGACCCTTTCAAACCCGGAGGTCGTGAGTATAAATCCTGCGGAAAACAACTTTGGGTCCTTTGGAATATAAAAGTCGGTCCAGATCAGTTTTGGCAATAGTTGTAGAACATGTACACCTTCATATTTATTGACTACTAATCTATCCATCTAATGCATTGAAACCTTGAGTTGTAGAGGTCAGATATCAGTCGGTCTGCCTTAAAACAAAGGTGTTGTTCGACTGTCAAAGATTTTTACCCGGCCACCGCCATTTCTGATTTTTTTTATTAGTTTTTATTTGTTTGCTTTACGCATACCGAACTTCAATAGAAAATCCATCAAGTGGCCATCCATATATTACCGTGAGTTTTTAACCCTTCCCCGTCCTTGTCACAGCTAATCACATTTTTAACACCCCCCCCCCCCTCGAGTGTAACGTCACATAATTTCATTATTAAATTTAAACAGAAGCGAGAAATGAGTATAGTTACTTTGACACGTGGATTTGGAAATGTGATATGACAAAATTCATCATCCCTCCCACCTAACCCCCTTGTCACACAAAGTCACACTTCATCGACCCCCTCCGTCACCCCTAAGGTGTGACGTATGGATGGTTCCGAAAAGAACACATCATCATCAGCTTGTGGTTGTAGTCCGCTGCTGGATATAGGCCTCCCCTAACATCATTCCATTAGGAGCGCTATGGACCGTATCCCACCACGCTGGTCCAATGCGGGTTGGTGGGTGGACCGACTTTTTACATGCCCATCCGACGCATGGTTCATCTTTCAGACTACTTTTCAGACAATTGGATAATCAGCCCAAATTGCCCTAATCAACTAGAAAACAACACTGTAAATTTATTGAGTCCCCGCAGGATTCGAACCCACGACCTCCGGTTTCTAAAACACACACGCCCATACCACTAGGCTACGGAGGCAGTTAAAAGAACACGTAGTATAGCTTAAAACACGTGTTGTATTGACGTAATTACAAAAAAGTATTATCATTGAATACATTCAGGACGTCCAGTTTTACTACAAACACATTTTACATAAGGGTGTAACGCCCTCAGGGTGGTATGAACCCTAACTGGGTCATGGACATTTGGACAGGAGCGTAATGAAATTCTTGAGCTCTAAGAAAAATGTGCCATGAATTTTACATTTATTATATTGGTAGTACCTATTTCCTTTACTTTAATATGCAAATTTGATGTTCAAGACATAAACGTGCTATTATTATAATAATTATTAGTTCATAGTTAGGTTTATATATTGGTTAATGTTATTTCATTCATCATATTATCTTTTACCTTCGTAATAACATATATATTCGCAATCATTAAATTATGATAAAAACTTTTGTAATAAACATCTTTTTTAAATGTAACATAACTTATTCAATCATAAGAAAAAGATAATAGAAGATCAATTATTATATATAATTATTATTTTATAAATATAATTACTATGTATAATTATTATTTTATAAATATAATTACTATGTATAATTATTATATTATAAATATACATTATAATTAAACTCAACACAGCCTCAACTAATCAAATTACCGCAGATTACTTTACATTACAATTTTTATAACTGATACGCATAAATTGAAGATATGTTATCAAAAATAAGTTATCAAAATGTATCTTTAAAGCACACGAAGAAGAAAAAGAAGCTAAATACCTACAAGAAAGTTACTTTTAATTCCAGAATTTATATCAGAAGAAATGATATAAAAATTCGAGTTTTTTTGCTTTTTATGAAGGCCTTATGACAAAATAATAATTTTTCCGTTCCGCCATTTTAAGCATTAAGTAACTCACTAATTTAAGCGAAATTAACGTTTAACTAAGAGTGCTATCACAAAGCAAAGGTCATAACAACGTAAATGCGAAAAAATGTTCTAAAATACAGCTGCTTTTGAACTACGACATTCAGCGCAATTGAAGGTATAAGTATAACAAGAATGGACCATACATACTCTTTTAAATGAGTACAAAGAGCCTCTACCCTTAAACCTGTGACCTTTGAATTACAGATGTCCCGCCAAAACTTACTATAAGCGAATTTGAATATAGAAAACCCACCGGGCATATGAATGCTTTTGAACATAAAAGGTAATTCAAAACCAGCCTAAACGAGTAAGTCTTGTAGGGTTCCACGTTTTTAATTTAATATTCGACTAAAATAAGACAGTTTACGCCAGCATAGTCTATGTCGAACGTTTTGGCGCCAAAACTTCGGCAGCTCCTATTGGTTGAAATCTCGTAAAGATTCAATATGGCGTCAGACTACCAATAAGAACGCGTTCACTGTAAAAGAAATTAATGTTACATATTGATTTTATTGAAGCCTTCATATCTTATGTGGCTCTGATTTATTTTTGATTAATATAAAACGGTAAAATTTTTATACATAAACCAGTATTTTAGACCGATACCTAATCGATATATCGTTTAAGGTATCGATATTCAAAGTACTCAAGTAAAAATAATACATAATAAAAAGTAAATTTATTCCTTCAGTCAGAAAAATGTTAAATCAGTTTTCGAAAATTAACTAATAATTGATTTTTAATGTATACATCAAAGAAGCATAATTATTATAAAAATATAACAAAAACTCTAACATTTCTTTATATTATTATTTTGCTCAGATAAAATATACTTGAACATGATGAAATTACTGTTTAAACACCCAACTTAATACAATCGCGATACATTCTTTTATATCTTTACTTATTCCCTTTTGGACAAATATACCCTTCTGAGAAATGCACATGCTGGTAACAAAAAAAAAGGACGATTACTTTAGCTCATGAAACATCAATCAATAATTATTTTATACAGAAGGAATATTATACTAACAAGCTTGAACTTCAAGCATGATTTAAGCAATTATTTGCATTATAACATATTATTTGAGTTATTTACAATCCTGAAAATCTTATATAAACTTACTTGAAATGTTTTTCTACATACAGGTCAAGCAAATATAAGCGTTAGGATTAATATATATTTTAAGGAAAACCATCTACAGCCAGCAATCACGGAAGTTTCTCGAGAAAAAGTGTTTTATTGTCATTTTTTAATCGTTTGGCTTCATTGAATTCGATGAATTAAATGAGGAAGTCTACAATCATCGTGTCAACGTTACGTGTTCTAAAAATTAACATATTTCTTATATTGTGTAAATAGAACATGTATAGATTTACGTATATGCTAGAGTACTATTATTACCAGTTGAATCAAAATACCAATGGAACTTTAATGAAAAAGTTTTTCGCTTGGTTACGAGTGATTGAAAACAATTAAATTCGTTTATATATTGCCTGCGGGCAGTCAGGTTACCTGATGGAAGGTGGTTACCGACGTCCATGGACATCGGCAATACCAGGGGTATCATTAACACGCCAGCAACCATGAGGGTGTCAGGTCTCGTTTACCCAGTAAATATGTTGGCTTCAGTTCTCTTTCACACTCCTGATCTACGGCAGAAATACCCCAGTGGTAGCGCTCCAAACAGCCCCCTATAAATAGGGGACCTACAACCTATCAAATTATACATCTTCTTGTTTTAAACGAGCATTATAGCAATAAATAAACGACTGCAATTTTCCGTTCAAAAATTATATATTTATATATATAACTGCCTGTAGCCTAGTGGCATAGGCGTGTGCTTTAGAAACCGCAGGTCGTGGTTCGAATCCTGCGGACTCAACAAATTTTCATTGTTGTTTCTAGTTAGTTAGGACAATTTTAGGACAAAACCCCTAATGGATAGGGTGTATTAGGGAGGCCTATGTCCAGCAGTGGACTATCAAAGGTTGATGATGATGATTATTATATCTTCAATGTCCTATTCACCGTTCTGACTTTACGCACTCTCTTTTCTATTTAATCAATAACTTTGTGGAATGAGCTGCCTTCCGATATTAGGATGGCTAAGAATCGCTTTGAGTTTAAAGTTCGCGAATATCTTCTAAAGAATTTTTTTTTAGCTTTAACTATTTTATTTGTTCTTTAACACGTAAGAGCTTATATTATTTATGTATTAATTTTTATTTGAGTATGGTATGTGTTTGTGTATGTATATGGATATATATTATGACGTTTAATATAGTTTCATTATATATATATTATTATTAGCATAGGTCTGATATTCTTAACAATTATTTTTTCTTTGTTTTAATTGTGCCTACCTTAAATTTTTCTAAACCACCCAAAGGTTGACTGGGAGAGAATGCATGAATTTCTAATTTTGTGTGTACATAAAGTTTAAATAAATAAATATATACATATGTTTACCTCCTTTTTGATCGTAACATTATAAATAAATATTCCAGTCCGAAAATGTGCTGCCATCCAAACGATTTATTTCGCGCCAACTGTCAATTGTCTATGACATATACAACAGATGATAAATTTGATGTATCTGGATGTCACAGGTCTTCAACGTTCTACCGCAGATATCGACCGCAAACTATCTTGGCTCGAAGCGATTTATTATTGGCTGGATGTGGTTAAAGATAATTACGTACTCCATCGGATAAAGAGTGATCTTGTGACGATCTCTTTTGCATGATTAGAAACGTCACATGTTTGCGGTGATCAAAAGAAAGTTAGATATGTAATAAAGCTTACCCTGTAAGTTAAAACATGATTATCATTTGATTACTGTCATTTACGACTACAGATTATAAGTAATCAGTTTCAAGAGTTGCATTGAAATATTTAGATGGAATATCAATAATGTCTAATTGATTTTAAAAGATTTTTTCTGTTTTCCTTCTTTTCACGCGTTAGAGAACTCCATCACGCAAATCCGACACCCGGATTTAGCTATAGTAAACGTTATAGATTGTTTTTTGTTATATTTTAATAGACTTGATACGTTATAATAAAACTTTAAAGATAAATTTTAGTTTTGTTACGCCAAAGTAGTGTCACTTTTAACAGGTGTACATGTACAAGTACACATTTTTTAAAGTTATACATCTTTTAACTAAACGTTGCATTCTATTATTGTTTGCCTTAAGTATGATTTTGTCATTTTGGTTTCTTATTTTTAAGGATGAAACCGGTGACTTAATGATTTATAACTTTATACAGTTGAATTTATAGACTGGCAAAAACTATAATAATTTTAACAATTTATTGAATTTATTAAACTGCGTGTTTTTATTAATAAAAATGTCCTCCAAGGCGATTTAGACTACGGAAGCCGATCTATGTTAGAGATCAGCCAACTGCGCTTGAGATATTATAGTGCAGTCATGTACGCGCACGCGCAGATGCACTCCCTATTCCTTTATACTCTAAAGCTCCATGGGACGGATAACCGACACGACCGGAGAGAGATATGACCATGTGAGGATCATCTTACTTGACAGGCAATCGGCTGTTCAGCCCACACTGCCCTAACCAACTAGGATACAACATTCAAAAGTTGTCGAGTCTCAGCAGGATTCGAGTCCACGACCTCCAGTTTTTAAAGCGCAAGCCCACACCACTAGGCTACGGAGGCAATTACTAACAATATTATCAACATTATCACTTTATATTAATAACTAGCAACCACCCAACTCTCCTTGTGGGTGGAATTTCGTAAAGTCCGTTCTTAGCTGACCTCTACTCGGCGAAAGGAATATTCCTACCGAATTTCAAGTCGCTACGCCTTATGGTTCCAGAGATATCGTGATGAGTCAATATATAGGTGGGAATTTCTTTTATATATATATAGATCTAATATGCTAATAAATGTTACTACCAGTAAGTTAAGTTTGACTTAGTATATGTTTGATCTGTTTCTGATTAATCGAATTCAGTATTATATACGTAATAAGGTCTGAGATTGAACCCCGGTACGGAAACTTAGTCTTAATGATGTCTTATTTCAATTGCAAATTTACTTATCAAGTAACTATGTTCTCTTCAAATACAAACATTGTAAATAAACTTTTCGTTCATGTTTTCATGATAGAATCATTAATTATTGCACTAATTAGTTTAAAGCATTTATTTTATGCTATTAGTTAAGTTTACTTGAAATTTAAGATCACACGTAGACCCAAGTTTATTTGAACTAATCTGTAATTAATATTATTTTGTACATGAAATAATCTGACTTAACTTAGTTGAGACTTATTTCTTCAGCCTTACTTTTTTTTATTAAAGTAATTAAATTGTTTCCGATGACGTATCAACAAACTAACAAGTTATCATTTTAATTCTCCCAATAAAGGCAACACTCGACTTCCTAAAAGTAAACATCAATCACGGTACGCCATCTCAGCATCTGCATCGCCGTAAATCAACTCTGTAGGTAATTTCGGCAATGGAAAAATGTTAAAACAAAACTTCTTCGAATTACAAACGGGAAACCTGCGGGCGCCCGCCATGCGGTCTTTCCTGTTTTTGCTTAAAGGAATGTTTTAATGCCATTCCCTGTAATCGTTCCGGGAACAATTATGTAATTCTCGTTTTGCACCATGCAAGGAATATTAAAAAGTTGATGCGGTTTTTTTACGCATTTTTATCTGCGTTAAAGTTTTAATGCAAGTAAAAGACATATTCGCACAATTCATTTTAGTTTGACAATATTAATTCGGTATCATCTCTCATCAATCATCATCATCATCATCAGCCTGTGATAGACCACTGCTGGACATAGGCCTCCCCTAATACACCCCTATCCATTAGGGGGTTTTGGACCGTATCCCACCAGCGTCCAATGCGGGTTGGTGGCTGAACCGACTTTTTACATTCCCATCCGACGCATTTTTTTCTACTTTTATTTTTTTTTAAATTAAAAAAAAATCACCTCGTGTAAGCTTGGCTTACTCGGATTCTAAATGACAGTTTTGATCATTGCTACTCTTCCTCTACATAAATGCATGAGCATTTGATTTAATTTGTAACTCAAAAAAAAAATGGCACTGGCCTGTAAACTGTCGCTTGTTTCATACATCGTATTAAAAAAAATTAGGCAAAACTTTTAGCGAGTAATCGACGTCGATTGTTATTTTTCCATAAATATTTTTGTCTGTTCACGTTCACGTGATGATTACTGTTAGCATTTTAATCATGTTAGTTTAATATTTAAAACGGCCATTTGTAGTGCTAAAGGTTAAAGTAATAATAATATGAAATCGTTGATAAGCATACTCCATTAAGATAAATTGTTGACGAAGACGAACTACTACATACAATCTTATAAAAATATAGTTATGTACATATATTTGTATTACTTCATAGTTGTGTAGTATTCATATAATCGATTTGAAGGTTTGTATGTATGGAAGATTGTTAAATGGGTAGATACAACGCCAAGAATCGTTTCGAAGTAAAGTTTTATAATCTCCTTTATTACGGTTTTATTTACTTTACTCTATAAAATAAAATTAAAATGACTTTCTTTAAAACAGGAACTTAGATACGTGAGCGGAGCCGCTGCCATAAGCTAGTACGAAAAGTCAAATAACTATAGTCAATATGGAAGCTTAACACTTTCTTATTGATTGTCAAATAAAATCAGAGGGACTAATTTTTTTTACACAATAATCCTATAGTTCGGGCTTAGAGTGGCCGAAAAAATATTTATGTACACTAAATAACAAACTAAACAACAGATAACATCTTAATGAAGTCAGTTTTCGCAATATCAAGGCCACGTTGATCAAAAAAGCATTGTACTCTTTAGAACGAAGATGTTTTCAAAATAGTTTTATGGATTATTCGCAAATTATCTGGCAACTCCTTGACCGTAGCAAAATATTCAATTCGGTGGTTTGACCTACATAGAAGCTTGAAACTGCCTAAATTGAATAAAATACTTTGACCATACGATATATTGTATCAGTCACATATAAGTTATTTAAATAATTAGTATTAAACAAAATCATTTGAAATAGACGTGCTCAAATGTTTAATTAGTTAACAATTATTTGAAACAAAAACTTTTTTAAACGAATTAAAAATTAAAGTCATTATTTTAATTTAAAACTAAATTTTGATGATCAATTCGGCCTTTAAATATAATAAATGTGTTTCACTTTTTTATTCCTGATCGATTATAACAGTTGGAACATTAAATAAACGTTTTAATATATTATAGACATAATAATGACTCATAGGTTATATTTAAAATCAGGAAATATTATTGAAATCTAAAAATTTAAAAATGGAACATGGAACGTTTTTCAAAATTTCGGAAGTTTTTCTTTACTTTAAGAATAAATAGGCCAGTCACTCTAAAACTTATTTAAACTTTATTGAATAGTAGGGAGTGCGTAAAAATTTAACAGAGGAGGCAGGAGAGGGCGGTTTTGCTGACGCAACAGCCAAGTTATTTCCGACCCTAAGAGGGTGAGGGTGGGGATCGATAGATTCGCCCACGTGTTTCGCGTCTGACGAAATTACGCGAGATTTGTCCATATATCTAGATCATAGTGTTGAAATATATCCTCACAACATTAATGTATGCATAGCATTATTATATATATTAATGCGTTCTGCCAGAAATATTTTTTAAGAATGCACATAAAAAATATTTAAAAACGCTTACGTACGGCTTACGTATAACTTATGTGTGACCGTAACTCAATTATACTTAATAAATGAGTGACTGAGATTCGGGCGATATTTTAATGTTAAAGAAATAAAAGGTTCCGCAAAGAACTTTCATTATAATTTTATAAATAAAATTATAATAGCGTACACAAACAGCGTATAAGTATTTACAAATATTGAATTAATTACAAAAAACCATTAACTGTATTCATTCGGATATCAGTAGTCGGCATAAAAAAATATTTATAAAATATGCGTATTTACAAAATTATTACCAGTACAAAAATTCTTTAATTAAATGCAATTAACTACATAACTGTGTTCGCTTTCGCGTATTTTGTCAATAATTAAATATTATAATATCGATCACTGATAAATATCAAAGGTCAAGCACGTGATATTAAAATTAAATGACACATAAATTATAAACATTTTGTAACATGTGTACTTACATAATTGGTTTTTTGTTACGTCAATTAGGCGATTTAAAAAAAATAATAAAACGTCACTACACTAATTTCCCGCGCTTTTCGAAGCGAGCGACCAAGCCCGCCAACACGGTACGCGAGACTGCCGTGCGCCATTTACAAACGAGACGGCAAAGCAATTCATCCCGAGTGTAATAGAGATATATATATATTCGTATCGAACGCTAGGGGTGGAAGATGTAATGGGGTTGTGAGATCACAGTATTGAGATATGACGAAATTGTACAGTACGATTGCATGGCGTACGTGTCTTTCGTTGACCATTACTTCTATTTAAAAAAAAGACATTAAATATATTTAATTATTTATATATTACTCGTATTTAATTATTTCTTTTATTTACGCGATTATTATATAGATCAAATATACTATTTAACGGATTTTTCCAGTTAGTTTTATATATTTATTCGCGACGTTTTGGACTCTTTCCAGCATCGAAGATCACGGGCAGATTATGATATATTCGTATTTAAGTTAGACTTTTACAGAAATTGTGTTAAATAAGCTGGCAACACTGAGAATTGTAAGTATTCGTATAAAACAGTTGATTGTAATTAAAATAACTGTACATTTGCAACAGAATGGCAATCTATCTCACTTGGACGTATGAACATATTTTTGAAGCTCTATTAAACATTTCGAGGTTACACTTTCTAGATACCTACTGGCTCATGCTTGCTTCTGCAGAATCGCCAATTACCACCTCATGGTGCCCCATTATGCTTTAATCAAACGCAAGTAGTTGTTCTAAGATAGAATATATTTATTTCAAATAAATAATACAATTTTCACGGATTTTATCGCGTTTAAATAATTTACAATTATATAAAGTTATGCACGATGTTTCAAACTCTTCCCAGGGTCCATGGTAACGGGACCGACCGTAAAAGATTTGTTATTTATCATGTATAGTATTCGCGAAATAACTGAAAGTATTATATTTATTTCTGATATTAAAAACAGGTTACTATTAATTTGTTCTGTCATGTGACAAGACCTGTACTTTCAAGAGTTTAATTTTACAATGTACGACATCGGAGGAGAGGTGATGATGATGATGGTGGAGAGGAGGAGGAATAATTTCATTAAAGACGGTTTTATTCGTTGGTAATATTTTAAAATGTTTACCAGTTTTTCATTTATTTTAATTCTTAAATAGTAGATATGTGATTGCGTCAGAATAACGAAGTATAAATTCTCGATTGCAAACAAGAAATGCTTCTATTTCTTTGAGAGGTTTAAAAATATTAAGGTATATTATCTACATCGCTATGATACATAGGTTACTATCAATTTTTTTATTTGTTGAAAAATGTTTTTATCTGGTCTCGGAGTAATACCGTCCTAACCGCGACTAAGCGGCACATTACTTTATTAAATGACCACGTGAAATACTGGATGATCATTTGGACTCGAATGGAAAAAAAACTTTCAAAGTCGACTTCTAAAAAGGTCACCTACCTCGCTTTCTCATCTCAAGTCGAATAGTCCATGACGACATAGGTCACCCTAATACACCTATCCTCAGGGTTTGGACCTATCCATCAGCTTTATCAAAGGTAAAGTGCAAACAAGGACAAATAGTCTAATATTTTTACTCAAGTACTTCACCAAATTAATAAAGTTCTAATAATGTTTTATTATAGTATTTTCCTTATAGAATATTCGACAGATTAAACTCGATTTATAACAATGTCTTTTGTTCAATAGTACTTCCATTAATATAAGTTTGTAAAAGTGTATGGATGTACGTATGTTACATTAATTTAAAATTACGTTATGTACGTTAATTAAACTTATAATAACATAGTTTACATAATAAATTAACTTATAGGTTTCAATTTATAAATACTCTTTTATCAAACCATTTTCCAAGTTATTTACCCAGAGCGATGGGCGCACAACCTAAAGGGTTAACTGCATTCTATGAATGAACTGGTTGTCAATAAATTTTAAGGCAACAATTTTCTATAACGACGGCCAAAGTGGACATGACAACAGGAACTTTATACATGCCCATCCAACACCAATCCATCTTAATTTTCAGACAATTGGGTAATCGGCCTTTATTGTTGTAATCAACCAGAAAACAATGATAACCATCAATAAATATATTGTGTAATATTATATAATATTACACTAAGTGTCATGTATGTAGAATAAAAGCTATAAAGTAAAATATAAATACTTATATAGGATAATTAGAAAGAAAAAAAGAAAAATTTTATTATGTACATTAAGCCAGAACAAAAAATTATTATAAAAAAAAAACAAAAACAGTCTTTAACATTAAACGTGATGAACCAAAAAGTTTTACAATCAGCATTGATCACGACTTTCAACAATCCATGAACGCTGGACTTCAGTGGATCCTAAGTATCGTTTCAGACACTCATTGCCAGTATGAAAATAGGCCGTTGACGTTTGTATTTGTAACGCGAATTCGTAATTCATTACCTCGCGGCAGAAACCGCAGGTCGCAGCTAGCCAGCATTGTTAAACATCCTTTGACATTAACACCGGTTTCATTCTAATTTTACTAAATAACCACTAAATAATGTTTACGCGTTACTTTTTATTTATTTTGAATTTTTAATTTTGCAATAATAAACACAAATATTTTAACAGTCTATTATAAAATGAGATTTTCAATAGTAAATATAATTAAGCATCTACATTGTGTCCTAAAATAAACAGAATTGGTATTATTTATTAAAAATTAACTAAGTACGAAATGTTTATTCATATAATGTTGTGCTTATACTAGCTTGTCGACGGTGTTGCCTATAATTGTCATAACGAGATTATCATCATCATCAGCCTGTGATAGTCTACTCCTAGACATAGGCATCCCCTAATTCATCTCTATCCATTAGAGGGTTTTGGACCGTATCCCACCACGCTGATCCAATACGGGTTAGTGGGTGGACCGACTTTTTACATGCCCATCCGACGTATGGATCATCTTACTTTTCTTAAAACAATCCAATGTAAAAGTAAATAGCAATGTCCCTTTCTTAAGAAAAGTGTTAGTGAAACACGCAGGCGTTTACGCACTAAACATGACATTACCTATTAGGAAAGTAATAAATTGTTGAAAACGGTTCAATTACCCTAAAAAATCAGTTACGCATTATATTTAAGAAATCTGACCATGATTAAAAAAACGGTTTTATTTACTCTACCCATCCTTGTACTATTTTGTTTCTATATGAAAACACCTTCGAATCAAATATACGAGCTTACAGAAATAATCTTTTTACGTAGAGGCACTCCGAAGGAAACACAAAGCGATAATATTGCGAAATACTTAACTTCCTGCACAACCTTGGTTGGCTTAGTGGCCTATATGTTACATTTGGTATCTTTTTCCTAAGGGTAAGACAATTTTTAACCCCTAGTCGTAGAGGTTAATTCGCATTTAGTTGAATCCAACTTTGTGGCCGTAATTTGCGTGAAACATTTTCACTGGGTGTGGTTAACTACATATTTATCCCATTGGACGTTCAGTCACATAAGTCTAGGTATGCTTAAGCAATATTGCAATCTGCACTGTCTGAACGCAAAAGAAATAGGCACCGAAAATGTAAAGAAAAAGTTTAATCCATCTTAAATTGTCCCCTCGAATTGAATTGATTAAAAACAAAAATTATTAGGTCTAAAAGATTACTACTTTAAGGCCTATATTGTTGTTTTACACAGCCATTAATGTCAATCGAAGCAATATTTAAATTCGTCAAAAATCGATCGAGAGATTTTTTTATGAGGATTTTATGTACCAAAACATTTTTTAGGCTGGACAATTTTACTGTCATTGCCACTATTTGTTTTGAAATTTGAATGTCACTGTCATAAGTCATAATAAGAGTTAACTTCTTATCATTATCACTAAATTGCGATTTTGTGGACAAAATAACTTTTGTATTTAGTAATAGTTACCATTTTATATTGTTATGACAAAACCAAATTACTACTTTTTTTGCAAAAAAGATAAGTGTTGTAACTCTATTAGCAAATAAACATAAACTTTATCATAAACAAAATATATATTGGAAGTTGATAAAATGAAAGGCTCCGTTCGCGTTTTGGTTCTGTACGGCAGCCAAACGTTTACTGCACAAGAACTAGCTGAGAGAATATGGCGAAAAACTAAAGCATTGGGTTTTCGAGGACCTGTTGTGGCCATGGACGACTATCCTATTTCTCGGCTCATTCACGAAGAATTTGCTATTTTCGTTTGCTCAACCACAGGCCAAGGTGACGAGCCTGACAATATGAAGAAGTTCTGGAAATTTCTATTGAGGAAAAATTTGCCTACAAACTCATTAAAGAAACTCAAATATGGTGTGCTTGGATTGGGGGATTCTTCTTATGAAAAATTTAATTTTGCTGGTAAAAAGCTCCATAAACGTCTGATGCAATTGGGAGCTAGTCCTTTATTAGATATTGGTAAGTACACCATAAACTATAGTAAAACAAACAAAAAATTTAAGTTGTACATAATACTAATTAAATGCAAGTAAAGTTACCCAATTTATCCTGTTTCTAACCCCAACTATGTAACAGAGTTCCTACATTGAAATCAAAGTTATTAAAGTTAACACATAAAGAAATGGTCATATTTGATTAATAATTTGGATAGCTTAACAAATAATCCATGAAATTATATTTAATGATGTCACACATTCTTTTCTAAAAGTTTCTATAATAAAACTATTATAGGGAAGTATGAATTTTTTATTTCTTTATAAAGTGGCATAAATTTTAATGTACATTCTTCTTGTGAGAAGAGTAGTATACAAATATACACATAAAGCTATTTGCAAACCTGTGATCTCAAGATAAGCTAAATAAAGGAAAGAATTTATATAAAACTGTAATGCCAAATGGTCATGAGAGCGAAAAAAACTGTCAGTATTTTTGATCCCAATTGATTTTGATGTTATGACTTTGTTTATGTAAATAGGCTTTAACTTTAAAGTTTAAATTCTTGGAAATTTTATATTATATTAGACTCGTGAAAGATGTCCCTCAGCCATGTGAGAATCTTTAAAAACCATCAGCAAAGATAACTTACAGAAACATTAAATGCAGAAAGTCAACCTTTGCAGAGGTTAATGTGTACAATCAGATTTAACAAATAAATATAACAATTTATTTGTTCAATTAATTGGAACATTTACAAATATGTTGTTATTTCAGTAATATTTTGCTTATTACAAAAGACAATTAAGTAATTACATCAACTTTTGATTATTAGGACAGGCAGTCTGAACTATAAAGGATCTAAATGCCTATATTGTTTCCTAGTTGGTTAGGGCAATCACTGGGCTTGGCTGATCACACAGTTGTGAATCATCTTACTAAAAAGTAAGATGATTGGATGGGCATGTAAGAAGTTAGTCACTCACCAAGCTGTATTGGACTAATGTGGTGGGATACAATCAAAAAACCCCCTAATGGAGGGAGCTGAGCATTAGGAGAGGCCTATGCCCAGCAGTGAGCTAACACATAGTGATAATGATGATGATAATAAAATAAAATAAAAATTGTAACACCTTATAACACTAAATAAATAGAACTCTTTAGTTTATATATCTTATGCTCAAGCATAGTTTGTTATTTACATTAGATTTATTTTCAGGTCTCTGCGACTACCAGCATGATTTAGGCCATGATGCTGTTATGTCACCGTGGATTGATGATCTTCTCATGAAACTACAGTGTTACTTTCCTGACATGAAAATGCAAAATTTTGACGATACATTTATACCTAAATGGAAGGTATCCTTGATAAAAGAACAAAATGATTGTGAAAATGATGTTAGCAAGGATATATATTTTTCTGATGGCCAAAAGAATGACTACTTGGATGCTTACAGATTGCAAGTGGTGGAAAATGTTAGGACTACAGATCAAAACCATTTTCAGGTAATTACAAGGATGTATTTAGTTTATAGGATAAATCTATTTGTCAAGGCTATCATTATTATTCATGATATTCTAATATACTTTATCTAATGGATAGGGGTGTATTAGGGTAGTATGTCCAGCAGTAGACTATCAAAGGCTGATGAAGTATTATTTGTATATGTAATGTAACTTTTTAGCATCATTTTTAATTATTTAATTCACATTAAGATATGTTATTTAAATATTTTATGTTATATGTTTTGAATATTGCCAAAACAAAGTAATTTAATTATTCTCAATTAATTAGTATTTTATTATTTTAGTTTAACAACTTTTACTACCTTACAGGATGTAAGATTGATTACACTGAAACCAAATGAAGATTTTAAATTAAATTACAAACCTGGCGATGTTTTCAATATAAGACCTAGAAATTCAAAAGAAGATATAAATGATCTATTTGATATATTTCAAACGCATAATATTGATATAAAACCACATTACAAACTTAAAGTTGAAGAATGCTATGATGGTAAGTATTAAATCAATATTTTCTTTAAATTCATATTCATTTTTTAAATAATGTAGATAAATTAAAAAAATCTTAAAAACTATAAGGCGTTTTTTGATGTTGTAAAACAAAAGTATTATGAAATGTGCACCAAAAATATTTGGCTGCATGTACAAGACCATTTGCCCCTAAAAATTAAACGACACACACTGTCACTGTCACTTCCACACGTGCCTTTTCTGGATTGGCGCCTTGAACCATGGCGGAGACGTCAATCAATTGTTGTAAAAGAAAAAATTTAATTCTAACAAAACCAGAGTGTGAAACAAAATGGTTTCATGTAATTTAAAATAGCTAAGTAAATATTAATGATATAAGTGCAAATTATTTAGAAATGGATCTTGTCAGTGCTAAATTAAATTAAGGTGTTGTGGTGTTGTTGTATATAATGAACATATTTAAAATAATGGCGGATACTGTTATGACTGTACTCCCCGGACTTACCTTAACATCGGATATGTAACAATCACCTGGAAATACAAATTTTGTTTGGATACTACTATTATTGCTTATGGATTTGACTTCGACCATTTTTGACCAATCAACATCAAAGAAGTGGCTTAGGCCTTATGATCAAGAATAATAAGACAAGACATGGCTTGGCCTTAACATCAATAACTATGAAGACATGGCTTGGCCTTTAAATCTATAAAAATTGCAAATATTACCAAGAACAAGACTGGCTGTATGGACTAAAGTCCTTTGCCTTTCCCATTAGGGATAAATTAAAAACAACAACAACAACGTGCCTTTTCTGGCTGTCAATTCGGTTTGTTATAATCGAAAATGTGTTATTGTGATATTTTCGATAATACCGAGTTAAATAATAAAATTGCGATATGTTGCGACGGCAGGCGCGTTTGCGCCGTGAGTATTTGTATAGAAAGTCTGTCGAAGACAAACAGAAGAGTATACAAGCAAAAAAAGATCAGTTAAAACGAAGCTTAGAAGAAAACATTCCCATACACGGCGATCTAAGAAAGGAAGCGCTCGCATTACAGAAGAAAATTGAATATGAAGATAAAGGTATGTCAATACTATATTTAATCTTTCATTTATTATTATTAATAATTGTTTTGTAATTACGAAGTAAACATTCGTAAATATGACTCAATTTTTGACTCTGCATTAAATTAACATATTATTAATATAATTGCAGTGACCAATTTCCCCTTTATTTTGATTATGTATCGTTTCTTGCCAGGACCCGAAAGGGCAGCAGTGATTGGAGGTTTTAGTGGTGGAGCGAATACGTTGAACTCTCAGGATGACGAGTACAGATATGCTGGAGTCGAGGATCCAAAGATCATGATTACAACGTCTAGGGAACCTAGTGCTAGATTGAAAATGTTTGTTAAAGAGCTTAGGTAAGCGATTTCAGTTTATCTTCTAAATGTTATTAAACTTATGATTTTTTTATTGTATGCATACTAACAACAGCATATAGTTTTTAAAAAATAACAAAAAGTTCTGATTAAGATATCCCCTGTAAACAATTTAATGTAAAATCTTAAATCTCTGTTCATTTTATCTATGGACCTTTTACTTTCAAGAATTTGGTTAGTTAATTAATACTAAACCAAAGATTAAATTAAAAGAAACCTGTTTTAAGAAAAACTTCAAATAAAGACCAGAAAAATAATTCAGTATTTAAACATAATATGAATATATTATAACATCAGCTATACTATTTCAGGTTGATATTCCCTAACAGTCAGAGGATGAACAGAGGTGGTTATGAGATGACACAGTTGATACACGCATGCAGAGCTAATGATGTCACAGACTTCATTGTTGTCCATGAACACAGAGGTGTACCAGATAGTTTAGTGAGTACTTTGAGTAATACTATACTACATATCTGCCATATGATTGTAAAACAGTTAAAGGTGCTTTTTTGTCTATTGGTTACATTGTTAAAATCGATTTTGAATGTTATTTGGCTCCAAGCATAGAATCAATGCCTAAACTAAATATGATGTAGAAATTTTGTATTTAATGTTAGTTTTGGTAACATAATTTAACACATAAGTTGTTGTTACGGTTTTTTGGAGCTTAGTAATGTACAATATGCTTTCATTATTTAAAAAAATATTATTTTTAAAAATTACCATTTTGTTGCTATAAATCTAAACATAATCAATGTTACATATTAACATAATCAAATTATTAAAAATGTTTTTAGTGCTATTATTTATTTTGGACCATATATGACCTAGGATTTAGGTAACTAGTCTAAAATACGCCTAGATATACAATCTAGGCATATTTCGGAGTAGTTACCACAAACATGTAGTGCTAGTGCAAGCAGAATATATAGCAATTGATTTTTAGTTGAACGAGCCTCAACCCATTGTGTTTTTGACCATTTAGAATTGTAGATTTTGTATTGTTTAGATAAATTCCAAATATTTTTTTGACCCCGCTGTTTTGAACATAATAAATTTCTTATTTTTTGTTATTTTATAATTACTTATATATTTTTAGGTCATCTGCCACTTACCATATGGCCCAACGGCTTCCTTCACATTGTCTGGAGTTGTTCATGAGGCACGACATACCGGACATCGGCCCAATGAGTGAACAGTTTCCGCATCTAATATTCCACAACTATAAGAGTGATCTGGGTATGTTTTATTTGATATTTATCATTGTGCAAATTGTTCAATACATTATAGCCTTTAGAGATAATTAAAAATATAAGGAACTACCTTTTTTGTAGTTAAAAAACATGTCAAGAGAGGGAGAGGGAAAGCTAAGAAACTCAAATATGAGTTTTAAATAAGATCTATTAACCATCTCAGCAGCACAACTGGGTTCACCATTAACAATGTATTTTCAATTTTAGGCCTAAGGACTATGAACATTCTGAAATATTTGTTCCCCGTACCAAAACCGGATTCAAAGAGAGTGATAACATTTCAAAACGATGACTACATCTAAGCTTTAGACAACACATACAAAAGGTAATTACATTACTAATAAGTTATAAAATGTGCTGTAGTTTTATGTACGCGTGAAGTATATATTGTATCATTTAAAATTAATAGTATTTATACAATATATATATATATATATATATATATATTATATATAATATATATATATATACAATATATATAATTTAATATATATATTACGACGATTCAACTTTAGATTTGTGTACATGGTGCGCATCTTAAAATTTCAGTCATAATTTTTAAACGCGCCTAAAAAGTATAAATTTAAATTAAACGCAACAAAACGAACCTTAATCCCAACTCATAGAGCATTTATGCAACAACTATCGCAAATAAAAACGACAACTTCCATTTTACATATTTTCAATAAGTCAAGCCTTATCACTTGTAATATGGCCATTTCACCGTTTTCATTAAAACTTGTAATTTTGTATCAGTGCGCTCATCTAAAATTTCACCTCATCATTTTCAGTAACGCCTAAAAGTGTATAACTTAACAATTAACATAATTATTTTGTAGCATTTTAATAAATTCAATCCATGTATGCTACAATCAAAACATATTATTTAGTGCCTTTGGTAAATACACATTTTTTTTTAAATTCTATAATAATACATTTAATTTGTTCTTAATACAATAAAATTCACTATTATAGTTTCGCTCACTCTTTTTTAAGACTAGGATATTAATTAACTGCACCAAGTAGCATTTAAAAGCCAAAACCTTTTAAAGATTCTTAACAATAATGTGGATGTATAAGTAAACACATTTTCTTACAAATAAAAATGAAAAATGACTGTCCCGGGAAATAGCAATAATTTTTGCCCCAAAACAATAATGTGGATCTGTTTTTTGTTCTGGTTTATATGGTAACAGATGTAAACAATATCATAAATATAATATACCCATAGCAACAAAGAGGCGTCGTAGCGTAAGTGTAACTTATGGCGTTGTTATTAGTCGACTCACCCAGTAATTGACATCTCAGAGAACATTCCATAAATGGGAATGCTAGATGTATAACAATATTTGTTGCCACATGTTATTTTGTTTACATTATTCCGAGTCACGTTTGGCTAAACCGTAGTGTAGTTGCTTGGTATTATTTTTTTATTCTATATGAAGGCAGACCTGACGGGCAGTCGTGCCTCCGTGATGGACAGTGGTCACTGACGCTCATGAACATTGGTAACACAAATGTGCTGCCTGCTGTGAGACATAGATTGTTACGTCTCGTTTAACCAGTAAATACGCTTGTTACGAAGCCCTTCAAACAGGAACACAGTTTGTGTTTTCAACTACTGCTTTGCGTCAGAAATAGGCACCGCGGTGGTACCACCCCTGACGGCCCCCTGTTAAAAAAGGGGATGTACCACCTACAACTTGCATTATTCTGTAACAAGAGATGAAGCAGCATATTACTCTTTTTATGGTCAGGACATATTGCACACTTCCAGGTGAATATTTCACCTGTCTTGTTAAGCGAATTAAAAAATAACAAGTAAAATGTATTATTCACAGGCTGGAAAAGAAATAGAGTTGTCAGAAATTGGCCCTCGCTTCCAAATGAAGCTGTACGAAATAAAGCTTGGGACCCTTGAAGCTTTGGATGCTGCTGATACGGAATGGGCTCTGAGACCTTACATGAACACAGCAGCTAAGAGGAGGTTCCTTAGCGATGAAGACGGCTGGCAAGAGGAGCAATAATAATAAAGATTATTTTACAATATGGCCTTTTTATTGTTGTAAATTTATTTGTGATATAAAATAACACTAAATGTAAAAGATACGGAATTATGGACAAGTTAAAAAAATTATACACAAGTTGAAAGTTTTTATAAATCAGCGTCGTATATATTTTTATAAGGTGTTAGCAGATATATGTTTCACATAAAGTGGTTGATTATTTAAAACTAAACATGCTAAAAATCTAATGGATAGTATATTATTGATTATGTACTATACATCAGATTGTTAGGTCTGTGAAAATAATTGATAAATAGCCCATTACTACTATTTAATAAATAGTTTTATCGTATCAATGAGTTATTGCTATACCGACGTTCATTCAATATTAACATAATAATTTTTTTCGGAATATAAAATCTACCTTACCTTACCTAATAAATTTAAAAATTACGTTTACGAAAATTGGCCTGATATCTCTATTGGCGCCAAATTGTCGGGCCCTTTTATTGGTTAAAAATCGCTATAGAATTGCTGTTATAGCAGTTCACTAATAAGAACGAACACTATTGGCGTTATCTTATTAGTGTTGCCCGACTGTCGACTGAATCAATTCTGTGTGAGTCTATGGTATAGTTTTCATAATAAACTAGATTATTAGAATTATGTATTTATTTTTATCGTCCATTGCCCATTCGTCTCGACTAAAGTACCTTCCTAATAAACGTTTTAAAAAGCCTTGCGATTAAACTTCTAATGCTTCCATTCATTGAATAAATCCATATACGTAAATTGCCAATGTCTGTTTATAAAAGAAGTTATTCATGCACGTCACAGATAGATATAAAAGTAGAGAATTAAATTTTGTAAATTTTAATTTCAGATATGCCCGTACCAGATTTCTTGAGCAAACCCTTTCAATGTACGAAATAGCCGAACAGTATTGGGATTTAAATGCGTACCCAACTCAATATGTATTCTCTCTTCTCGCTACAGTTTCAGAAGATAAGTTAGAGAGGGAGAAATGTATAGAGTTCAGTTCGGCCGCGGGACAGGAGGACTGGTTGAATTATTGCAGAAGGCCACGACGAACAATATTAGAGGTTAGGTCAATTTTTATTTAAATTAAGTTAAAGCAAATATTGCAATAGTGCCATTTTAAGATTTTTCCGTTTCTCATATCGTTAAGAAAATAAAATTACGTTTCGAATATACGCATTTTGCGTTGTTTTATTAAATTATAGCAGTAGGTATTGAAGGATGATGCTTCAGCAAGGTTATTAAAAGTCCAGTTAATGGGTAAGAGTGTCGTGTTGATGTGTAGTTTTTATTGAACTAAATTACCTAACTGTTTAATATTTTGGTTGTACAGTTGGTAGCTATAAAATATTTAAAAGATCTCTGTATTAAAAATAACGAGATACGAGATCGAATTTACTTTTAAAAAGTCTAAGGTCAATCTTTATTAGGTCAAAACGTGTTCCTATTGGTTCAATATCGCGTTGGAATAAAATATGGCGTCTGACCACCATTGAGAACGCGTTTGCCTTTGGCGCTATAAGTGTTTTTAAATTTGATCTTTTGTACGTAAATTATGACATATTTCTCTTTAGTATTTATAGATACCTGAGCCGTAATTGCCCTGAATAATTGTACATTGCAGATTATCATCATCATCATCAGCCTTGTGTTAGTCCACGGCTGGACATAGGCCTCCCCTAATGCACCACGCCTTCTCCGTTTAAGGGGTTTTTGGACCGTATCGCACCACGCTGGTCCAATGCGGGTGAATAATTGCCGATTATGCTTGGTTGCAATTAAAAAGTATTGTTTTTTCTCAGGTCTTGCACGACTTCCATAAGTCCGCCTCGAAGTTGACCATCGAAGTGGCTTTCGAATTATTCTCGACGATAAAACCCCGCTCTTTCTCCATCGCTAGCAGTCCTTTAAATGGTAATGTGATCGATTTGCTAGTGGCGGTGGTGGAATACAAGACTATATTGAAGAAACCGCGTCGTGGTCTAGCAT
Organism: Lamproptera curius; assembly: GCA_029286875.1. NCBI lineage: Eukaryota > Metazoa > Arthropoda > Insecta > Lepidoptera > Papilionidae > Lamproptera > Lamproptera curius. The sequence goes on along the minus strand of JAGSMT010000105.1, from coordinate 2,607,960 downwards.
CTAATTGGCTGGCAACGCTTAGACGTAGTGATGTGGTGTATGGCTGGATCAAAGGTGGAACATTCCGGTTTCCCGATGATATGGTAAGTGCGATATACTTAAGGCGTGGGAGGTTAATGTTAATTTAAACATATCTTAACTTTGCCGAATTATAAGGTATTTTATCGTACAAGACGATTGAGCGATAAAGATTACTTCTTATTAAGAAGTTGATTTTATACTACTGTTGTTTACAGTATCATTGCTGGCTATAAAACCTCTTTGATATAGAACACAGGAATGTTTTTAACACTATGACAGAAAGTAGCATTCTATGAGCGCCTCTTTAGCTTGGCCTCTGAAACCATTATTTCTAAACTTGTGTGACCACATTTTATGCACCTTTAAAAGAAGCTCCTGTGTGTTCACGTTTTGTGTAAATTTCACGTCGTTTTAATAAAATTAAATATACTTTTAGAAAACTCCACTCATCATGATAGGACCTGGCACGGGTTTAGCGCCGTTTCGCAGTCTGCTTCAAGAGAGAATCGCTCAGGGATCAGCCTCAAAGGATACTTTGCATCTCTTCTTCGGTTGCCGTTACAAAGAGAAAGACTTTCACTGCGAGAAAGAGTTGGAGAAGATGGTGGAAGATGGGCACCTTACGTTGTATTGCGCCTTCTCTAGAGACCAAGAGGATAAAATGTAAGCAAATCTCTTTGACTTTGTTTATGGTGGTTCTGATGTGCATTTGTTATTTAATTACTTGCAGAATGAAAGCTTGTCTTTAAGTTCAATGTAAATTTGAAGCAAATTATAATATGTCAAATAGATTGAGCTGCCTCCGTAGTCTAGTGGTATAGGCGTGTGCTTTAGAAATCGGAGGTCGTGCATTCGAAACCTACGGGCACTCAACAAATTTTCATTGTTGTTTCCTAGTTGGTTAGGGCAATTTGGGCCGATCACCCAATTGTAAGATGATCCATGCGTCGGATGGGCATGTAAAAAGTCGGTCCAACCCGCATTGGACCAGCGTGGTGGGATACGATCCAAAACCCCCTAATGGATAGGGGTGTATTAGGGGAGGCCTATGTCCAGCTGTGGATTATCACAGGCTGATGATGGTGATGAAATAGATTGAAAAATCGGTAGCAATTTCTTTGGTTTCACTGCTTCTGACGCTATTTAACAAAAACAATTATTAAATACAGCAACCTCTTGTTACGTTCATTTCAGATATGTGCAGCACAAAATATCAGAACACAAGCACGCACTATGGAAACTGTTGAAACAAGATGGCAACATTTTTATATCGGGCAACGCTAAAAATATGCCGGATAGCGTACGCGATGCGTTTGTTGAATATGTCTTTGTTGAAGTCGGCGAATTAAGTTTAGACGACGCAAGAGACAAATTGCGTGAAATGGAACGCGTTGGCAGATTGCAAGTGGAGACATGGTAGTGTTTAATTAATTGTATAGTAGAATTTTATGTATTTTTGTTGAATTATAATGATAAATGTTTTTATACACATAACATTGCATTTAATTTCGTATTAACCAGTCCAATCCAACTATATTTGTATCTAAATTTCAGAACAAAAAAAAAATTAACGCCTGGTTTGCAATATTTCGTGTAACCTTTTTTGTCATATAGGATAAAAAAAACTTAGTTGGTTAGGGCAATTTGGGCCGATCACCCCATTGTCTAAAAAGTAAGATGATCCATGCGTAGGATGGGCAAGTAAAAAGTCGGTCCACCCACCAACCCGCATTGGATCAGCGTGGTGGGATACGGTCCAAAACCCCCAATGGATAGGGATGTATTAGGGGAGGCCTATGTCCAGCAGTGGACTATCACAGGCTGATGATGTATGTGTGTACAGAAACTTACTATTATTTTGTAAGGAAATACATACAATTAATACTGGGCAATCGAAATACACTGCTTTTTTTATGCCCAAGGCATATCAATCGCTATTAGGAAAATGAAAGACCCAGTGCCCTCTGGATTCTATTCGGGGTCAGAAAAAGGTACCGTTCTTTTTGCTGTAACTAATATAACGTTCCATTGTTATATATAACGATACGACAATATCGTTTATTGATATACGAAATATCGTTTTTATTTTGTGTCTGTATTTTTTGTGTGCTGGTTTCGCTTGAAGATAACTAATATAACTAGGATTAACTTAAGCTACTTTTTAAATTAAAAACAAAACATAAATTACCACACGGATGAAATCGCGGGGAAACAGCTAGTTACTAATTAAAGGCTATTTAGTACATTCGAATAATTATTTGGTACACTTAATCGGTAAATATCCATACACATGGCTTTTTATAATACACACGTATGATAGATAAGAAAAAAACGCAACAACAAATTACGTATCTTTATTCTCATCATTCGCTTACTAAATAAAATTTACAACACATTCAAGAGGCAGACAATCCCCACAGTTTAAGATTCCCGGCGTCCCTCTTGCGTTCAGGGGGCTCTTTATCCTCGCACGCGAATGCAAGCAAATATCTCGAAGGATGCCAAGCCACGGTAAATGTTGCAGCTTGTACCGGCACCTCGGCTACTTTCTCACCTATAGTTAAATATAACGTGTAATATAGTAGACAACAGGCAATAAAAAAATTGGTTGACTGTAAAATCGGTATACGGGCGAAATTTATACGAAAACACACGACGAATCTCACTTCGCCTTTTTATTGACATACACAATTACTTGACAATTAACTTTTAGTGATAGAATGATTGTATTGTCAATATTCATTCGTATAGTTGGTAGAAGAATCAAATAATAAATAGTAAATATGAATACAGACATTATTTGTTTAGTCCGAGGGCAAGAACGGTCAAGTGTAAGAGAGACGCAAGGCATTAACCGGTAAGCATGACCTCTTTCTCTTTCTCTCTGTCTCTCTTTCACTTAAGCAGGCCAACTGCGCCCGAAAAGAGAGACCCGTGCATCTCACTTTCTCTTAAGGTTACTTATGGAGAGCGTTACGTGAGCAGCCCTGTGACACAGTGCACGACAGTTCTCAAGATCTTGAACTAATTTATTAGACGTCCTATTTGCGCGTTTGTTTGTCAACTCAAATCAAACTACATGTCTACTTAAATCGCAAAGTGGTAGTGTCTAAACACTACTGTGTTCCGGATTATTAGGCACCTTTAAACATGGGATGAATTAGCAAAGACCTTTGCCCAACAGTGGGACAACAAAGGCGAAAAAAAATGTATACATAGGTATATTACCACTTTCAGTGTCTCCTATATCAATGACGTGATCCTCACTCGCCGAAGCGAGCAGTCGTCCATCGAAACTAAATGACAGGGTGCGTACAGGCCACTCCAGCCTACAAACAAATTGAATTTGTCATTTTACATACTGAAAATAAGATCTAGATACTTGGGAATATATACAAATTATTTACCTATAATTAAAAGAAATAATTCCACAATCTCTGTAGATAAGTCTAGGGTCAAACTATTCGATTGAGCTCCCACCATCAAATATCACAACAAGGCATCAATCAATATAAAAGTATCACATTGTTCCAAAAAATTTAAGATTTAATTCTGATATATACATGTGAAAAGATAACAAAACCAATACTGTTGTTAATTATGGGTTTTGTTATCTTTCTTGTCTTTGTAATACAATGTTAAATATCCATTATTTATCTATTTTTATCAATCTCTATTTTATCTAAGTTGGTTAGTGAAACATTTCTTTTGACAAAAAGGTTATGGCTCATGTATAGTTAAATGAATCTTTAAAAACTATCACAACTACATGGATTTTCACCTTACTAAAATGGTTTACCTAGAGAACACACGCAGACAGGCAAGTTCCTGTACATCCCACAAGGACACCAGAGCATCTGCCGATCCTGTCGCAAAGTATCGACCAGTGGGATCATGCTCTATACAAATACATGTTCCCGGGTGTGCTTTCAGCACAGTCTGCAGTTGTAATCCAGGGTATCTGCAAACATTTTACATCTAATAAACAACCTTAGTTCAATGTATGTTATATTGAAAACATTAGCTACATATTTATTTATTTATTCTTTATGCACAAAACATTGTACAAAGGCGGACTTAATGCCGATGGCATTGTCTACACCAACCTTTGGGTGGTGAAGAGATAGCAAGGTAGGTGCACCAAAATAAGCTAAGGAAAATATTTTAAAATGAGTTTTTCCATAACATAATAAGATAAAGTAAATAAATATAACACTTTATATATATATATATAGTAATATATATCTGTATATATATCAATATACATAAAAGCATTTATAGAATACATATATAAATATATATATATACATACACATACATAATATGTACATATATGCCATTGTATAACAATATGTATTATCCTGTTGACAGTTTTTTAAACATGTGATCATGAACTCTTTTCTTGAAGGCGAGATAACTTTGTGCCAACCTGATTTGAGGAGGTAACGCATTCCACAGAAGGATGGACTGAACAAAAAAAGAGGAGTGTGTAAAGTTGGAACGATGGGCCGGACATAAGAGAAGACGGTTATTCGTCGAGCGAAGATTTTTATCATTTACAGTGCTAAGGTATTGAAAATGGGAGGATAGGTAAGATGGAGTAAAAGATGAATTAAGGAGAGAAAAAAGAGTTGTTAGTGCTCTTAATGAACGCCTTTCACGGATGGGCAACCACTGTAATTCTAAAACATATTACTATTTTTTTTATGAAATACACATAATTTTGATATATTTTAACTAAAATACCCATTGATTTCTGTTGAAATGGGATTTTATATTTAAAAACTACTATTTAGGTAAATTCTGCTTGTTAGAGTGTTATTTAGAAAGAAATAAATGGAAGAATAGAATATACCAATAGGCTACTTCCATAGCCTAGTGGTATGGGCGTGAGCTTTAGAAACCAGAGGTAGTGGGTTCGAATACTGCAGGGACTCAACTAATTTTCATTACTGTTTCGTAGTTGATTAGGGCAATTTGGGACAATCACCCAATTGTCTAAAAAGTAAGATGATCCATGCGTCGGATCGGCATTTAAAAAGTTATTCCACCCCCAACCTGCATTTGACAGCATGGAGGATATGGTCTAAACCCTAATGAATGGGGTGTATAGGGAGGCCTATGTTCCACAGTGCATTATCACAGGCTGATGCTGTATGTATGATGTAAATAAAAGAAAGATAAAAGGGTTATAAAGCAAGCAAAATCTTGTCTTTATCTTGGGTTTTCATGGTTTTCCGAATTACTGTTAACATGCTACAAATGCACTTACGTTAAAATATGCACACAGCCAAGTCCATTTGTCAGATAAAATAGATCAGACTCGTTATTCCAGGATATTTCATTTACTTCAAAATTAAATTGCTCTTCTGTTACCTGTGTACAAAATAAATTAAAATATTTAAACAGAAAAATAATAAAGAATTACATCAATTTAAACGAGATGAGCAAAAATTGCTAATAACTCGAAATTTTTTATTTTATAATTTTTTAATAGTGTATTAAACATTATAAAAATACATACCACTTTGTATGTCCTTGTGTCTATAAAAGACACTAAATCCTCCTTATTTCCCACTGCTATAGTGCTACCATTTGGAGACCATGCTATGTTTATGTTCTCCCCTTTGGTTGTGATACTGGCAGCACATTTATGTGTCCTATAAAACATTTAATTTTTGGAGTGAATTAAAACATATAAAAACCAAACAATTTTACATTAAAGGTGCACACTTAATTGTTAAATTTATAAACTACTTTTTTAACAGGTAATTGTGCCTGGCAGTATGTTTTAAAAAGATTGTGTGTGTATGTGTTCAGTATATAAAATATGTTCAATATTTGTTAAAGGCAACAATTTTAGTTAGAAAAAAAACAAATAAGGTATCCATAAAAACTATAATGATTTTTTGTAATTTTAATGGCAAATCAAAAATTAAATAGAGGACTATAACATTTTCCATTTAATATTAAGAAGAATTTTAAATAAACGAAAATGCTATTTACCTTGTGTCCCAGATCCTTACTGATTTATCACCACTAGCCGTGCTGAGTAGATCAGCATGTGAGGCGTGCCAACATAACTGATCAACGGAGCCCGTATGCCCACGGAAAACAAAGTCCTGAACCTGAGAAATATTTTTAACTATTTCTAATATTGTATAAGATTATTAAAATTACTTAATAAAAGGACAAGCTAAATCTATCTCTTTGGAGGAGGTTTAATTATATCTTTTTCTAATAGAAATTCGCTTGCCTTTACTAACAGACATGAATACTTAAAACACACGAAAAGGTTATATTAGTAGTATAAATAACAATTTTGTTAATTCAGTACACTGATACCTACAAAATAATAATGTACTTACTAATCTGCTTCTTTCCAAATTGAAAATTGAAACGCTTTTATCAAAAGATCCCGATGCAAGCCGCCTTCCATCGCAAGACCAACCGACAGAATGTACTTTAGAAGTGTGTGCAATATATTCTCGTACTACGTTGTGCGACGAGAAATAACTGCGTAGTTCCGCCAGATCAGTTATAGGTGTCTGTGATGGCTTTGGATCCTTCATGTTTTTCTATTTTTAGAACATACTATTCTGATAACAATAACAAACAAGCTGACCAAACGCCGTTTATATGACAGATCGTGACATTTATTTAAATACTGTCAATTATGACAACAACGACAGATTATTATAATTAAACTTATCACTAAAATGTGAAATGTTAAAATATGTTTTTTCTCAGAAAGATTGATTTTCTAGGTGCACCAATTAATATATAATAAATTGGATAACGAAAACCGCTTACCACACAAAAGCTTTTTAAGACTCGATTGCCTCATGATTTCAGTCGTGAAGATGGTCTTTTACCTAGAACTAGTTTAGCTGCTGCATTTAATACTTGTTAATGCTTAATACAAAAAGGCATATAAAAAATAATTTGACGATAGTCTGCTTGGATTTCTTTCCAATGTTAGTTGTAAATTCTTTCATTATTTATTACAAAATCAACGGACTGACTTTACCGAGTCTCAGGATTAGAACTCATGTTCCTAAAACGTAAGCTTTGCAAGCAATACGACTTAGCTACGGAGACACTTAAATTTCAATACCAAAGCTATGAGACTATTATATTACTATATTACTGGAGCCACAGAAAAGCTAATTGATACAAATAATTCAACTCACAGCAAGGTAGTAGCGCTATACGACTAGATGTTTTTAATGATGAATTATTACCAAAATGTCGTTTTTGTAGTATATATGCATCTAATAACTTCGTCAGCGTTGCTATAGTTTACGATGTTCACATAAAATCCACATTTTTATCCTGCGTTAGCAGGGAGACGACTCTGATATGGATAATAAGACGGCTCTAGTCCATGTGTTACTTTGTGAGATCGCAGACTGAACTCAGGATCCTTTCACATTAGGAGTTTTAATAAAATAAACGAATAAACAAAACTTTTTATTCACATGAAATATATTAATTCTACTCAATGTATTTACGCCGCCAAACCTTAATCTGCGTAAGCCAGTACAACATCGGGACATACCAAACGGTTAACATAAATACAGCATGTACCATTTTCTCCTGCAGAATAAAATCAAATCAGAAACCAATAACGAGGAACTATGACATTTCAATTCAAAAAGCAATTTTTCTTACAAACGCCTTTGTAATTATCGATTTAATTAATATAATGACAAGCTTTAAGAGGTTAGAACAACTTTTTACAGTTTAATTGTGAAGAGGGTACGAATTACTTATTTGGTAAAAAGTGAAGTGCTCCGTGTTTTGGTCGATTACAGTTTAATATAATAACATTACAGTCATTTAAATTTCCGAAAAATCGTAATGTTCAGGTTAATTAAGCTATATATTATGGTTTTATAACTATGACTAAGTTTTGTGCTGTATGCAAGAGAATATAAATTATCCCTAAGGAATAAAAAACTTACTTGGTAAGAACATTTAACCCTCGGCGGAGTAGCGACTATATGACCGACTTGGGTCCAATTCCGTTTAGGAATCAGAAAATAATCATTGGTCTTTCTCATAAAATTCGCAACTTTCCTCCCGATCATTTTACTCTATTACTTGACAAGATAAATGTCACAACGTAAAAAGTAAAAACAAGTGAATGAAAAAGCTAACTTTTTTCTGCAATGAAAACAAATTTAGCACTGGCAATGCTTAAAAATAAAATAAGATATTTTTTTAAGTTACTTCTGGCATTTAAATATATATATACAATATGTATCTTTTAAAATAAAACATATTTTATATTACCTTATATAATATGAACACACACATAACAACTAAAATCACAGCATAGTCATCACAATCTAAAATCAAATGACACCGAATAAATACAATTTGAAAACATGATCCCTTACACGTTTAGTTCGACAATGGATATAAAATTCTTTTCGTCCCGTTCGCGTCTCTTATTAGTCAACAGTCGCAATAACAGCGCTAATACTTATTTTATTGACATATTTTTTGTTTATAAATTATATCTTATTTGATTCGTGTGTTTGGCAAATAAATAATTTTAAAAGAAGATTTTTTTTCTGTTCTGTTTCAAGTTCAAAGTTACTACCAACCAAAACTTTAAAATGATGCAAAATTTTAAAAGGAACGAAAAATTAACAAAAATATTCCAATCAAAACTAGTGCTAAATATTTTAGAGTTTCGAATAGACTAGATCTAAAAATATAAAACACAATATATACAAGTATACAAGACTGTAAACTAATAAATATTATTTGGTCGAGGACAGTCGAAATACTTTTTCAAAATAACTGTAATGCATTTAAAAATAGATATAAGGACTCATAGACATAAAATTATGTCTAAAACCATTGCAGTTCTCACTATTAAGAGAAAGAAAAATGATTTTTCGTGACAATATGCAGTCACTATCTTTAACGTTGTTCCATAGCTGTCCAAGCATAAAAATAAGACAAATTACAATAAAAGATTAGCTTAGGCATCGGTAACGCTGCACACTCTAATTTTTTTTTTGTATTGTATTTCCATTACAGCGGTTCTTTTTAGTCAGCTGAAATCAATAATAGGAACAATAGATGTTTTGATATTCTTGCACAGTGCATTACATTGTATACTTCATAAATGTGTAATATCCATTAAAGGTAATAAACACTGTTATCTGTGTTGATAGATAAAAAAAAGTATCATTTTTACTTTGTCCGTTTGGATTTAGCAATGATGGTTTCTTCCAAATTCTGCATGCCTTTATAAAGGGAATACACCGAGCAGCCTAGAATCGCAGCGCATTCGTTGATGATTAGGTTAAAACTCGCCGGACATTTCCTCTTAAGCTCCATATCAAACTTCTGATGCATATCCAAATTCTTCCCCATACTACGCGAGTTGTAATGCCTGACCCAATATTTAAACGTCTTCATTTCTTCCAACGGTTTGACTAAAGGTTCAAAATGTTCAATTTGCACCTCCCTTCTGACTTCTTTATACTCTATATCTTGAATGTCTTCGCAATCGTCATCGTCACTATCACTACATTCGATTTTGTTTTTTAAGCAAACTTCCTTGTCGCAGTCTCCGGATTGTTCAATTTTGTTCATCAATATTTTATCCAATTCGGATCGTCACACATTTCGTTCATTCCGAAATCATCGATGGCCACATCTTCTTTTAATTTAACATACAGCTGTGCGATGTTGTGAGTTTTTTCGTCAAAATTTTCATCGCCTTCTGCTTGCGGGGCATCATCAATTAATATATCGAGCATGTTGTCATTTTCAGTGGGTTCTTCTTCTTGCGGTTCTATTGTATTCTGTAGAGTGGGTGATATTTCATTCAGATCTATGTTTTCTTCTGGATCGTTTAATGTTTCTATATTGTCTGGTTGTATACACTCTTTAAGGTCGATCACATCAAAATCAGGATCGTGTAGACTCTTCAGAACATTGGCGAAATCACAATTATCTACGTGACTTTGATACGCCGCTACCATATCTTTGATTTCAGCCTTCGCACTGTAATCTTTGTTTCTCTTTATCTTTGGCTCTTGTGTGTCCTCTTCGTTCGTATTTTCTAATTTCCTTTTCTTAGGTCTAGAAGCGAAAGGCTTTGGTAAATTGATTCTGTACTTTCTGCAGGCCAATGCAACGAGTTCTTCGATCATTTTCGCTTTATCGAATGAGCTTAAATCTACCTCTCCATCCGGTTTGCCGAAACATTCTGGTATTTCAATTTGGCTGTTGTTAAAATTATCAATTCAAATTCTTCTATAGGTTTAGGCTCCGATTTCTTTTCGGGTATTAAATCCAAGAAATTGTCGTCGAATATATTGGACTTTTCCTTTTCTTCCTCGAAGCGTTCCGTTTTAAAATCTTCGTCAATAACTTGCGGCGGGTCTATTGGACTGCTCTCAATATTAGAGTCGTAACCATGATCGCTCTCACAAGTTTCATTCTCACGGACTTTTGTTATATGCTCCACTTTCGGAGGGTTCGTTTTCAACCAATTTTTATTTTCACAATTCCTGACAAACACCATGGTCATATCACCTTTTTTGGAATCAAAATACACTTCTATTTTAGGTTCTATTATTTTATAGTTTTCGCTCACACCCACGACTAAATTTTCGTCAGTTACAAAATGTTTGAGTGTTAAATTCTCTATAGCATATTCCAGTGAATATTGGGTAAAGTCTTCGCTCAACAATAATCGCAACTCATTATCGCGCACATAGTTCAATATAACGTCAGTATAAGTTGCCACTGGTGTTAAACAAGCGACAAATTCACTTTTAGGAATAACACTGATATTATTTTTCAACGTTATTTTATTTAAGATGTCCATAGTGACTTCGTCCCTTAGTTTAATAGGCCGTGTGCTTCTCTTCTAACTGCTCCATAAGCACATAATCATCAACTTCTTGATTATACTGTCTCGCCATTGGCAAGTAATATTGACTCAACACAGTCTTCCTTAACTGTAGATATTTAACCCATTCACGGAAGGAAAACAATCTGTCGGTGCTATCAGAGAACATTCCCAACTTGTGTGATTTCAAACGGCACTCATCATAGTTAACTTTATCGACGGCGTCCGATATAAGTTCTTCGTATTCACCGTCTAGACCGAAACACATTTTGAGTGCGACCAAAACGTAAGACATGGCAACACCTTCATAATCAGGTACACGCACTAACACTCTTTGAGTCACTTTATCTATGTCCAAATGATCACAGGGATGGTAAAGCATTAGCGAGAGAACTAATTTTTTAAAATCGTTTGGTAGACACAAATCTTTGATATAGTTGTTTATTATTTTGTTCATATCAGGAACCACTGGAAGGCCTAGATCTAGGGCTTTTATACAGGTCATTGCGTACGCTCGAATGGTGTGCGAGTTGTAATCGCTCTGACATAAGGAGAAGCTCTTGAAATGGGGAATAGTCTTCGTATCAATCTCTTTTGGTATGTACTTGTTGCAGTTCAAAAAACTCAATCTACCCTCTTTTATGAAGCGGAATAGATGAGATAGCTGAATGTTGCTCTTGTCTAGATTGAGTGCAACATACAATATTGCGAGTAGAAGGCCTTTGGTCACAATCTTTACATCTTTGGTAAATTTTTCCGATTTGCCCTTCTTTTGCTTTGTTTCTGAGTCATCCTCTGGTTCACTGTTGCCACTGTCGCCATTGGATATTGTGCATAGCCTCAGAGTCTCATTTCCAATTTTACTTTTAACTCTGCAATACAGATAAAATTTATTTAATATTACAAATCAATTATAGTGATATAATTTTTTGAGTCAGTATGTGTATAACACATTTGCAAAGTTGCCGTGTGGACTGGATGACAATAGCCTAAGATCGGAAGCGGTGGCGTACATTAGGGGAGGCCTCTGTTAAGCAGTGGAGTATCACAGCTGTTAATGATGATAATGACGACGCGTATTAAACCATTAGTAAAAGAGAAAATGTGAACCCGACAACACAAAAATTAACTTCGCTGCAACTAAAACTTTTTTAAGAAACATTACTAGTTTACGTAAAAAGTAAGACTTGATTGTAATATAAAAAATCAACAGAATTACCTTTTTAATGGTTTACCTACTATTCTTCCTAAGACAGAAAATGTCTTCATAAACTTATTCCTTTTTACTTTTGTCTTTACTTAGTATACATATCTTCTTGCTTAAGCTTAGACATTAACAAAAATTAAGATTAATAATAACTTACTCTAAATCTTCCTTCACTTGGAATTTTTGTATATACCGCACCCATATCCAGAGTACTTTAATTTTGACACTTGGCCTTGCTCCAAGTTTTATCAATTCTTCAGTGAGACCAGCCAGGATGAAGTTGTATGCATGCCATTTGTGCCATTCTCCACTCACTAAAACAAATCAATTAATAAATTAATAAATGTTCAACTCCATAGCCACTTTTTCGAGTTATTATAGGTTACATATTAAATCTATTCAGTATCAATTGAATAATTTTAACCCACAAAGTGAAATCTGATTTCATAACCCAGTGAATGTCTTGATACTTGAATGCGCAGGAAATTTAACATGTCTGGCAATTCATTCTGGTTAACTAACTGACATAATACCTATAATATAAGTAGCAGTAATGAATAAAAACGCTGACCAACTATCTTCAGAGCTAAATAAACAAGAAAGTACAAATAAAATACTCATCCTAATTTTAAAGGCCACTTTGGAAACTATGTAGGTTGTTGGCGCATTCAAATATACTGACATATTATCCTTCTACCATATTGAAAAAAGCAAAACGGGGTTGTGAAACTCACATCCCAGTTGCTTTGTCCATAACTGTAAAGTAAGTTTGTATAAAGGCAATACTGAGAAGCCATAAGTTGATTTTAAAATAAATTATAATGTAGCTACTTACAGCTGAACTTATAGCAATTATTTTTAAATTTTGTTTTATGGTAGAGGTTGTGAAATCATAAATAAAAGTGTATTAAAAAGGATTAACCTGTATTATATATATATAAAACTTAGCAAAGGTTACCAAATCAAAGTAAAAGTTTATATGGATGTGCCAGGTTACATGTCTCCTAAACTTTTTATGTCTAAAAACTGAAAATTTCATACAATCATAACCATAACTCATATAACGAGTGCTGTATACTAAAATACATACAAGCAGAGGCATGGTTTATGAACCAACAAAGAAATTTATTTAAGCAAATATTTACTTTTTAGGTTGAGCATAATAATGCATTTTGTTTATGATGCGTGGTCATGTTGTCACTTAAAAAGTCGCAAGAGGTGGCTAGTTTTTATTTAAAGGCATACAGGTTTTTTTAATATAAATACACTGCACTACAATATAAATACACACTCGAATAATGTGTCTAAAAGTGTTTAGTGAAAACTTTATAAAATTAAGCCATGTGAATTAACCTTACTTTGCATTCCATCTTTAACTGTAGTCGTAAACTTCTTTCCTCCAACCAAAGCGAGTGTTCCATCAGCTAGGTAAGTTTGTTCTACAATCGTTTCACGTACATTTAAATCTTGGGTTCCGCATTCAACGCAATAATAAAATCCATCGATTAAATTTAAATCTGAGCTGCCGCACACATTACACGGTTGATCCTTCATGTTTAAAGGTTTCAATTAATTAATACATCATTTGGGAATGATATATAGTCAACAAAAGTCCATAGGGGCAGTTAATGAACTAAGGTTTTGCTTCGTATTTTTTTAAACGCGCCTTGTTTATACTGTCAAGTATGTTCTTTTACATGCATTACAGAATTTTGTGTCATATGGTGTTGACGTCTTCTAGTATGCAAGTTTTGACAATTTATTTAGAGCTACCATATATTTATTTTTAATAAACTACAATTATATTCGTAATTTTTTATTTCTGTGTCAACTAAATTATTGAATAAATTATGTTAATGAAATAAATGGAGGACTTTAAAATGTTAGGAAAGTGAAATAATATATATTTTTTAAGCTATGCTAAGATTTTTAAGATGTTTTGGAATACCGCCGAGTTAACTTTTTATATGTAAATTATGAAACTACTTTTGAGGATTAATTTGCTTATATAATTCAATCAGATTATTTTAATACTTATAATTTTTTATTGCGTACGGAGTTGGAATGAATATAAATTGAAAAAGAAATAAGAGTACCTAATTTTATTCTAAAAGCAAAATTTTAGTTAAGGATGGTAAAATTGTTATAACTAAAAGGTAGAGATAAACCGCTTATTGAAAGCTATCATAAAAAAATAAGCGTTATTAATAATATCTAAATTACAAATAATAATTTTGAATTGGCCAACTTTGACTTAAGTGCGAAAAGTACCGTTTCAGTAGTATTTGATTTATGCGAGTTGGGTAGCTTTAGGATACTTGACATGGCAACAAAGAGTTTGCTGTACCGTGTGGTAATTTGTAGCGTAGGTATCGTTCGCCGTACGTCGTCAATAACTCTCTACGATCACGGGGCGTGTTCTTAGCGAATCGTAAATTTGAAAGAAACTAACCGGCTAATCTCTCTAACAGCTAATACTAGCGCCTGCATCAGTCTATACTGCCGTTAAAACTGAAATGCGAGATTGTTTTCGTCTAGTCACACCCCTGTATCATAGATTGTGAACTTGCGTTTCTGCCGTTTCGGCCGTGTCCCATCGCGTGGAGTGTTACAGAGATCAGTGACTGGGCTAATGTTGTGTAGTGTTGGATTCACTGTGAGATCGCGCGTAGTACATTGATGGGCGGCATTCTGTTGAGGCAGAAGGCGGCAAAGAGGCCGCACCGGCGGGCAGTTGCTTTCTGGAGGGTCTACATTAAAATCCGTCACACTGGAACTGATGGAATTGGAGAATATTGTCGCGAACACTGTCTATTTGAAAGCGCGAGAGGGTACGTATTAATATATTACGATGTGTACGAGAATTATTCATGAGGAAACGAGCTTCTATATTCATGATAGTCAGTTAGCGTTATGCGCGAATAATTTGTATACAGCGGGTGATTGACCTAATTGCCACTCTTATTTATTTCTCTCGTTTCCACTTAAAAGTATTCCGTTTATTTTTTTTACTCGTTTTGTGTAATATCTTAATGAGGTTACTTGTTTGCAACTTTGTTCCTGGACTTTGTCGTAACGTTTTTCTTATGTAGTCATTTGTTTAACCTGCAGAGTCTAAAATTTATCTTTACTGTTTTAGCTTGTTTCGTCCAAAATTATGAAAGATATAATTAAAAGCAATCGCCATTGAAATTCACTTGTTTCGTACAAACATATAAAAAATGTTATTGAATATAGTATGTCGAAATAATTCTACCTATTTAATTAAATTGTTAAAAATATAACATATAGCTTAATTTACAATTACTTTCTCTTCAAAATTATTCAGTAGCTACAAGCATAAACGGGAACTGATAGTAACAATTCTTTTTCACTTCTCTTATCACTTTTCCAAAGCACTTAAGATAAAATGCCACTCCACATGTCAAAGGGGTATAAGTCATTGTCCATGACAAAATTTAGTCCTGTGAAAGTAGTTTGTAATTCCAGTACCTGTGTAGTATTAAATAAATAACTTTTCTGTTCTTACAAGTTATCAACTGGTACTAGTAAACTAAATTTTACTTTAAAATTTTTAAAACTTTGTAAAACAAACCAAGGATGCAAGTTTTTAACATTGAACTTGTTTATTAATTACGCAAAACATTTACATTACACACATCTCATTGTGATAAAGATAAATTTATTTATATTAATTATGCAATAATTGTATGAGATATATAGTTCAATAACATCTGTTTACCTTAATGTAACTACATTGTAGATATCTATATTTACATACATTATATTATAAAGTATATAGTATTATATGTTCTCATTGATAGTGTAACAAATGATTCTTATCAAGTAAAACTGTGGGATATTAATTTTTATCTCACTCCTTGTACACTTACAACCGGTAATAATTGCCAGTTTTATTTACATTAATTGGCCTATAAATCTTGCTTATGATTTATGTTATGACAATATTTCCCCTGCTTGGGGCCAATTGGGTTCATTGAAAGTTACATAAAATTGTTTGTGTTATTTTATTTGGAGTTAATTGGAATGAGTTCTTTTTATGGTGCAGAATTATTTTGTGCTTATTTTGAATAAAAAATTTTTGTAGGTTTAATATAATTTATTATAAGATAGTGTTATGCAATTTATACTTTTTGTATGATTGTCCTTGGGTTTGAATCTAAGTGTTTATAATAGCCTATGACTTTCTACGTGGCAACCAACGCGTTGCCTACCGTGAGACATAGGGTGTTAAGTCTTGTTTACCTAGTAAATACGCTGGCTACGGTGCCCTTGAAACCGGAACACAGCAGTGTTTTCACACTTCTGCTTCGCGGCAGAAATAGGCACCGCGTTGGTACCCACCCAGACGGTCTCCTGTAAAAAGGGGACCTATTAGTGGCATTCTATGAATGAACTAGTTGAAAAAGGGGACCTACCACCCTTTTCCTTAACTATGGTTCTCAGAGTAAATATAGACACATTTTGGTTTTGCTTGTTTTAAAACAGCATTGGGCCTGCATTATATGCAAAATGGTGTTTCCTTCAAATGAGTTTTGACACTAATTAGGATACAACCTTGAATAAACATAGATTTACTGAACTAATTAGTACTTGAATCTGTTTTAATAAATGTATTATAGTATCCCCTAAGTACTGTAAACATCTCTTTGTATGAACTTCAAATGTGACCCATTGGGTATGGTATTGGAATTGGGTGTGAGCATAATGCTTTAACTTTAGACTGTAACTTTAAATTTGCAGTATGTCTCAAAAAGACATGCATTCAAGGGAATATTTTATGTCAACTAGACAACATTAATAAAAATATATCAAAAATTCATATCACCTATTACTTTTTTTTTATCTATGTTCACTGTTTACTAGACTGTTCTAGAAATTGAGAGCGGCGGTAAATAAGACCGTCGAAAAGCGCGCGCGTATGATATAATTGCGAAAGTGAGATGTGTGTTGTTACGCTTTCGCGCCATTAAATCGGTATTGTGCGAGTTTTCGCGCAGATATGGATGCGGAAACTTTAAAAAAAAAAAACAAAATTCGTCCATATCTCTTACACCTTAAGTGAGATTGTCAAAGAAATGATATTTTGACACTCATATTTTCTCACGGTACATATTTATTGAAAACAAAATTAACGAACAACAATTCGTTTGTTTATTTATAATGAAACTTTCTGACAAACTAATCGATAACAATTATATTGCTTCGATATAAATCTATGCTTAGTACACCAACCAACGAGCCACCGGGGTGCATTTTTCAGCCGCCAAGCAGCAGTGTAACTTGCTTTTGGTGACTATGAAGTTATGTTTCCAGACTATTGTCCATGGTAAGCTTCATCTAGCACAGAATTCGCGGGTAAGCTACCTTCTCATGAGCTAGGTGACCCACACTTTTTGCTTAAGCGAAGGCCACGTACAGAAGGTACGTGAGTTAGGCATTATTTTATAGCTCCTTAGGTTCTCGAAGATCTGCTTGTGAACCGGGACCCTAACGATCGCGTGTAAACACACTACAGCACTTTACTACCACATATTGGAACACAGAAGTGTCTTTCATTACCGTTTTGTGGCGGAAGTTATCGCAACGATGGTTCTTTACCAGTTGATCCTTCGAAGAAAGCGACCTTGAGTTAATTCTAGTAAGTTTTATTATAATTACCAGCAAAACTCTGCCGGAATGCAGTTCTTTGCGTTGTGAAGGTCAGATGCCGGTAGCTCTGCGTAAAAACTGTTATTGAGTTAAATCTGGATGGTTAGAAGTCGACCCTTGATAACTTGGGAAAATAGCTCGGTGAAGGAAAGAACCAACGAAACTCTTGGGCCTTTTTTATTTTCTTATTATTATAGGCAATAATTATGGTTCAAAGCTACCTTAGAACTTGGCAGGGCTTAGAAGATATTATTTTTCACACATATTTACTTTAATGTAATGTTTTATAAAGCAGAAAGCAATGTTAAATAGTCTTGCCATAACGATTTTAAGAAAAGCCAAGTATTAAACTGTTTTGTGTATCGTTCTATGTACATTAAACGGATTAAAGGCAATAAAAAAAAATCTCCACAGAAATAATTACTTATGTCTCGTAAGTACAATAATTTTGTAGCACTATTACTCAGTGCCCTCGTGTCTGTCCTACCGGTATTGGCCTGTTCTTTACCAGCTGCAGGTCGTGAGTTTGATTTCACCGGGGATACAATTACGTGTTTTCGATATTTTCTTGTTGGTTGGGATAATATGGGCCTAGCACACAATCGTCTCGGTTGTCAGAACCATCTTTGGTGGTCGTTACTGGACGCCAGTGACTTCAAATGGTGACATTCAATACATCGATCAAACACAGTCAATTATTTTGTCTGTGGAGGTCAGATTGCCAGTCGTTCGTTAAAAACTGTTGTTCTTGTGAATCTATTTGGATTAGAAGCTGTCTTAGTGTTCAATTGGGAGAATGGCTAAGAGGAAGACCATCTCAATGTTACGCTATTGTGAAATCTATTCGTTGTAAGGCAGACGCGCAATTCGGTCAGTTATAAGTCCTTCGCATTACAATGTACGATGATTGAACGGAATGCCTAATTGCGGCGAGTTACAGTGCATTCGGCGATGGATCGATACGGTCTTGGGTTCGTGAAAGAATTATATAGTTTAACTAGCTGTTGCCCGGGTCTTCGTCCGTGTGGTAATATATAAGAAAAACTATCAGTTTTTTCCAAAAAAAGTATCTTAAGTTACTCCCAGCTATATCAGCTATGTTTTAGAGAAAGTCCCGTCAAAATCGGACCAGCCATTCCAGAGATAAGCCAGAACAAACAGACAGAAAAAAAAATTATAAATGTTATTTCGTTCTATGTAGGTATCGCATATATATTGAAATGTAACCATTTAAAAAGGGTTATATTGATGTTACGAACAGACACTTCAAATTTATTTGTATGTATATATTACACAAATGATACATACAATTGAATGGGACTTATTTTAGGAATTTTTAAACGACTTCTCATACGAATCGGGCACTCGGTTCGGAGCGTAGGTTATTTTTTTTTTTTGTAAATGTCACCTCTTTGCTCTGCTTTAGTGGAAGGTAGGTAGTAGCTGTCATATAGTCACATTTCTTATTAATATTTTTGTGATGAGCAGTTTAGTAGGTCTTTAAGAAGTACAAAAATATCACAACCTGTGTGCGATTAAATTGCAAACTCAACCTTATGAGATAGACTTAAACTATGCACATAATTGTATTTCTAGTCTAGCAACACTGACTATGCTGTAAGAACCACCAACAATTACCGTTTTATCGTAAACATTTTGAAAATAGCAATAAAGCGTATATCTAAGCTCATTAAAGGTAATTCAGCGTAAGTTCACATACAGGTTAATGCATTAAAGAAAGTTCTTTATTCTATGTGCATAAAACGTGTCATGCACGATGTTTGTATTATCTGAATACAAATATTAAAAGATATCAGAGGTTTAAAATGCGGAGGAAAAAATCGCAAGGTGCACCTTGTTACCCGCTTATGTCGCGCACTGTTTGAAGTCGCTAATAATTTATTTTGTTTAATTTCTAACTACCGACTCGTATTTAAAATTTTTGAGAGTATGAAATGTCGCAAGTTGAAATTGTAAAGTAACGCAATTACATTAGTAGAATTCGTTCTTTCTATACAGGTGGTGGGTCCCCTTTTGACTGGGGACCGTCTGTGTTGGCCAACGTGGTGCCTATTTCTGCCGCAAAACAGAAGTGTTAAAACACTGCTGGGTTTCGTTTTAAAGGGCACCGTAGCCAGCGTATTTAATGGGTAAACAAGATTTAACATCCTACGTCTTACTGTAGGCAGCGCGTTGGTGATGCCACTGGCATTGCCAATTTCTATGGGGGTCGGTGACCACTTTCCATCAGGTGGCCCTACTGCTCGTCTGCCTGCGTGGTCAATAAAAAAAAACCCAATGGTTAATATTTAACCATAATAAACGCTTCTAAATGCTTAAGCGGATCTTATCGCGATTTGTCACACAATGAATTATTGTACAACTGATTTTACAAGATGCTATCGGTAAAACAACTCGGTTTTAGCGATAGCGTAACGTGTTGAACATTGTGTTGTATTGCTGTGAAATTATGACTCAAATATTATAATCGGAGCTATATTTTGTTCTGAACGGTAAATGAATGTGATGTTGACACGTTTTCTAATGATTTATACGTGAATAAAAAATGTTTAAAGGGAAACTTTGTATATTTCTACCATGTTTCGTCTTGTTGGTTATTTTAATTTGATTTGTACTGTTTTCGAGCTGAATGTGACATGGAATTTCTTTGAATTTATATGAATTTAATGTCGGAAGTGAACAGTCGTAGACGCAGTGAATCTTGAATTCTATTTCTTTTAAAACGCATTGTTTTGGTGTAAAACAGTTGAATATTAGACTTAGTTTTACTCTGATTTATTTGCGTACGATACAGCTGGTAAATTCGTCTGAGTGGCGTATATTATAAGTACTGTGTGAGGTTATATGTGTATTATGTAATAGTAAAGTCGTACAAATACCAATATGAATAATATGTTATGTAAGTTACGACTAGTTAAGGACCTATCGGAGGTCCTTCATCAGGACTAGTGGGATGAGGTTAGTAGGCACGTTTATTATATAATATATGCCGTCATTATAATCTATTCTTCAGTACAATGTCACGCGAAAGCTTAAATTGTTCAACACCATGTTCAGACGTTCAAGTAAACAAACAAACAAATTCCTTTATCTTTATCTATACATAAAGAGTTTTAAGAGGAAATATTTGTTTGTTTTCATTACGCTCTGAAGCCACTGAGCCGATTTCAAATATTCTTTATCTAACAAAAGCTATATTATCCTTAACTAAAAACTGATATCTTTTACCACAGGAGAATCCAATAATATGGGCATATCCGTGGACGGACTGCTAGTACATTAATGAAGGCGTCATTATTTACTTATCTCTTATTTAACATTAAAACATTTATATTATATACCGGTCATCGTAACACAACAAAAGTATTAAATCCGTATTGAGAATTATGCTTGCGATTAAAAAACCGGTCGGCTATATTTGTGTTCCTGCGCTTATCTGTACCTCGCATATCGTTACGTCCCACGCCCACTGTGATTGTTGCAACGGCGACGCGAAAACGGAAATTTAATGAATTGAATTAATTATGTCTCTTAGTAATGATGGCTTATTTTTATTAAGTCAATGACGATTACAATCGGTCGACCCGCCAACCCGCATTGGATCAGCGTGGTGGAATGCGGTCCAAAACACCCTAATGGAGATGGTTTGCATTAGGGGAGGCCTATGGCCCGCTGTGGACTAACACAACCTGATGATGTGATGTGATGTTATCTATTTTCATTTGTTTTATTTCAGTTTTGTTGAGATTTTTTTTACATTTTGACCTCATGAATCCGGGGTTTTGGACCGCATCCCCTATGCGGTCCAAAAATTCCTTTATAGAGAAGGTTTGCATTAAGGGAGGCCTATGTCCAACAGTGGACTAACATAAAGTCACACTCCTTTTTGAAAAGGCGTTAGATGCCATAATTCCACTTAACGAACTTAGACGTTACTCTTGTTTATCTTTGGACTGCCTCGTAGCCTAGTGGTAACGGCTTGCGCTTTAGTAACCGGAGATCGTGGGTTCGAATCCTGCGGAGACTCTACTATTTTTCTATATTACTGTCTAGACGGTTAGGGCAATGCGGGCTGATCACCCGATCGCCTGTAAAGTAAGATGATCCATGCAACCGAGGGGCATTGGTCGTTCGGCTATCCGTCCCATCGGGCGTTGAGAGTATAAAGAAAAAATTTAAAAATTAGACTGAATTTCTGAAATAAATGTTGACGGTGGAATGGGAGAGTTTAAAAATAAGTAATTAGCATCATCATCATCAGCCTGTGATAGTCCACTTCTGGACATAGGCCTCCCCTAATACACCTCCATCCATATAAAGGAATAGGGAGTGCACCTGTGTTCGCGCGTACTCTTGTGCACTATATCTCCCGTGCAGTTGGCTGATCTGTAGTATACACCGGCCGCCGTAGTCGAAAGCGACTAGGAGGACATCATCATGTTTTGTTATTGGCTAAAGCGATGACACCATCAGACCTTCACCTGGTGGTAATTAATACCTGCCATGCCCGTAAGAAAAGCGGCGTAAGTCGCCACCAATCGGCTCACTGCACTGAGACATGAGATGTTATGTCGCGTGTACCGATTAATTACGCTGGCAATGGTGTCCTTTAAACCGGAAGACAGTAGTTTCTAAACTCTACTGTCTTTGCAGTAAAAATAGGCAACGCGGTGGTACTACCTCCGACGGTTGCCTGTAAAAAGAGACCTACCTAAATTATTTTAAAAACATCGCCTACACGAGTAAAACACTACGTTCATCACACATTTTTTTCCATTGTGAGAATCAAACCCACGCCCGCCGGCTCAGCAGACAGGGCCACCAACCACTACGCCTAGCGCATCAACATGTTCCATGGACGGTTTTTTGGTTCAGTTTTTTTTCACAGTTAATTGAACCCACAGCCGTCCACTGGATTTATAACAGACGACAAGTCCCCCGATACGAACTCTACGAACAAACGGGCCTTGTTTTCATGCGGCGACATGTTGCGCTTACAAAACGTTATGGGCAGAGGTAGAAAACATTGGGTATAATTCAACTGTACAAGAAATTAATTATTTCTTTTATTTACGCGATTATTATACATATCAAATCCACTAATTTACGGATTTTTCGCGTTACTTAAATATATTTATTCCCGACGTTTCGGATTCTTTCCAGCATCCATGATCACGGGCAGACTAAGTTGGTATATGTCTGTATCTCTATGTTTTCGAATAACCGTCAGAGTCTTTATTTAAAAAATTGATATAACTTTCGTTTTCTTAATTTTTAATGTTTGTTTCACAAAAAGTATTTATGTTGTCCTTCGGCTTTGTAATTTTTATACTCTGCGTTTAATTTTTGAAATTATGTAATTTAATAATTTAATGATCCGTAAACTAGCGGATTTGATATGTACAAGAAATTGTTAAAGCTTGTTATAGCAGTGTACTTGTTTTAGTGGTTCTTTCAAAGATTGTTTAAATCAAATTTGTAAATCGATTTTGAATAGTCTAAATGACCTAAAAACTTCACGTGGTTTTGCTTACACATGCAATCGTTTGTTCTTGTTGTTCTTTAGTTTATTTTTGTTGTTCAATTGTTACCTTACAAAGGAAATATGGCAATAACTAGTTGTTTAACCTAATGAACTCGTCGGAAACATAAAAAGCAGCGAGCAGAAATAACTCCTGTCAGCATCATCATCATCATCAGCCTGTGTTAGTCCACTGCTGGACATAGACCTACCCTACTGCACACCTCCTCCATTAGAGGGTTTCTGGACCGTATCCTTCCACGCTGGTCCAATGCGGGTTGGTGGGTAAACCGACTTTTTACATGGCCATCCGACGCATGGATCAATTAACTTTTCAGCAAATTGGCCAATCGGCCGACATTACCCCAACGCAATAGGAAACAACGATGAAAATGTGTTGAGTCACCACAAGATTCGAACCCACGACCTTTTCACTGGGCTACGGTGGCACAAATAACTCCTAATTAAAACGATTTATCGCGCAATAATAATTAACTCGGCAACCGAAGAAAAGTAATATAACGATGTAATAACCCCGCGTTCGTTCCGCCGGGGTAAATTGAAAAATATCTCAAGGCCTATATAGCATTTCGGGGCGCGGGGTGAGTTCATTAAGGGAGGTTTTCATTTAGCCTCCCTCACTATTTGCCTGAGTCGTAATGCTTCACGGTGATTCCCCGGGTCTTTATTGAACGTTTTTGATGAAGCCCTCGCTAATGGGGGCCGTTTGATGGTCTTATCGCCTCGTTTGAGAGTTGATTGCGATGCCGACATCGGCCCTGTCTGCTGCGGAGGATGGCGGATGATTATCTTATGAAAGAAGTAAACAGATGTGATGATAGTTGACCACTTTGAAGGAAGAATAAGATAAAGAATAGTTGCTCTGATTGAAAAGGTCGGCTTAGACTGAATTTCTGAAATAAATGTTGACGGTGGAACGGGAGAGTTTAAAATAAGTAATTAGCATAGCTACTGAACATAGATTATAAATATTCCTTGAAGTAAACGTAAGTATTGCATAAAAGACTTACTTTTGTTGTTTTTGCTCATTGATCTTATAAGGTTTAGTATTGTAACATTAAGCTAGTACCAATAGGAGCAATCTTTAAAAAAAGTACAGAAGTTAGTCTTACTTCAGTTAAGTGTATTAACTTGTTAAGTTGGTAGTGTATGTTTTCTATAACAGGAAAGATTATCGAGTTATAAAAAGGCCAGTTCAGCTCATAAGTCACAAGTTCAGATAAATGAACATGTTGATTGGTCCGTTTCACCAAAACTTATTCGGTTTTATAAACTAGAGTTGCCACTAATAGTTATTTGACCGAATACCGTATATTCGGCGAACCTAATGGCCGAAGCGCCGAATATTCGGCCGCCGAACATTCGGCAGGATTAACAATAAATATTATAAGTCGCAACCGATCCTAACAACCATTAGTTAAAGTTTATCTCCTTTTTCGTAGGATTAGCGCATATTTTTTTTAATTGTTATCCTGTACGTTTCCTTAACGACGAAAAACTTAATCGTTCGCTATCGAGAACTGCTGGAAGGCTTATGAATACATATAACCTTGAGTAATATGATATGCCTTTTTAATAATTTAGAATGTTTTTTTATTGCCTGCGCAGGCAGACGAGCAGTCTGGCCACCCGATGGAAAGTAGTCGCCGACGCCCATAGATAATAGCAATACTGGTATCACCAACGCGCTGCCTACCGTGAGACATAGGATGTTACGCCTCGTTTACCCAATAAAAGTTGTGTTTTCACACTACTGTTTTGTGGTAGATATAGGTACCGCGACGGTCCCACCCAGATGGTCCTTCAGAATGGGACCTGCCACTGATGGACCGATCAGTGGTAGGTCCCCATTTTACATATACCGAATAGGCCGAATATTCTATATAAAGTTATTATTCAATCATTTAATATGGCATCTTTACTCAAAAAGTTACCAGCATAACCAAAGTTCGCCACCCCTGCTTCTCTTGATACGAAGCGATAATTCATCCGCGCCGGCTAACTCAGTAAACACGCCAATTGGATGAGGGTGACGGGTTTAAGATTGCTATTCGTTTAGGCACAGATCTTTTGTGCTATACGGCTCAGGGGTTGCACACTCGTCTTCAATGTGTACTCCATATTGAGTGTTTCAGGTTTGAAACTGTTTAGATGCTAGTGGAATATGAATTAAAAGTTGTGTTGTGCGCGTTTTGACTAATTACACTGTATAATGATATCCTTTCTTCTTCTTCTTAATAATTTTATCAAGTTATTCATCATCATCATCATCAGCATGTGTTAGTCCACTGCTGGACATAGGTCTCCCCTAATGCACCCCTTCTCCATTAGATGGTTTTTTTGACTGTATCCCACCACGCTGGTCCAATTCGGCTTGGTGGGTTAACAAATTATTATGTCTAAGTGAAAGTTATCTTGATATTTATTCTGAGTGTCTGCTATATGACTTTAATAATTAGAAATAAATAAATATTTTTTTTGGATCGGATAATATTCTGTCCTTACCTAGTACACTAGGCATGGTGGCCTTCAAACCAGAACACTATTGTTGAAAAATGTCGCAATACCAGTTCGCTTGTCCCTTAAAACAAAAGACCATAAAATGTTGCCATTGTGTGACTCATATTCTTTGCGTTACAGACGACAATGTGTTTTGTCTGATGGTGAACATTTGGTTACTTAACAGTAATATTGTTTATAAAGTAGAATTATATATATATATATTCTGTATATACATCAGCCTCCGTGGCCCAGTGGCCTTGGTACTTGCTTTATAAAACCATAGTCGTGGATTCAGAATCCCTTGGGGAAACAACTTTGTGTTATCGTCGTTTTCTGGTTGGTTAGGGCAATTTGGGACGATCACCCAATTGCCTGTAAAATATGATGATCCATGCGTCCAACCGCCAACCCGCATTGGACCAGCGTGCTGGGATACGGATATCCAAAAACCCCCAAAGACTATTTCAAAACAAATTAAAATGCACTAAAAAGTAAAAAAAGTCAAAATTTCAAATATTTGGGTAGCGAAGTGATTTACGGACGGCCCTTAGCCGATGAAAGATTCCCTCGAGTATCGTTAATTTGCTCCTAAGATTTAAAGAGTTCCGTCGCTTTTTCATGAATCCCATTATCAGAACCTAACCAAACTCATTTCAAACTGCAATCTAATTACATTCTTTCCTATAAATAAATAAAAAAGAATATCGATATGGGTGATATTGACCTATTAATCGTCCATTTGTTGAGCACATACTCAATGTATATTTCAGCCCTATTCAGTTTTTATATGGATGCCACTGTCAGAACTGGACCAAATTGCTAAGGGGCCAAACGGGAAGCGCCAACTTTCAAATAAAAGGAAAAACATCCAAATCGGTTCACCCAGGCAGTTAAAAAAATACAGACTAATTGAGAACCTCCTCCTTTCTTTATAGACGGTTAAAAATTATATTTAACTACGGGATTTTGTAGAACTTAATAGTAATATTGTTTATATAACAGTATTATATAATTCTTTATGTTATACTGGGATATAAACGATAATACTTACATATTATGTTACTAAAACTTCCTATAACATAGTCTGTTATTATGAGCACAGTGTTTTACTCGTGCTTTTGTGTTTGTTTCAGTATTAAATGTATATGTTTACAACATAAAATTATGTTTATGCATTTTCCAGTCAATCAGTCGCCATAGTGCACGTTTTGATTTAGTTTCGGACTGGATGGTGTTGGGTTATCGCTCTTAAAATAGTATATTTACTTCATTATCATCGGACTGTGTAAGTCCACTGCTGGACGTAGGCCTTTTACTAATGCACACCTTCTGCATTAGGGAGTATATGGACCGTATACGTTATGTTATTTATTTAGTTACAGTCTTTTATTAACTGTGCCAGTATGCGACCAGTCGATATGTGTTGCGTCCCACACCTACCGCACCGTCCGTTGCGAGCGCGGCCGTTAATTTTTAAAGCGCGCTAATTTGACGCGCGACATGCCCCCGATCGATTTTCAACGCGCCATAAACACACATGACACATGTGTGTCACAACATGCCCGTGTCGCATGTGTGTCGTAGCATGCGCGACGCACATGTGTGCGAGATTTTTATCGTACACACTAAGTGTTGCCCACGACTTCGTCCACGTGGTAATTGACTTATATAAAAATATACTATATTTTATATTTCTAAAAAACTGCCTCCGTAGCCTCCGATTTAGGTAGAACTTCACTGAATGATAGCTGATAAACTGAGTATAACCTAGGCTACCTTTTTTTTTTTAAATATCATCATCATCATCATCAGCCTGTGTTAGTCCACTGCTAGACAAAGGTTTCCCCAAAAGCACGCCTACTCCGTAAGGGGGTTTTTGGACCCTATCCCACCACGTTGGTCCAATGCGGGTTGGTGGGTGGACGGACTTTTTATGCCCGTCCGATTTAGCCTCATTGTTATTATTTTTTTCAGTATGCATAATTCAGGTTACTTAATTTTATGTATATAATTGACGGTAGCTAAATCAACACTGACGTTTCGTCACCCAACACCTTAGTCGGTACCGTGACCATAGACCCTTCGAAGGTTTTGAAACGTCGAAAATAATTTAAATTAATTGTAAAGTAATTAAACGCGATAAGATCAGTTAAATTGCATTATTTATCGAAAGAATGTATTTTATATTCTAGATAAGTCCTGATAATTCGATGATCTGAAACGTCAGACATATTACGCATCGGTTTGGTTATTAAAGATAGGTCGCAGTGGTCGCAGATATTCGTTATAAGATGTCAGGCTCCTAAAATTTTGACCTCAGTGAGGAAAGACCATATAGTCATCATCATCATCAGTCTGTGTTAGTCCACTGCTGGATATAGGCCTCCCCTCTGCACACGCCGTCTCCATCAAAGGGTGTCTGGACCGTATCCCGCCACGCTGGTCTAATGAGGGTTCGTGGGTGGACCGACTTTTTAAATTCCACTACGCACGGAACATCTTACTTTTTAGACAATTAGGTGATCGGTCCAATGTGCCCTGACCAACTGGAAACAACAATGAAAATTAAGTTCAGTCCCCGCAGGATTCGAACCCACGACATCCGGTTTCTAAAGCACACCCCCTTACCACTAGGCTACGGAGGCGATTCGCAGACCATATAGACCTTTTGGCATTTTTCGTAGTATTAGGTGTCGGGCTGCTTGAGTCCTATTGTGATTTCTAAAAGGATAGCGTTAATTGAAGAAAAAGACAACTTATATTAATCCCTCAAGTTGGAAATTGTTGGAGCATAAGAACGGTGCAGTCCATTGTTTTTACATAATAATCGGCCGATGACAAGATTAGGTTATCGGTCACGAAATCACGTGACGTTCAAAAGGGTTGGACTTTCACCTGATAGATGATAAAAGATACGCACTACGTATTATATATTGAATTAACACACACCGTATAAGCCTAGCGTACGCTTTAGCTGCTTCCGTAGCCTAGTGCTATGGATTTCATCATCATAAGCCTGTGTTAGTCCACTGCTGGACATAGGCCTCCCGTTATGCACACCGCTTTGTCCACTAGAGGGTCTTTTGGACCGAATCCCATCACGCTGGTCCAATGCTTTAGAAACCGAAGACCCGGAGACTTAACAACATTTCACTTTCATTGTCTAATGAGACGGATAACCGACACGACCGGAGACCGTTCATGCGTAGGTCCGACTTTATACATGCCCTTTCGACACATGGACCGTCTCTCTTCGCAGACAATCGGGTGATATAACCGCATTTCCTGAACAACTTGGAAACAACAAGGTTGATTCTCAACCGGATTTGGTCCCACGACTTCTGGTTTCTAGTGCGCAAGCCGGTTACAACTAGGCTGGTAGGTCCCTGTACGGTGGTAGGTCCCTGTTTACAGGAGACCGTCTGGTGGATACCACCGCGGTGCCTATTTCTGCCGCGAAGCAGTAGTGAAACACTGCTGTGTTCCGGTTTGAAGGGCACCGTAGCCAGATGTTTACTGGTAAACGAGACTTAACACCTCTATGTCTCACGGTAGGCAGCGCGTTGGCGATACCACTGGTATTGCCAATGTCTATGAGGTGTCGGTGACCACTTTTCCATCAGGTGGCACGACTGCTCGTCTGCCTGCGTAAGCTATAAAGAATAAAGACTTCATTTGGCTTAGATATAGAAATTGCGCTTAACCTTTTCTATTACTTCGATATTTTATGCTTTTTATATACTCTAAAGAGAATAGAAAATGCTACGAATAGACGAATGTTAATTGGAATTAATTTATTGTAGTTAAATACTAAAAATAACACTAGATGTTTTAGACGCAAATAAACAAGCAATTGACCACCTTTTTAATGTTGTAAAATTGATAAAATTGATTGTATACACATTTCCAAAATTGGGTCGCAAAGTGCTCCAAAATCATCTGATAAATATTGTACAAATCACATTATTTTACGTTTTCTTTTAAAACAACACGACAGACCCTTAAAGGCCCTGTTTACCGATAATTATTAACTGCTTGTTCCAGACTCAAGTTTACGAATAGAATTATATTATATCCTATAGACAAGGACAAAAATGTCCAACTACGTAGACTTTAAAAAATTGAGTAAAGTTCAAAGCGTGCGTATACGCCAGCGAGTATTGTGTTACAGAAAGGACGTTTGTATAGAACCGACTATTGCTTAGCCAATTCTGAAGGAGATAGACTAGATGTGAACATTGTAACGCATGATTAAATAGCTGTTGCGCGCGACTTCATCTACGTGGTAATATTTGAAAAAATAGTTTCCAAAACTAACAAAAGTGCTAGTTACTCCTAGTTAAATCTAAAGTCCTGTCAATAACGGACCAGCATTACAAGATTAGCCGAACAAGGGACAGACGTTCAGACAAAATCTAAACAAACGTTGTTCATATACTGTTTGTTTATAACTATGTAAAACGGTTATTTTAATGTTACAAACTAGAAACTCCGATTTTGTTTATTCGTATATTGATTGTCAATGAAATGTCAACCGCTGAGTGACACCACATGTATAACGCGGTTTCATTGCTATTGGTTATTTTATTTACATTATTTCTATGTCTTATGTGGCCCTGATACATACAATAGTAAGTAGTACCTTTATTTGCTCATATAATTTCTAGAGCATTTTGAACTTCATGCTTTGCGTGTGAAATCCACTTACGAAAGTGTGTGATCTGAGTTTTCTTCCCCTTGGAAAAATCTAGCTTGAGGATTCCCCGCCGCCAGAGTGAGGGGGCAGCAGGGATAAGTGGAGCTAACGAGACCAAGATGGAGCGGCCGGTATACCCACTAAAAAAACGACGGTTGCTCATGTCGCTGTAGCCGGGGCCACGGGCGCTAATTACAGTCAATAGATCTGACTTCGTAGTCTAAATTGGATTAACCCTTTGAATAATTTTCGTTGTTATGAAAATACTGTTTATTATTAACAAAAAAAACCTATAAAGTTGAGAAACAGGTTATGAAGGTTTTTAAAATATTCAGTATCATTAGTTTTCCGTATTTTGAGAGAACTTTTCGGGTTTGCACTGTCCGGTTGCTTATACCTTACTGTTCGGGCCTTGGGTAATACGGAGCTGTCTAACCGAATATCATTTGAAGCTCTCCGAATGAGATAATTCTATTTTCTGT
The DNA here is from genome assembly GCA_029286875.1 of Lamproptera curius. NCBI lineage: Eukaryota > Metazoa > Arthropoda > Insecta > Lepidoptera > Papilionidae > Lamproptera > Lamproptera curius. The sequence continues at coordinate 2,576,931 of JAGSMT010000105.1, read as the reverse complement.
TTTCTCTTTTATCCCGAAATAGGGCACGCCTAAGGGGATTGGCGGTATTTCGCAATTTGGTTATTTTTTTTCATAAACGTGTTGTAATGTTTCATCAATGTGATGTTGTTTCGTAAATTAATCAAGGTTAAAATTGATTAGTTGTCTATCTTTATGGAAATTTCATTTTCTGTTTCATTTTCTTTTCCATAAATAACTTGTCTAACTTGAAAAATATAATGTGAAAATAGTGTCCATTTTTCATAAAAACACTGTTCAAATTGTTTGCTTTGTTTAAAATTAGGACGTTGGTACGTATCCGTTGTATAGTATAACCATTGCCGTCTTCTGGTTTATATTGCACCATAGTTCGCGTAATTATTAAGTGAATTAGAGGAAAGTCCTTTGTCTCAGGTCGGCGAGCAAATTCTTGCGCTGCGTTTAAATGGGCAGAGCTGGACGTGTCGTTTTAAATAATAATAAAAAAAACATAAAAAATACGTTATTTTTAATACAATATAAAATTATAGCATTGCAACTAAACCAGAGTGTTAGACTTTTAGTTAGTTTCCATAATGATTTGTTGAGAACAAATCATCCACATTCTGTTAACATGTTTCTCTGAATATATCTGTTGGTGAATGTTTTGAAACCATTGACACCAAGTTAACAAACTTAAACGACAGTATCCAACTTAAATGACAGTTACAAATAATATGAAGTGTTACTAAGAACTTTACGCTATTGAACCACCAAAGTCCATTAATTTGAATGATGCATCATCCTAAACTGCCTCCGTACCTGGTGGTATAGGCGTTTGCTTTAGAAACCGGAGGTCGGGTTCGAATCCTGCGGACTCAACAAATTTCATTGTTGTTTCCTAGTTGGTTAGGCAATATGGGCCGATCACCATGTCTGAAAAGAAAGATAATCCATGCGTCGGATGGGCATGTAAAAGCGGTCCACCACCAACCGCATTGGACCAGCGTGGTGGATAGGTCCAAACCCAATGGATAGTGTATTGAGGAGGCTCTATGTCCAGCAGTGGACTATCAAAGGCTGATGATGAAGAATGAATGAATCATCCTAAACAATGCCAGGCTAATTAATGTATTTCTTAAGTTTTTGACGTGACGACGTCTTATAAATTGGTTCAAGATAGGGAGGCACTAGAAAACTGTGTCACAGCGCCGTTCACGTAACGATCTCCATAAGCAGCTATAAGAAAAAGTGAGAGGCACGCGTCTCTCTTACTCGTGCGCAGTTGGACTGCTTAAGTGAAAGGAAGACAAGAGGCATCTTACGTTCATGCTTGCGTCTCTCACACTCGAGCGTTTTGCCGTCGGAGGAAACAAATTGTGTCTGTATTCATATTTACTATTAATTTATTATTTGATCCCTCTTCCTACTATACGAATGATTATTCATATTACAATCATTCTACCACTAAAAGACGTTGTATAACTTTCGTCCGTATACGGTTATATGATTTAACAGGTAACCAATTTTTACAATTTTATATACGGTTTCGATACAGTCTAAAATAATTTTTAGGTATACTACTTGTTTGCCATTTGTTTATTATAGTTACATTAAAGTAATATTTACAAAGGTTACAAAAAGTCTATGAACTCTTTGTAATTTTAATTGGTTCAATAGAGTAACCCCTAACCGACCGAGGCATCGCAAAACGTCGGTTTATTACATTTTTTGTCATCTAAACTTTATAGCTTAAGAAATATTTTTTCATTCCTTATATTTAAGTAGGTTAAACTCGCTTCGCCCTAAAGCAATAATAGTAATAAAAACAAAGAAAATTTATAGTAGATTTGTAGCTATATTTCTTTTGTATATTAATCTATTTTTGATTTCAGGTTCTTAAGACATTTACCTTCCTTTATTTTTACATCAGTAGATAACTATTTCATCCTCAGATTTGTTTTTAACATAAATTTTAATGAAGTCCAATTTGTTTTTAATTAAATTTATGTATTAATGTGTACATTGTTTCCAAAGCAACGATAAACTGAACGCCCTTCTCGTTATTAATTTTTCTGTAAAATGACAATAACTTGTACATTCGCGAGCTGAACCGTGTGCTGTATCTAGTATTTATAGCTTTAGGTGTGTAAGCTGAATAGAGAACTGCGGGGTCACCTAATTGGGTTATTCGCCTTTTTTCCTCCACCCCGAAAAGGTTTCACGAATGAATGAATAATAAAATAACGCTTAGCCGGCTGGAGTTGGCGATAATTGCCTCAGGTTCGGTGGTAATTGGCCGTCTTATGGCCCCGCGATCGGTTAGGCGGTGATAACACTTGTTTTGGTTATCTAGACATGTGTATGTTGTAATATGGTGTTATAAGAGAGCTAACGATTCAGAAAATAAATATTTACGAACAGTAATTGCATGGTTACTTGTTTTCTTACCCTCCGTCAATAAGTGACATGGGTGGTATCGGTAACTGGAGATTGTATGTGAAATCCACTAATTTACGGATTTTTCGGTATATCAATGAATTGAGATACAGACATATACTAACTTAGTCTGCCCGTGATCATGGATGCTGGAAAGAACCCGAAACGTCGGGAATATATATATATATATAACTAAAGCTAAAAATCCGTAAATCAGTGGATTCGATGGGTATTATAATCGCGTAAAAAAAAGAAATAGTTATAGAGATCGTATGTTCGAATCCTGCGTGGACAACTTGCCGTTTTATTGTCGGTTATGGAGGTTCTTGTTGATCACCCGGTTGCCTGTAAGTAAGATGATGTATATGTCGGAGGGTGATGTAAAATGTCGCTTCTGCGCCTGCTCCTTTCAGGTCGTGTTGATAATCCGACCCTGCGGCTATAAGGGTGACCGATGAAGGAATCCAAAGGGACCTACCCTTTTTACAAGGGTCAATCTGGGGTAGTGTCCAAACACTTCCGACTTCCGTTTTGAAGGGCACCGTTGCTAGCGTTATTACTGGGTTAACAGACATAACACCTCATGTCTCAAGTGATCGGAGGTTTGTAGCGTCTTTCGCTGCTTTTATTATGAGTCTGGCAAGTATCATTTACCACCAAATGAACGTATTGCTCGTCCCATCTCTTTGAAAAATGAATAGAAATCAACTCGCAACCCTTACAGACAAAATGCTATAATTTTATTAATTTACAACATTTCTGGACGAATTGTACAACACCATCTAGTCCCAAACTAAGCAGAGCTCGTACTATAGAAACTAGATGACTGATAAATACATAGTCTTATTTTTCTTTTGCAAACAAATACTTATTATATACATACAAACACCTGGACACGAGAAAAACACATTGTTCATCGCACAATATTTTTCCCGTGTCGGGAACCGAACTCACACCCTTAGGCGCAACAGTCAGGGTAACTAACCACTACACCTAGCGATTTATCTTGTAGTTTTTTTACGATTACGCTAAGTACGGACCCCAGTTGTGTTTGTTCTCTACTGTTTAGCTGTGGAGATAAGTAGCCAGTTTTCTTTACTTTATTGACCCATCTGTTAACCTAAAAGACATGTTCACAGCATTGATAGACACATACATCATCATCCTGTGATAGTCCACTGCTAGACATAGGTCTCGTCTAATACACCCCTATCCATTAGTGGATTTTGACCGTATCCCACCACGCCGGTCCAATGCGGAATGGTGGGCGGACTGACTTTTTACATGCCCATTCGATGCGTGGATCGTCTTACTTTTCAGACAATTGGGTGATCGGCCCAAATTGCCCTAACCAACTAGGAAGACAACAATGAAAATTTGTCGAGTCCCCGCAGATTCGAATCCACGACTTCCGGTTCGTGTCACACGCTCTTACCACTAGGCTACGGCGGCAGTTCTTTAGAAAATCAAATTTAATACAACATATTATTCTCACGTCGAAATAGCATGATATTACGCGCAGTTATTCATGTGTGCGTGTAAGAACCTCAGGGCGCTAGATCTGACACGGGGCCAACCCCTATCCGTCTCAAACATAACATTCTTATGTGTAGTACTGCACCGCCTTAAACCTTAACAGCCGTCCCCTTATGGGGTGTGAAACAATTTTCCTAAAGTAATTTCTATGTTCATAATCCAACAAGTGACGTCATTCGCAAAGTGGCCGGTGTGGGCTTGGATGAGAATAGCCGAAGACAGGAAGCGGTGGAGTGCATTAGGGGCGGCCTAGTCTAGGCAGTGGATTGACACGGGCCGATGATGATGATGATGAATCGAACACATTTTTTAATTATCTATCATCGTTAGGTTATATCAAAGTATTAACAAAATACTCTCCAACTTAAATACAGAATTCCGACAACTAAACACTTTGTTTAAAAGATTATTGGACGTTATCAAATAAAATTACTTAAATCCATCTTGACCTTTGCGGTTAAAGTGACAAAAAATTGGTCGTTGTATTATTGAAAAAGAACTGACAGATAATGACTGCAATTATTAAATTACTTATCGTTCTTTAATGAGGCTTATAATTTGCCATCATTAAGGTGCATACAATCGATTCTGAAAATGTGGCCAAAATTAAAAGTTGGAACAGTTGAGTTGTTTGTGTGTTACGCTTTTTCTTTTACCCTATAATAGGACCTACTATTACTTACTACTAGTTCTACTAAAAAAACTACTAATAATATATATACCCTTTCAAAATTATTAACTTTCAAACTATTACAACGTGATGTGTTTTGTGAAATTTTTGTAAAGCTTATTGAGAAAAGAAAACAAAAAGTCCCGCTGAGTTTCTTACGCCGGTTCTTATCAGGTCAGGGGCTTCCATTTCCGAACCGTTGGTAGATTATTTGACAATCAATAAGACCTATATTAACTACCTATATATGAATAAAGATATTTGACTTACTTTGACCTACTTCTACGATCCAATTACTTTATCATTTTCGTGAATATTAAAACAAATTTTAAATTAAAATCATCTATGCTTTAGCCAAATTAACATCGTTCTTTTTGCTTTAATGTTATTTCTTATATTTTATTGTCTTCGATAAACATATCTGAATGAAAGTATATAGAAAAGTAAAATATGTAAAAACGAGTTATGGTTGTATATTTTGTTGTGCTTTAGACACCTAACGATGTATTTTCATGAAACTTTACAGACCTAAGCGCTAGCGGATTAAAAAAAACATTTATACACTTATTTAATTATTTATACCCATATATGCACTGACAGACGGACAGACACTGCAACAGCTATTAATATAATACATATACATTCACTGTTTTCGGAGTAATAAAGTGATAGGTTTATTGATTATTAAAACCCGAGGAAGCCGCGTGCAAAAGCCTGTATGTATAAACGAAACCCCGGCAAAGAACTAGTGTCGTGCCCCCGTCCCATTACCGGTTCCCGTTTGCGATTCACCGAAACCGCCCGCGCCACAACCGATTCTCTTCCGGTTAATTTTTATCGCTCCGGCCACGCTCGAAGTTGACAAACGAGCGATTTGTCTTTCGAACAACCGCGCCGGCTAATTGTTTCGGGTGAGGAGTTTTTTTCGTTTAGTGAAATTACGATGCTAGTAGAACGTTCAACGTGATAGTGCGTGATGGTCATTGTTAAATTTACTTGCTTACTGGAAAATTGACTCACTGACTCGTCCCGGTTGAATATAGTGCAGGATTACTTTGGTTTTATGCTTTGATGTCGAGGAAATAAATAGCATCTGGGAATGTATAAATTAAGTGTTAAAATTACCACATACAATAACTATGTGTCAATATATATGCGACCAGTTTACCCGGCAGACATCGTACTAAGTGAATCGATAAATAAAAGATCTATACTTTTGTATATGATTTACCACATATAAAAAAATGTGATAGATCGTAGTAAATATACTGTCTAAAGTTAAGTGAAATTATTTATTATTCACGTTTTGAGAAGAAATATGTAGGTCGAAAGATTTAATTGTTGTCTTTTAAATTCAATATTTTTTGGTTCAGTCGTTCTTGAGTTTTAGCGAGAATAACAGACAGCAGATGATTTATATATGTATATATATGGATTTGAAATGTTATCGAGATGTAAAACGCTCAGCAATTAATAACAAAGCCCTAATTACATTGCAAACACCAATTCGCCCCCTTTGGATTGTTTTCGTCAATTCATTAGGCAAATACTCCATTAATCAACAATATATTTATAACCAGCGAAAGCGCAACCAAAGCGTCTAATACGTATGTATTTTAATGTCTCTGAACCAATTGTATCTCTAACTTGTCTCTTTGTCCACACTGTCCCTTTATGATAACTGACAAAGGGCCTAGGTCACAGCCACCGATTCAGCCACGTTATCGCCGAACGGCTTAACATCAAACGGGCTCTCTGGACTTTCAACCGGCTGCATCGTTACCCCAAATAGCGGCGGAGACGAGAGTGGCTTATTTATCTCGTAACGGCTGAAAGGAGCGCATTCAAGTGTGCGGTCGTTCACTCGTGATATGTTGAAAGAATACGTATTACAACTTGACTGTGATAAGAGTGTTGTACATTACACTGCCTCCGTACTTCACTCCGTTTTCTAAAGCACACTTCCTTACCGCTAGGGTAGGTTCGAATCGTGCGAGGTGTCAACAAATTTTCTTAGTTGTTTCCTAGTTGGTTAGGGATATTTGGGGCGATCACCCAATTGTCCGAAAAGTAAGATGATCCATGCGTCGGATGGGCACGTAAAAAGTAGGTCCACCCACCAACCCGCATTGGACCAGCATGGTGGGATACGGTCCAGAACCCCCTAATGGTGATGGGGAGGCCTATGTCCAGCAGTGGCCGATGATGAAGTCCCTCTAATCTATACATATTGATATAAGAGATTCCCACCTGTATATTGATTCATCACGATATCTCTGGAACCATAAGGCGTAGCGACTTGAAATTTGGTAGGAATATTCCTTTCGCCGAGTAGAGGTCAGCTAAGAACGGATTTTTACGAAATTTCACCTACAAGGGTAGTTGGAGGGGGTTGCTAGTAGTTGATAAAATTGGAAGCGACTATTGATTAAGAAAAAATAAGACTTAATACTTAAAACTAAATTCAATTAAGTATTACCAAGTTATTTATTTTTAACGTATTTTTTGTAATAACTCTCGATGACAACATTTTGTTTAGGAAATAAACTTAATCCTTACGATCCTTCTGTACGAAACGTGGGAAGGGTAGCATCTGGCGCGTCCCCTGTCGGTCTCGTCCGGGCAAAGTTAGATTTACTTTGCGCATAATCGGATAATGGAATCGGGTACCGATGTAAAGTTGCGTGTTTAGGATTACGGAAGGGGATCAGCACAGGGGGAATATTGTATTGTTTGTTAAGGTTATATTTCAAAAGGCGCGTTATACGCTTGTATAAGTAGAGTTGTAATACGTTGATGGATTTGATGATCCGCATGAGATACGATGAGAGAAATACCCATGCAAGATTGTATACAATATATACATACAATATATATATATATATACATGTATTATCAGTTCCGGTGAACAATTTCATTTTTGTCAGTTATGACGTTTCTGTTTTCTTTTGCCGATATAACATATATTACAAACAAGTTTTGTGTATTTGCACGAAAAACATGGAACAACGGAAAAATCTTATTGGTGAATTAAATTAAAACAATTTGTTACTGTAGGATAAATTTTATATTATCTAGATTTGAAAACGTTCCGAAACGATGGTTATTTATATTTAAATTTGAATTCGCCGAATGAAAGTAACATAGACTGGATTCTGCGGGTTTAGTGTAATCTTTTTAAGCGTTTTAAATTTATCCTGCGCCCTTTTGTAATGCATTATCAATGAGGTTCCAGCTTTTAGCGTTATCGAATGTTGAAACTGAGGTCCGATGTTGTCGCGTTTACTCACCTTTTAAAGTATTGTTTTATTGTGAAATCATTAATGTTCTCGCCTTTAATCATGATCTGTGTATCCACTTTAAAAAGTAACTGATTAAGGTGAAGAAAGTGTTATTATTGAGTGTTTCTGTGTGTCTTGATGTTATCATTTAATTGCGTTGTATTAGATCCAAACATAATAAGAACTAAACAGTCTTTGTAAATCATTCTTATTGGTGAAAACACCGCGATACGCCAATAACATATTACAAAGCGATATTTCTAGAATAAGATCGACAATCTTTTTGTTCCCTCGTTACATACATACATCAACAGCCTGTGATAGTCCACTTCTGGACATAGGCCTCCCCTAATACCCCCCTATCCAGTAGGGGGTTCCCTCGTTGCTTTTTTATATATATCTTTAGAGGAGGCAGATCCCTTTTTACTCTGGACCGTCTGGGATAGTACCTCCGCGGTGTGAATTTCTGTCGCAAAGCAGGAAAGCGGTTCAGTAGCGTGTAAACGCCACTTTTCGATATATTGATTTTATTTTGAAAAGCGAATTTACTTTTTTTGTACTAAAACATGTTAGGAATATCTATTTTTTTAAAGGTGATAGTTACCCTTTTATCCTTTGGCCATCTTAGCTTGTGTAATTACAGTTATTAAGTTTATCCCGTTACATCCCATGTCTCAGGACGGTATGCGGAAATGTGTAATATTGGATTTCTTACGGAAGAACCGTGCTTATCATCAGGTGAACGTCTCGTTCGTCTCGTCTATTTAGTTAATGTATATATATTGTGCTCGTCCGTGTATCCGCACCTTTGCACCTGTCTGAAGGCATTATCGACACCGCTTGACCCATTTCACCCCCTTTATCGGACGAAAATCGATGCTGCTATAAAAGATGTTGCGAGCGATACTTTCAATATTCATAAGGCCTTCTTTTGAAATAGTTTAGTCTAGACGTCTTAGTATAACATATATCTTATGTTTATTATGTTAATATTTACTAAAATACTAAAAATACATACTTTGTTATTGTTGCATTATTATTCAACTGCCGCCGTAGCCTAGTTGTAAGGTTGTGCTTTAAAAACCGGAGGTCGTGGGTTCAAAATTTCATTGTTGTTTCCTAGTTGATTAGAGCAATGCGGGTTGATCACTCAATTGTCTGAGAAGTAGGATGATCCATGCGTCGGATGAGCATGTAAAAAGTTGGACGTACGGCTGATCTCTCTCCAGTCTTGTCGTCCCACCGGACTATGAGAGTAAAGGAACAGGCAGAGCACCTGGGTGTGCGGGGTACATTTGTGTACTATCAGATCTCCTATGTAGTTGGCTGATATCTAATATAGATCGGCCGCCGTAGTCGGAATCGACTAGGTTTGGCGACTAGGGTCGACAGTTATTGTTGTCGAAGTTGTATCGAAATTATGTAATTCTCTCTCTCTTTGTTTGCACGGATTTAATATGCTAATTTTAGTTTTATTTTGTGAAATTACTGACAGAGTCTTAAATAAACTCTTATATCAAACATTTCTCCTCCTTATCGGATGTCCATCCGACGCATGGATCATCTTACTTTACAGACAATTGGGTGATCGGTCCATATTGTCCTAACCAACTAGGGAACAACAATGAATATTTCTGAGTCCTTGCAGGATTCGAACCCACGACCTCCGGTTTCTAAAGCACCATTAGGCTACGGAGGCAGTTTAACTTTGTTAAAATAATTTCCATGTTCACAATCGAACAAGTGACGACATTCGCGAAGTGGCCAATGGGGGCTGGATGAGAATAGCCTAGGATCGGAAGCGGTGGCGTTCATTAGGTATGTCTAGCCACGTTGGTCTAATGCGGGTTGGCTAATTGTATCTATCGCATACGACTTCTTCGCTACATAATATAAAACACAATCGCTTTCTCTGTCCCTATATCCCTATGTATGCTTAAATCTTTCAAACTACGTAACGGATTTCGATTCGGTTTTTTTTAAATAGAGTGATTGAAGAGGAAGGTTTATTTATATAAAATTCACGAATGAGAGCGAAACGCTGATAATTTTACAAATATTTCCATAGATTTTACAGATATCAGTATTGCATCCTTGTGGAGCCGGGGCTGGTCGCCAGTGTTCTATACGTTTTGATATTTTTTCGTCGTTCCTTTAGAAGAAAAACAAGCTCCATCTGTCCTATTGCGGTCTTAAAACTAGAATAAGTAACATTTTCTTTCCTACCGACATTTTATTGCAGTATCTCTTGATCGATGAGCATTCAATGCTTTATAGGAGGCCACTTTAACAGTTTCAAAGCCAGTACCGAGCTTGTATTCGAATGACGTTTTCACAGTCGGTTTAATTACCGCGGTTAAAGTATAACTGCGGGGTGCCAGCGCCGCAAATCAGCCACGGACTGGTACCGACTTATTGTTGTACAAGCTGTTGCCAGCGTCTTCGTCAGCAATGTATTAGAAAAAATAATTGTTCTATGTTTTTATCAAAAAAAAGCAAATTGGGTTACTTCCAGTATCATTGGCTATCTTTCCATCAAAATCTGACCAGCCATTTAAGATAAGCCGGAACAAACAGACGAAAAGATAAACAAAAAATAAATAAAAATGTTATTTTGTTTTATGTTCGGTATAACAAAATAACATTTTTTTTTATTTATATGTCACTAGCGACCCGCCCCTTTTTTGGCAGGTGAGCTATGCTGATAGAAAATATACCTACTATATTAAGCATGTATTATACATATAAACCTTCCCCTTCAATCACTATATGTATTGAAACAAACCGCATCAAAATCCATTGCGTTGTTTGATAGATTTAAGCATACACACACATCACATCACACACACCATCAGCCTTTGCTAGTCCACTGCTGGACATAGGCCTCCCCTAATACACCCCTATCCATTAGGGGGTTTGGACCGTATCCCACCACGCTGGTCCATTGCGGGTTGGTGGGTGGACCGACTTTTTTACATGCCCATCCGACACATGGATCATCTTACTTTTCAGACAATTGGGTGATCGGCCCAAATTGCCCTAACCAACTAGGAAACAACAATGAAAATTTGTTGCGTCCCCGCAGGATTCGAACCCACGACCTCCGGTTTCTAAAGCACACGCCCATACCACTAGGCTACGGGGGCAGTTAAGCATACATAGGGATATAAGGATAGAGAAAGCGACTTTGTTTTATTCTATGTAGTGATAATATACTCGTTTATAACAGTTATTTTAATGTTACAAACATACAATACAATCGTATTTATTTGTATAGATGACTCTTAAGGCGTACATTTTTCGTATGGGGTGGGAAGAGAATATTTATTTAGGCAACCCCGAAAAGAGAGTTAGTTTAATAAATAAAATGCTCTACGTAAAAGGAGTACGATGAAATAGTTCTTTTATAGCCGTATGTAACAAATATATTTGTTTTTATGTTTATATTTTGAATGGGTAAAGTTGTTGGAGACTAATTTCCTTCTACCCTCGTTCGGTTCATTTTATTACTTTTTTATCCAATTTTATGATAAATAGAGTGTAGCACATTTCTTGTTCAGAAAGGGTCTACTAAACACAATGTTAAATTGTAAGTGACACACGCCTTGCTAACAAGCAATAGCGTAAACCGAGACTCGACACTTTTAATTTTATTTTAAATAATTCACACCATAAATTCTAGTCTTTAAGTTGTTTTTATATATAAACTATGTAATAGTAAATTTTGATCGAACATTTAAGTGGTAGAGCCACAGACATACATACACTATATATATATCATCATCAGCCTGTGTCAATCCACTGCTGGACATAGGCCTCGTCGTCACTCCACATTGCCGTAGGGCGTCCTAACTACGTTTGCCGAGCCTCGGTCTCCACTCCAGAACTTTCCCACTCCAGCGGCCAACAGTTCTGCGACTTTATATGACCGGTGCACTTCCAATAATAATAGGTATTGATTATTTTCGGATTTGTAACTGACTGTGTGTTTGTTTGTTCACAGGCGGTTCCGATAGCAACAAGGGCAAGAGCAAGAAGTGGCGGAAGATCCTCCAGTTCCCTCACATATCGCAATGCTTAGATATAAGAACAAAAATAGGCAAGTTGATTTATTTATACGTACATATATAATCTGGTAGCTATGGCAACATTAACCCGTCTTGACGGACGCTTTTGGGGTTGATCAAAATACAACTTATTGTGTGTGTGTTTAAAGGTTTTGAAACAAAGAAATAATGATTATCTATTGATTGGCAATTAGATTGTGGCATTTTGTTACTTAGTAAATGAAAATTATGCTATGATTTCGCTTTCTTTAAAGTAGGTTATTCGTTATTGCCAATTGATGTCCGAAATTATGAAATTATGCTATGGACCCGTGTACAACAAATCCAAATAATATATTTGATGTCAGTCTATCTAATAATAATAATAATAAAACATTTTAAAGACTTATTCTTTCTTGCAGATACTAAATATGGTCTAATCTATTGAAAAATCAAAGCGATGTCCATTTTGGCGCCATTATAGCCGGCCATCTTTGTTAACATTGCTTGCAGTGTAATGTTCCTTTTCATTGTATTCCTTTGCTCTTTTACGCATTGATTAATTACAATATAGTCGTACTATGTGCATCTACGTAATTATAACAATTGAAATAAACAAAATAGAAAAGATAAGATATCACTGTGCTAAAGTAGCGTCGGTTTACGCGAACGCGCGCGGTTTCAAGTTCGCCGGAAGCGCACAATTGTCGCGTCCCGTGTCCCTTTTCCCGCGCCCGGAAGTCGTGCGTTTCCCGCGCATTAGTTTTCCGTCCCGATTAGATTGCGTTTATTTATGCGTACGGTCGCGTATTTGAGTCAAGGTTGTCTATGGTCAGATCATGGCCGATGATGCTTTAATTATGTATTTATTTTTTGTACTCTTTATGTGCCCTTAAACCGTAAACAGGAAAGTTCAGATCTTCTCGGCTTTTGTTCACACTTCTAACCTTAGGCTTATTATAACATAGTTATTATGTTAATGAACTGCCTCCGTAACCTAGTGGTATGGGCATGAACTTTAGAAACCGGAGGTCGTTGGTTCGAATCCTGCGGGGACACAACAAATTTTCATAGTTGTTTCCTAGTTGGTTAGGGCAATTTGGGCCGATCACCCAGTTGACTGAAAAGTAAGATGATCCATGCGTCGGATGGGCATGTAAAAAGTCGGTCCACCCACCAACCCGCATTGGACCAGCGTGGTGGGATACGGTCCAAACCCCCCAATGGAAAGGGGTGTATTAGGGAGGCCTATGTCCAGCAGTGGACTATCAAAGGCTGATGATGATGATGATGATGATGATGATGATGACTCTTTATGTATTGGACAAGATTGACGAGATGGTTACTTGTTTTATATTAGGGAGCTTATGTAATATAAAAATCATCAAAGAGTTAGGAAAGATATTAAAACCAACATCTTCTCGTTTACCGACTAACTCACTCTTAATAACTATAGATTATTAGATGTATTACTACAATATTAACCATTAATTATTAGGCAAAGACTGTAATTGTATTTAAAATGTTCTAACTAGTTATTAACTTAAAATGGTTACCGCTTTTTATATTTTAAGCAAGTTGAAGTCGCATAACCGATGTATTTATCACCAATTTAACAGGGCTAAGATTATAGTTGCATGTCTATTAAAATTTTCCCAGCAATACATTCCCATTTTCTCACAGCACAGAAGCTAGGTTTGCATAAAATGGTTTCCTATTTGAACCAGCTGTCCTGTTTAAAGAAAAATCATTCTTTTCCTCGTTTCTAAATATATTTTACTATCTCACTCGAGATAATTAGATCGGCTCTAGCTTCGGACAGTTCGTGCGTCCGTACGTATCTGTTTTTTATTGTTGAACCATTAAAAACGCATTAACGTGGCACGCCGATTGCGTTATAAAATCATCGCACTGATTGGTACGTGATTTAAACGTTTAATTGACTTGTAGCAGTTAACTGCCTCACAGCTTAGTAGTTTGGGCTTGCAGTTAAAAATTTGAGGTCGTAGGCTCCAATCCTGCGGGGTGTTTAACAACTTTGGTGTTACATAGTTGGGTACAGCAATATGGGATTGCCCATACGGTAAGATGCAGGAAGCCAACAGCTTTCTATTGTTTTCCAAGTTAGGGCAATGTGGGCTTATTACTCGATTGCCTGTGAAGTAAGATAATCTATCGGATGCGTCGGATAGGCGTGTTGGACGTCAGCTCTGCGACTGATCTCTGTCATTCTCTGATGATACCGGTAACTTATTTGACAGAGAAAGGGACATAAATGAAAATGTCTGTTGGCGTAAAGTTTACGCTCAATTGTATATATTGTTTATATCAAGAAAGGTTTGATTTAGACAGCGATTTAATTGACATGTAAGTGACTTCAATCAGAGTTATTTATCCTATTTGAAGTCAAATAAAATAAGTAATTAAACTGAGATGTCAATTGTCAAAAAAAAATTAATGGCCACGGCATAGACTTTGTTAGAAGGATATATATTATTAAAAAAAAATCGATTTCGTTAAGAAACGTCCATGTTGTGTATATGATCAGTTATCAATTTTTACTACATATTCAGTTTGAAAATAACTTCACATTGTTTATAATATAGATACAGCTGCTCGTGGCCTAGTGGTATCAGCGTTTGATTTTTGTATCGTGGGTCTAATATTCGAATCTTACACGGAAACATCTTTTGATTTCTTTGTTTCGTAAATTTAGTTTTCATGCGTGTAACGGACATGGCAAATTCGATCCCTTTTATAGCCAGCCAAGCCTACCCAGCCTTCAAATAGTTTTATGGTCGTGGATGCATAATGTTGCGATATTATTTTCATTTAATGCTATCATCATCATCAGCTTGTCAGTCTACCGCTGGACCTCCTCTAATGCACGCCACCGCATCCGATCTTATATTCGATCTTTTCTCATCCAGCCCCCGCCGGCTCTTTGCGAATGTCGTCACTCCATTTAATGCTAATCTCATGTCACCTTGCGTAAAGGCTAGGAAGTTAAGATCGTTATATATTTACATAGGAAGGGTATCCGACATTTTCGTGGGTTAATTACCCTCCGAACTGTATAAAACTCTTTAAGTAATCTTACAAGGAACTCGTAACACGTTCCAGAAAGTTCCGCGACACAACTTTGGGGCTTTCGGAAAATTTGCCGAACAAGATAAGTCGGACGCCGCTAGCGTTTGTAATAATCGAATTCTTTGATTAGTTTCTTTGCATTTTAAAACTTCACCTCTTTGTACAAAGCTGATTATATATGCTTTGAGTTATTTTTTTCTATTAATATTTTAATTATAATAATATATAATATAATATAAAGCTTGTACTACGAAAACTAGATATTAAATACTACCTAGACTGTTACTAAACGTGTAAAAGTGAATAAATATATAAGTACATAAATATTACATAGATACATAAATTCGAAGTGCATAGGAATGTATGATTATGTATTTTATGTTGTTGATGAGTGATAATTTTAATAGATATAAAATATATGTATCTTAAGTTCTGGTTTTTTTGTAACCGTAATAGCTTTTTTAGCCACATTGATTAGACATTACATTGATAGCTGTAAGCAAAGTAACCCATAGCCATGTATCATAATGTATCGAAAGTATGGCAATTAAATATATATAGCAAAATATATACGTACGGTCAACTGTCCTAAAACCCCCTAATTCATTAGGGGAGGCCTCTGTCCAGCAGTGGACTATCACACGTATGATGTAACAAGTGTCTGAGTAATAAAAAAGCGGACAATCTGCATCTTGTGCTTAATTTCTTACGAGCTGATTGCGTTTACCGTCAGGCTAACGTCCCACTTGTATCATTGCATCATTAACAATAAAAAATTGTTTATCAAGAGTTCTTGTTATCTTTAAATTGAAATATTTTTATCCTAGACCCTCGAATTTAAATTGACATATCTTTATCCAACACAGGAGCGATACACTCACTTACTGATGGTCAAAAATCTACCACCGGTTCGGCAAAAAAACGCCTTAGACCTGAGAAGAACCGGCGTAAGAAACTCAGCGGGACCTTTTGTCATCTTTTATAATAAAATTAAAACAATAACTGATTCAGTAGCCTAGTGTGTATTCCTGCGGGGACTCGACAAATTTTCATTGTTGTTCCCTAGTTGGTTAGGGCAATTGTGGCCGATCGCCTAATTGTCCTAGAAGTAAGATGATCACCACCAAACAACCCGTATTGGACCAGCGTGGTAGGTATACGGTCCAAAATCCATCTTAATGGAGAAGGCGTGCATTAGGAGAGGCCTATGTCAGCGTAGCAGTCGACTAACACAAGCTGATGATGATGATGAAACAAACAATTACCAGCATAAAATCAATATTATAAAAAAATTATTGAAAATAGCCTGGAGCGAGCATTCATCTAGCGTTCGATACACGTCGAAGGCAAACGTCGAAATAGTTGGCCCTCATTATGTTAGCGGTCATCATAGCCATATCGTTGGCGTGGGGCCAGCGGAATGGTGTCTCACGCCCATGATTATTTACGAAACCACCGATTTTGGTGGTGGTGGGTCTTTCGGGGGGCCCCCAATAGGTGGTCCACGCGGCGGGGCCTATTTCTGTCCTATGGCCATGTGATCGCTAATCAGATGATTCGACAAGGTATTTATATATACTTTTTGTGTTCACGCGGATAGCATACGTCGTACCGTGAACGTGGATGTAGGAAAGGATCTGTAATGTCGATTTTTATAATAGTTGTGAAGTAATAAACCTGATACAATACGTAACATTATTATGTTTTAATATCGAGGGGAGAAAAGTGAGCCAATATTTTCTATGGATAGTTTACTAAGTTCTTGGTATAACATATTCTGACCTATACCCTAAATATCATATATTTTTATTAGGTACCTAATAATAGTTAGATAAGTAAATAATTAAATAAATTACATATCTTAATGTCGGCTCTTGTGCAGGACATAACAGCAACACCAAAAGTGGAAGGTGTTCTGGCCGAAACATCTTTTTATAGAATAATTTCGCATGGGCTGCCATTAACAAAAATAGATTTTATTTATTTATTTTATTAACTAATCCAATAAGTCAATGGGGACTTATAGTACATTTGAAATGAAACAAAATAGAATATATTATGTTAACTTTTTTCAACCGCCTCCGTGGCCTAGCGATATTGGCCCTTGCTTTATAAACCGTGAAACCGAGGTCTTGGGTTCGCATAACGCGGTGAAAACAATTTGTGTTACCGTTGTGTTCTGGGTGGACAGGACAATTTTGGCCGATCACCCAATTGTCAGTAAGAAGATCCACCAACTCGCATTGGATACGCGTGGTGGGATACGGTCTAAAAACCCACAAATGTAGAGGGCGTGCTGCAGGGGAAGCCTATGTCCAGCAGTGGACTGAAGATGGTGATAAGAATAACATAGATAATGTAAAGTCCTAAAATTAATAACAGTCACTGTTGTATCGTTATCTAGAAAACGCGTTTCTAACGCCATTAGTGTTTTATATGACATTTATTTATATTTATTCCGATGTCTGACTAAACTGTACCACTCGGTACAATTGTTTTCTTTAACAAATCTCTTTCTGGCAAACATATTATATTTTCGTCACAAAACGGAAAAGAAATTCGGCATTATTTCCTCTCAAAGTCGTAGAGATTTAATCCACTGTAGATGTCACAGTCAAATAATAATACCTCATTTATATTCATAACATCGGCCCCTCGTGTAGCATGAGGAAAAATTCTCGAAACTGAAGATTGTTTCAGATATTGTAATGGCTGAGTAAATAATACTGGAGTGTCTCTCATTGTGACATATAACCGATACATATAACAAAACAACATTTTTCTAAAAGTTTGGCCTGTCTGTCTGTTTGTTTGAATGGTTAGGCCGATTTGGACTAGACTTTCACGGGAAGACAGCTGATGCAACTGGCAGTATCTTTTACTTCACTAAAAAGTAACGGAATATTTTTTTAAATACTCATTAATGCGCGGATGAAGTCGCGCGCAACAAATAGTCGGCTATTGTTCCATTGGACTGTATGATGTTGTTGGTTTTTGACACGTCGATTTACTTTTTTGGTATATTATCCTAATTTTTTTATAAATTTGTACTGCTTGTTAAGGTAAAGATTTTTTAAGTCTGATTCTCGCATAATATTGAATGCCGTAGAGATATGAAGATAGGAAGTTCGCGTAAAGCGCTGACACTTAGTTAAGTGCTATAACTTATAACTTAAGCTATGGTTTACATTAGGAAAAGTATTAAATATTAAAAATTAATCAGTTATTCAAAAATCTTACTTTTAAATACGTATGTTTGTCTGAATAGAGCTTTGTTACTGTATTCGGTCTTAATTACTTTATGGTCTAATATGATATCGAATATTATGTATTCTGTAAACGGCTAAAGTCACTTGAAATCGGTATTGGTGTATAAACACCAATACCGATTTCAAATGAATACATTATTAGTGCAATGTCTTTCGAAAGTTTTAATCGTTTAATCGAATATTATGATTAAAATACAGCCAGCACATCAGGTTAACTTCTAAGATTGTGGTAAATCGACGCGTGCGAAGCCGGGGGATGAACGCTAGTGTGAATATAACTTTACGATTAAACCAATCTCATATGCATTAACAACCTGCGTCGATTTACCGCAGCATTTTTATAGTAAACGCGACACTGCCGATTAGACCATAAAAACTTTATTACGTCCATAAAGGCAGATTTAGAGATTTTTCAGGCTATAAAAGTAACTAGAGTCACTTGTGTAACTCGAAATGATTTACGTTTTGTACCTTAATCCTGTTTCACATCGCTTTTATACCGGAGTCAAATGCGGCATGGAATTAAAGGTTCAATATGAAGAAAGTCCTATTTCAAATAGTATATTTTCGTAATCTGAGGCTGTTTGTGATGAATATGATATCCAGTGCTAAAATTATGATCCTTTCGTCGGATAGGTGTGAAAAAAATCTATCTTTGGCAATTGTTATAGAACTCAGGGTATTTAACTTAACCGAGTATTAAAGAATTGGTCTGTAATTCAAAAAACTATAAACCATTAAATTAATCGTTTAAAACTAGATGTATTAGATGTCAATCCCACAATAACTTCTGGAAATAAATATATATACATAGAAGGTACAAGAAGAGATGTACATTGTATAGTTTTTTCTATTCATTTATATATTTGAGAGTCATACCGATTTAATCTACAAATACTATCTAGCATTTAAAAAGCGTTAAAATACTATACATTTATCCGACCCTTAACATAATCATTCTCGCTTACTAACCGACGTAAAATCCATCTCGTAAGCGCCACTAAGGCCAACTTACGACCCGTAAAAACTCGCAAGGAACCACCCAGATAAATCCCAATTTGCGCCAATTGTCGTATAAGTGTCCCGCTTATTCGTGACATTGCCAGCTCTAAATCAGTTCAGCCACTAAGTTGTGACTCGGTGACTCTGCGCCATTACATTTGTCTTGGATTAGGAAGCCTGACGGGGATTAAATAAATTATGACTATACTCGGGCCCTGTGTAAAATGTTTGCGGGAAACGTTGCCTTATCTAAGTTGAAATCGTTTGTTTTTATTTATGCTTTTTTTGGTACCATTTGCTTGTTGATAACTCTATTTAAATGGTTTTTTGTTTGTGATTTTAATGGCGATGACTTAGACTTAATTTCGGTAATGTAGGATTTTGGTTTAGTAATTTATAAAAGAGCTCAACTCGAGCTTAATTATTGTTATGCTATTTTTTTTTTTTTATTGCCGACGCAGGCAGAGCGAGCAGTCGGCCACCTGATGGAAAGTGGTCACCGACACCCATAGACATGTAATACTGGTATCACCAACGCGCTGCCTACCGTGAGACATAGGATGTTAAGTCTAGTTTACCCAGTAAATACGCTGCTACGGTGCCCTTCAAACGGAACACAGTAGTGTTTTCACACTACTGCTTCGCGGTAGAAATAGGCACCGTGGTGGTCACCCAGACGGTCCCATGTAAAGGGACCTACCACCGGTAATATGTATTGTATATAAGCTTTCACCATTAGTTTGAGCAATATAAAAGTTTTAGCTTTTAAACAAGCTAAGGCGTAACCACCTCAAGAACAAATCGGCAATTTAACCAGTTGAAGTTTAATCGTGCTACTTTTCGAATATCGAGTTCACTTTCAAAACCATATTTGTATATTTCTTTTCTATCTCCTTTGTTTCTAATACATAATTTCATAACTGTATTGCAATTAGTTTGGATTCGTATAATACGAGCTTACTTAGAGAGGCTTTGCAATTCGCCTCGCTCGAATTAATGCAGACAGGTGTGACATACGAACTAACATAATTACGCACGCCCGTCGACTGTACCAAGCAAAACTTGTCACGGAGCTTTACGACATTACCAGTGTTTGGTTGTAAGTCAGTGACTCGGAATTGTATGTCTCATATCCATAGCTATATCAACATAGTTAAGAGTACCGACTTGTGTGGCCTGGTGGTGTGGTGGATTACGCTTTGGAAACCGTTGGTCGTGTGTTCGAATTCTACATGGGCTTAACGTTTCATTTTTGTGTCGTAGTGAATCCAATGCGTGACGATCACCCGATTGGCTGTAAAATAGGATAACTTATGGATCTAACAATTTTATTGGATAATAATGATTGTTCAGATCAAGATGATGCGATGACTATTTGTAATTTTGTTAACTCAAGGACAACGATGTTTTCTCGCGCATTCCTTTTTTATACCGGCGATGGATTAATGTACAATACATAATAAAGTATAATGATTCAATTTAAATGAGAATATTTGCTTTGACTTTGAAAAAACGAAACGAGTCTTTGAAAACGACAGCAAAACTTTTGCATTTCCCATTTATAATCCTTTTCAATACACAACAAATAGAAAAATCTAAAATAATACAACGTTTTTGAACTAGACTGTTACCCTTTTTTTATACATTTGTATGTAAGACAACAACTTTTGAAAGGTTTGACATAAAGCATTGTTCGGTTTTGAGAATAGTGAATGCCTACAATTTTTAGTTAAGCACTTTTGGTTCATTCTGTGACATATATTTAGCTGTTGCCCGTGACCGGGTCCGCTTGGGTATATACAAACAAAAAAATGGAAACGAGATTTTTCTTTCTGATAACAATTAGCCTAAGTTACTCCCAGTTACATCAGCTATTTTTTTTTAGTGAACGTTCTGTCAAAATTGGTTCAGCCATACCAGAGACGAAGCAGAAAAAGCAGGCAGACAGGCACACAAACAGTCTCCCTATTTTATTCACTTGTATTGAGACATGGAAAGTATTTTAACGCGTCGATTCGAAGTACTTCAGTGATTTGATTTAAGGTTAGTGTTAAATTGGCGATGATTGGGACTGATTTGCATATGTAAAATTAGTAAATTTGTAGTATATTTGGAATTCCTCGAAAAGATGTTTCTGTCATCTGGAATGACGAAAATAGCTGTTTCAACAGTGGTTTTAGATTTATCCCAAGTAATCTTAATGTGTAATGCAATGCAAAGTAACGTCGTCATTACTTTATTAGTCGGTATTTAGCTATGGACTTAATTTGATATGGACAGACTTTAACTGATCGAAGTTTAAACTAAATCTTTTTAGTGCATATATAAGAAAAAAAGAGGAAAAAAAGGTTTTTTGAATGCTTTTGTTCGGGCAAATGTCAACAAACGTTCGGAAATTCGTAATTCGCAATTATAATTTGCCGGTGGTAGGTCCCCTATTTCAAGAGACCGTCTGGGTGGGTACCGCCGCGGTGTCTATTTCTGCCGCGAGCAGTAAACCGGATCACAGCCGTGTGAAAACACTGCTGTGATCCGGTTTGAAAGCACCATAGCCACGTAAGGACACGGTAGGCAGCGCGTTGGTTACCACTAGTATTGCCAATGTTCATGGGCGTCGGTGACCACTTTCCATGAGTTGGCCCGACTGCTCGTCTGCCTGCGTATGCCATAAAAAAAAACATGAAACACATTTATTTCGCGCTCGTCTTTGCACACTTATGCTGCTATTTACGACTTTCACAGAGCGTGTCTCTGTATACGCACCTTGAATGTCCTTCTGTCAAACCCTAAAGGGCGTCTCGGACCTGGAAGGGTTCTATTTACAAATTCTTTAGGTACCTCTACGCACCTGGCATATTGCTTCTTACAATTAACCTAGAGCGTGTGTTTGTATACGCACCTGGGATGTTGCTCCTTCCAACTCCCTAGAGCGTTTCTTTGCATACGCACCTTGAATGTGCCTACTGTCAAACCCCTAAAGGAGCGTCTCGGACCTGGAATGGTGCTATTTACAAATTCTTTAGGTACATCTTTACGCACCTGGTATATTGCTTCTTACAATTAACCTAGAGCGTGTGTTTATATACGCACCTGGGGTGTTGTTACTTCCGTATCCCCTCGGGCGTATCAGTGCTGTCATGCTCGTGATTAATTATCCCCATTTCGTTGCTCGTCACGTAATTGGAGCCCTTATTGCGTTATCATCGTTCAACGATAACGGACGGGTTCAATTCGACACCGGCCCCCACCTCGGAGGTTTTCATTAAATCTCTTCGCTTACGGGATTTTACGTGATTTTTCGGGACTCTCGCTGTTTTCATTCGTGTCGCGCTTACGTGATTTAAAGGGTGTTCTATTTTTGTTGGAATTAGTCTTGGATGTTGTGTATTTCTTTATTGATGTAATGTTTATAATGCTCAATTTTTCTTCTATCTAACAAAGTGCACAAAGGCGGGATTCATATTATGAATGATACTAGCGACCCGCCCTGGCTTCGCATGAATGCTGGTACTAAATATACGTATCGAACACAAGTGTCTTTATGTTTTTACAACGTTTACTGATGTTTTGTTATTAGACAGTACAAACATGTTTTGGATGTTACTTTTTAAAGAACGCTTAAATAAATGTAGTTTTTATTTACATCACATAAAAAAAACGATACGCTCCGAAACGAGTACGTTATTCTTTTGAGAAGTCGGTCGAAAACCTCTAAATTTGTCAGAGTTTCTCCACAATATTATGCATGTATCATACATGTAAATTTTCCTCTTGTATGACTCTATATACTAAAAAATCCGTTGTAAAGTTATAAAGATTTAGACATACTTAGGGACGGACAGACGGCGAAAGCGACTACGTTTTATGCTAAGTATTGATTTGATCTGAAATGTGCGATCTTCCGGTTCGTAGGGTACCGTAAGCAGAATCGTCGTTGTGTAATTAAAATACGTTACTTGTCTCTACGCTTTAATTAAAAAAGAAAAAACTGTATGGTATAATAATACCTGTTAATATTTTTGAACGGACTACAAAACATCGTCTAGTCGTTATTTAAGCAAATCGTGTATTATAGAAACTAGATGACTGATAGATACATAGAATTACCTTTACTGTTATATATGCTTATTATATAGGTACAAACATCCAGGCACAAGAACATGTTCGTCTCACTATATTTTTGCCTCGGTGGGAATCGATCCCGTACCCCTCGGCGCAAAAGTCTGGTCAGTTAAGCAATGCCGTAACACCTGTTCGTTCTGCCGCCTCTTTAACATTTTAACACCTCCATCGCAAGTGTAAACGTAAATCGACCCGTCCACTCCGTTTTGGCGCGCATTAAAATGTCCGCGGCATACCGGCCGGTCTGGCCGCCTTTACATTTGAATACGCCATAAACGACGATATTGGCTAGTTGATATAGATTAAAAATATTATCGTATCGGGTTTCGCCAATTTTTAGTGTCGCCATTTTGAAAATTTCGATTGTGATCAAGCTGTTTATGAACCTTGTATTTGACGGACAGATGCGATTTGATTTTATTTTGCCGACGCCTCTTGACAAGCAAGTGATTGACGAACTTTTCCGAACCGGTGCTAGCGTTCTTATAAGTAAGGTATGTGGAATAAAGACATATTTAATTTTTATCGATTATTAAACAGACAAAAAAAATAGAATTCCAATTAGGTCTAATCTCAATCTGTATTGGCGCCTTATCTTGAAGTACTTGCCCTCTTTTTAGAGGCTTTTTTTTTCGATTTGCTGTCGTTAAGGTCAATGTGTTGGCTATTGCAAAAGTTAAAATTATACCTATGTTCATAAATATAATTTATAACCATGTTAAAATATTTGAATAATATGTTTATTAAACGAATTAATAATCTAATGTGTAAATGAAAAACGGTAAGGAATCTTATATATTTTCGGAAAGAAACTAAACTTGGTCATTGTACATTCTATTGACTTTACCAATGAATGTGTTTCTCTTTAGTCGTCCAAGGAACCCTAATTCTCCCTTAAAGGTTCTGCCACTAAAGCACGCTTATGTCACTAAAGTAAAGCAATGCCGGCGTCTAATGGTCGTTTTCCTCTTTCAATAGTTTAAGAGCTTAAACGACTTCGTCGTCCATAATTATGTTCGCCTTCAACGACGAATACATACCTACGAGGTTGCTTTAATTGATATATGTTGTAAAGTTCTTTGTGCTGGTTTGAATTTGATTACTGTAATGAAATGAATGGGATATGGTCCAAAAACCCTCTAATGGATAGGGGGAGATAGGGAGAGGCCTATGTCCAGCAGTGGACTAACACAGGCTGATGATGGTGATGATAAATGAAATGAAAAGGTTAAATATCGAAGCGGGTAATGTAAAGAGTGGAAAGTTTGAGGGTGAGCGATTGTCCTTTGGAACAGTTGCAGCGTTAGTCAACACAAATGCTGAATAATAAATGATGTGAGGTCTGCTTGAATTAGTAATTTAGGTAGGAGCATGTAGTGTTTGTACACTAACTCCTACCACTGCTACTACTCTACAGTAGTAGTCAGTAGAGCTCGGGCCATTTGTGAGTAGACAAACTTTATAGCAGTTCGACCGACTTTTTGTGTTACAAATCTATCTGATTTGAATTGATCAATCCAGCTAACTTATCTTTAGTAATGTTATGTAGAGGAAAGATTTTTATTTGTAGCGAATGAACTAATAAACTAGTACGTCGATTGTCACCATTGGAAAGCTACATTCGGCCTTGGTAGCATTGGCTATATTTATTGCTTCATATATATAGAAAATAATAGGGGTTCTTACTAAAACTTGAACTCTTTAATATCAGGAATTGCAGGATCTATCTCTAAATGTCTTTTTAGGTTTTGAGGAAGACCATAGACTGTAAAACGTCAGTATTATTTAACAAAATGGAATTTATTATAAGAAGAATTAAGTTATAAGGTATTATAAGTTCTAAGAAAACAATTAATAATTTAAAACAAGTTTTTGGTAGGGCAATGCGGGCCGATCACCCGATTGCCTGTAAAATTAATATGATCCAGGTCGAATAGACACGTAATAAGTCGGTCCCGCGCCTTGTCTCTCTCCGGTCGTGTCGGTTATCCGTCCCATCGGACCATGAAAGTAATGTAAGAGGAAATGCGTCTGTATTTGTGTATACTTGTCTTATCTCTGATATATATCGACCACCGTAGTCAAAATAGGTTCGGAGAACATTACTATTAATAGTATCATCATCATCATCATTCATCATCAGCCTGTGATAGTCTACTGCTAGACATAGGCCTCCCCTAATACGCCCCTATACATCAAGGGGTTTTGGACCGTATCCCACCACGCTGGTCCAATGCGGGATCGTGGGTGGACCGACTTTTTACATGTCCATCCTACGCATGGATCATCTTACTTTTCAGACAATTGGGTGATCGGCTCAAATTGCCCAAACCAACTCGGAATCAACAATGTGAATTTGTTGAGTCCCCGAAGGATTCGAACCCACAACCTCCGGTTTCTAAAGCACACGCCCATACCACTAGGCTTCGGAGGCAGTTATTAATTGTTCGTATACATATATTATGAAGAATTAGTTGTTATTATATATCTTTTTGGTATTTGTTTATGAACAATTAGCAGGAAAGCCTTGAAATATTTTGAATACTCATTGTGTGCATCACAGTTTATCTCTCATGGTTTATACTGTTTTTTCCTTCCCACCATTGTAATGACGTCAAATGTCCACGGTAATGTGTTATGAGCAGCAAATATGCATCGTTTTATACTTGTATCCTCCTAATAACTACAACATACGATGTCTTATTGGTGTGGAAGTGTATGCCAGAATGGTATGATCTGAATTTTTTAGCTAAGCTTAGCACAATACTTTAATGAGTTTGATATTTTAGCTCTTTAAACAACTTTTTGTATTCAATACACATTGTTCATAATGCCAATTGAAGATCAGCATTTGCGAAGATTATCTTTTCTTCGCGATCAAAGCTGTGTAGATACCATTTTGGTACGCAAGTAATTTATGTTTACTCTCATCGTCATCATCATCATCATCAGCCTGTGTTAGTCCACTGCTGTACATAGTAATAAGTTAAACACAGTGGTTCGTTTCATAGACTGATTTATTGACCACAGAGTAACTAAATGGCGCTAGTAGTAACAGATACTTTTATACTATTTTGTTACAATATTAACACATAGGTGTCCCCTACTGCACGCCCACTCCATTAGGGGGTTTTTTGAACCGTATCCCACCACGCTGGACCAATGCGGGTTGATGGTCGGATTTTTCGCGGTATATTTATTACCGACGTTTGAACTCTTTTAAAACTGCATATACTATCTTAGTCTGCTCGTGGTCATAGACCCTGGAAAGACTAACGAATACATTTACGTTTTTTTGATGCTGCCACAGAACTCCAAATATCTAACAAAATATAACTTTTCGCCCGCTAATGCAGTAATTTCAAGATAATATTTGGTCCCTATACATATGAATTATTCATTCGGGATACATATTGTATATGTAAAGTAGATATATGATTTTCCGGAATAAGTTAGGCTGAGCTTTTAGGATTTTGGCGTAATCGCATTATGGAAACTTCATTCCCACCAGTGCCAAATATTCATGGTATATATCATCTTAGGATACTATAATAAAGATGGCATGTCTGTTTTGCGTCCCAATTTCTTTGCGGCAGCCATGTAGTATTTTCCCTCGGATACGCATTATTTTACGATGGGAGCTATTGGACTAGGACATCCCCTTTCTGCCTTCGGATATACTTTATTTATGTAAATAAGTATAGCATCACATCATAGCTCAATTTTAAATTACTATATGTCGACCACCAACCCGCATTGGACCAGCGTGGTGGGATACGGTCCGAAAACCCCTTAATGGAGAAGGCGTGGGGCACTAGGGCAGATCTATGTCCAGCAGTGGACTAACACAGGCTGATGATGCAACTAATTAAATAAATAAAGTCGCTACGATTTAGCTAAACTGGACTCAGTGATAGACAATAAAATAAAAACAACCAATATTCTTTTCATGTATTCCGAATCCAGTTTGGCTGAGTTATAGTTACTTTATTTAATTACAAGTACTAAAATATGCTAGTGTCCGAAATATTAGTGTCCAAACAAACACACACTGTCACGATATGATTTCACTAGATATAGGCTGGTCCTCTATAGTCAATCGTATTCACAGTTCGGGTAACGGGACCGAAGCGATTTGAATAGATATACTTTTCGCACTTCTCTTTTCGGTGTTCAATGTGATAGTGTTCGCTATGGACTTCAGTATGGATGAACTTCGATCTGCGTGGTTCGGTTTTGGTCTACATACATACGTACATCATCTGCCTATGTTAGTCCAATGCTGGACATAGACCTCCTCTAATGCACCAGGCCTTCTCCATTTAGGGAGTTTTTCTTTTTTGTTGTTGTCCAATGTGGGTTGGTAGATGGATCGACTCTTTACATGCCCATCCGACGCATGCATATTCTTACTTTTCAGACAGTTGGGTGATCAGCTCAAATTGCCTCAACCAATTAGGAAACAATAATGAAAACTTGTTGAGTCCCCGCAGGATTCGGACCCATGACTTCCAGTTTCTAAAGCACACGCCCTTACCACTAGGCTACGGAGGCAGTTGATTTTTGTCTTTGTTACGTAAGCATTGTCAGACGTTGTTTTATCTTGTTATTTAAAGAATAATTTAATATTATAGTTAGTTTATGTATCGATGACCCCTTTGGCGCAGTGGTCGAGTGACCGTGACTGCTGGGCTATCTTGTAGATTCGGGTCCTACCTAAGAAAACTAATGTGTAGGAAATATAATGTTATTCGTTCAGAAACATTATTATGATATGTTGAACTCAATTTAATAATTATCTCGTGCTGTTCTTGTATAGCTCTACTTATACTTGAGCCTAAGGAAAGATACATTAACTAAATTTTCAAAACTATTTTTACTATAAAAATGTGAAAATTTTCATTTATTTTTTTGCACGTCCACCTTGGTTAAAATTCGTTAAACCATTACATAATTATTATTTAACATTTGTATTTTTAATATAATGGAAAAATAACAGGTTTAATTTTCCCCGAAATATTAATATTTAATGATAACGCTATAACGATCACGCATGGACCCGTACGCATACGGGCTAACCATATTCAGTGACGTTAAATTTTGTTATTTAGCTACATCGTTTTGAGGAAAATTTATTTTATGGTGTCACTTATACGAAATTTAAATATATAGTTTATCCATTTTTTAATGTTGATGGTCGTTTACCTTATAAGCGACACGCCCTGCTTTTAAAAATGTGTTGCAATAATGTCATCCAAGTCGATTACTACTTCGGCGGCCGATCTATATTAGAGATCAGCCAACTGCGCAGGAGATATTATAGTGCACAAGAGTACCCGCAAACACAGGCGCTCCTATATACTCTCAAGGCCCTATGAGAAGGATAACGGACACGACGGAGAGATAATGCGCAGGACTGACTTTTACACGCCCATGGATCTTCGTACTTTACAGACAATCGGCCGCATTGCCCTAACCAACTAGGAAACAACAATGAATAGCTTGTTGAATCCCCGCAGGATACGGACCCACACCTCCGGTTTTTAAAGCACAAGGCATAACCACTATGCTACGGAGGCGGTTGACCGTACACTGACAGTGTAGTGTAAGACTGCAAATATCTGCTTACTAGCTATACATATGTGATTTTTAATTTAGCCGGTAATTAGATTAGTGTTTGCGTAAAACTGCTTTGCCGACTAATTGTAACCGCGTAGGTTATTCCCCAGACGGTTTCCTGTAAACAGGAAAGTTCAGATCTTCTCGGCTTTTGTTCACACTTCTAACCTTAGGCTTATTATAACATAGTTATTATGTTAATGAACTGCCTCCGTAACCTAGTGGCATGGGCATGAGCTTTAGAAACCGGAGGTCGTTGGTTCGAATCCTGCGGGGACGCAACAAATTTTCATTGTTGATTCCGAGTTGGTTAGGGCAATTTGAGCCGATCACCCAATTGTCTGAAAAGTAAGATGATCCATGCGTAGGACGGGCATGTAAAAGTCGGTCCACCCGCCAACCCGCATTGGACCAGCGTGGTGGGTTACGGTCCAAAACCCTGTAATGGATAGGGGCATATTAGGGGAGGCCTATGTCCAGCAGTGGACTAACACAGACTGATGATGATATATTATGTTAATCAGTGTTAATTAATTCTTACATTTGCTATATGATTCTGAGGTCTGAACTTATGGGTTTAACAACTGTTGTTATGCAGAACATCGGGCATTAATATTAATAATATTCTGTGTCAAACATTGAAGGCGCCAGAATGTATAGATTTTATATTGGTTATATATCGTGTGTGTAACACTGGTACAAACTAATCAAAGTGCTTCAGGTCTACGTGTCAGTTAAGTGTGACGCTAGACTTTACGTAAATTACAATTTCTTATTTTGCCAACTACAATGAATAAGTGTAAAGTACCTGCAGGATTTGAACCCACGACCTATGATTTTAAGCGCAAGCTCACTAGACTTCTGTGTTGGTCAAGTAGGACTAGATATAGTTAGTAAACTGTACTGTTTTAAATGTTTCTATCTTTAGTTTAAGTCTTAGATATAGACCCTTTTGTTACGTGCCTATGGTTGTAATATCTTTAAATTTTTAAAATTATATCATTCACCATAGTAGCGTAAACAACACGAATATATATTTTTGGTCATATGTCATATTTTTTTACATATAGTACTCGATATATCTATCGTCTAAAAGTATGTTAGGCTATATTTTAAACATTCGGCAACGTTTCACGAACCGATAGCTCTAATGTGGCAATTTTTTCGCCTTGACTGGTTTTTTTTTTGTTGCGTCGAGTTATCGAAAACCCGCTTTGCAAGTACCAACGACTTAGTATCGGCATCGGCAATAGTGGAATGTTACAGGCATCTCTATTTTATTGCCTTTAATGGCTTAGATATCTGCTGTGCATAGTGTAGTTTGTGCGATGGCTAATAAGTGTTCAACCGTGTTGTTTTGAATTGTTTCATTCTATAAATAGAAGATTTGGGATTGGATATATATACGTTAATGTTTTGTTATGATGGTCAGTATGCCTAAAGCAATAAATTCGTTTGAATTTGTTATTGATAACATTAAGAAATATTCAGATGTTCTTTTAATTAGCTTATTAGAAATGTAGTGAGAATCCGACCTCAGTTTCGTTTGCAATCTTGTTTTATAGGCTGCCGTGTCTTTTAACCATAGCAACGGTGTCTAACAAAATAATGTTTGTATTCAACTGCTTAGTTTGGCCAATTTAGTGATAGAATCTACGTATACAAAGCGACAGATCCAATTGGCGCCAAAAGTTAGCGACTCTTATCACTTTTAAAAACATTAGTAGCTTGTTATGGGTTCAGTGATATGGTGTCTTGTGTACTCACATCCGATTTTTCAAAAGTTCACGCTGACTTATCCTAGCAGTTGATGTAAGCATCGTAAACTATGGCAATAAAGTGTTTCGTCACGCATCTCGCTACTTAGCCATCAAAATGTTAATTATCTAGTTACAGTCGAATCATAACAACACCATACGTTGTAAGCCACTTCATAACTATAGGTATTTTCTCTGCTTGTTTAAAGCGCCAAGCGGACTGGGACCTTCCCCGGCGGGTGAGTGATAACTGCCATGACCATAAGAAAAGCAGTAAAAGTCGCAAACCGAAATGTGCACACCGCCCTGGAACTTGTCTCGTTTACCCACCAATTACGCGGGCAACGGGGCCCTTCAAATCGGAATAATTCAGTGTTTACTGATTTGCGGCGGTAATATGCACCGCGGAGGCACTATCCCGGACGGTCCCATGTAAAAGGGACCTAACTCTCTTGGGCTATACTTTGTTTTTTTATTTCATTGTTTACTTTACTCCTAGTCTAATCGCCTATTTTATAGTTTAACTAAGAAGTATGGAGTGTAGATTCTCGATTAGTTTCAACGTGCCTGAAAAAGACGTATGCTATACAGGCAACAGATTATTTTTTTTGGTCACACAATCTATTAGCATTGGATTGGGCAATCGCTCTATACATTAGAGATCACCTTGTCATGCTCAATTAGGGGTCGGCCTTTCGTTTTTAGAATCCACTGAGCGCGTACATACACGTCTCGTTTTGAGGTCTAGTTGAGTTTGAATATATATTTATAGATTAAAATATGATTGGTGTGTCTGAATGTAACAAGATAAACGTTTTATATATAACATAGTGATATATTTCACCAGTGGTAGGTCCCCTTTACATGGGACCGTCTGGGTGGGTACCACCGCGGTGCCTATTTCTGCCACGAAGCTGTAAGTGTGGAAACACTGCTGTGTTCCGGTTTTAAG
Organism: Lamproptera curius; assembly: GCA_029286875.1. Lineage (NCBI taxonomy): Eukaryota > Metazoa > Arthropoda > Insecta > Lepidoptera > Papilionidae > Lamproptera > Lamproptera curius. The sequence continues at coordinate 2,545,190 of JAGSMT010000105.1, read as the reverse complement.
GGCACCGTAGCCAGTATTTACTGGGTAAACGAGGCTTAACACCCTATATCTCACGGTAGGCAGCGCGTTGGTTACCACTGGTATTGCCAATGTTCATGGGCGTCGGTGACCACTTTCCATCAGACGGTCCGATTGCTCGTCTGTCTGCGTATGCCATAAAAATAACACTCTGGTTTTATATATGCCCTTAGGCGGTTAAAGTCAGTTACCTTGGATCACACATCTGCTCGTTGCTAGGGTAAATTTTAATAGGATTTTTCGATTATTTCTCAATCTACTCATATCATAAATGCGCAAGTTTCAAAATGGTAAGGACGTACATTTGTTGGGTTTTGACGATACTTAACAATAATATACATGAAAATAAATACATAGTGGGAATTTAAAATATCGTTGAAAATGTCTTGTATGTAGATTTAAAAATTAAAGGATAAATTGATGTTAATGCTTAGTTAACCAGTCATTTTTAATTAGAACCGACTTGTTAATCTTGACTCAGGGACGACTTTTACCTGCCTATTCGTTCGCATTGATCGCCTAACATCTTGTGCAGTTGATTGATCGTACACTATTGCGACCGCGTCCGTAGCCTAGTGGTAAGGGCGTGTGCTTTAGAAGCCGGAGGTCGAGCCTGCGGGGACTCAACGAATTTTCATTGTTGTTAATGATCAAGATGATCCATGCGTCGGATGGGCATGTAAAAAGTCAGTCCACCTACCAACCAGCATTGGATCAGCGTGGTGGGATACGGTCTATGTACAGCATTGGACTTACACAGACAGAATGATGATGACACTATTGCTATTAGCCAACCAGTTAGTATAACCGATACCCAGCATACTCCAAATCAGGAGGTTCAGAATCAATTCTATCTCTACATTATATGAACTCTATTATAGATCAGCCGCCGTAGTCGTAGTCGACTGGAGAACATTATTATTAAACGAACTAAGTCAAAGACTAACTGGTCAACTTATTAAAATTATTAAATAGGTGAAAACCACTATCACCGTTTCTCGAATGTCCCAGGTGTGGTCCCGTTTCCGGTTGGCGCGTTCGCCGGCGGAAATTGACCTACCTCAGGGAGGGCCTTATGTAATTAAAACGGGCCCTTTGTCATACGGCTGTGAAAGTTTGCGGTCACAGATTATGCCGTGCAGACGGATCGTTGTATGCATTTCAAGGGATGTAGCTCGTAACAATCTTGTTTGATGTAAATTTTCGTTCTCCCATTTATTTTCTCTTCTTACAAATCTTTATGACCCATTCTTCATCTTTTCTTTTTTTTGAAGGCTCCTTTTTTTTAGGTTTTAATTTCCTAATTTAACAGGTAACGTAGAATACCGATAATAATGTCAGTTTGGAGAGCAGACAATAAATTCTACTCAACTTAAAAAATTAATGAAACTAATCTACGTGTAAATATATATCTTACCAAAAACTATATACCTAGTTTTTGGTAAAATATATATATATTTTTTATTTGTTATTCGAACATGCCAAGAACGACTTGACATTTGTATGCTAATTAGATTACGAATGGCCTCTGACTCTGAACGCCAAATTTCAAATAATGAACTTAATTTCAATGAATCTATACTTATGCACGATACAAATCAATTAAACTTTAAACAGTTACATGCGGAGGTGTATAAATCATGATCATCAGATAATATTCCTTTGTAAACGATTTTAAATATTACGTATTTCATTCCAATTAGATTTAACTCCTTTCAAAAGTCAAATATCAAACTAGTTAGTACAGTAGTATTAGTTGGATCGATTTTTAATAAATAAAGTCTTCGGATCAATTACTTTGATTATTCAAACTATCCTCGAATTCATTACTCCGAATGTAACGCTGAGCATTTCGCCACATCTTAGTGGTCCTGTGGAAGTCTTCTGAACTGCATATTTTCAAATAAGTAATTGATTTAGTTTGAAATTCATTTTAAATTTACACTAAAAGCAACGTTGTTATACAACAAAACAAATTAACGCCCTGCCTCTTAGAGTGTCTTTAGTTGCTAAAAGATAAACAGTGGAGTAATTAAACTTACAGAAACACTAACAAATCCCATCTAGTCCATGTCTATGGCCTAAGTTACAAACTTAAGCGATCAGGACCCGTGATAACTTAAGTTATGAGCTAGTTGTTTAATATAAGTTATTATTTAGGCTAATATGCGACGTGACTTGAATTCGCAATTATATTTGTCTCAAGTGACAGATTATCTAACGAGCTAACGATGTTATTGTTATTGTTAATAATTAAGCGTAGGGTATGAAAGTTACGGAGTTGGGTATAGAATTTTGTTGTGTAATTTATTTTTCAATTTTTACTATGAATTTTATTAATTGTCTTGATTTGATAACCGTCTTTGAGTTTCAATAGGGCCGTAGGAAGTTTAATTACTGGTTTCTTGTATTGTGTTACACTGGGTTTCTATAGTTAAGTATCATCAACAGCCTTTGTTAGTCCACTGCTGGACATAGGCCTCCCCTAATAAACCCCTATCCATTAGGGGGTTTTTGGACCGTATCCCACCAAGCTGGTCCAAGTGCGGTTGGTGGGTTTTACGCCCATCCGACGCATGGATCATCTTACTTTTCAGACAATTGGGTGATCGGCCCAAATTGCCCTAACAACTAGGAAACAACAATGAAAATTTGTTTTGTCCCTGCGGTCTGACCCACTAGCTACGGAGCGAATACACTGACTTAACGGCAATTTTCTGTTGTCGTCTTTTCACGAATAAAAAACAGGTTTTTGTTTCGGTTTATACCAGCAGCAGACATTGAAAAACCAACGCGCAATGCCAACAATCGGTTCGTGTAACAACTGGTATCAACTGATGCTCAACATAACACTTTCTTGTATTTACCCGACTTTACGGTCTTTACAACACCGTAAAGACAAGACTTTACGGATTTTATCGCGTTTAATCTGGTTTACAATTTTCCCGTCGTTTCGGACACTTTACAGGATTCATGGCCTGCCGTGACTATGGATCATAAGTGAAATGTTTTATTAAATAATGAGACATAACTTATTGACGCCATTACCTTATTTAATAATAATAAGCATTCCGGACGAGTAACGCAACATTATCTAGTCCCAAACTAAGCAAAGATTGCACCATGAAAACTAGATGACTGATATATATACATAAGACTTGATTCTGTTCTGTAAATAAATACAAAGTTGTAGATACAAACAACCAGACACGAGAAAGATCCTGACCAACATGTATTTTCCTTGGGATCCAGCCTTTACAAAATATGTTTGCTAATATATTTAGCCTGATAGTAAGGAATGTTCCTGTCAGTAATGACGATATATCTACATGTGTGGCTGCCTAGCCTAGTGTAGGCTGAGACACCGAGGGTCGAACGCGTATCACAAATTCATTGTTGTTTCCTATGGTGAGAATCCAGCCACACCCAGTTTGCTGAAATAAAATGTTCCATGCTCGTGCATATTATAGTTGCCACCTACGATTAGGCAAGCTGATATGGTCCAAAAACCCCTATGGATAGGGTGTATTAGGGAGGCTTATGTACACAGGCTGCATCCGATCATCACACTGTTCAGACCTTAGGAGAATTAGGAGATCGGCCCACATTGTCCTATCTAACCAGAGAACAACTTCCGCGGGATTCTAACCCACGGCCTCCGATTTATATTCTATCTCGATCTTGTTCATAAGTTTTGGTTTTTATTTGGGTTTTGTATTCGTTATATTATATTTGTGCTGGCGCACTTGACCAATTTATTACGTTCAAAGCTTCTAGGTCGTGCGATTTAGTGATTTTATCTAGCCATTCGCGCAAGGTCCATTGCAAAAGGCTTTGCCTAACTATAATTCGACGCTCGTTGCTGCGAATTTGTAAACGCTGATTGCCGTTTTTTAATGTGATAATTAGAGAGAGAGACTCAATTGATAGTTAAATTAATTAGTAAATGAGTAAAGTAAGTAGTAATTAATATTTGGTGTTTAAAATTTTGAAGCTACTAAAACCGTATCGATAACTTGAAATTCGATTAAATTGGTTAGAGCCGGTTTTAAAAACGCTAGTTAGTTGAAAACGGACGGAAAATATCGGAAATAAAATAGTTGCAATAAACGAGATGTATCCGTAAATGTAGTGTAATTTTATAAAACCTACTGTGTTTTTTGTATCACTCTTTTTTGATATAGCCGGCTTTAAATACTCTTCCACTTCATAACTTAACCACTCCAGCGGTCGTCAGTTCTGCGGCCTATGTGACCCGCCCACTATCACTTGTAAAGTAATCTTTTTAAACTATTGTTTTGATGTTACACACGGACGCTCAATCAATTTTATTTATCTGTATAGATTATCACCGATGTGGTAAATAATAGTGACAGTCGACTAAAAACAGCGGCATACACACGGCCTAATAGCCTCGGCGTGTGCTTTGGAAACCGGAGGTCGTGGCTTCGAATCCTGCGGGGACGGAAAATCGAATTTTTATTGTTGTTTCCTAGATGGTTAAGGCAATTTGGCCTGATCACCCAATCGTCTGAAAAGTAAGATTATCAATGCATCGGATGGGCATGTAAAGAGTCGGTCCATCCATCAACCCGCATTGGACAAGCGTGGTGGGATACGGTACATAAACCCCTAATAGAGAAGGTGAGGCCTATGTCCAGCAGTGGACTTACACAGGCCAATGATGATGACATACGTCCTTCCTCCATTCCTATGGGTTACTCTGTTTACATCTATTCAGTGTGTAAGTTGGCTTAACTATAGTAATCGGCATTCGATTCCGCCCTATGAGTGGATTACATGATTCGGTCGTCCGCACTTCACCAGATTAAATAATTCACTTGTAGTGGGCGTCTGGCGTGAGAATCGCCTTGTTACTTCCTGACATCGTAAGTACTTTATGTACCTATACAATAAAATAGGGATGAAAGATGGGATGCGCTCCAATACCCCCTAATGTAGAGGGGAGTGTGAGGGGAGGCCTATGTCCAGCTGTGGACTATCAAAGGCTGATGATAATACTATAAAATGAAACAAGTGTTTTCTTGCAACATCAACATGAACTGTTTAATATCAAATTGTGATATACAATTGATACATGTAACAGAACAACATTTTGTTTTGATTTTTGTCTGTCTGCTTATTATTTATTCTGGTTATTCTCCAGAATGGCTGGTCCGATTTGGACAGGACCTCCACTACAAGATAACTGACGTAACGGACTTAGGACATTTTTTTTTAAATTAAATGACACGCGAACGAGGTCGTGGGCAACTGCTAGTTTTGTAATATATGTCATTAGTCGACAATTTAATTATTAACTAACATTCGTTAAATTGAAATAAATTAGTTGTTAATCTGTCTTCGTAAATAACTAATGCAAATTTAATTTCATACAATTCGAAAACAAACTAACGCACCAATGAGTCGACCTAGTCCAGAAACACTTATATTGAGCAATATACCTGTCAAATCCGTGTAGCCAATTTGCGGATATCTATATAAAAGCATTAGCAATATTCGAGTTTGTAACATGTGGTTTGACTTTATAAAATAACTTACTGTTACATCGCGACTTCGTCCGCCTGCTTGTATATAAAGAAACCCGTTAATAAAAAATTGCTAACTCACATCCAGTTACATTCAGACTCTCCAATTTTATTTATTCGTATACATTGATAATATATATGCGATTCTGAAGGACAAATCGATCAAAATCCATTTTATGTTGCTTTCATTATTTTTCAACTACTACATAGTACTAGATAACGTAAGGCAATACTTTGCATTATCGCTTTACTTCTATTGAGCACTGCGCAAAGTTATATTTTAATTACATAGTACAATGGTGTATGTTAAATTATGCAATTACAAATTATTTTGTATAGTGACAAAAACCGGGGAAAAATTAGTTTAGGACATCCTCAGATCTTAGGTATTGTATCTTAGATACGATGTGATCTCTAACTTCGTTAATCCCTTTACCGAACCTTTTTTGTAAGGACTGAAATGTTCCTAATATGTATACTCTATATATAGAGTTGGGCTATTGCACAGTTTTAAAGGCATAAATAAAACATTTAACGATAGCGTCCAGAACAATTGAATCACGTCCAAATTTAATTAAAACATTCATATTTTGTTGTTATTTAAACGCTTGTTATTTTTTAATCAAGCGGCTATAACTAATTGCTTCACGATTGACGTAAACAATTTTAACGGCACAAAGGTGATCAATTAAAAAGTCACTGACGTCATTGCGGTATCCATTAAAGATAGACAATGCACTAATAGGTTGAAAGATTGGTCATAAATCAGTAGCGTCAGGTCACATGTTTGAGAACAATCCTAGTTATATTATTATTTATGATTGGTCTGTATTAATGTCTTTTAATTCATTAGGTAATAATAAATTATCGGTACTTTGAAAACCTAATATTCATTATCATTATCATCAGCCTGTGATAGTCCACTGCTGGACATGGACTTCTCCTAATACACCCCTATCAACTAGGGGGTTTTGGCTAATATTCATATTACATAGCATATAATTGGGATTAACATAAAGGCTTCAAATAATTATGATTTTGATAAATATAATACGAGTCCAGGAGGTAAATCCTACTTGATTGTTTTATATTTTTATTTGTTGATTGCTCTGTTGTGCTAACTACAGAGCCAATGTTGGTAAGAACTAAATCAAAATTATCCGTTTTGTGTTAGTCTTCGTTCTTCATTATTAGGGGGTTTTGGACCGTATCCCACCGGGCTGGTCCAATGCGAGTTGGTCGGTAGACAGACTTTTTACATGTCCATCCGACGCATGGATTATCTTACATTTCAGACAATTGGGTGACCTGCCCAAATTGCCCTAACCAACTAGGAACAATTATGAAAATTTGCCGAGTCCCCGCAGGATTCGAACCCTCGACCTTGGGTTTCTAAATCACACGCCCTTACCGCTGGGCTACCGAAGCTCAACTAAATACTGTAATTAAAACATTTATATCTCACATGTGTTGCGAAATCTGTCATCTCACAGAGACTCGTTATTGCACTTGTTTGTTCCAAGCTGAGTTAAAATTTTGAAAATTATCGTAATATTTTCTCTCCACCAAACGTCAACGGTTAATATAGCGACTCGCTGAATAACGAAACTGTTGAAAGCCAAAACAAAGGGTAATAGTAACTTTTAGTCTAACTACATTTAAAAAAAAACTCGGTAATTATACGTAAAAGTGTTTATATTATCCAAAATAGTCAAAAATGAGTTACGAATGTTAAAAAATCAAGTGTAAAACAATATTTAAAAATGACGGTATTAAATGAAACGGCGCATAAACAAATATCGAATGTCATACAAACAATTTAATAGATCACAAAAGCTTTATAGAACTCGACAAAGACAATTGAGGTCCGCAACAACTTGTACAACTCAATTGCGCCACGAGCGTGAATGTAACAAATCGATACGAAATGTTTTCGTGTATTAATATCAAAGCCACCAAATTGGAATTCCAATTGCCACACGTGGTAATTACATGTCACATTATTAATGAACTGCATAAATCTTGAGCCTAGAGCGAATTCATTTCGGCATATCTTTAAGAGTTAATTTCATTTGACAGTCGCTTACCGAGGCTGGTTTTAGAATCTAAATTAAAACGAATATCAGAGCACATTTCATTGGAATATGTTTACGCTTTATGAGTTATTTATAGATACACTCTAGATTATTTTAGTGTAGAGTTAATTTTGCAAATAAAAATACATTGTTTTAAGAGTTAATTGTATATTTTTATATTTGATAAATTTATTGATAGTTAAATGTTTAAATTTATATTATTAAAAGTGTTATATAGTGATAAAATTTGTCTATTAAATCTTTTTCACTATCAAATCGTCGAACAATAGACGTTAAGACACTTTGCTACGATGTAGCTTCGGTAGGTATGTCGTTTTAATTAGACAATTGTTGCTCAGTAATTATATATTTTTAAACGCATACGAAGGCAGACTAGCAGTCGGGCTATTTAATGAAGAGTGGTCACCGATGCCCAGGAACACTTGGAACAATATCAAGGGTATCAAAATCAACGCGAGACATAGGACGTTACGTCTCGTTTACCCAGTAATTACACTGGCTACGGTGCCCTTCAAGCGGCACACGATAGTGTTTTTACACCACTGCTTTGCGGCGGAAAAAAGCACCGCGGTGTTCCTAGACCTGTCATCTATAAAATCCAGGTGACAACTAATTAACATGAATACTAAATTAATTACTTTATTTACATCTATTCTCATTCTATTTCGGATTAACTAAAAGTTATTTGTTATCGCACACGTGAAAGGTTCGTTCGTTGATCGTTCTACATATAGTTGGTGTTAAAAGTACTGATTCTGTCTGTGTGTGTGTCATGTATGTGTGTATGTACATTTTTTATTTCGCCGGCTCGTGTCGGTTACGGGGCCCGAAACTTTATCGTGTCAGTCTCATTGGGCGCGTGTGACAGGTTCACGGGATCAATTGCACGGTCCCGCCGCCCCGGCTAGCTATATGGGGCGTGGAGTGAATCATGTGTCAGCGCTAGGGTTGACACAGCGCGTGTTATTATATGCCGTTTGAGAATGTAACTTTTCTCTTGTTTTGTATTTACTTGATTGTTCATCATTTTCATTCATTTATCATCAGCCAGTGATAGTCCATCGCTGAACATAGGCCTCCCCTAATACACCACTATCCGTTAGGGGGTTTTTGGACCGTATACCACCACGCTGGTCCAATGCGGGTTAATGGATGGACCGACTCTTTACATGCCCATCCGACGCATGGATCATATTACTTGATTATTATACAGATTGAAGGTTTGGTTGGGTTTTTGGTTGGCAGGCATAAACCAGTGGACGCCGTGTTGAGGTGGTGCCTAGTGGGCTCTAATTGACGTCGATCTCAAAACCACTTAACGAATTTGTTGCGTTGGTTTTATATATTTTATTTCGGACTTTTGTCAAAGACAGACAGGTCAGATTGTGAGAGTTTATGAATCCGAAACATTGATTCAATGTTTTTCAGTAAAAAACACATGCAATAAAAGTGGATTTATTCTAATAATATATTTTAAATAGCCGTGTGAATAGTTTTGAGTGTTGATTGCTTATCTCCGTTGCGAGTAATCAAGAGACGAGTTTTAATGTTGTACGTCTCAGTCTTATGTGTTCTCACACTTAAACTATTGTAGAAAATGCAAATTTAGTTACATTGGTTACGTTATAATTCAATCAACCCTTAATAAATAGCGTGTGAAGTGTAAGAGCAAAATGTTATGATCTATATCGATGTAGTAACGTCAAATCCAAATTTCAAAGTGCGCTATGTATTTTGTAACTGCTTAAAAGAATTGAAAGTAGTCAAACTCCAGTTAAGCCACAAATCATCATCAGTCTGTGATTGTCCACTGCTGGACATAGGCCTCCCTAATACATTCCATCCATTAGAGGATTTTTGGACCGTATCCCACCACGCTGGTCCAATGCGGTTGGTGGTGGACCTGACTTTTACATGCCCATCCGACGCATGGATCATCTTGACTTTTCAGACAATTGGGTGATCGGCCCAATGTGTCCTAACTCAACTAGGAAACAACAATCAAGAATTTGTTGAGTCCCGCCGATTGAACCCGACGTCAGTTTCTAAGGCATGCCTATACCACTAGGCTACGGAGGCAGTCACAAAGTCACAAATAAATGTTTGTATTATGAGCAGGACAAGCTTTGCTAATGAATGATTGATTTGATTTAGATTTTTTTTCATATATATATTTCAAGTTAATTCCAAGCTTTCATCATTTATGCCAGTTTGATCCTTTTATTAGAGTTCCATAGACTCTTTAAAAAACGGGTCATTATATAGATGCTGGCGATAAGATAGTGTTCATGTAGACTTGTTAGTTTTGATGCTACTGGATTGGTGGATTATCAAGCCACTATCAGAAATCAACAGATCAAGAATAACATTTGGCTATCGCCTCTTTTTTAGAACCATATAAGCTTAAATTCGTGTACTGATACCATCGTTAGTGGTAGATTCACTTTCATATGAGTATTTAAGTGCCTGAATTATTTTTAGTATTTGAATTTTTAATGAGCACATATTTAGTAAAACCAGTTACGAATTGATAACATTTTTCTATTCATCTACGACTGTGATCTATTTGAAAGTATAGTTGTAATGGCCATTAATCGTTTTAATTTCTTATAATGTAGATGAAGTTTCGGGCGAGTAGTATAAAAGTTTATGCGACTGCGTTAAATAAAGGTTTTAATAATTTTTTTACATGTTAATCAATGACGATATCATTATAACACTGAGTAAACTCTCAGTATGACTCTTGTTTACTCATAATAACCACACGAATCTGTTTATTTTATTGTTTTTCGACCAGTTCCAGCGAAATCTTATTTAAAAAAAATTGCAATATACATGCAGACGTTTTCTTTGGTTTCAAAGGGTGTTTCTAGTCTCGTCCGCAAAAAAATCAATTAGCAATTTATGAGGTCGCCGTTTGATGGAAATGTTCCCAAAAAACATGTCAATTTATATTCGAAACAAACATAACGCTCGAAAACTAGATGAGATAGTGTGGGATGGTTGATCTTACCGTCTGAGTTTATCAGATTATTTTGACTTGATTCGGTATGTTTCGTCTGATTTATCTTTATTGCCAGCACAATAAACCATTGAAGATTTATTCGATTCATAAATAAGCCCCGTTATCGAGATTGTACCGGTTAACGGCTGATTTTCTGATCGATACCAGTTTCAATGGTGTATTATAGCATCGTTCTTGACCATAGGCATATTTGCTGGTAAAAAAAATTAGCAAGGATTTCAGTTTACCGGGATCATTAATGCCGGTAAGCTATTCTGGCTAAAACAGTAGATATTTTAGTACTGTTACATAAAAATTTTACTCTTAACAATTTCTGATAATTACAACTTTGCCATAATTTAGGAGTATTTTACAATTTTTTACAGCTTTTCTTCTATAATACTTTTATTATAGATAGTCCAATTAAGTTGTAGATCTTCACGTAAATTGCACAATATCTTTAGTGCCGACACAGGCATCAAAACCCAATACCACATCAGGCGTACAGCACTCAACAACAACTGTACTGAATTTACCGATTTTTTTTAAAATATATATTAATAGTCATATCTCGTTAGTGGCAACCCTATATGAGCATCGCCTACGCGACTTTGACAAGCTCCGCGCACCGATTTGGGCACGGATCGACGCGAGATTCATGCTCCGCTAGATACCGTACTTGTTTTTCTTCAATCCGTTATAATACATCGGCCAAAGATAGGCAGAGGTTTAAACTATGAGTACACAAAGTCGAATTGATAGCAGCCGAAGGTATGATTGTCATGTTGGCGGATGGTGTAGGCATTTGTTTACGGGCCGTCTGGGGCAGTGCCACCGCGGTGCCTATTGCTGTTGTAGAGCAGTAGTGTGTTCCGGTTTGTGGGTAACCGTAGCCAACGTATTTAATGGGACGTAACATGTTACAATCCACGTGGGCAAGGCGTGTCACCTACCATCAGGTGAACGTTTAGCTCGTCTTGTCGCAAAATTATTTAGAAATGAACTGCGTTTAACTGTGAAGTGATAGTTAACTAAAAGCATGATCTACTTTCTGTTCATTTACAAAGACAGTTTGGAAGATACAGGGTCGCTCTCCATTATAGCATGTAAAGTAAGGTTAAAAAGTAAAAAAAAGTTAAAAAGTAGGTTAGTGGTAATACATAATTGCCACTAAACTGATCATCTGAACACTGCCGCTATGCCTCATATGTAAGAACTGCGGTTGTATTTATAAAAAAATAGTTTCTTAACCAATAAATTCGTATAATTTATCTATATTTAGTTAAAGAATGTAAGGTTTTTCATTTCTAGATCTTCTCTAACGTCGAATTGTAATTCATCTATAATTGTCTTCTGGAAACTTGTACTATCCGATTCTGAATAAAACCGTATTGAGTCAATTAACTTTCACAGTTAATTGACCAACTTAACGATATTGAATCAAGACTATCACGGAGACCGCCATAATTGAATCTTGGACCTGTATCGTTTCTAGTTAGTCTGGAACTGCAATTAATCTAGCTCCCCCCCCCCCCCAACTGATTGTCAGACGACAATCGTCAGCTCTGCCAAAGTATTAGCATATTAAATGAAGCAGTTGAGACGATTACTTTGCTAACTTCTTCTTTTCTATTTTATTCCGTTGTCTTTGTTTTATTCTGCAGTTAATTCAAATGCTACTTTGTCTGCGTAATTATAACATTTAACTTGATTTATGTAGCTAACCTTAATTATGTAATATGGATTTTTAGTTATTTGTAGCTCTAAAGGTTATAGCGTTGAATTGAACAATCATTCATTTGGCCTCTTTAATGTATATATTTAATTATTTTCTTTTTATTGTCCTACTTTAAATCGGTAACGATAAAACGCGCTAAAGTCAAAATTTACAGAAATTGTTAGTATTTAACACAACATACTGTGTGCCGCATCGCTGCTTCTTTCGCTCTCAAAATTTTTCTGATTATTTGTGAGATAATGACAGTTAGTGGACTGATAATGGACCGCCTTTAACGCTGCCTTGCACTTCGATGGTGTTCAGCATAATGAGTACAACAGGAAGCCTATGCTCAGGCTGAAGCTGATAAGCTCAGCCTAAAAATGACGGATAGGTCATGCGCCTAACTAGTTCTCTGTTTAAACCTAAAGCGTGTTTTCTAACAAACAGCCAGATAGAAATTGAGAACTGCATGTCAAAGATTTCGATTTACAACATGGTTTATAGTGGCAAAATACTGTTCGCATTCCTTATATGTCATACCTCTACTTTTACTGACTGAAAAATTGACACTAAAATATTTTTGACGTATCTCTATTGTACCAATATTATCATTTATATCCCAATTATATGAAACGGACTTTTACTTAACAAAGTCTTATGTCAATCTTAATGGCGCCTAAAAAAGGGGCTCTCTTATTGGCTAAAGATCGCGTGAGGATTGAACACGCCCGCTGTCCACCAATGAGGACGCGTTCGTTCTTGGCGCCATTACTGTATGACATTACACTATGTTTATGTACATAGCAACTCTTTTTTTGGTATAAATTGATTTATAATTTATGATATATCCATACAAGGTATTAGAAACCTCATCAATCAAGTTATTATTAGCCAGTTTGGTTAGCGTATTTAGTCAATTAAGGTCTATCTATTGACGTCAAAGCCATGCGGTTTTGCGGTTTACTAACGATTCTTCTGTTCTTCGTTGATTTATACGCATCAGGTTAAAATGGTTCTCTGTAAAAGGGGGACGTACCGACGTTAGCCGAACAAACAGTATGTTTTACGCCTCATTTCTATTGGTTATCGATTTCTGATATCATTTCGTGAATGATCTATTCTATGTATCTATGTAAAAAAAATATGACGTAAATGGTAAAGTTTATAGTTTTGTTAAGAATGATAAAAATGTACCACAACGGTACTTTCGAATAATATTACTTGGCGTAATTAAATGTTCACTTTACGAAATTTGTTTATTTATGTATTTATTTATACTTCTTGCACAATTCAAGTACGAAAGGCGGACTTAATGCCTTAGGCTTTTTGTCCCAGCCAACCAAGCCAAGTTCAGAGAGATCAACGTGGGTGCTCATAAATTACAAATGAAAATAACAGTTACCAATGTTATACATTAAATAAAAAAAGTTAATAAAGTATAAATAAATACATGCATATATTATATAAATACTAATAAATATATACTTTTGTTGTTGTTTTTTATTGTTGTAATCGCGAAAGTAGTTCTGCCGACGATCCAAGAGATATTTTTGAACTTTTCTTTTGAACTGTCGTAGCCATCAATGTTTATTTTATGCTGTAAGCGTTCAAGACATAAAATAATTTCATATAAAATGTATCTACATCATAATTTACGTTACATATAATTATCATTAACTATCTAGTACTTGATTCGCAATTTTTTATTGATTATTTCCTTCTATCGTTCGTGGCCCATGAATATCTTATAATATCTATCTTTTATAGTTTTTTTTCCAGCGAATTTCACATGCGACCTCTACTGGCCAAATTAGGTGGGTTTTATGGAGACACCGGTGGTAGATCCCTTTTTTACAGGAGACCGTCAGGGTGGGTGCCACTGCGGTGCCTATTTCCGCCGCGAAGCAGTAGTGTGAAAACACTACTGTTTTCCGGTTTGAAGGGCACCGTTACCAGTGTATTTACTGGGTGAACGAGACTTAACACCCTATGTCTCACGGTACGGCGCGTCGACGATACCACTGGTATTGCCAATGTCTATGGGCGTCGGTGACCACTTCCCATCAGGTGGCCCGACTGCTCGTCTGCCTGCGTATGCCATAAAAAAGACCGAATGGTGACGACTGCTAAAGATGGTACCGACTTTCATTTGCATATCCCGTGCATGGATCATCTTACTTTTAAGAGAAATTAAAACGTCCCGTAAGACCCAAAAATACAGTAGCACTAAAGCTCTTCTGCTGGATTCGAATCTGTAACCTACGATTGGCGAGGCAAGAGTTAATTACCTCAGGCCACAAAGGCGTTTACGAAAAACAAATTGTTTAGATGTAGATAGAGGCCCGTTTCGCCTTCGAAGGGACGAAAGTATTGGAACATTTTTGAACATATGCTATTGTCTACACTTTGTGTTGGTTTTAATAAAGATTTCCAATGTTTTTATAGTAATAAATATGGCCTATGTCACTCGGTGATAATATAGCCATATAATGGCAAAACATTTTCTTAAATCGGTGCATTGATTGTGGTTGATTTCGAGTTTATTCGATACATACAAATCTTTTCTGTTTACGATATTATTGTGTACAATATCATAAAAGAGTTGGAGATTTCAAAAACCAAGTTATAACAAACGATACATAATACTTTTGTGTCACGATCTTGAGATTTAATGAACGATTATTGATTTTATCTCGGCAATAGACATCTGCAACTGTGTGATTGAATAAGCTCTAAACACGGTCTCAACAATGGACCGATCTAGCGACGACCTGGTTTCCAAGTTGTGCAACCCAAGACAATGGGGGTCGGTTCTTATGACAGTATATAGTGTTGTACTGTTAGCTATATCGATATCGGTGTATTGGGCTATCGATAGAAATGATGAATTGCTTTTGTTAATCGAATATTCAAATTTATTGGGATGGATGAAGTAAAAAACGGATTTGGTTTTTCGGCTTGTGTTATATTTAATTTCAAAATGGTCCTTTACAGCGTTGCTCATAAACTCGCTACATTAATTACCTACTTAATGCCAATTGCATTTTCTGCCAGACTTGCCATGCTCAATGTGGTGGTGATGCAGAGATAAAGAATGGGAAGATGCATTACCATGAAATTAAAAAAATAAATAATATAAATATGTAATCCTAAGTAAAAATATTAATATTATGTAACATAATATAAACTATGTTATATATAATAAATATACCGAATACATACGTAAATACATATATATATATATATATACTAGTTTAAAAAATTTATTATTCTGGTCGCAAGTTTTTAAGCTAATTTTTTTTTTTACCTTTCTTTTAAAAGTTATGATA